>CM077879.1:51664664-52914664 GCA_039720435.1 Amazona ochrocephala | reverse complement strand
ATAGTTGTTGCAAGCTCAGAAATATACAGGACTGTAAAGAAGGTTTTCATGTGATGGAGGTAGATAGAAACATGAATGAAAGATAGGCCAAAACAAAGCATATTGGATAAAAACAGGTGCTGTATGACTCACTCCATAGCTGTCCTGGATAGAGCAATCTCTTGGCTAGACTATGGAAATGAAGTAGATTTTATCTCCCTGTGCTTCAGGAAGGCATCAGGTCTAGGACCGTTTGGAAAGCTATTAAACAAACTGCAGGAAATGGGGATCCCTACAAAAAATGGAAAGTTGGTAAGCAACTCTCAAATGGGAAATTTCAAAGAAACCCACGAGTCTTTACTACAAAGGGATGTACGGGGGTGTAGGAGGGCTTTGTGCAGTTACCCTGGGTAAGTTTTGAAACAGAAAGTATTACATATCTCACTGGCTGTACTAATGCAAAAAATCTATTTTCTTCTTTGTGATGATAAATAACTAGGGGATATTCTTATAAAAGAGAGAGCATGGAGTAAATTAAGGCTGGATGTTGGCAGCCTTGCGGGACTGAAACCCTAGACTAAACTTCAGAGCAGCTGGATGTTCATTTCAGTCAGTCTTTGGTGACTGCTGGCCAACCTCTTCACGGCTGGATATAGCTTGTGAACTGTGACTACGTCCCTTCAACCACAGGAAGTGTTTTGCTCTCTTAAAAATCTTCTTCATGTGTTGAGACAGACAAAGGGTGGGTGTCTACTGCAAGCTGTGATGTGGGTTTGCTCTGTAGGAGCAAAACCAGAAGCGCCTCTTCACGCAGCCTTGCAACTTCCCAGTGGAAAGATGTAATTACTCATTGCTGAATTGGGATTGTTAAAGCGAAGACAAAAAGTCTGACTAATAGCTTTGTGAGGTGCTTCGATATCATTCAGATTTTCAGGCATAGATTAAACTAGAATCTATTGCACCCATTATCAGGAATAATAATACACACTTGCCCTTCATATTCATTAATTAGTTTTGGAAGAAGAGCTATTTTCAGAGTGGAATGGCTTTGAATAATCTTAAATTTTCACTTTGTCTAAAAAATTAGTAATACAGAATATAATCATTAATCCTTGAAACATTTAAAATATCAGGAATAATTTATTAGTTTATTGCTTTTTCCTCTTCACATATCTTTGGGAAGTGTTGATTTCTCTATGTAAGGACAAGGTACAGGGTGTTATTCCAGCAGTGATCTTTCTTCACATTTAACTTCATTCCAATGTCTAGAAACCTGACTTGACCCTAGCTAAATTTAAAGGAGGAACTATAACAGGCAGGAGTTTAAATAAAAGTAACATTGCATCAGGTACACAAAGTTTCTGGAACAGCTGAACTTTGCAAACAGAGTCATGGATTTTGGCAAAGCACTGGCATGCTTTGATGAGGTCATCAAAGGTGTAAAGTGACTGCTAGACATTGTATTTGCTTATCTCTGAGATTTATGGAGGATTTGTTTCCTTGGAAAGAATTTTTAGAATGATTTGCATACACAGTTTGTGCAAGGTAATGGTGTTCAGATTTTATATACAATTCTATTTATATACAAACTGGGGGTAGTTTTGCTTCTTGATCTAAGCACATGCGTATGTAATGGTTGTGAGCCGCCATTTTCTGCCTGCATGTACGTTTGGACACATCCCCACAGTGAATGCCAAATGATTCCACAGCAGAAGGGCATCATTTTGCTCCCATTTTAGACTGCCACAGGCCTGGTCAACAACCACCAGGGCATTAATGAAGTTGCTCTACTGAGAAATGGCATTGGCCAGCAAGTAACCAAGCAAGATCTATTAGCAGCCTTTATGTAATGGACTCAGAAGACTTTGTGTATCTTTATTCTAATAATAGCCTATCGAAGTGGTGAAAGGAATTTAATGGAAAGATAGCCGTAGATCCTAGATGCTTTAAAAAGCATCTACTACGCTCTGAGTGTTTACTCTGTCTTTGCTTGCCCTCATGGTTCAGTTTCAGTCAAAGATATGTTGTGGCCATGTACGTATACGTGTATAAATTCCTGAGGAGTTACACTAAAAGCAAGTAAAAAAGTGTTTGTTTTAAGGTATGAAGGGGACTGGGTGGGTGGAATTACTCTGCTGATGTCAAGTTGTGAGCTCTCTTCCAAGGGACAGTGGTCTCTTCCCAAGGTCTCACCACCAGCCCTAGTGTCCGGTGACAAAAAAAAGGATTGAAAATCCTCCTTTTTCCCATAGGTGTTCCTCAGAAATGGATCTTGAGCACCTTTAAAGGTAACTAACTGCTTTTTTCCCCCTGCAGATGAGTAAAGTGACACCTAAAGGAACAACCCTAGCATACCTGAGAAGGAGCAGAGGAACAACTGCAAAGCATGCAAACACTTCCTACTTTAGAAGGAGGGATTGCTTACTAGAAAAATTGTGAGAAAGGAGTTGGATCATGCCAGAGGGCTTTTAGGGTTTTTTCTGTCTTGTTTTTAAGTGCTGGGGAAATGAAACGGACTGAAGATAGGGAAGTAGATGAGAATCAGAGAAACAAAGCCTTGTACCTTTGTGCTGAATGTGGAGGTGGAGGAAAAGACATCATGGGGCTTGGAGGTGAATTTGTTGCATTCACTCCACTGTCGCTCTCCAGCTGCGGCATCTAAGTGACAAGGCAACCCTGTCATCCCTGTAGGTAGAGATGTCAGAGCAATAGAAATAGAAAAGATTTATTCCAGTCAAATTTAAAGGAGAACAAAAAAAAAAAAAAAACAGCTGAACTAACACATCCCATAGGTCCACAACAGTTTTTGTGCACCTCTTGTTTTAAGAGGGATTTGTAAGGCACGTTGCTAGTTAAGGACTATTTTGAGAGCTGACTCAGAGGCAGAGATATAGCCAAAGAACTGAAAACATTGCCAGGCTTACAACAAAGGACAAAACATGAGCATGTTTGTTCCAATCCACCCTTCTCCAGAATCACTGACCTTGTCCCAAAATTTGTTTGATGTTTAGTTGCAGACATCCTGGGAGCCACATTGCCCGCATTCCCTCTGGTTTGGTAAAGCACAGCTATCACTCAGCAGCACATGTGGCTGAGAATTATCACCTAGGGTCATTCAGGCTGGGAAAGTGAAGCAGACTGTGGAGCAAAATCTTTTTCTTCATCAGATGGGGAGGAAAAGCTGCTGTTTAAAAAAACATTTTCGTTAGGAAGGTCCTACAGAAACGATGCTAACTGCAGAGCATGACACAGGATCACATCAACTAGAACTGTTCTATGTAATGGTCCCTTTCCTAACAGGTTCAGTTCAAAACCTGTTTCTCTGCTTAACCATGGTAGAAAGTTTTGTTGTCATTTGTAACTCCCTAAGCTTTATTTTGGCAATTTCTATTTATGGCGGCATTCTCTCCCACAGATGTTGCCTTCTTCTCTACTTACAGCTAATTCCTCATGTGCTGCAATTTCCTGACTGGCTTCTTGTTTTTCTTCAGGAGTTAAGTGTATTTTTACTGTGTAATCCAGGATTTGTGCCAGTCAGATAAGTGGGGCTAGGCCATACATTTATTTCTCAGACTGTGAAGAGAGTCTGCTTTAGTTTAACAGATGCTAGATTAAAATTTAGTTTAAATGTAGGTCTCAGTTTTATTGATGTTACACTTGAGCTACTCTAATAGTGGGAGTCTGGGATATTGCTGAAGGTGGTAGAGGAGGCAAAAGGGTTTTCCTCTAGCCCAGAGTGCACACTGTCCTGTCAATTGTGATGTTATGGAGGTTTTTGAGCCTAAATGATTGCTAGACTGCGTGGGTGCCAGGATTTGGAAGTCTCTAGTGCCATTACAGCTGACACCTGGAAGAACATAATTGAGGATTTGGAGCATCTGTGGTGAGTTTAATCCCTAAACACAAACAGATGAAACTCCCTCGTTCCTAGCAGCTCAGAGAGTGGGTCTCCAAAATAAGTAAATAAATAAATAAATAGAAATCCTGGCTACCTAAGAGTGTACTGAAAAATCTCTGCTATTGAGTATTAATGATACACATATAGGTCTAGGAAAAGAAAAGGAAAAGAGATAAAAGGACTTTTCTGTCTGTAGTTTGTCTCTTTCTGGCTGCCACTTTCCTCCTTGTAGTCTTAGCACCGGAGGTCACCAGGAGGGAGAGAAGAAGCAAAAGGGTCATTATCTATAATAAAAAAAGTGTCTGCCTGCTTGTGGTCAAAAAAAGTCCCTTTTCTTCTCCGGGGTTTGGAGAACTCAGCAGGGGACAACGAAGACAGTGAAGAGACAAAAGGAGATTTTTCCAGCCTGAAGGGTTTTGACCTCTTTGAAAATTGCTGGGGCAGCTTCAGCTCCTTCTGTTTGTCTCTGTTCTCCCTGCAATTTTTATGTTTTTGTGACGTTTTCTTTTGGGGGTTTCCCTCTTCCCCCCCCCCCCCTTTTTTTTTTTCTTTAAATCAGTTTTTTAGTATGTTTCATATCCTCTTTAGGGACAGAAAGTCCCTCTTGGACCAGGAGGCTGAGCTGTGCAGGTGCACTGCTATTGACATCTCAATGACAGAAAATAGCCTCTCTGAAGAAGAAGGTAATTCTCATTTCAGTTTAGGAACACAGTACTGCAGAGAGGAGAAAGAGCAACAGAGAGAAAAGGAAAAAAAAAGTCCTCAGTAAGATCTAACTGATAACTAAAAAACAAATAAAGGAAAAAATCTGTTTCACTTGGTATTTTAATAATGTTTTTATCTTCATAAAAGTAGGCTTTAAAAAACAGCCTTCCCTGCACTTGAAAATCAAACCTAATCCTGACATGGTTATTACTGGACAACCTGAACTCTTGGCTAGACTTGTCTGGGACAGGGATTTCAGAAACTCTTCCTGGCTTTTCTATAAGAATGCGTCAAGATTCTGGGCGGCTACTTTATCAACAGCATTACTGTGGGGTCTCAAATGCAGATGTTACTGCTGGGAAAAGAAGCCTCACTGATGACACCTAGTGTTTTCCCAAATCACAGTTGAGAAGACGCTAAAGGGTACTCAAGAGGCCGCTCCACCCACGGATGGCCCTGGGAGGAGAGGGCCAGGGGGCAAAGCTGCAGTTTATGCCCAAGGGCTTGCTTTTCCACAACTACATCAGTAAAGAATAGCTACTGAAACCACTTTGCTGCCATCATGTCAGTGGGGAAGGAGACTGAACCTCAGGGAATTCACATCTACTGATAAAGCACAAACCCCCACCAATTACAGGCTTTGTTACTTTCCCAGCAACCTGGTAACCGATTCCTGTAAAAGATGTTTGTGCAAGGAGGTTTACTTGCATAGAAAGCAAATCATAGCCTTAGACACAGTACCACACAACTTACAAGTTGACTACATTTGCTGAACTCTTGACAGCATCTGATAATCAAAAACACTGGAGGTGGAAGAAGTAATTTCTACTGATCTTCAGTAGAAGAAATGGACTTCTGACTGTGGATGCATAATGAGCCCAAGAATAGAAACTTCTCTTTTAACTAGTTTGAAGAAGCTGTCATGGATTTAACAGTGACCACTTTTAGCAACAGGTATACAATTGTGTTTATTGACAGGGCCTATTTAGCAGCTGTACAATAGCACAGTAGAAAAAAGTCTGGAGTCAGGCTTTTCAGCTGATATGAAGCACTCAACATCAGTATTATTTTATGAAAGGGAAAAAACAGACTGGGTGCAAGGTCGTTGTGTAGGAGTCCTGCTGGTTCCTGTCAAGTGACAAGTTTAGCTGTTTGTGAGGAGCATGGTGTAGAGTCATAAATCTTTGATTCCATCTCACTGCTTTGGGCAGACAGAAAAACAGCCAAAGCAACTGAGAGGATCATGAAAGAATGAAAGAGTGAATGAGTTTTCCCAAATCTCTTAATCCTCAGGCACCAGTCCAAACAAAGAGGACCAGTCACATAGTCACATGCATTGCAAATGACCAGTACCCAGGCTAATTCCTGAAGAGTTAGAAACAGTAGATAAAGCTTTAGAAACCTTTTCATTTTAACCAACAAAAACAACAGTAAAAAAATAACCCAACTTGCTTTTTAAAGCACAAGAGAAGAGCACTGAGACTAGCTGAAAAGGAAAGAGAGCAAATTTGTCTTTGCCTTGTACTGCTGCACACAGCATCCTGTCAACTTCAGTCTAGGTCTATAGAGCTTGAAGGCAAAGAAGGAAACATATAGAAGTCATATGTAGGAATGCAGATTCTGAGAATAAATCAGTGGAGACATTTCAATGGAGGTGCCTGGCTGGCAGAGCCATGCATTGGCACAGTTCTATTTAACAAATGAATCCTCAATGTAGTGTATTTCTGGGAAAGCTTCCGGTCATTCCTTTCTCAGCACATCACTGAACACTGAGTGAAGCGATAACTGAGTATTTACAGCCTAGCTGTGTCAGGGAGTTGACAGTCCTGCTGATTTAAAGAATAGTTCTTCTAAGAAAAGCAACTCTGTGAATGATAAACTCATGGCTTTCTATTTATTGCGTCTCACTAATTTCAAGATCAAGTGAACTGGAAAAAAAAAAAATACAAATCACTCAGCCAGACTGGGATCATTCATATTTACCCATCAATGGCAATTGAAAACCCATGAGTCAATCTCTGTCTTTGCTGAGCAAACCAAAACTGAAACATACAGTGTAGATTTTCTATTTTGCTGTTTAGATGAAAGAAATGCCTCCATCCAGAGCTCACTTCCCTGCAATGTACACTTTCTCCTTAGCAGCCAGGTGCTCTGGAACACTTCTCCAGAGAGGCTCCAGGATCTCCCCTGCCAGGGAGCAGAGGAGGAAGAAGAGGATGCTCATTTCTATGTTGTGGTAGGAAAAAAGCAGGCACAATTTTAGTGAATGCATTTCCACCTACTATTGGTTTTAAGCTCTTCTCCCTGTCCTGTACACTTGAGATGCCTGCTGTTCTTTTACCTTAGTCCTGCTAACTATATATGTTGCATGGCAGCAGAAATCGTTAATAACTCCATCAAAGTCAGTGGAAGCAAGCCAGTAGAAGAAAAAGAAAAAACAGTCCAATTTTTTCCCTATTAATCTGGCCCATGTGTTCTCCATTTTCTTTTCCATTAGGCAAATAGCCACTGAGTATTCAGTGCTGTATGTAATATACTGCAAAAATGAAACCAGGCAGCTTAGTTCAACTGCTTGAATCATGTGAGGCCATCAACATTTTAAGACTGCCTTTCAATTTGCTCCTGATCAAACTCTGTTTTCTACCAAAGCAGAAAAGGCTGGATTTTCTGTTGCGTTCCTGCTCACCTTCTTTGCTCTGCTACATGGCCCAGAGATCCATTTCCATCAGTTTGCTTTGTTATGCTGCAGCTTTTCAAAATTTGGCTATGTACAGGGAAGCACTGGAAAACAGCAAAAGGGAAAATGAAAAAAAGGGAGAACTGCCAAGCCATAGGTGCACCGTTGACTCTGTTACCTTCAGTGAAGAAGCATGGAAACTAAGGAAGAACGCTTTCAAGATGTAAATGCTGCCTTTAGATGTATTTAATGAGACAAAAAATCCATATAAACCAAAGGTTTAACATGCTTAAGGAATCTCAGCTCTGCTTTCTCACAGGAAGATGAATTTAAACTTTGACCTCCAGTTCCTCCATCTCTCAGCTTTAGGTAACAGATGGGACCCTGAGGCATTCTTAGAGCAATGTTCCCATTTTTACCAGTTAAAAATGGAAAAGAAGGGTGCTCTGCTAATCCCCAAGGAAACATGGCTTCTCTTTGGGCACAATGCTTAAATATTAGCTTATATTTAAAAAAAAAATAAAAAAATCCGAACAAACAAACAACAAAACCTCCTGAAAGAGTTCAGCACAAACCCAGCAATTTGATTTCAACTTTTTCTTGCTTGTGTTCACTTTGCGTTTTGGTGCATGGCCACTACTGGTTCTCCTGCAGGTCAGAGCACATGAAACTAGGAATAAAGGGACAAAGCATCACTTCAAAAATATCTGGTTTTAGAAGACTGATTATTCTTTAATTAGCACATAGCTCTTCTCTTGACAAGCTCCCTCGTATCTCTGCACACAACTAATGGTGAGCTGCAGTCTCTCCAAGGAAAGGTCCTGAAAGCAATTAGTGGAAAAGTGAGTAACTATTATTAATGGTTACATGTTCTACACCTACATCTTTAATGGCAACTCCTGCTGCTATCTCATCCATTATCTTGTAGCCGCATGATGGGTGGCCATGAATACCGATCAGACCGAGATTTTCTTTTTACTGCTCTGAAGAATAAGCTCTTGATAGCAGACAAATAGAACGGCAGAGTAACTTTTCTGTCTTTTTGTAGATTTTGTCTATCTATCTCCTTCATCTGCCCTTTGTCTCCTCCTCTCATCACTGCCAGCATACTTCCCATTGGTATGGTTGCAACCACGTATTAACACCAGCCAAAGTGTAGTGACAGCATCATAAGTAGCAAGGCAGCCTTGGGAAAGCACATCAATTACTGGGTGGCAGAGCATGAGAACCAAGGAGCATCCTGATTAAAAGCTTGATTTGACTGTGTGTCTCACAGTTACTGACTGTTATTGGCTTCCTATATTACTATTAGTATTTCAAAGGTAAGCTTTCAAAGCCACAGCAGGAAGAAAGAGAAAAGAGAGGAGAGGGGAGAGAGGGGAGAGAGGGGAGAGAGGGGAGAGAGGGGAGAGAGGGGAGAGAGGGGAGAGAGGGGAGAGAGGGGAGAGAGGGGAGAGAGGGGAGAGAGGGGAGAGAGGGGAGAGAGGGGAGAGAGGGGAGAGAGGGGAGAGAGGGGAGAGAGGGGAGAGAAAAGAGGTATTTTTCCTTTTTTAAAGGATTTAATAGTTTTTGTGATAATTTTCTCCCAAGCTGCTTTGTAGCACCAGTGTGGTTAGAAGCTAGCTCTGCACTTCTTGCTGACTGCAGCAAATGTTATCAGCAGCAGTGATTTTGCAGGAGAAATTCAATTCACCTGTCACCTGCAGTTCCGGTATCTTAATTGAGGTATCTTAATTTCACATGGTAGCCAACACCAAGCATTTTTGAATGTAGATGTAAATAAATAATGTCCATGTGTATCAAAGCACCAAGAGCTACAGAACAGACTGGAATACAGTGCTAGAGTTTTTTTTCCAGACCTCATAGTTATGGCTTATCTGAGGTTTAGAAAACCACTACAACTCTTCAGTATCTCCAGCACTAATAAAAGTAGCTGAGAAACCCCACAGATGTCTCTTATACAGAGAGAAGCTCAACTAAAGTTGCGTACTGAAGATTTTCTCCTGGGAAAACAGGCCTGTAACCTCTTTGCATTGTTTTTGCTGGGCCTCAGGGAGGTAAATCTATGCCAGGAGGAGGAAGGCACAAAACACAGCATGAATCAGAGCCTGTGTAAATGCAGGAAGAGCAGAGGCTTCTGCTCCCTCAAGCTCCCCTTGTTGCCTGCATTGGGCCATTGCGGAAGGGATGCTAGGGCAGTGGGGCTTTGACAACCAGCAGGCCACAATAAAACAACCTACAGCACGCTACTCAGCTGGACAGAGCTCCAGGGAGAAATCAGTCCCTCCAAAATTTGAACCAGTTGAGCATATATATATATATGTGTATATATATGTACACACACAAATATATATGTGCACAGCATTTAACAGTCACACTTGCAGGCATGTCCTCAAACTGTGGAAGTGTCTGCAATAACATTATCTGCCCCCTCAGATTTGCCTATTCTTTTAAATCTTTCTTTGCAGCCCATCTGAAGGATTTCTCACTCCTCACATCTTTTTTCGTTCACACGGAATATTTCACTATTTATTTCTTGTAGGAACTCAAGGAAACAAAAAGAAGCATTACCTGACTCAGAGCTGTTTCTTCAAACCCTTTCTTTGCAGGAGTGCCTCTCCCAGCCCGATTTTGTAAGGGGGAGCAAAATCAGTGGTGTTGCCTCATGTTAACTTGAGGCACCTGCCACAGTGGCAGGCTTGTAGCAGAAATGTATCTGAAAGGGAGGCTCAAGAGCTGGAATTGGCTGAATTATTTTTCAGGTTACTGCTCTGTGCCAGTTTCAGGCAGTTTTTATCCTGTCTCCCTTTATTCTGTGCTCTCGTCTTCCCCAGTGTATTGCTGCTCGCTGCTCTACTCCCCGCAACTCTTCCAAGTTTCCACTAAAATTTTCTCTTACTTCTTGCTCCATACATTTCATGCTTCAGAATGCCAACACCGCTGTCTCTTCTCCCCACAATGTGCCTCCACTATACAATAGCTTTTAGCTACACCATAGCTTTCAGGTCTGTTGCATATTTGTATTAAAAATTACATTTTAGAAGGCAATGATCCCTGCTGCTTTTCTTTTGGAACAGGCTTTGCCAGGCGCTCTCTCATTATGTCACTCAGATTCAATTTCACTTTCCTTCGGACTTAAATATTGCCGCAGATACCCAACACTTTCACTCTGCTGTATAAAAATAGACGGACCTTTCGTCCACTTTTTTTCAGATCTATGGCAGTTCATGGGTAGCACAACAGAAACCTTTGCAGCGAGCGATTTTGGTTTCTTCCCAGACTACCAACCGATTGCTTGCATTTAGAGGGCTGGAGTCTAGCCCTTTGTTATTAACGTGATGAGAAGTGCTTCCATTCACCCCGGTGCCCGAGAGCTTGATATAGCCCCTGTATCACCTGAAATCTAGAAGGACCCATGTGGCACAGGACATTCCCAGGAGCTGCAGGCCTCTGCCTTGTTTTTAGTGGGCTTGTTTCCTCTGAGTGCATTACAGCAGCATGAAGATAAAAGGTTACATTTTTTAAAGATATTGCTGCTTCAAATTCCTGTAACATGGCTTTTCCTGAGACAATGACACTAAAGGACCTTACCTTTAGGACAAGCTTCCCTTGTTCTTTATCTACAAACTAGCCTCCTTGCTTTCACTGCTCCCCTCTTTTGCTGCCGGTGGAACTGGGAAAATGTGTCTTTAGTGGCAAAAAACCCAATGAAGTAGGTGTGGAGACATCCATGGCAAACTTCATGTAGAGAGTAGCTTAATGGGGCATAGCCAGGAGTTCAGGCATGATACAAAATCCCTAAATCAATCATGAGGAATTTTGAATACACCTGAAATACCCTTGTTGTGGAAGAGACTATGCCCAAAGTCCTGCCTGCCTGCCCTGGTCTGCCTTTGTGAACAGCTGGGTGACGCCTAGGTGGGTGCATTTTTGGGTTATAGCAGCATGAAAGCATCCAGGACACACTGGCTACAAGAGATTATTTTAGGTTCACTTTCTGTGCAAAACCCTTTCCCTCGAGAGGGGTTGCAGCAGCAGGGTGGAGGTAATAACCACAGTATTTGACAGCCTGCTCAAAAGCAAGCCTCTCTTCCTTGGGGGTTAATGACCCTCTTATGCTCAACCCATAGTTTTGCCTGTGGGGCTACAACAGGTCTGGGTGCACCAATATAGCTACCGCAGCAGCACTTAGCTGTAAGCATTAGCCAGGAGGAACAGCATACGGAGAAAAGCCACTCATTAAATTGATGTAATGAATTCCAGGAAGAAGTGTTCTATTTTGATTATGGGCATCCAGAGCGGGAACTCTTAGTACAGCACTTAAGATAAGGAAGAAGCCAGATGGACTTAAATAGCAAGTCTTAGTATGACTTCTTATGTAATAATCTACCCCCCATCACCATGAGGTCTGTGTGTCTCAGGCAGCTAAAAATAGGGCAGCCTCCCCCTGCCTTTCTCTCTGCCCAGCCTGTGGGAGGAAAGACTTGACTCACTCGCTTGTGTTTGGGTGAGCCCTGCGAGCTGCATCGGCAAAGGGAAACAAGGGTCACGCACGCTGAAGCAATACTGGTCTCTCCCTAAGCTGCATCAGACAGACAGAGGAAATGTATTCATCCAAGTTATTAGCTGACCTGAACGGACCAGAGGCTGCCCCTGGAACGTGTCACTTTCCCCCTGACCCAGCTCGAGGGAGACAAGAGCAGGGAGTTGGACTCAGTGATCCTAATGGGTCCCTTCCAACTTGAGATATTTTATAATTCTATGTCTCTATAATACTTCCTGCTGAGGCACTCCATACTCCCACCTACTCTGCGCTGCAGAAATCCAGCCAGGGCTTATAGCTACTTACCTTCTGTCTTTTTGGGGGTTTGGGGTACCAAAACTAGACCAAAGCTTATCCTGGTCCCTCTGTTCGTGAGCCAATGGGAGGTGATGGCTGCCTGCCGCGGTGGCTATGACAGGTCATGCTGTGCTGGCAGAGGCAGGACAGGTGCTGGGGATCACAGTGTTCTTCACGCTTTTCCATAGCAGTATGAGGACATTAAGGCAGATGTGCTGTGCATCCTCAACCTTATGCCACCCTCAGCTGTTTCCCTTCAAAGACAATATAAGTATAATATTGATTTTCTAACAGATGTCCCATGCAGCATACTCACTCAGCTTGGATTTTCGGTGTCATTTGCCAATGTTTCGTAACATTGAGACCAGAAAGTTCAGTTACTGTGCCAAAAAGAAAACATCCTATGGGCTGGGATAGAAGTGTGGGCAACACTTGTTCTAAATTGGTTATTAAAAAATGTCATATCCTTTGGCAGAGAAGGCTGGGAAACCCTGCCTTTAAATATGCTTTTTTTATACTGATTTCTGGTTACTGCCATGAGGCATGCCAGCTTAAAGAGTGAGGATAATATTATTCTAGTGCCTGCTATTTGATCATGTGTCCCAGAATGGATCCCAGGTGTATGTTTTGGTAGCCATTCCAGCTGTGCATTTGAATCCATCATTCATGGATTGTATATGTAATCTACCCGTATTGTACGAGTAGATTAAATATTAATATTAAATGGCAAAATTTGGACCCCAGTTGAGATCCAACATCATGATTATTGCATTGTTTAGATCTAGGGGTTTGGTTTGTTCTTTTGATGTAATACCTACAGCTGAAACCCAAGTATTTCAGTAACTTTGACCACATACTTCAGTCAGGGAGGGTGAAGGATCTGGTGTGTGTGCTTGGGCTGGGGTGAGGAGGAGACTGCCACAAAGCTGCTACTGTCTGGACACATGTTCCTGCTTCATCTCAGTCTCTGCTAATGTTAAATGGGGATAATTAAGTTTTCCTTCCTCCCAGAAGAGCTGGAAGACAGCCTCTTGATATGTTATTCCCGAAAGTGCTTGCCAACTGCTTCAATAGTCTGTAAATATTTTGCAGACACTCTTTAACTGCAAGCACATCACATTCCTGCTCCAAGTTTTTTCAGGCTTTTTCCTAGCTTCCCAGCAATGCTGCTGCTGGAAAAGCAGATGGAGGGCAAGGGCATACGGGGGTGGGAGAAGAGGGAGCAAGGCTCCAGATCAGGGCATCCAGGGGCAAGAAGAAATGACCGAGGACCTCCTCCTGGGGTGAGCAGCCAAAGCAGCTTTGCAGTCTTCCCATGGTATCCAGTGGCTTCACTGCACTGCTGTGCCAATGGGATGGAGGTCCTGGGTTCCGATGGACAGGGCAGGGCCCCTTAGCTGAGAGAGGAGACCACCGGTGGAGATTGTGCAGCCTCAGGGGGCTGCAGTGAAGGTGCCCACCAGGCAGTGATCATCTGTTCTCTCACACTCTGTGAAAACTGGAGGGCACCAAATGCAATTATACCAGGTGTTGCCTCAAAACAAGCAAAGGGAGGCACTTTTTCATGTACATTGCAATTAAACCGCAGAGCCTGCAGGATGTTTTGGTAGTTAAGCTTGCACATGAGTCCCAGAAGCGATTCCATAAATCCGAGAAATGAAAAGAGGTCTGTGAAAGCTTATTAAATATAATTTCTGGCATAGAACTGCTGAAGGCTGGGAGAGCATAGCAGGAAAGTATTTGTACCTGTTTTACTTCTCTTCCTAGAGACTTGTTGCTGGTCACTGTTAGAGTCAGCATACTAAGTCAGTCATACATCCTTGGTCTGTATGATTTTTATTGTCAATTCTTCTGTGAACAAAAGAGTTTCTGTCTGCTCAGGCTGGAGAGCAAACCTTGAAAACAAGGTCAAGACTCATGAAAATTCACTGTGGTGGTACACTGCTTTTTACATGCTCTATTATTTTAGAGTCTGGCTTGTTGGAGTGTTTGCAATCGCCCACCCTGAGTGCCTCTGTGTCCGCTGGAGTCCAGGTCTGGACTTTAGGACCACAGTGGAGGAGACTTCTGTATTGCCTGCCTTTTACCTAGACAGTGCATTGATTCCCATCTACAGACTGATTTTATCCCTTTTTTTTCCCTTGGGTTATTGAGACCACTGACTTCTCTGCAGAACTGTGGTAGCAGAGTTTTCAGTATTCTAACACGAATGAACGTCCCATTGCACAACAGCCTTTACTGAAGCAGAAGCATGTGAAGAAGACAGGTTCAAACCAGCAGACTTTGTGGAATGGCTGAAACCATCCTCCAAATTTCCCATTTTCAGCCCTTCTCTTACACAAGTTTGGAAATAGCGCCTCAGTCAAAATGGAAACATGCCATGAGAGTTTCTCCTCTGGAAGTCTTAGTTGCTAAGTCTTGCTGGACAGGAAGCTTCACCCAATAGCAAATGTCTAGGTGCATCAGCAGCACCAGAGTGTGGCAGGACAACCCAACTGTGAAGGACCATCTGCCAGGTACTTCCAGCAGTGCTCAGAAGCTGTTCCAGGAAAAATTGTCATGCAGGAAAAGTAAATCCAGACCAGCACAAAGCTAAAGGCTTTCTGAGTAAGCACCCTATGCCAACAGGGATGTATGCAAGGCATCCACGAGGAAAAGGGAGGGGAGGGGAAGGGAAGGGAAGGGTAACTCCAAAACAGGCAAGATAGTGAAACCATGGAAAAACACAGAAGACTTCTTTTCACTTGCCTCTTTCTCTTGGCCTCGCAGACCAGCACATCTGATAGACTAAAGGCTGGAAAGAAAAGGCATGTAGCAGAGAGCCCCAGGGTCCTGTCAGGGGCTTCAGCACTTGCCCGTGGGCTCTCTGATGCTGAAAAATAAGGCCTTAAGCTATACTGCAATTGTAAACACAACCTGGGGCCAGGGGAGAAGGCCAAATACACTGAACTCCCAGCCCCAGAAAAAAGCTTGGCTTTTAGGCAGCATGACAGCGAGGACCAAAATATAACAAAATGCAGGCTCAGCCCTTCCAGGCATCTGGAGCTCAAGTTATTTCCACGTTGCAAAATACCAGGCAATTTTCCCACTAAAGTTTGCAAAAAGAATGACAGAGATTCTACGGGTCACTTGGAAAATTTTCCCCTCATCAAATCAAAAGCAGTTATTTGCCTGATAGTTGTACATCAGGAAATTTGCTGCATTCTCCAGCAAGACTCCTTCCTCGTGCACTCTCCTGACAGTCACCCATGTTTGAGTCACTGAGACTCAAACAACCTCAGCCTATTTAAAATTGTCAGCAAATTATTCATCTCAGTTTTAATACCAGGATTTGTTTTGTGTGAATTTGCACTTTAAAAGAATTACTTATAAATCTATTGAAGCTATCACTGTGTGAGACTGAACACTGATTGCCGTCACTGGGGCTACAGCTGGCCAGACGGCAATGCTCATATGAGGCTTGAGCCTGGTACAGTTGTTTCTTTTGTGTTCACAATGCACGTTCCCCATGCTCAAAAAAAACCCCAGCACTTAAAACTGCATGTAATTTTCAGAATACATTAATTCACAGAGCTTATGGTAACATATTCCTGTGCCAAAATAGACACTTTGCTTGTACAGCCTGCTTTTCTCCCCAGACACATGTAAAGATAGCAGTCATATCCCCTTCTGTCTTTTTCTGCTGGGTTTAACAAGGCAAATAAAGTTTGCTCTTCTAAGAGAACCTTTTCATCCACCTTTCCTTCACATGCTGGTCCCCAGACAGTTGAATCAGATGAGGGTGACCCAAATGTGACAAAGCTGCTGGTAGCTCTGAGTTAATTTCTGTCGAGTTGCCCATAGATAGGGTCAGACAAAAGAGCCTGGGTGTATTAATTGTCTGGATAGAGCTTTTAACGTTTTTTATGAAGATGGAGTTGACCACTTTCTGCACTCCTGGTGGCTCAACAATTTCCACTATAAGCTTCTGTTTTCATTTGGTTTACATTTACTAAACTCGAATGTGTTCAGCCTCACATTTTCCACACTTGTAGTCTGTTCTGGGCTGGAATTTTTTTTTTTTCCCTCCATCTCAGGAAATAGGGATCACTTGTTTCCAAGAGCACGCCTGTGGAAAATTAGTTGTTCACATTAAACACATCCATCTGTTCCTTTGAAGGGCTTTATCACCTGCTTACAGTGGAAAAGAACCTGAAATTTGGAAGGAGAAACTCTCGGGAGGCATTCTCTGTTGTCCCCATGAAAATCTACTCACACTTAGTTCCCTATGAATTTATGGAAAACACCATTTTCACTTGCACCCACTAGCACATGTGTCTTATTATATGGGAATCAGACCTGCTCCTTGGCAAGGAGGAAAAGGGGTGGGGTGCATCACCCTGAGGACCATGCATGGCAAGCACCCCATCTCTGCACATGTTTCTGCTCATGTATTTGGCTCATTCCATCGAGCACAAGGTCCTGAAGATGACAAGGGTCTTCTGAAGCTTTGCTTTCAGGTAAGAACACAACTGACTTTTTAAATAAAAATGCCCACATGATGTATAACCACAAATAAAGAGTAAAATTTTCAGGATAAAAAATGTCAATGTATTGTATAAGACTCCATCCCCTACAGAAATTTTCTCTCAGGAAATTCTACCATGAAGATTTGGCACCAGGATTGCTGGCACTCAGATAAATCCCCACACTGGCACAGGGAAGAATTAGTAACAGTGGATTTGCACCTAACATTTGACACTTCACAGTTAAACTTTTCATGTTGTGCTACTAACCTGTAGCTCTGACAAGTGCAACCAGAGTGCAGACATGAGTGCTACCCATGCACATCATAAAGCAAGTAAAATATATGGACAGACATCCAAGTTCTTAGTAAGCTATAGTATTAATAGGCAGGTAAATGTGACAGGCACAACAAAGGTATCCCAGCACCAAAATCTCCACTTATATACCTGTCCATTCCAGGTGTGCAAACAGAACATTGATGTATAGTCTGAGGCTATGGATGAGGTGCAAAGCAAGAAATGATCATCAGCTTGTGCTGATATGACTCATCTCAGCTGCAGTCATCTTGTCTGACTTCATCTTGCAGTTATCCAATACATGCACTTTTGAGCCAAATCACTATGGTCAGTTTTGATATACTATGCAAGAGGAGTCAACACTTGAAACACTGCATAATACACACCTAAGTTACTAGCTTCCTTACTAGCCTCCATGGCTTTCATGTATTTGTGACAGAACCAGACGAAAAATATCAAGGATACACAAGAAATCAGTAAAGAGCAGCTGTAAAAAAAGAGGGGGGAAACAATAAAAGTAAGGAAATTACAAAAGAGGGTATTTGCGTCCCAGTATTTTCCTGTTCTGCACATCACAGCATAAACATCTTTCAGACAGCAGAGCGGAAGAGTTTTCTTATTCAGGGGTGTCTCCTAAAAGGAGAGAAATGGATGGATGTCTGGCAACTGAATGAGCTTTCTGGAAGAAAGTGGTATCAAGTCATGTTTCATACCAACCTAAGGCAGCAAAATTCATTAAGATTCAGGTAAGTATATTTTTTTCTCCTTGTTTGAAACCTTTATGTAACCATTGATTTGGCTATAAAAAATTAATGAATTAATTATCCAGGGAAAAAGAAAATGTTTACGCTTGTGGGCTGAATCTTCTGCTACACATGAAAACTGGAAATATCCCATAACTGTGCTGTTATACAAAGATTAAGCATAAACAAACAACTGCTGGTTAACTGCCATTCAGATGTAGGACAAAGATCAAAGACTGCTGTCACAGTTCCACTGTATTGACTTTGGTTAATTTTTTTCAGTTTTGTTCACCCGACTCCTGACATCCCAGTTGAAGTTGCTGCTGCTCAACTTCAGATTTTTACCAAATCACTGAACTCTCATTTTAGATGCTCTGCACTCAAGCAGGACAGTGCTTGGTTGCGTATGAGCAGTCTCAACGACTTGAGGGGGTTTGGAAGTAGATGATCTTAAGGTCCTTTCCAACCTTAACTATTCTATGATTCTATGAAAATAAGGTTACATGTGTAACTTCACTATTCACTGGATCACAACACAGTTTTCAACAGCTTTGATTCATCTTTGTCATTTCTCCTCCTGGCTCCTGAACTTAATGATTAAATAAGAAAAACAAGCAATGGGTAGTTTAGTTTGATGCCTAAGATTTTTTTATTCCATTTGAATGAATCAATACATTCCTTTATGAAATGGGAAGCGACAGTTAACATTGTACAATTTTATGTGCCATCTATTCTATTGTGTCAACAGAGAAGTTTGCAAATTTTTCCTGCTTTATGGTAGTCAATTTACGACTCATTTACTCTGTGACTGGTGTTCCTGCAGAAGTCTCACAGTGAATGTAATAAGTCTATCTGATATTCCATACAACTTTATGTTTTATCTCTCTACTGCTATCTCATTTGTCATTCTAGCCTACATCACTTGATGCAAACAGTAATCTTGACATTAGCTTTAGAAGCAATGATACTAATAGTATATGACATTAACAGTGTAAAAGTAAAACACTTCTTTGCACATATCTCAAGCCCACTAGTTTTCTGATACCCTTTATTAGTACCAGCACATACCAAGAGATCACTGGAAAGTCATCTTTCAGCCTAACAAGTAGAATGCAAAATTTTGTCTGGACACAGAGGAATCTGTCGACTGTTACTTTAGGTCTTACTGTCTGAAACTACAGCAATATCCTGCTACAGTCATACCAGCACAAATCTGTCAACATCTGAGTGCAAAATCTGCACAAGGGCATGTTTTTATGTCTTGGAACACCACATACATTTTCTTATTTAGAGTAATTACAACAGTAAAAGTCAGGTTTAAGACTTGGAAGCCTTGTAAGAACAATTGCTTCCCAACATTTGGCTCAAGAAGAAAGGAGGTACAGCAGCAGAGGATATTAAATGCAACAAGTAGCAAGGTCACTGACTGCACAGGTGACATAAGGGAAAATGACCTTGTCATTCCTGGCCCCAGTAGAAAACCCAGCACTGGGTGGGCACAGACTTTGGCAGCCTTGCAACATGGTGCTGCCCCAGCTGAGACCTGGCTCCCAGCACCAGGGCAGCACACAGGCAAACAAATATGTGATGTGGCTCCATCACCACTTTCACCCCTCCTGTCCAAGGTAAGGAGGAACATTGGCCTTGTTTCTGGTGAGGGTCTCTAGACAGGAAGGTACCTCAAATAATAGCAGCATTTATAGTGTTAGCATTGCAACAGGCAGCCAGTTTCAGCAATCATCTTTGTAACCCACCAGTGCTCTTTTTTAGCCCTAAGAAAAGGCACAGCCTGTACCAAAAGCAAGTGTCTCAAAGGTCTGCTGTGCTGACACCCTGCAAAGCCTCAGATCTGCGAGTGAGGTATTCCTCTCTCTTGTACTGCTCTGGGTTTTAGCTTGTTCTTCAGTAGTGTTCCTGTCTAGCTAGTTGCAAACAGGATTTGTGTTAACTTTTGCAATAAAAAAATAATTTAAATAATATACTTCTATGCTTTCTATTTTCCATCTGTTTTTTGCATCAGTAGAACAGGAAAAGAGAAAATACTTCTCAAGACCAGACGGTGCATACATAAGAACTGGAAATGCTCTCAGTGGTCTCTGCACAATCTAGGATACAGTTAAGGGAATAAACCAGGACTATGAACATAAACTCCCACTGTCTTGTGGGATGTCTGAATGTGACTAGACTCACTGGAGACCAAATATTTGCACTATTAAATCCAGATAAATGCCTGCTTTCTACTAGGATATACTAATACAATGTGGGGAAAAGTATAGTTCAAGTTGTCTACATTTGAAAGTCAGAGACTGAAAGGAAGTGGAGAAATGGGAAAATGAATAATGAAATTAAGAATACAGTTAGGAATAAAATGCTAGGAAGCTCTTATGAGCCTGAGCCATAAAGTGAAGCACAGATGAAATAACACAGTCAGTAACCACAGATAACGATGCAAGTACAAATCCTGTAGCAAACACCACAGTACTGTGTTTTCTCCCCAGGACAATGTTTTACCTGCTCTGAAATCCTCTGGTAAGTGACCAGTAGGAGAAGACATCCACTGTGTCATTTTAGAGGAGAGGAGAAGAATTTTCTCTGAAGAAAGAAGTTATACGTAGCAGCCAAGGCTTTATTTTTATCAATGACTTGTTGAGCCAGCTGTGAACATTCACCCTTTTAATCACAGACTCATTAAGATCCACAAATATCTAATCAAGACTGTAACTCTGAAGGTGCTCCAAATGCTTCTATAGGTAGTAGATTATGTTTTAGCATACAGCACCTGCTGTTTCAACATTCAGGTGATCATGCTCATGCTGAGGTAAAATCCAGACTTCTAGCACTAAACTTCAAAGGCAAGCAGTCACTTCCCAGTTACGCCATCTGTTTATTTTTAGCAAGCTGCCTATTTAAAAAACAAACAACAACAGAAGTCACACTGAAAATAATTTGATTAAAATTTAGTTCAGATCATTGAGCAATCTGTGCTGCTGCTGCGGCTGGTGGAAACTGTGGTCTTGTGGCTCTTCCCATCACCATCCGAAAGACAGGAGCCAAAACAGGAATGCCAGTTCATGCGCAGGTAGCAGAAACATTCAGCAGCTGCCCCTGCTGTTGCTCAGTCATTTGTCCTTCCGCTGGCACCTTCATTTGTGGATACAAATCAGGGCCCCATGAAGCAGGCGGACGACTCGATCAATGTCACTCGATCATGTTGCCAGATCTTCCACTGCTCATTTCCTGCAGCACAATCTGAAAGAAAGCCTGTTTCCATGCCTGAGCTGGTCTGGACAAAGATAAATCTGAAGGCTGCCTAGTGACTACTATATAAACATACAGAAAGTCTGATGATCTAACCTACAAGGCTTTGGTTATTTGGTGTAATTAAGTGGAGAAGATGCCAAGAAAATAATTACTGGAAAGTATTCTTTTGAGAAACTTATGATAGAAATTTCTCAACAGCTTCAAGGAACTCCATGGATGAGCTAAGCCCTTCCAAGTCCAGCAGATTTCCCTTTTTGTCATGAAAGTGGAATAATTCAGTCTCTTCCTCTTCCAGTTCCTCTTGAAATAGGTTTGTCTCTGAGGTAGGAATGATGATGATGCGAGGGACTGTATTGCTAATCATAGAGCCCAGGACTCCATTCACTTGACTTTCTTGAGTTGCTGTCTGTGGAGTACCTGAGTCCTCTCCTCCACTCACACTGCTGCTATTCAGGCCAACAGGCAGAGAAGCTGCTTTTAGGGAGCTGGTCACAAGTGTTTCAGGGGGACCATGTGGAACCGGCTGCCTAAGGACCTTCTCCAAACAGCTGGAGGAGAGTAAAACCTGGAATGGAGACATAAGTTTTAGTGTTGTCATACAGCATATGACTACAGAAACCAGTGGTAGAAATGTTCATTACCACTAGCCATTTTTTGAGTCAGCAGTCGTATTTTCTAAACACTTGAATCACTTACTAGAATGAGGGAAAATCATGGCATGTTAACATCTACAGCTTGGAAAGCAGGATGCTAAATGAGGCAAAAGAAAACATGCCTAAATATCAGCAGAGACTGAAAAGAGAAGGAGAAAGAAAAGAAAAGCCCATGCCTATATCTGACATTTTATGCTTCAAAAAAGAATTTCTCCCTTTTTAACACATCTTAAGGTACCAGATAATTGCACTTCTGTCTCTCGTTGGAGGGATCTCAGGTAAGACTCAAGCACACTGTATTCTTTATTTGCCTACACTTTCATCATCCTTGTGACAATCTCTGTCATGGTATCCCCAAATGGCTCCTGCTACTGTCTCAGGGCAGTCAGTGGCTTTGCATTCCTATACTGGATAGTACTTCCACCAGCAAAGAAGAGAAAACCAGCAACTGCTATTTTGCTTTGCTAACCACTTCCCATCTGCCTTCTTTGACAAAACTTAATTTCCTACTTGGCCCTGATGGCAACTCCCCCGTGACCTTTCCATAACTCTTCGTGCACAGTATGCAAATCCAGAGTAAACTAAATAAGCTTTGAAAGTACTGGTTAATATTTAAATACACTGGTAGTGGAAGGCATGAGTGATCAATTTTGGCTTGCGATAGAAAATGACAGTTCAGCTTATAAAATACCACATATTCCCTGCCCATGGCAGGGGGGTTGGAACTAGATGATCCTAAGGTCCTTTCCAACCCTAACTATTCTATGATTCTATGATATAGAGAAAAGTTAGAAGTTCCTCCTTCCTGGAGAAAATCAACATTTAAAGTAAAATGCAGGTTGTACCTCATTACTGCGTGAATTCCCATGAAGCCTAATGGAATTCAGCATACAACAAAGTTTTACACAGATTGCTATGAAGATTCTATCAGAGTAACAGTTCTATTTATTTCTCTTCATACGCTTGTAAGGCGCGTTAACTAGCTACATTGAGTCTCTCCATAACTTGAGCTTCCCATAATGGTTTTGTAAATATTTTTCCACTATTACAGATATTTCTGTTCTAGTCATAAACTTCATGAATTTAACTTCAGTCTTCTTGAAGCATTCAGGCATATAATTCCCATGGATTTATAGGGGTTTGGTGCTGAAACATCTTTTTAAAATATTAGATTGGTCTCTAGCATGATTACAGCCAGCAGGAGCTATAATTTGGCTCCTCTGTTTCCACCTAGTCCATGGCCTGTGTTTATACCAGGAAATCCTTAAATCAAAAAGGGAACGGGGGCAGAGAGAGGGAGTATGGTGGCTGGTTTTGGTCTTTATTTTTTAAGATTTAGGGGTCATCATCTCAGTAAGTAGTTTAGCAGAATATCTTACTGCATAGCATAAGTCTAGCCTGATTTTACAGAGAACAAAACATACTTGTTTTTCATACAAATTATGTTGTTAAAAACCCCCAACAAATCACAACAGATTTTTTTAGTCTCTCTCTCTTCCCCTCTATTTCTCTGCCAGTCTGGGTATAAAATAAGACACTAATATGTACTGAAGCATTGTGTAAATCTACTCCACAAGCAGGAATCATTCACTGATTCCTATTGATGAAGATTTCTCCAGCCACTCTACTTATCCAAGTGAAGGGAAGAACAGTGTACTAAAAAAAAGTGGTTTAAATCAACCTGAAAGACAAGAAAAGTCCATTCTTCCAAATCAAAGATAATTATAGAATGAAAAACCTAAACCCAGTCCTTCCTGCTTCAAGTGCTGTTTTCACCGCTGCAGAAGGAGGAGTTTCTTTTGGATATGGACACCACTTCCAAGTTTTTTTTAAAATAGTTTTCATGCCAGGTAACTCCCTTGACACGAATCCTGGATGCAGAGAGCACGCTTGGCAACTCTCTGTTGAAATCAAGCATTCAAACCTATCCTACCCTCATAATACATGCCTGCATTTTAATGCTTCCAAAGAGGCCTCTTCACTGCCACACCAGGTTTCCAGATGTCAGTCTACATCAGGTCTGCTACCATCCTAACTGCAGTAAGTCATGGGGTTAGAGCATATCTCTGTGTTCAGCACAGAAAACAGTCCCATGCGTTTTTGTGCTCTGGAAAGCACCAAGTCTGGGACACTGATTGGCTTTTTAACTTTCACTTGAGGAATGCCTTTTCTTTTTTGACAACCCATCTGCAACTGTGCATTAAGGAGTTTTGATCTCAGTCAGTGAAAAGAATTCAGAGGTACGTAATTTTTCAGATGTTGTTGAGATGGTCTTCTTGAAGAAAACAAAGGAAGGGTAGGATTCTTCACCCTATAAAAATCTATTTTGTTAAATCAAAAAGTTAGGTGATCCTTCACCAAATTCACACTTGTATTTCCATAACTAAGTATTTTTGAAAGTGCTATGGTTGAAATTCAATCATAGACAATCCACTAATGCTATTAAAACCTTAAAATAAATATCTACAGACACAGTGGGTTTCTTTAATGTTAGTCGGGGTTTTTTTAGAGGATAAATGGGTGGCCACATAGTGAAACACTCTAACCGAGCTTGACAAATAAATGTTTATTCAGATAGAATTAATACTGATGCATTGCATTTAGCTAACACACAAAGGACCTTCACATCATGCAGGAATCTTTGCTGAAAATACCAAGAAAAGCAAATGAGGCTTTGAATATTCAGTGTAAATGAACTCTACGCATCTTGGTGAACAACACTGAAAGCCTCAGCCTGAAAGTATTTTGTTTAAAATACTTTTGTCTTTATCAAAATAATCCAACAGATGTCTTTCAAGGACAAATTACAGCATCTGAGCCTTCTTGTGGGCTATGCAGTTGACAAATTCCAGAATCCAGGGTCATTTTTTTTAATTGCTGAATACTTTAATGCAGACCACCTCAGATATATTTTCCTTCTCCTTCCCTGTGAGACTGAAAGCTGGTGGCTCTCCAGAACCTGGAGACAATCTGTCGTCTTTGACACTTGACTACCACCTTGGACATGCTGGGCTAGTGATGGAGGACAGCAGAGGTGGGTAGTAGATTTGATCCCACATTGCCTGCCACTATATTTGAATTCCTTGGTTTTCTATCAATACTATTCACAACAGTTGCAGGGAAACACTAAGTTTTCTCAGGACTTGATCTTAAGGAGACACATGAAAGAAGACAGGAAAGATGCATGCAGGAACCAATTCATCGGCTGGCTGGAAATTTCCAGAACAGCTCCTGCTTTAAACTATGCTGTCTCTAGACAATTAGCCTCAGAGCTAGGAGGGAGCAGAAGGGACAGAAGCAGATGCTGTAGCTGAACAAGGTGTGGATATTTGGATACACACACTGCAGTGACCCCATGAAAAGGTGCCTGCATCAAAAAGTGGGTGCTACTCAATCCAGCCACAGACAGAGGATTGTAAGCCTGCCTGGAAACACAGCACAGATATATGCTTGACATTGTGCCACCCATACAAATACCCATTTTGAATCTGGTGTTACGGTTGTGGCAGATGCTGACTTATGGGTGACCTACTGCTCCCATCCTCAGAGGTTCCTTATGGAAAAAAGTTTTTGCTGTCCAGAACTTCAATGGTTTGTGTAACGAGAATGATGCATCTACAGAAGATGCACTGAGTATTCATCATCTCCTCTTTCAGTGCGGGAAAGGTGGCAGCTGCCAGACTCTCCCACCCTTAGGGAGAAATGGGAGTTTCTTTTGTATCTTCTCCCTCAACAGAAATAAAACATTTTAATGTTTTTTCTGAAAAGAGGGAAAAAGGTGGCTTCTATCATGCCAAACTCTTTTGCAGCCCTGACTTCATAATAAAAGGATGCTACCAGAATATGGACACAAGGGTCAGGATGGGAGGAAGCAGAGCTGGGTTAGATAAACAGGAAAAGAGGCAAAGAATTCAACTTCTTGCATTTGATGCTACTGACTATGCTTTGACACAGCTTTAGAGCTATGAGCTGATGCTGGCTTTCCAAAAACAGGCAACATATTAGTGAAAAAATGAATAAGGCATTATTGGCATTCTCATTAGGTACAAAAAAAGAAATAAAGGCAGCTATGAAGAGGACATCAGAATCAGGGTAAATAAAGCTTCAGATGAAACAGGTGGGTATAAAGATTGAAATATTATTTCAGAGATTATGTGCTGTAGCAAGATTAACACTAAAATGGAGAGTCCCCAGCAAAGACTTTTTTTCCTTACCTTTTCTGCAGTTGCTGCATCATAGCTGCAGGTCTTTGGGAGCAGATCTCTCTTCTCCTGTCTTGGACTTGTTGAGAAAGAGTGACTTCGGCAAGGCTGCAGCTTCTTATGAGCTTGCTCTACAGGGTCAAGTTCTACATCACTCCAGGTCTAATCACAAATGATGAAGAATTTCAGACAGGTACATCCTTTCTTAAATTCTAAAAGTTCTCCAACTCTAGCAGAAACCATGCACACTTATAGGAAACTGAAGCTGTTCTAACACAGGTCTCACCCCCAAAACTGCCCTGGGGAGAGGCTTGATTTTTAATCTTGCCACTTACCCTGGACTATTTTTCTGAACCAAAATAAACTTTGAAATAATGAAAAAATAGTTAATCTCTTTTCACCAATATGTTTTACACCCTTTTTTATTTCATTGTTTGTGCTACGCTTATAGCTGCATAGTGCCTGAAGTCTAAAGATGAGAGCAAGTACAACCAATCTGTTTACTATGGCTTATGGCAGTCTGCATGAACATCAGCTGGTACAAAACCATGGACATGGACAGGTCCAAACCCACATTTGCATATATCCTAACTGGATACCCGGAACACCCAGGGCTTCACAAGCCCCATGACCTTGCTTCTTCTCTGACACATCATTAGTGGATGGGTGGCAATGAGTGGGTTCTGCACTGATTTTCTGATAGAATGCCAGTAATGGAGCACTATCATGACATTGCAACCATGCCATTCTATTTACAGGCTTGGGTAGAGGCCATCTATCATCCCTAACTTTGTGGTGACTTTTTTATTGAATATCAGTGATGAAATCATTCCACTACTTTCCACACCAGCTTTTAGATATGGATATATGGATGGATGGACAGATGGATGACAGGCTTCCACACAAGTGGGAAGCTAGTGCATAATTTCACTGCATCACCTTGCTTGTGCATCTATGTATTGCCACCTTTTTATTTCTCTTCCTTTGTAGAATCAAACTGTAAATACAACTTTATATGACTTGTTAATGTGTTGTCTCCCTACACTAAGGATGTACACAACATACAGAGGGAAGTGTTGGTGGCAAGGGGTGTGTCTTTTGCAGTGTTGCTGGTGCCATTCCTGCCCATCAATATTTTATTGGAGCATTCCAAACTTTCACTCATTCCTGCTGCCATGCAAGAGCTGTTGAGCTTAGCTTTTACTTCAGCAGCTGCTGTTTCAGCTAGAATCTATATAACTGTACTGAGCTGTTGGTTGCCCCAAGGACAACTACCTTTGGCTGCATCCACTCACAACACAGTGCTGCACATTACTAACAGCATTATTTGAGAATCCTAAGCCAAAGCTGAGCCAAAGACTGAAGCCTCTTATCCACATTATACTGTCTCTTTAAACAGCACTCCCAACTAAACACATACTATAATCTGCTAACCGCAAGGAACCAAAACCAAGTAGTGACCAGCAGTGAAGAACAGAAAGCTCCTTGGATCAAGGTAGGTGATACAACTGAAATTACCTCATTTGACATCAAACCATGGATTAATAGGGAGAGAATGAAGGAATAAATTTAAGTCAAGGAAATTTAAAAGATGAAAGGGGCAAAACAGGCTGGAAATAAGTAAACGAGGAGCCATCCCTGATTTAAATTATGCCAACACATTTCCATGTCACTATATGTGCTCTCTACAACCAGTGAATGAATCATAGAATCATAGAGTAAAATCAGCTAGGTTGGAAAAGACCTTTAAGGTCATCAAATGCAGCTGTTACCCCAGGACTGTGAAGTTCACCATCAGACCATGTCACTGAGGGCCTCATCTACATGGATTTTGAACACTTCCAGGGACAGGGATTCCACCACTTTCCTGGGCAGCCTGTTCCACTGCCTGAGCACCCTTTTGGTGAAGAAATTTTTCCTGATATCCAGTCTAAACCTCCCCTGGCACAGCTTGAGCCCATTTCCTCTTGCACTATCACTTGTTACTTGGGAGAAGAGACCATCCACCTCCTTGCTCCGTCCTCCTTTCAGGTAGTTGTAGACAGAGATAAGGTCCCCCCTGAGCTTTCTTTCTCCTGACTAAACATCCCCAGTTCCCGCAGCCGTTCCTCATAAGACTTGTGTTCCTGATACTTCAACAGCTTTGTTGCCCTTCTCTGGACCTGCTCCAGCACCTCCATGTCTCTCTCCTAGTGAGAGGCCCAGAACTGAACGCAGTGTTCTAGGTGAGGCCTCACAAGCGCAGAGTATAGGGGGGTTGAAACACAGGTGTAAACAGACAAGCAGTACTCATGATCTTAAGAGGAATCAGATATGTATGTGTGCTCTGTTTGCTCAAACCGATGTATATATATAAAATACATATATATATATATATACACACACACTCTTTTTCTAAAAGTAGGATATTGGCATGTTGCATATACTAACCTCATATTTCAAGCATGATCTGGGTATTTTACAGTTTACCGAATCATCACAGTTGATACTCTCATGCATCATTGTGTAATCAGTGGTCTGTGAATGGAATTAAGTCAGCAGGATAGATTATCTAACTTTAATTTACATTGCAAGAGAAATATTCATTTATTTAGTTAGAGCACTTAATCTATTTAAATCTATTATATATATATAATAAATTTATTGTTATTTAGAGCCAAGACAAATGCTAAATTTCATAGCTCATACAAAGTGAGTCACTCTTTTTTTCTATCTTATTAAGGTTTTTGCCCTAATACAGAGATAAATATGAAAGAGCTTCCTGTGCCCTGAAGACTATGAGAGCCTAGGCAAGCAAATTAAGGCCAGGCTGGATCTGGTTCTGGGCAACCTGACCTAACTGAAGATGTACATGCTCATTGCAGGGGGGTTGGGCTAGATGACCTTTGAAGGTCCCTTCCAACACAAATTATTCTATGACTTGGGGATTCTCGTGCTGTGCAGTACAGTAGCGTCACACCCCACAGGAGTCCCATCACACACTTCAAGCTCACTTTGGCTCAAAGATGAACAATGGTACTCTAAAAAAGGCTTTGCCTGGGCTAAGAAGGGCCTTTCACACTTCCTTTTATTATTTAAATTTAAAAGAAATTTTATGATAGATGCATTTTATGAAACACTACAGAAAAAGCTTGTCACTTCTAGACCAGGTCTCTCCTGAGAACTAGTTTATCCACTGCATGGTATTTAAACATCTTTTAATTTTGAATGACAAAACACACCCCATTTAAGTAATTTAATGATGTTTAATTATCATTATACCTGTCTGTAATGCAGTAATCCATAGGCTGGTTAGTGACAACTAAGAAGGTTGCTGTGATACGTGACATACAGTCACAAAGTGGAGGAGGATCCTTGCCCCCAAACGATTCACAACTTCACAAGCTGTATAGCTGAGGCTACTCAGTAAAGCACAGTTAGTCACTTTAACTGGAAGTCTACCTGACACAGCTGTATGGTTAATGTGCAAGAGAGGAAGCACCAGCAGGGAATGCAAAGTAACCTGTCTTTCATAATGGGGTGGATTTTGATTCATTAAGGCTTAGGCAGTGAGCCTTCCCCTCAGGCACTTAAAGTGTTTTTCTCATTTGTTGTTGGGTTTGAGAGTTTTTTTCATTCTGTTTTTGGATTTCTCAGCTAGGAGGCCTGATTTTCATGTCAGCAGCCTGGGCATAGTGCTCACATTGGCTAGGACTGCTTGGTTTCCCAGTGAACACTGCATTTTTTGCTCAGGTGCAGTTGCTTTACAGTCTGTATGCCATGAACAAGTTCAGAAATCTCCCCGGTGCTGCTACATGAAAGAACTTCCATCCTCCAGCAGAAAATTCAATGCTGAATTATCTTGTCTGAGACCGGTGAACTTTCCTGGTGGCCCATTTCTACATCAAGGACCTCAGTCTTCCTGAAAATACTCAGTCATTACAGTCTCATTGAAATGCAGCTCCATGGCCAGACTCACAGAAGCAGCACCCTGAAAGCATGCAAATAACAGAGCCCCATCCTCGCTCAGACTGCTGCCACCTGGCTCAAGGGGAGAGCCTAGAGTCTGACATTCAGTCTGTCACAGTGATTTATACCTTTGTGAAAGGTTACGGACTACAGCCATTGCACTGGGAGGTTTCTTATACCCAAGCTGAGTGTGGAGCAGTGTTGATCTCTGTGAGGGCCAGCCCCAGCCATGGCAGCTACCTCTACCCAGAGCAACCTTCCCAGCACCTCTAAGGGCAAGGTTGGTTTCCTGTGGCTTACAGGGGCAGGGGAAGTCATACCAAGAGGGGCTATGAAGACATTCCTTTTATTTCTAACTGCCCAAATCATCAGCCTTACAAAACACCCCACCTTGCCCTGGGTGCAGGAGTCTTCTACTCCTCAGGGAAACAAAAGATTTTCTGTCCTGCAGTGAATGGACTTCCTTTAAACTAGTAAGACATCTTTTGGATAGGTTTGAAAACTTTGGAAGGGAGACTGTTTTACCCTCCTCCAGCCTCCTCAGATACTGAATTATAGGAAGTGGCTGGTGACATGGGGTGTGTCTGATAAAGGCTTTTTTAATTCATATTAAAGGCTTAATTGGAACATCCATGGTCCCAGTAAGCATCTGAACCACGCAGATGTGCTGCCTCTCCCTCCCCCCTTTTCCATTCTCTAATTTTGAATATATATTTGTAGAGTCACTTATTTTGGGAGTTGGAGAAACATTATACTCACTTTCCTTCATGGAAACAAGAAAAGACTTACAGCTTCTCCAGTGGAAACTGATGAAACACAGGTGCTCTTGGTCCTGCCAGCAAGAGACTGATGGCTGGAGAGAGATGTCCTGAATGATGACTCATTTATGGAGCCTCTCAGGAGGTCATTCTTCGATATTCGTATTAGGAACCTCAAGCAGGGAACAGCATTGTGGATGGTTTTTCTGAAGGAAAATGGGACAAGAAACAAAACAGATGGCACATTGACGACACAGCTTTGAAAAATCACGTGGTGAAACTATCGTCTCTTTCCATAACCTCAGCAGAGCTTCTGTTTTGATTGAGGAGGTCTTAAAGACTACGTGGAAAAAGCGTGGTATATCTAGTGGAAAATACTTAGGAGGCTGAAAGGAAAATAGCAGGTGGCTTCTGGGCCTCAGGTCAAAACACATATGAAGAGCTGCATGGATAAGTAAGAAGAATTGAAAATATATTGAAGAATACATTTGCTTCTGATTTAATTACAAGGTTAGCCCAGAAAACTTTGAGGTTAGCTGGTATGAAGTTCTTCACTGTGCAAAGGCACAGGACAAGGTTAAAAAATGAAGTGGGAAAGGGCCAGAAGAATGAGATATTGTTTTTTATTTGTATCATGGCAGGTCCTATTAGGAATTAACACTCCGTACAAGCACAGGGGAGAAGGATGATCTAGGTCCCAAAGAATTTTAAACCTTCCTTATTCATTAAATAATAATCACAGTTATGATATTAAAGGTCTATTTCTCCTGACCCCATCCCTGGCCCCATATGGCGCAGAAGAGCCCAAGAGCCTCCCCTGCGCAATGCCAGCTGACCTTGCTCCTTGCTGCCACCAAGGACTGTGATGCAGGGTGATGTTAGCCAGAGCGCTGCGTTTGGTATAACACCTCCCCAGACATAGCTGTAACTTTTGATGTCTGCCACAGCCTACCTGGGCTGTAAAGTATTCAAGCAGCTCAAGTTCATGTAAAACGTACTGTTTATGAAGAAGGATTTCATGCAGAGACCTCCTCACTCTGAATGTTTAGGAAATGTATATCTGACAGTGAATTTGCAAGGACAACATAAGAACACTACTGATGTCTTCAGGGAGCAGAGTTTCAATTTTACTAATATTTGGGAAGACTGTTCAGGGACATTTTGCGGGCTGGAATGAAATAACAGGTTTTGAAAGGTGTTTTAATACTGTATGTGTGAAGTACAAGGTAGGTATAAACTGACGTGCTTATTTAATGGTATCTTTATAATCCTTTGAAATAAAAGTAAGCCAAACTGAAATATGTAGTAATTGCAAACACATTTTTGATAAAATAATACCAATAAAAATATTTATGATTATTCAGTTATTTATGATGGAGCAGTTTTGAACAAATAATTTTTGTATAATTGTGCTTCCATTGGGAGTAAATTGGAAACACAAATGTGCAGAATTTCCCTGCTTGCTATGAACAAACGACTACAAAACCTAAAACTTCCAAAATCTAAGGATGTTTCTGAAATGACTAACACAGCCAAGTGACATTCTCTCCCATACAGATTGTTTAAGGACTAAAAACTTTATTCCCACACAAAACAGCATTTCCTGAACTAAAAATCTGTACACATTTCATTACTTACTCATATTTGTTATTTCTAGTGATAGTTATCGGGCAGATAAGTATTTTTCTTCTTTATCCTGGTGGGGAGGGGTTCAGCAGGGGTACATAACAATGTCTAGAGCAGTTCTTAAAAGCCAAGCGCTAGCACAAAGGTCACTGTTACATTTTCTGTTGCGTCTATTGTAATTTACTTCTTTTTTTCATTGCTTAAGGTGAGGAAACCGCACAAAAATACTTCTCTGATCTGTTGGGGTGTTAAGATGCAGTGACAGCAATTCTCTGTGCAAAAAAGCCCCTTGTTGTTGTAGTTGCGCATCTTTGATTTGGGCCATATCTAAATTCTTTAGGGCCTTATTTCTAGATGCCTTCTTCTAGAAAGATTTGGAAAATAACATGGATTTTATTTGTTTTGGTAGTACCAATGCAAAATGGTAATTCATCCCCTGCCCAAACCCTTAAGTCTTCGGCATGAACAGACTAGCCCATTTATCCATCATTGAATAAATTATTTTCAACTTGTAACATGAATTATTATAAGACTTGGAAATTACCCAGAAACCCTGATCTCTACATACTTATCCATTATTTACTGTTCAAGCAAAAGTGGTCCTGCCAACATATTGTCACCAGCTGAGTTGCTGGTGTACTGTAGTTGCTTTTTCAGATTTAAAACTGCATGTTTAATTGATCACAAGGGACCCAATATTACTGCTTTTCCTTACTGGAATACTCCCAGGTCTATGAAGAGCCTTCACAAGAACTGCATAAACACTTCTCTTGCTGATACGTTTAGAAATACAAAATAGGAAGCAGGGAAAAAGTAAAACAAAACACTTTTTAAGAGAGTGTCTGAAAACTTGTTGTGGACTCCAGCTGTTTTTAGCTTTACTTGGAAAAGCCAATGCTGGTGGTAGAAAAAAGACTAATTGAAGTAGTTCGCTCTATGGTATCTGCTTTGAAAACACTCACTTGACCTTGCAGAAATAATATAAGGAATCACTCAACATAATAGCTTTGGATCAGAAAAAATAATACCAGGTTCAAAGTGGGTCAGCCAGCAATGCAAAACTTCTCATTCAAATTCTGCAAGCCATTAGAGACTAGTCCTTCTCGTGTTCTAAATTAAAATTCTCTGGATCCTTCAGAAACTAAGATAAGCTCAGGTTTTTGGAGCATGTAAAATGATGTTAGTTACGATAACAGGCATTTTCAATTATACATGTTTTCACCATTTCTGGGTGTATTTCCACCAGCCTTCTGAGAACCTTTAACTGTTCTTACAACCGCACTGTCATTTATCAGACATTCAAAACAACAAACTCAATTTCCAGCTCCCAAATCCTAGTTCTCAGGCAGTACAGCTCAGCAGCTTATCCACTTCCTGGGTGAAATAAACCTCACACCAACGAATAACCCTGCCATCTAGTGGCATTTGTACATTTCTCGCATTTACCACGGTGGCATAAGCCATGCTTCATCCACACTTTTAATGCAGCATCCCTTTGTGGAAGATGTGCTTTGCAAGACTTGCAGAAAAATCTACAGATATGCTGAACAGCAGTTCCTTATTATAGGAAAAGTAAAATGCTTGTAAAGTATTTTTCATTGCCAGTGTTTCAAAAACACATTTTGTACAGCTCTGGAAGGTGCAAGCTCTCAGCTGTATCTCATATGTGAGGTGCAGCTTCTTCAGAGTACACTGCTGTGAGTTATAAAGGTGGGAAAGAAAAATCATTTAGGAGCCCACCTAATGCTGGAGATGGGGCTGAGAACACAATGGAGTTGTATCTCTTTCCTTACATCAACCAACTAAACAAAACCCTTAGAAACAACCCTCTAAAATCCCCTAATTTAGCCAGATTTTGGAAACCAAGTTTTTTAGAAGTTTTAACAGAAGTGACTCACTTTGCCAGGGCCTGAACATGTTTCTCAGGGGGTTGGACCATGGCAGGGGAGTTGGAACTAGATGATCTTAAGGTCCTTTCCAACCCTAACTATTCTATGATTCTATGATTCTATGACATGTCTAAATAAAACATCAACTACAAAAAAGAAGTTTTAGCTTGCATAGTGTCTGGGAAGTGCAAGGTAAGTTTGTCCTTGTTTGAAACCATTCAGAAGAACACCACACCAGCTTATTCCCTTGCAAAAATACTTTGTTAAGTCCTTTGTAACCCCGTCTAGGACCACATGACTGAGAACATAATCATTTTAGACGTGTCCATACTCTGCATGCCCGCAGGTCGTAACTTCCACAAAGACCTGGTGACCTTTCTGAAATGCAAGGTGGCTCCTTCTCATGCTTTCCTGAAATGTCAGGGAAGGCTGATCTGGTCTCTGGAGACCAATTGGGGTGCTCTAGAGAAGTTATTAAAGGAGATTATAATGGACTTCTTCTGCAAAGGGAAAGGTTTCTAATTCTTTAGAGAAGCACCTGTTATGGTGTATTAAATTATCATCCTATTCACCTATTCCTGTAGATTTCCCATCAGAGCGACAGTATGGAAATCTTTTTACAATGCATCGTTACCTTTCTAATCATCTACTCTGTGGGAACAACTTATCTGCATACTCTCTATCCCTTACCTTGCTGCAGTCAGAGGACCTGGATAAAAAGCAGGATGTATAGCTTTCAGTTCAGAAACTCATTCACTGGCTGTCAGAGGCTTGAGAAGAAACTAAAAAGTCAAGAAAAGTTGGCTACCCATGCAGCTTATTGAGACTGAATAGTGTTTGAATATTTCTAAGTGAAACTGTGCTGGGTTGGCAGTGTTCTGTTTTAAAATACACTGATATCTGTAATAATAAGTAGAATTATAGTACAATTTGTTTATGAAGGCATAGGGTCAGAAATATTTTATGTCTGCAAAATCCATTCAGGCATTTCAGAGAAGTGATCAACATTTTGCCCAGTGAACCCCAGTAGTGTAGTGCAAAACTTCTTTTTGAAGTCAAAGCTAATTTTCGAAAGAGCCAAGAATTGAGATTCTTTTCCCTGAAACAACTAAACTAAAGAAATATGAAAACAGCCTTCACAAGATACTTCTTTCCACAGAGCATTTCAGAAATGTCTGCTTTGTTTTTCAAAGGCAAATACTTGACCAAAGTTAGCAAGCCTGATACTGAAAAGGCAGTATTTTCAGTATATTTGGAAAACTCGCTCATTTGCATGGAGCTCTACCTGGATTACCAGCTTTCAACAGTTCTCCCTTTGCACAGAACTGCTATGAAAATGCTGTTTGCTTCTTACAGAGCTTCTCCCAAAGACCAACTACTTATTCACATTTGTACTGAAGTTGGTGTAAGGAGAATAACTGAAGTGCTTCAGAAAACCAAATCTTGAATATATACATATGTAGCTTCTTAATTTGGTGATGATGGGATTTTTGAACCCTGCTGGTTGGGACCTATTATCTGGAGAAACCTATTGCGGCTGTCCCTGGTAAGACAAAAGATGACCATGAGTATCTGCTCCTTCTCATGTCAGCCACAGTGTTGTGCAGCTCCGCAGGACAAAGCAGGGTTGTGAAGGGGAAGAAAGGTGAAGACAGGGACTGTTCTCTCCTGTTGGCCACCCCTGAGGCCACATCTGGAGCTCCATGTGCTATATGGCTTGCCCTGTACCAGATGGATGCAATGAAGGCTCTAACTATCAGGATCCCATCATGGGGAGATCAGGGCAGGAGCGCACACTGCATGGGATAAGAATGAAGGAATGAGTGTAGTTCATTCATTGTAAAAACCACAATTTTATGCACAGTTACAGACATAATTATATGTGTACTGTACCTGTATCTCGGGTGAATTATTGCATATATGATGGGGTTGTAGATTGCAGAAGCTTTGGCAATAACTGCTGGCACAGATTTGGAATACGGTGTCAGGGTGTTGGCTCGACTAAAACAAAGCAAAAACATTGCACACAGCTATGCCACGGATTGATACCAAATTATTAAAACACATTTCTTACTCTTTTTGACCATTTTTGTGCTGTGTACAAAATGTTAATTCATTCACATGCATTCCTTGCTCAGATGAAAGGCTTATATTTGACAGCACATACTTGATTTCATTTATTTGGAGAAGATGGAAGACTTGCAAGTATTTACTTATCTATTTGAGGGTAACCAGGAGCACATAGAATCACCTTTCCTGTTTCTACAATAGAAAAACAAAAGTAAAATAAAACAAAAAAAAAGAAACAACATGCTATATCAAGCCCATTGTGGCCATCTGGGAAAAGTGAATGGTGATAAAAAAAGAAAACAGAATCAAACCTAAAAGTCTTTCAGCAACAACATCTGTGCTGCACAGCAATGGTTGTCAATGACTTAGTTGCAAACACTACACAAGGAAGAGAGAACTAAAAGTGATTTGAAACCAATATTTTCTTCTTAACCCACAGTCAGTCGTGTCTGATCAGTGTCACCACTGGATAACTACAACTAATAATCACAAAATAGTTTGTGTTGGAAGGGACCTTTAAAGATCATCCAGTTCCATCCTCTCTGTCATGAGCAGGGGCATCTTCCAATAGACAAGATTGCTCAAAGCCCCATCCAACCTGATCTTGAAATCAAGAATGTGTGCTAGCAAGAAAATATGTCCCTTTGGAGCAGAGAGCAGCTGGAGGAAGATGGGAGCTCAGGGGTGAATACGAGGGAATATAACTTACGTTCTGCCCTTTGTCAGAGCCAGCAGTGTATGGAGGAAGCTTCTTGAGAGAACAGGTATTAGAAGAGAAACCTGCTTAGTCAGGTTCCAGGGGATATAGCCCTAGACAGCAGGGGGGCCCAAGACTGTTGGTTGATATTCAAGGATCACCGGCTACAAGCTCAGGAGCAATGCATCCCAACTAGAAGGAAGTGTTGCAGGAGGGTGAGGGGACCTCCTTGGATGGATAAGGAGCTGCTGAGCAAAATTTGAAGGAAAAGAGAGGGTTACAAAAGGTGGAAGCAAGGACAGGCGGCCTGGGAAGAATACAGGGGTGTTGTCTGGGAAGCTAGGGACCAGGTTAGGAAAGCTAAGGCCCACTTAGAATTAAACTTGGCTAGGGATGTTAAAGATAACAGGAAGGGATTCTATAGGTACATTGCAAATGAAAGACAGACTAGGGACAAGCTGGGCCCCCTCCGAAAGCTATAGGGAGAACTGGCTACCCTGGATTTGGAGAAGGCTGAGGTTCTTTATAACTTCTTTGCCTTGGTCTTCACTGGCAAATGCTCTGACCACACCACCCAAGTCTTGGAAGGCAGACGCAGGGACTGTGAGAATGAAGACCCTGGGCCCACTGTAGGAGAGGATCTGGTTCGAGACCATCTTAGGAACCTGAACGTACACAAGTCCATGGGATCTGATGAAATCCATCCATGGGTCCTGAAGGAGCTGGCAAATGAAGTTGCTAAGCCACTGTCCATCATATTTGAAAAATCCTGGCAGTCAGGTGAAGTTCCCGATGACTGGAAAAAGGGAAATATAACCCCCATTTTCAAGAAGGGGAAAATGGATGAGCCGGGGAACTACAGACCAGTCAGTCTCACCTCTGTGACTGGCAAAATCTTGGAGCAAATTCTCCTGGAAGGCATGTTCAGGCACATGAAAACCAACAAGGTGCTTGGTGACACCCAGCATGGCTTCACTAAGGGGAAATCCTGCCTGACGAATTTGGTGGCCTTCTGTGATGGGGCAATGGAACTGATGGACAGGGGGAGAGCTGTTGATGTCATCTACCTGGACTTGCGTAAAGCGTTTGAAACTGTTCCACACAACATTCTTGTCTCTAAGTTGGAGAGACATCAACCTGACAGATGGACCACTCAGTGGATAAAGAACTGGCTGGATGGCCGCACGCAAAGAGTTGTGCTCAGTGGCTCAATGTCCAGCTGGAGACCAGTAACGAGTGGTGTCCCTCAGGGATCACTGTTAGGACCGGTCTTGTTCAACATCTTTGTGGGTGACATGGACAGTGGGATTGAGTGCGCCCTCAGCAAGTTTGCCAATGACACCAAGCTGTGTGGTTCGGTTGATAAGTTGGAGGGAAGGAATGCCATCCAGAAGGACCTTGACACGCTTGTGAGGTGGGCTGATGCCAACCTGATGAAGTTTAACCATGCCAAGTGCAAGGTCCTCCACCTGGGTCAGAGCAATGCCAGGCACAGCTACAGGTTGGGCAGAGAAGAGATTCAGAGCAGCCCTGCGGAGAACGACTTGGGGGTGTTGGTCGATGAGAAAATGAACATGAGCCGGCAGTGTGCACTTGCAGCCCAGACAGCCAAGCGTATCCTGGGCTGCATCAAAAGGAGCGTGACCAGCAGGTGGAGGGAGGTGCTCCTGCCCCTCTACTCTGCTCTCGTGAGACCTCACTTGGAGTATTGCGTGCAGTTCTGGTGTCCTCAACATAAAAAGGACATGGAACTGGTAGAACAAGTGCAGAGGAGGGCCACGAGGATGATCAGGGAACTGGAGCACCTCTCGTATGAAGATAGGATGAGAAAATTGGGGCTGTTCAGCCTGGAGAAAAGAAAGCTTCATGGAGACCTCCTAGCAGCCTTCCAATATCTGTAGGGGGCCTATAGGGATGTTGGGGAGGGACTCTTCATTAGGGACTGTAGTGATAGGACAAGGGGTAATGGGTTCAAACTTAAACGGGAAGTTTAGATTGGATATGTGCAGCGGGAGAACATGGACAACGCAGCAACGACCAATGTGATCGAACGTTGACAATTTATTAAACGCAAGCACCATCTTTTATAGAAAAGTTACAAAGTACTGGAACAGTCCTTATCTGATTGGTTAACTTGTGAAACGTCCATAGCGACAGGCTCCTGCCTTGCAAGCAAGGCCTGCTCCGTGGTAATCTGATCTGGCGCCGACATCCTGCTCAGTGCCTTTGTGGCAACCTGAATCGGGTGCTCAGTGCCTTTGTGGAAACCTGAATACAGGTGCTCAGTGCCTGATTGCGGTGCTCAGTGCCTTTGTGGTAAGCCTGCTCAGTGCCTCCCCAAGGCAACCTCCTCTTCATGTCGGCATGTAGGCATCCTGTGTTGACCCTTTCAGTAGCCTGTGAAGCCCTCAGCTCACTACTCGAGTGAGGCTAAGTCAGAGGCTGGATTGCTCACAACAAGAAACTCTGCAACAGATATGAGGAAGAAATTCTTTACTGTAGGGGTGGTGGGGCCCTGGAATGGGTTGTCCAGGGAAGTTGTGAATGCTCCATCCCTGGCGGCGTTCAAGGCAGGGTTGGACAGAGCCTTGGGTGGCATGGTTTAGTGTGAGGTGTCCCTGCCCATGGCAGGGGGGTTGGAACTAGATGATCTTGAGGTCCTTTCCAACCCTAACTATTCTATGATTCTATGAAAAGAGGTAACTCCTCCAATTCATACAAAGAAAGTATCATGGGGGAGAGGAAACAACATATACCAAAATGCAGATAGAAAGTCATAATAGTTTTAAAACACAAAGAAAAATAATCCATTTTCTAGCTTTATCCACAAGAATATAGTGAAGAATGCAGTATCACCTCTAATGTAATGACTATTTAAAAGCCTTTCGAAGGGAGGTCTGCTTCTTGTGGGTACATTAGTAATCATATTTATATCTCAGAATAACCCATGCTCTTTAGATGATGTTTTTTCCACTTACCCTGCCCAGGCAATCAAGGTGACACACGCGTATGGAGACCAGGACAAGACAAACACAATAATGACCACAAAAGCAATTTTTGCTAGTTTCCATTCATTCTTCATGGATTGCGAGAGGTAGGATTTCCTGCTGCAGGACCCCAGCTTTTGAACATCTCTGTGAGGGAAAAGAATACATACACATACAGAGGTGCAACATCTGTAGTATGTTCTCAGCAATATGCAAAGTGAAGCAGATTTCATCTTTCCCTCCTCTACCTCTTGTTTTGTCCTCTGATATTAAAAAACTCTGGTAATTCATGTAGTGAAATGGTCCCAGGCATTCTGTTTGAGCTTTGTTTGTGTGTGGAACTGTGGAACTGAGCCAGAAGAACCCCTGGGACTACAGCACAGGAATGCCGTGTCCTTATCCTATCACAAGGAGGGTTTCAGTTTGGGAGGGTAAAGAAATTGGCACCCCTTTCCCTTCGTTGCTCTCAGAAGTGGAACAAGCAAAGGCACAGCTGGATGCAAAAATCAAATCTTTTGGCTTTTCCTTTTCAAGGGAGTAACAGCTCATGAGGTAATATGTGCTGGAATAGCCTGACTAGTCTGAGGAACTTGGCCCCAAACACTTATGGAGACGTTCCCTGCGGATTCATTCACTGAAGAAGAGTATTTTCAGAGGGGAGTACAACAGGTAGTCCCAATATTTTTGCCAAAAGAAGGTCCCAAGAAATTATCTTCTCATATCTGACAAACACCCCCCACACACACACACTTTGTTAGAAAAAATTGTTTCATATGGTTTAGCATAGAAATAACAATTTTTACATATCAGTGTTGTTAATGAAGATATATGTCAGTGATTATTAGCCAGCAGGGTAACAAACTGCTTCCTCTTGCACTGTGAACATACTCATAAAGTGAGTGCACTGTATTAGTGAGCAAAAGGCACAGAAAAATCCTGTGGCCATTGTGCTTCATGGGTGTACAAGACACCATTGTTTCTAGGATTCATTCTTAAATGCCAAGACTAAGGACAAAATATAAAGTTCAGTAAGAAGCTGAATTTAGGCATATAGCTAAACATGCTTGTTAAAATGGAATTTAGCCTTGTGAGGCCAAATGACTTCAACAAATGCCTAAGCCCAGAGGAAAGCCATCAGAGCTGGTGACTATGAAAGCAGTGGGAAGGACTCACAACCCCACCTGGTGTTGGATCAGATCAGAGACAAGTCATGTGCTTATTAGGAGGGAAATAACTAACAGAATGAAGTTACTTTACAGATCTAAAACTGATGATTTTTTTTATTTCAAATCTAGACCAAGAATTTGGGAAAGAAAAAAGAAAGTGTCCTAACAAGCACAGTCAGATATTGTGTGTACAGTTGTGAGGCTTGAGTAAATCACAAAGTTTTCTGGGATGCCTGCTTTAAATAAAACTGACAAAAAGTATAAGGAAAGTTACGTTTACAGAGCAGCTCAAAGGCAGATGTTGCCCCATTGTTACATGCTGAAAACTGTGCTGGAATGCACAAGGACCTTGTTCTGAATATCTGAAATATGAAATACAAATAATCCAAACTATCAAATTATCTGATGTATTATTGACTACCGCACATTGTGATAAGATTAGAAACACCAGAGACTTCTTCCCCTATGCCAAAATACACACATCCATTCCAGCTTTTACATTGATAAAAATATTTGTCTAGTCACAGCTGCTAATGATCTACCATTTAATTTCCAGTTTCAGTTAGGATTAATTTTTGATTCAGATTTTTCTGCAGCTAAAGAAATTGAGAAAGTCTTCTAAAAAAAGAAGAGGGAAATTTACTTATTTCAGCTACATTGCTTACCTGCCAGTACGTCTTATGGCCAGGAACATAGATAAATAACAATGGAATATTATTATCAGGGGAATAAAAAACACGCAGCAACATAAAATCATGGTGTAACTTCTGTTTGCAGGGGAGTAGGTTACATAGTCCCATGTACAGGATATCATCAAGCCCTCAGGCACATAGGAACCTATGAAATACATGGAATACATTATTCACACATACACCCAAAGCTTGCGCAGTTGCTGATCCAACAACTGAGCACTTAAAATAAATCCTGTACTATATACATAGTCTGCAAGACCTTGGCTGGCCATATTATACGTGTGATCTGAAAATGTGAGTGCATGTGTGGAGAGGAGGTCCTGACTGCCAGACTCTCATATACACCTAATACTCCATCTGCAGTTTCTTGTGCTTGAAATACAACCTGGGGTAAGGGGAGAAGGGTATCTGCTCTGCAACATACAGATGTATGGTACGACAACAAACCATGAGGCAGTGGCTAGGCATCCTCCCAAGAACTTATTAAAACCTCATTGTTTTGTACCCCAAGCAAGGCTAAAAGAGGCCACAAAGGGAATACTAGAAGAGAGAGAGAGAACACAACATACTCCACCCGAGGAGCGGAGCCACGCTCCATGCCAGCGAGTACAGCCACACGACAGCGATGATCTGCACGGTGCGTTTCTTTGAGCTCCACTGTATGGATTGCAGGGGCTTAGTGATCACAAGGTAGCGGTCAACAGAAATAGCTAATAAAGTCATCATTGAGGTTATTCCGAAGAGTGCCCCACAGAAAGCGTACAAGTCACAGCCTGAAGTAGAAAATGGCAATATCAGGGATTTTCTTAAAACAGATGAGTGTTTTTTATCAGAGCCTGACATGAAAAACCTCCAATTTTTTTCCTGGCTCAGTACTTCTCTCCCATTAGAAGGATTTTCTTAGTTTCACAATTTGATAGGTATTAAAAGCTCATTAGAAAAAACACAAATATTAATAAAATACAAATATATGCATTTAACAAGTCCTACTCTCCCCTGTGGGCTGCAACTGGGAACCTTTTGTTAATGGAAAACTGCCTCAGATAAAATCCAATCTAATTAAAGTTACAGTTTCCTGGATTGTTGCCCAGTATATTGATCTTAACAGGCTGCAGCAGGCATCTGTCTGGTAATGACATATGAGTGTTTAAAACAATGGCTTTGGTTTATATGGCTTAAATATGTAGAAGTGGTTTAAATCTGATGGTTGAAAAACCAGCTGGAGCACTTTTAAAAAAGCTGTCAGTTTTTACATGAAGCAGGGTTTTTTCTCCTTTTATGCATTCAGGCATTGCACTAGCAGATGAAATCTTGTAGAGTTAGACTGTCCCTAATTTGATTCAGAAATCTGTGTCAAATGATCATTGATTTTTTGAGATCTTGTGTCAACCCATGTGGATATACGCAACAGCCCACTGGTAATAGGAGGCAGTCAAAACACCAGATTCAACCTTAAAGCAGACTTCTGTTAAAGTTTTTATAAGTAACCTGCAATAAAGGACCAAATGCCACTCAACCCAAATCAATTGCTTCACTTTGTGGCAGAATGATAATTTACACTGATTTTATCTAAGGGCATGAACAGAACTAAAAACATCCTCAAACTGAAGAAGAGTCCCTTCTGTGCTGCTAAATAATACATCGTCTCTGGGCTTGCTCCACCAATACACAACTACTATTTGGTGCAATTTTTCACCCAATGATGTGATCAGCAGCATCAAGCAAAGCATTGAGCCTTCTGAAGAACTTGCTATACTCACATTTCAACTATAATCTGAGCATGCATCACTTCTGGTTTTTTTATGGTTAGAAAGAAAGAAGCTTGAATTTGCAGAGTGCTCAACTGACTCTTGTTATTTAAAGCTCTTCATTAAATGTGAGATTCCTAGAAGCATGCTAATGGATATCAGCATTTATTTCTAAATAAAAATAGCTCCCTCTTAAACTAATACAGAAAAAAATGATTACAACTTAATAAAACTTTTCTACCTGTCTACATTCATTGCATCTGCCCTTACTAGCTAAAGTGCAAGAAGATTATATGTTGATCTTGACTCCTTTCTTTCCAAAATAAGTAAGATCAAAGAATGACATATACAACACAAAACATGTGCTATCATGCTGACTGATGTCACTCAAGAGTCTTGTGCTGCTGTCTCCACAGCACAAGCCAAGGTTGTTATGGCTAAAATAGGCCGCAGACTGTATAGCGCTGGTGAGAAACAAATTAGTGTTGAAAAGTACCTATATCTCCAAGTATCCACTCTCTATGCAAGCTGTTGACAAAGCACATGGGTGCCTGAGAAGCTGACATCAAGAAGTCGCTCGCAGCCAAATTCATTATAAAGTAGTTTTGGGGTGTCCTCAGCTTCTTGTTGCTTAAAAACATGAGAAATAACACGATTTTAAATAGACAAAGTGAACAGTTAACTTTATAACTTGGCTTACTAGCGTGAACAAATACTATCCAGTGGTTACTTACAGTCAGTCAATTGCTAATCATTAAGGAATTACTGCAGCCACAGATGCAGTTATTTCAAAATGATGACTGACAAAAGCAGGTGGAATAAAATAGGTTGTTTCCACCTGAAAATGAGGAGAATTCTTGCTATCTTGAAAAATATTAATTTGTTCAGGACAAGAGCTCTTCCCTATAAGTGCAGTAATACTGTGAGTGTGTGGCACTATACAAGACCAGGATCTGAAGCAGCTACAGAGCCAAAGAATCTCCTTTAGGTGCATTTTTAAAAGCTGCTGACCTCAAGAATCACCACATTACCGTGGATTAAACGACCCTTTGCAAAGTGCTACAGCACAAGCAAAGCATGCATAGAGATTTGAAATAAATACTTCTCCTATATATCTTGTAAGGGAGAACCAAAGCTCTCGGCTGCAGATGGGCAGGCAACATTGAATTCCAGAACAAAGAGTGTGAAAGCAGCAGCCAGCCTGTAAGCAAAATTTATCTGAAGAAAACAAACATCACTTCCAGGGCTTTTTCCCCACATCTCACCACTTCATGTAGTCTCACTTGACAGGGATATCTGGAGTCACAACCTCCTTGGAAACTTTCTGCTGGTATTCAAGGTTACCCTTGGCTCTGGCCAAGAGGAATAAAGATATTGGTAGCATAATAAAGGACCTCTCACTTTTACTTGGGGTTATTTGGTTGAATATGCCCTCGTTGCTCTTATGGAATATTATGTCCCACTAGGAAAGTTAAGTTAATCTGTGAGTTAATGTCACCCAAATCTACCTGAAGACTGTCCCTTTCGAAGGACATACTGAGAAGGCGTAACAGTGAACTAGTAGTCCCTCAGTGTCAACCTCTGTATGAGTTGCATGGTGAAGTAAAACACTCTGATACTTAGTGTATGAATTCAGCGCTTTTCACAGAGTTAGGCACATATAATGCAAAAAGAGGCAACTTGGCACACTCTGTGAGATATAGGAAAGAAGTGGATTTATAAATAACTTTATTCTTGCAAACTGCATGCAGTAATTTTCAAGACTTGCTTCTTCTCCCTCAAACACCTCCTTTAGTGTAGAAAGTTGGACAACTGAGGCCTTTCTGATGTGCTTTAAAATACTAGTATTTGCAGATAACATGAATTTCTTTCGGCATGCTGATAAAGTAATACTGAAAAAGAAATTGAAAAAGCCATCTCAGCGCTGCTGCAATTCTAACAAAACCTTGGGTCTCACAACTGCCTGCATCAACTGGGTGAGAGAGTTCACACCTTTGCAGGTGCTCAGCTGCCTATGCAGATTTTCCTCCTTTGACAATTTAATGCTTTTATTACAGCAGCTAAACAAAGAAATTTCAAGAAAAACAGAGAGCTTGTGCTGCATTTCAAAAATCATGACTGTATCTACAGTTGCAGGGAATCCCATTTCTTCTCTACATCAAATTAAAAGCCAGTTGTTCAAAATAACTAAACTCTTTGTCATAAACATTTAAGAATAAGAAATCAATGCTTGGTTCATAACCCCACCAGTGTTTCCAGCACTGTAAGCTCCCCCTGCATAACATATGTATGATGACAGTAAGCAATGAGCGAGGAGGATTTTGAAAGCCAGCATCACAGTGTAAGACAGAAGGTGTCTATTTTTTTTCCATGAGATATTTGCATACTCCAGCTGCAGTACTTTTGGCTGTCTATCACACTGTCACAAGCCAAGTGAGCAAACAAACTGACAGAAATCCTATGATCTGCCTGAAGCAGGGAATACGCTGATGGCATGAATTCATCTCATGTAGCACATTGTTTTCTTGGTCCTTCCAGGACATCTGGTCCTTCCAGGAGCACCAGGCATTGTCAAGTATTTCTGCACATTCTACAGGGTGAGTGAAGAAGTCTGTAACTAGGAAACTGTGGTTTCTATCACTAAAAGTACTAAAATCTTCTTTAAACTTGCAGTTAAAATATTTTATGGAATAAGGTATTTATTTTCTCATCTTTTTTTGATTCCTTAAAACATGAGGAATTTACATGGAGGTTATCAGTGAGGTACGTGGATGTGTAAGGCAAGGGGTTGCCTTTCCCCTCTATTTGGTGCAATAAACTTTTGCTTGGAGACTTAATCCAAGAGGGAACCAATGCAAAGCATCTGCACACATATGCAGATGTGAACCTTAAAGCCCGTCAGATGAGCTGTAAAAGGAATTTTTGTACCTGTAAAACGCATAGAGAACAAGAAGGTTTCCGATGATGCCAATGGAGCCAATAATGAGTACACATGTTCCTACGGTGTAAAGAACATAGTCGGGGATCTCTGCCTTGGTCACAGCGTGTGGCTGGGTGCCCATGTTGAAACCCTGAGCGGAAAACAGAGGAAAAGGAAAGCTTAGCCCATCCAGGACACTTATTCCAGGAGATATGTGCTCACCCTGTTGAAGCAAGGCAGAGCATTCACTTCCCCAGTTCATGCAAATCAAATACACACCTCTGAGTTCCTTTTACAGCCCCTATCATCAAGTTTCCCTGAGTAGCTTTCATTACTTTAACAGTATATATATAAAAAAACACAACAGGGGAAACAGACTGGGAAAAAATACTAAGGAAGTTATGATGATGATATGGAAATTGCAAAGATGTACTAGCATAAAACAGTCATGGTAACTGCCGCACTTTGAGGGCTCAGAGCCAGCTGACAACACAAACTTCAGTTCAACAAGGAATTGCCTATCAGAGTTCGGTATTATTAGGAGCACTGATACCAAACCCCACTCTTAACAAACATTAAGTCCTCTGGGTCTTCCCAAACTCCCTATTCACCAATTTACAGTGCTGCAAAACCTGGGAATTCTCCACAGAAAAGATAGGAGACCAGAGGTCAAGCAGCAGTGTAGTATTGCCTGTGTAAGCACAAATACATTAAATAGTCTTGATACCTCTTTCACTGTCCTTTATCTCCAGCACACGAATAAAACCCCGCTAACCCTCTACTTTTCTTTTTAAACAATTCAGATTTATCACTGGCTGAACTCAGCAGAACAGCAGCCTACACCTAATCCACTCAGTTCTCATTAGCACTATCAACAAGAAGAGTCCTAATTGCCTGATGGAGATGTTTATTGATCAAGTCAAAAGCAGCTAAGCTATGCAGAGCACTCACACAGGCAACTTGTCACAGCTAAGGACCTGCTTCGCATCACCACATTTTGCTGGTGTGCAGCTCTGTGATGCGCTGAGTGTCAGGCAAAACTGATTTTGGTCTGCGAGAGAGGAGCTGGGTGAGAGAACAGGTTCGAGATGATAATTATCACCCCAGTGGTAGTATTCAAGCAATCATTTGAAAATGGTGAGAACAGCCTTTCTTCTTCCCTGTTGCTAGCCCCTAATCTCCCATACTGCTGCTTCTCCTTTCTGCCTCCTGTTTTTCCTCACTTATCTATGAAGTGCACAAACTACAGCGCCCTCCTCATACAACAGCTCTAGCTTTGGACATTATCCCTTCAGCTGTACAATCCCACTGGGGGTGCTCCCCAGGACAGGTTGTGTTCAGAGATAGGGAGCACTGAGTGAGATGCATAACACAGCCCAAGCATCTGCAGAACAGTGGGTCTGGAGCAGGAACACTGACAGAAAAGCTCCTGGGGCTGAAAAGATGTAGGAAATGGTACAAAAGCTATGTCTTCAAAGCAGAAAGCTGCCTTCAAGCCCTCTCATCAGTCTGATGGGCTCTACCTATCACAGGATGGCTACCACCAACATGACACTTCGCCAAAGTTACTATCACTTTAGAAATAGAAAGGAAAAAAGGTTGAGTGTCTCCTGATGCTGGCTGCACCACGAGGATGCCACTCCTGTTCCCAGCAATTAGGCAGCAAGAAAAAAATGTCACCTTGTGTAGCATTTACCCTTGAAGAAGATGCAAGAGGTAGTGTCAGAGCAGGCAGTGCACAGGGAGGTGCTTGCAAGGAAATGCAGCCATTCAGTGGCACCAAGCACAGGCTGCACCATGCTTTCAGAGTAGGACTGCCTGGGCATAGAAATTAACCATGTTAAACTCCTTTCCTTTTCCCTCAAACGTAATCTTAGCAGCGTGTGTGCACTAAATCAGAACCCTGCCTCATTTCTGGCAATGCATTCCAAAGAGGCTAAACTGAGGAGAAATGGAAAGGACCCTTTTTCTTTTCTTCCTTTCCAGCTTATCCGTTAGGTATGCTCAGGATTTACATCTTAATACCTCTATATTCTTCTATATAGAGGGTTATTATATAGGAGTATTAACACAGATCTAATTCAGGGCAAGTAGTACTTTCCTGCTGCATGCACTATGCTTTACTTCACCATATGGGTACTCACTGTTGCAGAAACTCATTTCAGAAATGCACGATGAATTTCACACCCGAAGGTGTCTCGCCTTATCTCTCCACTGAAGAGATGCTGACTTGGATGTTTTGGCTTTGTTCGTTCAGTTATGGGTGATGAACTATGTCAAAAGCTGAAAATGCCTCACATGACACATTTGTAAACTCAGATTACAGTTTGCTGGTGATATTGGATGAAACAAACTACTAATGCTTACAGAATGGAACTTGGAAGGCAGTAAACAGTGCTACACAGAGCCTGCAATCTCAGTGAGAAGCTAAAGTGAGGAATGTTTAGATTACAGAGGCTTTGAAGAAGGGATCTTGCCTTCAGAGGAGTCCACAAAATACCATTCACTTTTACTGCAATATTAATAGTAGTAAGAACAATTTTAAGATCTGACTGAAAAGACAGCTACTTATTCACTCTGTTGGTGTTACCCTGAGACAGCAGGACGTGGCAAGCATCCAGCTGCATGAAATGTGGCAATCTGATAAAGACAGAAAACCATTTGCAACACTGTAATTTGGATCTAAGAAGATAAATGTGCACATCTATGCGTGTGTGCATATATATATTTCAACAGAAATCCTCAACTTTGGTTAGCTTGAAGCTATTTGTACCTGTTTAGCCTGTTTTATTTAGAAAATTTCCACTAGTTTAATTAAATTATTTATTTTATCAAAAAGAATTTATACTGTTTCACTCAAAAACACAAATGTAAACAAGCAGCCCATGAAGGTGCCAGTAATTGCAGCAGGGCCAGCTTCTGGCATCCTTGCCTATTCTGTACTCACTTTGGCTCCTTTTAAATTAATGCTACAGTCACTTGAGTTTTGGCTCTAGAAGATGTTGGACCTGACAACTCACATAAATCATGATGTGGCTTTACCCTTATATGTGATGTGACTACAACATCAAAATGCTGTCACCTACATGGCAGCTTGGAGGGCTTTTCTGTCAGGGAAACTAAGAGATCTGCAGGCAAACAGAGAATAAACAATTAACAGCTGTCCCTCAACTAGCTGGCAAAGGATGCAGGCACCAGATATAAAAATAAACTTGATCTATTTCTCCCAAAATAAAGATGGAAAACTTACCAGATGAGGAAAGTTACTCTATGAAAGCTTTTGTAATTCAATTTTTAGTGACAAAACGATGTCCAAATAATTAGAGCCATCTGTTTCTGTTTTCCAGATAGTAAGCTTAATAAAGATTGCAATGCAGAAGACAAAAAAATGTGGTTAAAAAGTGAAGGCAAGGGCAGGCTCCCTTCAGTGTGTAGGGGTAGAAAACACTGGATCAAATTCAGAAATGGTGGTATGATTGGTCTTAGGTGGATATAAGAGTATCTAAAGCTTTACTTACGCTCTGATTTTGGTCATGGATGCAAGCTCATCTTGTGGAAATGACACTGAAATGAGCTTAAGTAAGGGCTTACTTACATGGGGGATTAAAGCACACTAACAAGAGAGTGAATTAACAGCATAGCAGCCTCATTTGGGATGACCTGATATACGGATTTACAACATAAAAGTTTTATTTTACTGTATAAAACATTTAAGTCTGAAATTTCCAAGTGTAACTGTGTAAAGAAAAATACTAAATAATACTTAGATGAGATAGGAGCAACCCACATGTACCAGATACTAGGTAGTACTTGTCAAGCTCCTTGTAATTTCTGTGATGGACAGTGTAAGAGGTAATTCAGTATGAAGCACCATCTGGTCTGAAATGGCAACAATATTTGTGGCTTAGAGGTTATGTTGTAAGTAGGAACTCTTGAATCAGCAAATAGAAGACTATTGCTATGTGATGACTACTGATGGTCAGACATTTTTTAAAAGATGATATATTTAAAATGAAAATTTGTGGAAAATATTAATACCTTTGGGTATGAAACAAAAAAAACTCTAGCCAAAACCAAACCAACAGCTGTGCTCGTTCTGGTTAAAAGCACTGCATTACAACACCACACTGTAAGTACATATGAATTTGGTCCTCAGAAAGTCAAATCAAACTGGTGATCATCTGCATGTGGAAAAGCCACTTTTCTTACCAGTCTCTGGATGACACTCTTCTTTCACAGCTCATTCCAATCAGTTCACATGCCAAAGCCAGGGGCACTCAAACACATATGCATTTAATTAAGAAGACAACTGGTTAAGCAAATGGAACTGTGAATTTGATGCAGTTCATCCAAAAGTGACAAACAAGAACGGGAACTGCTAGTGCTGTGTACAACAGGACAAACAGCAAAGGCAGTTGGGTAACAAAGTCAGGCGTCTGCTCCAGATTTAGATGGGTGTTTATCCAGTCAGGGGTCATAAGTTTGTGGAAAAAAGAATATTTTTCTATAATAAGATATGGATCTAGTTAATTCCATTCCAGCAAGTGCTTCTGGACTGTTACTGAGATGAACAGCCAGTTGAAAAGAAACTTTCAGTACTTGACTTCAAGACTCACTTGGGGTATGTATACTTCATTTCACATGTTTAGCACAGCCCCTGCTTTGTTGACAGGATGCTTTCTTTCAGGTCCTCAGTATCTGTGCTTAAACTTCTCCTCACAGTTGCAAGCAATCTAATGGTATATAGCTAATGTGGCAGAAAAAACTCTTAAAAAATCCAAAAGAAAACCATCAAAACCTGATAAAGTTTTCAATATCAGGAGAACATCAATCAATTTTTCAATATCGGGAGAACATCAATATATATGAACTCATTATATTGGTTACTCAACAAGGTACGCAACAAGATGTCTACATATCCAGCCTTATAAGTCAATGAAAGCAAGGGTTATCACTCACTCATATGTTTTATAATTAATAAGACATTAATATAAAAATTATTCACATGAGAATAATACAACAACAAAAAGTAAACAATAAACATGAAAATAAGTGTGGCTGTAAAACAACTGGGCTTGTGTTCCAGCTCAAGCACCACCTGCGCTACTTGGGCAGGGATTAGCAAACACCAGGATTTACTCGAAGTTTTGCAAGTTACTCTAGCGAGTGTGTCTGCACAACCCGACCTTGGGAGGAACACTGTGTTACTCTCTTGTTTTTGTGGGAAAGCACTGGCAAGTAACTAGCACATATTTTTCCCTGCCTTAATCTGAGTTAATCAAACTGTGAGGCAACAGACTTTTATTCCAAGACCTGAAAGTTTTAAAGCAAGATACCAAAGGTACGTTTCCTGAAGGTATTTCTGTTCCAGAACATATTTCTGTTCCAGAACTAGTATACTTTTATAATTAAGACAAATAGCACTAACCAGGTCTTCACATCTTTCTCTACAGAACTTTTATGTTCATTTAAACACATCCAAATCTAACCTGAGAGCGCAAAACTTAAAAGAACCAAATTCAACCATGACTTAAGCATTTTTGAAAAGCAAGACAAACAAAAGCCCGCTACCAGAAGGTATAGTGGGCCATAAATGCCTTCAAAACTATCTGATGCTACGTCCAAATGCACCTCAAATTACAATACAAGCTATGCATGCTTAGGCAGGCAGCACACTCAACAGATCTAACAGATCTAACAGATACTAACACTGCATCAATGCATATCCATTCAGTTCAATGCATATCCATTTGGCCATGAGAGAATGGATGACTGTTAATGCAATGCAACAACAAAGCAGTAGGCAGAAATCTCAGGATATATATTTAGGGGATTAAAGAATATCAAATAAAATTATGTGCAGTCGAAACCTGGCAGCAGAGTTGCTTCCTTCAACATAAGATATTCTGAAGTCTTCAGGGAGAAATCATCTATACACTACAATAAATATTTACATTTTCATCTTATAACACATCACATTTTCCTAGGTAATTTTTCTCCCTCAGAGCATCTTAGTGCTAACTGCAGTTCTTTAATAATCACACAAGTTCACCCCAAACAAATAAATCCCTTTATTCTATGCTTACCCCTCAGTGGTGAGAGAGCTCTGAACTTGCTGGCACCGTGGCACTTTGGCATAACGTGGGCTCTTCTCCTGACTTGGTTTCTCCTCTCCACCTCATTTGAGCTTCTATAGCTCGTCCTGGTCTATCTCATCCCAGGCTGCCAGGTGACTGCTGCTCCCATTTCACCAGTCATGGTTGCCTCCAGCCAGGATACTACCACTCTAGCCTGCCCACTGTACCACGCATCAGGAGCAATTTCGTGAGCTGCCACTGTTTGCTTGATGGCAACACGGTGCCACAGCACCCATTACCTGCTCGGATCAAGCCTTCTCCCACTCCTGCAGTCCCAAGCTTCAGGCACAGCAAGCACAACTGCTGGGTAATGCTCACATTGCTGTTTTTAACAGGAACACATGAAGAAATGTCTTGCCTGCCCACAGATGTTGGCACCATGTTACCACATTTTGAAATTCTGATCTCTGGCAGTAGATATAACATCCTGCCCTGAGGTTTTAAAGAGCTTGAACATATATCTGGCTTCTGGGCAGCTAGACTTTGTATATACATATATATATAAATAAAATATAAATAATATTTTTTATATACATATAATATAAATAATATTTTCTTCCTTACTGTTGATAACTGAGAGCAATTCCATGGGCTGTGGCCACTAGGATGAGGTGCAACAAGGCAAAGGGCCTGCACTTTGGCCACAACAATTTCCTCCAATGCTCCAGACTTGGGGAACAGCGGCTGGAAACTGCCATGGGAAAGGAACTGGGGGTGCTGTTTGATGGAACTGAACATGGGCAGCTTGTGCTCAGGCAGCCAGGAAGCCACCAGCATCCTGGCCTGTACCAGCACCACTGTGGCAGCAGTGCCAGGGCAGTGATTGTCCCCCTGCGCTGGGCACTGGTGAGGCTGCACCTTGAATCCTGTGTTCAGTTCTGGGCCCCTCACTACAAGACAGGCATTGAGGTGCTGGAGTGGGGCCAGAGAAGGGCAACGGAGCTGGTGCAGGGCCTGGAGCACAAGTGTGATGGGGAATTGCTGAGGGACCTGAGTGAGCGGGTTATTCTGGCGAACAGAAGGCTCAGGAGGGACCTTATCGCTCCCCACAACTGCCTGACAGGAGGGTGGAGCCATGAGGGGGCTGGTCTCTGCTCCCAAGGAACAAGGGACAGGACAAGAGGAAACAGCCTCAAGCTGCACCAGAGGAGGTTTAGATGGAGATGAGGAACAATTCTTTCCCCAAAGAGTGTTCAGGAATTGGAACAGGCTGCCCAGGGCAGTGCTGGAGTCACTGCCTCTGGAAGTGTTCACACACCTTGTAGACGAGGCCCTCGGTGCCATGGGTTAGTGGTGGCCTTGGCAGGGCTGGGGTAAGGGCTGGACTTGATGACCTTAAAAGTCTTTTCCAACCTGGTTGATTCTATGATTCTATGATTCTATTCTTCACTGGCCACCTCTGGCTTTATGGATCTAGTCAAGATATGAATAGTCTTTTCATTGCTGTCTGTTCTGCTTCCTGGGGAGACCCACTCAGCTCCTGCCAGAAGACCTATGTGTGAAAACTGCCCTGAGAGGTGGGCCTGCATTTTAAACAGATCCCATGAAAACATGCGCTTATTTTTAAGGATTGTGGAAAAAGAAAAAATCAGCAGCTGACATCAGCTTTTCAAAGGGTGATTACAGAAAGAAAACATCCATCCTAATAAACCAGTTAAGGCAAGATGTTAATAACTTATACTAATCCTATTCAGTCTTGCTAATGCTACTTTCAAAAACACACATAGCTAATATTTTTCATCAATATGACAATTTGGTTCCTGCTAGATTCTCTGCTCTGTATTTTTTTCTATTGTTTTCTATGAAGAAGTGTGGTGAATGGTGAAGTGCAATGATAATAGTGGAAATGCATTTCCTCTATTAACTATATTTCAGTAAATTTTATTTACAATTTTTACTCTCTGAGCTTAAAGACCTGCAGTTCTACCAGAGAACCCATCTCTCTCCCTACATTCCCCTATTTATAAACAAACTGATTGTTTTTTCTGCAGTATATATCTTTAACTGAAGGCCTGAAACCAGAGACATTCTTCACCAACTAGGACTGTTTCCATATTTCAACAAGAGATTTTGGCCATGGGTGGCAAGATGGTGGTGGAAAGCAATTTAAAGCAACTCCCCAGCTTCTTGATGCCATTTGCATCATTCTATCATGTACATTTTAGGAACATGAAAACTGCTAAAAGTAGTCAGATCAGAAGCCCACCAATTCCTGTATCTTACACCTGACAGCGTCTGGCAACAGATGCTTTTAGGGGAAGAACATGGGGAATACAATCTGCTAACTTCAAGCATGTTTGCGATATTAGTATGAGCACTGTAGCATTCAGGTTCGGTTTAGATCAAAGAAATATCTAATCACTCTAAGCTGAGGATTATTTCCATGTAATATCTGCTTGCTTTTATTTAATATTCCTCTATGCATGGAAGGGGGATGTGCAGAAGGCAGAGCCAGACTCTTCCCAGGGGTGCACAGTGAACAGACAAGAGGCAACAGACAGTCACAGCCAACAAAGTTTGCAGTGAGATTGAGGAAACACACAAACAGGAGCCCAGGGAGGCTGCACAATCTTCATCCATGGAGAATTACAAAACACTGAAGTTAGTGCTGCTTGGAGCAGGAGGTGGGACTTGATAACCACCGTTCCAACCTAAAATATTCAATAATGCCAGCAATAAAACCCTCCTAAACATACAGTTAAAAAACCAAAGGGGTTTAGGCCATAAGTAAAATGAAATCTTATTTCAATGATTTGAGGACAGGTATGCTGCCTTAGTAAATTGAAAATCTTCCTACTTACTTTCTTTTACTTTCACAAGGAACTGGGGACAGACAACAGAAGTTAAATGAACCTGTAAGCCTGTTTTGCACCCAGACAGCATAGACTAATTTCAATTAGGGACTATATCGAATAGGAAGGCTGTGGTAAGTGCTCCACTTCATTTGTAACAGTTTTCCTACTGTGGCTTCAAGTCCCACATGAAAACACAGACTTCCAGTGGTTTTTAGGCACTTCACACCTATTGATTGTAGTTGTAGCAATACACGTACTCTCCTCCTGTGTTGCTGAAAATAGTCCTCGGTGTTTATTGCACTGTAGGTGCTTAAGTATCATAAAAACCTGGCTTCAAAATATTTTATGATTAATTTTAGAGAATTTAACTGGATCACTGAAACAGTTTAGTCTAACAGCCTATATATTTCAGTCTGACAGATTCCCATTACATACTCTAAATACTCTGTTTAGAAAAAAGCACCTAGCCACCATAGGTAATGAAGATGATGGAGATAACTGGAAAGAGAAGGAAAGTGAGAGATATTCAAGATCCCATCTCTGTATTGAAAGGCAACTCTTTAATGCCAAATGAAAGCATTTGGCAGTAAAGCAACCTCCCTTAACTCTCCAAAACAAGAATAAAACGACCTCTCAGCCAGGAAGGATATCATTGCCGTTCTAGTCACCTGGAGGGTGAAGTGCTTATGAATTCCTTGTGGATTTATCATCACTAAAGGAACAAATAAACCAACATGCAATGAACAAGTGAAACTGGCAGCTCAATTTACAATTAGCAAGCTACTGCAGTACTGAAGACTTATTTCAGAGGAAGGTTGAAGCAGCACTGGCAAACTAACAAGGAACTGCGATACGGGCACAATTAGAAATAAATTTCAGCAACCAAAAGACTCAGATTTATAAAATGCTAAAATAATGGAGCATGCCTTGATACATTTGGAAGAAATAGATGTGTATATTAAAAGTAATTTTGGTATCAGAAAACTTAATTATCTTATGGCAGTGCTCATCTTGGAGGAAGAAGCAATATCTCACAAAAAGCAAGTGCCTTTACTTTGACCTGGGGAAGCATCAAGGCAACTTTGATATAGCAGTGAAGGAGCTTTATCCTTTCCTTCTCCACTGCCATGTGTAGCACACTGAAAATAGGACTGATGTAGCTGTTTTTATGTGGTGTCTTGTTTTAATTCTGCAGACCATTTTTCAAGACTATGAAAAGTAACAAAATTTTCAGCACCTCTGTATTAGGAAACATCATCTTCCTCTCACCCTCACAATAATCTCCAGACATGGGATGCATTTGAAGCAACTCCTACATTGCATCTGGATCATCAGCTTGGAACCATGATGAACTACCAGAAGAAAAAATCTCAGCACAAGGCAGCTTACTTTTCTGAGTTAAGGAGAAAGTGCCATTTCACAAAAAGAGAAGCCCAAAAGCCAGTTAGGTTCAAACCTGTTTTTACTGTACCAAGTCAGAAAGCTTCAGCAATCCCCACAAGTATTTTTTCCTGCAGAGCCCTAGCTCTCATCTCAGACAAGAACTAGCTCCTTCTGAACCTTTATTTTTAAATAGCATATAAGCAAGCCAGCAAAGTAATGTGCACTGGAGAATCTCAGAAAACAAACAGAAGTCTAACAAAGCACTGTGTGTGTTTCAAGTCATGTTCATACCAGATTTAAGCCCACATTGGGCCTTTTTCAATTCGCACAACTCACATTAAAGAGCATTTCTCCATGGAAGAGTGGATGAAGATAAAATCTGCTTGCAACAGCTTGGGGGGTAAGAGAAATACTCATTTAAGATTTTTCCACAACTAAAGGGTGCATTGAAAACAAATGGTTTCTGTTAATTGCAAACTTGTATTGAACTTTAACAGCAGTTCATTGCTGTTAGTTTTGTTGTTATAATAAAAAAAAAAATCAATACATTTCCTTCTCACTTGAGATCAAGTCCTTTTGCAGGCAGTACTAACTTAACAGGGTGCAAAGAAAGCATGCTCCTTCCTGTTGTTCTGTTAGCCCTAGACTATCTGCCGGTGTTTAAATGCTACTTCACTATCCAATCGGTGTGGACTTGGTTTAATTTAGCCAGTCATTTCATTGGTAGCACAGCTATCCTGATGGCAGGCAGTGAATTTCCAGAGGCATCAGGCACATATCCCACCTGGCATTCAAGTCTGGTCTGCATCATCTGCTGCCTGCTAAATATGGCAGCCCCTCATACTGCTCTTGTCCATTTGCATGGCAAACATCAGAGAAGTCCATTGGCCTATTTCTTCAGCTTTCTACTAGTTAAAGTATGCTCAAATTTGCAGAGGCTGTCAAACAAAGCAGCTGATACCATTCCCTGGGTCTACTCTCAGCAGAAGAGCTGGTAACTCCAGGCTCTGACCTCACTGCACCAAGCTGCCCCAGAGGCATACATAGTGATCCAGCTGCAGAGCAGCCCACATCTGCATACTTGTACAATGCCATGCATTCTGCATGTGTCACATCACATACTGAACTACTGACTACCATCTGGTATCAGGCATTTCCTACTGGTTAGTTATCTACTTGCTAAGAATGCTCAGAGGTCCCAGTATCTACCAAAGCTACATGTGACATTTGAACATCTTTTTATTTCTACGTTTCCCAGGGTGACATCTGTTCTTATCATAGAATTCATAAAGCGTCTAGTGGCCATACTTTTAGGTGCTCTAGTAGGGTGCAATCTGTTTGTGCAAGTCATCCTGATGGTTGCCTCTCAGCTGCGTTGTGAATAACTCCTTCAATTCACTTACACCAGTATACTAAGATTTCCTGCTTTTGAGGGCTTGGAGAGCTTGCTTGCACTGCAGCTGCAATAACTTACAATTCTGTGTTTCTTGTTATGTTTACATCACTGAGAAACTCTTGGGTACATTGATACCAAAAGCTGAATCATCTCAGGAACATTGCTTTGTCATGCTGTGGTGGTTCAGGAATCTTATCAGCCTCATTTAATCACCTGAAACAATATGGAGACACACACTTTTATTCTGGGCCCAGTCTAGCATGTGCAATGAATTCTGCTTCAAACTCTGCTTGACCAGGACTGCTGGATTAAGCAGAGCATCTTCAGCAGTCACAATCTCTCTGCAGACTGGCACCCCAGCAGACTGAAAGTACAGGCCATCCTGGGGGGCATAATTTGCAACTTCTGAAAGCAGTCAAACAATGTCAAAAAGATTTCAACTTTAAACCTATTGACCAGCTTACGGAGATATATTTACATATATGCATGGTTTTTAAAGCTAAGCTTATGGCAAGAGAAAGCAACAGAGAATGTGAACTAGTTCAAAATTTGGGAAGAAAATAATGACAGGGAACACAACTGGGACTTCCTAGGAAAGTTTACAGAATGTTTAACAGCAAAAATATAACCCTCACAGCCACCATGACAAAGATGTAAAAATAGGCAAAATCAATTAAAAGTGAAGATCTTTAGCACTGTCAGAACACACTTGGTACATTAAAGTAATTTGGAGTTGTGAGATAGGTGCTCAAAGTCCTGTTCACTGAAGTGGACTCTACAAAAAGCTTGCCCAACACTTTTTCTTTCTGATTTATTCCAGTACAACGACCTGTTGCAATGAGATGATACCCACAGCTTCCCTTCCAAGCTGAAGTTTCTCCCAGACCATTCACATAACCCTCTCTTTTCCACTCTTAAGATTAGAAAAAGAACCAGGTACTCTTGGTAGACTTCTTTGAATGTCAGGATTTGTCTGGCTAAAAAAATTAATTCCATACAAGTTATCAGAGATTTAGGAAGAAACCTTCTATCCTAAAATCTATACAAAGTATTGTAATGGTAAAAAGTCAGGGTATACATGGTGGGGAGGGGGTTGAGGACAGTGGTACACAAATTCTTCATATTTAGTTTGCTGATCTATCTCAGTCTTCTACCCCAAATCATCATAACTAATTTGTAATTCACAAGAAAATCCTCTTTTCTTTATGAATACTTTCAAATAATCCTAGCTAAATAAATAAACAACTGACAAACCTCCCAACTGCACTTAATTTAGGTCACTTTCCATTAGATTAAGAAGCTCCACAAAAAGATAACAACTCTGAAATCTCCTTTAAGACTTCATTTGCATTTACTTTTCATTTCATTTTTTTCTGCTATTAATCACCATATCACACTAAGGTTTAATCAGCTAGATCTTGATGGTGCAACAAGTACCACCATAAGCAATTACCTGCTACACCCTCCCCTGCATAGCTGGTTTTTCCCATCAGCCAAAACTCCAAATCTATCCTTAAAATCAAAACAAAACAACACAAATAAAACATTTTCCTTTGGGGAGAGCTGGTTCAGCTGCACAAAGAAATAAATCAAAATTCATTACATCAAAACAATTCCAATAAGATTTTTTTCCTTTTAAAGGAGAAGCAATTCATTTAAAACATTCCTTAGAAAACAAAGCAGAAGAGAAATGCACCTTTCCCTTCTCCCTGCCCAGCTCCCACTCTCTGAATCCTTCCTCTTGGCACGTACTTTTTGGGTTCAGACGTAAGCATCTCCCTTCCCTCCACACATCTGCTCTGTGCAGGACTGCCGAGCTGTAACTCATGATGGATAGCATCTGAAATCCCAGGGTTTAAAAAGCCACTCACAAGCAAGCCCTCCTCCGCTCCCAGCCTGACAGCTCCGGGAGCATATCGAACCGCAGCACTAACCCACAGCAAATCACAGATCCCGTTATTCAGCCGGACTGGTCCCACCACTAATGTTTCAAGTGCAAAAAGATTACTAAAAAAAAAAAAAAGAAAATCCCACAACACCCTTTTTGGTTGGTTATTATTGCATATATCTTATTTTTTTTTTTAAGGATGAATACCCAGAGGAGTTTGCTTCCGGGGCATCCCAGCTGGCTATCTCTGCCCAGCACAGCCCAGCAGCATCCTGAGCCCCCAAGGGTACCATCCCCGAGGCTGGGCATCCTCAGGCACTCAGTGCCCTGGACTCTGCCTGCTCCGTACCTGCTCCCCGCAGTCTTGAGTGGGCAGCCAGAGAGGGAGGGTGAATCTTGCATGTCCCTCACAGCAACTCACACCACTGGCCTCTTATGCTTTTGCTGCCAGAAGCCTGGCTCTGCCTTCCTCACAGCCCCCCCGCTAGGTGGCTGAGAAAAGCAGCCGAGCCCCCCCCTCCACCCCCACCCCTTCACCTCCTGCCTCTCCTGGCTGGTCAAACGCAGCTCTGGCTTTCACTTTGCACGCCCTGTGCTCCATCCCTACAGCCCATGAACCCCCATGGCTAGGTTAAGGCGGCTCTGCCCTGCTGACCATGTGAGCAGCCACACTACCTGAGCCCACAGCTGGGTTTGTTGTAGGGCTGTCAAGGAGCAGGGACTGGGTATAAAAACAGAAACTCACCCTGGAGTTACCAAAATTTCATCTGTAGCACGTGCCTCAACTTTCAAGCATCTGCTGTCCTGGAGACGCTTGAAAAAACACAAAAAATAGAGTGAACGGCACCAACTGGGGCACAAGAATTTCTTACTTACAGCGTTTTGTTGGTGTCATGTTTGTAAAGCTGAGCTCTCCAGAGGCACTGAAAAGTGATGAAAAGAGCAGGGATTTGATGGCAGGCATGCTCTCCAAGAGCCTCTTTCTCCTGCACTCTGGCCAGAAAGATATCACAAAACCAGTTACATTTTTATCCCTATTTTGTCTTTCCAATGCATGGACAATATTTTCAACATAATTGGTTTCAGCATTCCTCTTTTAAAAGACATGAATGGAGAAGACTTGTGAGACTGAGGTTTGTCTGGAGAAAAAGGGCTCAAAGTAATAGAGTGAGGAGTAGAAAGCAATTTAAACATGTTATTCCCCCTCTATATGGGACATGACAGTGGTGACAGCTGAGCACTATTTCTGCCCCCAGATTAGCTCTTTTAACTGATGTTTTTAAAGATGATAAGAAATAAACTACAGACATAAAACTTACAAATATGGTAAATATATGGAATGGGTTGCCCAGGGAAGTTGTGAATGCTTCATCCCTGGCGGCGTTCAAGGTGGGGTTGGACATAGCCTTGGATGGCATGGTTTAGGGGGAGGTGTCCCTGCCCATGGCGGGGGGGTTGGAACTCGATGATCTTGAGGTCCTTTCCAACCCTTACTATTCTATGATTCTATGATTCTATATACCCCACAGATAATCTGTAAAATGCTGAAGAATACAGCAGAATGCCTTAAATTGCAGGCCTAGATTTCAAAACAGAGCTTGCTTTGGCATTTAAATATACTAAAGACATGATGGATATGTTATCATAAAATGAATAATCTGCCAGAACAGGAAAAATAAAAGTGCTTCAGTGAAAACACAATATGCTGTTATGCATTGTACTATAAAAGCCAAAATTATGATATCATTGTCAAACAAATGTTCAGACATTGGTACTGTCTGTTGATCATTATTACTTCATCATTGGCTTTCATTCTTTATTGAACCACCTTATTTCCTTTCAGTTGTCTGACTTGACACGTCAAGTCAACTTCCCTCCTGTGAAGACAACGAGTAAAACACAAGATCAGTATTAGTTGCTATCGCTTACAGTCAATTGTACCTTGGTTTATCGATACTTTATTTTTGAGGTCAGCCTGTTGACTTGATCTCTGTGATCTGGGAGTTGCAGGTATGTTTGGAAGAAGACTGCATTTCTTTTCATTGCTTTATATGCTCCAAGCTCTAACCCACCAAATGACACATACTTCAGACATCAGAACAGTTACATAGCTTTTTCTTTCTTTGTTCATTGCATCTATTACCTAAATGATGTGGTCCATTAGATTACCTTTATTGCCCTTAAAATATTACTATTGACGTCCTATACGTATCACGAGAAATCAAGCATTTGCTAACCTTGCAACTTTTTCCATAAACACTGGATTTCAGAGGAGGATTTATACACAGTTTCAGAAGCACTGTATACTGTCTTTGCAGTCTCAGAACCTGTAGATTCATAATTTCTTGGCTGATAACATATTTTATCAGTAATGCATTTTAAATTTTTGTTAAGGCAACAGAGGCCACATGAGAAATGATCAGCCCTCTAACATCCACAGATGGTTCCCTTTTTTCCTCTACTTACAGAAATATGAAATGCTGCTCTAGAAACAATGAGAGACCTGATGAACTGTTCAGATGTCCTTTCGGAGGAAATTCTTGCTTTGCTCATGTTGTTGCTCACTACTATTTCTGCAAGCTGGAGCTGAAACTTCTCTGAGGTCAGGCCATCACACACAATACCTCACAGAGCTGAACTCAAAATGAACCCCATTTTGTGTGAGATATTCTAACTAAAGCTAAGGATTGGATATGAAGGGAAAGTTAAATGCCAACTAAAGCAAACTTTTGCAAGTTTCAGATGTGTTTAGACTGACAGGGTTTTGATTGATGGTTTCAGTTGGCCCCATGAAGGACAGAGTTTAGGTGCAATTAAGCCTCCAGCTAACGGCTTACTGGACTCCTGTCTCACACATCTCTCTTCCCTGCACTTACACCAAGATTAGTTCTTGATCAGGCCTTTCTATTTCAGTTGTTTGTAATTAATCCTGGGACATAGGAAAATACAGCTAATCATTCAAGTGAATACAACCAAAGTATTTGGACTCACTGAGCATTACAAACTGAATTTGCACACTCAAACTTATTATATGTTTGACTAAAAAGCACTGAAAATCAGTACTTTCAAATTAGTCACAGGAAACAGATCCCGCAAGTACCTAAAGAAGTAGGTAAGGTCAAGATCCTAGGCTAAGGAGCTAATGGAAGTAGCTCCATGTGGAGAATTAAATAAACCAACAGATCATTGAACAAAATGCAGGACAAAGGATACTTTACAAAAGAAGAAAAAGGAAAAAAAAAACAAAACAAAACAGGAAATGGAGCAGAGTGATTTAGGATGAATAATAGCACTTCACATGTCTATGACACCTTCCATCCCACAGGCTCCCAAAGCAGTTGGCAAATTTAACAAATTGAAGGACATTATCTACTGTACACCGAAATCCTTTTATCTGTCACTGAAGGTATCCCCTCTGAGTCAAAAAGCAGTGTCTGTTTAACAGGTTAGATCTGTTGTGACAAACATCACATCTAAGTGAAGCTGCAGGGAGAATATAATTGTCAGCAGCCGGAACTGGTGCTGAATCCTGGACTGAGCACTGGTTAGGAAAGGTCTGCTAGCATTTGTCCAGTTACCACTGGTGATAGAGACTTTATCACAGATCTTGCAGACCTGCCATGTTCTCATGACCCAGCTCCTTGGGACACCAGCCTCAATGTGAAGTGCCATTACAACCCATAGCCCCACTCCTTGCAATACTTGAGTGTTATATTCATCAGACAGGGAGAGAGCAGAGATTGACTGTAAACACCCAGGCACAAAGACAGAAGCTCCTTGAAAATCTGCCAACATTAACAATACAGGGTAACAAAGCAGGCCAAATTCATTGTACCTTAAGGACTATTATCTAGAATAGCAATGAAAGCAGAGTCACACCGAAAAGCTACTCCAGGCTACGCATTCAGTGGTGTGGGAGCAAGTTTCACACTGCCCTTCTCTCACAGTCATATCAGGGATCTCAGTCCCTTTAAGGGATTATGGCCATACTTGAGGCCACTGATACTATAATCACTAAAGAGTGCAAACTAAGGCAAATACAGCATGATTATTAGAAAAACCCCAAACAACAAAAAACTGGCAGAAAGAAGAGAATGTAATGAAAGAGAAGTACACGGGCGCTGCCTGTATATTCTAGCTTTAAAAGGAAAAGAAATAGCATCCAAAGCCCTTTCCAGATTTGCTGTTAGACCAAAAGAAAAATTAGGTTTTCAAAGACAGATGGATAATACAGTCACATGTGCATTTTGGGATGGCACAGAAGCATGTTTGTAAATGTGTTTTGAGCTGTAGAATAAGGAAGACTGAAATAAAGGGTGAGAACAGAATTGTATGCCAGTGAGCAAAAGGGATTTATTTAGCAGCCCATATCGTCCAATGGTTTAAAGTAGCTACAAGGTTGATGCAGGAATTAATCTCGGGATTGTTGTAAACTGCAATGCAACACTCAACGTCATCTTACTGAGCTTCTGAGAACTCTGAAAAGTCCCACATATTTCACATGGCAGCTGAAACATTTTAATTGCATTAAATGGCATTCCTCTGACATCCCTCCTATCCCGTTATTCCACTAGCAGGAATGAACTACCAGGACTCAGCCATGACTCTTCATCTCAGGTTCATCCTTTCCTAGACTCCTTTCTGTGGAAAGAACAACCCAGCCAAGATCCACTCTAGATCTTGTTCCTCAGGTGAGGACATTAATTGTCTTCAGTGCAGGATTTTTTAGCCACAACTTATAGTCTTTGTGGCCTTTGAAACTCTTGCCTCCCAGGAGACAGACTTCAGCACCAAGACACATCTAAAGAGCGTTACGTTGGAGGCTGACAACAGCAGAGGAAAAAATGCAAATGTCAAAGGGCCACAGGGCGAAGGAAGAGGAATTCAACTCCATAGCCCACTGGGGAGACATTCACCCGTGAAACAGGAATCCTGGCTCTTAGCTGCTGCTTCTGGCACTGCTATGTACCCTCTGGAAAGACTGCTTGAACTGAAATGGAAATGGACCTGTCTCGGAATAGGATCATCAGATCAACATCTTTGCCATTTTTACCAATCCTGTAAACCAACTCCAAATTATGGTTGTTTGACAAAATTTCAGCAGACAAAATTCAATATTTTTACTTTTAACTCTCTTTTTGGTTGAAAACCACACTTGTGATACAAGAACTTTCCATTGTAAAGACACTGATTTTTTTACTAACTCAGAAGTTTTCCTCTGGCTTCATTCAATCACAAAGTTTCTCCAAGAACTTATGGAGAAACACTGAAAGTCACAACTTTGGCTGCAAAAGTCATGGAAGTGACAGCTACACAGACATTTTTTGTGTACTCTACTGAAATTTTCCATTTCTGATCAAAGGTGACTTATTTCTATAAACAGCAACATTTTCACACTTTAAATGCTTAAAACAAAATCCTTTTGTTTAAAAAGCCAGCCTGGAGAATTTAATCCTGGAAGCTGAATTCATCAGGGTCCTATCAATGCTTACAAGGACTCTTTGCAATGAGGTTAAAAAACAGGAACCCAAACTTGTTACTGGCTCCCTAATTCAAACACTGTTTTAAAAAGAGACATGCCAAAACAAGGAAGACCACATAGGTTTCAGTTTCTATGTGCTAAAGGAGGGAAGAATATAGTTGGATATAAAGTACTTGTGACCAGCATGACCTTGAAGAGCTAAAGGAACAATTGTTAAAATCCAGAAGGAATACATGTTAGGCAACATCCATGCTACTGCCCAGACGTCCCAGCCCCAAACACTTAGCAGAAAATGCTCTGCCCTGTCAAGTGCTGGCTCCAGGGGATCCATCACAGCACCTAATAGGGCTCTGACAATCCCTGGTGATAAAGTGACATCAGTTTTGCATGTACCAGGCAAAATACTCGCAGGTAATGGCCTACCATGTCACAGAATCACAGAATCACAGAATAGTAAGGGCTGGAGTCCTAACTATGGCACTTTGCAGAGTGCAGTGATGGAAGCATGTGTGATGTGACCTTGAGCTTTGCCCTGACAGACAGCACGTCAGTGAGTAGACACCAGTTCCAGCTCTGCAGGTGTCTTCATTGCAATGCATTCCCACCCATTTAGGGTAACTAAAATCCACTTCCCATTAAAATTAAGGGTATAAAATAGTAATGAATTTCAGAAGCTCTCAAGATGTACTGTGATGCAAAGACCAATACATAACAATTTCCGCAGCCATTTTAGGTCCAATAATCATGTGTTTGGAATTGTCCTTCACATAATATTGCCTACAACAAAAGTTGATGGAGTGTAAAATAAACTACAAACTCCTTCAAAATGTTTTTTTAGTCTTGTCTTAAATATCTTCTTCTTGTCTTAAATATCTTCAATGGCACATACAAAAGCCACTGTTGATTCTTACCTCAGAAAATAGAAGCAATAATGTGGATAATTGAAATAGATGTATAATGATACATTTATACTGAGAAGAAACTTGAATTCCGTCTCTGCTCTGAAAATACGCCATCAGTAATACCTTCTGGGTGACAATTTGACATGAGAATCGGAGACTGGTTTTCAAATGTTCTTCCATTCACCATACAATCCCTGCCCTGCAGATCTCTTCTCTTGTCATGGCCTGAGCTCATATCTGGGCTGTTCTCTGCCTAATGCCACGAGTTCCTGTAATCCCTATCCCATCTGGTACAGAAGTCACCAGGGTGCATTTACCTTCTTCAGCAAAATAGGTATTACTGAAAACCCAGCTCTTCACTAAAATCCATTATTTAAAATGAAGCCCCCTTCCTAAGATCAGGGCGTACAAATTAAAGAGACTTGATGAATACCAGAAAGGAAGTTGGTATCAAACTCGTGTCCGGGCTCCTGCTACCAGCAGGTGTCCTCCTTCCCCCTGCAGCAGGCATAAGTAAGCCCAGGTACTGCCGGAGCTGCTGTCCAGTATTTCTCACAGACGCCAAAACACAAAGAGAAACAAATACGCTGAGAAGGAGACAAAGCTTTGCTTCCTCTATAATCATGAAGAAAGCTTTGTAATGAGTTAAACTTTTTTCCCCAAAACACACAGTGAATAAGGGATAGCCAGAATGCAAAAGCAGTTATCAGCCCTCAGTGGTTTCCCACAGTGGGACAGATACTCTTCCCCAAAGCTCAAAATTGCAGGGCAGAGAGAAGCAGATGAAATAAGATATTAAAACAACAGGCTAAAAGGAGGTTTTTGTCAGGAGATATGGGGAATTACACAGGGCTCCTTTGAGGACCGTTTCAGGTTTATCAGAAATGGGGTTCATATCTTTTTAAACATTAAAAATAGAGTGGGATTTTTAAACCACAATTTTATGCATAGGTATTACAGCAAATTTTGGATTCGAGCTATAAGCAGGTCAATACAAGACGAATTTACTGAATTTGCTTCAGAAGAACCAAAGCAGCCTAATGCACATTCTGTCAGGCAGACAGCACAGATTTGTGAAGGTCTCAGGTATGTTTAATGTTGTAGTATCTGTCCAGCTACACTTTTAGTTCAGTGTTGCAGCTCTGTCAGAATCCAACAGCTAATGCCAAGAAAGAAGACAATGACACCTCATGCAGCATCGCAGCAATAGTACAGCTCCATAAGTCAAGGAGCGAAAAAATCCTGTTCTCAACTGGCAAGATTTTCCATGGGTTTTTTGCTGTTAAAAAAAAAATAAAAATTAAATTAAAATGTCACTCCATCCACCTCAATCTGGTAAAGCCACATGATGGCAAATCGTTGGAGAGACATCAATTTGATAGGTGGACCACTCGGTGGATAAAGAACTGGCTGGATGGCCGCACGCAAAGAGTAGTGCTCAGTGGCTCAATGTCCAGCTGGAGACCAGTAACGAGTGGTGTCCCCCAGGGATTGGTGTTGGGACCGGTCTTGTTCAACATCTTTGTGGGTGACATGGACAGTGGGATTGAGTGTGCCCTCAGCAAGTTTGCCAATGACGCCAGGCTGTGTGGTTCGGTTGATAAGTTGGAGGGAAGGAATGCCATCCAGAGGGACCTTGACACGCTTGTGAGGTGGGCTGATGCCAACCTAATGAAGTTTAACCATGCCAAATGCAAAGTCCTCCACCTGGGTCGGAGCAATGCCAGGCACAGCTACAGGTTGGGTGGGGAGGAGATTCAGAGAAGCCCTGTGGAGAAGGACTTGGGGGTGTGGGTTGATGGAAAAAATGAACATGAGCCGGCAGTGTGCGCTTGCAGCCCAGAAAGCGAACCATATCCTGGGCTGCATCAAAAGGAGTGTGACCAGCTGGTCGAGGGAGGTGATCCTGCCCCTCTACTCTGCTCTCGTGAGACCTCACTTGGAGTATTGTGTGCAGTTCTGGTGTCCTCAACATAAAAAGGACATGGAACTGTTAGAACAAGTGCAGAGGAGGGCCACGAGGATGATCAGGGGACTGGAGCACCTCTCGTATGAAGATAGGCTGAGAAAATTGGAGCTGTTCAGCCTGGAGAAGAGAAGGCTGCGTGGAGACCTCATAGCAGCCTTCCAATACCTGAAGGGGGCCTATAGGGATGATGGGGAGGGACTCTTCATTAGGGATTGTGGTGAGAGGACAAGGGGTAATGGGTTTAAACTTAAACAGGGGAAGTTTAGATTGGATGTGAGGAAGAAATTCTTTACTGTGAGGGTGGTGGGGCCCTGGAATGGGTTGCCCAGGGAGGTTGTGAATGCTTCATCCCTGGTGGCGTTCAAGGTGGGGTTGGACATAGCCTTGGATGGCATGGTTTAGTGGGAGGTGTCCCTGCCCATGGCAGGGGGGTTGGAACTCGATGATCTTGAGGTCCTTTCCAACCCTTACGATTCTATGATTCTATGAAATTTGGACTTGGTATGATACAATGGAGGAATATAGAATCATAGAATAGTTAGGGTTGGAAAGGACCTTAAGATCATTGAGTTCCAACCCCCCTGCCATGGGCAGGGACACCTCACACTAAACCATGCCATCCAAGGCTCTGTCCAACCCAGCGTTGAACACCGCCAGGGATGAAGCATTCACAGCCTCCCTTGGCAACCCATTCCAGTACTTCACCACCCTTACAGTAAAGAACTTCTTCCTTATATCCAATCTAAACTTCACCTGTTTAAGTCTGAACCCGTTACCCCTTGTCCTATCACTATAGTCCCTAATGAAGAGTCCCTCCCCAGCATCCCTATAGGCCCCCTTGACGTACTGGAAGGCTGCTATGAGGTCTCCACGCAGCCTTCTCTTCTCCAGGCTGAACAGCCCCAACTTTCTCATCCTACGTTCATACTGGAGGTGCTCCTGCTTTTCAGCAGAACCTTTTCATACAGTCATTCAATACTTTTCCTCCTATCAGTTTCTCCCTTAGCCATAGGGACCTCAGTAACAAATCACTTTCCTTGAATCATGAAACTAAATTCTACTGTTAAGTCACAAGCTTCATTTGGGCTTATATATTTGTGTTAGGGTAGCAAGAACAGAAATTGGTTTACAGCATTGATCTTTGCACTTGCACAGAGCCTTATCCTATTTTCACATTGCCGATGAGAGCTATTTCTGGGTACAAATTACTTATTTATATCACTGAACTACCAGCTTCAAGCTTCCCCATTGTCTTCTTCAGTTTTATACCTCTTCACATTGCTGTGGGGTTTATTTCCTTGACCCTCTGAGCGGCTAATCTTACCCCTGCCTGCAATTACCCTTCTTATCTTGCATGACTCTAGTCTTTGTACTTTCTCACTTTTAAGCAACTTTCTCAGAAGTCCAAGCCAAGGTTTTGCAGCTGTGTTAAATCACAGCAATGTCTTGGACCACAAACAGCTGAATTCTTCAGAAGAGGGTCATAGCTCCAGGATCAGGAACAGAAAAAAAAAACTGAAAGGAACTGAAGTACCAGACAAAAAGACCAGCAGATTAAGCCTTTGAAAAGCTAGCCAGAAAAAGGCTGCTAGGTAGGCAAAGCAGGAGGAAGAAGTGAAAAGAGATAAATCACCAGTTGGCTGGGCTGGTGGGCTGGTAGGCTGGAGGTAGAAGTAAAAGTCATTACACAAAGGAATTGTAAAGAAAAAAAGCCAAGCACAAGGCAACCTCTGTCTGCCTATGACAAAGAAACAGATGTAGAATTGTGAATAATTATATAGAGATTGGAAATATTCTCAGATATATTTGTAAGATCCAGTTTTTCACTTGGCCAAATACCACATAAAGATCACAGAGATGATAGCTGAGGATGTGTTTTGGTGTGACCAAACTGCTTGCATCCAAAATGATTTGATAGTTCAAACAGCAACAAGAAGAGCTGATAAACAGAGATTTGACCAGAATACTCAAGGCTGTCGAGGCATCTGCAACACTGGGTATTGAAGAAATGTATTCTTGGGCAGGCAGCTGGATGTCTGGGACCTACTGATCCTGAAGGACCATCTGGCCATGGAAATGCCTCTCAGGATGCATTAGCAATAGCACCTGATAGCATTACCACAGCCTTGTCAGTTCCTCACTCTGCTCAGCAACAAGAGCTGCTCTTGCTTTTGCTCCTGGTCCATCACCTATGTAGATCTTCTTAATGCATAGCCACACATGGTAATTTGTAGCCAAAGTAGGCTAGAAGATGCAGCTCCTCTGTAACATAGTAGATTGCAATAACCAGGTCAGCTGCAGTAGTCCCAGTTTGGGCAATGATCTGATCCAGGCCCTTGAGAATCTGTTTCCGCTGTCTGCTGCTGGGTGTAGCTTGTGGTTCATTCCTCTGCTTGGGAGGGACTGGCTAACTTGCTTCATACTAGATAAACTTGGCCAGAAAAAGGCTGCTCAAGTGGCTCATGTTGGAGCTCCCAAGCATTTTCACCCATATGGGCTTCAGTTTCCCAACAACCAGAAAACTTCTTTCAGCGGCTGATTGCCTTGTCTTCTGTTGGGAGTTGTTTCATACTGTGTGTAAGTAATACCAGTAAGCCCCAAAGCAGCTTTCATACCAGTGAGTGGTGTGGGAAAAGCATGCCCTGGAGCTTGGGAAAACCTAACCCATGCATCAGCTGACCTGACTTTAAATGCTGGAGAATAAAAGGAAAAACAACAAATTTAGTCAATAGGGTCAAGGTTTGCATTTTGGATTATGAGCATGAACAGTTAGAAAAGAAAAATACAGACATGACAAGACTGAGAACAAACCTGACCTCTGTCTGTCCTTCTTGCTTGACCAGGGATTTCATTGAGACATATCTTGGCCTGGAAAACCAGCATGCCATTCTCCACCATCTTGCCTTGCCTGCCAAAGCCGACCTCTGGTTTTGTTCAGCCGTAAAGACAAGAAAACAGCACACAGACTCATCCTTCTCAAGGGCACCATCTTTCAGAGCCAAACTTTCAATGCAACAGGTACCTCCAGCCCAGCTGTCTCTGGGCATCACTGCCCAAGATGCAGCTCAGGCTGCACTCTCTCGGGGCTTCTTGTTTCTTTCAGTGCCTCCCACTTCAGACCTCTCTGATCCTGTTGTTTTTGTCTAACAGGAATGTAACACGGTGCATAGCGTGGTGCTGTGCAAAGTTGTACAGCCTCAATTTTACCCATGCACCAACTTGTTTGTGTTTCATTTCAGTGGCCTCATTGAAGGCATGTCATTTTCCTTACCACTGTAGCACTTTATAAACCATCCATCAACAGAAGGATTAGCTACATAAACATCTTGTTAAATTTGCTGTCACTATTTCACTGTGATCTGATGATAACCGCATAACTTACTGCTAATACTAATTATTAGGCTTGACAGATTTGGCACATGTAACGATTTCTACAGTCCCTTCGCAGCATAAGCATTTCCCCACATCTAGATCGCCACTGCCCCTGTGCCACCTGGAGAGCCTCCTGCTTTCTCCAAAGGATTCTTAACTCTTTCATCTGTTCCCACAGCTGCTCCACATCCACCTAATTGAAGTGGTCACATCTGGAAAGGAAATGTAAGCATAAGTAGATATCATATGATTGCTTCTGGACACGGTACTTCCTCATGATGTCATGCATCTCATGAAAAGACTGTAGGCAAAATGCATCTCAGGCAGAACTGAGAACAAAAATAAACTGAATAAAGTCAAAATGCCTTGATGAAGGCACATTCTTTTGCTTTTTTCCTTTGTGGCATAAAAATTACAGCCACTGACCAGGTTTAATAGTTGGCTCATTAAAAGATGCGCTACAGCCAAAACTTTGAAAACTTAGAAATTGTTTTTGTTCATAAAATTTACTTTAATGGTTATAAAGTATTTTTTTTTTAAAGTGGTAACTCAGCACATTCAACCACCAGGTTGTCAAAGAGCAGATAATGTTAGGTTTACCAGTGCTGCTACAAAAGTATCCTCCAAAAAACTTTGGCTTTAAGGTGTGAGAAGTAGGTACCCAAAAAGGTTAGCCTGGGATTTAGATTTAGCTTCCAAAACTGTTTTTTCTGGCTCCTTATACTGACAAATTCTGTGGTTAACAGAAGTTAAAAAAGGCACTGCTAAGCCTTACCACTATTTTGGGCAAAAGGATATTTTAGTAGATTTTGGTGAGAAGTAAAAAAGCAGAATTTATGAACATGGAGGAACATCTTACAGAAAACAAAGGATGCTAGAAATTATTGAAATTGATTAATTTTTGCAACCATATTTGATTGTACAAGTACTGTTTTCCCTTTGACCTACCTGCTTAAGGACTCTCTTAAGCTGTCTTCCAAAAAGTATTCACAAATATTTTCTATACTTAACATGTTGCTAATTTTTCCATTTCCTACCTTGGCTAAAAATTTAAAACATTTAATACTACGTCTTAGTTATAACATAGGAAGCCAGTAATGTAATGAAAAAGAATCAGCAGAGGAGTATTAACTTTACTCAACAAAGTTTTGCTAAAAACAAGTACTCAGTAAAGGACTACATACGTCTTCAATGCTACACAATCATAGAACTAATGAGGTTATTTCAAACAGTAACGCATTTTCAATTAACTTTTTCCAGGGAAGAACAGATTTTGTGGGAATTTTTCTGGTTTAATTTAGAATAAGGAAAAAAAAAAAAACCAACAAAAAAAACCAAACCAAAAAAACACCAAACAAAACAAAAACAAACAGAAAAGGAAAAAACTGCAACCACAATTTCATTTCAGGTCGGCTTATCTAAAAACAAGTGTATTTAATTCTGGTGAGGCAGGTGGCATGATTTCCTTTCTGGCAGTTAACAAAACAAGAAACTACCTCTCCCTTTACCCCAGAGGAAATATATTGACTCATATTCTCATTCAGAGATGACATTACAAGTTTCTCTCTATCTGAACTGATTGATATGGGGAAGTCACACAAAAGTGGGTGATAAAGAGAAAAATTATTTTAGTAAGGTAAGCTGATCTATAAAAGATTTTTTTTTTTTTTTTTAAGGACACTTTTCCCCTCCAGTTTACCCAAAATAGGAAAATCTGGATAAGTACTGAAATTAAAGTGCCTTAGGAGATTTCACCAACTCAAGTTATGTGTGATTAATGAACTCTGAAGTATTAATATATTTTGTTGAGATTGAAAGTATTTCTATATTTGTAAATTCTTGATTTTTAATAACTTTGATTCCCTGGAAAAAAACCTTGAAACATGAGCATTTCGTATTGGCAAAGCTCTGCATGTAAATACCAGAGACCTCACTTGGAGTATTGTGTACAGTTCTGGTGTCCTCAACATAAAAAGGACATGGAACTGTTGGAACAAGTCCAGAGGAGGGCTACGAGGATGATCAGGGGACTGGAGCACCTCCCATATGAAGATAGGATGAGAAAATTGGGGCTGTTCAGCCTGGAGAAGAGAAGGCTGCGTGGAGACCTCATAGCAGCCTTCCAGTATCTCAAGGGGGCCTATAGGGATGCTGGGGAGGGACTCTTCATTAGAGACTGTAGTGAGAGGACAAAGGGTAATGGGTTCAAACTTTAACAGAGGAAGTTTAGATTGGATCTGAGGAAGAAATTCTTTACTGTAAGGGTGGTGAGGCACTGGAATGGGTTGCCCAGGGAAGTTATGAATGCTCCATTGCTGGTGGTGTTCAAGGCCAGGTTGGACAGAGCCTTGGGTGGCATGGTTTAGTGTGAGATGTCCCTGCCCATGGCAGGGGGGTTGGAACTCGATGATCTTAAGGTCCTTTCCAACCCTAACTATTCTATGATTCTTGTGCAGGGCAATTCCAAATTTTGCTTAGCTTTCATAATAGCTCCCTTCAGTCAGAGATTTTTGTAACATGCACCACTTGAGTGTAATTACTACTCTCATACAAATTCTTCTATTAACACTTTTAACACTTATACTCCAAGGTAAAGAACATTTCCTCACCCAGGCTATTACCCACAGATACAATTGCAGCTTCCGGAAGCTGACATTTCTGTGTATCATTCTATAAATCAAAAAAATCTTTTAAAGACATGACTCAGCTTCATCCTGATTGTGCAAACACAACTCCATGGGGCAACATCTAGATGCAAAACACCTGCCAGGTAGAGAAGCCTCGCAAACTCATCTTTCCCAGGTCACTGTTCGCGTGGAAAGCACCATAGAGAAACAAAAGAAACCACATGCCACAGCAAAAGCAGTTGGGCATCTTGAATTTTTGTGGACCTGCTGTGCATTGAAATGATTTTAAACCAAAGAAATTTGGAGTCTACTGATGTCTAACATTTCTACAAAGTACTCTCATATGTCTACCCATTAGGACACAATGGATGCCCCATTCCAGCTCAGCAAAGAACTTATTCTGTGATCAAAACCTAAAGCATCTACTTTTTTGCAGTCTCAGTTTTCTCCCCATAAGTCATGCGACATCAAAACAATTGCACTGAGGATCCCTAAGACTCTGTTGTCGTTCAAGTATCACTAAGTAAAATGTGTCAAAATGTTCTGTGACCACTAAACTAAGACTAATGACTTCTTCACCCACGGCCCATGGGCTCTGATAAGCAGAAAATGACATTGACCTTAACCAGATCAGACACCAGCTTCTCTCAAATCTATCTCAAAGTCTATTAGATTTTCATGCTTCATTATAAAATCAATTAATTGTTTGATTGCCTAGTAATTTTATATGTTACTTATAAAATTTATTGTGTTGATATTCAATAGATTGCAGGCAGTCAGGATATTTTTCACTAACCCCACACACTATGTATGGAGAACCATTTCATTTTTAAAAGATTAATATATTGGATATAAACCAATGCCATGAACGCATTTCAACTGATCATCCAAAGTGGTATGATCAATTGTACCAGCCAGGGGCATTTCCTGTCTGCCTAAAAGCCCTGCTTCTACAGCCTTTGACAAGGAGAGAAGTGCCATACATAAATCCATCCTCAGCATCACCTTTTGCCAGTACACTCATACTTCCCTGCAGAAGAGCTTAACCTCCTTAGAAATGAGAGCTGAAACACCTTTAGTGCAGTGAAATATTTTAGAAACTGAAACTAAGCATGGAACACAATTATAATATGCTGGACTTGTGAAAAATTTAAGCCACAGTGAGGCTTTTTGTTGCTTTGCAATAATTACTTCATTTTCCAAGCAACTTGAAAATTTGAGTGGGTGTTTATGGAAAACTGGATCATTCACCAAAGCATGAGTTTCCAGATTATTTATAGTTTATTTATAGTTTACTCTGTCAAGTTTTATAGTTTAACAGGTTTTTCATAAGTTGAGGTCACATGAGGAGGAACACAACTTGTGGCAGATATGCCCTGTGAATGGGACAAGCACACTGCAATGCTTGACTGCTGCCAGGTAACCTGCCTTCAAAGGACATATTCCAGCAGCTCACATACAGCCTCTGATCTGATTCTCCAATGGGCCTGACATGTTTGGCATGTTGAGTAGAGCCCTACTTACCACATGGGCTCCCGGAGTGGGAGGGCAGCAAAACTTCCATGATAAAAGTGTAGTAAAAGCTGGAAATCATTGGAAAATAGGATCTGAAGGAACAAGTCTCACTCTGAACACCAAGATTAGATATGCCAATTTGACAAGTCGTAATCTCCTGGAAGATGCAATCTATGACTCTTCTGGAATGAGGATGTACATAGTTCAAATAAACATATGGCCTCACAAGATTACTGATAGTTTCCATTGACTTTATGACTTCAACTATGTGGTACTAGGAGATATTTTTATTGAAATATCAATTTCCAGTAATTTTCTGAGGCACAGAGGTCAAATACAGCTGGATTACTTATTCAACAGTCTTTGCTCTCTTTGCCTGAAAGATACCTATCTCTAAGAATCAGGTAAAATATTTCTTCTGGCAAATCTACTTACAACAGCACTTTCATAAACTTCCATAAGTCACGCTGATTGTACACAGTTCTCATAAGCTGAGAATTAAATTCCCTGTTTATGTCATCCATAAAAACACGGAACTTTGCTTCCAGGCTTCTGCCTTCACTATTTCAGAAACAAAGAATGATTCAGGACTTGCTAAATAACCCTCCCATCCTGTGACCAGGAAGACAGTCACTGATTTCAAATTCAGAAAAGAGACCACTTTCATGACTGTTTCCCCAAAAGGAAGAGAATAATAGCTATAGATCGTAACATCGGTGGTTTTCACAGCTGTGACCAGACTTCTTTTACTCAATTTGTTAAAAACTAACATCATCATTTGGCCACTGCAAGGATGCCGCTAAGGAATATGTGGTTTTAAGACTAAATCATGAAGAGGCTATGTTGTATTCAAGTTTCTGCTGTGTAGGATTTGAAAGTCTTTTGCTTAGTGATAAGAGCTCACATCAAGTGCTACACATACTGAGACTGTGCAACACCTTGCTGGAATAAGTACTGAATTTGCATAATTTAGTAGCAAAACTTTTCCCAGAGGATAACACAAATCCACAGTTTTAGGTTCTCACTGCTGGTGAGTGTACATTCACCAGCTCCAGACACATTTCCAGGCACCCCAGTAGAAGAAAGATATGGACTTACTGGAGCAAGGGCAGTCACTTACTAAGGAACTAGAGCATCTTCTATGCATGGAGAGGTACAGAGAGCTGGGGAAATTCAGCCTGGAGAAGGGAAGGTTCAAGGGATCTTATCATAAAATCACTGAATTAAGTAGGTTGGAAAAGACCTTTAAGATCATCAAGTCCAACTGTTACCCCAGGACTGCCAAGTCTAAATGTATAAGTTCTTTGCTTGTATAGAAATATTCTTTCCAGAATAAAGTTCTTTGCAGTATATAAATGTATCAATGTATATAAATACCCAAGGGCAGGGGGGTAAAGGTAAGGGAGCCAGACACTGCTGAGTAGTGCCCATGGACAGGACAAAAAGGCAATGGATATATTATTAAAGCACATGAAATTCCATCTGAACACAAGAATACACTTTTTGTTTTACTGCGAAGGGGGTCAAAAACAAGAATAGGTTGCCCAGAAAGGTTGTGGAGATAGTAAAAGCCAAGTGGTCCTGAGCAACTGGCTCTAGCTACCCTGCTTGAGCAGGGGGCTGGACTTGGAGATCTCAAGAGGTCCTTTCCAACTCTAATAACTCTAACAGTAACACCATAATCTGCAGCAGCAATACACACACACACAAAATCATTACTATGTTCTTGTACATATAACATCGATTTTTGTGTTATCTGTGTTTTTTATTGTGCTACAAGTAACTGCAAATAGTTCCTATTGACTAGCCTCTAGCTGGTGGGTAACATGAGGAAATGAGGTCAAAGGCAGCTTCAGCAATGGAACAAACACATTATCTGCAGCATTAGTGGTCCCCTAAAGTGTTTGCAACCAAAGTCATACAAAGGGCAAATCCTCTTTCCAGCAACTCATTGTGCTAAAAGAGATAATCCTTGCATTGCCTGTGATTGCTTTTGGTTCAATTCTTTGCTTAGGAGTAGAAGGACCTACATAAAATAAACCTGTGAGAAAGTGTAAACTATGATAAACTTGAAGGATGCATGCCAACATTTTTTACCTTATTTTCCCCCCCAGAAGAATGCAAATACATTCCTGCACCACTGAGTAACTAAATCAACAATTGTTCTGCAGGTGACAAAATTCTCCTTTGTTTTTCAAACACTAACATGCACATATAGCTACTCCTTGAGAAACTCTTACTGTACTTTAATTCCAGAGCACTGTGCTGTGTCTCATGCAGTGTCCTCAAATCCCTTACACCTTCTGATTTCTATCAGAAGGTAACTGATCCATCTCAGGTTGGAAAGAGAAATGTCACTCTTCAACTTCCACTAGTGAGATAAATCTCCATAGGCAACTCAGAAAAGAGACCCTTACCTCTCTAGTTGGATTTTATCTTCTACGGACTCTTCTCATTACCTTTCTGGCCAGAATTACCCTTACCCATGGTAAGAGATCAGCACTGCAAGGGGTAGGCAGATAACACTCTTTGTCTTTTATATATAGCCTTCCTTAAATGTACAACTTTAATTTCAGTTACTTGAACTCAACAGCTTTGAAAAGTTTGCAGAATATTTTATCACCTACGAAGGATACAAAGCTGCTTCCATTTCTTTCAATACTGCTGCAAAAAAGATTTTGCTGTTTCTTTAGAGGAAAACCAGAAGTGTACTACTGAAAAAATGTGTAATAGCAGAGTCTGGCTCAAATTCAAATGAAAAGGAACTTAGGGAGTTTACTTTCAAAGCAGAAAGTACTCAGTAGGGTAACTGAGTATGGAAGAAGAGTCGTGTGCAGCATGGTGAACTTATTCTTCAATGTTTTTCTATTGCCTAAAGACAGGAAATCCATTTGTCAGGATTATGCATTCTTCAGTGAGGAGCAGATAATGTTCACCACTTTAAAGGAGACTCTGCTTTTCACACTCAGCACCAAAGGAAGTAATACAGTTTCATCTCATATCTGGGAATGCTGTAATCAGTAAAAGAGAAGGAGAAAATTGTATCTGAGAAGAGATAGTACCCAAGTAAGTGCCGTGTCTTTCTCTCACTCTCAGGCATGCACCAAGGCTGCAAGCTTTCTTGCAAGGATCTGTGCAGGACATGACACTCAGCCTGTGAACTCTCAAATATCTTAGCTCCCACTTGGCCGTTAGTGTAGACAGTTTCTCCAGCTCTGACTGCCACCCCAAGAGGGGATCTCATGCCGTGTCTGAGCAACTGGTATTTGATGCCTGACAAGAAAGAAGTTATCGGCAGGGAGTCTGAGATCGAAATGAGACAAGGATGACTTAGGTGACTTCTAACGAACTCAGGAGACCACCTGCATTAGCAAAAGCTCCCTAGTTGCTCATTCAGACAGGTCAGGAGGTTGATAAAGAGGTGAGAGATTGTTAAAGAGGTGAGAAAGCTGCTTGCAGGCAAACTGTCTGACAGACAGCCTAACAGTTAGGATTGGACAAACACCCCTGCTTTATCTTTGGGACTGCAACCAGTCTGGTGTACATCTGATATGCAACCCCACCCTAACAACACAGTCAGCTCCTCCAAGCCCATGTTGCAACCTGCTTTCCTCTCTTCCTGCCGCTGTCTGAATCAGTGGGAACAAAAGCGCACATTGTCTGAACGGGTGAGTGGTTTCATCACAGACTTCCAGAAAAGCTAAGAACTGAAAGAGGAAACGGACAGATACCTTATCCTGTCTCAATTTCAGTCCTCTGCAGAAGTGCACTGATTATTTAACATACATAGGGCTTGGAGGAGTCTCTATCACTAATGGGCTGCAGTATATTCACAATTTTAATGCTTATTATAAAATACTATAATATGTCAATCCATGTGCCATACATTTCTAAGTAGGTCAGAATTCCACAAGAAATTGCAGGTTAGAGATTATCTTAGTTATCAAAACAGTAAAAACCAAAACCAAACAAAAAATAACCACCATGGAGAAAAGGACCACTTAGGTACTTAATGCTCTTGGAAAAATCTGTTTTTGCTATGAAACTCACACTGATAAAGATGATGTTGGAAAATCCTCAAGATTACAGCAAATGTTTTGGATAAGAGATCAAAATAGCTGTAGTTCAAGAAATTAATGTTTTCCTATTATTTTATGAGGATAGACAGAATGGTCCAAACTATGTAGGAGTAAATCAAATGTTTTACATCGATGTCCAAGTATTTTTTCCTTCCCACAGTAGATGATGACAAAAATACCAATGTCTGCAACATTGCAGAACTCGCTCTTTTCACATGGTGCACTTTTAACTTTTGTTTATCCTGTTACCAAAGGACTCTCAAACACAACTTGCACCCAAGCCCAGAAACTTTTCTGGTGAAGTGCCAATTGTACTTGTCTAACCCTGTAAGTAGTGCAATAGTAACACTCCCAGTACACCCACCAGAACACAAAGATCAAGCTGCTGTGCGAATACCACTGCAGTTTGTCACTAACACTTTCTGTGCTTCAAAATCGACAGCAACAAAATGTGCTAAAAATTTAACAGCAAAGTATATGCATCCCCCTTACAGTCCTCACAGTATTTGCTGGGTGTGTGAAGTCAGTTACATGGCAGCATCTGCCAGAAACAGGAGGCTCACTTCTGATTTTCACTACCTAAAAGCATGTAGTTTATGCAAAAAAGGAGAGGAACAAATAACTAAAGCATATTGGCCATTTGAATGTCTTACTGTTTCTCGGAGTCTGCTATGCTATCTGCCTCTCCCGAAAAGAAAACTGGGAGAAGGAGGGAGGGCAGAAATAAACATTTTCACAGTATCATGATTGATGGAGGACCAAGCGTTCAAAACCAGAAACCTCTTGGTAACAACTCACCAGACAGGAATCTTGATAATTTCAGACTTATGCAAAGGAAACAGGTGGAACATATTCTGACTTTGGTGAGGCAATAAAAGGTACTGATACTGACCTTGCAAGGACAGTCTGTGGAGAGTTGGAGACATTTCACATCACTTTCAGTTATGCTGAGGAGAAAGCATGACAAATCCAGGAATCCCAACAAGGCAAGCTCTGGTCTTCATAGAAATTGAAGCTCAAATCACTGAAGTTGATGAATATTTTTGCATTGACAGAAAACAGTAATTGAATCGGGTTTATGTAAGATCATTTTACCCAAAAGTTACTTCCTCCAGAAATGTCACTTTGCTCTGTGCCATCTCCTTCACTTTGGGAACTGTACCATTACGAGCAAATATCTCTGGCTGTTTGCTGGGGATGGACTCATGTTTTCTACCCAAATGTATCCAAGGCATTTAATAACAACTCCCAATATCTCCCCAAAGCTAAAATGAACATGTTATGAAACTAAAATGAACAGAAAAGATAGCATTTTTTCCATTTTGCCTCTACAGAAGAAGTGTAAAGAGAGTGTTTCAATCTGCGCTTTCATGATTTTATTTTTTGTAATTACCTCTACATCTGGTTATCAGAGCAGGAACATAGAGCACAGCTGCTGTTGGAAATGGCATTTTTACCAAGCATCTTTCCGTGCACCATGCTGACATGGCTATTTTAGTCTCTCTGGCACCTAAGAAAAAGGGAAAGGGCAGACATCCCTCTATTCTCTGGAGCTGAGAGAGGAGTGTCTGAAGCTAAAGGCAGCCCCTGTTGCTCTCCCTGAAGAGCTTTCCCCATTCTAGACTGATTCTTATTCTAATCATGCCTGGTATTTGTTAATTTTTGTTTAGCTTTGCAGTTTACACCTGTCTAATGTCAAACAAATGCTACCTCCCTTTCCATTCTGCTTTAAGCCACGAAACAAAAGACACAGCCTTAATACATTTAAAACCTCTGGGCCTCAACAACTGCAGACAAGCAGAAGGCAGAGATAAAGCAGTAAAATGTTTATGGCTAGATTCAGAAACAGCCTCCAAGTCCATGCACCTAGCTTTGTGCTTCTTGCCTTTCTATGGGCAAATCAGGAACACAGCTGCCTACCACACAGGGTTACCTGTAGTTTTGCGCCCAGAGCTTCAAGCAACTGGAAGCAAGTACCCTGAAAGATATACCCACAGGGCTGAACACTGTATTGACCCAAAAGACAATGTAAAGAAAGAGGTCTTCTACAGTAATAACCTGGAAAAATTAAAAAACAACCAATAAACCAACCAAAAAAACTCACCCCAAAACCAAAATATCCCACAAATTTGTCAAACCCTATTCCTCCTAATCCATGTTAGTCTCCTCGAAAGTGATTGTAATACAGAATGATTCATTTTGCTGAATCACAAAGGATGGCACTGGAGATGATTTTTTGGGGAATTTCACATTTCAAAAGGTTGAAGTGAAGGATTTCTCCTTTTTCAGCCTTTCAGTGTATATGTGTAAGCAGGGAGTGTGCCCTCCTTGCCCAAGTCCTGCGCCTGGTCAGGACTTCTGGGGGCTTCCTACCAAGACTATCCGATATTCATTCATGAGATGAAGCAGCCTAATGCTTTTAAGAAGGCTTCTCTTTGAAAGCTTTTGATATTTGGTTGTTAAGTAACATATTTGTGAAATGTTATCCATGCTGAAACTGATGCGGATGGAATCAGGCAGACAGCACATGCTACATTCCATTACAAGGCTTAACATTTCACTAATTGCATTGCCCTACTTCTGTGAATCACAGATAATTCTCAGACTCATAGAGCACATCCGATTGCTTTACGTAGTTGCTCCTGCAATGTGATACAATTGCAAGGGCCCACAAGACGACAAACCTCGTGAATTAACTATTTAATCATGAACAGGCAATACTTTGATCACATGCATGAAATGAGGAACAAATCTCACTTGTACACAGATAGTTAATTACTTCACTTACTTCACTTTGATAGACTGATAACAGAACATTAATTGAAATAAGAAAAGCAGCTGACTGGCCTTGACTTGGCTATGTGGTTTTTTCTGTTTCACTAGGGAATTTCTGCAAGATGTAATGGGAAACAAAGTATCCGTACAGAGACCACAAAAGAGCATGGGTAGGGGTCAGCTGACACACCAAGGACTCCGCTCTCTGTCTGTGGTGAGCTGCATCTTCTGAATTAGATGGGTCCTCTGGCAATTCATCAAGAATTTGTGCTTAAATATCATGTATACGTGTAACTCCTTATGAATGGGGAAGAATGTCATTGCTCCTCTGCAAAGCCAGAGAAGCTTTAGGATAATACATTCTATAGGGTAACCAGGTTTTCATTACCTTGGCCAGTTTCTCATAAATAGGAGTGCTAAGATAAAGAAAGCAAACAGTCTGCCAGCTAACTCAGGACCAAGCATTACTTACACGAAATGCTGAAGCAAATGTATTGGAAAAAGTCATTCCAAGTGCTTCATCTAAATGAGCCATTATGGTCTTGCCCAAATTCTCAAACTAAATATTAAGCTGAGACAAGAGCCTGCTGAAGTTAGCACAAGTGCTTAACAATTTTCAACAGGTTTTGTATCAGGGTCTTTCATATACAACGACCAGCCCACATGAACTTCCCTACTTCTTATGAATAAAGCCAAGAGACCACTCCTTAACATGAAGAACTGTGTCTGTCTGCTTTTCGCTGCTTATGCTCTCTATGTAGCAAATGGAAGATGAATCTTTCAGCTGATGCTTTTCACTCTTCTATGCACAAAAGCTCCCTGCTGCCAGGAGCAGAGGCAAAAGAAGTTATCAACTAAATTCAAAACTCCAAGACTGTGGGCTTCTCTGTAGTTGATTACTTCTCTTATCTTCTCTGCTTCAAAAGCAAATCTCATTATTGCTTGTTAAATGATCTCATTGGTCATTAAACATTGCCTTTTGCTAGAGCTATAGTAACACTGGAAGGACCTTTGACCAAGAATGGATGATTTCTTTCAAATGTACTTGTGACCCTTCTGAATACTTTTTACAGAATATAGAAAACAAAGCAACTCCATATGCATGAACAAATCAAGCTGCGAATGTTAGAACATGGTTATGTTGCCACAGACGGGGTTTTTAAAGTACTGTCACTTTTTTATGGTTAGATTTCAAATTCGAGAAAAGCACCAAAAGCACTGACTCACAATAAAAATTTTAAACTTGTCAACTTAAAAAAAAAAAAAAAAAAAGGTCTTTTCAATACCTTCCAGCATGTCTTTGAGCAAAACTGTTTGTAACTTTAAGTTGCAATTGCCAAACATTAGGGCTGTCTGAAGCTGGTTTCTTTGGCTGAATTTTCTGCTTTCCAAAAGAGAAGGCAAACTGCTGAGATCTGTTACATAGAATCATAGAATGGTTTGGGTTGACAAGTACCCTGGGATCTTCTAATTCCAACCCCCTGCCATGTGCAGAGATGCCTCACCCCAGACCATGCCACCCAAAGCTCTGTCCAGTCTGGCCTTGAACACTGCCAGGGATGGAGCATTCACCACCTCTTTTACAAACATAAAAGATCAAGCACCTTTTCTGCATTTGCAGGTTTCTAAATACAGACCTAATATCCCTCATTTTAAGGGGCTTAAAAATTATGAAAGCGGTTATTCACTTCCTATATCTTATACTATTTATTTTGTCAAATCTGTAATGGCATCATAATACTGTAATAAAAATAAAAAATAAAAAAAGATAAAAGTCAGAAATGGGGTGAGAAAATTACTAAAGAAGTGAACGCAACATCTGTGTCTAAATTTATGTGAAACTTTCGGTTCAAGTAGATTTATTCTCCTGGACACTCAAGTAGAAGCACCAACTGCAGGTTACCAGTCTCAATCAGATGGTAATATGCAGTGCAGAAGTTGGTTCACTGTAAAAGCCTGGTTGGGATTTCCCTCCCAGTAGGGAAAAGCCTGCAGCACAGTCATGTACTTACTCCCATTTCAGCTCAGGTGGAGCTGGACCCCTACTATTCCCAAAACAAGCCATCAGGAAACACTTCTGCTACAGATGTTTCTACAGACACGCGCAGTAAGCAAGCTAGCTCACCTAAGGGACTTAAAACAAAGCAAGTTCAAAAGCATGAGATTCTGTGTCTTGTGTCAAAACTTCTGCTTAACTATTAACTGGAGTGCAGGGTAGTGCAGCAACTGGCAAAGAAGAGGCGGGAAAGGGGTGGCTGTGAGTCAACAGCCAGAGTGATCCCACAATGCTTAGGGAATCACAGGGCAAGAGATCTGCCCTGTACTGTACTGATCCCATAATAGCCTACGAATGCTCTGAAAGGGACATCTGCCGAACTAAATCTTGGATTTAATTTTAATCCATGTGACTTCCTCTGCATTTATCCAGGGCTTTCATACTTAGCCTCCATTCTGATCAAGATAGAAAATGTGTCATTTAGTTAATGTCTTTGTGTCCCTGTATATAACACACAGAAAACATCGTTTCAGTGACCTGGTGAGTCCACACAACTGCTAGACACACCATGCAACAAAGCTGTCCATGGGCTTGGCCAGCTGCAAGAAAACTAGATGCTGATCCAGGACTAAAAGGCAAACTGTCAAAATGCAAACTGAGTTGCAGGTGTTTAACTGAAGATCCTCCCATGAAGATGACTCTGCTGCCATCCAAGGGGAAGATGTGTGACCTGAATGGATGTATCTCCACCCAGGTTTCATAGAAGCTTTATTTAATACATTATGGTGTTGACTGGTTTGTTCTCCCAGCCCTAAAGCTTCCAGAAGTTTGCCTAAGGTGTCTTCTGCTTCTGTCCAAGAGCTTCATGCAACAAACATACACAGCCCCCGTTTGACTGCAGTTCAGCCAATTTTTCATGCCATCAACAGCTGTTGCAGGCCGAAAGGGCAACAGAAATTGAGAGATTAACTATCAACAGAGGGAGCTAAGGTTAAATCAGTTCAGCGTATTACTAACTTCCTTATTTTAAACTTGCAGGCATGAATCAATCCCCATTCTGGAAAGTGCAGGATTTTATTGTGTACGTGTTCATTGAGCAGAAATGGGCAGAAAGGGAGAATTACTTTTTCTTCAGGAGAAGAAACCTACCTCCTGATCTTGTAAAGAGCTGTGCTCTTGGGTAATAGGTGCTATGAGCACAGCCTCCCTAAATCCCACTGTTCGAATGACCACACTCGCTGCCAGACTCTCAGGTGCTCGGAGCAGTGGCAAGGGGAGGGAATAGCACCTGCCCACAATACATGGCCTGAGCATGGCTTCCACTGGGCAGGGACTGACACATTCAAAACCAGAAGTTAAAAATTTATTCCCAGGGCAGTCCTGCCATGGGTTGAAATGCTCTTTTGCCTGATCCACATTGAAGGTTTCCTACAGGCAAAGGGAAAAGGGGCTTTTTGCTGCCTGTCCAGACATTTGAGGTGTAATTGTAGCTCAAATAAATGCTTGTGCTTCATACTAACTCAACAAAAGGAGCTCTTGGAGTGAAGGTACAGTTTCAACTCATTAGCCACCTCACATCAAAAGTAAAAGCTAGATTACCAATGTTCTTACTAATGCTTTACTGTGTACGGTGACCTTGTCAAGGTAGGAGTAAACTGCTGTCTGTTCAAGAAGCTTGAGAACTGGATCCCACAATATATTCCACATTCTACTCCAACTTGAAATAAATTAAACTTCTTAGTGGTTCAAAATCATAGAATCATAGAATCATAGAATAGTAAGGGTTGGAAAGGACCTCAAGATCATCGAGTTCCAACCCCCCTGCCATGGGCAGGGACACCTCCCACTAAACCATGCCATCCAAGGCTATGTCCAACCTCACCTTGAACGCCGCCAGGGATGAAGCATCCACAACCTCCCTGGGCAACCCATTCCAGGGCCCCACCACCCTCACAGTAAAGAATTTCTTCCTCACATCCAATCTAAACTTCCCCTGTTTAAGTTTAAACCCATTACCCCTTGTCCTCTCACCACAGTCCCTAATGAAGAGCCCCTCCCCAGCATCCCTATAGGCCCCCTTCAGGTATTGGAAGGCTGCTATGAGGTCTCCACGCAGCCTTCTCTTCTCCAGGCTGAACAGCCCCAATTTTCTCAGCCTATCTTCATACGAGAGGTGCTCCATTCCCCTGATCATCCTCGTGGCCCTCCTCTGCACTTGTTCTAACAGTTCCATGTCCTTTTTATGTTGAGGACACCAGAACTGCACACAATACTCCAAGTGAGGTCTCACAAGAGCAGAGTAAAGGGGCAGGATCACCTCCCTCGACCTGCTGGTCACACTCCTTTTGATGCAGCCCAGGATACGGTTGGCCTTCTGGGCTGCAAGCGCACACTGCCAGCTCATGTTCATTTTTTCATCAACCCACACCCCCAAGTCCTTCTCTGCAGGGCTGCTCTCAATCCCCTCCCCGCCCAACCTGTAGCTGTGCCTGGGATTGCTCCGACCCAGGTGTAGGACTTTGCATTTAGCATGGTTGAACTTCATTAGGTTGGCATCAGCCCACCTCACAAGCGTGTCAAGGTCCCTCTGGATGGCATTCCTTCCCTCCAACTTATCAACCGAACCACACAGCTTGGTGTCATCGGCAAACTTGCTGAGGGCGCACTCAATCCCACTGTCCATGTCACCCACAAAGATGTTGAACATCTTAGTATTTGTAAAATAAGTTTGTTTCATATTCCATTTACTTGTCTCCAAGAGCAAAGTTTTTGAGAACCATAAATATTGTTTCAGTTTTCTGCCAATGAAATGAGAAGAAAATCTCAAACTTCCCTGCAACTGAAGTAACTCTCATACCCCAAAGAGGATGTTTTATGTACAGACAACAATTAAAAACAGGTGAAATATGATTTTAATTAAACTGCTTTAAACTTCCATTTTTGGATGTACTCAAAAACCACCACTGCAATGACATGCTGGAGAAAAGGAATGTTAAAGCATAAATCTGCAGCCAAGGCAAGTCCAAATGCAAGGAAGTGCCACTGTTAAAGTAAACCCCAGTAATGTGGCTCACAACTCAGATTACACCAGTCCCAATTAGAAGACGCTTCAGAGATTTTTGTAAACTTCATCTTACCTGTAGAGGCTGCTGGTTGAAAACTCAGCTGTTGACATCAGTGTAAAACATTAATTGCATGAAATGAGTTGATCTGCAGCAGGTGATTAATGGTGTGAGCTACAGGGACCTGGCACCTCCTCATTCCGGGAAAGAGTCTTTTGGGTAAAGCTGCTCTCTGCACTCCTGAAGAATGCCTGCAGATGTTTATTTATACAAAGTGAACGAGGCCTCAAAGTACATTTGTGGGGTACACATCAGACCTATCTCTATCACCGGAAAGCTTTGCTCCAATACTGCCATGTTCTGGTTGCACACAGAGGAGGAAGCAAAGCACAGCAACACTGAATGGACTTTCTTACAGTTGAAGTACAAATGAATTTTAAAAAGAAAAAGCAAACAAAAAAACAGAACCTCCATGATAGATTAAAATCAGTAACGTCACATGGCTCTAACTACTAACGTGCATTACTCATGGACAGAGTTTGCTCAAATCCTCTTTCCTCTTCTTCACTGATAACAGAAAAAAATCCACCTTAAATCATTTTGCTCTGTACGATAAAGACTTTGAAGTGATATTTTCTTTTTTTGGTTGTTTTTATTTCTGATTCCTCTGTTTTAATGAGATTGCAGTTATTTAAGGCATTGCTCTATAATTAGATCTGATACTGTAAGGTTTCACATTAGAAAATATTTTCACATTTCTCAGACTACAGACATTTCTTGGCTTGCTCCACACATTCACATTTGAAAACATCCCCACAACACCCATCATCTGACTCAGCTCCTCGGTATCTATTTTGTTATTATTATTGCTGTCTTCTTTTTAAAATGGCTTTTTAAAGTATTTCTTTCCCTTAAACACAAGCTGAAAAACTCTAGTACCCAACTTGCTGTACTTAGTCCAAAAAGTCACAAAGCTTGCTTGTTATCTGAGGGAATGATGCATTTGCTTTGTGTGTGTGTCTGTGCATGTGAGAGGGGGGAGAGAGAGAGTCATGATAGCATGTCACGGGGAGTGGTTTGCATATTAATAAACAGTATATATGAGCCTTTTCCACCGGGGCCAGCACTCAGAGGGACTCCTGTGCACTGAGGAAGGGATCACGTATCACTGCACCAGAGTGAGTTCTGTTTCAGCTTTGCTTACTGCCACAGCCTGGCTCCTCTCTTTCTCTTTTCTTCTTCTAATCCTACTTTGCCCTTCCTAGGGCTGCTGTTATACCAGCTGCATGGGTGTTAGTCTCGTCCAATTGTGCTACATGTAGAACGAGTACTGAGAGTATTTCATTTTTAGAGTTTTGCTTGGTTTATTCAACACACTAGTGCTACTGACATAAAGAGGGATAACCATGAGCTCTACACAGTGGCTGTAAGTGTAACACAAGTACCCCATCTATGTACATTCTTTGCTACTTACAGGCATCTTTAAAGCGCCTGCTGTACTCAAGACATCTGTACAATCACGTGCACTGCTAAGATCAGACTTCATAAATTATGAACTGCTTTTCTAGAGGCAAAAAGGCAGATCACTTGCCTGTTGTTAAAGCAAGACCTGTTTCTCACCAGTGCCTGGTGCTATCAGTACTGAGCTGCTTTGATAATCAGGGTACATGTCAGAGAGACACTTTACAAAAAGACAAACTCATCAGGATAGCAGCTGGTGTGGGGAAGCTCCTGGCATTCTGCAGGGAGTTTTCGGTGAAAAACTATTTCAAAGCAATATTACATTAGATGTAGAGGCTGACTTACATACATTCACTTACATAACAGAGCTGAATCTAGGCTAATGTCAGAGGAATTAGATTTATATTAAGCAGCACCAACCAATTCCTCCAGGTCATTTTTATGTGCTGTTCTATCCATTTTCTAAATTCCTGCCTTTTGGTTCACCAATGGATTAACATATTCTTGTCCCAATTCCCACCATTATCCCGTAGAGGAAAACCTCCTGAATCTGCTTCCACTTGCTCCATTTTTTGCCTTACCAAAACTCACAGGGGTTTTTTGCTGTTGATTTTTGCCTTTTACTTGAAAACGGTATTCTGATTAACTATTCATGATTTTTTTTGTACCTTTAAATTCCAACTGCCACCGTTTGCCTGTATGCATAATCCTGCTGCACACATCTGTTAAAAGCCATCTTTTATTCACTGCTCATTTCAAACTATCCAAGCAAGCAAACCACTGCTATAAAGTATTTTCCCTGGACTTCTGTGCATCTTAGAACTGCTTGTAAACACCGGTTCTTTCATACTTAAAAGTTGCAATAGGTGCAGAAGTCTTTTGTAAGTTTACTTTCGTTTATTCTTTTGTTTTCTTTAATCCAAAACAGAATCCACCTCTCACTAAAAATGCATACATAGTGTGAATAAGTCCATGCTGCAGATGCACGCACACCCAGACACACAGTCAAATCTATTTGGATAGAAATAAGACTGAAGATCTCCAAATTTTAAACCAAAATTATACACAAATAAATTCTTAGACTTTTGGGTTTGTGCACATGCAAACACATTAGCCAGTCGCCTTCAATGCAGCACACTTCTGTGCCACTGAAAAACATACTCTGCTGCTCTAGGGGTTTTCTTTTAAGATTTCTAGTTGCTGTCTGCCATACATAACCTTCTTTTAAGCAGTTAGAAAGCAGAAGTAATTGAAGACAGTGCTCACTTTCAAAATACCTTTGATCAAAATCTCACTAGCAAGTAATTACACTGCCTAGGAGCCACTGACGTATTGCTGGTGTTGGCTTAGCAAGTGGTATCCCATGCCACTAAAAGCTTTGCTTATTCACATCAGCATATATGCTGCAAATCTCAGGCAGGTGATTTTTTTTTACCCTTCTGTCAGTTAGTCCAAGGAAGGGCAGGGTGAGAAGAAAAACAAAAAAGGATCTGCTGAATCCCACATATATATTTTAAAGTGCCATCATCTTGAAGAACCTCACTTATCTGGAGCCAATCTGTTAAAACTCCAATAAACTAAGCTACAAAAACGAAGCAGGGGGGTGGGGTGTGCGGGAAGGCAAAACTGAACAACCTTCATTTTGCAGTTCTTCCAAAGTAAATAAAAACTTCGCTAGAATGACTCTGTAAAGCATGAGCATGAAGTGGGATAGGAGAGAAAACAAGGACATTCAGTGATGCCAGACATATATCTACTCTTTGGATTTGAGTAACAGGTGGCAAAGAGAGAAGGAGAACAAAGAAAGGTATTCAGAAAGGATGGTTTAATGTTTGACAACAGGAAAGAACAAATAAGGGACACTGGAGACTGACCTCTGTAACTGTATGCCTCAGGTAAACAAGCATTTTTTGTGTGTGTGCCAGGGTACTCTGGGGCAGAGTGGGGAATCCACAGCAATGGGTGCTGCCCCGGAGCCAGAGTCTGCCTGGTGTTTCCATGAGCAAAAGCAAAATCTGCTGTAAACCGCTGCTCAAAAAGTACTTTCTTCTTAAGTATGGACACATAGGTTATGGCTTTACATACCAAGCAGTCTGTACCCATAGCTCATGGGATCTTGGACGTTTACTACTTATGGCCAAATCTAGGCACTCCCCAGGCTTCTAGCCAGGTTGTGCTCAGGGCTGTAGGACCACACTTACCAGTGCTAGTACCCTCAAGGCAACTGGCTATGTCTGAAGTGCACTTTAGTGAGGTCCTGGGTCTCCTCAGGCTCACTCTGGCTGTAAAAGCAACTTCAAAATACCTGAAAACACATGAGATCTGTGCCGCAGCCCACTGTGCTGGTGCTTCCTGGGCAGGGTGATATGCACCAGGCACCCCTGGGCAGAGCAGGGGGACACCAGGAATGTGTGACTAGGAGAGCTGGTGATCGATGCTGGAGAACTCTGCAAAGTGAAACCATCTTGCCTTGTTCTGACTACAGGGAACGTATGTTGTGCTGAAAAATTCTTTTTCTTTCATGTCTGTAATTCTGTGTATTTGTGACAAGTTGTACAGGAGACTCACAAAATGCAACATTTCAGAGCAAAGTAGTTTAGACAAACAGGGGGAAGGATTTAGTGTTGATGTTCCACCTTGTACACACACACATACACGTTGCTGAGATAGGAAAAAAGCTAATTTTTTTCACATCCAAGGAAAGGTGCAAGTTGGCAAAGCCAGCAGCCACTTGACACACAGCAACATCACTCACAACTGCATTCTTTGCTTTGGAGGGATATTGTGAGGAGGTGCCAGTTTATCTGAAGACTACATAGGCAGATGCAAGACATGAATCTTACGGGAGTGACTGGCGGCGTCAAGAGTTAAGGTTATTTAGGCTTTTGTTCTACCACAAAATGCTTCAGGGGGTTCTTAAAACATCTGATGAGAAAATAAAACGCTTAAATAGTCTCTCCTGAAATACTATCCTAACTGCTCCTTAGTCTGCATCTTTCCTGAGATCTCTCCTTTTGCAATTTTATTTACCAGTATTTCACTGACTGAGGTGCGCAAGTTATTCATTTGAAGTTCACTGCAGTTTGGGAGACTGCACAGAACAACTGCAAAAGTTATTTACATAAAACTAAGGCCAAGTTGCTGCAAATCAAAAGACTGAGGATCAGACAGAAAGCAAAGTCATCGCAGATGCTTAGGCCCTGAATGGAAGAATCTGGCATGTGAGCCAGCCCAACAAAGCCCTGCCTGTCACAGCCTCTCTGCCTCCATGTCCTTGCTGACATGAAAGCACTCTTTCACTTATTCAGTTCAAATGACTGGGGTGAACTTCAAATGTCTGAATCCTTGTCGTTTTAACTGCAGCTGCCTGAGGGGCACTCACGTGAAGAGCAGCAGCTACGAAGTCAGCTTGGAGAAACCCAGATGATCCTGGTGTTCTCGTTCCCACAACAGTCTTGACAGAGACCACCCCTTTCACTGTCTAGTCACAATGGACTCTCACCTTCAAAAGCATCTCTCAGAATAAGTCTATTTCTAATGCTCCTCTTTCACCCAGATGTGTTTTTCCCCCCTGTCTTCTCTAAGGATTTTTCTATAGCTCTGAGATAATTGCTCTAAGGTCTCCACACCCTCTCTTTTAAACCCACACATTCACAGATCTGGCTTTCAAAAGGCCCATTCAGCAGAGATTACTCCTCATGTCACTTACCATACTCATATCATTAACACTTCTCAGTAATCCGCAGCAATTCCTTGAAAACCTCTTCTCGTGTTAGGAGGCCAATTTGTACCACAGGTTGCAAATAACTGGGTAAAGACATGCAAAATCCCACTAAAACCCCCCATATACATGCTTTAAGCCATGCATGTATCTAATCTTGAAAATCATGCTTAGAAGTATCAGGCCACAATCATTACATTTGAGATCTGTCATTTCAAAACTCAACTCTTCAGCAAATTGCATAAGCATTTACTTCAGATTATCTGTGTATTGAACAGAAAAGAGAGTGCAGATTCTTTTCTCTTTTCTGTCCAAGGTCCAGACTGCTATCTGGCATAGAAAAACAAGGGATCAAATTAAAATACTGATGCACTATAACTGGGGCAGAGCAGGAAAAGGAGAACATTGCTTTTCATAAAAAGGTTATCTCAGATGGAGAGCTGACAGGAATTAGATAGAATTACTAAAGCTTTTCAATTTATTCTCTGTCAAAACACAGACTGCTTTGGAAATCTTCCGTTGGAAGATTTGAAGTCTTCCATCAATCTGCCACTATTCTCCAATCCATCTCCCCCCAAAGGGGGGCAGAATGTTTCTTATTTTCTTCAATAAAAATAGAATTAATACAAACTTTTTTTTGGCAAGAAAAGAAACAGGAAAAAAATTTTGTTTTCAAAGGCTGAAAATCTCTCTTAAGCCTCTAAATATTTTTGACTCCATGTTAAAAGAAGGAGGTTATGTTTGAGAAAGGGAAAACAAGCCTTTTTGCTAGGCTCATTTCAGAAAAATTCTGTTTCTTAATGAGAATCCCAAAGTCACTAGCTACCCTATTCATGGACTATACCACATAAGATACCTACTGTATCCCTTATTTTTTACCAGAGAAAGGTGAAAGTTATTTGTCTTAGCGTTACTTACATCCAGATACACTGCTTGGATTAAGTCAGTGCCATCACCTGGCAGTCATCAACCTTCCTTACAAGCGAGGAACCAGAAGGGTGCAACAGCAAGCCCATGGCTTGTTCTTGCCGGCATGGGTGGATTTCTCAACACCAAACTCTTTTCTCTCCAAAAAGGGCCAATAGGAGGCTACTTCTGTGTTGAATTTCAGCCCTGAAGTTAGACATAAAATATAAACACAGAGAGTCTTTAGAGAGAATAACTTTTCACCACAGAGAAAAAAAATCTAAGGCATTCCTGCAGTAACTGGTTTGACCAGCAGCCACGAGTGCTGGACCATGCCCTGCAAACAGGGCAAGGCTGCTTCCCAGCAGCCCTTTTTGGTATTGCTCAAGCAGGAAAAGATGCCTAAGCATGCCTTTCCCCAAACCTTTCTGACTGTTATGTTAGGTTAGTTAAATAGAAAGGAAGAAATAGGGGACATTGACATTTTGTGTCTTTCTTAGCTTGTTAAAATGGCAAGTTTTACAAAGTTATGGCTGTGGAGGCCTTTCTTCACTTGTCTTCTACCATAACTATTTAAATCTTGTCTTTCTGCTTCCTTCCTCTGAAAACTGCAAATTTAAAAAATGAAGTCAGGAAGACTCACTTGGAGATGGAAACATGTTTTTTTTTTAACTGAGGAAGGAGAAATCTGCTTTAATACCTGGCTCTCCAATTACAGGGATGAGGAATTCACATATCCGAGAAAGACAATAAGCAAGACAGGCAAAGTGGAACTTTATATGCCTAATGTTTCTCAGGTCAAATAAGACAAAATAAGTCTCTTTCCTGGTTAAAATTTTCTCTTTGGTACTGCGTAAAGTAACAAACTCTCCCCAATCCCTAAGGATCAGAAAATCCTGAGCTAATAGCCTAGGGAAAAACTCTCCTGTAATGTGTAAAGACTCTTCTGTCTGTATATACAAAGAAAAAAACAACCCCTACAGCAGCCAGCTTCTCTTCTTTCTCTTTCTAAAATGAGCTTCTTGATGGACATTAGCACTACCGGGCCCTGTGACTGGGAGTAAGGAAGAGAAGGAATAACTGTCACTCTGAAATCCCAGTGTTCCCATTGATCTTCAGCTGATACTGGTTGTAAGCCCTTCAAGCCACATACGTGGCATGGTACATCCAGGACATCAGAGAAATAGATGAGGAAATATATGAATTGGCTGAGCTTGCAGCTCCCTCTCCACCCAAGCAGGGTACCCAACTCAGGCTGTTGGGTATGCATCTATTTCGAACCTACTCATCAAATTTCTGGGCGAACTTTGCAGAAACACCTTGTATAGGAATAGCAACTGCTTTAAAAGCAGTGCTAAGAGCAAAAAGAAAAGAAATGCTCACCAAGCTTTCCATCTTTGGCTAGATTATTGCTTGCAGAGGGCATGAACGCTGTTTCACACTTCATAAAGCAGGATGCTTCTTGGCAGTAAGAGAACTTTAGGCTTATGTGAGTGGAAGATGGTCTGTTGTTATACTATTGTTTTATACAATCATGAAAATGGGATGTGTAATATCAGCTCCAGCAACTCAAACACTCCAAACTGATATGACAGCTGAATCTTATTATGAAATCCACAGAGGTATCTATTGACTGGATCATCACTCACTAGTCCTTGGAGGGACTTTTTCACATTTCTCGTCAGAAAAGGCCCTACAGCAAGCACTGGATTTCTACCAGGAGATCCAAGGTCCAGCACATTCTCCTGGTTGCCGATCACAGGCCTCAAGTTCACAGACGCAGCCCTAAATTGTATTAGCACAGGGAGAGGAAACAGAGCTCCCTCAAGGCCCATGTTTTGGTCTGGTTGCAATTCAAGTGAGGATTATGACACTGGGCAGCCAAGAGCTCCAGGTCCCCTTTTATGGCAGTCTCGTGGCCAGGGCAACACTGTGCCAGGTGCTAGCTGCAGTGCTTGCCATAAGTGACTCCTAAATTAATGAAGAACCCTCATATTCTATATTAAAAAAATACAGTGCTATGCATCGTCTCTTCCAGGCAGACAGCTCAAGTTAGAGGTTTTTGGAAGCACACAGATGAACCTCAACCCAACCCTACTGGTCTTGCTTGCTGGAGGAAACAGTTGGGCTTTTTTAAATCTTCTATCAATAATGAAACCTTGAGGGAAGGGAACCCTTAATTTCTCCCAGTGCAAAGTACAATTAAAGGGGACTTTGAACCACTGGGTCCTTTGACAGACTTTGGACAGATGTGAACAAATAGCTCAAATTAGCCGGTTTCTCCTCCTCTGATCCCAGCTCAGGGAAAAGCTCTCTGCTGCCTGCCACCTCAAATATTCATAACCTTATCCAAGAAAAGTAAGTAAAGTCCTGCCTTTTGCTTTCTTCTTCTTTTGTTTTCTGAATTCACATATTGAGTACCTGCACCCAGGTTTCAGCGTCTGTTAGTAGCCTGAGTAATATTTCTGTGTATTACTTTGAGGGCTGGATTTTCCAAAACAGCAATAAACCCTGTTCATCAACAAAGTCCAGCTTTCATGGGGCAGAGGCTCAGGCTGGGAATGCAGAATTGTATGCTGCCTGGCAGAAGCAGCGTGCTCCAGCTGCACTGGGAGCGCACCCTAACCTCATCTTGAGGAGGCAAAACGCAGGCAGTGCACTTGTGATTTACCCTTTAAAACAGAGCAGGGACACATACACTGTCATCCAGTGAAAGCTAAAGTATTGCACAACTTGCAGGCACCAGGACTGTTTGCTTCTATATAGTCCTGGTACATTCATAGAGTTTCCAGTCTGCCAATGCTTTTCTGTTCTGCATTACAGCTATCTGAAATTCAGCATTTTAGTTCTCAGAGAATGATGCCGATTCCTTCCTGGGCTGTTTTTCCACTCTAGAATCATAGAATCATAGAATAGTTAGGGTTGGAAGGACCTCAAGATCATCGAGTTCCAACCCCCCTGCCATGGGCAGGGACACCTCCCACTAAACCATGCCATCCAAGGCTATGTCCAACCCCACCTTGAACGCCGCCAGGGACGAAGCACCCTGACCTTGCCTGAAGTTTTTAAATCAATTTGAAATTGGTTAAAGTATCCCAAATGCAGCAGGTTATATAGTATCTCAATAAAGACATGAACAGAAATTATTTGAAATCTGCTCTAAGAGGTCTGAGACACTTGTAACTTCAACAAGAATTTTGACTCATGAGTAACACAGAGGGTGCCACCTTTTACGCATATTTGACCTTCTCTTTTCGTGTTTGATTTTGTCACCGAGTTGCTCCAAAAGTTGAATTAAATCACAGGATCCAATAATCTTCTGTTTAAAGGTATGTTAAAGCCAGTTAAGCTGGCTTTAAGAAAGCTGCAGAGGAAAGCTAGAAAATCAGCTAATCAGGTCAACAACTTTGAAGTATTAAAGCTAATTTAATAACAAATCTAGATTAGTTGAGTTCACTGCTTTGAAAGTAGTATGTCATAAAATGTGGGCTATGTTATAAAACTGGGGCTGAGGTTTCCACAGGTCTCCCTCCCAAAAATCCCTAAAGCACAAACTCAAAGTCTCAGAATAGATCTTTTTTTTCGCCCTAGAAGTGATATATTTCAATTATTTAATGATTTTAGATGATTTTAAAATGGCATTAATTTGTTCCTCATGATCCATTCATTTACAAAACACACTGGGAAACAAAGTAAAGAGGCATAAGGGAAAAAAACCTCCAACTGAATTCGTATGTTTGGCCAAAAGCTATTCCCAACACAACCATTTCTTTCATTTAGAAAAGTATCTGTAATTGTTTAGGAAGCGCTACTCCTGACATTTCACCATAAATACAAATAAAAAATAAAACCTACAAACATTTACAAAAACATGCTTACAATAAAGCTATAGAGGCCTTTCAAATGTCAAGTATTTTTGGTAAACTCCTTGTAGGACATTTTTGTTCACAGACAGAAAAAAATCCATAAGCTTAAATGTGCATCAGCGCTGCAAATATTTGATTACTCCTTATGGTGTATTCATTAGAAATTTGTTTAGCTTTGCTTTAAAAGTTTCAAACAATAGCTCCCACTGCTTCCTTGACAGACCAAAATATTCCACCGTCTACTACAACAGCCAGAAAGACCTTCTGATCTTTCGCCAAAATTCCCTTTTCTTTACATCATCTCACTACTCCTGATTATACATCTTTATATACAAAGTTCTCCCACGGTAAGACTTAGACTCTTTCAAAATATTCACCACCAGAAATGTTACGCTTCACTCATCTCCAGCCCACTGTGTATAGGGCTGTCTACTGCCTGCCTCATGCCTCTACATTGAAACCTTTCATTTTTGTGCTTCTAAATGACTTCAGCTGTCAACAACTTTCTGCTAACGAGCTTCTATGACTGTCTGTCAAAGAAGTAAAGCCCACACTGTGGGTTCTGCATGTTAAAGGTCATATTCTCTCCAAATGCAAATTGAATCAGTAGTATTTGCTTGTCTCTAAAAAAAATGAAAAGTAAGAACCAAGCAGGTTTTTTTCCCCCCTTTGACTCCCAAATCATTAAGTCATATGTAACTTGAACCTCAGATAACACACGCTCTTTTAAAAATGCCATTCCTTGCTCTCAAATGACCACACAAAGTCAGAAACAGGGATGAATGGTGGGGGGAAAAACCCTACAAACTCACCCTCTCATCTAACATTAAATTTGTAGACATATAATCCAAACTCATCCTGCATAAATAAATGGTAAAGTATAATAATATATAGTTTTATCATACAAGTACAATAAAGGATAAGTGGTGATAAATCTGGGAGCCAAGTTTGAAAATAGAGTAACAAAGTTTCACCGCTTAGCTAAAACTTGCTTGAAAAATTTGGAATTGCGAAATGTCTCTCTCTAGAGATAGGAAGAGTTACACTTGTAACCTGCAAACTGTTTACTAAGCAGCAGACAAACTGGTGACTAATACATCTAGAAAACTAATCACATCCTAATGTAACTAATTTTGCCTTTGGCTTCCCTTTCTTATACAGTGCATAGGAATGCACTTGCTTGACTTGTGAAAAAAGGGAAAATAATAATTGCAGTGATGTCCTTGTTTTGAAGCATTTGTAGATATCTCCATCGGTAATTCTGCTTCTCTGCTGGGCCATCAACTGTGAAAAATCTCCTTTTACTAATCTCCTCTGACCCTGCTTGTGCAATAGGGGAACAGATAACTTTCATTATGAATTAAGCAGCCTCCAGCATGCTCATTTGCTGTAGATAGTTCTTTTTTGCCTTTGCTACTCTGAGAATGGAAAGTAGATGTTTTGACTTTTGGGGAGAAAGTGGCAAAGGCAGTTTGCTCTTGTCAGCGAGAGTTAAGTGCAAACTTTTTCAGCTTCTGAACAAAAAGCCTATCCCTCTAAAGTGAAAGCTGATGATATATCTGCCCTCAAGCATATGCTTTCAGAGGCAAGATGACTAAATAGGAGGTTGTTTCTATTGCAGGGTTACGTAGTAGCACTTACTCATTAAAAAAGTTCCCCTTTTTTCCTGGAGCTGATGATCTGTGTTGCGTGCTTTATTACTAACACTCTGAATCTGATGGATATAAAAAGATGGTAAACAAGACGTAAGGTCTACTTTAAGGCCAAAATGAGACAGGGTTTTGCTTTCAGTGAGGAGGTGGATGGTTGTTTTAGTTTCCTTTAGACAGTACATTTACATCTCAGCTGAGCTCATAGATCTCTCTAGTTAAGGTGCTGTGTGTGCAGAGTTTAAAAGCCTACTTTGGTTTAAAGCAGACATAGCTGTTTATCTTTCCTGCATCATTGTTGTTGTACAATCAAACTCATGAACATTTTCTTTTGTTGCCTGTTACACCAAGAGCCAAATAGAGCTTTCCTGTTAGACGAGTCCTAACTAGAACTATGGGGGGGGGGGCGGAATCGTATGAAAACCTAGCAAAGTCATTTCAGGTTTTCTTTCGACTTCTATACAAGAAACTGAGAATTTGATGACCATTTCTCCAAAACAGCCATGTTGACTGGTTTTCACATCAATTTTCTCTTCTAAAATAACTTGGATTGATTGCCTATGCAACTAGGGTAATAGTTAATGAGAAAGACCACAACAGTTTTGCAATTCCTATGATTTGTTCTTGGATGAAAGTCTCCATAAGCAATAGAGGCTGAGCAAGGCAGGCTTGAGCAAAATTGCTACTCCAGACAACAGCTATTTTCTGTTACAATATGTGATTTTAGATTTGCACTCTGAAAAAACCTTATAAAAATGGCCCAAATTTGGAGTCACAAGAAAAATAAAAGAAAACTGAAAGTTCTTAATATGTACAAAAAATTCTAACCATCTTTCTGGAAGCACACAAGGAGGAACTGGAGGTTTAACTGCCATTGCCCACGTCTGAATATTGTGGTTGACAAATGCAGAACAAAAATGCGTAACTAATGCAATGATTGCAAAGTACAACACATTATGTCTTACTGTAATATGTCCTTTGCATTGTACAAGCATGTGTTTCAAAAACAAGCATACGGTGCACTTTTGCAAACAGGAGTTGAGTTACTCATCTCTAAAACAACACAGTGCCTTCCCTTTCAGGGATCCAGCATGCCTCAGTACAAGCTGACATACTTCAATCTGCGAGGACGAGCAGAAATCAGTCGCTACCTGTTTGCTTATTCAGGCAAGAAGTATGAAGACCACAGGATAGAAGGAGCAGACTGGTCCAAAATCAAACCAAGTAAGTAGCATGACATCTTATGCCCAAGCATAAATGCTGTCAAAAAGTATAGCAAATGAAGAGGTACCTATAAGTTTCATGAGCAGAAATACATGTAATTCCTTTCTTTTATGAATTATATGGGCATTTTATTGTCTACACAGCCAAATGTCAATTCTGATGCTCTCGCACAAGTCCACATCCAAATCTTTAGACAGTCTAAAGTGACTTACCTGCTGTCAACCAGCTGGGCTTTTACTGTTTATCAGTTCAGTTCAGCTTTTGTCTGTCTAAAGCTAACCAGATGCATGCTAATCTTCTCAGCTACTTTGGAGGATTTGGTCTGAAAGATCACACTGCAGCCTGCACCTTGGTTTTAGAAAACCACACTGGAAATAAGCGGCAAGAACGACACCCCTTTGCAATCAGAAAGGTCTTCAGAGAGGGAAAGTGATGATAGAAAACAGAGAAAGAAGTTGATAGAGCAAAGAGAAAGCAAAAGGATCAAAAGAGGTGCTAGAAGACAATTGTTCCTAAGAACAAGCCCTAATAGACCTTCCAAGAGTACTTCTGCATGCTACTATACTCCATCCATTTCATGTTTTTTAGTTAAAGTAACCTCTCTCCAGCTATTAAAGCTATTTGTTATTTCTGGTCATTAAATAAGCCTCAGCTCAAATGAAGCAGATCAAAGTTTGGAGACTGAGAATATGAAATCAGAGCTATCTGTGTCTTCATTTAATGGATTTGACCTGTATTTTACTAACAGGGTAGGACTTTTCACGTCCAGAATGAAGAACCTTTAGTTTGAGGAAAAGGCCCAACTAATACACAAAGTGATTTCTATTAATCAAGCATTGTGTCTTGATAAGTTTTCACATCATTTAATAAGCCCAGCCAGGGGGCTAATGAAGTCTTGTAGGGTGCAGTTAAATTTGGTCTTTTCCCATAATGTCCACAGTGACCTGAATGGCAAATACTCAAGCACCACTGCTGTCCAGGTTCAGACATCTGGAGCCACTCATGGTGCCAAATCTGGAGAACACTGACTAACAATCCACAGACAGGAGTGTAAATGAAGCAGTGGAAACAGGGTATTATTTTTCAGTTAGAGATGACTGACTTCAGAAACCTCTTCTTTGTAAGAGCTTAAGCCTGTTGACCATGTGGTATAGCTTATTTCTCTCCCACTGCAATTCTCAGGGAAGCAGAGTAGAAACTGAAAGTGAGATCCAGAATTCACTTGTGAAAGTGAGCTGAGGAGAGCTCTACATAAACCTTATTCATACTTAACTGCACACATATACACACACACACATTTATGTCCTGAACCAAGGTTCAGATAATATTAGTAAAGTATAATTCTATGTAGAGTTTTGCATACTGATTTTTAAGTAAGACAAATTAAAAAGGTAAAGCATTCATAGTCACTTACAGGCTACAAAGGCATTAATACCCTAGGACAAGATGTTCTAAGAATAGATCTGTCTGGCAAGGAGAAGGTATAGCATCTCTCTTTGAATACTGATGATGTCCCTAAGACCTGAGCCAGTGCAAAAATCCTTCCTATGTGCTCACATCATAAACCTCCCAGTGAAGCTTTATATGTACAGCACTTTTCACTACAGTGTATGGCCATGAAACCACTGGGAGCAGGGGCACCCTAGAAATACCAAGACACCCAGTTTGTAGCGGTATCTGCTGCATTAATGAGTGTTGGTTAAGTCATTTAACCCTTGGGTGTCTTTGTTTCTCTTTCTGTGAACAGTTTGTTAGCAGGTTTACCAAGGGTTAAGTGAGATTTTTCATTTTCTCTGCATAATGACCTTTCACAGGAGCCTCTACTATGACTGATCCCTAGATGAAATGCCAAAGCAGATAAGGAGTTTAGTAAAATGTGGGAGCTGCTGCTCTCATGTTTGTGAAATCATCTGTGCAAAATTTAGGTTGGCTTAGGAGTTCTTTGAGTTTCAGCCTTCTGTAGACACCCAGGCAGTCAGTGGATGGGAACTGGAATGTATCCTACTAATTGACCAGGAAAACGTACACCTACAAAGAAATAGTTGGATGCATGCCTGAAAGTGCTATTACATCTCATACCATGATGCTAAACTTCTGCTTCGGGAAGGCTCCCTGAATCCTAGCTCAAGCACCAATGTAATGGTAGCGTTTGCCACCCCTGGCATCGGGCTGTAGACAATATGCAAGTTAAGAGGTTGGTCAACTAAAACAAGAGTAAAGGTATCTTGTTGGCATGATTAACAATGTAATGCTGCTAAGGAAATCGCCTGGAGAGCAACTAACTGAAGACTGTCTCTTCCTTTGTGAAGCAATCATTAGTCATAGTATTTCCAGACAAAGTAATCTCCCACCGGCAAATCATTCAGCAAACCTCTGAATAAAAGGTAGCAACAGGGCTTACAGTAAACAACTTTACACTGTACAAGACAACTAATAGCCACTGCGCTAGTCTGCCATAAGGTACCTAAATACTGACTTGGCAGGCTATGACTCGACACAAGAAATGGTTGCCTCCTAGCTAGGGACTAGGCTGTATAGGGTTTGTGTCTTAATACCACAACAATATTGCATGAAGCAGAGATGAACCATGCCCCGTAAAGGAAACAAACCACTTGCATTCCCTGCTATCCTGAATTGTCAAAATGTGCTTCAGGGGCTGAAAAGGAAAAAGCCAGTCCTCAGGAAAGCAGATAGCAGGATCCTTGCCAAACAAAAACCCTCAATTACTGTTGTGTTCAACAGTAAATACGAAATGAGGGGATCCATCCAAGCCATTGCACATACTAGACGCATAGTTCACTCTGCTGAGAGATCTTCTACACTACTATCACTCATATTCTGCATTCAGATCTTTCTTATGAAGATCAGGCTTTTTCTCCCCATTTTTGCCTGGACTGGGTTTGCTTCAAAAAGAAAAGTAGTACAGTAGCAGATTCCAGCCAGTCTTATTCTGGTGAAAACAAAAGGGTGTTTAGCAATGATAAGGGGAATTACAGCTGTATTTAATGTAACAGTAGCTAATGTAATAACAGTTTGGTGCACCACTTATTTTGCAACCCTCAAAAATAATTAAGCATTGGTCCAATTAATTAAACTAATTACATAATTATATATTGAAGTGAGAGCAAGAAATATCTGACAAATTGCTATGCACACGTGCGTACACCATGTTTGCATTTACCCACTTGCTTATGAAATATCTAAAGCCAGTTCTGACTTTAGAGTCTGCAAGTACAATGTAATGTCCCTCCTTTTAATAAATTCAAGTATGATTAAGTAGGATAAAATAAAAATTACTTAAGGCGGAATTTTGGACAAGGAGAGCATTTCATGGTTTTTGAGATACTAAGGGAACAAATCAGAGAATTCAAATTTGCCTAAGAATACGAGGAGTCAGGTCTCTGCGCAGAGGGTAGGTTTGCTTCATCGATTTTCACAAAATTAAAGTAAGGTTTTGCAACAAATATGTTCTCCCAGCCAAATCATCATAGCATATAAACCAGAAAATAAATGTATAACATAACATTAACAAATAAAGTAGAAATCAGACTTGCAGCTGCTGAAAGTTTACTTCTGGCCTAGACAGAAGAGTGCGATGTGTTTTGTTGTTTGTTTTGGTGTTTTTCTTGTATTTGTTCCTCATGATCCAATTAAGTATGAATGAAAAGGAAAAGCAGTTACTGTTTTTAAGGCAAAAGAGAACTTGTTTTGGCAGAGATATCATAGTAAGAAAAGCATGGCTGTGACATTTATTTTCCCCAATCTTTGACCAAACCTGCTGCCTTACTATTGTATCACCTAAGCTGCCTGATTACAAAGCCATTAATTATTCAGGTTTTGAGGAACAATTAAATGCTTAAACACAGGCTGCTTAGCAGCAAAGCTGTGGATGGTTTCAGTAAGGCAGAAGGAAGCATAAGGAAGAATGGGTCAACTTGAGGGAAACAGGGGAACCTAAACTCACTTCTGGAAGCAGAGCTGAATCAGGATAAGTGTGGGGAAGAAAGAGCAGAGATGAGAAGAAAAATAATAATGAAGTTGAGTGGAAAAGGAAGAATGAGCACAGGGAAAGAGAAAACTAAAATTGTACCTGCATAGGGGCTCCTCACTGGCTAGGGGATGACAGCAGTGAGGTGAGGTGAGGTGAGGTGAGGTGCGAAGCACAGCGAAGCACAGCGAAGCACAGCACAGCACAGCACAGCACAGCACAGCACAGCACAGCACAGCACAGCACAGCACAGCACAGCACCAAGTGCTAGTTTCTTCACACCAGCAGCCCGTCAGCTTAGCTGCCAGTCTAGGACAAAACTGTACCCAGCTGTGTTGTGTTTCCCCTCCCTGTGCTTGATGGATAAACTGGCCCACATGAGCACCATCCACTGAGTCATGCCCAGGAGGATGAGTGAGGAACTCATGGTCAAAGTGAAGGCCTGAACGACACTAGTGAGAGTCTGTAGGAATGCCAGGATGGGAACAGTCATCACAGCCCTTAGAGACTTAATGGGATGGAGGCAATTTATACAGGTGTCTTTGCTTTTAGCACACATTGGGCCTCATCTCTCCTGCTCAGCATCAAGCAAAGACTATATAAACATCACAGTTTTATTCAACAAAAGCCAACCGAAACTAAAGTAGCGTAAAAAGGAATTCATCCAAATCCTGAACACCTTACAGGTCATTCAGTGGGTCCTTCCTAAAATGAGAAGAGGAACTGCAGATCGGTCTGATGACTTACGCTCACTCTCTGTGTCAATATTTTCTTCATGGACGATGCAAAGCCTGTGCAGATTTCATGCCAGCATTCAGTGTTAAAACCGATGAATAACCAAGATAACAGGAAAAACAAGAGTTTAATCATGGAGTTCAGCTTAAAGGAGCTAACTAACCTTTTTTGATAACTAACTTCAGTTATCCAAACAGCATTCTTTTCAAAAACCCTGTTCCTCTTTTCAGTGAGTTTTCAATCTAAACCTGGAAATCAACACAAGAGTTCATAGTGCCTTCTACTTCAGAGGAGCAGCAAAGCAAGCAGAAACTGAAAGGGAAAGGTCATAGATTTTGTGCATGCCTGAGAAATGGCTCTGTTTGTACGATGACAGCAACAGATTTTTTCTAGTTTTCCTTCTTAAAGTGTATTTGCTCAAGTGGGAGCTGGAAACTCTGCAAGACAACGCTGTTTTGAAAAGCATGGAAATGACATCCATATGGATACACAAGGGTATAAACTGACGTAAGCATGAAACAGCCCCCTAACTGATTGAGATTAAATTAAAACTGGCCAAGTGACATTCATGTCCTTCCAGTCTCCACTACTCTGGCTTAACTGTTCATTCATGATTGCTTTCTCATACATGTTGTTTCATTACTTGCCCCCACAATCTCATTCTCCCCAGTTGAGATCCCTCTCGCACCCCAGTTTCGTGGAGCACCTCTCTCACTTGCTCGCCTAATGCAGGAGCCTGGCAGGAAAGAACCCATATGCTTTGCTCATCTGGAGTCACACAAACTGCGTCCTTCATCAAAACCATGTAAAAATTAGCAGTTTTGATACAATGCTTCTACACAAGGCACATTTGGTCATGCCCAGAGGCTTTTTGAACGCATGTTGTCAATGAGCAGAGCTGGGGTGAAAAGCACCACAGGAGACCCAAAGCAAGCCACAGAAGCCTATATCGATGTGTTTAAGGGTAACACAGCTTAAATTTATGTACAAACAGATGGTTTTCTGTAGCACACAAGAAGCCCTTGTGTAGATGGCTGTGGCATTTGTCACACTTCAAGAAATGGGCTCCAGGCAAGGTATCTACAGGCCACATTGAGGTCATCTGTTAAACCCTGACCTTGCCTCCAGGAATCAAACTGCACCCACCCAGCCTGAAGGCTCTTTGTATCCTGCCTTAGGATGAGCTGTGTGATACAAATCCACCTTCCTCTTCTCCACTTGGAAAAGGAAGTCTCAAATTTTCACAGGGAATCAATCAATCAATCTTCTGGTTTTGCTATGAATTTATCAATATAGGAAGTTGTTCATTTAAGTTACTTCACTGCTGGTTACTAAAAACTTTGGTCTTGATACGTGAATTTTGGACAATAAAGCTTCAAAGGCAAAGAGATTTTCCCCCCTCCCCAACTTTTCCAGTCTGAAAACGCAACTTTATAAGCCATTATACCTTTTTGCCCAAGAGAGGAGAGATATGCTATCAATATTTTCTCCTCCTTGACTGTTCTTTGCTATTTTCTTCAGCTGTAAAGCAGCCTGGGTATCTGCCCTGCTTTCTGGTGCGCAAGAACAGCAGACCGTGAACCCAAGGAGAAACAATGATTTTCACAATGATCTGTGCAGCACAAGTGCTCATAAGCGCCATGCTTATGTTCAAATTGCAGTTTTTTCCCCCGTTTCTTTATAAGAAAAAATCAAATGGCATTCTGAACACACAAGAAAGGAAGGAACATTTCCCATTTACCATCTCTTATGCTTAAGATAATCCATTGTTTAGTAACGATGGCGATAGATATGCTGCCTCTTGGCAAAAAAACCCCAAGTTTCATTATAAATCAAAGCAAAATGCCGTTTGGAAATTTAAGTCGTATGAGACAATGTGCAATAAAATGTGCTCTCATTTATTAATTTTGTACTTGCATTATGAATCATGCAAGTATATGAATATTTGTAACACACACAAAAATCTGTAATTGTATTTTTAACTGTAAACTCAGTTTCTTTCCCAGGAAAGAGTAACTAGATCTTAATGAAAATAGCTCAGCACTGAGGAAGAAGCATTTTGCAGGCACTGTTCATATTTTCCAGGAATGAATAGCAATTCTCTTTAATTCTGTCAACTACCAGGAAAAAAAAGTGAATCCAGAAATGGTCAGATTCCAGAGAAACAGAATATGAGAGATTACAACCACTCTGCAACCCAGCTGCCTTTCACACCTTAATCCATATTCCTCAACTGTCAAAAAGATGCCTCCCTCCTTTTGCTGTAAAGGTTTCTTAAGAAGTAATATATCTATATGAACAAACCATCTTTCATTTTCCTTGTTGCAACTGATAAAGTGAAACATCAGGCAGAGTTGTGGCTCTTAGACTTTACCCTCTATGTAAACACAGCAGAAAATGTTCTATTCAGTTTCTAGATGAAGCAACCATAGTTTCCCAACCTGAGCATCAGTCGTCATTTAGACAGTAATTGCCACAGAGGTTGGCTTAGTCACTGGCTTAGTTGACCTAGCCAAAGCTGCATCAGCCTGTGGCACTCCTATGGGGGCCTCTGAAAAGGCTGGTTAACTGTATCAGGGGCAGCTGCTATTTGTTGCTCCTGAGCTGGATGCACTTTTGCTGTTACCTCCTGTCAGACATTGGTATACAGCCCTGTGTGGTCTGGGGATCTGAAGGTGGCTGTAGGCTAGCTATGCTGGCACCTCCAGCAGTCACTCATGCTCTCATCCCCTCTACTCACACTTGCTTGAAAGATGCGCTGGTATCCTGCTTAAGTGAACGCTCCTTCAGAGCTCTGTGGCTTTGGAGGCAGTGATGCTCAGGGCACTCTGCACCATTAATCCACAACGCAGAACCAAAGATCTTCTCGTTTTCACAACCAGAAAGCTTTTCAGTTTAGCCTTCAGTAATGCATCATTTTCTCTCTGGATTCTCAGTGAAGCAACGCATGGACTTGCCAGGGACTTGCTGCTTACTGGATAATAAACATATGAAGTCTTCTGTGCAACATGTCTATTATCATTTCAATAACAAGTAGCAGTACACATTTTCTCCTTGGGGTACAGCAGCTAATGCTCTTTGAGCTCTCTTGCTTCTTCTAGTCATCAGTATCGAAATTAATACTTCACAGTGTGCTAAACTTAAGAGGGATAAAAAGTATCATGAGTAGTGTGCTCAGATGCAAGGGGTAAAAATTGCAGAGGAGTCCTGGATGTCTTATGCAGCTGCCAAATTAATTTTACAGATACAGATTTGGCATCTAAGATCCTGTAACTGATGTGATTCACACACTGCATGGTAAATGACAGAGCCACGTGGCAGTGTTCATCATTGATGAAGTCAGCTTGCTAAACACAACACAAATGCATGAGGTTTCATTATTTATTACTTTTCATTAAGAACTAAAAACCACTCATGGAGTAGAAGTGCGATTCCTTCTGTCCCATAAAGACAGTTCTCCTGGAAAGTGCTTAGCACGTTTCCAATAGCCAACATGCTCATTTTTCCACTACTGCCCTTTTACAGTCTTAAAATGAGCACACATAAAGTGTAATCCAGATGAAAATCAGGTACAAAGCATTTGGCTGTGACCAGCACTTGCAGTCACGTACTTGGAATTTATGAAATAACATTCCTTGAAATGCAGGGATTTAAAGTTCCTCTGGTGAACAGCACCAGGTTCCCATGAGCGGATTTCACTGCCCTAAACACTACAGTTCTTCCCAGCTTAATCTTTGCTCAGAGGTTCCAGCCCCATTTGATACCATGCCAGCAACTTCTCCAAAGTGTAGCAAAACAGCAGAACAAGTTTTTATGTCCATTATGCTACTAAATTAATAACTGAAAAGTACTATTGATTCCTTATCTCAAACTCTCTTACAGAGATCCATGATCTTACAGATATCCATGGCAGCTGCTTAGTTCGTCTTCCCCTAATCTTGAAGTCTGGAGGCTGCTTCCCTGTGAGGCTTCTCCCCCATGACTTCTCCATTAAAGCCAATTCAATTAAATTTGAGTATCTTAACATTTGTGGTTCAGTATGAAGGATATATTTGTCTCTTGGTGATGACTGTCAAGTGAAATGTCTTGTCACAATATAAGTTCTGAAATACAGATACCACTCTGAATCACTGCTTCTGAATTTAAAACAAATGTAAATGGAAAAGCACCTCTGTAGTCTTTACCCAGTCTTTTACTTCATACCCCGTCTGGATCATGCAAATCTTCAGTAGTACTTTGCTTAACCTTAGCAGCCACTGTCCTGGGGAAGAAAAAGCAGGGAAGTGAAGGAAAAACCAAGATTCTACTGAAAAGTTTCACTGCATAAAGAATTTAGGATATGTAGGAGCCTTTCAGCCTTTACGGCACAAACCTAGGAAATAGGAAATGCAGTACTTGGTTTTCACTCTATAGTTGCCCCCTTGCAGTGTGATCTGGTTATACCCTCAACCTTAGTTCTTTTCATTTTAGTCCATGTATTTCCATACAGAAATGCTGTTAAGTGCTGTAACAGTGCTTAAGTGGTAGAAGTGCAGCTATTGCAGACTCCCACCATTAAGGGCTGTGATTTAACTTTTGGTTGTTTTTTCTTTTTTGCTTTCTCCTCCAAGCTATCCCATTCGGCAAAGTCCCCATTCTGGAAGTAGACGGAGTTACCATTCACCAGAGCCTGGCAATAGCAAGATACCTTGCCAGAGAATCAGGTAACACATTTGACTATTTTCTTGCTCTGTTTTGTACCTGCCTTTAAAGCTCAGGAAAAATGCACTCACAGCAAAAACAGAAACAGAACAACAGCTTGGCAAGCCCAACCAAGAAGAAGTCAACACTAAGGTGGCAATAATGGTACTAGAGCTTTTCCCAGGCACAAACAGCTAATAGTTACCAGATTCTTGTTGCATCTTTAGTTTGTCAGTGCCAAATGCTGACCACAAAAAAACAACGTATCATAGAGGCACCACACAAAGAGTGATAGTTTTAAAAAGCATTGTGTGGTGGCATGCCCATGTTCAGTGGCCTTCCTTACCATAATTTGGTGTCAATTTTGCTCACTGGGTTGGGGCTGCTGTTGTAATCCTGATGAGATCTGGGGCTACATCCTGTTGCAGTTCCAAGGTCAGAAAGAAGAAATAGAGCTAGGCACATTGATAGGATGCTGTGTGACAGGGTTTGGAATCACTCCAAGGTCATGCAGAAAGTAAAAAACCAGACAAAAAAAGGTTCAAAGTAACAACCCATACTGTGAAACGCTATGCTGTTCAGAGCCAAACTCAGGTGGCTCAGCTCCGTATCTGCACCGTGTGTACAGTGCCTACAGAAGAACTCAGAAATTCCCCCTTAAGTCCGATTGAGTTTCCTCTGCATATAATACCTGGGGTGTGGGCTTACTTCTCCACACAATGAGCTTTATTCATGTGTCACTGAACAACACAAAGCAGGAACCTGTGGCTTCCCAGAGGCTCTCAGGGCAGTTTCCCCTGGAGTTAAACTTTGAGCTGCCAGGCTAACCAGAGAGAGCAGGAGGAGAAGGTTTTGGAAGCATTAGAGATGATCACAGTCAGCAGACAAAGCACTCTGAAGCAGATTTAGGCAACAATCCTGAGCTGGCAGAGAGATTAGATCAGATGGTGACATCACTCGTATCTTTAAATACTTACATGTTAGGGAAGTACTCAACCGGGTAGATAAAGTGATATAAGGCAGTAATGCAAGTAAGCAAAGAGAGTAGTCAGGGCTTGCTTTAGGTCAGCAAGCAGCTGTCACTCGAAGCCATCTGCAAAACTGGTCTGGCTGAAGGCAGATGTGTTCATGGCGTGCTGAACGTCAGCAAAGTGTCAACTGGGGCAGGGAAGTGAGCACTATCCTACTTTTTTATACTTTGAGCAAAGAGACATAACCCACCTATCAAAATATCCCACATTTTGCAACTAAGAAAACAAGCAGAAGTGCACAGGGTTATTCAGGGCACAGCATGTCTGCAATACCAGCAATCCTGCTGGTTTCCTCCATCCCTGATACAATCTACTACGTGCAAGAGAAGAGAATGATGAGCATCCACATGGTAATGGAGGCAGATGAGAAATCCTGCCTTCCACTCACACTGCCTCCCTCTCCACCTCCTGACAGGATGCTGCTCTGGACCTGTGCTCTTTTTACAGACTGGATTTCTGACTTGGGCATTCCCATCATCTTGCAACAGCCACAAAAGCCAGGGTTCCGGAGCACATTCAGTTCACTCTAGTCTCTTGACAGTGTTGGTCACACTGTTAGCTACAGCAAGAAGAGCATGCATGGAAAGGGAAAGAAGTCTTTCCAGCTTCATAGTCAAACTTACTAGTCCTGCCGTTAGGTCTGCACACATGTCACCAATCCTTTAAAACTAAGAAATAGCATTTTTCAGTGCCCGTCGCCAACAACTCTTTACTGAAGGCTCACGGAATTTGATGCCCAAAAGGAGTAGCATACCCCTCACCTTCAAGAGCATATTGTTTCAATAAGGGAGATGACTTGGAAGAGGATGAGTATATGGTTTATGGGAAACACAGAGCTTCCAAGTGAGTCTTAAAGAACAGGAGAAAGATGACCTGAACATGCACAGAGGTGAAAGCATGAACACAGGTCTGTGGAAGGAGAGTGAGTGGAAAAAAGCAGCAGCATTAAGAGGACTGCAGGCAAGCCACAGGACAACAGGGGTGGAAACCAGATTTGTAAACAAGACAAAGTTAGGCTAAGGTGTCTGATTACAATGAAGTGATCAAAAGCAAGCAGAATGTCACAGGAAGATTCTAAATGGAGCTGAATGAGCAGGAGAGAGGGAAAGAAAAGCAGACTTTCACAGAAGCAGGAAATTGCAGTGACTGAGAGGGAAAGACCATGGGATGGAGAAGGACATTGAAAGCTGGGATAGAGAAAGATTTACAGAAAGGAATTAGTGCTGAGCCTCACTGCATGTGCTCAGATAGGGGAAGGCAGAAAGAAGGATGAAGAAGCAGGAGTCAGGTTGGGGGTTCAGGTGATGAAAAGAACAACTCGCTACCTTGGATGGCTGTATGAGGCTGGAGGAGGGAAAAAAGTAAGGGTAGATGAGATTGCACCTGGAAGAAAGGAGTCAAATTCATGTTGTTAGCATCTAAAACCCCCTAGAGACCATGTATATATATGGAAATGTTCAAAAAGAACAGAGTCTACCTTTCAGGTATCAGAAATTCCTGTTGATGCTGCATCTAAGCTCCCTTCATATGCTTACTTCCCACAGGTCTGGCAGGTCAGACACCTGTGGAACAGGCTCTTACTGATGCCATTGTGGACACCATCGACGATTTCATGACACTGCTCCCTTGGGCAGAGAAAAACCAGGACGTGAGAGTAAGGCAATCACTAGTTTAAACAGAAATACCACACAGGGCATGACTCCATACCTGAGCATCTCCTCTGGAGACACTGAGTGTGTCAACCCCTGGGTCCATCACCTCATCTCAGCAAAGCTGAGCTGGAGGAGCCTTGTATTTCTTCCTTGAGGACAATCTAGCCAAGGCCTTCTGCTCCCTCCCACCTTCTCCTTCAGATTTTTCTCACCCTTGGTGGAAATAAGGCCATCAAGGGCATCATGTCAAACTGCATACATCAAACTGCACTTCAAAGGGGAAAGACTGGACACCACCCTAGCCAACACCGTGCAAATACCTGTATCGTATTGCAAACAGACTAATCTTGAATCTTTCTGCTAACTCAACAAGATTAACAGCCACATCCCATCTTCTCTTTGTGCTTCTGCATCTTGATTTCTTATGGAATTTTAATAAGCATCAGTCTTCGATAACATTAGCTGCCAGGGACAAATGCTTTTCAATTACCAGTAATGGGTGCTGCTGAAGAGGGGAGGTACCACATCCCTCACCATCACTGCAGCCTTGCTCTTCAGACCCCTGTGGCCCCTCATTGGTCTTATGCAGTGCCTCTGCACATACTGAGACCAGGCTAACAGGCTGCCACAGCTGCTTCAACACACAGTAACAGGCAAGTCCTACAGCATTTGGGGTTGTTTTTGACATCAGTCCAGTTCTTCTCACCAGAGCCTCAAGCGCAACCATGCAGATCAGCTGCTGGGGGAAGAGGGTGATGGGTGAGTTAACCCCTGCATTACAATAGCTCTGACCTGAGCAGGTGACCTGACCCTCTTAGGAAAGCATAGCAACAGGTCCCCCCATTTGTTATGGATGCAGCCACCTTCCATTTGGTCAAAGTTAAGGGTAGACTTAGGCTAGGTATTAGGGAAAAATTCTTCACTATGAGGGTGCTGATTCCCTGGCACTGTTTGCCCAGAGAAGCTGTGGCTGCCCCATCACTGGCAGTGTTCAAGGACAGGTTGGGCAGGGCTTTGAGCAACCTGGTCTAGTGGAAGGTGTCCCTGCTCACAGCAGGGGGTTGGAACTGGGTGATCTTTAAGGTCCCTTCCAACCCAAACCATTCTGTGATTTCAGAAACCACAAAATGTTGCCCCAAACCAATAATAAATAATGAAACAATGTGTAAATGCTCTGAAATCTTGCAGGCGAAAATCTGAGAGAGTATTCAAAGGGTTTAGTGTTCAAAAACATGAATTGCTTAATTTCCTGGTGACTTCCTGAAGTTTCCTCACTTGGGGAGGGGAAGCTGATTCACTATTTTTAATCATTTAGGAACAACTACACTATTGCTAACGTGCTAGTGTAGAAGTAGCATTACTGCTACTCTTTTACAGGGAAACTCCCATTGTAAAGCCTACGTGTGTCCCAGCTCATGGTGAAGGACTTCTCCAAAATAACGACCAGGATCATGTCACCATTGGTTAATTTGAAAGAGGAGAGAGTTCGCAGGAAGCACTTATATGCCTGTACGCACATATGCATGCAAGTATTTCGGGGCCAAGATCAAGAAGCCTACTTGCTGGGAATCGATTTTCCCTACTGTTAGCTGTTCTCCCTCTCTCCTCCCGGATCCACTGCTACCACCTTGTGGTAGAAGTCCCGTCTCATGATCTCATAAGGACAGATAGAAGTAATTTACACACACGAGTCAGAAAATTTCTCCAGGACAAGTGCTTACAGGAACACACATCCCTCAGAGAAAGATGAAAGGATGCGTTATGCTACCTTGTCAGCAGAAGAGAGAAAATCAAGCAAGCTAAAAGGAGCAGAGGCGGATGCTGCCTGTGGAAGCTCCCTTGGTGCCGGGACAGAGTCTCCCTTCACCTACCCCCCTCATAAAAAGCTATAGCTGGCACTGCAGCAGCTTTGTCATGCCTTATTGGAGAGCTCCAGGGTTGAGACAAGAGGTCCTGCCAATCCAGAAGGTGGGTCCTGGTCTTGTCCCCACCAGTGTCACTGGTTTACTGCATACTTCTGTGGTTGGGGGTAATTACTGTCATGATCACACCTGAGGCAAGTGACACCCCACACTAGACCATGTCACCCAAGCCTCTCTCCAACCAGGCCTTGAACGCTGCCAGGGATGGTGCATTTATTCGAAGTACTAACATTAAAATTACTAGTAGTATTTACTAGGATTAACCAGCTTCCTTCTCTAAAAGAAACAGCTAACCCTTTAAATTAGCCTTAAAACTTCCTGCTATGGGGAACAGCTAGCAAAGAAACACCACCGCACACAACCTCATCCTTCAATCCTTCATCCATTAACACAGAAGTAATAAGGCCCATACCTTTCAGTGCAGACTTCAGCCTTTAAAAACGTATTTTAACCACCTCAAATCTCATTGTTGTGAAGATGAAAAAAGCAGAATAACCTGCTAATAGAAAAGTCCAAAGATAAACCCAGCAAAAGCTCAAAACCCAGGTTATACATCTCACATGAGAATGGCTGATAACTGACCAGCATCTGACAGCACAGAAAGGCTGATCTTAAGGGATTCTGGAAATCTGAGACCCTGCACACTAGAAAGCATAGCATCCAAGAGTCCCCAAAAAGACCATGAGACATTGAGAGTCTGTTTTATAGATAGATTCTCCTCAAATCTATGGCAGGGCTCCCATCTTGGTGCAGCTGGGTGACTGTTAGCACAGGTAAACAAGCAGCAGCATCCCACACCTTGTGTCTCAGTATCCAGCAGCTCTCAGCTGTGCAATAAAGGAGCAACTGGGGCTTAACTCGTGGCTCACTGAGACAGAAATGCTGTGTTTTGGGCATCTAAGCCACTTCCTGGGCAATTACTTCAGCTTTCCTAAGTTCCATAGTGCCCAATTGCATGTATCCAAGTGTATCCTCTGCATTTCTTTACTTACCTTAAATAATTGCAGTTTGCTGTATTAATCCTGACTTGGATGTTAACACATTCCTTCTTCCGAAGAGAACTGGCCACACTCTGAAGTCTGGGTTAGACTAAACGATTTCATTGTCCCCTTTTTCAGGTGTCAGCTTTCTTCTTCACAAGTAAGAAACCCCCAAAATTCAATTTTGTGGACTGCTGTCCTTCTGCATTGTTGTGCATCTCTGTGTTTTGTTCATCCCCCAGAAACAAGCATTTGATGATATCCTCACGAACAAAGCACCCGAGTTACTGAAAGACTTGGATAATTTCTTGGGGGATAACACCTGGCTGGTAGGGAAGTCTGTAAGTATAGTTTTCATTTCCTTATTCCAATCAGGTTGCCAGACAAATAAATTCATTGACTATTGTTGAATCCTTGGATTTCATGCCAGCCCATGAAACAGTTCTCCTCACTCTTGTAACTCTTTGTTATTACCAGTACACCATCGGTCACTCAACTGCAAAGTGAAAACTGCTTTCTGTACTATTAGAAAGTGAGGCAAACCGGGACTAGGATCTGCGTTTTCTAAACCAGTTTAGAAGTATGTTGACAAAAAACATTATAAATGCCTTTGTACTAGTCACTACAGATGGGAGTTTAGAACCCCGCTTATAATCACTGACCAGTTTATAGGCCAATATGAAAACAACTCTGTGAAAATGTAATCTGCTTTTTTACCCAAAACTGCTCGGAAGCTAATCAAAACACTTCTCTGCAGCACAGTTTCAGCAGGGAAGATTACTATTATAATGCAAGTAATATTTGTAGCAATGGCTTTATTTAACCAATTTTCACTTAAATCAAGCCTTGCACTGCAACCTAATTACACGTTCTATAATTATAGGCTTAAAAAAACCCTTACACAAACCAGATCAATCCATGCTTCATTTCTGCAGTTTGCTGGCACTATCAGTAGCAGTTATGTCTTTGGAGATTACCAATTAAAATTTACTGCTTTCTCTCCCGTTTCCACCAGGTAACATGGGCAGATTTCTACTGGGATGTGTGCAGTACAACACTTCTGTCCTGCAAACCTGACCTGGCAGACAACTACCCCAGGCTGCTGGCTCTCAGGGAGAGAGTGCAAGCACTTCCAGCCATTGCAGCCTGGATCCAGAAAAGACCCAAGACTATAATGTAGATCAGCTTTTTAGACTGGAAAATACAAATGCATGTTTAGTTTTCAACATGACAAACATCCTAAATTATTGATTTTAGAATCATTGAAATTAATTTCAGATGGGTAGGCTACACCAAATCAAAACCTACCACTTGTATCCATCTATAGGATGCTAAAAAGCTGATTTAGTACAGTAAAGCCTGAAGGAGAGGTATGGTTTCAACCACATTTCTCCCACTAATAAAGTGCTTGATCAACCCGATTTATGTCCTGTGGGATCTCAAAGACGAGATGAATAAACGTTCCTGGGGAGATGCAACCTCAACAATACTCTGTTTATTGCAGACTCCTGCTCTGGAGGAAAGCAGGGTAATTAACAGAGAGGATGAAAAAAACCCAAGACCTGCTTAGTCAACAGACTTCAAGCTTCTTAAAGCACTTTCTTTAGCCTCTGTGAAACGTATGCTGTGCCACTGAAAAAAAAACAACCAACCACCAAAAGCCCAAATCAAACAAAAAGCAGCGGCACAGCTGAGGTGGTACCCATACCAGTCCCAGTTCTCCATAAGCACACCAGCTGAGAAACACACAGCAGCTCTCTCTTTCACTAAGGAAAGGACAAATTGGTGGGGGCAGTGGTGGAAACCAGGTTAAGAATGAATGAATGAACGATTTGTTGTTCTGGCACTGGGGTAAACAGGTAGGTGGAAACCCTGGCAAAGTGGAGGGTTGTAGATGCAAGTGGTTTATACAGACTCAAGGGGAGACAAGTGCTTGCAAGAGGACCCCACTATGTGGTGTAAGCAGATAAGCTACAACAAACTTGGGCAATCCTCTTGGCTGAAAACAGCCACTGTGGGGAAAGTATTTCCCTTCACACTTGCTTTTCCCTCTCACCATATTATTTCATTGAATCATGTAAGTAACACCAACAACCACTAACAGTTCAGAGACAAGCAGGTAACAGCACAACTGAAAGCAAGGTCCAGCCTTTTGTTCATTCCAAGGCGGCATCTTCACCTCCTTTCCAATTCCTTGCATGCTTTGTTCTACCTCTCTAGAGATTTTTCCTTCTGCAGCTCCCGCTCTCTTCTTCAACAGACTTGAGACAGCTGCATTATTTCCTTTCTCCCCTGTACATCTTTCCAAGCAGACACAGAATCACAGAACAGTTGAGGCTGAAGGGACCTCTCGATGGCATCTGGTCTGAACTCCCTGCTCAAGCAGGGCCCCTACAGCCAGCTGCCCAAGACTGTGTCCGGACAGCTTTTGAGTATCTCCAAGTATGGTGACTCTACAATCTCTTAAGACCCCTTAAGAGATTGTTTAAGGAGCAACCACTGCTCAGCCAGACTACATTAACCAATTACATGCACATATCACATCGTAACACCACACAAACGACTGAGCTCTGCACAGAGCACACAGCAGCTGAGGCTTTAACAGAGAGACGTGACAATCAGGACTTTCCCACATTTTGCCTTCCCCTGGCTTCTAAAAAAGCAGCAGTCATAAATCTTAAATCCTCCTGGGTTCAAAAGACTGAATTTCAGTCTCTTCCTCTGTCCAAGGAAATGGCCATCCTTCTCTCCTACCTCCTCAAATCACATCCTTGCCAGGAGATTATTAACTTCGAGTGAAGGCACACCTCACCAATGATAGCACTGAGGCTCTTCATTTCACTGAGATGAATTAAAAATTCATTGAAACTTCCAGAGAAGAGCAAGAAATATGCTTTGTGTTTAAGGCACTTCACTGTCAGAACACAGATCAGGTATCTACGCCAAAGACTGACAAAAGCCCTGCAACCTGGATGGAAAGTCCATTTGGCAGGAATTCTGCTTCTATAATCAGCATCCTTAAAACAACTGTGATTGGAGAATGATGAAACATTAGTAATTAATTACTGCTGGATAAAGCCAAACCAGTTCAAATGGAACATTTCAGCTAGTTTGAAAGCTATTTGCTTTATAAATGCAAATTATCCCCCCCTCTCTCCTTCCCCCAATAACCACAAAATGAAACATTTGGTTAACCTGTGCAATTTTATTTGAGCAAGTTGATACAAAGCCAGAATGGTACATCAAATGACTCGTGACTAGCTGGAATGGACTCGAGCATTGTCAAATAAGGCACATATAAAAAAATCTATACATGTAATCCAGTGAAACTGACAGTTTAAATATACATATTTGGAGGTAGAAATAATTATAAAAATACTGCAGATCTTAAGCAGTAGCAGATTTACTGAAATGATGACTACACAGGTCCCCATTTTGAAAATCTGTAAAAGATGTTTTTTCAGCATCCAGTGTTGGCACATTTGGGTCATTAATGTTCTTAAGCATTAAAAGAATGCTATTGGTGTTAAAAATTTTCAACAACATGAAATAATTATAACAATAAACTATAAAAAGTTATAAACGTATATGAGAGTCAAGTTAATCAGAAATGTAGAGTCCATGGAGTAAAATATCACCTTCTTCCTCAAATTTCACAGCATATTTAGAGGCCTAACGAAGCTTTTAAGAGCGTGGCTATATCCGCTGGAATGGTTCCTTCTTCTCCTAGGGAATAAGAACAAGGGTTAGTAGAGCTGAAAATGTTTCACACAGACAACAGTCTAAATCCCTGAACCTGTATGAAATCCTCTACTTGTAAGAGTCTGTCATTGATTTGTGGGTCAGACTCAGAGGGCACTGCCTGTCAAACTGCACGATCATCGGCACAAATACATCTTTCTAGTTTATTTAACATGGGGCAAAAAGAAAAGCTCGTCTGCATCAAAAACTTTCTTTTTTTCCTCTCTTTCTCAGAATAATACATTGCAACAACCTTAATTCACTGAAGTGGACATCATTACATGCAAGAGACTTACCTGAATCTGCCACAGTCATATCTTGTTCTAACTTCAGTTTTTGCTCGCTGATTTTGAGCATGTATTCTTCAACAGTCCCCTTACTGATTAGCTTTATGACTTTCACTTCCCTGAAAACCACAAAATAGGATGAATCAATTTTTACAGTTTCTTTGGATTAGTGTAAAAGGCAGGGGTGCTATGCCTTTGCTCAGCTCAGTTTAAAACAAGGAGGAAATGAACAAAACGGCAGTAGAAAAAGCTTCTGGTTTTTCTGTCTGGACCAACTGTGATCTGCACTGCCAGAAAACTTGTTTTCTCCTGCATTCCAGCCACTGTAAGTCTGGGCTGTCACCAGAATTTCCATTAACAGACACAACTTCACTTCCCTCTCATGCTATACTACAAAAATACCAGTTATTAAATGTGTTTTATTTCTCACATCAGCTTATTCTGACAGAGGACTCTAAAACAGTTCATGGTTTCACTCTTCAGAGCTTAGAAGTCTCCCAAAGAGAACAAAGAGCTCTGCCGAACAGTTTCAAAGACCTCAGATCTGCCTTGAAATAGTTCTTACCATCACAAATTTGAGGATTATAGAGAATTTCTGAGTTAGAGAACTGGAGAAAAAATAAGGGGAGAATGTAAATAAAGTTTATTCTGGCCACAACATGTGCTGAGACACAATTACCTAGCTTTCACGCAATCCAGAGCTGGTTTACACAAATCTCTGCTTAAAAATGACTTTTTAATCATTAAATATTGTTCTTTTAGCTTCCTTTGAGAACTTGCCTCCAAGAAAAGTCAAGCATTACAATTAAAAAGTCTTACCTTGTCTGTCCTACTCTATGGCATCGGTCTTCTGCTTGTTTGTCATTGTATGGGTTGCAGTCAATGTCATGAAGAATAACAACGTTTGCCGAGGTCAGATTAATTCCCAATCCACCAGCTTTGGTTGACAGGAGGAATACAAATATGTCGTTATTGTTATTGAACTCATCTATCAGATGTATCCTGCAGAACACAAAAAAACAAACGTGAGGCCAGAGAAACCACCACACTCGCTCCAAAGTCAAATACAGTAGTTAGGATGATGATCTTCTGAAAGGGAGGAGAGTAGGATTGCAAAGCAGCCCAAAAGTACAGATCTTACGTGGAAGGAAAAAGGGTACCAACAGCCCTCAGCAGTGACCAGAGAAACATACTCAGAATGATAAATCAATAGCAAAGAATGAAAAGAGGGTTGGAAAAGATTTTGAATGATCACAGAACACAAACAGCAGTTGGAGGACAAGGGAAGGCTGAGATACATGAAGCAAATGGCAAGGGGGGAGGAATTTAGCTTCATGACTGTCTTCTGTACTAATTGCATATACAAGGGAAGAAACAGACATCAGCTGTAAGCGGGAAGTAATATCACAGCAGTACCAAGGAGTAACAAGTGTTTTTTGAAATGAAGAAAAGAGCATCTAAGAAACATTTTTAAAAAAATCAGGAAGCAGCAGAAAAACAGCACACCTCAAAATAGCACTGCACTACTTTTAGCTGAAAAGGACAGAGTAAATGGTTTGTCCGAGAGAAACAAACGGGTTTGTATGCCCGTTGTAACAGACATACACTACACCTCCAAGGAATATCTACAAGTGAGCTTTTGTTATGGCATGCTGTACAGAAGCAAATCACACACACCAGGAACTGCTGAAGAACAAAGTTTTGAATTTTGGTGGCTGAGACTGTAACCCAACCATCTAGAACTCACCTTTCTGCCTCATCCTTACCAAGGCAATCTAATAATCCCTCAGTTATATATAACCCCTTCTATAGTTAATGACCAGTGACCACAGAATTCTAAACACTGCAAGACCAAAGCAAGGGGTTTAAGTCACACACCCTTCTCTTCCCTCACCTCCCCATTCACACATCTATTTTTTTCCCCTCTCATCTTCAGAAAAAAAAAGTCACATACCGGTCAGAAATCTGTGTTTTTCCATCCAGTCTTAAGCATCTATGTTGCTTTTGTTTCAGGAAAACTTCTAAGATATCCAGTATCATAGTAAATTGGCTAAACAATACAACTCTGTCTCCCTGGAAATGACACAGTGAAACAAAAGTTTTAAAACACATCAATTACAGATTATGAACTACACAAATACTTTATTAGTGCAAACACGTATGCATAATTGACTTCACTTTGAATCCCTATTTTCTGAGCTAAAAGGCTATGCTGAACTGCAACAAGTCAGGACTAACTTTCAGTGAAGGAATCACATCCAGTACTGCTGCTGCATTAACCCACCTTTTATCAGCACAATTTGTTTTCTAGATACTTTGTACTTAGGTGACTCAAGCAATCTAGAAATCACATGTCGCATGCATAAATGACAGATCTACTCCCTCTATAAACCTCAAGAAAACAATTTCATTAAAAACTTATATTTAAGCTATACTCCATACAGTATTGACTAGCAGCACTCTTTTGTCTCAAATAATAAACCAGATGCACAGCAAGCCCTTGTGCAAATTCAGGATACTCTGAAGTACTATGGTACATGCTTATTTGTAACATAAGCCAGTCTGAATCTGTGAGCCAAAGCAGTGACCTTATCTTATCTTTACAGTTGCTTAACACATGCATGATTATTTTAATGTAATACAGACTTACTCAAATGACAAAAGGTCAAAGTTAATGAGCTGTGAAAATAATGCTATCCCTATGTAGATTGAGAAGTAGCATTAACTTGGGATGACTTCTGAAACTTGGGAAAATGGGAAAGCTTATTTCAGCTGTCTCTAAAGGGATGTGCGTAGGCAGGACTGCACATTAAAAGCTGTAAGCATTGCTTTGCAATGCTGCATATACACTAAGACACATTGTAATACTCCACAGAAAAGCAACTGAGCTGCATATACAGCTAGCAGATGTTAATTTGTTATTTACAGCCACCCTTCAGATGGACAGGAAAAGATGTTTCAGACATCTTCAGCACCAACCTTCTCTTTAAGGTCAGAGAGAATGTGGTCCAGTGCCTTAAACTTTCCAGAATCCAAGATCAGGTCCATGTCTAACTTGAAGCGCTTGACGTGAGAGTATTGCTCACAAAGCAAATGCAGCTCAAAATCCGTCATTACGGTCATATCTTCAAAGATAAGGTCAGGGTCAGCATCGCAATGTGTGGGTTCCTGTTAGCAGAAATGAAACAAAATAATGTAATACACAATCGTGCAAACAGACGAGAAAAACCAAGAACACCACACAACACCCAGAATCTCTGAGAAAAATAACCAAAACCAAACCAAAAACCAAAGTAGCACAACTAGACATGGACAAAGGCAAAGGCGTGGCTCATGCAAGCAACAAAAGATGAATTCTGCAACCCCAGGTTTATAGTAGAGGACCATTATTTTGCAATTCAGTGTTTATAAGAACTTGCACTACCAAAAACTAAGATGTATGTATAACCTCCATAGCAATTACCTAGTTCCCATCAAGCCCTATGACCTTTCACCCCCATATCAGATCTCTTCCCCTGATGACACACTCCCTAAAAGGGAGGTCCAATCCTTGGATAGATGGTAGAAGACATGGGAAGCCCAGCCCAAGATGTAGGGTGGGTAGAGGGATGTCATGCCTGGAAGAAAGAGGAGAAGAAAAGCCGTATCTGGAGGGTACAACGGTATGAGCAGGAGTAAAAAGGGACAAAAAACCTTCACAACCCAATGGGTCACTTCTTCCATTCCCCCCAGCCTTGGCTGGCTTTATCCTAAAACAAAGCTGAAGACACTCAAAGCTAGCTGCAACCTTCTTAAAGCCCCTGTTGCACATTCTGATTTTATTCTTTTTTATACTTTAGAAAGAAGCAACATTTTTCCCCAAACTCCACAGGCATTAACTCCAGCCAAATTAAAAACAAAACAAAACAAAAAAGTCCTCAACCATTCAATACTCATGCCTTCCCTATTTTAGTTCTGTACAGCCTGGATTTCTCGCTACTCAGAAAATACTAGCAAACTCAAATGGCCACCCAAGATAAGTACTTTGATTTTAAATTTTGGGATGGAAGGAAGAGGTGTTAATGGGGAACTAATGAAAAGGAGAGGACTGCAGTCCCATAGCTGTTCTCTCCATTCTAATATCTGAAACAAAAATCAGTGTTAAACACATGCAGAGCTTGATTAGAACATTAGATGCAGAGAAATAAAAAACAGCAATAATGAATTAAGTTTTGCAAGGACACATTTTTGACCAGAGGACTGACAATTAAAAAAGAAAAAAACTCAAATCCATTTAAGTTGCATTAAAAATTCTGAGAAATTAAAGACTGCTTTGGAATGTCATCATCTTACCTTGAGCATAAGCTTGGACATTTTCCTGAGCTTGTCATTTGTGTAATACTGGCGATGCAAAAGAGGGTGATTAGCCATTTTTCTAAGTTGCATCATCACATTTCTCGTATCAGAGTTATTCTCTGTAAACAAAAAAATTAAGCATATTCAGGAGAGGTCCACAGATTCGTATCTGACACATCTCTGCCTCTCAAAACTTTACTTGTAACAGCTGAATTTGACATTTCACCTATAACCTGAACTTACAAAAAACTCCACAGGAGGGATATAGTTAGTTGATGAGTATCAAGACATTTCTACAAAGCAAGGGCTTTGTGGTCACATTTGACATTCCAGACATAGAAAAAATCCAGCAAAAGGAAACGAGACTGTCACATACCATTACTCTTAATATTTTTCTTCAACTTTTTTAGGAGATCACAGTATAGTTGGCCCTGTTTCTCAGACATGGCACACAGTTCGGTGAAATCTTTTTTGGGAGGCAGTTGTTTAAGGACCTGACAAAATAAAAGCACACCAGGTAAAAAACTGTACTGTACAGAACAGTCAGTAATTCTGTACTATCTTATAAGCCTGCTTTTAAGCTACTCTGTTCATTCTCCCCATCCCAGCTCCTTTAATTGGCTGCAACTTCACTGAGTCAGCAGTTGGACTTATCTAGAACTTGATGTGGATTATACACCACAGCCACCAGCCCCCAACAAGTAACATGACCAGCACATTTAAAACTGCATGAAATAATTATACATGCAATATCTTGACCCTACTCCTCTGCTAATCAGAGATATTCTCTTCAAACCACCAACTACTGAAGCACGCATATACATACAAACACTTTTCAGGTCACTATTCAGTTTTCCCTTTCTTTTATACATGCAATTCTAAATAGAAGAATCCAAAAAGGTTTTGGATTTTAGAATGAAAAAAGAAAAAACTTCATGATAGCAAAGTAACTTTTAACACACCTTTCTAGTCATACATATATACAAACACATATAGGCACATTCACTACCTTAATCCTTTCAGTTAAAATAACATGTCTCATTACTATGAAGTCACAAATACTTTTGTGGTTAATGTGGAGGATTTCTCACTTCTCAGTGTGCCAAATCATCTCCCAGTGATCTTTCCCAACTAGAATTCTTAACTGTAGACAGCAAATAAGTATCAAAACTCAAAGCTGCAGCAGGTCACGCTTTTTCTTGCAAACTCATGAAAGATGTAAGATAGCTCAAGTTTCTTACTCTCCCTAGATAAAAAGCTAAAACTAGCACTGACAAAATTTGACCCTAAATTCTATCATTAGTCTCAAAGATTTTTGATAACATGAAACCATTATTTTAAAGATAAAACATTACCTCATCTTTTACTCTTCTCAAGATGAACGGTTTTATTATCTGCTTTGCTTGTGTAATCCTCTCTTTTTCATATGCATTTTGTTCTTCAACATTCTTCTAAGGAAAACATTGCAAGAATTTAATTAGAGTGTGAAGTTTTCAGCTGTAACAACACGACCTTAACTATTCTAACTCATTGAAAAACCCAGCTGGAAGAGACAGATCTAACAGGACCATTAGCATTCTGAGATGCCCTGTTTTATAACACATTATTTCTTTATATAGCTCATTTCATTGCTTCGCATTCTAGATTTTTATCATCACATTACCCATTTCTGTAAGATAGCACTGTAACATGAGTTACGCAGCAACAGCAGTGTTCTAGCAAAAAAAAAAAAAAGAAAAAGTTATTTTCAAGGGAAGAATATGTACTACTTACTGTTTTTGAAGAGAACATCCTTTGGATTTCAGCTGTGCGACTGCTGAACATACGTGGCATAACAAAATTCAAGAGGGACATCAATTCCAGCAGATTATTTTGAACTGGAGTCCCAGTCAGAAGTAAACGGTGCTGTGCCTGTTTGTTCGAAGTGGAAAACGGCAGTGAGAAACATCAGTCGAACAGCTTAAATATTAATATTGGCAGAAACAACACAGCTATGGAGAAGTGATAAAAACAGCTTGGTTTAAATTATAGCTATTTAAACTAAATATATATTTAAATCTCATGCAATAATTTCTTGGTTAAAACAAAAAAAAGCCATTTACAGATCTATGGGGAACTGAACATATATCAGTTTCAGGCTACTCAAGAGCCTAATCCAGATTTAAGAAAAGCCTTCCTGGGTTTATAAGGATTTTTCTTGTTTGGCTTGTTTGTTGGTGGTTTGTTGTTTGTTTTTTTTTTTTGTTTTTGTTTTTGTTTTTGTTTTTTTTAAGTAACTGGCTAATTATTGCTCTTATATTTCTTCTAATGTCATACATTACTTATGCACTAGTTTTGAACTGCAAGTACAAGCAATAGCTTAATTGCTTAAAGACAGGCTTCTTAAAAAGGCTTTTGATGAAAAATATGATCTTGAAAAGCAAGTTGTAAGTAGGTGATCATATGTATATTATTATTATTGTACAGATATTAACAGTGCTAAATCACAGAAATTGGAGAAAGAGCTGTACTCAAGTTTGTTCTTTTTCCAAATGCTGACTCAGGCCACAAGCTACAAGAAAAAATTATTTTAAAGCTAGCTTTTCCTGCACAGTCCAATCAGAGTAGGTCCTTAAATACTACAGTGTTTCAGCAAGAGTTACCAGAATAGCATTTTTACGATCTTTAGTTTACTTTTAGAGTGAGATAAAACTGGGAAATCGCTCAATACTGAAACTGAACCGTCACTGTAATGACGCTATAGGGAATTTAGTACATTTCTTTGGGAGCTTCTGTCCCTGAAAGAGTTCATAACTGTTGTGGGTTCAGCTACCTGAACCCAGGACAACACCACAGAATCCACTCTTGAGACCACACCAAAACTTACAGCCACTTGCACACTGCAGTTTCTGGAACATTATGTGTACATGAACTTTACAGTTAATACTCATTTTGCCTCAGCCTGTAAACACAAGACAGAAAAAATAGCAGTTGCTCCCTATACCCCAACAATAATTAAGCCTCTTACATTAATTGTCATAAGGTGCTGGTAGCGTACAGAGTTCATGTTCTTGAGCATATGGCCTTCATCAAAAACTGCATATTTAAGTTTCAATCTGCGAAACAGTCCTCGATCATCTGAGCTGCTAATTGCACAGTTGTATCTGTCAGAGAAAGACACCACAAAAGATACATTAAATGTAAATTTAACACGGACATACTGTTATGCCAATCAAATCAGAAACTCTAAAATTGTGAAGAGTTATGGAGAGAACACAAGAAGGGCAGTAAGGAGAACTGCCTAGAAGTAACCAAGCATAACACGGTTTACTACTGACAAATTTACTCTATGAGCCAGTACCCTCAGTGAATTTCCCTCAAACTGTGCAAATCTATTACACAGTAATATGTTATCTATCAGTATGTCTTGAGAGATAGTATCTAAAGCCTCTACTACATGGTATCTGTCACACATTAATAAAACCCTAGTTAACTCTGAAAACAAAAATAAGTTCCTTTCCCATACCTAACTCCTAACATTGTTGTGTTGTACCACTAGAGGTCAGGAGGAGCTAAATAGATATCATTTGCTATTTAATTGCTGTACTTACGTGGTTATGATCACATTAAAATCGACCATTTTATGAAATATTTCCCCTCTGAGACGTTTCCTATCTTCTTGGGATCCTTTAAAGAACAAAGTATAAAATGGGTACAATTACATGTATTTATATACATAAAAAAATTAGGACAGTATGCAGAAACACATTCAGCAATAAATACGTGCATTTAAAGAACTGCCTTAAAACAATGCTTCCATGAGCAATTCATCTTTTCTTAGGGTGACCATGAAAACAACTGTGTTATTGGATTCATTTCTAAATCAGATTCCTCACCATAGTAAAAAAGGACTTTCAGATCAGGACACCACAGACGAACTTCTCTTATCCAGTTATCTGTAAAACACCATTAAAATATCAGAAAACAAATAATTTATACTTTATCATGGCTTACATAACTTCAGACCCACCTCAGCTTTAAACCAAACATTTGATTTTAAAGCAAATCCCTTCAAATTCTACTGAAGGGTAAGAAACTTTCTGTCTCAATGCTGGAAAAACTTGTAATATTTAGGAAAATTAAACAACCCACAAGAGGGCTTTAAGTAACTTTGCTTAACCAGCTTGCACTTTAAACTCCTACAGAAATAGACTCTGCATGGTCTGTAACCACCACGTAAAAATAACACAACGCTTAACTTTTCAGCCCAATTTCTTCCCTAGACAGGTAATTGCTCAGAGGGCAAATCACTTCATTCGTTGGTACTCGCACCCGGAAGCGTTTCATCAGGAGAAATAGCGCCTCTGGGAATAGGCAAGGAAGCTTGAAAGCCCGACCCAGCTCCAGGTGTGCAGCCAGCAGAGCAGCCACCCGTGATCCTACTACGCCCAAGGTGAAGCTGCGTGACAGCCAACACAAGTGCTGACTCGAATACACGTCAGAAGGGAGTCTCTGCTAAATGCCACTTGGCTCAGATTTGGGCTGAGGAGACACCTCCAGGGAAGTGTAAGGAAAGCTCAGGAAGATGGAACTTCCCAGGCATCCCCAAGATGGATGGCTTAAGCCAACCTGCCACTATGATTCATAAGCCTCTACGATTCACTTCAGAAAAGCACCTTCATTTACACGTTTCTGTACACCTCAGGTTTTAAGTAACATGCATTTTTAAGAGTTATTTCAAAAAACGGGTTTTTTTAAAAACATACTGAAAATGGCAATTTCAAACTGATGCTGAAACTATACAGTTTTCCTATGTGTTAAGAGGGATTTTTGAAGTCCAAATAAGCATTTTCTATGAAAAGCAGCATTTTCTGTCTAAATTAAGCTTGCTGCTTTCTCCTTTCTATAATCATTCGACAAAATTCAAAGTGGGGTTGGACATAGCCTTGGATGGCATGGTTTAGTGGGAGGTGTCCCTGCCCATGGCAGGGGGGTTGGAACTCGATGATCTTGAGGTCCTTTCCAACCCTTACTATTCTATGATTCTATGATTCTATGAAAATCAAGTTAAACTCCATGCAGAACTAGTTTCTCCAAACTCACCAGCTTTTCTGACATATTTTATTCTACGATATTCTGTCTGCTTTTAACTGAGGCCCCTGAACAATTAAAATGCATATCTAAAAGATAGCCTCATCATTTCAGGATTTTGATCTTCTTTGACACATTCTGAAGAAAGAAGACACTGAATGTCTCAAATGCCATGAAACCTAATCCTAAGCACAGCCTGAAGACTAGGAATTTCAGCCAACTTTTAGTAAGTAAAAAGGCTGCTTTGCTAAAAGAGACAAATTTCAACAAGCAGGTTGACTTTATTGTGAAGCGTACATGCCATGTTGAAAAAATTCCATGTTAGGCCTAATTAATTCAGAACAAGCATGCCTTCAGTATGGTTTGCATTCCAGTTCAAGCTACTTAAGGAGTTGAGTAACACCACAAGAAAATCAAGTTTTCCTTCACAAAATTACCTTCCTTTCAGTCTGTCCATGATTTTTTATTTTTTTAAACAAACAAGTAATTTTGAAGCTTGTAACTTACCTAACGTTGAAGCCGGCACAACAATCAAATGCGGACCCGTATTGCCCTTTTGGTAAAGATAAGCTAGAAATGCAATAGCTTGAATTGTCTTTCCCAAGCCCTAAGAGGAAACATATCCATTTAAACAAAATTTACAATCTGTAGAACATAACAGTGTTTCATACTCACAAGAAAATTACAGTGCAGTCAATGTTAACTAGAGATTACAAATCTGCACAGAAGAATTGTTCTGTTTAGCCATATTGTTTTACAAAAGACAATTCCTTCTTAAGTACAATTGCAGTCAAACTCACTTATCTTTTCAGCTCAGCATTTGAGCATCAGAGATCCATTTTTTCCATTTACAAAGTTTTTCATTTTATTCAAGTTCATACCTCAAATCTTCTTAAAAACATTACTTTACTGAAAACAGTGCTGCAGACAAATGATTACTTGGAAACTAAGTGGTTTTTTTTCCTATTTGAGCCAGTTGTACAAAGGATATTCCAGCTATTTCTGAAGTGGAATTTAACATGGAAATCAAATTCAAGATGAGCTTATGTTTCTGTCAGTACTCACTTTTCTGTCTTCCATGTCATGGATTTAAAAATTTACCTTATCCACCACAAAATACATGCATAAGGTAGTTCTTACAAATATGAAACATATGGAAGTTGAGAAACACTGCCTACGTCTTAGTGAAGCAAACCCATCCATTCACTTGTGGCTCTTCACAGGATGAACAGAAGCCAGAATTAAAAGCAACTGTCAAGACAATTAGCAGCTGCATTACCAGGTTTGTTCTGCTGTACAATTACTGGTGGCATCAGCACCAAACAGAACCTCAAACCTATAATCTTTTCTCTTTTATTTCAAAACTTACAGGGAGTATAATGGCAAGAGATTGCTGAAATGCTGGAGAAGCAGAAAACATTTCTACCCACTTTTTTTTTTTTCTGTATTGTTAACTACCTGTATTGAAACTGATGGAGAAGTGTAGAAGTTAGGGGCTCACTACAGCTAAATGCTGGACAAGCAGAGTGAATTGTATTTATGGGCAAGAAGCTATTAAAATGAGAGGATTTGAGGATAACCTATTGTGGTAGAAACTACTTTCATTGCATCGGAAGACATTGTGCATCTTGTACTTACCAGTGCCCAGGTTACCTTTGACTTTCAAATTGAAAGTAAGGGCTCAGAGGCTTCTAAACATTTGGAGAAACTGTTTGCAACTTAAGTTATATTAGCTAAAACAAGTTACTAAGAATCTGTTTGGGGTTTCTAGGAAAAGAAAGAATTCAACAAAGCCATTTTTGCAAAGTGTTCAATGATTCTTAAACAGGGTTTACACTTACCATTTCATCAGCTAATATGCCATTCAATCCATGTCTATGCAGCAGTGCTAGCCAGTTCAAACCAATCTTCTGATATGGCTTGAGAACAAAACTGTTAAAAGATGGTGACATGTTAAGTTTGATTTCTTGTTTGTCTCTTCACGAAACATAACTTCACACTTAACGCGAATCACAGAATAGTCAGTTTAACACTGCCTCTATTTTAATTCACTCTAGATCTCCTCGTGTAGCAAAACCCACAAACTTTAATTAGTCACCTGAATACCAAAGAGTATCTCTGAACCTTGTAAGCAGTTTATCTGAATTTTCAACATCTTAAATGATCAAAATTCATGTTACAATACATACCTTTCTTCAAAAATCAGTGATCCATGACCAGTTAAAATCAGTTACACAACTGGTAATTGTTAAAATACACAAAAAAATTAAGTGGCTTTTAGCAGCTGCATCACTAAATTTGCTGTGTTGTACAATTACTAGTGGTGTTGGTATCAAACACAACCTACAAAACACACTCAACAGCAAGTCACCTAGTTCACCATTTTTTGCCAAAGATGCAGCATCCCTAATAAGCTCCCTCCAAACTGTTCCTTCTTCCTCTCGGGTTTCATTTTGACACAGCTGAAAATCCTTTTGCTATTTACCACTAACAGCTTCCAAACCTAATCCAGGTTGCTACTCCAGCCATTCCCACTTCACCCCTATGGTTCCCAACCCTTAGGATAATGTTCCCTCACCATATCCATCTCCATTCCTCCTAAGCACTCTCTTTATTCACAATATTCATTTGGAAAACCTTAAAAATTTACCTCTCTAAAATAAATCCTTCCCCATATTACATCCCTGCTGCCTGTCCCACTGGATACAGGGTTCCAGACAATTCTGTACATCTGAACTTCCTAACCTATGTCTTTAGCCCAGCTGATAAACTTTACAAGTTAGCTCACATAAATTTTGATTTAACACCTTTGAAATATAAGGTACCCCATTATGAAAGCAATTTTTTTTGGTCTTTGGTTCGAAGTAAGTTGACAACTCATGATCCCATCACTCAAAGTTGGCTTCTACATTCACAAAAAACTGCAGCAAGTAAAACAAGGTTCTAAAACCTCACCAGTTTTCCTGATACACTTAAATACATCTGTTGGATTCCCTCAAGTCTTGCACACCACTGTCTAGCTCACTGAGAGCTGCTAAGCGTCAAGCATTTGCAACTCTACTTTCAGAGACCGCAGTTTTGAAAATCCCAGTCTATCTGACACCCTTGCAAGAATAAAAAAGGGAAAGATACCTCTTATTCAGAATGGAAGGTTGAGCAATGTTCCATCCGAATGCTCCATTTGCAGTAAGCCTGGTTACTTGTTTTGTCAGTTTCCTTGAAATGTCTTCACATTTATTCATGAGCTTCAGAACCACGTCCCTCTCCTTCAGCAGTGTTTTGCAGTTCTGCACTATGTCTTCATTCAAACCAGTAGTCTTAGTCATTTTTGCAAGCTGCAAAATAATAATAATAAAAAAAATAGATACTATGAACTCTGATAATAGCAACAAAGGTGCTACGCTGAAAATCCACAGCTACTGCAGGCAGCAGGTAATTCAGGACAGCGATGGCACCCTGATCTCCTCTCAAAACTTCAAATATTCCTTAAACACCTTCCCACCTTGACCAAAGCTAACTTCCTCTGTTGCTCTGTACTCCCAGCCTACCAAAACGAGAGGCGACTCACTTATGCTTTCTAGAATATATATATAATCTAGCAACAATTTTTATTTTCTTTCAAATAATATCTCCATGTCACAATCCTTCCTACACCAATCATGAACACAAGCTGTCTCCAAGAGCTCCCAACTTCTTAGTTGTCATGAGAATTGCTACTTACAAGTCTCATTCTCACAACCTGGTGCCAAATACAGACCTATCATGTGACACTGCATCTTTAATTAATACTTCAATGTGCCTTTTTTTCCCCTTCTACCACTTGTTTCCTCAAGGCCACACTACTTTGTATTTTCTTCCCCTAATCTTCATTATCTTCACTACAATATGGATATTCTCTGTTTTTAGAGCCAGGCACCCTGAAGTTGTGTCAAAACACACCCTTCAGGCCCACCAGCTTCTCCTTGATTTCATGTAGGGCTGTTTGCAGAAAGTGTAAAACCTTCTAATAATTTTAGTTCTGCAGTAATAACTGTGATCATATTTGTAATTATAGTATTTTCATGCATATTTGTGCACAAAGTTATTTCACTGTAAAGAACAGACATCTTCCTTCTTTATTAATGGTTTTAAAGAATTGAAGAATAGCAGTCCTTTGGATTTGCCATTCTTTTGTTAAAACAGAAGTAACTTCCACACAGGTTTTTCAGAAATTTAAATGAGGGATGTGTTAAATTTTAGCACAAACTTCACAGGTGCCTATCCCCCTAGAATTCTTTCCTTTAAAAACCTACACGTGTTAAGCAACTGATCAATTTTGCCACGTTGCAGAGTAAAAGCAGAGAGTAAAAAAAATAATGAAATGGTGCCCTCTACTGAAAGCCTTCTGTTACAGTTTTGGGGTTTTCTTTATTCGTGGCTTTGTTCCGTTTTAAAGAAAATCCAGAAGTTTACCAACACGCATAGATTACACCAGGCCAAGGTACACATGTCAACACTTGCAATGAAGTTCTGTAAATAAACACCTCTATTTAGATATAACAGAGACATAAGGAACGTGACTTTTAATAGGTTATTAAAAAATTTCAACATTTGTTTTGATGCCTAAAGCTTTGGTTGGCATGAATATAAATCCTGTAATCTATAAATGAAGTTGTGGAGAATGAAGCCATCTGTTACGAACAGAAATTGTATTGTTTCATGTCAGCACAATAACATTAGTCTCAAAACAAGAAAAACTTCAGCCAGTAGTTTAGATGTGAAACACACAATGCTGCCCTGTCATGCAGAACACAGCAGTAATTGAACTCATGGACTTCCACAGCATGTGTTATGGAAGGTCCAGAGGAGCTCAGGGCTGCTGCAGCACTCAGTGCATAACCACCATGCCAGCACACCCTGCTCAGGCTCACTTTACACCACTTTAAGGCAATTTTTCTGATTCCACTTTATTCCCTAAGGGTGAAAGTCAGCCTCAACCAACAAACTCCAACTCCACTTTAAGCAGCCTCCATTTCTAACCTGATGCATTTGCTGCTTCCCTTCAGTTTGCTCTGGTGAGAAGTGCTTCTGGATTTCCTGCTAGTTCAGTTTTCAAAGCAATTTGCACATTTGCAGCCAAACAAAATGAGATGACAAAAAAGCCGAAGTTACTTTCCCTTGAGTTTCTACTTCCTCACTCATACACTATTGCAGTATACAGAATATGATGGACAAGACCAACTTAAAAAGGTTGTCTACAATAAAAAAGCCATTTTAATTCATGTATTCCTGGAATAAGACATCCAATTTCCACATATGCTGAGAGGCTTACAATCTTTCTCAATTCTAATAATGCACAAGTGGTAACAACTTCTAGTGCTTTACACTGTATTATAAAATATACTATTACAGTAAAAAGAAACCTTAAAAACAAGCCAATTTCTTTAATGCTGAAACTGAATCAGCTCCCTCCATTATTCTACCACTCTTTTTAATTAGTAGGAAAAACATTGGGTCACTGAGCTACTAAATCTTTACCAACAATTAAATCCATACTGATACAAAACATCTGCTAAAACCTGCTGCAAACTGCTTCTACTCTGGGCAAGTATTCACAATACTGTATAAATATGTGTTTGCTGAGAGCAGGAATCTTTATGAAAGGCAAATTTTTAACACAAACATGCCCATGCAGCTTTTCTTCTATTAAATATTTTACACAGAAAAGGAGAAGAGCCCTGTAGCAAATATTTCTGCAAAGACTTAAGCTCAGGCAAAATCCAACAAGTTTAGAAAGCAATAGCCATATGACAGATGTTCTGTGAGAAGCCAAAAGCTTGGGGCAAAACGGATTTCTTTTGCAGCATACCTGCACCTTATTTTTTTCCATCTATCCTCCTCTTGTCTCCCCCCCCCTCACCACACAACATACAAAGATCATTTTGTTTTCCTTAAAAATCTGTCTAGTATAATTTACTATTTTGTGGTAAAACATTTCACACACAGAATAATAAACTTTATTGTTTTCCACATACTGAAGAAGCTCTGTTCTGCTCTGGAAAAAATACAAGCAAATATTGCATACATCAGTAAGAGAGGTTTCGGAACACAAACTGGTAATAAAACATATCAATTACTCTGCAAGACGGCCTATGCACAGTTACTGCTTTAAAATCCAAAGCACTAATAAATTAAACCAAGAAAATCTGCCATAATGCATGTCAAAAGTTTTTACCAACATTGCTCTTACCGGGGTCTGATGGCTGGCACTTAACTGAAGTTTCATGAAATGTAAAGGCAACAAACAAACCATGGGAAACATGTGACAGTAACATCCCTGTGACAGTAGATAATCTACTTACCGAGAGATATCGTTTTCCCTCTGTAGTGGATTAGCCTTCTGATGCTTTAACTTGTATTAATAAAATCACAGCAGCTTGCTCCACTAAAAATGGCTGCATTGTTCAGCTAGCAAAACCATGCTAGAGACTAAGCTGCAGTAGATTAAAGAAAAAGGACCAAACACCATCCACCCCCAAAACAACGACTGTTTCTTGTATGCAACTGAAAATATCCATGCTGGCACCTTCAATGATGGAGCTACTCTGGAAGCTGCTGCTGTTGTTGTTCAAGTGTCTGCAGTAAAGGTCCTGCCACGTTCTTGCCTCTTGGATAGGTTTTCAGCTCTAAGAGCTCAGGACAGACTAGCAAACACCTCCTTTACAAGTGAAAGCTCTAATTTCTTCTTCTGCAGTGGAATCAACCAACTTTCTATGCAACAGAGTGAGTGGCAGTAAAGTCAGCCAATCAGCTTGAGTTTTCCAGAAAAATCACCCCTTAATTCATTCAAAATCAGGTCATATGACACTATTTGAAATGCTATTGGCTTAGGAGACACACAGCATTTTAGCCTAATCAGGATAAGGCCACCCATCTAAGCCTCCCTAGGCTGAAGCCACCTTGACTCTAGGCAAGCTGGGGATAGAAAAAGAAGAATGCAGACCTACCAGAGCCTCCCAGCTGTTAAAGGGCCGGAGCACTATTATCTTCTGAGCTGTTTTCTGAGAACACTGGGGAATCAATATCAGTTCACTCATGGAAGCATTCTGCAGGAAGCTGAGGATTTTTGCTTTGTAGCAATCCTCCATCACTTCGTTGCCACTGTGGTAGTCCTCATCAAAGACACTACCACCATCTTCAGAAGCTGACTCGTCCTCCGAGTCTGTTTCTTCTTTAGGACTCCAAATGTTCATTTGTCCTTTGTCCTGTTTCTGAAAGCTGCTCTCATTTTTTCTGGGAGATTTCTTCTCCAGCTTCTCTTTACTGTTACCACTTCTGCTCTTGTCGGAGGTTTTGGTCCAGTCAGAAGTGTCATGGTGGAAAGAAAACTGTATATCTATGCATGCAATATAGAAGGCAACAAGTCAGTGCACACTGTTCAAGAGCAAATTAAAACATACTGTTCTTCCAAAATAAACCTATATAGATATAACACACAATTGGAGGATTTAATACACATGTCAACAGCAGGTGTTACTAAGAGAAAAGGGTAGCTAACACCATGGAACTCTGTCTAAAACACGTTAAGTAGTACCAACTGTGAGTGTAAGATGAGCAATGCTAACTTGTGTACTGCTCAAATAGCAGAGGGTTTTAAGTAGCTATCCTAAAATACAGGGGATCAACACAACATAACATGTGTGTGCTGGAAATGCTCTGAGGTAATAGCAGATAGCTAAGAACTCTGATGTATCACTGGGATGAGATACTGGTCTCGCTCCACTCAACTGCAGAGAGATTAATTCTGCTGATTTCATAAAACAAGCCTACTTTCAACACAAAAACTGGGTATTTTTCACAGTTTAATACATCTAAGTACAGCGTTCTTCTTTGGAAGAAAGCATTTGCAACGTTTTTCTTCAGCCCAATCCCAGCTCGCTGCTGATTGACTCCAACCCTGATGTCTACTTTCTTAGAAGCAGCAGCAAGGACCCAACCTCATGCAAACTGAGAACTCCCTCCCCACTTGTAAAGAATCCAATCCTATCCCAAGAATACTTAAGTAGCTGATACAGTCATTTAACACTGAAAAGTAATAAACTCATTAAATATTATTTAAGTTGTAAGTCACAGCTTTACCTGGAGTCACAGTTCTTGCTCCCTACCACATTTAATGCACTGGTATTTGTAAACTGGTTGCATAATTTAGGGCCTATTTCTAGTATTTTCCTCTCCTATAATGTATTTTAAAAGGATAAAATAGCATATGTCACTTGTCACCTATGCAGTTATTGGCAATCACCGATTTACAAATCACTCCAGTTAAAAAACAGCACTTAATTTTGAACAAGCAGGAGCGGAGCAGATGTCAGCTTTGAGACATTTCAAAACATGTTTTATGATATACCCACAGGTAATTATAACTTCTTACGCAAATCTGTATTAGCAAGACAAAGATATTTATCTCTACTTACAGAAAAAAAGATCTAATAATCATGGCACTTAAAACTTTTATCCTTCTCATAATACTAATTTCAAGTATCAGTGCAAGTTTCTAGGCACACTGATGTCAGGGCTGTCATTGATGGACATTAGAAATTATTTTTATCACAAGTCTCTTTGTTTTATCCTGAGATAAAATAGATTATCAATCTGTCCTTACTCTCATCTTCTGCAAATGCTCTCAGGGTCTCCAGTGCTTCACGAAACACCCAGTCATGTTCCTGTAGTACCTCTCTCAGTTCCTAGTAAGGGAAAAGAAATTTTGTATTGTGACAAGCAAAAACTGATTTTCTGTGCATAACATTAAGGAACTAACAATTTTAACTGCATAAGGCAAAGAAAACCCCTATAAATCAGATTATTCAAAATAAAAGGCGCAGCTGCACTCCACTTTTCGAAAGAGTAAGAACACACATAAACAAGTTTTGCTTCCCAAAAAAACCAACACAGTACTAAAATGACCTGACCAGTTGTGGAGTATCATCAGGTACTAAACTAGTACAAAGCACACGGTATATTTAGTCATCCAACGGAGAATGCAAGAGAGAGGGATAATTTCCTTATGCATTTTTGCACTATGCCAGGCTTGTCACAGGACCAAAAGTAGAATGAGAAGTTCCATATTCTGATTACATTCAACTGCTCTCAGTTCAGGGCAAATTACATTCCAGAAGCAGCAGCAGCAGTGAACACCTTCCTACCATGAGCTCTTTTCAAGAGTGCTGCTGGTGTAAGGCCTGTTTAGTTTTGATTATCAACAGCTGCAATTTTCTCAAGAAGTCAAAACCTGATGTGCCATCATGAGAGATGAGCTCACCTCCTTATCCAATACAGGGAATACATTTTGCAGCTTCTTCACCAACATCTCTTGCCTCTCCCATTGTCTTTGGGGATCTGCCGTATCCAGCTACATTAAAAAAAGAAATCTATTAGATTTAATGTAAATTATGAACCCAGAAAAAAGCAAAATAAAAAAAAACCAAACAAAACCCCCACAATTAAAACCAATCAAATGTAATCAACATTGCTTATCCTTAAAAAGCCACTCTGAATTACAATAGCACTTAAGACAGATCTGATTTGCAGAAGTGGTTCCTTGTCTGTAGCTGATATAAGACCAAAACTTTCATAAGTATAGAAAATGTCTTCAGTCTTGAAAGACTGCCATTCTTTACTCGATAAACATACACACTGCAAAGTTACATACCAAAATATAAATTATCTATTCTGTATTTATTTAAAGTAAAAAGTTAGTAGTGATTCTGGATGATATTTAAGGCAGAAGATGGCAGGATTAACAGTCACTTTAGGTTAGATTACTAAGCATGCAGTATTTAACCCACCAGAGCCTATAAATGTGTCAAATGGTGTGTTTCTATAAACATGTACAAGTAAAAAAAAAATCCACAAATACTATGTTCCAGCACCATGGAGTCACACCAAAACCTGGCAAAAGTTTTCCTCAACAATAGCTTCACTAGCAGCTACTATCAGCCTGCAAATAGGGAGGTTTTTTATGAACCAGTGCCAAAAGTGCTACATGCCACAAGCCGCCCTGTTATGTATTTGCCACACAGAATTACACAAGTTTCTTCACAGCTTTGAACGCAAACTCGTTACACATGTACTTATCTACAGCAGAGACGCCAACAGGCTTGATCAATATTTACTTCGCTGAATGATGCTATTTGCTGAAAGAGCACAAACCAGATCATCCAGAAGCACTCCCAGTAACAGAGGACAATGTACCTTTCCTCAGTGAACGTATGGTATCATTAACAGTACAGCTACAGCATGGTAAAGTAGCTGGCAAGGTATGCTCTAGTCTGAGGAACAACCTTATGAACCAGAGGAAAAGCAAAAGTGAGGGAAAAAAACACAACAACCTAACAACCAACCCTGCATGTTTTCTCACTACAATTCACTTATTACAAACTCTAAAACCCCATGTTTCAGCTTTACTTTTTCCCGCTTCTTACCGTTTTAACTGTAATGGAACTGTTAAAGCACAGAAATCAAACTGCTGCATAAACCCAGGTCCATTGAAGCACTGTTTGCTAGGGTGACTGGGTAATAATTCAGTAAAGCTTCCTTTGTAATCACTTACACAAAAGCAGTAAACAGGCTATTGGGATACAAATCCACAAACACTAGAGAAGAAAGCAGGTTAATTCCATTCCGAATTCCCAAGAAGAACACAGAAAAACTTCACTCAGATGGCAAGATATTAGACTGATGAAACATACCAAGTTCATGATACCACCGTCATTGACAAAGGCAGGTAATTCCATTTATTTTACAACGCACAGAGTGAAAAAACCAGTACTTACATAATCTGTCTTTGTCTTTATTGTGACTTCTTTAGTCCTCTTTCTACGAGTTGGGGGACTATATTCATGTTTCCTTTTATGAGAAGCAGCTTTAAAAAGAGTTGAGGCAGAAAGGAAGAATTAATTACTTTCATTAAGCTTACCCCAAAACAGTAGGATCATTCAAACCAACACTATAGTAGCTACTTATTGACGGCACAAGATGTTTACCAGTCTCCATAATAGTTTCCTACTATAGTCCACACATACATTGAAACTTCAAGCAAAGCAGCTGCTTGAAAGTACATGTTTATTTACCTCCTAAGTTTTCTTAAGTAGCTTGGCAATTAATCAAGCAATTGCCTCTCATATATTACAAGTGAAATAGCTTTGCTTATTTTGTTTTTTTAATAATTGCCAAGTGTTTTACACATAAGTTGCATAAAGGTCTGTCTGTTTTTATCTGAAGCTGACTGCTTTTGGAAAGTTGGTATTTAATGAAGGTTGAACCCCAATCACAAGTTGGAATATGTACATTACTGCCAATCGGGAAGTGCTGATGACCGATTTCTGGCTCAGCTGCATATCAGAGAGGTTATCACCAAGCAGTTTTCAACACTAAACCAAATGTCTGAAAGAGAACTATGCATATTAAGTCAGTGATAAACAAGTATCAATGATAACTATGATACTTATGAATAGTTTATATGAGCCAGAACCTTATGAATATCTTTGGTCCCTGCTGATTATCAAGAGATTATCATCTCAGCACTAAGACCTGCCCAGTCAGGTGCATTTTCTGACTCTGCTGTGCACAGCTCATGAACACATTACCATTATTTCTGCACATCAGCCTTGCTTGAAGCAGCAACTGTTACCACACCAAATTATTGTAAATTATTGTACTGCAAATTGAGTCCTTTTTAGAAGAATAACTGTCTGCAGAGCTTTGATGTCTGATAAGCATGTGTGGCCACGCTTCCCTCCTGGACTGCCAAAGGTGACCAGTGAACAAGCACATGCACACAGAGCACACTGCCAATACTGAAGATTGCCTGGACAATCAACACAGAATTAATTAGAAATCAACCTGTGGTCCTCTGAAACCCACCACATCTGTAAATGATGAAAAATCCCAACTTTCCAAAATCATTCACATTTGCAAGGTACACTTAATTACTCCTTAATGTGTTAAGAAAGCATAAAGCTGAGGAGATGGAGAAACTCTACTACTGCTAGATGGGAACAATCCTTGGAGTGGAGGCAGAGCACATCAGGCCTTCCAGAGGAATCCTTGTTCTCTCCAGAAATTTTATAATTAATGAGCAACAAGAAAAGCATCTCCAGGGTTTCAAAATTTAGAGAAACATTTGCAATTACTTCCACTGGCATTTGTTACTACCACTACGAAAAAAGCCTTATTACTATGACATTTTTATCATAGAATCATAGAATCATAGAATAGTAAGGGTTGGAAAGGACCTCAAGATCATCGAGTTCCAACCCCCCTGCCATGGGCAGGGACACCTCCCACTAAACCATGCCATCCAAGGCTATGTCCAACAGAACAGTCATTTCGGCCTGTTCAAAATCAGTGAACATCACACAGGTTTACTTGAGGCTTCAGCTCAGAAGTACCCTCACTGATTTAATGGTTTTCAAGATGTACAGAAAATACTACCAGAAACAAATCACAAGCCGCAAGTATCAACAGAATTTCACATCTCTCATTTACATACCTATTTTCAGTGTCACAGGCCTATAAGTCATAACTCTAAGTCATCTGCAATGCTTCTTGTTTTAGCTACATACAACTACTGAATTCATGCTATAAATACAAATTTTTGTCATTTTGAAAGTACAGGAAAATTTGAGGATGACTCAGCTGTGCTTTTTTAGCAAAGCCATGCTTCACAAAACAGTATCTTGTCCCTGATCTCTCTCAGAGTCAACGTTTCACAAGTTAAGCATATCATAAATTGACATAGATAAGCAGATGTTCAGTGGTGTCTTGATTTTTAAAAATGTGTCCAAAATGATGTGATTTATACCATCACTTTCAGGCATGCTTATTCCTAACTAAATATTTTATAGAACAGCTGTGATTAGTGAGAATTTTGCTGCCAAGATTTTTCTGTGGGCTCATATTGAAAGTATGTGAAATAGTGTTCTTAGAGCAACACAAAAATGGCCAAAAAGGCGGGGCCTACATAACACAAATCAAAGAGTTTTGGTTCAAACACCGTGGACTTCAACAAAGTGTATATATCTGCTTAAATTGGGTTAATATTAATCAAAACCCTTGAAAAGTACTCATAGTTTTCCAGGAAGGGATTTTCCAGGAGCAGCAGTGCTCAACATTCGTGTGTCCCTCAAAAATATGTCAGCTTTGGTTTTCCATTGCCAGCATCCAAGAAGTCCCATTTATAGAATCTGATCACAGTGGAAACCTCAAAATGTTGGTCTGGTTGGGTAAAAAAAAGCTTTCTGATAATTGTTTTAAAAAAATCTTTGAAGTTGTATATAAAAATCAGAAGACGAAAATATGGCAAGTACAATGGGAAACTGAATTAGCAAGAGATCTTCTACTTTAGAGAGGGATTAAAACTGTTCTCCCTCAGCACGAGCTTCCTAGACATGTTGCTTCAAAATCCATAGGATACTGCATGAAGACACACTAACCACTTAGAACAACTAAAGTAATCAAAAGTGATCGTAATTAGCTTTTCAATCGTCTCCAAACCATGAAGATATCTCAGGAAAACTGTGCAACAACTGAACTGCATTTGGAATCTTCAGCTTTTTATAATGACATTAACATTCATACCAACCTTCTCTTCTTCCCCCACCTGTCCCAGTACATCAGTCAGAAAGATTAATATAAAGGCAAGAGATTTAACCCTGGACTTGGGTGATGTCAAGAAGGAACCCCAAAGCTCAAGAATTATGGCCCTTTTACATGCTTACCATTTCCTACAAGCTCCCACATCATGCGTTTGGTTTTGTTGTTTTGGGTTTTTTTTGATAACAGCATGAGACTGCATAAGTTCAGATGCAGAACAAAAAATCTTAAATAAACTCTGAGGGCTCAACGGCATGGTTTGGGAGATGTTTCGCTAGAGAACCATGAGGATCTGTCTGATGTTTAAGACTAATGGTTCTCATTGAGAATTACAAGCAAGTCTTGAAGTCAATATGAAGAGAAAATTGTGATGGGCCTTGACACAAACAGTTATGAGTGGCTACATACTCGGTATATTTTTTTCCATACCACCACTTTTCTTACCTACAACATTTAAAATTACTATTGCTAGCCCATTAGTATTTGCCTCAACTTCTGGGCAAAGAAGGAACCAGCAGGAACAGAATTCACTTCAAGACACACATGTAAAGCAATCCTGAGATTCAAGGAACAAATACCCCTTTTTTGTTCTATTTTTGGGATTTTGGTCCACATCTTTTCATCTTTCCCTTTGCAAAGCCTGTCAATTTTGTGATTGTAACAAATAATAGTATAACTTTTAGCATATGCTTTACCACTTTTTAAATACCTACCAGCAAAGTTTACTTTATTGAATTAGCTACAGCTCCTAAACTTTGGGTTTGGTTTTTTGTTGTTGTTAAACATACCTTCATAACTGAATTGCAAACCAGCAGCTTCATTCATTGTGTGTGCAGATTCTAACAACTGAAAAAAAAAGAAGAAAGACAACTGCTAAGTGATGAAATTTAATCCACTTGAACAGAGGAGGACAACGATAAATCAGTGTGTACTAAAGTGCATTGAAATACACTTTAAGAAAAACACCTCAAAAATACATGTATCATAAAATCCAAGCACAAAATTAACATTACCAGGTTAGCTAGACTGATCACATAAGCTGTATTTGGAAACACTTTTGAAAAAACCTACTGGAAAACATTTTAAATACAATCTCATTTATTACCACCTTTTTCCCTACTTCAAACACACCATGCAGGTTTACTTAAAAGCTCTTTGCCAAAAGACGTTCTATTTTACTATTGCAAAACCAGATGATCCAAAAAACTAATTTCTTAACTCATGTCTGTATACTTATGTCTGTGACTTATGTCACATTGGTCGATCCCCTGAAAGTACACGCACAAAGCTTATAACATGCTTCAAAGTTTATCTATATTTCCTTGCAGTCCTAGATTCTTTCTCCACCCAAGCGTAAACACAAAATAGGTAACTTTTACAAATTATTTGGACATTGAGACTTTCAGAATGTTTTTTGCAAGCGAGAAAACTACAACAGAAGCAAATGGTCTAAAGGTTACAAATATGAAGAAAACACAAAAAAATAAGTTATGATGAATCCTGATTCACAAGTATCTGTCCGCATTTGTAAATGGCATCTCACTATTTTGGCATAATAAAAAAAATTTCCGTTACAAAAGGCTCATGATGTTTCCTTAATCGTCTTCATCAGTTCTATAGAGTCTGTCAGGACAGACTGTTCCAGATCCTTCATGAAGGAACAACAGACTTGCCTAATATTTCCCCGTCTTCTTTCAAAAATGTTGCAGATACGTAGCTGTGGACCAAAATTTGCACAGCTTCTATGTACTACAAAGTTCTGCTGATACAGGAGCTACCTTACACTCTCCTGAGAATAAATGCCATCAGCACTACATACCACTGAGTAGCACAAGGCTGTTCCCTGTAATAAAGCCAAAGTCTTAGAAAAACTGCCTACAGAACAGTCATGAAAATAGAGCAAAATGACATTACTACATCTCGTAATTCTTGGTCATTTTTTTCAGGAAAAAAGTCGTTCAGTGTTTGCAGATTTGCAGCTCTGATGTCTTTCTCTACACCCTTCTTCACCGCTGACATTGGATCCCCAGCGCAAGCCAACTGGCACAGCCCATCTTCAGACTCTTCATCAGACTGTTCAGAGCTATGATGTATGGGGAAGGAGAAAAAGAATTAAAATTAATGTTTGCCTACGGATGTTTTACTCTACCAGAACATTACCATAAACCAAAACCAATGGGATCTCTCAAAATGTGTTTAGATGCTTTCAGTAACACTGAAGAGACTTGTACTCAAAGCAGTACCTCCAATTCAGAACAAAATAAAACATATATGATTATGTACAGCCTTCTGTTTGCAGTAAACACATTTCAACATTGCAACTACCCTATAATTTCCTATGGGGGATCAACATCTACGTGCTTGTCAACAAAGCCAGAGTTGTGCACATCAGAAATCTTGCTCTCTCTGTATAATCATAATCACATTCTTACCAAGCAAGAACACTCATTTAACTGTTAAACTGTATGACCCCAAACGACAAAAACTTGTGTGAGAGTTCTGCCTTTTTCCAACAGAGTCCAGACAGTGACTTCGGTAGTAAAGCTTGCAGCACACTTCCTTTAGGAAAGATGTGCTTTTTGCTCTGAACTTTCTGCTTTCTGAAGAAATAAGTACCCCTGATTCAGGATAAGTAGGGGCTGGGATACGCTGCAAAAAGAAAAAAATTTGCAAAACTCCCAAATATTATGTACTAAAATGCCCAGTGCAAGGACATTTTATTGACCAATTCCGGGCAAAGCCAGGCTAAATTCAGCACAAGCCAGAGCTTATAAGCCTGGCCAGATACAAGCTAACTCCTGCCACACTCTCAAATCATTCATTAGCTCAACTGAATACCACTCGCGAGACAACTTAGTGGGTTCAGCACACATTGATTAGCACCCAAGCCAACACACCATGCCGAAGTGTCAGGCACTAAGGTGCGTGGTGCATGAGACCAATGGCTACACAGGAATAACAGTAAGTACAAGAGGACGTAACTTATGCTCATCTCTCCCACTAGGAGTCACTTTGCCGTCCATCTCTCACCCTCGGTAATCAAAATACAGTTTAGAAATAGCAAGCTGTGGCTCTGCAAGTTGGGTCCTGCACAGACTATTAGTGTCACTACCACATGGCAAAAAATGCTTGTAGCGCTTCCAAATCGGGCTGATCCCAGAAGCAGTGTAACTATGTTCACGGAGCACTGCACACAAGCCAATCTGGCGCATGCAACCATCTTGCCATCTCTGTATCCTTGCATGGTCAACAACTTAAGCCATAGACAGAAACAGGAGTTCACTCTGCTAACTATTTTTGCTTTTTCTGACCAAGTATCTCCCATAGGTTGAAACTTTGGGGAAGATGCATTAAAAAGAATGCAAGAATTCTGCTACAGTAACTCCATGCTCTGAGGGCTGAAAATGTGACAAGAGACTATGCCTGTTAAGGTTACTATTTCCCTAAAAGTTTTCCACAGATGAGTTCAGCTAGACTATCAAAAAGCAGCAGGTTAAGCCATCTTGTTTTGCATAGCACAAGAATATTTAAGGGGCACAGACAATTAGCACATGTCATTCACACAGACATATAACTAGCAAGCAATAAATAGCAGGCATTTCTTTAAACCATTCCAACTGGTTGTGGAAAATGTCTGTCAGCATCCTGTCTCTCCTGCACTCTGAGTGCTGCCTTTTTAGCATCCACACAAGAGGCTAGCACACTATTCTCTGCCTTTCGAGCTAATTCAAATACATAAATTTCCAAATCATAAAAAAAAAGTTTTCACTAAGCATAGCAAATATATCATGCAATCAACACCTAACTGTAGCTCATGCTTCACACTGAAGCTCTACTTGCTTTCCTGTTCATTATGGTTTCAGAAAAAAATGAAACAAGCTAAAAGCAAGTCCAATATGGTTTAAAACTAATAAAGCAAGTATTTTATGGTTAAGCTTTCTAGTGTCATTAAGAGGATTTCAGAGGGGCAAATGCACAGACATACAATGAACATCACACATATCATTCAGTATTAGAGAACTCCTCCTTGTCAAGTGTCTTCTCTGAGAAAATGGCTTAAGAGCTAGGTTCTTCTCCTCTGGAATTCCAGTTAAGTTTAGTTAGGGCAGGTAAATCACCAACCAGTAAACTAGAACCTAGCTTTGATTTTCAATTCAGTATTTCAATTTAGAACATTGTATTGGGTTACAGAAACATTACAGAAAACTGAATTAATGCATACATTACAACTGCATTTCTCCTTGGAGCCGTGTTTTCTTTTGAAGTGCTGAAGCTTCTTGGTAGTTCACCTTCGCTGTCTGAAGACACATCTATAAACTGTACTCCTCTTTGGTGCTTGAAACAGGGCTTTTTCTTTGGCCTCTTGTCTTCAGGAGTTTCAGGGATGGTAACGTACCCTGTGGAAGCCGTTTCAACAGGAGAAAAGATTTGAGACAATGACATATAACTCACAACTTCCAATATTTATCTGTACTTACAGCATTAGATAGCTATGATTTCTTCCTTATACACAGCAACCATTTAAACAGAACTCACATCCCCATGCACGGAAAATTCCTGTAAGCTGTATTCCTTTAAGTATTAACTTACCTGGCAAAAGATCCTCAGCCCTCTTACATCAAACAAATAATTTTTTTACTGCAAAGCTTATGAGATCATGTATTTTGTGTTAATAACTACTCATAAATACATTTTTACTTTTGGAAAAATTAACAATCAATAAAATCCTCTGAAATACTTCCAGGCTGATCAGGACACAGGTAGAAACATACTGGTGTATCTGATGGCTGATTCACGGTCTCCTTGTCTTGATAGTTTGTCAAAAGGGAATATCAGCATCATACAGCAGAAAACTAGGAAGCTAGCCTGAGGAACTTGACAGGTTAAGTTGCAACTCCTATAGAGATATAATCTATTTAGCCAGTTTTTTCTACATTATGCTCTAGATGATTCTTGACAAGGAAACTCAGCATATGGAAGGATGCTTTGTGTTATACACAAAGCACCAGGATATACAGAATCTGTATATAATCAAGATATGTCCCTGTGAAGACATCTCTTAAATGACACTATCAAACTGACCGACTACATGTGTATTAGCATGTATTAACTTTTCCATTTTGAACATGCTTGTAAGACAAACAAAAGCATAAGCAGACAGTCTATTCATACAATTCCTGAATTAGTTATGAATAACGAATGGTTAAGTCCCTCAATGTCAGCTACACCTGAAACCAACTCCATGCATGTATCTAGATGGAGAAAACATGACCACACTGGTCCTGAACCTGAAGCACAGACAGAATTAGAATACAGTAAACAAAATCAATAAGCCTACACTTTATTCGACTTTGCCCTCTTTCAGTAGAGTACCAAATGCAGCTAAGGCACAGTATACTTTAACTACATACATGGTGTATTTCAAGGTGTATTCAACTAAAACTCTTGATGCTCCCATATAAACCTGGGCAAGCCTATGGAGGCTAGAACTGTTCTAATATCATCTTTAGAAAACTGTAAGAAAAAAAATATAATTTAGTTGATATGGACTTGAACACACAGCTTCTAGCTCTTCTGTCTCTAAACCTGCATTAAAGAGAACTAAACACTATGACACAACTGTCATCCCCTAAGTGTGCTATTTCATGCCAGTAATTGAAGAGAAGCATTCAAGGCATTTTGCAAAAGGCATGAGCCAAGACCTGTACTTAGCCTAACCTAGTGCAGCAGCCCCATACAGTCAAGACTTCATTCCTTTCTACCACTTCACCATTTTTACAGCCAGTGCTGGAAAGAAAGAACAGTTGGCAAGTGAGCAATTCTGTTTAAGACCAGACAAATTACGGACCCCAGAGGCATATGACTGAAGAGAAGAAGAACACATGGAGCAGAGAATGTGACAGCTGCAGAAAGCATTCTCCACATGAAAGTAATCTTGGAGAAAATAAATTTAAAATAACCCACTGTGGCAGCATTTGATGGAAGCAAAGATAAATCCTAAAAGTACAAGCAATCTGCTGACATGGGAAACTACCAGTAATACTGGCTTTGAAAGAGAAAGGTACCCAACAAACTAAAAAACATGGTGCAGAGTGAAATGGAAGAACCCGAAAATGGTGCTTAGCACTGGTTAAAGGGATGGGAGTGAGCATAACTCAAGCTTCTTTAACACCCATGAGGAAATGTAACCAGGCATTAGTCCATTAATGTCTCCATTCCAGTTTGGAAATGGAGAAATCAAGAAGAGCACATAATTATTGTCATCTCAGCTTTTAATTCATGAAAGACCATCCCAGTCTTCCAGTTAGCTACAACAATTGTCTTTTCAGCATCCTATTACACCAGAGAAACCAATGTTTTAATTTCTATCTAAAAACCTCTTATCTTGCATTTCCATATTTCTTACTGATCAGCTTTAATAAGGGGTTTGCCTTTCTTTAGTGCCAAAGAAGAATCTCCTTCCCTGGGGACCACCAAATTCTATCTCCTATCTGCTACTGCTGCCACTCTGCCTGTAGTCACTTGCCTGCTCCAGAACCAGGACACACAAATGATGGCCGCCTCCTGCTCCCCTTCTGGCTGCAAACACACACAATGGGGAACCTTCCAGTTGGTGGCTTCAGACACCCAGCCCCCACAAGATGGAGCCTCAGACTCCTCATTAGCTGTCAGCCCACAGGGCCCGCACCATGCTCCACCACACTCCGGTTGTCAGCACAGCCCCCCTTGCACAGGCTCACAGACACACACCACGGGTCTCTCCACCCTCTACCTTGTGGCTGGCACTGGGTCCCCCATCTTGGGCTGGCCCATGCATAAATGAGCAACTGAGACCCTCTGGTCCCTCCCTGGCTTCCCAGGCTACTGCACCTGCTAGCTGTTAAACCCCTGGTATCCCAACTGCCTGTGCAGGGGACACACAGCAGGGTGGTACCACAGACAACACAGACCTCCATGTGCCATGCTGGCTATCACATGATTTTCCACTCACTGCAGTACTCCAGCTGCTGGCACCCCAGGCATATAGTCCCAGGTGACCCTTGGTCCTTATCCAAAGATCCCCTTATCCTAGTCCTTATACACAGAAAAGATTCCCCTTACCCAGGAAAGTAGCTATGATTTAATAAGGATGAACATAAACAGTGCATGGCCAGATAAGTACACTGACTTATTTACATGCAACTAACCCCCATTATCCGATTATCCCTCTATTTTCCCCACTTGCTCCTCTTCAAACTATCTGATCCTTCCACTTTCCCACCTTCAGCTCCTCCCCTTAAGCATCCCATACTAAGCTTTGTATGAACCTGAGCAGCTGTTACTATGCATCTTGCATACCCCCAAACCTAGCAACCCCCCTCAGTCTCAACAGTGCTCCCAAAAGCCTTGCTGTTACTGCACAACAGTGGGAAGCATCCTTATCCAAATCATGAGGCTGTGGGCTCTCCTGTAACAGGCTTGGAAGAAGCGAGGGAAGGGGCCATTCTCACAGCCAGCTTATTCAGGCTCCCCCCACCCACCACTACACCTCTGTGCAAAGACTGATCCCACCTATGTGGCTGGCATTGAATAAACAGGAGCTCTCCATTGTTGATAGTGTCTGATTTGCACTGTAAGAAGATGGGCGTTAACACAGAGCAAGAGGGAAAAGAATTAGAGAAAGAATAGCTGTGGTTATTAACATCCTTAGTGAAGAATGACAGTAACATACTCCAATTTTGATGCATAAAAATAGACTCCACTCATTTCCCACATCAAAGAGATTTGCATCAGGAATGAGACCAAACCAAGTACACAGGCAAGGTTTAGGAGAGTTAGCTACAAATCGCCCAGTAGAGTTTCAATGATGTATCTGTTAGTGTTAAGTCTTCATGTAAAAGGACTTCTCATACCCATAATGCAAATACAGCATCATGGGCATCCTCTCCGCTCTAGCACATCAATCCTTTCTTAAAACTCATGTGCCTATAATCCAAACACCAGTGGTGCTTTCTCAGCCGCTAAACTCTGGAACTGTAATTTCAGCTGGAAATAAAGCTAATTTCTTCTGCTTTTGTCCACTAAGGCAGAAACTTGTTGAGACAGGTTGCTATAAAGCATAATGCCAGTTTTCAAAGATGACTTGCTAGCAGAGACCAGACACAGAAGAGGCTAGAATAAATTAATCTGATAATCAAATGCAGAAATGAGCTACATGGTGTCTAATTACTTCATCTGGGATAGAAGGCCTCAGTTTTAATTGTTAAAGATCTAAACTTTTCTAATCTTTGAAAACATGACAGAGTATTGTAATGATTTTTAGCACAGGCAGAGTCTCACTTTGAGAAGTAATCTTGTCACCTTGAAAAGCCCATACACATGTAAACTTAGGAAGGCCTAAAAATTTCTACTTATGAAGCAGTAACAAATTGTCCCAAGACAGACTGCCCTGTAACCACAACCAGCGTGTTCAGTAGGAAGTTCCTCAGCAGCACCTTCTATGCATGGCTGGAAGGAGAGGTGTTGGCCTTGACAGAGCTGCTTTGCTTTACCTGAAAACCGGAGAAGCACAAGAGAAACCTTGGGAAACATATCAAATATTTTTATTACATTTTAAACATAAAGATGCAGGCAAATTTATTTCAGTAATTCCTGTCTAGCAAAGAAAAATAAAGCAGTAAAATTCTGAAGATTATAAAGCTGGGCTAGCCAAGAAAGGGTTATCACAATAGGACACAAATGCAAGATGCATACAAAGCTGTGACTGGAAATACCAAAACAGGTCTCTAAGAAACATGAGAAGCTCACATCTCAGCTGAATTTACAAAATTGATCAAGCCAGTCTGCATGATCTTTGCCTTCTAGGCTAAATTATATTTCGAATATATTCCTTCTGCAAGCAGCACAACATGGAAGTGACAGGTACTTATAACAGCTTTGCTATGCATCTTGTTGGATATGTTGGGGTTTTTTGGTTGGTTGGTTTTGGTTTTTATTGCCTTAAAAAAAATCCCCAAACAACCTAAAACACAAACAAGGAAAGGTTACAGAAACAACACAGTTTTTAAAATAATTTTATTCTTTACAATCTAATCGTTAGGAGAGATTAAGATTTAAAGAGTATTTAAGTGTTTCCCTTGGTGACTTCTCATTTTATTTTTGCATAACTATCCAGTCTTCATGACAACTCCTAACTCCTACAACTATGAAATGCTGAGTTGCCTGGAAAAAGCATTCTCCCTCTTTTCCACTTATTCCACTGAACAGAACCCCTTATTAATGGGGGAGGAAGGGGAGAAGAACAGAAATCCCATATGTAATATGGAGTCCTTGTATTCAGAGCAAATTATACCCCTGTAGAATAGCAACAGACTAAACAGTTATTTCCACAGCATGTAATTATTGAAGGCATAATTTCTTGATTATAGGCAATTACAAAGGACGATTAAGGAATGCCTGCAATCACAAAACCAGTGTTTGACTCTACTAAGGAAACACAAAAGTACCCCTAAACTGGAAACAACAGCAAAAGTAAGATGGCTTTAGTTTTATCATACAAAAAGACTCCATGAGAATAACTAGATCAAACTGCCTTTGATTATATGGAGTGTTAAATTATGGATAAAGGTACTCAAATGCAACCACTTTTATAATGCTAGAGCAAATAATTTGCTTTGTTTAGTCATTAAATGCAGATCTTCAACTACTCTTGAAAAACCTTTACCTTGAATTTTATTGTTTATTCCCTTTTTAAAAATCAGGCTCTCTACAGTCTTTTGGGAAGCATATACCTAGAGCAGAGCCATAATACATTGCCCCATATGCTCTATAATTCTAAATATAGCCTCCTACACAAACCATACCTCAAATTCTGAGAAAGCCAGCCTCTTTTCTCTCAAGTAAAAACAAAACTTAAGTAATACATTGAGGCTTACCACATTTACTAACATTGCACAACAAACACTGTCAAATGGAAAGTAATTTCCCCCTAGTTTTGGAAAGCATTATCAAATGCATGCTGTTCAAGTCTACAAGAAAATTAATATTCCATTTTCAAAGGAAATTCTTTTTCATTTGCCAAAATAATCCTAAATATTAGTGTTACTTTAAGGTGCTTCTTAAAGAGACCACTTTAAAATGGTGATTACTTCAACAGATCCTCCCATGAACCCTCAGAAAAGTTCACTAGGTAATGCAGTCACTGCTTTTTTCCAAATATGCTTCAAGTATAATTATACTGTACAAACTGTGACACAGGCAAAAGACAGGACTTCCTCAGTTCATTAAGAAAATTACACCAGGCAATAATAAAGCAGCAGTCGAAGTGCAAGTGAATGATGTGACACCCTCAATATCATAATCTGGAAATGCAGTCATTTGGGTTATATATTTGAATAGCACAGAGAAGGTATTAACACAATCAACCATCAATAACAGGATTATATACAGTCATTTAATTTCATCTACAATTTCAATTACAGCTGTCAAAGCTTTGTAAAGCATGTTTTTTGAATACAAATCTCATTTTGAAATTCATGATCAAATTTACCCTAATTTGTATAGTTCTAATACAGTTCTGCTCCATTTCTACAATTGGAATAGCCTCAGTACACCAAGTTATTTACATAATTATAAGCATCTAATTGCAAATTAAGAAGATAACTTGACTGTTTTCTAACAGACTAATACAAGCCAAATATATGCATTATTTAGTAAACAATACTTTTTTTTTTTTTTACAGACAATCATAGCATGACACTTCAACACACTTCCCAATCCTTTACAGAGGTATCTTTCAAATATAACTTTGTAGTTACTCCCACAGTTGGTTTCTACCCCTTAGTTAACTGTTTCAGAATCACCACCTACAACTTGGCTGCAAAGTCACTGCAAGCCTGTGTAATTTTGAATATGCAAGTGTATAAAGACAACCAATTCTTACTTACCATACAACAAATGATTCTATGATTCTAAATTGCTTATTAAAGTATAAGGTAAACATGTTCAATACAAAACAACAAGAAGCATTACGTATTTTTTACACCCAGGGTGCAGAACAATTTACCAATATTGTTTGTTCTGGAAAAACAAAAAAATTAGCTAAAAAGGTAATGGTGTTTCATGACACAGAACAGACATCACCTGGCTGTTTTTTCCAAGATGATTGAAAATAACAGTATCTTTTTGTTGACGTGTATTTCAGGATACTTGGCAAAACAGACACCTAAAGAAATCCCTAGGAAATTACACAGAAACATTTGCACTCCTGAAGGAAAATATTTGATTCTGAAATTCTTTTTATGCATACAATATGATTGCATGACACCAAATGAAATAGGAAAAAAGAAATCAGCTATTTTATATAATCTTTTGTTTCTGTAAGTATAAAAAGTATTATAAGTTTTTCTACAGTAAATAAAGAACTCTGAGTTATGTATTTAGCAGCAAAGCAGAGAGTGCCATAAACTGGTGATCACTGTACATCTTCCACTACAATTCAAGAAGAAAGAAAAAAACAAACAAAAAAAAAAACAGTCTGTTTTGTTTGAGCCAAAGCAAGAAACCTTCTGTCTTCCTGTTGCTAACTTGGAAACAAGGACAGGCATCTCCTAATCAAATCTAGTCTCCTCTTTTACATCTAAACACCTCATTCCCTGCAGACAAAATCTGAATGGTTTAATTTTGCTTAACTTGCAGAAAGTGTTATCTGGCTTTTTAAATGGTTGACTACTTTCAATGGGTTATGTAATTACGTTTAAGTGGAAAAAGAAGTCACCAAACCATTCCATCTTCTTTAAACATTCAATATCTGTGAACGACAAAACATTATGCAAAGTACTAGTAACTACCTCTCAATTTAAAATGTTAATTAGCGCCCCAGTCCTACATCAAGATCCATGCCCATGGATTCTTATTTAAGTCAGCTACTTGCTGTAATTTTGCCTGCACATGTACTGTACTCTGTTTAACTGGTAGCTAACATGATCTTCCACTAGTTTTTCGCACAATTAGACTTCAGCAGTTCCTCTTTTAGGCTGCCCTTTATCTCTGCCTTTATTGCCTATCTAAACTCATAGTCATGCCTCCAAATTGGATATGACATCCCTTCTCCTCCTCAGTCCTACCCACATGCTTCCCCTGACAAAGACAAGTCCCCAGGCAGATTAGAGGAAAAGATGTAATATTAAAAAAATAAATTACAAGGATAAATAAGCCATAAAACCAACAGCACCATCCATTACCTCACATTTATGTTCACAGTTCAAGAAGGGTACCCACATCTAGTCATTTCTACACCACACAAGACAGTTGACTTATCACAAACAGGAAGATGACTCCTGTTCCAAAGTGCACTTCCTCAGTGTATCAATTTTTCATGCAGTTTATTACAAAGCACACACATACAGAAGCCACAACTAACAGCTGCTCATGGTAATACCAACTGATACTGTTGCTCCATTACTAAATGGATAGTCAAAGTCTGATCTCTCCAATAACACTAGTATGTTGACACATCAGAAGTTACATGGAACGTCCAAAATGTATAAAATAATCAGCAACAAGCAATTTTTGTTCTTCCATTCTTACTCCTTCAGCAACAAGAATGCTGCTGGTGAATGTGATTATACAGTTGACAGCCATTACAGTTTATTAGTAATAACTGATGGATCCAAACAGAAACAGCTCATCTCTAGTGTATCAGCCAAGAAAACAAAAAAACTACTACATGAGCAAGTTTTTCACTTTTCATTGTTCCATGAAAACCACAAGCTACTGTCAGAAAAAACACAGCTACAAAACTATTAATGCAATCGGATTGCGAGAATCAGCAGCAGCTTGCTCAGCTCCTTACAAAACCAGGCCCAACCAAAAATAACCTGTTTTATTTCCAGTTTTATCTGTGATATTCCACACTGCATTAACCTAGAACTCAAGTGAAAAAGATATGCCTGTGTAGTGTTGTATTTATCAGACAACCAAAAGGGTTTTTTTTTGCACTTTGAAAACCCTGATTTAGTGTAAAATAAGTATCAATAAAGATAATTAATAAAAAGTATAACATACTTGAAACATTTAAATTGCAGCTGATTTATTCAACCAAATAAAAGAAAAAATCATTTCAGCTTTAGTTATCACAGAATGATTCCAACTTGACTGTAAATGCACAAGTTCAATTAGAGCAACAACTACTACAAATAAAGATGTTTTTGTGGAAACTGCTGTGACATACATATGTACTGAAAAGCATATACTATTTATGAACAGATTACATTTCTTTCTGGCAATGATGTACTTACACTGTTCTTACACCACATGCAAAACACCTGACTCACCAGATTTCCCTGTCACATCCGAAGCTGGAGCATCCAACTCTCTGCCATCATCTGTTGCTTCATCCTCATCATCGCCAGCAGCACTACTCTCTGCAGCAGAGCTACCTGCTAACACCTTGGCTGCCGAAGGCCATTGTCCAGTGGCTTTTCTCTTCCGCTCAAAGCGAAAGCGGTCCAAATTGTAGAAACTCATTTTCACCTCTCAGTCCTGTTTGCATGAGGCAATACGGGCTGGGCAGTCTCTGTAGGAAAAGTCAGGAAGAAGCAGCCGGGCTCATCAGATGCAGCTCGGGAAGATGCGGGCAGTGTCGGGCAGCCGCGAGAGCAGCTGGAGGCCCTACCGGCCAGGTGTTCTAGAACTCGTGCCCGCATTCCCATGAAAACGGCACCCACCTGTGCTATCAGGCACCTGGAAGGCGCCAGCCCGAAGCTGCTCACCCCTGCCCGCCGCTGCCTACACCGGCAAGCGATGCCCACTCCCTACCTGCTGCCGTTAACCCCTTCTCTCCGATGCTCACCCTTGCCCGCCACCCTCCTCCTGCCCAATGCTGCTCACCGCCGCTCACCCTCGCCCGCCACCCTTCTCCTGCCCGCTGCTGCCCACTGCCGCTCACCCTTGCCCGCCACACTCCCCCTGCCCGCTACTGCCCTCCGCTGCTTCCCCCCAAACTCACACCAGCCTGGAACCCTGGACCCTCACGACTGGCCCCGCACGCACCTGCCGCGCACCGGAGCAAACACCGTGAGGCTGCCGGCGGACAAGGAAAGGTGCGGCGACCACGCCGACCGAAAGAGGCCGGCTCCCGTGGCACCAGGTTGCTGGTACATGGAGCACAACCGCGCCCGCTGACAGCGGCAGCTACCCGGTAACGCTTCACGCAAGACGCAGAGGCGCTCGATTATATCGTCAGCGCCTCACAGCCAATCACCTCGCCTGGACGGAGCGCGCGAGCGCCTGCGCCTTCGCGCCTTTTCGTTCGAGAACGGCGGGAGCTGCTTGCCTGCCGGCCTGAGCGCGCGGCAGCTGCAGCGTCACCAGGGGCCCGGAAGGTCCCGCCTCACGGGGGCCTCGCGTCTGCGGGTGGGTGCTCCCGCCCTGCGGGGCTTGGCTTCCGCCGGCGCTTAGCCGGCCGGGCGGATGTGTGGCTTGTGGCCCCTGGTAGGGCATGAATGCCGGCTTGGTACATAGTGGTGTTGCTTTAGCACCCCCACCCACCCAGGGTGAAAGGCGTGGGGTGGGGTTGCGAAGAGATCACTTCTGGTAAGTTCTGGAGCCATAAAACACAGGATTTGGCACACTTTTTAGGCTGGGTGCTTCAGCGTGCACCCAGGATTGCGTCCCTTTGGCTGGGTGCATGGAAGTACATGATCACCTGCAGAAGCCTTGGGTCAGTACACTGTTCCTGACTGGCTTTCAGCCAATGCTAGGTGGTGGTGGCAGTGCAAAGGCCCGTGGGCTGAAACTGGCAGTGTTCAAGGCCAGGTTGGACAGGGTTTTGAGCTGCCTGGTCTAGTGTGAGGTGTCCTGGCCATGGCGGGGGTTTGGAACTAGGTGATCTTAAGGTCTCTTCCAACCCAAACCATCCTGTGAAATGGTGTCCTTAGGCACTGTAAATGGCAGAGGGGTACTGAAACTACCTTTACATGGCTGTCCTTCAGATATCAGCTGCCTGTGAAATAAAGTGCTTCAAGGCTGGCTGAAATGAAGAAGTATTCTACTGGGGAGCCAGGTGCAACAGCTATTAAAAGCATCCTGAAGAGGTGGTGCTAGCTAACCGGAAAAAAAGCCACTTCCTCATCTGTTGTGCCAGCTCTGTAGCATGAGGCCTATGGGGCGCTCCCTCACCATTGAGAGTATTTGCCATTTAAGTAGTCCAAACCTAGCATACCTGTTATGTGCTGCTGTCAGCGCTACTACCAGGCTGCATGGAGGCAGGGCTGAGTGTTGTCTGGCAAACCTGCTACAGCCTGAAAGTTGGAGGTGATTCAGCTGTTTATAGAAATGCCACCTACATGTTACTTCTACCTGGAAACTTCTATCAAAATGAGTTTCTATCAGCAGTGGTCAGAAAATCTAGGTCTTGGCTACCTCATGCTGAATCATCATCATCATTATAATAAAGTTTGGTGTTCTGAAGGGGACGCTGATGGATGTTGTTTGATGCTCCCTTTGCTGCTGTGCCTTCTACAACACGTTGCAGTGCTTGACAGTTGCCTTTACCCAATGCTAGCAGCTGGTTCAACTCAGTGGTGCCTGACTCCAACTCTCTTGCCCTTTCTATTAAGTAAATGGCAAGGAGAAGTGGTATAGGCTTCAAAAGGCTGATCTGTCTCGCATACCTAAGCAACAGACCCATCTCTCATGTTTACCAGTGGTGTCTCCTCTTACTCCAGCTTCCATGTTGCATCAGAACAATTTATCATTTTGGTCTGTGCGAGAGCAAGAAAATAAACTCCTTACTGAACAAACAGATAAGCTTTAAAGAGCAAAAGGATTTGGAGGAACCCCTTTCCAAATCAAGCTTAGGTGAAGATGTCTTGCATCCATATCAGATACTAATCTAACATTTGGATAACAGATGAGTTGAAATCGGTTGAAAGCTGCATTGGTGTTAATCCCAAACTCATATAATAGCAGCTGAACATGTAAATTGAAGGGAAGACAGATCTCCCTGCAGAGGTGTATGCCAAGGCACAGGTGGATTTACAAATGTGGCTGCTGGCGGAACAGTAGATGGTGCAGAGAGCATGAGGAGGGCTCAATTGTGCTGGAGAAGGATGACTGCCTCAGCTAGAGACACCACTGACATAAAAAGGCAACCATTCTAGGGCTCACATAGGAGAATTCTGCTATGCAACTCATATCTAAGATAAATAATGGAAGCAGCAAGTCAGTCTGAAAAGGGAAGAGGGACCTACCTGTCAGCAGGGGTTGGGTTACTACCAGCTTGAAATTCCACCCACTTGAAAGGCAAGTTATCCCCCAAAATGGGATAAAGCAGTTTTAGGTGCCTCAGAAGCTACGAGTTATAGGAGGAACAAGGATGGACCATGAACTAGGTGATCTTTAGGGTCCCTTCCAACCCAAACCTTTCTATGACTAACAAAATACATGCGTGATAAATTGTAAGCCATATTGCTTGGCTGACTTTGAAGACACATTCGAACAGCGATGGTAAATGTGCAGAGACAAATAGACTGTGAAGCTGGAAAAGTGAAGGAGTAATAGAAGAGCTGAGAAAAGGAAGATTAAATCAAAGAAAGCAGGTGTAAAGAAGAGCATATAGTCAGGTCAGTCTGTATTTGCTACTCAACAAGGCAGTCAGGACCACCAGTCTTGGGGAGGTGGAGGGGGAAGGACATGAATTCCAGAACCTGGGACGGAAAGCAAGTACAAGCTATGGAAACAGTGAAAATGGAAGGGCTTAAATTTGACACTGTAACATGCCAGATTTTAAAAGCGTTGTGTTAACAGGAATTAGCATGAACCTAGAAAATGCTGCAGCAAATTATTTCAGGTTTTTTACAGTGCTTTGAACTTGAAAAGACTACATAATTGGTAGGTATTAGTACTATTAACAAGCTATCTTGAATTCCTGGCAAGCTAGGCAAGCAAAACGTCTTTTTTGAGGTGCTAATGACACCAGTTAGACAGCTCATGCTTACTGGAGAACTGTCAGATTGCTGTCTGCTATTGTTTAGAAGGCAAATTTGTGAGATTTTTTGGAAGAATGATAGCAGAAATTTGAAAAGAATCTATTTATGTACAGAATTGCTTTACATGCAACGTTAAAGCTGTTAAATTGGACTTGCTTTTACTTAAGCTACAGTTTTGTTGCTATGCCAGTGATAAAGAGAAGCATACCAGGTGGTGTGTAGGCCTTCAGAGACAATTAGGAAGGTTTATAGAGCAGTGATATATAATAATGGCCCAAACACTGAGAGGAGCAAAGGAAAACAAAAATGTCAGATTAAAATTACTTTGGAATTGATGCAAATTGAATGTGTTATTTGTAGTAAAAGGAAATTCAATATTAAGGGTTTGATAATAGGAGTTAAAATCTGTCCAGATACAGATTAAGAGTCACATTTCATGTTGGATTTTACAAGCTGACAAGGCATTAGTAAAATTGATGTTCATTAGTATACAATAAGCCAAAACAAAACATGTCTACAGCTGTTCCTAACAAGTCTCTTTTGTTTCAACTGTTGTTCTGTGATCTTTGATTCGTGCCTTTTCTGTGCCCTGTCACTTCAAGAGGTATTGGTAAGGGTGCTGTTTTGTATTAAATAAAATAAAAAAGTAAGGGCTGGAAAGTCTGCATTAACTACAATGTGAGAACACACCAAAGTCATACCGTGGTATAAAATCAATAGAGTCTGTACCATATGTAGGTCCTCATAGCACATCTGTTGGGGCTTGCCCCCAAATATTGTATAGGATTGGTAGAAAGTGTTTCTGCTTTGTTATAAATTGTAAGCAAAAAGACAAGCTGTCAAATGCAGATGGGTTTCTACTTGATCATAAATTAAAAAAAAAAAAAAAAGAAGAAAAAATCTAATAAAATGTTGGAACTAGTTCAGCTGCAGCTGGAGGAGCGCTGGGAGTTGTGCTTAGTACCTGACATTGCAGTAGCAACCTCACCATACCTAAATATATCAATATCCAAACTATTTTGATGTGTGAGCTGCACAGTGATTACAGAGTAAGGCTTCAGGTCGGAACTGTCCCAGAGCTGTCTCTTTTCTCTTATCCAAGAGGGTGTTACTTTTTATTGTCCACTGAATAGACGGCTTATTCTATTCAGCAGACAATAAAAAATAATACCCTTTGGGGAAGAATAAGAGGGTAAGACTGGTTTTGTATTGGTGTTTCTTTGTATGAGTCTCATTTTTTTGTGTGTCTGAAGATACTCTAGAAGTGGTTCATGTTTACTAGGAAAGTGTTATTCCAGTACCTTTTTTTTTCTCGCCTGCAGCTATTTGATATAGTTTATTTCAAGCACTATTATTTCAAGATTAATCTTACAGAAAAAAAAATTGTTTTACTTGTAAAAAAATAAACACATTTTAGTTATTCTAATTTCCTCCACTTCTCTGAAGTAGTCAGTCGCTCTTCTTGGTTTTATATGTGTTTGATCAAGAAAAAAGATGGAAAAAAACTGACTAGAATTTAGGACATTGTCCTTGTTACCCATTTCATTTACTTGGGCAAAAGCTATCTCAAAAATCAAGCTAAACATGTTTTAAAAACTGGCTAGCTGTCAGGTGGCTGTGTCTTGTCAGAAACTGCATGTATATATATAATGCATCACTGATTTTGAGGTTTATTATGTGTTTTCCAGCATGATGCTCCAGAAGCAATATGCATATGCATTATGATTCAGTGGTTAATCATAGAATAAATGGATTCGGCATGAGTAAAGATGGAGGTTATTTCTGTAGCGATGGAAATGACAGCATACTGAAGCCTCATAAGCACAACTTTCCACAGTTCCATCCTGCACTGCCCTCCTTCCGCACAGACTCACATGCATTTTAAGTAGTCCTGCTCCTTTGGACACCATTGATTTACTTTGTAATGGCTCAGTGAGAAGGTAAACAGATTTAGTGGCAACAGTAAAGTTAATGAAGCTTGGTTTCGTATTAGTTTGGGTCTGTGTCCTTCAGATCCTCCTCTCTTGCTCTGTTTGTACTGTCCCAGCTGCCCATTTAAGTCCTGCATGATACGCTCACGTAGCAGAGAGCTTCCTCACCATCGCACATGCCGTATATGCTGAGCAGCTGACTGTGGAACAGAAAAGTTCTGCCTTATCCTCTCCGAGTTTCAAGGAAACTATTCCTTCCAAGGAACTATTTTTTATTATGACGACTTCTGCTCTCTTTCAAATTTGGTTGAAATTTGGATGTCCATTGCAAAAGTTTTTATGTGTAGAAGGAAGGAAGAGTTTGCCTGATCGGAAGCTTGTCCTCCTTACGAAACTGGGCTACACGTTGCAGCTGCCAAACAGTCCCCTGCAGTAGATTACAGTAATTTGAAGATGCCATTTTGACACTTGTGAAATTATTTATAATAATAATTACAAAAGGCAGGTGCTAAATTTTCACTAAGCTCTTAGGAGACTTTAATTCTTAGGCATTCCCATTCGGACTGATTTTTTTGCTTATTTCTTTTTCTGTCCAAACTGACCATTTTGATGAGAGAGGGTTGGGTATGTATTTGGAAGGAGCAGAGCAACCAGGGTCTAGTTTCAGAAAGCAATCTCAGAGAAAAGCCCAAAGGACATGTCTGGATTGTTCAGGTGCTGAGAAGTTGTATCAGCACTTGATACCTTACCCAATCATGATAGATTACCACGGTTAGGAATGCAAGCTAGGGTGTTTGCACTGTCAAGCTCTCCTCAGGCATAACCTCTGGCCTTTATGTGCATGGCCTTGGGAGGGTCGCAACAAGACCAGGCCTACGTCAGGGGAATTCTTTGGCCAGGTATCATCTATTTATGTTCCTGCATTGCAGGAGCCTTTCCTCGTTGCTTTCTGTATCTTGCTCCTCGTATGTAATATGATTTTTATAAACTCATTGTTTCTGTATTTGCACTTCATATGTAATATGATTCTTATAAACTTTCCTATAAAAAGCAGGAACTTCTGAAGATGCTAGATAATACTGATGCAAAGGAGTAATGTGCAATCTATTGCTGGTTGTTCAAGGAGTGGATTTCCACTAGTTATTTCCCAGAAATGCTTTCCACTTATGAAATAGGTAAATACAGACATTTATAAATTGTTTGCTTACAAAAAATGTGAATATTAAAGTGCTGTATATTGTCTCAAAGTCTTTTCATGATCCTAAAGTAATTAAACCATGTGCAATACCAGCACTGGAATAATTGCTTAAGTAGGAGATTCTGTTGGGGGGTAAGGAGCAACAAACTAAACCAACATAAAGCTTTACTGCCTCCCATATCTGCTGGTGTAGCAGTTGTATTGAGTGGCAGCTACAAAGATTGGTACCACTTCCATTTTATGTACCTCTCGAAGGTGTGGACCTTGTGATATTACAATTAACATTTCCTCCTGTTATTATAAGAAATGCAAGCAGACTAGTCTGAACTAGCCTGATTAAAAGCTCCGTTTCATGAAATACTTTTTAAAACTATGGTTTATACCAGAGGACTTCCTTCTGTCCAGATCGGCTCCTTACAAGGACCTAATGAGTTGTAGATAAATCTGTCTGAGGCTGGAATACCAGTTTCATTGGAACAATCAGGGAGTTTCACATTTCATTCTGCTTCTGCTGTCCTTGCATTTGGGCACAGCAGATCACCCATGCAGAGTGCACCTCAGGGCTGCAGACTATCTTTAGATAATTTAAAACATTCGTGATAGAGCATACTCACAGATAATCATCTATTGCACAATTTGTATTTCCTTCAACACCCCTGACTTAGTGGCATCCTATGTATCCTAAGGACTTAGAATCAATATTGGCTCAGAAAATCATGCTAGGAAGGAAAGCTGCAGTTGCTGTTTATTTAATAATTAAGGAGTTAAATACATTTGAAGAAAATGCAGCTTCATCCAAATTAGTTTTGCCTGAACTCCTGAATGTATGACCTTTGGAACAGTAAGAAGGGGCATATTGGTCTTATTCATATTGGTAATTGCTGGTGTTATTAACTAGTGAAATACACAGCATAATAGTAAGCCTTACAGTTATTTTTAAAACAGGTGAGGAAGCACAGTGGATTACATATGAGAGATTATTCTAATGTTAAGATGGTGTTTAAAAACTGGAGACATTTCTTACGTTATAAATCCTTGTATGACAGAACCTGCTTTAATAACTGGGGAAGTTTCCTGTAATACAGATCTGTAGATGACTAAACCTGCTAGAACAGTTCCTAAATTGTTAGGTTGCTAGAAGATTACGTACCTAAAAAATCCCAGGCACGTAGTTAGGGTTTGATTCCACAAGATGACCATAGGATGCCATAGCAATGAGCTTAAGCTCTCTGTAAAGCTGAGAATAGATATAGAATGAGAGCCGTAGAAACCTTTTGAAGGACCTTAGAACCTTTTGGAAGATATGTTTTATACAGCACCTTCATTTGCTAAGTTACATTGCAAAAAAATGCCCACAGTTTATCAATTAGATACAGTTCTCCAGCAAGACAGTTCCCATTGTTTATAAACACATTTTTTCTTTCGCTTTATACTATATCTAAAAGTTTGCACATTACCAGGAAAACTACTAGCATGTCAAGGCTATCAATAAAAGCCCAAAGTCAGTAGCTGACAACTGAAGAAATAACCCTAACAAGGCTTTAGAAGCAAATTACGCAGTATGAGAGACTGGGTTTTAAAGGTGATACCAATCCTGTGGACATCATTTTGCCAGTCCTTACGACTTTAAAGGGAACTTAGGTTTGGAGGTATATGAACATACATCATTCTCAAGGATCTTGGGCTGATCGCCCACAGCTGAGACCTTCCATACTGCTTGCAAATCACAGACTAATCACTTTTGCTTCAAGAAACAATTTGTTGAGGAGCATAAGCTTGAAAGTGCATGCCAACAGATATTTTAATCCTTCTGACTCAAGGGAAACAAATAAGTTTTCAGCGTATGCTCCCATGCTTACTTTTTGGCTTCCTGCTATCAGGCTACACTGATGTAACATCCTATACTGTTGGGTTTTTGACATTGTGTAGTACGTAAACTGAGAGAGTAACAATGAACAACAAATGAAAGTTCTTTGGCCCAGCTTTCATGTAACTGTACCTATAGTTCACTGAAGCAATGTCGTAGGGGCTTGCATAAATACACACATAAATACACATTTTCATAAGCACACTTTTTTTCTTTACAAATTATATTCATAAAACCTGATCCAGTTTTTCTTCTGTGTTTTTTTTTTTTTTTTGTTTGTTTGTTTGTTTGTTTTTTCCACAGCTTCTTTTGAGAGAGAGGAGGGCTGAACTGGACTTCAGAAAGAGTATCTTTCAAGGCAGAATTTGGTCTTAAGCAAATTTATTCACTGGCATATTATTAATGCATAAGCAGTAACAGAGTTCTGTCATGTACTGTTAATATCTCAAAGAAACTGAAGCAAGGCATATACAGTCTTTCATTGGAAACATTTTTGTGTTATTTTATACTCCTTCCTTCAATTCATGCTTTTAAATTCTAAGGGTGCTAAAAGTAGCCTTCCCTGCGCTGGATAAAAAACCAGCTACCTCTAAATAGAATCATAGAATAGTTAGAATTGGTAAGGACCTTAAGATCATCTGGTTCCACCCCCCCTGCCATGGGCAGGGACGCCTGACACCAGACCATGTTGCCCAAGGCTCTGTCCAGCCTGGCCTTGAGCACTGCCAGGGATGGAGCATTTACCACTTTTTTGGGCAACCTGTTCCAGTGTCTCACCACCCTCACAGTAAAGAGCTTCCTTATATCTAACTTGAACTTCTTCTGTTTAAGTTTAAACCCACTGCCCTTTGACCTATTGCTGTAGTCCCTGATAAAGAGTCCCTCTCTGACATAAATTTATTTAGATAAGTTCTTTTTCTAGAAGAAAAATAGTTCTTTGCATTATTTTTATACTTTCTTCAAGTTTCTTTATAACTTACTATAATCTGTTTTAACAACTTTTGGTATTTAAAAACTTGAGTAAAGGTTTGAGTAAATACCTTACTTTGCATACAGGAAAAGATTAAATATAGGTGCGCTTCCACTCCTAGGGTCAGCGTTTCTTCTTCCATTTCTGTTTCTGTAATGGGATAAATACACTGTGTTGCTTTCCAGGAAAACAAACCTTATTTATAAAAACACATCTCAATAAAAATATTTTTACTTCTTGTTGCCAAACTTGATAGTCTTATTAAGAAGATGTGTTTAAAACTTTGGGATTTAGAAAAGCTCGCGTAGTTACATTGGGATTTACATAACATTTGTCAAATAGTAACTGCTTTTGAATTGAAATTTTTCATATACTAAACTTTGCAAGTAACGATTACTGTTATTAGACTACCTTTTAACTAGTTACACACAGTAAAAGCTTCACATGTTTGGGGAAAGGATGATGGTTTGCTGTTGATAGCTCCATAGCAAAATTTTCTATTTACTTTAAAGTGAAAGGACTACAGCGCGACCAGCTGAAGCTTGAAAAACTTAATGAGAGGGAATGATTATGCCAATAAAATGCCAAGAAGTTGCAAGTACTTAATGCACACCCACACCCCCTGCTAAGGAGTGACAGCCAGCATGGATTTGTGAAAAAGCGATGTCAAACCAATTTAACTTCTTTTGAATCAGAGCAGGAAGACTTATGAATACAGAGAAAACAGCAAGTGTTATATATGACTTCAGTGAAGCTTTTCACAGTGTGTCTTTATGACTTACCCATAATTTGGGGTATCCTGTAGTGTACTAGATGATCTTTAAGGGCCCTTCCAACCCAAACTATTCTATGATTCTGTGATGTCCATAAGCCATAGAAACATGATCCAGCTTAAACTCTAGCATTGGTTAATGGCCCAGTAGTGGATGGTCAGCACAGAAGAATGTATCAATCACATGGCTTCTGTCCAGTCTTTGTATTTACAATCCAGGTCAGGGGATACACACTGCGCATAGCAAATTTGAAGTGACACCAAACTGAGACGGGACTGTAAGCATGCTGGAGGTCAAGATTAAGATTCAAAGTGATCTTGCAAATTAAAGAAATTGTTTGAAAAAGATTACATGTTATGCAACAGCAAAAAGCACAGAACAATAAAAAAAGCGGTACAAATACAGTTGGGGGGGGGGGGGAAATGCCTACGTAACCATTCTGGAGAAGCAGACCTAGAAGTGATAACAGGTCGTGCCACTATGAAAAATGGAAGCACCATGTTTGGTTGTATGAAAACAAGGACATACCAAAACAGTTCTTTTTTTGAGTAGAACTGTTATACCTAATGCCTGGTAAGGCAAGAGCACTGTGTCCAAACATAGTTTGGGACATACAGCTATTTTTGTTGTGGTCAAATTGGATATAGGTCAGGCAAGACCTCTGTTTATTCTCATTTCTCTAGATCATTTAATCAAGAAAGATTGAATAAACGGGACGTGCTGAATATAAAGCAGAGACTGCTGAGAGGAACATGCCTGCAAGTACATGGTAAGGAACTGCAAGAGGTAGAGAAACATCTGTCCCCTATTTTCGTGAAAAACAGAATAAGTAGTGATTGCATTAGGCTTAAGAAATTCTTTCAAACCAAAGAGGTAATTAAACACTGGAGTATAACATCTGGTGAGGTTGTGAATTCATCATCAGTAGAAACTTTTAAGAAACAAGTAGGCAAACATCTGTCAAAGCTAACGTAGTTGATCCTGCCTTCAGGCAAAGAAAGGATGGGATGATCTCCTGCAGCCACTTCCAGCTACATTTAACTCATTACAGTTTTTTTTGTATATACTTCAAATGACAAAACCCAATGTTTGAGTCTATTTACAATATAGGCTGCAATTAGATTTTTAGGGAAGTAAGAAACTGCTCAAATTCCCAGCTCCTGCTTCTGAGGTGAGAACAAAAAGAAGAGACAAATGCTGAATAAGGACTCTGGTTCTCAAGCTGCGATGAACTGAACTACAGCTCTTAGAGATAGGCACCACTGCTTCTAGCTACCTGCTTCTTCTTCCCTCCATGCTATCAGCCTCTCTATAGCACAGGGACAAAAAGGAAAGACAGGCCATGGCTTTGCAGGAAGACTTCAAAGCCCCTTACAGTAACTGCAGTCATTGCTGAGGTCAGATATTTGCTGGTTTGCTAAGGGCTGGGGCTGACAAGAGTTCTCTTTTCCCTGCTGCCAACCACACTTTCTGATGAACATCAAAAAGACAGACAACTATAGCCAGCACAGACACAGGGTAGTCTTCTTCCTTCTCCTGTGATTCCAGCAAAGCCAAGAGCTGGAGCACAGAGGTCATCCAGCTAATGCATCTCCTGCCGCAGAGATGGAGAAACCAAGATGATATAGCAATCCATAAAGCGCCTATTGGCGAATGGACATGACCCCATATAAATGCAATGCTCCCCCTGGTTTGCTCCTGTACCACATGTTTATAAAAGGTCCCTTTTTCACTGTGAGAACTAGCACAAAAGGAGCTCAGTACCACAAAGAATTAATCTCCAAAGTTTTTTCGGTTTCTGACTTTATATTCACTTCTTTTTGGAGGGCAGGACAAGTACTTCTGAAGACATGCTTCACATTTAAGCCTTTGTTGAGATTTTCAATTAAAATAGAATAAACCTTTTGGGATGAAATCAAATGTGCCTTTTAATTGGCACGGCACATTAAACACAAATAAACACATTGTATTGCTTGCATAGCAAGAGCCAAGAGGATATTTGCTAAGTATTCCCTAGCAAGTACTGTGGTGTCTTATTTTCTAACTCACTGCTATGCTGACAGCTCAGTTTTCAAATGAAGTCATTAACATTTCTGGCATTTCTTAGCTTTATAAACAAATTAATTTCAAGCACGTTTCTCCTTTATAATAAAAATAATAAAATGCATATTCTTAGGCTATTGGTCCACTAGCAACTTCCAAAATCTGAAATCTGGTCGCCAAGAGCCAAAGCAGGGAGAGAGGGACGAGGGATTCTGCCGATGTGGAACCTGAAACAAGCCCTTTCTGATAGCCACCAGGGGGAGAAAACTGCCACTGGGATCTGGAATACTCTCAAGGTCAGTTGAAAGACGTACCTTTTGCTAGGACATTCCGGAGGCTTCGGTCCATCAGTTGTGGTAGCAGTCTTACTGAATTAGTTAGGAGAAAATAATGCATTTTAGTTTTTCCCTGAAGTACTTTTAAACCACATATAATACAATTTTACTTAACAAATATAAACCTATTTAATTATTACATGGATCATAGAATCATAGAATAATTTGGGTTGGAAGGGACCTGTTAATGTTGCATATTACTGTCTTTCAAAATTAATAATGTCATTTTTAATAGGTCCAAGTGCATAGTAAGATATAACTTAGCATGAGTTAGTACAAAAAAATATTGCTGTATATGAAAGGAACAAATCTATTTAAAGCAACTATACAGCATAACACATACTTACATCTTTGCCTCTTAGAAACTCTGTGTAAGAATATTAAAGAAAATAAAAAATATATCTCACTTAAATGTCGACTTGATGCTCAAAGAGAGTAATGTGCACTCACACTGAATTCAGAATGTAGGAATAAGAAATTTAGGAGGGTTCACATCTTGTTGGAATAAATAATAAAAGAGAATCTCACATTAAATGCTATAATGTGGGCTCTTCCCATAGTATTTTATGGATATTATACCCTGCATCTCTCATTCTGAGCATGTATTCAGAATTACTTCCTTGCGTATCTTCTGATATTGTTTTTTCCACGTTTGCATTCACTCTGGGGTAAAAGCACAGAAAATAGGATGCATGGCACAAAAGCAAGTTTAAAGAAGAGTTATTTAAAATACAGTTCACTGCACCTTTTTAAGAGGCAGGGGTCAAATTTAAAAGTTGGCATGAATTTTTAATCACGATTAGGACTAAGGCTCACTACAACTTGCAGTCAGGGACACGAACTTAGGGTCAGGACCAGTTTTGGGGTGGGTGATAGGTAGCCCTCCGCTCTACTAACCAAAAAAGCTAGAAGTGATGTAACAGCTAAATGTCCACTAGATGCCAGGCTTCCTTTGCGGAGCAGAGCAGCCGTCCGGCTTTCCACTGCTTTATACGTCTGGCCTCTGAGTCAGCTCTTGCTTGTGTAGTGGACACAAGCTTCAGTGTTTAGCACCAAATCCTGATCCCATTCAGGTTCCATGGCAAACCCGCTGGATTTCTCTCTTGTATCTCCCAGAAATTTCTGAGAGTCAAAAGCCTTTTCAGAAGGATTAAAAATAGGAGTTGTCAGTAAGAAGAATTCGGGGTTTTCGGTGTCCCTCTTTTCTGTACCAGCAAAAAGCTCCCAGTGAAGAGAACGGGATGAGTTTTGTGATTGACATACTCAATCAGCAAACAAACCTAGCTGAACAGTGGCAAGGAAGATTGCTGACTCTGCCTCCTGTTCTCCTGGTGCCATCGTCGACAGGTAGGTGACCTCCAGCTCTGGCTGTCATCAAATAGGCTAGGCAGCAGCTCAAAATATTGACTTAAAGCTACACTGGAGCAATATTTACTTTCTGATTATCTTGCTTCAGTTGTTGAGAGTGGCTTCCAGAGTGCAAGCATCCCCCTGCAAGGAGGGAAGCAGGGGATGATGGGCCAGTAGCTCTCCCACCACCAGCAGTGCCTGGGGCAGGGCACACTCCATCTCACCTGAAGGACCAAGCCAGAGCACTGGTGTTGGGCACACCATGCTCCAGCAGTACTGCACACCTCTCTAGGAGGTCACAGCTGTTCATGGTGCTACTCCCTCATGCTGGCACAAATTCAGGCTTTTATGGTGGGATTTGGGTTACCTCGAGGAAAATGGCATGGCAATCAGAAGCCACACCGGCTCCAGCTTCTAAAGAGACTAGAGCTGTGTGGTGCTTGTTGTCTTATTAAACGGAGGGTCTGGTGGTCTGACTTACTGATCATTAGAATCATAGAATTGTTGAGGCTGGAAAAGACCATTAAAATAATTGAGTCCAACAGTTAACCTATCACTGCCAAGTCCACCACTAAACCATGCTACTGTGTGCCACATCTACGTGTCTTTTAAATATCTCCAGGGATGGGGACTCAACCACTTCCCTGGGCAGCATGTTCCAATGCTTGACAACCCTTTTGGTGAAGAAATTTTTCCTAATATCCAATCTAAATCTTCCCTGACACAGCTTGAGACCACTTCCTCTTGTCCTAGTGCTTGTTTTTGGGAGAAAATATCGACACTCCCTCACTACAATCTCCTTTGTGTGGTTATAAGGAGAGAGAAGGTCTCCCCTGACCCTCCTTTTCTCCAGGCTAAACACCCCCAGTTCCGTCAGCTGCTCCTCATCAGACCTGTGCTCTAGGCCCTTCATCAGCTTTGTTGCCCTTCTTTGGTAATGCTCCAGCACCTCAATGTTTTTCTTGTTGTGACGGGCCCAAAACTGAACACAGTATTCAAGGTGCAGCATCACCAGTGCCGAGTGCAGAGGATCAATCACTTCCCTAGTCCTGCTGGCCACTCTATTTCTGACACATCAGTTCTGCTGTGAGTAGGTACCTTAATTTCAAAGGACTGCTCACAGGGCAAGAAAATGCCCAATTTGAGTAAGGGCCTTTGGCAAGTTAGGCTACAGTAGTTTGATTGCCTTTTGCTAACTTAGAACATTAACTACTCAAAAATGCCTGCCTATATTATTCACAAAGCCCTTTCTTGAATTCAAATTAGGATAATGAAGTATTTCTAGACAACAATGTAGTATGATTAATTTGAAAAAAAAAAAAACTTCTGAATAATAAATGCTTACTTCTGTTTAGGGTAACATAATTGCCACTCTGTGACTAACACATTTTCTTCAGTTTCATTTAACTTCTTTCAGTCATTGAAGGGAATTTTGGTGAGTGGACCAGTTTACAAGTATTCGGTAATTGCATCTGCATTTCTCCTCTTGGCTCTCAGATTTTGCCTCTGGCTCTATGGGACTTGTGTAGCTTCATGCCTTGATTTGCAGTGAGCATCCTGCGCAGCTTCCACAGATTTTAAGCAGAGATCCAGGTGCTTGACGGATTTGAGAAAATCACTCAGAGCAGGGCAGTTAGTTCTCTACTCACCCCTACCGGCTCTTCCCAGTAATCCTGCCATACACTACATGCTGAAAACAATTAGGGGGGATAGAATAGGCTCTGCCACTTTGCCTGTCATCAGCTTCCCCATTGAGATCAAGTTGCATTAATGTTAATGGTCCGGCCCGTCTCATGCTCAGCATTGTTGCATCCCTAAACTCAGCAAAACTCTGTGGTATTGAGTCAGAGTAATAGACATATGTGAAAGGATTGCTGCAGTATTAAATTTTGTCAGCCCTGTGAGCTGGAGATTTATTTTAGAACTCAATTTTCCCTGTGAGTAAAAAGGAAAAATGATAAAAGCAGCTGCTGGTATCACATACAGGAAAAAATGTTCTCTAAACATGTATGAGGAACCAGCCGGTTTACACTGGGCAGAGCCTCGTAGATAGAGACATTTCTTTATTCATGTATCTCAGTGAGTGGTAAATGAGGCATGCTCACAGAAGTTATTTGGGATGGAAATGAGTCTAATTAGTCTATCCAACTTAGGAAAAACACTGTGAGGCAAGTCTGGGGAAGATGGGAGTTAGCAACAAAACAGCAGTGGAGAAACACAGTTAGGCACTTTCCGCAGTTAAGCAGAATATTTATTTCAGGTTTCATTTGACAGAATAAACAACAGATAAGGGGACAGTTCAGGCAGGCAAACATTTCTAAGAAACTAGTTTTAAAACATTCTTATTTTAATTGCAGGGTATCTAAGTAGCCTTTTACATATTCCTGCCTTAGCTTTCAACTTCATATTTTGTTGTACAGTAACCAGTAAAAAGCTGCTCAGTTACTTCAGGGCTTTCTGAATGGGGCAGGGGCAGATATGCTCCAAACTTAAATTGTACTAATAAAAATTGGTGCCTTTTAAGGTTAGCGAGGATGTACCACTGATTTTTTAAAATAAGCTGCTAGAATATGTACATGTATTTTATATACTGACAAATCTTTTAATCTGCAAGAATTGCATCTAGTAATGAATCACATTCTTGAAGTGAATAATTCAGCCCTTGACGCCAACCTCTGAGGGAGAATATTGTGGTCATGGTGTCTGAACAGTGTGGTAGCTATGGCTACCTATATAATTCTTAGCAATGGAAAAAAAAGTGACAATGACATTAAATTTAATCAGGTTCCCCTTTTCTGTGGTTCCCACTGGGATGAGCCACTAGTGTCTTGCCTTAAATATTCAAAGCCTTCAAAGTTTGCATGTGTTCATATACTGGGACAATATCCTGCTAATACAGAACAATGGATCTGTCATGTATTTCTCCTGTGGGTAGCCGTAAGTTTGAATTTAGTTAGTATAGGGTATTATGATTGCTGCTCCTTTAGCGATTGTCTTTACATTAGTCTGCACTTAGAAGGAAGAAGAGCAGCAATGAAATGTAGGGAAAAATACAATGAACATGGCTATTTTGGTTTGGAAATATGGAGCCAAGGACTGTGTCTTCTTAAAAAGATCCAGCTTTATTTCCAGTCACACTTCATCTGACATGAATGAGCTGGTACTACATATAACATGGCTGAATACATTTGAGAAACGCAACCTAACATGTATTTAGAAAAGAGAGCCTAGAATGAAACTAGTTTGATGCACAAATTCTTTGAATTTACATTTGTTAAAATTCATAAATACTTTGTGTTTTTTTGACACAAAAGAGCTGTGAAAATGTGACTTTTATGAATAGCTACTAGTGCAGGAACTTTCATTTCAATTTCCTTAACCTGCAGTGGAAGTCAGTAGTGAAAAAGCTGAGAATGACTATAAATGCTTGTGAGTGTTGATTTGAAGTAGGTATTTCAAAACATTGTCCTTAAAAATCATACATTTTATTTTTAAGTGGGAAAAGAAAAGAAAGGTATTTTTGCTGTTAATTTGGAGGTAGGTTTTGCAGCAGGTAAATGTACCACAGTGAAACAGTGGTGCCTGTCACAGTTAAAGACATTTGACAAAAAATTGTTTCCTTGGTTTATAATTCTTTGGAGAGTCCCTGCAATGAGAAAATTATGAAGTCTGTGATGATTTTATATTCTTTCTGTGACTTTTTGGTACCTTCATGGTGCTTATCTTTGTCTGGCGTGGTAAACCCAAGCCTGTTCTTAATACTTTCTCAGTGAATTAGAGCCACAATTTTGAAAGCGTCCCTAGTAAGGTGTACCATCTCTCACACACATACTCACAAATGAATACTAGTAAGTGAGCACACAAGCACCTTCTGCTATTTCTACATGCAAACCAAAACACTTGAGAAGAGGTGACTACCTCTGTATGCCACATTCTTACAATCTGTATCTCATTAAATGAAGTGCAAATAGGATACTTATTTGTCCTGTTGGAACTCAAACTAAAGAAGACTGCACTCTTCTACAGTACGGTACACCATAAATGAAACAGGATGTTATCCACCTTTATTTATTTTACCAGGCTATTATACAGTCATACATGCTACTCATGATCCTGCTGCCTGAATGCTTCTCATATCTATGATGTGTCCACATAAAAAAAAAAGTTTATTCTCTTGCCCTTTCTTTGCTCCATTCAGAACAGATTAAGGACCCACCTTTATTTTATTTAGGTCATTTACCATTAAACTATTTTATGTATCTAGATCATGTAGCAAAGACTACACGATCTTCCTTTAATTTTAACATCATAAAATCTATTCTCTAGGGAAAGCAGTTTCTAAAAAGCTTGGGTTTGAGGCAGTGCTGTTTGCAACCTAGGTTTAAACCAAGCTCCATGGTATGATCGAGGACATCAGTCTCATCAGCTTCAGTCCCTGAGGCTGCAGCACTCTATGAATAATCTAACAGTAGAAGCATAGGTTTAAGTTTCATTAAAAATAACAGCATCTTCTTAGGCACAGTTTATTCCTAAAGGGTCACAGAAATGCTTGCCCAAACAATGGCAAGAGTAGGACTGTCCATATTTCCCAGACACGCTTGCTTTCTCCACATGGAGATTTTATCCAGGTGGGATACAAAGACTCTGGCCTTTTGTCTAGGTTTTTACAGGCTGCCCCACTTAGTGCGAGCCTCTTGTTCTGAATGCAAATTTCACACCAGTGGCTTTTACACATGCACAGACTGATGACACAGCATGCATGCACTAGTTACAGTTCTTCCTCAATTTAACACACACATGAAGGTCGGATGTCTCAGGCTCCCCTTGGATGTGTGCTACATAGCACATGCTTCTATCCAGGAGATGCCAGATAAAAATTGCAAATCTGCTCAAGACTTCTGGTTACCTTTAAGGATGAAGAGAGGAATTAATTCAGCCTGCTCTTCTGTTCCTACTTGCTCATTACCCAGATGTTCTTGATGATGATTGCCCAGTGCTGCTGCATGTCATACGGATTTTGGTTTGAGATTCGTCTACATTTTAATTCTGTGTTTGATCCTGTTGTATGGACACCAATTCAGATTTTGAACAGGACTAGATAAATTTGTTTTTGAACGTCTGTAGGACTAGTATTCCAGTTTTATTTTAACATACATTTTACTTATGATTCTCCTTCACACACACACCCCCCTTTCAAACCAACCTACTCCCCTTATTGCCACTTCAAAAACTTTGCTGATATGATAATGCCAAAAAAAGGCTTAAGGATATAATCACCTCCTGATCTGTTGACACCACAAAGTGATCATAGAATTATAGAATAGTTTGGGTTGGAAGGGACCTTCAAAGGCCATCTTGTCCACCCCCCCTGCAATGAGTAGGCAATGTCTGGTCTAATTAAGACCTAATAATGAGCTACATGTTAAGATACGGAACAACATGAAGCAAGTCAGGAAAACTGAAAGAAAGAGTTGTACCTCTTGCAAGTCAGACTTCTTAACTGGCCAGTCAAGTGCAAGAGACAAGTTCTGCTTCGACAAAACAACTTTTGCATCTCCAAAAAAGTGACACCCAAATTTAAACTATTTAAAGGAGTGTCAGATCTTTCTCTTAAACAGAGCAGTAGCAAATACCTGACTAGCAGGAGCAAGTTGAATAGATGAGAAGCAAATAAAAGGCTGGACCAGATAGCTAAATGTTACTGTGTCCCCAAAACTGGCCACATGCTTCCTACCTCTGGCACCAGGGTTTTCCTAGGAGCTCAGAGGTGTAAGGTGAGTCAGTTCAGTTCACTGATCTGACTGAGACCTAAATGGATGGCAGGGTGGGAAAAAAAAAAAAGTCATTTCACATTTAATCTTCATGCAAGTAGATAATGTGCTTTCCTTCATCTGTATCTGTTATGAATATCTGGAAGTGTGTCAGCTAGTCATGGTGCTTTAAACAGATGGGTTTTTTGCCATTTTTCCCTGGAATAAGTAAAGGATGAGTTCAAAGTAAATGACTATTAATGAGGCATTTCTTACCTAGCCATGTAGCAAATCTATAAATAGGGACACCTAGACATGATAACTCCTGCTAACCAGTATGTTCTTTGATGAACCCAAACAATGAAAAGGTGTTTCTCCACAGAAATAGCATAAACTGGTTCAGGAGCAGATATCACAGAGGTCAGGAGGAACAATAGCCTTCCAAGGAAGTAGTGACATCAAGAGAGTTTGCTAACAGCCAGCAAGGTGTGCGTGCCAAATCTGAACCACAGAGATGCTAAATAGAATTAGCATAATCATAGAAATTTTTCATTAGAAAACCACTATTCTCTCTTCCCTGGATAGATCACATCACTGACAGCCAAAACACCACTCCTAGTTGCCTGATATCAGTAATTGCTACCTAGTGGACACAACTATACGTCTTACACTGAATTTGCCATTAAGATTTTTTAGCTGTGTTTCCTACCAGCAGTAATGTATACTGATGATATAACACATGCCACTAGGCTTAGTTCTCATTTGAAATTGGAGGGTATACCTCCGCAACCAAGAAAACAGCAAACTACAAAAAGAACAGGTTTTCTAAGAGATAATAGAAAAGCAGGTTGTGACAAAATATTGTGCTTGATACAGAGAGACAAATTCCAATATTGGGGTATCAGTTTGAATTTTGTCAGATTCCTACAGCAATGGCTACAACAAAGCATAAGTTACCAAATCTTACAAGTCAAATCAGGATCTTAGCGTTAATAAAAGTAATTATTTCAGAGTTAAACTTCCTTTGTACATTTAGGGAAGTAAAGATGTTGCCATCATTTATTTTTTTTCTGGTTACACAGTCAGATCTTAGTGCAGGGCTGCTTAAAAAATATATTCATTTTTCCAAGTAACTGCATTCTTTAAGCCATAGTTAAATGAAACTTTTACAAGAATATAGCTGTGAAAATGTTTAAATCATCATTTAAAAAGTATGGATACTGTGATTCATTCTGCTATAGAATGATACCTAAACTTACGTTTGATGTGTGTTTTGTTTCCAGTGACTAAAAAAAAATGCTGTACATAGTTCACTTATCCTCATCTGACTCTTAAAATTACTTCACCAACTGTTTCATTATCATTGTACTTAAATTCAAAACCTAATATGGGCTCAAGACTGAAACAAGCATCAGTGTACATACATTTACACTCTAGAATCTGTACATGTCTACGTAAGTATTCAGTCCCAGTATATCGGTTTTATTCCTTGCATTTTCATAGGAGAGGCACAAAATGTCTTAGGTCAAATACCCGAAGTGGTAAACCTGGCAAATGTGATCCCCAAAGAGGTAAAACCAATTGAGATGTACCCACAGTGACCAGTTCCAAAGCACAGTAACAGTCTATAAAATAGCCACATCATCAATTAAGTCATTTAAACCAGAGGGAAGTCTGATTGTCTCAAGATTTGGTTAAACTGTGTTACTGAAGTAACATTACCAATAGAGAAAAAGCCCAAACCAACCAAATAAACAGGAAGAGCCTTTCAAATCAAGGCAGCTAACTATAGTCAAGGGATTTCACCTTGACCAAAAGGCCAGTGAAGATGTACTCAGGCAGGAATGAAGGGCTGGATCCCCACCATCCCACAGTAGCTGAGGTAAAGGATAATCTTACATATAATACAGGATTCAGATTATATGGTTAATGGGCCACAGAATTACACTTTTGCCTTCAAATTCTACCTCCTCCAGCCCTGTTGTAAAAAGCAGACATACCCAGCGATGTTTTTGTGGTTTAGATGTATTCCCTTTTTCATGCAAACTCAATCGCACAATCTTATTTCAGTATGATTAAAATAGTGGTTGGCCAAAATTAAAAGCTCTTCCTTTGACTTTCTACATTAATCATGGGGAAACCATGTGACTTGCTTTCTGAGGTATAAAAACACTAGCCAAAAATAAGGCTGCTACAAACTGGGGCTATGCAGGCTTAATGAAGGTGTGGCTTTTTATTGCTTGATTCCCTGGATCCCTGTGATAGCTCTCCAGGGGAGAGCAATATAATAAAAAGGGTAAGCTGATATGGCCCTTTAGAATAACAATCTTCTTAATTGCTTTATGCATCTCTTCTGTGGACTCGCCTCAGGGGAGCACACCCTGTTGGCAAACAACAGCTTCTGTAGTACAGGTATTAAACAGCGATTCCAAAGTGCACCAACTTGCGTGTGCCTGGTGGAGCCCGGCTGACCCTTTATCAGCTCAGCATAGGGGTGATAAGGTTATTTATTGTCATCATCCTGTGGCGCAGCAAGGTTAGTTGTAGCTAATTCCAAAACATATTCCTGCAAATCAGATGGAGTGTTGAGACCATGTTAAGCCTGGGATATGAGCTACACATCTGCAGCTCTGAACACCCTTCTGAGCTAACAAAACTTCTGACCTGGTGCCAGGTGCATCCCTGTTTAGAATCTTGAATTCCTTCAAAATGAGGAGTATCTTTCCTGGGATGCTGGGGACCACAGGGACACTATTGTTGTCACAAACTGAAAAGGTACAGCATGACACCTTTGGTGCCCTCTTTTTGGGTAGGATTTGGTGACAAGCAAAAATTATACCTTTGTCATTATGACAAAGACTCACTGTTCTTCCCATTGCGCTAAAATAAACCAACTAAGTCAGCACAGTTGGGTTTCAGATTCCAGGGGACAGTGAGTCTCACTTGGTAGAAACTTTTTATCTCAGTCTGGCTGACATGGACAGTATCAGTTTGTGACACAACAATTCTGTTTTGGTTTTCTGGTGTTTGTGAACTGGCCTGTAAAGTCTGTTTGCTTCAGAAACCAGTCACTCCAGAGCTTGTGGGATGCATAGCTTCCTCAGTCTTATAAAGTACAAAGTTAGAAGCTTGCTATTGTGATATGAGGTATTTTTAGCTGCAGCGTTTAAATTAAGAGAATCTGTGAGAAATCCAGGAACACCTGAGTTGTTTATAAACAATTAACACCATCAGATTAATCAAGAGTCAAAGGAGACAGGTAACTACAATATAAAGTGATTAGAAGTGGTATTGCAGGCTAATCTGATATAGTTGAAATGCTGGTTTACACAGTTTGCACAGATGCCACAAACAACAAATAATTTACAAAAACCAGCCTGTCAGACAGAAACACCACAATCCTCCAGGAGAGTAGCCACAAGGGCAAGGTCCTTTTGAAAGAGGACATTGGCAAACAGACCCTCACGCATACTTTCTCCCAGTGTGGTTCTATTGCTAAAAGCCAGAAGTAAAACTCAAAACTTCTCTTCTGGGCTTACCATAATAACTGACTAGATGACTAATGGCTAGAATACATTTGCACTGCTCACTCCTCCTGATGACCCTGGAGGGCTACCGCAGCTCTGATGAGAGGAGTGGATTCTGCACCGGGCTGGTAGGCAGCTGGCTGCTATCTCTAACTTCCTCAGCCTTGATGCACTAAATGTGCTTTAAAGGGAAGGAGACAAAGGTCTTCCCTTTTCACGATGGGTCCTTATGAGACTGAAGACAGCATTTCTTTTGTTCACTTTGAGACTGAGAAACTATTTCATTGGTGCTTCTCCCTGGTTCTGGGAGAAAGTCTATTCAGAATTGCAGTTAAGATGGCCTGGTCAGGATCTGTGTCTGCGTAGGTGGCAGAAAAAGTTATGCCTACTGCTCTGAGAGCCAGAAATAACACAATAAACATTTTAGTTTTCCAGTAAAGTAAGACCTGTAACTGAGTAGTGAAAGAACGTGGAATTCTTGCAAGCAGGCATTTTATGCCTTCGTGTGTACATCAGTTGAATTCTGACAGATTTTTGCATCCTTGCACCATAGTTCAGTATCAATCCTTATGTATACTCTTTGCTCCTAAAAATATTTTCCTCAATTTTTCTTTTTCTTTCAGACCCACAGTACTTAGAAGAACAAATTTGGTTGAGGAACAGGGAAAAAATTCTCTCAGTAAGGATAAACAGAGAAAAATAGCTTGTTAAGAGAGGTAGGCCGCTAAACTCACCAAGAGCTCACAAAAGAACATAAGGGTTATTTTTCTTATCTTGTAATAGCCTGATGGTTTGCAAGTCCATTCATCTTTGTTCTTTTATGTCACTACACATTCCCCAAGATATAGGTGTGTGTATATATTTCATATATTCAGCGTTAATATGAGCTAATCAAAATCTGTCCCATTAGGAATCTTTGATCTAGTCCTTTATTGTGTTGGTACTGTGATACAGCAGACACCCATAGACGAACATGTGCCATTTCTCATATTGTGCCTATTACACAGCCTTTGAACCTCCAACTTTGAAAAACAGTCGCATGTGGTGATGTGGGAGTACAGTGAATCTGTGTCAGCCAGGCAGAATTACTAGCCCAAGTGGTTGTTTGTTAAAATGCGTGGACTCTTTCCCACCCGGTTTAGTGCTGTTTGGCTTTATGTGACGTCAGGGAAAATCTTCCCAATAAATAGTAAATACTTAGTGAGCTCCTACAGATTAGATGTGTCAGCTTCGAGGTGCTTGAACATTTTGAAGTAGAACAGGAAGAATCAAACTGTGTGTCTCAGAAGACAGCTTGGATCACCAAAAATGGCAACACAGGGCCTCTAACTTCCTTGACAATTTCTCTGGTGGCGTTCAACCTTTTTAACTCTGAAGGGTCTCCCAAATTGCACAGATTAATGTGAGAAATCCTGCAGCTGAGTAGCTGTGTTTGCACAAACCCCGGAGAAGCAGGGGCACCTGACTCCTGCCTGCTGCAGACAGTGATGGATGTCCCGAAGCAGTGCTGGGTTCAAGTGCTGGGATTCCTGGCGCACAGACCGTGCACTGCTCTTCTCTCAGATGCCGTATCAAGAGCTAATGGGGCGACAAGGCGCGCCAATCCCTAAGGTTCAGTGTCTGGTAGTTAGACTCATTACAATTAGTCAACTTGATATATTGTTTACAATTTACACCAAACAAGCTTGGGGCTAATTATGACTTAGCTAGTTTGTCTCTTTGATGTCAAGATCCTCTGCAGGAGGCCCAGCTAGTGAACAGCAACTACGTTTAGTCTCAAGCTCAGGTACACAGAATCAACATGGCCTTCAAATTCAACTGTAGCTTAATGTCCTCAGATGTTAAGAACTGTATTAGCATAGCTGGTAAGCCATAGATTTATTTCTATAGTCTCTTAAAACACCTGCTATCCAGGAAAGCAGTGATTAAGAAAAAGGCCTCACAGCTGTGAATTTCAGACATTGCTTACATACATTCCAACACAGCAAGGCTTCATCCACACAAAATGCAATGAAAATGTGCCAAATATTGTGTCATTGCACTAAAATTTATGGATTGCATTTCTGGTTGAAACTGCATTATTATGAAAGCTAAAACATGAAAGATAGATGGTTTGACCCTTTCACATAGAATTATAGGTTTACTTTACAAATGTGCTGCTAACAAAAGCGATGTGATCAGACATGCCAATGTTTTTGTTCTACAATCTCAAATCACAGAAATTAATTACTAAAGTTTTTAAGGCAGAAACTAGATCTAGTCAGAAGTCAAATCAGAAAGTAAAGGCTTTTCAACGGAACGTAGTGCTCCTTCCCTCAGTGAGAATACTGAGTCACAAAAATTCCCTTTGCTGTGGACACCACTGTCAGATCATTAACCTTGACTCTCACCCTCACCTTTGGCACTGGGTGCATAACTCACATGAGAACCGATTATCCCATCGACATGCCCACAGTGGCAAGAAGAGCTGTGGTAAGAAAGTCAAGCGTCATATAAGCTCTCTTAACAACTCCTAGATCAAATTTGTAGCTACAAAATGTAGCTACAAGGTTGGTTTTATACACTTAATTTTTGCAGCTCAGCATAAGAAAAAGCTTTGTACTTCTTTGGATTTGGTAGCAGTAATAAAAAAGCTGCATCTAGGTTTTAGCTGACAACTGTGGTGGTGAATCACGAGACAAAATAGCATTCCTTTTGTTCTTGCATACTTGGATGGAGTCTGCCGTGCCTCTCACAGAAGTCAGAATGTGTGTCTGTTCCCACAGTAAGGTGATAAGCTGGAGTGTGGGTTTATTCACTGATTTGTTGGTTTACATTTCTAACCACACTGAGATTACAGAAAACATTTGAAACCTATAATCAGGATATTTATTTTCACAACATCTAACCTTACAGAATCAGTTTTGAACAAAATCAGAAAAGCTTCCAGCCTTGGCCTAAAAGACTCCCACATCTGGGTGACAACTGTCACCAGTTGGGGAGAGTCAAGGGAATGAAGTCAGTGGAATAAATGTCATATATCTCCCTGAAGAGTTAAGTAAAACCCATCAATAATAAGTTAGGATTTCCCAGTAAACTCTACCCTGTTCCTGAACAGTAATTTTATTAATCAGTACGTATTTTAAGAAAGATGGGTGAAAATAGGCGTTAGAAACAAGCTCTGAATAGTTGGAATTTTAAAGCTACTGTATCCTTTTAACCTCTCTGGGACTTTTTTATCTGTAATTACAGAAAAATCTGTTTAACTACTAAGGAAAAATGACATTAATAGCTGGGATAAAAATTGTGGTCATGAAAAACATTAAAATAAGAGTGGGTAGTCAGACAAAGTGATGCCTGTAAATGTTACCTTTTCTTGTCTGCCTCTAAGAAAAACACTTGCGAGTTACACTGATGAGGGAGAATCCCAGGTAAAATCCCTGGAAAAATAAATACCATGCCTAAAGTGAAATCAACCCAATTTTGCAGACCTTACTTTCAAAAGATATTTCAGTTTATCCCTTCAAGTGTTAAAAGATGAGGTATGCCCCAAACTCACACTCTGAAATTGAAGCAAACTTTTCCCACCGGTTTAGGTATCCAGTCAGCTTATCCACAGAGATGGGCATTAACCATGACTTTCAGACCCACAGTTTGCATTAACCCATTTCTGCTACACAGACAAACCTGCAAACTTAAACACCAATACCTGAGAAAGTCACAACTTGCTTCTTCATGAGACTTTAGGATAAAAAAAAAAAACAACAGGAGTTTTCTACTGGATCTCTTTGAGGAACAGCACACCAGGTTGAATTCTTCACAGAGGCAAAACTGAACTCCTCCTGAAGCCTCACATGCATATCTGAGAAGATAACTGCAGCCACAGCAATTATTTTCAATATTGAAAGAAATTTAATGGAAAGTTTACTAGTTACAGATGGGATTTTGTGTTTCTTTTGAAGCTGAGGGACCATTGTTTTGCAGCTATGGCTACTGTTATCTGCTATGTTTACTCCACTCGAAAATCTCTGACCTCTGCATTCCCTGTGTCATAAAAAGAACAAAGCAGTGAAAACTGATTAATAAAAGTCTTCGACTCTACTAGCAAAGCAGCAATGAGCATCAAAGAACTTGAGTTGAAGAGTATGTCCTCCGAGACTAAACACCTCTTCTTTCTAGTTTTTTGACACACACAAACCTGTTCCTCTCTCCCTCCACTGAGTAAATTCACCTGGCCAGCTAGCAGCAAAATTGTATTTCTATCCCTCCTGTGATAGAAGGATAAGGTTAAGGGAATGTTATAATGCCTTTATAGCATAAAAAACAGTGGCAAATCTGAACCACCTGAGTTCTGTCTTTGCAAGACAATGATAAATGTCCACTTGAAGTGCAAAGATCAAGTACTAGGAGAGCAAGGTCAGATGCTTTACATGACATCTAATGTGACTGTCATTTCTCAGGCTCGGTAGCCAATGGAAATGTGGCGACAGGATGAACCAATCACTAAGGTACCATGTCTGGCATTTAAATAGAGTGCAGTAATTCCAGCAGTGCCAAATGATTGGAGATCTAATTGCCACTGTCTAATGAATTCCTCAGTGGCTTGGCATGTACGTTCAAAAAAGTGTTAGGCTGAGTCTGGCAAGGTACTCTCACTAAAAATGCATGTTCGAAAGATTAAATTCTTCTTTTCTACTCCTAAATAGTATCATGAATTAATGAAAGGTTCCATACAGGCATAGCTATAAATAATGGAAGACCATTTTGCTGTTTTATTGTGAATTACCTTTCTATATGTTCTATTTGGCTCTAGGGAAATACTGTTGTCTGTGTTAAATGCCCCTCCAAGATGATGAGAATTATTCAATTAAATTTGTTGTTTTAAAAATCATTATCAACTACCTTTCTTTGAAGAGTATATCAACTTACGGTTGTTTTAATGTACTAGTGACAGATTCAAGATACAAAGCATCGATTAAAGGAATAGAAAATGTCATTTGTTGGGAGACTGAAGACCTCTGTGTATTCCAGTTAAGTGGACTTGATCACTCCCTCTGAGCACCTCTGGGGGAACCAGAATTTGGTGACAGATTGCTCTTCAGCTGATTTAATACAAGCCATTACACCATCCACTGGTGTCATATAACAAGCGTAACATGGACAAACTCATCCACAAAGTTCGATGTCCCATTTAAAATGGGAAAAGTAACCAGTCACAGAGTTCCCAAAGACTCTCATGACCTTCCTGTTCCTAGTAATGTCTAAATACAGAGGGAATTGTATTTTTTTCTATATAAAGCTATGCTCTGTTTCAAAGAAATACAGACTCAGGCAGTCCAATGATCTACCTAACACCAAGGAATCCCAGAGGCTGTAGAAACATGATTCTCATCTGCTCATGTAACCTAAACATTTCCCACTTGGATTCAGATTTTGACACTTGCCTGGACCACAGCCCTTTACCAAAAAAGGCTTTTCTGTAGAATCCTGATTTTGTTTTGTTCCTATTCCTGAAAACTTTTAAAATCATGCAAATAACTAAGAGTCTCATCAGCTCAACATCCATGGCATGGGTTTTTATCTGCCACCAAAGTCCGCCTTCTTCATAAAAAGGGAGGTCTTCTAAATGCCTCTTCACGTCACTTTCTGGTCTCATCCTAAAGGTCAGATCAAAGTGAAAAATGTAGGCAGATAAAGTTGAATGCAAAGGGGTCTAAGCGTTTTTTCAGGCCCTGTGATTGACAGCTAAGGCCTTGCACAGTGACAGTGTCACTTGAGAGACCCTACACTTCTTTTCCCAGGTTTTCTGCAGTCTCTGGTGTCACTGGGGGACAGCCCCCTGTGGTAATGCCAGGCTCCTCACTGTCAGGGGGCTAAGACCTGGACTAATTCATTGCAGTGCAGTTTAATTAAACTGCACCGGAGTTGTTTCCCTGGTAAAATAAGTGTGGGAAGAGAATGTGTGTCAAAAGAGACATGCCTCTTACTGTGTGTGCTTTATTGTTACACCACAGCTAATATATTGTGGGAATTCCCATGGAGTCAATGATAAACTATATTATCAAGCTCCATAAAATAGGCATTCTACTAGTGAGGGTTACTGTAGCCCACAATTCCATTAATCCTCCTAATTTATTGTATTATAGCTGTATGTGAGGTCTCATAAATTTATTATAACCCTTTCATCTTGATAAAAATGCTTGTTTCTTGTCTCATATAAAAACCCTTATTATTTGTTGTGTCTGTCTCTAAAAAATAAATGTATCAGCCACTTGCAAGAAAATATGATTATTGGCTGAGAAATGTAAACTGCACTTGACATGTCTTCTGCCATAAAATTAAAGAATTTTATTAAACCTTGCTTTCTGAGTACAAAAACCAGTATATGAAGGCCAATTGAATTTTTATTTGCTTTTGGTTTAGAGCATTGTGTTCTCTTTTATTTTTATATATATATATCTTTACAAGGTTTTTTAATTTAAAGCCACCAAACCTGCATCTGTCAGCTTTGCCTTTTATTGAGAAGGCAATTTTTGAGACTCCACATTACACATCTCTTGGAAATTGATCTGGGTGGCAAATAAAATCATTCCATCTTTTGGGGCATTTCACAAGAGTAAAATATTTGACAATAGGTTACATTGCACTAATCTATACTGAAACATTTGATGTATGCTAATATATGTGCTATGTTAGGTAAGTCTATATGGTGAAAATAGCAAACTTTTCCCCTAGAGCTTCCATCCTGCTGGGGATGCAAAGTGGGCTCCCTCTTTCACTGGGACTTAACGGGTGGGATAGAAAGCTTGCTTCATCCATGGTCTAAAGAGAGGAAGTCCTCTGCCGTGGTCCATAGCAAAATATGAAAGTGATCTTGATTTAGCAGAGTCTTAACATGAGTGATGTCAGGTTTGGTTGGAGAATGCAGGAAAGGCAATGCTGATTCATCCCAAGAGCCCTTCTAGGCCAGTGTCTCTGATAGGGGCCAGAATCAGGTGCCTGACTGAGAAGGGGGCAAAGTATATGACACTTTCCTTAGCTGCTGTTTCAGACTCCTTTCAGCTCAGAAGATTTCTTGAGAGTGATGTGGTGTGCCTTATTTACTAATCCTTCATGGATATTTCTTTCAAATATTTCTCTGTTCTCCTCTTGAACCCATGTAAACTTTTTTAAATCTACAACATCCTTTGGCAAGGAATTTCATACAGCTACTTCATGTTGGGGTGAAGAAACAACATCCTTGCATTCATTTTGACCCTAGTTCTTCCTCACGTCATCTGAGCGCCCCATGTTTTATATTAGATGAAACAAAGAATAGCACATCCCTGTCCATTCTCTCCATACTGCTCCTTATTTTGTTGATCTCTGCTATCCTCCCACTAACTCCCCTCTGTCGCATGCTGAAGAGTCCAATCCTTCTCAGTCTTTCCTTGTGCAGAAGCCACTCTGACACCTACATTATAAGAATGGGATTTCCTCACTCTCCGATATCTTTCTTCCTTTTTGGCTTGTAGTCCCAATTATCTAGGTATATTATAAACTTTAAGTGATAATCACCTGCCTACCAGGTTGTTCAATATTTGTGCACTTATTACTGAAGTGGTGTTTTTAGTGGAGTGAATATTCAATGCTTTGCACTGCTTTGTTCCAAGATGTGTGCTGCTGCTGTTGAAGACTTTTGTCAATAACTTACTGAAAGAAGCCCTCCATTTGTCATCAATCAGAACTTAGATCTACACTAAAATACAAAGGAGGAACAATTAATAAGCCCACTTGGTGCCTGCTAGAAGCTAAGAAACTGGAGAAATAGGGGCACCTGCATCACATAAGTAGTACTCAAAACTGGCAGATGTTTGTGAGGAGTTTGCAGGATCAGTGATTACTCAGACTGCTTCAACAGGTCCCAGGCTTTCTGCCATAGTAGCTAGGACTAAACTTCAGCTAATGCCACTTGTAACACAGGGAGCCAGTGCTTTTAGTAGTTCTTAACACTGGAAATACCTACCACTCAAGGTACAGCCCATGGCATTCACTAACAGTAAACATAGTATCAAAATCTGGTTCCAAATCCCAGTGGAAAGCACTGGGAAGCCTAACATAATGATGCTGAAATCCTACTGACTAGGAGACTTCCAATTGTCAAGACAATAAACTGAATGAATCAACCAAACATAAGTGTCCCCCCAGCCACATTACAACAAATGCCAAAACTAGCATGTTACATGGATCTATGAATTGTATGAAGTTGCTAGTTTTAAAGATTACTTTTAAACACAAACAAAAAGGTTGAAGGGAAAAGTTTGAGATGTTATTATATGGTCTTAAAAGAGGAATAGGGAGGAAGGGTAAGAAGGCTAAGAAACACTCTAGGCAGAATCTCTAATGTGAAAGAGGAGTCAGGGTTGTCTCAAAAGCCCCCCAATTTTTTGTTTCAAGTTTCCTGTTCCAGGCTATAAAAAGTTACTTTTTAGAAGACTGTTATTCCAAGAAAAGTAAAGCTGTTAAGATTTGTCTGATTTGGGGTAATTAACTGCAAAAGAAATGAACATGAAGCAAACATTTCACTGGGAACCTGGGAGGAAAAAATAGTATTGTTTTCCTAACAGCCTGAGAAGTAACAGCTGGCAGGTATTTCCTAACAGAACAACAGGATTTTCTTGGAAGTGGCAGAGATAAGAATCTGCCTCTCTCCAGAGCAGCTTCTTAGCCAGACCAGGGTGGGATACTGGACTCAGCAGCCTTAAAATAACATTGTATTTGGTAGGGAATAGCTCCCACTCATGTCGCCTCCTGGTGTGGCCACTCTTAGACTGTTTTGTGTCTAAAACCTTCTGGTCTCACAACAAAAGGAAGAACTTCTGAATTTTAAACCGAGTACATACCTTGAAAACCAGAAACATATTAGCTCAACATTTACACTCTTTGGCCACATTTCTGTTAATTTCAACAAGAATTGTAAGGCTAAATAACGTTAACCACAGAGCTTTGTTTTTTCAAGAAAGAGGAAAGAAAACTCAGTAGGATTTACTGTGAGCAGCTACAAAAGCACAATCTGTGATTTTCACATAAGTCAGCAAGAGAAGGCAAACCCAATATTTTTCACCAGTGTTTAACTCAAGTCACTGAAACTCAAATTCTTTTGCCTATTACAACAGATCCTATATTAATTAATTTGTGAAGGTGCATGCTTAGGAAAAACACTGCCATTTTTGTAAGGACCTCTCCCACTGCAGGGTCATAGGATCCAAACTGAAATTGGTAAAAGAGATGAAAAAGATTTTCATAGAATGAATCCATTTTTATCTGTAGGGTGATTTGGTATATTAAAATTGGAATTTACATGTCATACAGGACAACTTCCTTTAAACTGATGTGGACAAGTATGAATCCATCGCACATACTGTACATCCTGTCTTATTTACACGTTGAGAAACTACAACAGCTGCACACCTTGTTCAATAGAAATGCACCAACATACCAATGAAGATACCTCAGGCCCAGACAACAATCTAAATCTCAAAGCTCACCTCAAACACTTACGTTTGGAAGAACTGATTTGAATGATGCCCAGAAGATTGGCACTGGAAAGCACTGCAAGTGAACGCTATCAAAGGGGATGCTTAAGGTAGACAAACATACCACGAGGTTCCTTGCCCTGCAAATCAAGAGGCTTCTGCTCTGAGTCCATAACTTGGCTAAACCCAGTTGTGACATGAAGGGATAAGAAGGGGGGATGCACGCTAACAGTACAATTTTTATTTTGCTTTCTATTTGGAGTCTGGAAATTTAGTTGGGAAAAAAGATCAGAGGCTTACACGTCTTGGCAAGGAAATACGGATTTAGGGCACAGAGGTGTGTGGTCAGGGAAAGGGTCCAAATGTGAATTGCTCTAATAAAGTTGAGAAACATTCAGTTCATACAAGGTTCTTCCATGTTTATTGGCAGCAGTCCTGAATTGATGGCATATGGTGAGGCTGGAATTTAAATATACTCCAGTGACAGCCATTTGAAAAGGTTGTTCAATCTTAAAAATAAAGCCATTACACTTTGTCTAGAGGAAAGTTCAGGGAAAGAAAAGGGATGAGAAAGCTGTGCATTTGGTCAAGGTTAGGAAGACTTAATAGAAATACGACACAGTTTCTTAACCTGGGGATTTTTTCACTGTACTTTTGGGGGGACTGTTGCACTTTGCTTTTTGCAATACTGCTGTAACTTGTCTGTGCTTTTGTCATGACTAATACCTTGTGAACAGCTGACGTGCATACAATTTTGCCCCTGCCTTCCAAATCTGTATATTCTGTGGTGGGTTGGCTGACAGACACCCACCCAGCCCACAGATACCCTCAACAAGACAGGGGTTGAAAATAAGACAGAAAAGGTCATGGGTTGAGATAAAACAGGGAGATCACTTAACAGCTACCAACAGTCAACTTGGGGTAAGTTAATTTAATTTACTGCCAATTAAAATAGACTTAGATGGTGAGAAACAAAGATGAAATCGAAACAATGCCTTGTCTCATCCCCACTTTCCCTGCATCAACTTCACTTCTTCATGACATCCTGACTCCTCTACCTCCGCAGCCCTCTCCCCTGAGCAGCAGAGGGGGATGGATTTGGGGGACTGTAGTCAGTGATAACAGCCCCTCTCTGAGCTCCTTCCTCGTCACACTTCACCTTCTCCAGGGTGGGTTCTCCACAGGCTGCAGCCCTGCAGGAAAGACCTGCTCTGCCATGGGCCCTCTGTGGCCTGCAGATGAGTCTTTGCCCCAGTGTGTGCAGCACCTCCTCCCCCTCCTTCATGTACCTTTAGGGCTGTTTGTCATATTTTTTTCTCACTCCTGAGTAGCATTTTACCCTTTCTTAAATACATTTTTCCTTCAGCAGTGGTCTGTTGAAGCTGGCTGGCACCAGCCATGTCCAGCACAGGTCAGGCCCTGGCCTCTCCCCATAGAGGCCACCCCTGTAGCCTCCACTGCCAGCACCCAGTACTACTACCCATGAAGTGTGAAGTGCTAAGGCCATAATTTGGCCTTTTTAAAAAGCAGAACAAAAACAGTTAAAGAGAGCAAAGGTAAGCATATGCCAAGGGACAGAAGCCCAGATATACACGTGCTCTCCCTCCAGCACTTCCTGCTTTTCCCATTCTTGGCTGCTCACACTTCAAATTTCTCTTAATAAATTAAGAGGGATATGTTAGCACATTTGCCATTGATAACTGAGGCAAAGCAATTCAAAATTACCCTGCAGGTGACAATCCTGCCCACTGGCATTCGAGGGATCTTCTCCTCTCTCTTACTCTCAAGCAGGCTCAATTCCCATACGCAGTGCAAGGACAGCCTGTCTTGCAGTAATCCACAGTTCGAACATGCCCGATGCAACCCAAGTCCTATCAGACATTAATTTTACTTTCACATCTCCAGCCTGCCGCCGGGGCTGGTAAGAGCCTTGTGTCTACACTGAAGATGTGCTTCCAGGGGGTGGTGACAGCTCTCAGAAGAAAGCAGCGAGTGAAAGGGGAACATGACAGGGGGCTCTGTCTGACATGGACCTTAGCAGCATGGGAGAGGTTGCAGGGATGGTGGAGGGAGTCAGTGCAGCCTGGCAGGGGACAGGGCGGTCGGCATTAATTCTCACCCTCAGACAGAGCCTGCTACCAGCAGCTCAAATCAGAAAGAAAAGTTTGCTTTTAAATCATAAGGAAAGTTTCAGGGTGTGTAAATAAGAAAGTCCACCACAGATAATGTAAGTTACAATAAAGCAAAGCTAAAAAATGGAGTAAGAGTAATATACATTTCTGATCACAACAAAGAATATTTCCCTCACACTGCTCACACGCAAACCTGTATCTTTTGATAACAAGACCACCTCCTGCCTTGACTGTTTATGTGTCTTATTGATGTGTTTAAAACTCTTGCTGGGGACTGTTAAGAATTCAGAGTAAAGCAGTGTGTTGTAAAGTGTATGTGTATGAAACAGTGTATGTGAAATAAGCAAGATCAACTTTTAAAACCTCAGCAATGGCCTAAGCAGTAATGTGAAGATTTTCAAATATGAGTTTTCTATTTCTAGAACTAAGAAATGAGAATTAAAATCAGAGATCATAGCCAGTGCATAGTTAAAAGCTGAAGCTCAGCCTTTATGCATGGATTAATCTCAGCAGCTGTGATTGATTATCGGAGTCGGAGAGCAGTTTTGCTTCCACTATAAGCTGGCTTTATCACTTGCAGAATTCATCACTGCTTAAGTGAGAAAAATGCCTGTTCACAGGGAACAGTTTAACTAAAAACCCATTCACACTCTGGCAAGAAAACAGTGAATGTAAAAGCAATGCCAGCTTTCAGACAGAAGGACTTAGCTTCCCAGGACTTCTCATTGCTCTGCTTGCCCCTGCAGATAGAGTAGGCTGGTGGAGCAGAGGCTACAGAAGATACGTGCTCCTGTGTTTGTACCACAGATACACTTGCTGACCAAAGAGCAGTCAGTTTCACAAATACAGTCTCAAAGCAAAAAATCTGAGTGCTGTTCCTTTGTTCTTCTTTTGCTGGTTTTGTTTTTTTGGGGAAAGTACCATTTCTTATCTAGCATTTCTAGACAGAAACTACAGCAGAAAACAGTAAGTAAGGGCTGGTGGTTTTCTCTGCTTTAGTCTGAGAATAAGGGGAGCTGGCAGTCATTTAATAATATCTTTCAGAGATGCCCTTGAAGATTACCATTATGAATTGGACTCTGACAACTACAGAAGTATGTTAAACATAGGATTGATTCTTCTTTAAAGAGTTCTTAAATGTAATAGCATAAATTTCAGTAAGTTTTAAGGTGAGGGTAAATTAGAAATATGCACTTATTCTATTACAAAGTTCAACGAGAACAAAGCAACACTTTAACAAGGAGCAAAACCACCACTATCTTTAACAGAAATTCTTGGAAAATTAATTGAAAAATAACTTCCAAAAGACTTATCTCACTTTCCTCATATATGTAAGCAGGCAGGGAATATCTACTAAGTGCAGAACACAGTTTTAACAGGGAGACAACCTTAGCACCAGTGAATAAACTCCATATTAAAACATATTTCAGAGACATACTGGAAGCGTAGTGCAGCAGTAGGTCACATCGCTGAATTCAGTCTCAGAATTACAAGACTAATAAGATCCATGAACAGTGCCACAATATTGTGGCACTGATTGTTAGGGAAAAAAGCACATCACCTATCAGGTATCATCTTTGACCAGCACCTGCAATAAAACAAAATAGCTCTGCAAGGAGGCTTCCCGCAAGTCTCCTCTGTCACCATAGTGTAAACACAGGAGGAAAGGTGGCAGGAGAGGTTGTGCAACAGTGTGGAAACCTGTCCGGAAAATAAGCAAGTAAGAGTAAGGAGCAGCTGTCAGTCACTGGTCATGCCACCAGGCTCTCTCTGAGCACGCCATTAGGTTTGTACACACCATGTCTAGTATACCCAAGTATTTTTCTTGTCTAGGGTCTTTTAGGGACAAAAATTCAACTAGGACTCCCCCCCCCAAAAAAAAATCACAGTCCATCCTGAATGAATAGAAATAGAAATAGTGTCTCACAATAGCCATGCTCAGAAGTTATACACATGAATTCACATAAACATGATGCTTCACTGAGGAGGAACTAAGACACTATTGCCAGCATACACCATCTCGAGAAGGGAAGGGCTAAAAGGAAACAGTTCTTCCAGAAGAGGCTTACTCAGTAAAATAAAAAGTCACCCAGATTCACCAACCTGGCCACATTCCTAAACCAACCTGGCATTTCCTAATACAAGCCAAAGCAAAAGCAAATTTAAAAAAATGTTACCAGAAGGAATTACAGGAATGGTAATTCAGAGAATCATAGAATCGTTAGGGTTGGAAAAGTTCTGAGAGCTTGTGCTCCACATACCCTCTTTTAGAGGAGTAGGGAAAGGGCCAACTCAGTGCTCTAGCGAAACTCAGCACAGGTAACTCCTTGCTGACTACTGAATTTCTCCATGTACTGTCAGTCGGACCGCAGTGACAACAGACCACAGTCCCTCGCACAGAGCGCTCTGCGAAAGATCTGTCTGAATTAGTCTTCCAGGCACAGTTTGTGAAGTTCTATGAGCTCTTCCAGGTTCCCTAAATTGCAATATAACTGCAGAGCAGTTATTGTTAAAGAAAAAATGATTATTCAGCAATGAGTTGAAGACAAAAGAATGAGTAATCACTTGTTTTCATCACAGATTACTGAGATTATAAGACAGAATCTAAGCAAAAATTGTCGTTTGCCATTAGTTTCTAGTTTAGTGGATGCAAAATATTTGCAGCACAAAGTGAATGTGGACCCTGGTTAAAATGCAATATTTTTTCCTGTCTGTTTAAAGATATCAGAGAGGAAAGTGTAAAGGCCCCTAAAGAAAACCAGCTGAACTCTGCCTACGATGAAAAGAGCCTTTAATATAGCTGGTACTAGCTTTCCAAACCAATCTTTGTGCGAGGAAGTAACTGTTAAGACTTGAAATGGGAAACTGAAAGAGGTCATTCCCCTTTTATTGAGCTTTTCCTTCTTGTCAAACCAGTGGGTTGTGTGTTATACTCCTTATGGGTCACTGATAGCCTATCACAAAGCCCCTCTGTTTGGATACTGTCCCCGAAACCCCACCAGCCAGCAGAGCAGAAACACTAAGGTAGAGCTACCATCCAAAACGCTTCCCAGCACAATAGCTGCTGCTGTCATGACAGGACAATAAAGTGGATTTTATGCTGGTATATTTTTCTCATCATATGCATGACAGAAAGTCTAATGGGCCTTACTAGTTTCTTAGTGGCTTTTAAGGCCCTATAAAATAGCCCACTATCAGTTTGATCTGTGTTCTCAAGATGTCTGTCTGAACATCAGAGAGCTCCAGTAGGAGCTATGTTTTCATTCCACCAACCTGCATAGAAGAGATAAGCTAATTAGCTGAGAAATTAGAGAGGGAAACTATTAGCATTACAGAAGTGAAAATGAAAGCACTATGAGAATTTATAGATGGGAAGACTTACCCACCTACTGCTTTCTAAGGTCTGGAGAGGTTTGTTAACATACCTTTTATTTGCCAGGGGAAAGCAGTTCCTGCCAACAGTCCCAACCAGCAGGGACTTCTTTACTGTTGGTAGAGAAACTCTTTATCTTCAATAATCTACTTGCAGTTGAATCTCCAACTTTATGGAGTTCCTAAAAGAACCTATTTCTAGAGGACAAAAAGATTAAGCTTCAAAATTACTGATGACAGGAGCAACAGACAAGAGATTTGTGTAAACAAATAGAATGGACATATTTTTCTTTTGGGCAATACTTAATGTCTGGCTACTGAAGTAATACCCCTCTCCCTTTTCTCTTGGCAGCTTAGGACTGACCTAGGCCGATTCACTTGGTGCCAGCTCCTTTTGTGGGACTGGTGCATCCTCATTATTACCCTGTATCCTCAATTCAGGACAAAGTACAAAACTTTTTCCTTTCTCTCAGTCTTGGTTATACTGGGCTGACCTACTGCAACTGTGTCCACAGAGACAGTACTGCAAGAAGAGAAGACAGATAGATTGCCTAGTTTTTGCAGTATAACTTACAAACTAAATTCAAAGGGAAAAAAAAAAAAAAAAAAAGGAAAAAGAAAAAAGAGATCGATTTATTTTATTTTCAGGTTTGGATGGATCCAGATTTGCCTTCTTGCTTCTACAATCACACCTGATAACTTATTAATGAAAAGATGAAAGTCTGAATGCATCTACTGCACAAATACATGCTACTGTGGACCCAGGCTCTGCCAGACTCACTCTCAGTTAGGAATGCCTCCCTTTACAACAATTTCCCACAGATTTAGTAATGTTTTCTATGAACAAAGCCTCATATAATTTGAACATCATTAGCAGAGTTGGAATGATGGTCCTGACAATGCTGAAGTTCCACAGAAAACATTTAAAACCTGTCTCTGAAATAATTCACGCACAACTTCAGACTTGGAAGGCTCTCAGGTTCAAGTCAGTTTCCAGACATTATTCCTGTAAGTGACATTCATCCTATCTGAAGTGAAGGCTGCAAGGGTAACATCTATCTTGCAACATCTTGCATTTGGACCTTACAGATTCATTGCAAAATATATCTCTGTCCTGTAAGCAAGTGCATCTAGATGCTGAAGTTCTGCAGAGTGAATAAAGTCACATGCTTTTTGATGATACAAAGCAGAGAAAAATAGGAAAAATGAAATTCGTCTTCTCTTAAAGAAATGCAAAATACGTTTAAAGATATGTAGCCACCACATGAAAAAAATAGGCAAAACAAAAGCATACAATCAGGGAAAGTCCAACAGGTATTTCACACATACTAATCATACATGCAGAAAGTCATCTGCAGAATATTTTATAGAATCACGGAGTAGTCTGTGTTGAAAAGGACCTTACAGATCATCTAGTTCCAACCCCCCTGCCATGGGTAGGGACACTTTTCATTTTTAACTCCTGCCCTGGTAGATATGAAGATATCCTTGTCTCTGATAAACACTGCAGAAATAAAGGTTGCTGATAAAAAGGAACAGAGAGAGCAGACCTTGCTCACTTAAGTAATTTTTCTGAGAAGTTTAACTTTTCTTTCTTAGTGATGAGGAAATCCCCTTTCCTGTCACATCTCCTGCCACATCTCTTTCCTGAGTTACTTTCCAGGAGGCTTCAGACCACTGACAGAGGAAGTACTACCAGAGCTGCTCCAGGCTGCCCTAACAGCACTAACTTCATGACTATTCCCATGTTCCCTTCTTGCTGCTGGAGTGGTACTCTTTTGTTCCTCTTCCTTGTCTCACTACAGACACATTCCCATAAATAGATGATAAGGACAAAACTCATTTCCTTACAGGAATTTAAAGGAACTACACTTCCGAACTCCTCCTCCCTCCAGCTCCTTCTTAGAAAACTGTGCATAGCAATGAAATGAATTGTGTCCCTTTCCACTTAATGTTCCTTTAATACTCAAAATGCTTTCCTTTAGATATGCCAAGCTTTCTCAGTACCAGTTCCTAGAATTCCTCTTACGTTCACGTGATTCCACAAATGCAAATGACTGTCTAGGGAGAAATATGCTCCAGAAGCCAGATTACAGAGGGAAAGGTACTGCTTCACTACAATGGTAAATTTGACTGCAGGGGTACCGAGAGAAGTTCTGCTTCAGACTGAATGGGTGTACAACTTCACTGTCACTGCGCATAGGACTGCTCAGCTCAGGGAGGTAATTACAAGTTAATTTTACAACAACATGACCAGTGCTTTCTATGTTATACAGAAACCCCATGCAGCAGCTATCAGGGCTCTCCTAACAATGTCATGAAACAGGGCTCAGGCACAGATACCCCTATCCATGGAAGTGGAGAGATATCTCAGTTTTCCTAGAGTTCCTAGGTCAGAAGACATGAATATGCGTCACAGCCTGTTTTTCTGGCTTGCCCAGGCCATTTTTCAGGACAGAAAACACTTGTTATATTACCTAAACATATGTATTACACTGGTACCTAGCTCTTTCACAGACATCTGGGAACAACCTGGCTTCTTGCACTCCCCACCCCTCTCCTATGCATTGCAGTGTAAAGACATGGGATTATGTGGCCCAGTGTCCTACAATAGGCCCTTTGAAGAACATGGAAAAAAGTAGAAGTTAATAAATCCGTCTCAATACCCTCTTGAAAAGGCAGAACATTTTTCATCAACTGTTCATGTTTCTTCTGTTGACCAGTACTTGCACTGAACATATATGTATTTATATAAACATTTTGTATATTTACGGTTGGTTTTGGGAGACACGAGACACATGTCACTGAGGTCAATAACATTTTAATTGCTAAAGAATTTTTTTCCCAAAGCCACCTGGGAATAGTTAAAACAGGATATGGGCTTTTATTCCTGCTGGCCTTCACGAAGCAAGCCCTATTCTCTGCTGTACACATGATAGTTGCTATGCATACAGATAGAGCCTTAACAATACTATTCTGACATTTAAGCATTTCATGCTCTGTGCAGGACAGCCTGGTTGTATTTTTAAGCCTGGTTCTTGGGCCAAATGCAAAGAGACCACTGTGTGACTCTGAGCTTATCTTCTGTACTCCCATCTAAAAAGTTAATGCTTGGGTGTGTCAGGTATCGCCTGGGGATTTAAGCAACAGGCTTTTCCCAGTTAACCGAATCCCATGACCTGCTCTGAATTACCTTTGATTTGAAGGCAGTTTCATTAACTACCAAACTGCCCCTTCCATTAATTGGAATCCAATTCTCCTGAAATGTAGGTGCACAATAATTCCTATTTTGCTTCCTTAATGGCTCAGTACATGCTCTGTTACACTTTAGAGCAAAGGTACCAGTGGGACACAGGTGGAGAATGTTGTTTTGTTGTGCTCACCTTCTTGAATCTGTTTTTCTATGCTGAATGTTTTTGAAATATCAACATCTAGTTATCCTGGCAGTTGGCTATATAGAGCTTAGTGCCTCCTTAGTAAACGCGCTTTCTCTTAATTCATAGGATCATAGAGTAGTTTGGGTTGGAAGGGACCCTGAAGCTCATCTAGTTCCAACCCCCCTACCATGAGCAGGTACACCTTCCACTAGACCAGGCTGCTCAAAGCCCTGTCCAACCTGGTCTTGAACACTGCCAGGGGTGGGGCAGCCACAGCTTCTCTGGGCGACCTGTTAGCCCACAGAAAGCACAGGCAGCTGCAGCTGCGCTGGCATTAGCACCTGCAGTGCCCTACAGTGCCCACGAGATTGACTCTGCTGCTACAGCCAGGATCAGCTTCTCTTGCAAGTCAGGTAACTCCGTCACTCTGCAGCAACACGTCCTTAGTTCTAGCCACAAACTACTGCATTGTGCAGAATAGGCAGCAAGGAGATACTTTTAGAAGTTACGTTTTAGAAAACAGGGGTATTTGATGCAACATCAGTGCTGGTTATTTTCAACAGTTTACCAAGTTATAACTGTTTTATAAATCTTTACTTATGGCAAGAATGAATAGCAACCGAAGAAGGAATATCAACTAGAATTGTACCTGTAGAGTTATGTTGCTAAAGTCTCCATCCTTCACTATATTTGAAGGTTTTATCACTTCTATACTTAGACTATCAGAGAAACATGGCACATATCCCATCTCCTCCTTCTGCAGGCTGACTTGCTCATTTAAGGGACGGTGTATATGATAGATATTCTGTGTCTTGCTTCCACTGCCGATGCAGAGACAGAAGCCTTACAACAGAATCACTTGTGTTGACCTGGGTGACACACGGACATGCTTGTACTCAACAATTGTTGTCATTTTGCCACTCTAATAATTCCTTGGGGACTGGTGCCTTTTGCTTACTGCCCTCTAGGGTTTTAGAAGAAGCCAGGTTACTGGTTATGTTTAAGATATACATTAAATATAACTTTTGGTAAATGAACAACACCTCTTGAAAATCCTGCAAGGAATTGTCCCCAGGGTATTTCCTTTGGGAGACCCTAACTCAATTTTGGTGATTTAAAGGTTCTGTCTAGTTCTTTTAAATATTCCTTTGACGTTGTATTGCTCTGCTTGTAATAGATTGTTATTGCCTTATATTGAGTTTGCAGAGTGAAGGTAAATCTTTTGTGATGTGATTGTGCTACCCCAAACTCAATATTGTTCAGAGGTCCTTTATAACTCTCTGGTTTCACTGCAACGAGCGGGACAAATTTTCATTTTTACTCTTTTAGATTTTTATTCTCTGTTCTGAAACTCTAAGGGACTGTATTTACAGGCAATGTCTAGTGCACCTTTCATGAACTGAGAACTCTAATGCCATGGTGGGACCACTATTATTCCCTTCTCCCCCACCACTGATTTACAATATATATACAGGGATAGAGAAGGAAAGAGAATGCATGCATGTCCTGGCATTCTATAGTAGAATTCCAAATACTGTAAAAACTAAGAAGCTTCCAGTGATACCAAGTATATAAATGCGATTCTGGCTTTAGAAATATATAACATATACATTTCCATATAATATCACCAACCTAATTGTTTATATTGGTACTTTAAGTATGGTAACTAGCTACATACTAAGGAAGACTTGTTCATGATAGGTAATGAGCAAATGGCAATAAATATACAATATATAGCTATTCTTTTTCTATACTGTGTCTACACATGGAAATGTATACATACACACACACACAGTGAAAAGGTTGCCTATTTTTACATCTACCTAAATGGCTTTTTTGAGGGCTCTTCCTAGATGGAAGAATTGAATTTCACAAGCATGGTGTCAGGTGCAAGCACACAACACTGACATCTACAGGTCAAGAAACCTTTCCTTTTTGATGTTACGGGCCCAAAATGTCCTGAAAGCATTCACAACCCCTGAGTGCACAGGCCTCTGGCACAGGTCTTGAGTTTCTTCCCAGGTTGCATGCACAGAGCCAGCACAAGCACCCGCTTGGGTCCCCAACTCCTCTCTCAAACTGCCAAAAGCTCTCTGGGTCAGGGAGGGGAGCCCTTAAGATCATTTTTGAAGGAGGCTTTGCAATTGCATTTAAACAAGTATGTGTGACAATCCTACTTCAAGGGCAGCACCTCTCTGCTTGCTGTTGTTCACACTCCTTGTGTCTGAAAGGCTCCCCTGCTGCCTGTTTTCCTAATAGAGGCTTAAATAAAAACAATCAAAACTTTGGAGAGAGAGGATTTCTTAAATGAAACAATCCACATATTAAGTTTCCTCTCCCCTCTTTTTAGAATATTTGGTAATGACAGCACATATAAGAGGGGGATTAAAATCTTGTCAGGGAATTAGTGTATTTTTGCATGAAGATATTTTCATTTTGCATTCTGCCAACTAGCTTACTTGATAGAAAAAGAAACTAAACGCTTTTCGGACTGATGGAGGGGTCTCTTTAAACCTCAACTGTCCCCAAAGTCTTTATGTTTCCATAAATGCTTTGACTCCTTTTAATGTTCCCTTTTAAGGTTTAATTTGGAAAGCCACACACACTGCAGAGGCAGTGTTTCCTCTGAGGAAAAAAGGAGCATTCTTTTTTTCTCATCTTTGTATTAGCAAAAAAATATCTGTACCGCCCAAGGCTATTGAGGAGGGAGGCTCGACATTTATGCAGGTTAATAAAGCAAAGAAAGAAAATAGTTTGTCACTATTGTATAGCTCTTCTTGTTTCATTTCAGTTTTCATTTGGGGTCTCTTTTTTGTGTGCACACATACTTCTGGGGAGGTAGGATTTCATCAGAAATGCTAAAGAAAACCAACCTTAATTAGTCTGAAACACATCAGTAAACTCAAGCTTGCTGGCGCAGAGTCATGTAGTGTGAAAGGCCGATACACTGGGGTCAGTCATGGTGAGTTAGTGCTTTAGTAAGACTCCCATGAGTCTACCTCTCAAAACTGTAAGTGGTCAGCAAGACAAAATAGCCTTGATCAGCATTCAAAATCATGCCTCTCTGGGCAGGATGGTTAGCTAGAGTTTTCTGCCTACTAATGCTGCAATTATTTGTGGTGGCCTTTGTATCCTGGGTCTCTTATTCTAAAATGTTTGGCTCAAACCCTTTTCCCAGGTGAGTGTACTTTGACTTCTGTAAGTTAGAGGTCCTTTGTCAGGTGTGTCTTTGACTCAGAGAACATGATCTGCCAACATTTTAAGCTAAAATCCACTGTGACATTCAGGCAGACACCCCGTGCAGTACAAGCAGTGCTGGTTGGGTCAACAGACTTACCTCCAGTGTACCAAAGACCTTGGGGTCAATTAATCTTAATTTTTATGGAGGCCCTCAAAATATTAAGAACGTACCAAAAAGCTGGTGGGGTTTTTTGGTGGTTGTTGATTGGCTGGGTTTTGTTTTTTTAATGTGCTGGGCTGAAAATCTGAGACTTTGGAATTGTTTGGAATATGTATAGGAGAATGGAGATCAACACTCAGCAGGAAACGAAGCAGCTAGCAGGCAGCAAAGTCCCAGCTTGGATGCGATGAGGGTGTCTGTGTTTGGCATTGAGCCACAAATGTTACAGAAGGGGATAATGTCCTCACACTGGCCAGTAATTTGGCTAGATTCAGCCCATCTCAAATACTGGGACTCCATTCCAGCAAAAAAAAAAAGGGATTTAAAAGCAAAAGCCTCTTGAGTGTATAATTTCTTACTTAGTGAGTTTCCTCTGCTGACAAAGCTGAAGCTGTCTTGGGAGGGTCTAGAGCAGAGATTGCTGGGCATTCACACGAATTTTGGAGCAGAGGCTTGGAAAACAAATGGGAAAAAAACACAGCTTTTTAATGCTACACAAAATTCTGACTTCTGCAATAATGTGAATTGACAGAAATGCCTGGTGTCGAATAAAAAATATCAACATTATGAGACACATTGAAGCACTGCAAAGCAGTGGCGGCTATAATCTAAACGGACTTAGGCTAAGCATCCACAAAACACCAAATGGGTTCCAATCCTACCTGTCTATTTCCTGAACATTAAGCAATAGACTTGCCAAAAAAATAAACAACCCAAAACATCCTCTCAGCTTCAAGAGCTTCTACTTCCCCTGAGAAAGCAAACCACAGAAACAACCCTGGAGAGATTTCAGAGGGAGGTTTATTGGATTATAAGAAGCTGCCCAGATTGCTGCAAGGAACACGGTAAAAGCGCAAGATGCTACTGGAGACAACCCCTAGCACAGCCCAGTAGAGTCAGGGTCAGGGGGAGGCACAGATAAAAAGGGGCCCCAGGGCCAGTTTTGCCCATTTTGCTGTTTTTTTACTTTCATATCTGTGTGGAGATCTCTCTGGCTGATGTTTAGCTTTCTTTGTAGTGATTTTATCACTGCTACATAACACATCCCAAGGCATTAACAAATGAATAAAACTGCTGGGACAACGCAGCTGATCACTAGGCTCCGATATGCTGAGCTGCCATCATCTGTCTTTTCACAGGCTGCCTTGGCTGAAAGGAAGCTGGAAATAAGAGGCGAAGAGACAGTGCCCAGTGGCACTGCAGGGACCGCAGGAGGAAGATCACCTAACGCATTTTGCTTTCTCACTGGTAGCTTTGTCTGATCCTGAAATACAGGTGCTGGTAGGTGAGTTTTCATAGGGTCACTCCCCCTCTTCACACTCTGCATTAACTCCTTCACTGCCCCACGGTGACAATTGTCGCACAGCCCATGTACAGCATTTTGAGAGGTTATTGACAAAGGATCTACAAAAGTCTTCCACAAAAAATGCAAAGGATTTGCGATGGCAGAAGTACACTGCAAACAAGACATTATACTTTCAGTCTTCCAGTATCCTGCCTGTGTTGGGTGCGATAAAGCTTAGTGATTTTGTTTCTTAAGGAAGATTATAGCTTAATTTACACAAACTGGAATTTCTGAATAGTGAAATGATTCTTTCTGCAATGGGTAGCCAAGAAATAAAATCAAGCATCACCTTTCCATCCTTCACAGGTCGTTTCCCACCCCTCTTCCCCAGCTTTTGTGGGATTTGTTTTTCCAAAGAGTTAAACAGGGTGGTTCTCAGGGGTTTACAAGACACATAACTATTCCTGAAAAACAATCTGATACATTCAACTTAGCAGGGCCTTGCTCTTTCCCTCTAATCTTTCAGCAGGACCCAAGGGAGGCTAAAGCTGAGATCAGCCTATTCTCCCCTCGAACTTTGATTCACTATTAAATTCCGCCTAATGACGATGACTTTGCCATCTCACGTTCATCAACAGGCTATGTGCAGAACAATGCAGGCCCGACGGCGTATAGAGGGACATTGTTCCTGCCCCTTGGTTGCTCTGTTTGAGCAGCATCACGTGAAAATCCTCATACATGGGAGACAAGTAAAACCAGAAAGCAGTATTACTCTCCAGGGTGCGACAGTAACTCAAGTCCTACCTTATGCATGGGCATTTGTATTTATGTGATCTCCTGTTGAGTTCAGAAAAACAACAACAAAACCTACAAAAGAATAATGTATAAGGAAATACCAGAGAATTCAGTGGTAAGGAAAATGCAGCGTTGTGGTGGAGGCATCTCGTATAGGTCCGCTGCCCAAGTGAGTTAGTGATGTGTGCTAAAATCCTGTACCGCCATCTATGCAAGGCAGAAAACAATTTATATAGTCTCTTAAATTCCTGGTTCCATGCCCGTTTATAAACAGCGCAGCCTTTAGCAAGTCAGCATGTTCCCCATCACTACTAAAACCACTACAAAACTTGCAGATTTCTATGCTATTTTACAGAAGTGCCCTAGCCAGGAACAACACACATTAGTTCAATGAATTACTCAGTTTTCTTTACTGTCCTGAGAGTTTATCAATTTCTGTGTGAAATTCTCCAAGCAGGCACATGTGCATGTGTATCTTATGTGATACATGCAGGGATATCTGCACAGTCCAAGCCGTACAGGGTGCACTATGGGATGCTGTACACTCAAGATCGGCACACACAGCAGCGCTATCCCTGGAACTGTGAGCAGTTAGGTCAGGCAGATAGCCAAAATCCTCTTCCTCAGCCACATTATTTCACCAGGTACCAGCCCTACTGTACTGTAATAAGGACTGCAGTTCTCAGTGTTTGTCCATCTGTTTTCTACATCCCTATTCGGCATATATATAATGCTAAAATTACAGGAAGGCCATTAAGGGTGAACACTGTAAGCAGCAAGAGCTGAATCTTCCATGTTACTTTAGTAGACACAAGGCAAGAAAACAACAAAGCCTTACCTTTACTGGACTCACTTCCCTCTTCACACACTTTATCATTGCCCAGCTCCAAGAAAAAACATGCTCAGTACACGAACATCATAAGCTCTTTGGGGAAAAAACTCACAGGGACTGGAAAGCAGCAGTCCAGGAATGAAGCATTTTGATGTTAGCAATTGTTTGGCAACCACAAGTATTCTGTGTCTTTACACCATTCCCTCAGCTCTGTCTCTAGAAATACCCCATACCTTTAACAACAAATTAAATTTCATTTCAAATAATTTTTCAACTACTTTTGCTACTAAACTACCTAATTTAGTTTTCTATTCACTGGTGTGTAATACCCCAAACTAGGTGGGGTTCTTTTGAGCTGGAGCCTGAATGTGTTAGTTCAACTTTTAACAATCCAGTTCAAAGAGTATCCACTGCAAACACAGGTTGTATGCCCTTTAGTTCTCTTTATGCCTTTTTTATAGTAGCAAAGACATTTTTACACATTTTATATAAGATGTTCAACCCAAAGGAGTAGCTCATGACCCAGAGGCAGCAGCGAAACAAAGCAGAAGTAAAAGATACACCCTAGTGCCACATATGGAAAAGTATTAGATACTTTTAAGTTGCTGTGCATGGTCACGCATCAGCTTGGATTGGGAACATAATGTCTAAAATCATGCTAGCATCAACATTGCTTAGGTACAAAGAAATCCATTCCCTCAAGCACAAAGCTTAATCTGATTTTTCTCACAAATGCATGGACCTCAGGCTTTCACTTGAGTCACTAGAACAAACTGATGCAGACATCAAATCAGGTACTAGACCCAAATTTACTGAAAAAAAAACAAATTTTAACCGGTTTGGCCAAGTTTAATACACTGTAATTAGTGTCCAGAATAACTGCTCGGAAATAACTGGTAAAAAATAGAACTTGATCCACAGAACACCAATATCTCTAAAACAGCCAAGGTTGAAGCTACCTGTTTGTTTATGAAAGGACTTAACAAACACTCACATTTTGTGTGTGAGGGCACTGAAATTTGTGTGCATTAGAACACATAATACTGTAACAATATTATCCTCACAAGGGAAGAAAAACTGAACTTCAGAAGCTGGTGGATTTCTTTATTATTAGCTAAAAGGTATTTTAGTCCTTTTTCTGATTATGCCAACAAAAGAACAAAGAAAGATCTAAGTACTGGCAAAGAATGTTTTAACCCATGTTCCCATCAAAGGGAAACAAATTACTCTGCCCTTATCTCTGAAAGGAGATCCAGTCTCAGAGTAACTTGGCCTCATACAAGGATGTGCCCAGTACCAAAAAGGGGAGCTCCAGTGTGAAAAGGAAACCGTTTGACTTTGTGATTATTTTTATTACCTGCTACACCCTTTTCCATATCAGACACTCACATGTTAGTTCATTTACCTAACTGGTCACAATTTCAGAAGCCTTTGCTTCTGTGCTTGCCATGTCATTCACCTGTTTGGCTTATTTTGTCCAATTTCTCAGATGCTTGCTCCACAAGCCTGTTTTCTACTTTGGAAGCTGACTGCAGTACTCTGAGCAACCTATCAGACCTGCAATTAAGTTGGATACCAGGCAGCTCTGTTAAAGCAATGGATCTAAAACCTCACATAGGTGAGTCCCTGCTTGTGACATGGGAAGATTCCCCCCACCTTCCCTGGGACAAGAGAGTCTCACTCCTGTTCCCAAAACACCCCAGGTTCAACGTCACACACATTAGTCCCAGTAACTTTAATGTTAATGGTGGCCTATGATGGATTTCACATCAAAAATTAAATTCTAGTTTATCTTGCATCAAAGCAGCATCCCTGTCTTAACTTCTGCTCAGGCACGTTGCCATACCTTTTAAGCATAGGCCACTTTTAAAAATTGTCTTTGAACAAAATATAACTGCTTTGATCAAGAATAGTTCAACCATTTGTTTTATTTTTCTTTTTTCATTTTCCTTTTTTTCTTTTTTCTTTTTTTTTTTTTTTTTTTTTTGCAGAAATGTGTGTAATCAATTATTTCATAAAGCAAATGTTATTTCAGATAGGAGGCAAATTTCACATCTCCAGCTGGCCTATGAAAAATAAGTATCTCAAAATCCTAAACTTAGGATCAATTGTTCGCTATGCAGGAGAAGCAAAGAGATTGCTGTAATATCATGTTTTCTTCCATCTTTCACTCATCTTTCAAAACTCGGATGTGAATGGATTTTTCCTCTCTCAAAGCCTCTCCCCTTTAAATGCTTGTTGTCTCTACCACTGATCAAGTTTCTGAGAAATGACTTTATGTAAGAGATTGAGCAAGATAAAGTTGCCACATCTCGTTTTATCTTTTTGCTTGAATTATTAGGACTTAAAGTTGTGGTGACAAGACTGCTACCTTCTAATAGGCCTTGTTGCCATGGGATTGGGCTTTTTGAAAAGAACAAGGCCCACGGCCACCACGACCTTTTTTGCTATTATTTCCATCCTCAGCCAGCACAGAAATCCTTAGTCACAGACAGGAAAATGTAGTGTAGCATACACGGTAACACTTGCTGACAGTGAAAAACAAAAAGAGTGGAAACTAATACTGCAGAAAGCTGAATTGCATCACAGCCTACAAGCAAAAGCATTTCTCTCCTGTAAAAGGAATGCTTTGTGCATCCAAACAATTCCCTTGCTCTGGGTCTCTTCAGAGATAAAAAGGAAAGAAGGCTGTCCTCATACAGAGTAGGCGTTTTGGACACAACACGAGTTTGTTTTCCTCTGGAAAAAGAAAACACCATGTGGCAAAAACAGACAAATGAGCAAAAAGCATATGCCAGTGGTCCGCCAGCTCCAGTGCCCAGCCATCACCTACACGTGGATTGGGATTAGCCACACAAAGAGGATTAAAGGAGAAAGACTGCTGTTTGTGCGGGCAGGGAGATGCGCTTCTGCCACCCCCATATTAAAAATGCCTTCAGTCAAATAGTGTTTAAAGCCCAGCTGGTGAATGCCATCCAAAATCACCTACAGGAATACAAATATCAGGGGACAGGTTGGGAAAATCTGGTGCTTTCCCATAGGTAAATATTTCACATTCAGTTAAACCTTTTGATTTAAAGAGGTCTGTCAGGTAAAACTCTGACCACCAAACATGTTTTTGAGATTTAGCACATTCTACGTAGCTGAAGACTCCAAGATTTGTCTGTAGTTCAGGAAAGCACATTGCAGACATGGTAAAATAGATGTAACTACAGTGTGGTGGCTAATGAAAACTGTAAAACAGTTCACCTGTAGAAGATGTTCACTAATTTTCTACACACAGCAATTAAAAAATGATCAGCTTTATAAATAAATATTTCTCTTTTTGAGGAAGGTACTAATTTAGCTGCAGTCTAAGAGGAAAAAGAATCAGAAAGCTAGAAAGAGAGATCTCCATAGATCATGCCAAAAGACAGTTATCCATGCATTTTATCCAGGTTTATAAACACAACAAATAAAATAAGCGTTGCGCTCCTTGGCAATTTCCAAGGAGACTATTTCCAAAAAGTGTGCTTACAAAAGCACAAAGATACTTTTGAAAGAAGGCATCAGTAGCAAATTTCAATAGACGCACTGACATAAACACGCACACGCTTTGCTAGGAAGATATCTTCCCAGACAAAGGGTGAGAACAGAAAACCACAAACAGATCAGCAGGAAAAAAATACCTTAAACTGCAAAATGCATCTTATTTGGTAATCCCAGATTGCTTTCAAAAACCATTCTATTTGGTTTATCGAGTCAAGTTTTAAATGGAGTTGAAGTTATTCTTCCTATGCATTCTTAGCACAGCTCTGAGTATGTCATGTTTATCTGAAACCAGCTGTCATAGCAAGAAAAGACCTAATTTTTATTCCCCAGAACTACAAGTTAAAATCAAAATGTTTCCGAAGAAACCATCAGGTTGAAGACCTTTCACAATTTTCATTCTATTCAGCAAATTCCCAGGTCAAGGGATTGGACACTACCTCCCCACTAGCGCTCTCTTGAGCAGTTTTCCTGCATTGGGGCCAGTTACAGCCCAGTGTTGAAGCAAAGGCTAACAAATCACCTCTGCCTCCCACGTCTTCAAGGATGGCTGCTCTGTTTGAAATTGAAGCACCACAATTGTCACAAACCCTGCTCTGATTCTGCAGTGCATCCCCTGTGAGTACCTCGGAGGAAAATACTCCACAGAGCAGTAACCTGCCCACTTTAGCTCAGTCTTGTGGCTAAAAGACTGGGAAGCTGCTAACAACAACTGACTGGTCTTAAAAAGAAAAAAACAAAACAACAAAAACTAACAATAAGAAGAAAAACTGAACCTGAAACATCAAAACCAGCATTGTATTGCATGCCAAGACACAAGAAGAACAAAAAAAGGAACCAACACTATTGCTTTCTCTTCCTGCTTGTGTTACCATCTAACAGACCAATACACAAGTAAAGTAACTGGGTAGAAAATGCTTAGTAAGTGTCATTCCCTTGGGAAACAATATTCAAAGCTAACCAAATGATAAAGAAAATATTTTTTCCCCCAATTCTGGTCTTTAGTTCCCACCTTTAAAACAACAGCACCAAGAAGAAAATTTAAATTAGTACCTTTACTTTACTGCTGCTTTTTGGAAGGTGAAAACTGTTTCACCTGCCCGGGATAATCTACTTGAAATTTGAAGCATCTTAACAAATTAGATCAGTAAAAAAAAAAAGGCTGATCAAAAAAGAAAAGCTTGATTAATATAAAAGAAACAATATACTTAATGTATACCACCTACTCATTGCAGTGTGGCTCCTTAATGCTTAGCTCTTCCCATTTTTGCTGATTATCAACAGAATGGGATTTTTTTTTCTTCCCATGCCAAAAAATTTACTACCAAGCCCTCTGAAATAAAATCATACACAATGGTATCACCACAGTTTGTACTAAGAGAAATTGTTTAGGATGTCAAAGAGCATTGTCTTGGAAAAGAGTTTAATGAGACAAAATTACTGCTTACTAGTAGTTTTTTGTAAGTGCAAGATGTGTAAATCTGTAGGTAAATGAAGTTGTTCCCTTGGTATGTCTGTGCATCTGTACTAGTTTAGTTGTTCTGTCTAGAGCATTGTTTAGTTTAATACTTCGTCTTGAACAGTTGACCTTGAGCAGCTTTTATTTCCTATGAGCGAGCAAACAGTTGCATTGAAATAAGAGACAGGTTTTTAATTGGAGAAGAGAACAGCTGATACTACAGGTCAAGCTGGATGGATCAAGGCATCTCAGCAGCTCTGGAGAATGGGCCAGAGCAAGTGTCTTGGAGCAAAGCCAGGAAGTGGATGTGGGTGCTCCAGGGAAAGGCTTCAGGGATGACAGGGGTCTTGCAAACAAGGTGGTTTCTTTTCTTTTCTGTCCCCTCCCCGTAGAATCATAGAATCATAGAACAGTTAGGGTTGGAAAGGACCTTAAGATCATCTAGTTCCAACCCCCCTGCCATGGGCAGGGACACCTCACACTAAACCATGCCATCCAAGGCTATGTTCAACCTGGACTTGAACGCCGCCAGGGATGAAGCATTCACAGCTTCCCTGGGCAACCCATTCCAGGGCCTCACCACCCTTACAGTAAAGAATTCCTTCCTCAGATCTAATCTAAACTTCCCCTGTTTAAGTTTGAACCCGTTACCCCTTGTCCTCTCACTACAGTCCCTCATGAAGAGTCCCTCCCCAGCATCCCTATAGGCCCCCTTCAGGTACTGGAAGGCTGCTATGAGGTGTCCATGCAGCCTTCTCTTCTCCAGGCTGAACAGCCCCAATTTTCTCAGCCTATCTTCATACGGGAGGTGCTCCAGTCCCCTGATCATCCTCGTGGCCCTCCTCTGCACTTGTTCCAACAGTTCCATGTCCTTTTTATGTTGAGGACACCAGAACTGCACACAATACTCCAAGTGAGGTCTCACGAGAGCAGAGTAAAGGGGCAGGAGCACCTCCCTCAGCCTGCTGGTCACACTCCTTTTGATGCAGCCCAGGATACAGTTGGCTTTCTGGGCTGCAAGCGCACACTGCCACCTCATGTTCATTTTCTCATTGACCAACACCCCCAAGTCCTTCTTCACAGGGCTGCTCTGAATCTCTTCTCTGCCCAACCTGTAGCTGTGCCTGGCATTGCTCCCACCCAGGTGTAGGACCTTGCACTTGGCATGGTTAAACTTCATCAGGTTGGCATCAGCCCACCTCACAAGCGTGTCTAGGTCCCTCTGGATGGCATTCCTTCCCTCCAGTGTATCAACCGAACCACACAGCTTGGTGTCATCGGCAAACTTGCTGAGGGCACCCTCAATTGGCAAACTTGCTGAGGGCGCACTTAATCCCACTGTCCATGTCACTGACAAAGATGTTGAACAAGACCGGCCCCAACACCGATCCCTGGGGGACACCACTCGTTACTGGTCTCCAGCTGGACATTGAGCCATTGAGCACAACCCTCTGCGTGCGGCCATCCAGCCAGTTCTTTATCCACTGAGTGGTCCACCTAGCAAATTGATGTCTCTCCAACTTAGAGAGAAGGATGTCATGCGAGACAGTGTCAAAGGCTTTACAGAAGTCCAGGTAGATGACATCAACTGCTCTGCCCCTGTCCATCAGTTCCATGGCCCTTCATAGAAGGCCACCAGATTGGTCAGGCAGGATTTCCCCTCATGGAAGCCATGCTGGCTGTCACCAAGCACCTTGTTGGTTTTCATGTGCCTTAGCATGCCTTCCAGGAGAATCCGCTCCAAGATTTTGCCAGGCACAGAGGTGAGACTGACTGCTCTGTAATTCCCCGGCTCATCCATTTTCCCCTTCTTAAAAATGGGGGTTATATTTCCCTTTTTGCAGTCATCGGGAACTTCACCTGACTGCCGTGATTTTTCGAATATGATGGACAGTGGCTTAGCAACTTCATTTGCCAGCTCCTTCAGGACCCGCGGATGGATTTCATCCAGCCCCATGGACTTGTATACATTCAGGTTCCTAAGATGGTCTCGAACCAGATCCTCTCCTACAGTGGGCCCAGGGTCTTCATTCTCACTGTCCCTGCGTCTGCCTTCCAAGACTTGGGTGGTGTGGTCAGAGCATTTGCCGGTGAAGACTGAGGCAAAGAAGTCATTAAGAACCTCAGCCTTCTCTAAGTCCAGGGTAGCCAGTTCTCCCGATAGCTTCTGGTATTGTCCCTAACCTGTCTTTTATTTGCAATGTACCTATAGAATCCCTTCCTGTTATCCTTAACATCCCTAGCCAAAAGTTTAATTCTAAGTGGGCCTTAGCTTTCCTAACCTGGTCCCTAGCTTCCCTGACAACATCCCTGTATTCTCCCCAGGCCGCCTGACCTTGCTTCCACCTTTTATAAGCCTCTTTTTTCCTTTGAATTTTCCTCAGCAGGTCCTTATCCATCCAAGGAGGTCTCCTGGCCCTCCTGCTAAACTTCCTTCTAGTTGGGATGCATCACTCCTGAGCTTGCAGCAGGTGATCCTCGAATATCAACCAACAGTCTTGGGCCCCCCTGCCCTCTAGGGCTGTATCTCATGGAACCTTACTGAGCAGGTTCCTGAAGATGCCAAAGTCTGCTCTCTTGAAGTCCAGGGCAGTGAGCTTGCTGCACGCTCTTCTCACTGTCCTGAGGATCTCAAACTCAACCATCTCATGATCGCTGCAATCAAGGCTGCCCTGGAGCGTCACATTCCCAACCAGCCCTTCCCTGTTGGTGAGGACGAGGTCAAGCATGGCACCTCTCCTTGTCAGCTCCTCTATTACTTGCAGAAGGAAGTTGTCTTCCACGCAATCGAGGAATCTTTTGGATTGCTTGTGCCGGGCCGTACCGTCCCTCCAACAGATATCAGGGTGGTTGAAGTCTCCCATGAGAACAAGGTCCTGCAAGCGTGAGGCTGCGCCTATCTGTCTATAGAGTGCTTCATCCACCAACTCCCCTTGGTCAGGCGGTCTGTAACAGATCCCCACAATAATGTCACCCATCGTTGTTCTCCCTTTAACCCTGACCCACAAACTCTCTGTCGACTGCTCACCTGTCCCCAGACAGAGTTCCATACTCTGCAGCCTATCCCCAACATAAATAGCAACTCCCCCTCCCCGTCTGCCAGGCCTGTCTTTCCTAAAAGAGCCGGTAACCTTCCATTCCAACACTCCAGTCATAGGAGCCATCCCACCATGTTTCTGTGATGCCTATGATATCATACCCCCGTAGACGTGCACACATCTCTAATTCCTCTTGTTTGTTCCCCATGCTACGGGCATTTGTGTAGAGGCATTTGAGGCGAGATCCAATTGAAGCCGGCTCATTGGCTGGAGCAGGTGGAATATCCCTACATTGCTCCGAATGTTTACTATAGGTGCTACCAACCGACTACTAATGGGCACTGCTTCTGCAACACCTCCCTCCTCTTACATATGGGACACCCATCTTCAGTCAGTGCTTTACTGAAAGAGTTGCCTGTATTTGCATTTACACCCCTACAAAATGCTCTCTCAATTCTCTGTCTCCAGTGCACCCCTCAGTCACTTTCAGGCATTTGCCAAGTTTCCAGGAGAAGGGTTATAGAAGGGATTTGGGCTAGGAGGAAAGGACTAGATACACTGGCAAGAGAAGGGTAATGACCACAGGACTTCCTACTCCTGCACCTATGGGAAAAAGCACAAGATAGCTGTTGCTGCTTGGGATAAGATGTGAAGTACTGGTATTACTATCAGTCATTATTTACATGACTAATTCATGCTTTGAGTGTAAGTAGGTAATTTATAATGAAACAATAAGCTGTCTCTGAACCCTTGCTTACTGCTTAATCAGTTTACAGTTGGCCTCAATGGGGTCAAGGGCCTTTTCCTGCCTAAATGATTCTGTCATTCTACTCTATGAATGCAGTGTTTAGTCAAAAAGTGTGAACATAAATAATAGTTGTTACAATGTGAAATAATTCTGATGGCTGTCAATCTATTTTGTTTTTAATGTATTCTGAAAAATCAAGCAAAATAAAGTCTCTAAATAATTACAAAGCAAATCAAATGAGGCTTATGAAACATAAATAAGTCACTCAAAATATATTGAAGAAGAATGCCTGTATTAAAAAATATTGTATAGGGAATTGAGGAGTGGAAAGTACTAGTAAGATACTCACTAGCTAAGGAACATAACTATTCTCTACTTACTTTTATTCTAACTACAAAGAAAAACAATTAATTTCCAGGAACATCTGTGCATTGAGTGTTATTCTTCATACACACAATAATGTTATTCCCACTAAAGGGCATGTTTCATATTAGAAATACTTACTAGTATCAACAAAATGCCAGCAGTTTTCTGGAGAGGCACTGGGAGGTGCCTCTAATTCTGTAATCCTAAATTACATAGACATCACTTCAATTTAATTTATGTAGGAGAAATGTCAAGTGTTTCTGAGAGTGGACCTCCTGGGAAGCATTCAGAAGTGTAGATGTTACATCTACAAGCCTGTTCCTATTTAATCACATACATCCTTAGATGCAGAGACATGAAACTGAGTAGGGGTATTCTCTTGATCCTCATCTTTTCCCAGTCATTTATTTCGGAACTACCTTCATTTTTTAGTGCTCATCCTACACTTAGTATCTGTCTTCTAAGATAGTTTCACAAGGATCTGGGTACAGCATTTGTAAAGAAAATTGGCAAACACACATCTCTGCAAGTGTCACTATAATAAGTTCCACTTGTTATTTCCAACTATGCTCAGGTGGCTGAACATTTATACCAGCCTCTTTCTTGTGGACCCTGAGCACCTCCCATACAAGTAAACAGCTAAACAGATCTACATTTCCATCTTACCTCCTGCCTCCACACCCCTACAAGCACGTGTTTTTACACTGACTTTCTTCTTTTCTCTGAGGGGACGGTGTACTGGGGGGAAGCACAAAAAAAAAGAGCCATGGTCTTTAAATTTGATTTGAAGGTGGCAAGTTTTGTGGTGGTTTTGATCTCCTCCAGGCATTCCATAATCGTGGGCCAAGTTGCCTAGAGATCTTTGTCTCCCACACTTCCAAGTGTCTCTGTTGTGGCTGACAGATCCATTGTCTTGGAAGCATGTAGCTGTCATGGGAGGTCATGATCTCCCAGGCGTGAGGCAGTCCCTTCCCTACTCTGGTTTGGGCTTTGAAGATAAAAATAGTAAATTTGAACTTGGGCACAAGTGTGTTTGCCAGAAAGCCTTCCCTTTCACTCGCTGAAAGCTTGTGCCAGTGGACAGTGGGCATCGCAACAGCAAACCACAGATTGCAATGATTGTTACTAACATTATGGTTTAATAGCTGAAGTCAGCTGGGTCAGGGTCCATAGCGCCTGGGATAGTGCAAACATATAGAAAGTGGAAATTTCTTATCCAAAGCACATTTGACCTTTATGTTTCTTCTGTTGCATCCCCTCACTTGACACCAAAAAATGTCTGCAATGACATCAGTGTAACGTCAACATGATATTGCCTTATAAATTGAATCTGAGGGTGAAACCTGGAAGTTCCTGAAAGCAAATATTGTGGAAACCATTTAGAAATATAAACATGAGGGAGGATCATGTGTGCCCCTGTATGATAACATCAAAGAAAACCCACACCAAACATGTTTATGTTACACCCCTGGTGTAGACTCTGTGTCTTCCTATACTGCATCTGTAACATATGTCATTTCAGGGCATATTATCTCCCTCTGCAGAGAGGAGGTGACAAATATAAATATAGGCAAAATCTGATAACACTAAGCTAAGAGGCACACGCTCAGTTGGTCCTAATGGAGCCCTTCCTTATAGTTCCTCAGGAGCCAACCCTGCTGCTTGTTGTGCAACTTCAATTATTAGGTTTTTTAATTTCTTGCGCTGATGCTCTGTCATTTATGGGTACCAGCAGAGTGGATTAGAGCTGCCTGTCAGCTTTCTTTGCCTGTGTGAGCTCACAGAATAGCCTGGGCTCATGGCGCGCTGGCCCTGCTCCTGCTCCTCTTGGCAGAGAAATAAGCTCCAGTTTCTGGCAGTGCATCCCACTGGCACACGACAGATGTGGGGCTGCCCTTGCCCTGGTGCAGCTGGGTAGCCTAACAACGGGACTGGCCGGGTGCTTGCCTGCTTTTTCTGCTTTTATACTGGAAGAGGAATAAAGCGTGTTTATAGCAGTGTTTCAGTGTGCATATGGAGAACTGAACCAGTGCAATCACACTGGAGTAAAACAAAGTAAAAAAATACAGACAAATCCTACAAGGTTTAAGAAAACCACATTTAAAAGCAACAAAGTTATGTTGGCTCAAAAGCTGGTTAATGCTGCCTGCACCCAGCATCATGCACATGCCTGCTCCCCAGCCTGCATCAGTGGCTTAGGCTTCATTGAATGCTGACCCTTGGTCATATAACCAGAGGGTCAGGACTGGGAAAAAGCCAGCTGCAGAGAGAAGCATTTGTGCTCCAGCCTGTTCTGAGCCACCTGAAGGATGCTGCAAGGCAATCCGTCTTCTGACCATTGCCATACTGAAAGCCGCTTTCAGTATATACTCATCCAATATGCACCTTATTGTATCAAGGGCCATAGCTATGCACATTACTCAACCAATGCTGCCCAACATGTAGACCACTGCTGGAAAGGCAGCCTGTTGCTGGCCTGTTATTCTAACGGGCAAACCCCATCCTTTGGGGAGAGCAGGCATGCCATGCTCAGGGATGTGCAGGGAGCCAGCAGCCTCTCAGTACACAGCATTGCTGCCTGGTACCACTACAGACACACAGATCATCTGCAACAGCCCTGCACTGGAGGGGGATCTGGGAAGGAACCTAAAAAACATCTATCTTCAACTGAGCCCTGAAATGCAGCATACAAAGGTCAAATGCTCCCTTGGCCAGGTAGTGCTGCTGCATTTCAAAGCCAGGCAGATGAGACCATTAAATTATAGTAGGTAAACAGAGTCGTCTTAGGGGCCAGTTTGGGTGAATCAGGAGGAAGAGAACCTTACTGACATTGTTCATCCCTTGTTCATCCGTAAAAGGTTTTATGGGTTTACCCATGAAAAGTTACCTAAGTTGCCAGACATTACTTATTCGCATGGTTTACAAAATCCATAGGTAAGTTGTCCTTTAGAAATTGAAGTGTTAAATCATTAAAACCAAAACACACGCTGTATTATTTGTCCCTACCAAGAAGATGTACTTGGCAGATACTTCATGTATAGGTAGTTCAAAGTGATGAAGGAAGACTTACCGAGTCAACTAAAGCCTCCCAGGAAGTACTCTTGCTAAGTTTTGTGATGTTTCCCCTTCCTCAAAGGCATTTCTGCATAAAGAGAGTTACTCTCACCATAGTCACTTTTGCCCTCACTGGGCAGTGTTTGCAGGCCAACATGTTCTGGATGAGGCAGCTGCACCATGAGTGAAGTTCGAAACAAACCCAAACTGAAATACCCCAGCCAGGATGGCAGAGCAGAATATTCTGTCTTGGAGACAAACATTATGGGTTTAGATATTTAATTTGCCAAAATGACAAAAAAATACTATGGGAAATATTAATAAAAACAAGAAACCTTTAAAAAGATAAATCATTGGCTTTTCTTGTCAAGAGACGAGGAATAACATAGCTTCTGCCTAGTTTGCTTGCATCAGTGTCCATCAGGCATGAATGGCACAATTTTTCTGCTTATACAGAACTGGAGCATTAGTACTTATGAGTCCAATAAGAAATAAAGAAATATTAGTAAAAAATGAATAACTTACAAAGCTGAAATGTGTGATCTTTATTTATTGAATAAATAAACTAAATAAATAAACTCTTTATTTATTGAATAGTGCAAAAATTACCATTCCTGCTAGCAATGTTATAAATTTTTATTTCAGCTAGATAAGATGATGGCTATTTTTAGGTTAAAGAAGAAAGTACTGAGGTTTAGATTTTAAAAAATTGAAATTCATCCATTATTCAGGTAATAAATTACTTGATGAGTAACACTTCTTGGAAGCTACTTCATTGTATTATCATTGTTTCTATTTTATAATCATGCCTTCTGCTACTGTTTTATGGAATGAGATACTCTGAAAATGAAGTAGCTTTGGGTAGTCCAGGGTCCAGAGTTTTCCAGATACGGGGGAAGACAGGAATTAGCACCCAGCTTGGAAAAGTACCCTGAATATTGGAGGAGTCCACATATTAGAGATTAAAGGACATGGGGTAACTGGTGGAGAAGCAGGGAAAAGAAACCTGATGCGGAGGAGATGATGCCTTTTCTGATATCCTCATGTGTGAACAAAGGGACTGGAGCAGCAGTGAGAGCTCACAGCTACACTTCCAGTGACTCATTTGCTCCGGCAGGGCCTGAATTTGTTGACCTTCAGCATCTAATTCAAATGTTAACTAAACACTTTGGCTGCGTGCAAGGAGGATGTTTAAAGCACTTTGTCTTTTGAATTTCTGTTTTGCCAGTTTACTGTCTTTGAGTTGATAGCACAGGTAAGTGTGAAGATGAAAACTGACGGGCTGCAGTGAAAAAGAACACCAAAAATAGCTTCATCAGAACAGAGACTGGAAAAAGTGAGTCTCAAGAGCTACTGGACAGGAAAAAGCAGATAAGGTTGCTCAAATCACAACTGTGGTAGCTCAATTTTATTAAAGCAATAAATAACAGTCCATGTTTTAGTTTAATGTATTTTAAATGAAAAAAATAGCATAGGTAAAGTAACAAAACACCAGTTCTTTGGCTGGGACAAGAGAAAATGAATTCCACTGACAAAGTACAGCAGAGAGATTTAAAGAAGAAATGAAAGAGGGAGTTCTCCCAATCCCTCTCTTGCTTGGGTGGGGGGAGGTCTGCTACAAGGACCAATATTCTGAACATCTGGCTTTTCAGTTATTGATATCTTTTATGCATCTTCCAAAGGGGTCTTCTTTAACTAATTCTTTTGTAGCCAAAAGTACTTCAGGACTTGTTAACCCCTAAAACTCAAGGCAGACACTTTCTCCCTTTTAAAGGGAGAGGAAAACAATGCACAGGTGCAGTCATTTGTTCAAGGTCCCAGAAGGAAGTCACTGACAAAGTCAATTAACATCTTGTCCACTCAGCCACAGTGCCCTGCAGAGAAGGCAATTCTACATGATGTGGGTCAAATTCATTGCACAAGCCATACCACAGAGGTTTTAAGTCTATTGCTTAAAAAGATGGATAAAGCACAGCTAACTTTTTATTTCCAAGTATTCCATAACTTCACCCTAGCTCAGAGCTTCATCTTGTGACAGTGTTTCACCATCATATGTTACATTTATGTAGATGTATGTATCTCTCCATAAAATACACTGATGATGCAATATTTCCATTGTCAAGCTGTCAGCAAAACGTTGACCTTTGCTCCCTCTGAAAGAAACTTTCCTGTCAATCAAAATCTTGTTATACATGGATATGACATTAGATCTACGAATAACAATCTTGTTGATGGACAGCTCATCTGCAATGACTCTCTTTAAATTGCCCAGTTTAAAGCCTTGAATAGCCAACTAACAACACTCCCCTCTAATCCGAAAGCTATACTGGGCAAAATACAATAGTCATGCAGACTGTAATTTTCCCAAAGCAAATAAGCAAGCTAGAGAGTTATAAGCATCTGGGGCTACACCTGAAAAGTAAGGGAAATGGAGAAAAAGTGCAAGAAAACAACTGAAGGTTTGGTAGAGCTTACCCCCCTAGCAAAGGGGCTGAGATTTAAACTGGGAGTTTTTCAGCACATTACTTTTAACAACTATCAGTTTGTATAGGTATCAAAAAGGGAAAAAAAAAAAAAAAAAAAAAAAAAAGGATGAAAAAAGAGTGAAATTTAGATTTATATAAAATAACTTCTAAACCAAGAGAGTCGGTGACAAAAATTAGAGTCATCTTGGGAGTACTACAGTTTCCACCATTTGGGATGCAGTCACTCTCTAGGAGACCTCACACCTTCTTCAGCACAAATGTAGTAGTAAGGAGCTACTACCATTGGTTAACATTGGTTAAGCATTGACTAAGATGTGTTTATCACTGAACTTAGAGTGTAGTTACAGACAAACTCCCTGACTTCAAATCACAATGTAATTTGGGTGGAAGGAACAGCAAAAACCGTATAGTCATGTAGTCCAACCTCGTGCTCAGATCAGGGTCAGTTAGGAGATCAGACCAGGTTACTTGGGCCTTTATCCAGTCAGGTCTTGAAAACCTGTTCATTATGGTTAAAACTTATCTGATTACTAGAGTACTTCCATGGAGCATGACTCCCAAAGAACCGTGCCTCTTCTACCTTTTATCAAAGAAGGCCACTAAAAATTATTGTGATGGGGAGTGGTTGGTAAAAGCATTCATTCATCAGGATAAATTAGAAAGGATACACTTGGTTGAGATGATCATTATAGCTTCCAAATAGACACTTGACTTCATTTTGTGCCATTTTGCTCACTCTGCTGCCAGAAGGGTATCAAAAAGGCTTATCTGTTTCCTGCTCTACCATTCATGTGCTCGTACCTCCTTATAACCAGAAAGGCTTCTGTTAACTTGCCAGCAGTCATTCAGGCTTAGCATCCTACTTTAAAAGCTCCAGTGAAGCAAAGCCATGCAAGAGTGCAGAACCACGGGGGTCCATGTAGCAGTCCCTATTCATGCCACAGTTCCCCAGCATCCAAAACTCACCAAAACTGTGCCCAGCCAAAACATCCTGCCCTCTCTCATCACCAGACTCAAAGACAACTTATAGCAGAAGAGAATGGTATTAGTGCCAGCTTGGTACACTGAGATGAATTGGGAGAAGAGCTCTAAGCATCAGAGATGAGTGAAACACCATGTTGCTGGTACGTATGGGAGATTTTCAGCATCACTCAGTTTTAGTCATGCCCTGGCCAACAGGACTCCGCCAAGGAGAATAATCCTTAAAAGATACGACGTGGTGGAAAAGACCCAAATCCTACACGTGTTGGATGCTAAATGGTGCAGAAGCACCACATTTATTAAGCACCCTATCAGACACTCACACCAGTATCATTTACATGTGCCAAGACCATTTAACCTCTCAGCTTGCTTTGGAGCACTTAGGATTTCCTTAGGGTCTAATGTGATTAGAAAGTGGATTATTTCCCAAGAGTCCAGAGTATAGTTTTCCTTCTCTTTTTGCTTTGGCTATTTCACATATACTGTCTCAGCTTTAACTGTAGTTCACGCTTCAAAGCTATGGGAAGGGAAAACTGTGGGAGACAGAACATGACATGCTGATCAGATTTTCTCCCACTTCTGCCAGCTTTGCAAAGGTAACCATTTCTTTTTCTGTGCTAATGGGACTTCTCTAGGTCTCATTAGCACAGAAGTAGAGGAAACACAGCATTCCTCAGCTTTACTTGGGAAAAATTAATGTTCTTGGGATATAAAGGGATTGGGAATAAAGGATTTAGGGGAAAACTGTGAAGCCAAACCATCTCCTTGCACTGCAGGAACTTAGTCGTTGCTGAGTACCAGGATGTCACCACCCTTGGTCAAAATCTAGATTACAATAACTGGGGATTCTCTCAGGTTGCTCAAGTTTTAACTCAGCACTCACTTTGTGAATGACTTTGTGAAACTGCTAAGAAACTGGTTTTGAGGACAGTCATTGTTATGCTAGTGCAGTTCCATCACCTTCAACAGGAGCAGAGTCAGGCACAGTCAGGTGGTTTGCAGGGCAGATTTCCACAAACCTACCCCAAATACTTAGCCATGGGGCTCCTCCATTCACACCTATTTCCTTTCTGCAGACTTCTCAAAAGTGAAAAACAGAAAAGAAATAGAGAAAGTCAGTCTCATCTCAGAGAAAATAGTCTACATTATTCATCAGGGCCACACCACAGGTACATATGATTTACAGATCCTGTAATTTAGAAGGCAAGAGAGGGAAGCTTGAAAATGGAATCAAGGAAGGAGGCATTATGCTATTCTATGTTAGCAACCATAATGCTACAGAAACACTACCATAAGCAGTAGTTCTTTGTTTTGGTGTAACATCAGAGAAGATTCACTTTTACTAAACAAAAAGTTTCGAAATAATGGAAGTTTCTGATGAGAATGAAGAACTATACCCCATAAGGGATCCAAAACAAAACAAAAGTGGAGCCCACAGAATTTCATGCCTGAAATATTAGAGTCAGGGTGTTGTTGTTTTTATGGGTGCCGCTTTCAGATTTGGGAAATTACAGGCACCGTGATAAATATTTCAGGCAGTTGATTACAATGAAAAGTAATTAACCCAGCTACAACAACAGGTGTTGTATGGGGAAATGCTGGCTTTTATCGTGAAGTTGTGGGCGCATGTGCTAAGTGCATTCGTCATTTTCTCCTTTCTTTTATTCAGATAATGCCCTGGGGAAAGTATTCCAGTGCCAGCATTTATAGGATATAATGAAACCCCATTAAATATGTATCTGACTGCTAACAACTGTGTAAAGAAAGAATAACCTAACTATGGTTATGTAAAGCTGTCCATTCAGCCGGTGGTAGTAGTAGTCCTGTCTGATCTCATTTACCCTGTACTTAACTGCTAGCTTTGAGTTGAGGGGGAGAACTGTTATTTTTTTGTGTCACTTTATTTCCTCTTATAATTAGCAAATGCATGCAACAGGATCCTTTGCTTGCTTTACAGAAATATTCCAAAATACCTGTAAGTGTGAACATGGTTTTCCCTAAATAATGAGAAGAAAATATAAGAAGTGCAAAATAACAGGTGCTCAGAAAGCATAGCAGATTCATGGGCTGAATGTTGCTGTGCTTGCTCACTCAGAGCCTGCTCCTGACAGCCAGGCTCAGGCACAGGCTCAAGCACTTTGTGAGGGGAGGATGCTAGAATCACTTTCAATTCTCTTTTCCTGCAGAAGTCACCCTTACATAGAAAATGCCAATGGACATACATCAACCTTTTGTTCTGCCCTGCCCAAATAATGCGAAACACATGCAGAAGCTTCACTCTTCCCCCTCCTGTCTGCATTTGGAAGGAGGCAAAAGAGCTGCATGTCTGCTTTTCCTGGTTCCCTCTAGTCTGACATAACCTTCCCTGGGCTCTGAGGGTCTTGAATAGAAGGTAAAAATACAGGTAAAGACCAGCAGACAAGGCCAGTGAGCTGCTCCTGCTGGATGGTGGTGGAAAACACCACTGGTTTCAGACACCCCTCACTGTCTTCTCTTCCAGACAAGACCCCCATCCTTTGCTTCTCTTGCAAGAGATGTCTTGGGTTGCCTGGGCCATTGTGTAATTAGAAATGGGTCCAGAGAAGCAGTCTAGCGCAGGGCATCTGTGCATACAGACTCCTCACAGCCCATAGGGAGAAGCAAGCTTCTGACTCTTACAGGGCAGGAGAAACACATATAACCAGCACTGGTGAGCTGCAAAGCCTCTGAACTCATTGCATTTTCTTTCCCCTTTCCGGGTTATTTCTCATGAGGACTATGGAGCAACATGGAAAAGAAAAACATTAGCATAGATTGCTGTGGCTTCCCTCTCCAATAATAAACCCCAAGGAAAAGGGCAAAGAAAATAACATTTATGATAGCACTTGTTATTTTTCTCCAGTAGGGATAGATGTGTTTGTAAGACGGGTTTGTTTGCCCAAAGATGAACAGAGCTGTCTCTTTTAAGCCAGTTACATGATTTATGAGGGAAGACTTTTCTGCCTCTGAACAGCCTTAACAGACTCTGAACATGCTCATAAAGTGTAATGTTCCTCCTGTCTGAGGCTGCGTGAGTTCAAAAGTCATCTCCCACTTGTGCAGAGATCACCACTGCCTCATAAACTGTGAATTTACGGGGAACAGGTTACATCCACTGACCTCCAGAGACAAAAGCCAAACCTGACATTGATTATTTAATATCTCACTGACAAATGCGGCTCAGAACAACAAAATATTTCACTCCAGGCATTCTTAAATCTGAGATTTTGGGTTTGGGTTGGGCTTTAAAATCACAGGGCTCATTTTTTGTGGTGCCTGCCACGTTACTTCTCATGATCAAATACAGATAGGAGGATGTTACCAAAAGGCATTTTCCTTATCACAAATGTGAAGAGTTTCATAAAAAGCATCCAGACACATGAAATTGCTGTGATTGCTTATGGGAGCTTCAAGAGTACACTTTGGCGGGTTGAAAAAGAGCAAAGTGAGGCAGGTAGAAAAGATATTTGGCGGTAAAAGGCCCATTGCCACTCACAGATGTGGGTTTCAACATTAAGCGCCTATCTTAAACCTGCTACCTAAACAGCGGCGAACAGCTTGCAATCCAAGTACAAACACATTTATCTATCAGAAGAGGCTCCTTGTGAAGACCGTGCCTTGACATCTCAAGATTGACTGATAATTTTAATAAGGTCTGTTATCTGGCAGGGGGTTGTTTACTCCTGACATTCAGTAACACCGCGCCGGTGCGTACGTGCGCACGCACACCACAAGCGTGCCCAAAACATGGTTGTTTCCTGGTACCGGGAGCCTTTCCCGTGCAGAAATACTGCTGCGCTGACAGGGGCAGAGCAGCTTTGCCTGAATGGCTCTGCCCTCCTGCGTCCCGGCAGCGCAGGTCTCGGCAGCCCTGTGCGCGGCACATACCACCGTGTCATCGGCTCCCCGGCGTGCCTGGGGCTGCCTCTGCTCGCCCGGCTCCGCCAGGCTCCCCGGGAAGCTGCTCTCCCACAGGGAGGAGTGAGAAACCAAACCACAGGAAAGCAGCTCCCTTTGTTTAACTAAATCCAAACAGTCCCCCCGGGAGGGAAGGATGGATGCTTCCTAGGAAGGGCTCAGGTCTAGTGTCTCACACGACTGGTGCTGTTTCATGCTACACTTAATAGGTCTTATGCACAGTTCTGCCCAGAGGTTTCTGCACATCACTACACAACCCTCACAGCCAGAAGAGCTGGTGAATGTACTTGCTATTCCTCCCAAAAATACATGCATCAAGAAATCCAATTTCACTAAAAAAGCAAAGTGGCTGTAATGACAGGCAAGTGCCAGGTAGCCGCTGAATAAATTCCATTGTCTGAAGCTAGTAAAAGCCAAGCAATTTAACATATTTAGGGAGATTTTCCTTCCCATTTTTTAGGAAGAAGAAGATAAAGGCTTCAGCTAGGCTCTAGTTTAGTATTACGCATCACAATTTTGTTCACTTTTCCAACTTACCTTTGGAAAAGCCACAATCCCAAGTGGTATATCTGGCAACAGCTGGAAAAATAGAAAGGCTATTCAGCCTTGCTATTCAACAAGCATCTTCAGTTGTAGTATTCCTTGCCATATGTGCAAAAGTTCACCTGACTTTTCCAAATTATAAGCCACTGAAAAACTGTGCTTGCAAAAACTCAAGTTGTTGACAGAGGAACTCTCTGAGCTACTTGAAAGGATGCTGCATCCCACAGCTCTAGGGACCAGATATTCCTGAAGAAGTTCCCCTGCAGCTACAGCCCTGGACAGAGGAGCTGAAGACAAGGAGACCACACTGGCTCACACTCCTGCCTCTCAAAGAGCACGGGGGACAGCAATAAGGACATCTGGGACAGCAGTGCAAAGGAAAAGGGGAAGCAGGTGAAGCATGGGAGAGGCTGGGCCACTACAAGGGTGAGGGGTGGGCACATGAAGACCTGGCAAACAGCTTTGGGCCCGCAAGCTTCAACACTTCCCCAAGGGAGGCAGTGACTTCTGAACCGTGAGAGAAGGACAGACTTTTAACCATCAGTAACAACAGCTTGAAACCTAACTGCTGTTACCTGTAACCCATTAGCTCAAGTCACAAAAGGATCTAGTCGTGTTGATGACCAACATAGATGTCAATATGAAGACGCAACAGAAACTCTAGTAACTAACAGCTTCAAAAAAATAAACACAGAAATCACAATAAAGACATTTGAGGTGCAACATCACAGCCCAAAAATTCAGAAAATACTAGACATGAAGTTGCTGTTACAAACATAATGCAAATATCTCTAGTTATGTTAGCATGAACCATTTTCTTTTTTCTTCTATGGGATAACTGCTTCATTTAATGCATTTGGGGAGCAAAACAGGATTGGGGAGCAAGAAAGGCTGCTGCCTGTCTCAAGGGTTGCAGAAATCACAAGTGGCCTAGAGAGCACTCAGGGGGTGGCAGAGTGGCCTTGCGCTTTAGAGCAAGCACCAGAGAGAGCCCTCCGTGGACTGTAGATGTGTCCTTTGCTATAGACATGCTTAACACTGGTGGGCGAGGAACGCGGCCAAGTTCTTCACAGGTGGGATGTGATTTCTATCCCTCTTGGAAAACCCTACTTCTGAAAAGCTGGAGCTGAGGCAGCTACAACTGTGATGCCTGCTACAGAATCATAAGCAACCTGGTTAGTCCAGACTTTAGGCACAGCCTCATTATTTCTCTTCCTGATGCATCCCCCCAGAAATCCCAAACACCCCATCATAGAATCATAGAATAGTTAGGGTTGGAAAGGACCGTAAGATCATCTAGTTCCAACCCCCCTGCCATGGGCAGGGACACCTCCCACTAAAACACACCACCCAAGGCTATGTTCAACCTGGACTTGAACACAGCCAGGGTTGGAGCATTCACAACTTCCCTGGGCAACCCATTCCAGTGCCTCACCATGCTCACAGTAAAGAATTTCTTCCTCATATCCAATCTAAACTTCCCCTGTTTAAGTTTGAACCCGTTACCCCTTGTCCTCTCACTACAGTCCCTAATGAAGAGTCCCTCCCCAGCATTCTTATAGGCCCCCTTATGCTTCTCAATGATACTGCAGAGCCATGTTTGTTCCCTGCTTCTGCCTTCTCCCTGTCAGTCCTCAACTCCAGCTAAGCCAAGTTGCTTTCTGTGGGCTTTGGGTTTTTGGAGGTTTCACATCACAGAATCACAGAATCACAGAATAGTAAGGGCTGGAAAGGACCTCAAGATCATCGAGTTCCAACCCCCCCGCCATGGGCAGGGACACCTCACACTAAACCATGCCATCCAAGGCTATGTCCAACCCCACCTTGTACGCCGCCAGGGATGAAGCATTCACAACTTCCCTGGGCAACCCATTCCAGGGCCCCACCACCCTCACAGTAAAGAATTTCTTCCTCAGATCCAATCTAAACTTCCCCTGTTTAAGTTTAAACCCATTACCCCTTGTCCTCTCACCACAGTCCCTAATGAAGAGTCCCTCCCCAGCATCCCTATAGGCCCCCTTCAGGTATTGGAAGGCTGCTATGAGGTCTCCACTCAGCCTTCTCTTCTCCAGGCTGAACAGCCCCAACTTTCTCAGCCTATCTTCATACGAGAGGTGCTCCAGTCCCCTGATCATTTTCGTGGCCCTCCTCTGGACTTGTTCTAACACTTCCATGTCCTTTTTATGTTGAGGACACCAGAACTGCACGCAATACTCCAAGTGAGGTCTCACGAGAGCAGAGTAGAGGGGCAGGAGCACCTCCCTTGACCTGCACATCATAGAATTGTAGAATGGTCTGGGCTAGAAGGGACCCCAAAGCCCATCCAGCCCCAACCCCTGGATGGGCAGGAGATCCCCCACCAGAGCTAAGCCGCTCCAAGTCCCATCCAACCTGGCCCTGAACACATCGTGCTGCCTTATCCCAAAGAGTAGTCTTAGAGCTAAACTGGTACCTGTGAAGCACTGAAGACTGAAAAAAATCCCTGCAAAAGTAATAAAAATAGCTGCTTTATGTACAGAGTAGGAGAGAAACTGCATACAGTAAGGTAAGGGGCCAACTGAGCCATGTATTCAGTCAGCATATACTCTCACAACAGCAGTTACCCAGCAAATTAACCAATAGTAACCTTTTGTGCAGAAGTATAATACCCCATGATCACATAAATAAGACGAAAAAAAAAAAAATCTCACAAGCATTTAAAGACACTAAAACCAGCCTTACAAAGTCAGTTTCATGGCAAAAATTACCCTGGCATCCCATAACTATTGAAACATTTGTCTACCCAACTTTTACATTGTCTATACTATACATCATAGATGGTTACTTTTTGTACATAACTGAGTGTGCAGAGGGATGCTCAGCTCCTGTACACAGGGGTTACATGGCTTGTGGGAACTAACTGCTGGGAGCCTGCAGAACACACATCTTTGTTTTCAGAGTGTTTTTAGACATTAATTTAACTCTAGAAAGACCCCTTTTGGGTTGCTTTTACCTAATTGGATGCAAAAGAAAAATCAGATCACTTCCTCTGGCTTAGGCTTTATTTTTTATTATTTAGGAAAAAAAACAAAACACCACAACAAATAAAGTCAATAAATTGACAAACAATTCTTCTGTTATACAGACTCTAATTAAAGCTCCACTTTAGCTAGGCAGCAGGCACAGAATCTGTGGTACAAGCTGCCAAGAGATGCTGAAAGTGCAGGCAAAATGAAGGTTTGAGGGAGTCTATCTACAGTATTATTTACAGACAGGACAGCTGTGCCGGTGACTAAAGTGAAACACCCTGGCTAAATATAATCTGAAGCCAGAGATAAGTAAGTGTTTCAAAGCTGCGTCCCTACAAGAGGCACATGTTTTGCTTTTCATGCATCACAATGGATGTCCCACATGAACTTTTTTTCTTCTTCAGGTTTCCTTCAGCCCCCGACTGTCCCTGTCACCCTGTGCCAGATGGGAAGTGAGAGCTAAGCCGATCCACCTCTTTGTGGTGGAAACCCCCCGAGCTTCAGCTACAGGTTACTGAAGCCTTCATGAAAAATTCAGAGCTGGTATAACAAGCTTGCTGAAAGTAAAATGCGTGTCACATTATCCACCCTCCCTTTTTGCTAGCATTGAACTATCATCATGAAGAGGTAGAAAACATGCCTCTAACAAACTTGCACAGGAATATAGATGCAAAAACAAGCATTAAACATTCTTGTTTTCCCTTTTTTTTAGTGTTAAAGTTCATATAGAGTAAAAACTAAGGAGCAATAAAAGAGCACAGAAAATTGATTTATAGAGACACATGGGGAAACAGATGCTGAAAACTGCTAAACTGCTAAAAAGATTGGGATGTGAAAAGTATTTTGATCAGTTTTCTCAGTAGCTAAGTTGTTGTTGTCATGCATTAGATGTCATTTATGAGTGGTATACATATACCACTCAAATTTTTGAAACTATTTCAGATGCTAAATACAGTACCTTTTAAAGGTGCTGTAAGAGATCAAGTTCAACAGTGGAAGAAAGAATGGTCGAACAGAAGCCAGCTTTGTCATTTGGCCCAACCTTCCTATTTGCGCTCTCACCCTGCAAGTACGGAGGGACAGAAGCTCCCAGTGCTTACTGTGGCAACTGTGAGAGCTCATCCCTGCTGTCTGACACAAGGAATACTTGAGATGGGCTATGGAAGAAATATAAATGCAGAATGCGGCTCTGTTAATCACCCCCCAGGGAGTCTGCTTATTGTCTAGATAAAAATCATTAAACAAAACCAAAAGTGGTGGATAAACCAAGGGGAGGCTATATAGGGACAGATCCTGTTTCAGATGAACAAGGACTGTATGACACTGCTTCTTTCTTAAGCAAGGCTCAACTTCCAAGGTCTTGTTCCATATCCATAGAATCATAGAACAGTTAGGTTGGAAAGGACCATAAGATCATCGAGTTCCAACCCCCCTGCCATGGGCAGGGACACCTCCCACTAAACCATGTCACCCAAGGCTTTGTCCAGCCTGGCCTTGAACACTGCCAGTGATGGAGCATTCACAACTTCCCTGGGCAACCCATTCCAGTGCCTCACCACCCTTACAGGAAAGAATTTCTTCCTCATATCCAATCTAAACTTCCCCTGTTTAAGTTTGAACCCATTACCCCTTGTCCTCTCACTACAGTCCCTCATGAAGTGTCCCTCCCCAGCATCCCTGTAGGTCTCCTTCAGATACTGGAAGGCTGCTATGAGTTCTCCATGCAGCCCCCTCCCCTCCAGGCTGAACAGCCCCAACCCTCCCAGCCTATCCTCATACAGGAGGTGCTCCAGTCCCCCAGTCATCCTTGTGGCCCTCCCCTGGACCATTGTCACTCAATGATATTTTTTCCCAGTTTAAAGTGCAAGCATGTTTCTAGGTGTTCCTTCATAAGGTGGGGAAGAAAAAGCCAAATTCAATGTATGCCCCACATGCCAGCTCTGACTCTTCCTGCCAGGAGAGACCAACAACAAGCACACACCGAACTCGCAATGGAGAAAGCAGTGGAGTCCCAACTCTGGTCTTTGAAGAAAACAACACTCCTCGAAGATGCAGTTTGTCCTTCACATGGGAAAATCCCATACAGGTGAAGTTTTGGCAGAGAAATCTCCATGGTCTTAACACCTGACTGAAATCAGTGCTTCTTTCAGCCCTGGTGCCAACACACACAGTCCATTTCAGGTCACAAACACTTACTCATGGGGCTCATGCACGCTTCGGAGCTCTTGTAGTGATCACAGGCTCTGTTCAGCTGTTTCAGAAGCATTATCAAGCTACCATGATTACAGGCAAAACAAAAGCCTTACAGCCACTACATAACTTGATTCCCAATTCTCAGAAAGTAGCATTAGTAACAACTGATTGTTTAAACAGAAATCACATTATTGCAGCAGAGGGAGTATTCTCAATGGAGGTTTAACATCGGGCAGGGCTTGACCCAAGTATGATGGAGATACAGGGAAAAATTAGCATCACACACAAACTCTGCAACTTCCTACAGCACCAGTACTCTCTTTACAAGTAAAGCTTGGGTCATGACTTGCTGATGTCCTGTTGATCTGAAGTGGCATGGGTAATCAAACAGGTTAAAAAGAGAAGGAAACATGGTTGCAATATGGCAAGACCTTCTTGCTGTTGAAAATAGTACAAAACCACTGAACACCTGATATCACCTGAACTCAGGGTCTAAATATCACCTTATGAAACAGCTTCCACATCATAGTCCTCTGAGGCCAGGAGTTGTATGGTGTAGTTCAGGATCATGCTCCAACTCTTCAAGCCCTCTTCTCCTTGAAGCATTATGGAAATGATCTTCACTTCTCACATCACTTTCTACTATGTTGGTTTATGCTTTGCTGGCCATCAGATGAAAAAGAATATCACCACCAGGGAGAAAAAAGCAAGCCTTCAAGGCATTTTATGTGTCATCCCCTGCTGTGTCTGCAGGCCACCTGCCAGGGGTGTACAGATGTCGAGCAAAGCCTTTTCCTGGGCATGTGGGATGGTAGGAGCCAGGGTGGAGTGAACCCTTTTTCCATTCTAACCCAATTAATTCCTTGTGGGATCCATCACAGCAGAGGGGAGGGACCTGAGAAGAAGCTGTTGCAGCTACATGATGCCCCAGCTTTTGTGGCCTGAGGAAGCAGTGGTCAGCGGGAAGGAGACACAGGGAAGGCTGGGCATCAGTAGCCAGTGGATTTCAGTAGCTCCATGTACAACATGGGACCTGAGCATGCAAAGTACAGCATACCCCAGCTTCACAGCAGCATCCACCTCTCTTGTCCCAACCTCTTTTCCTTGGCAAAAACAAAATGTGGGTGCACAGGTCAGAAGGGTATATGGTGCTTCCCAACCATGTGGGCAGAGGGTCATTCTACAGAGCTCCCCTACCTCCTGCACATGAAACAGCACTCTTCTGACCTGACAGCTTGCCTCGGCCATGCCAGAACCCAATGTATAGCAGCAGCCCCAGTACGTAGTCCAAATACAATCTCCATAGCAGTTGAATTGTGCATGAGAAAAGATTCCTGGAAGGCATCTCACTTCTCATACAGGCAGCAAGTGTCACTCCATGCCATTTATAGCAATTACTTTTTCCCGGGAAAACAGACCTTTGCCTTTATTAAATAGCATTTGAATTAAGGTATAATTACATGCTTGCTTGGAGAATTTTGGTAAGAGGTTTCAGGTTAAAGAGTAGCTTGTGCAGATATAATGTGATGTCTACACACATTTCTTGCTTTTCCAGTACCTTCTTGCTGAGAAAACTTCAACATAATCATTTGTGCATGAATACTCACTGATAGGATGCCACGTAAGACTGATATGTGCACAAGCTACTGGGAGCACACAAGTAGTCTCAGACACATGGAAAGAAAACCACAAAGACTAGAAAATCACATGACCACACTGATTTTTCTACTTACTACTTCCTCCTCTTGCCAAACTCAGACTTTAAAAAAAAAAAAGAAATAATAATAATAATAGTAATAAAAGTAAGTAAAATCCTAAGCATTTTTTTGCCCTAACCAGCTGAGATTTGTGACACGGTTTTACTCAAACTTGAGGTAAAAAAAAATGTCTGCGATTGTTTCCCTAATAATGTCTTTTCTCTTGAGTTTTTGGCAAGAGTCTGGCTTTTGAAGTCATATTCATCATATCCAACTCTGTCATCAAATACTGGCACAATTACCTTAATGAAAATGATTAATAATTCACTGGTGTTTTCTTTTATGCTATAGGTAGGCTCGTGACAGTTATGAACAACTTCAGGTTTGTTTGCTAAGGATTTTTTCCTTATTTTCCCCTATCTCTATTATCTTACAACTTAATCCTCTACCTGCCTGCCCTGGCTGCTTTTACACTCCCTCATTGTTTACAAAATGAATAATTAATGGCTGATAACCTGCAGCTAAATCCCTCCCACCCTATTTCTCCTGCCTAGCCTATGCCATTTTGTAGTTTATTCCAGCAGCTTGGTTTACAGGACTTGATATCACTTACATGTTCGAAATAAAGAAATGGGAAGAAATAAAAGTGTAGCAAGGTGAAAGTTCACGCTACCATGAGGTATAATACTTATTTGCAGGTCATTTTCATAGCATTTGTTATAGAAAAATTCAGTATGCCTGACCTTATCTTTATAAAGTATTGCAAAAATTCACAGACCATCTAGAGAAGCATGAAAATCACTGCAAATGCCTCGACCAGTTTCTGAAACACTTCTCCAGCTTTTGAGCACCAGCCTATGTCATCCCTGTCTCTCAGGGTGTCTTCCAAGCACCCACAAATGCCACTTGATTTCCCTACCTCTCGTGGCTCAGCAAAACACACTCTCACCCACTTATCACTCGTATTATCATATTTTGAAAGCCAATGCACTAATGTCAAAAAATGATCTTTGCCCCAACCAGCAAGTGACAACTTACAGGAGTCTATGAAGCAGAGCCATCTCACGGGCGCTCACAGCCCTCCATGCAGGGACAAGCTTCCGCTTCCCTGCACAGCAACAAAAGGTGGGTCAGGGGATGCTCATTTTGACTTCCCTGTGATGGCCCCGACTTCTAAAGACTGATTTTTAATTTAATTTTCCAGCTCAGCATCTAAACCAAGACCTGGCCTCCTCCTTGCTCCCATTGCTTTGCGCTAGCAGCCATTTTGTTCAGTCATTAGGGGACATTGGAGACCATGTTCTGGCGCTCGGCTTGCCCTAGGTGTGTTCCTCATCACCTGCACAAGGAAGCTGAAGCTGCCCAAACTGCAGGTGAACATTAAAAGCAAACAACAAAAAAAAAGTACACGTAGTCCAGACTAAGCATGCCATGAAATTCAAATATTGGGCATCCATGTTGCTTTTTCGAGCTGAAGTTGCATACATTTCTTCTGGCTTCAAAGAGGCACCAAAACTCTGGCTACAGCTGTAACCAGGAGCATTCAGGCACTGCACTAGCACTGAATGCACATCAGCCGCATTTAAACCAACTGAAGTGGGCTTTTGCCTATAGAATAGTGCTGATGAACTCCATATTGTTCACACAATACCCATCCAGTTAGGATTTTACGAGCCAAAACAGCAAAGCATGTGTTATTGGCTTTGTTGATGGTTAAAATGTTAAGATGACACATTTCCAACAGTTTACCCGCTGATATCCATCATGTAAACAGCTACAAAGCCCATTAAAATTATTTATATCTACATAAATGCATCACATATGGTAATCTTACTGACAAAAAGAACATGATTATAAACCTAACAAGTGAAAAGCAAAACATGAAGCTAATAATTATTAAAATGTATGCAAATCATAAGAACTGTCAATTTTGAGCATACACTTTCCATGGGAAAGCCAAATTCATGCCCACTGAAACATAGTAGAATACTCTTGCTTACAATTAATTTGGGACCTGATTGTCTGCGATGCCCTTAGCAGAGAGCAGAATCAGACTTGTGAGTATTAGCAGCACTTTCACTAACACAGTCAGCTGGTGGTAAATCCTCTGCCTTTCAAGAGAAGGAAATTAGTCAAGCTGCCTGGAAGATCAATGTTTTGAGACTTGATTTTGTTCCAATGCCAATTCACTGGAAACTCAGAGACATGGTTTGCAATGTGCCACCTCAGAGCTTCAGAAATGAAATCTGTTTTGAATGATGCCTGTGCAAGGAGAGAAATTGCAGCTTCTGACAGCAGCTGCCCTGCAGAGTCCCAGGCTCTGGGCAAATCATGCTACATGCAGACACTGCCACTACTTCAAATCACTGTTCTTTCAGGCTCTCTCAAGACAATGCAAGGCCCCCTAATCATCCCCTATGATATTTCTGACACTTTTGCTGTCCTGGGTCAATGACGGTCCTGACATTGGGGGCTTCCCCTGCAGCCATACACAGTGGAAAGTATAAGTCCTTCTTTATCACAGTTGACTTCTGAGGCAGAGGAACTTCAAGCCTCAGTACTTTTGACAGAGCTACATGTTCCTGGTAGCCTGCAAAATCTATCTACATCTCAAGAAAGGTTACTTGAGCCCAGGATGTTTTCTGTGAATAGTTTGCAAAACACATCACAAAGCGACACTTTTTCCCTACAAAGGGATTTTATTTGTTTAAAGTTAGAAATTGAATAGAGGGTGTCATGGGTTCAGCAGCAGCAGTCATTTTTTCTCCTTGTTGGTAGCTGGTGCAGCACTGTGTTTTTGATTTTGGGCCTGGGAACAGTGCTGATAACACCAGTGTTTTCAGTTACTGCTTGCTGATGTTTAGGCTGGCCAAGGACTTTTGTGAGTCTCATGCTCTGCCAGGGAGGAGAAGCCGGGAGGAAGGAGAGACAGGACACCTGACCCAGACTAACCAAAGAGGTTATTCCATACCACAGCACGTCATGTCCAAGATGTAGAAACGGAGAGCAGAGACCCGGAAGGGTGGTGGGGTTGCACGGTGGGGGGGTGCACTGCTTGTTTGGGATTGATGGTGAGCTATTGTATTCTTTCCTTGTATTTGCCTTGTCATTATTATTATTGGTGGTAGCAGTAGTGATTTGTGTTATACCTTAGTTACTAAACTGTTCTTATCTCAACCTGCGGGAGTTGCATTCCTTTGATTCTCCTCCCCATCCCCCCGGGGCTGGGGGGAAGAAAGAGGGAGTGAGTGAGAGAGCCACTGTGTGAGGGGTTTAAACCATGACAGGGGGGCACTTCAGAAGGTTACCAGGGCAAGAGAGTCGAAGAGATGAGGAGTGGCCACTAGGACTCCAGCATCTGACACTGTGTTCTGGATACCACCAGCCAAAATACTATTACTGCGGTCTCATTAGGAGGCAACACCTAACTTCTGAACTTTTCTGCTTTCAGAGACTAGCATGCAGTGGTAGGATGTTTAACTGCGAGTCAGGAGGCATTGGCTTATTCCTGGATGCATCACAGAGCTTAGACAAGCACCTCTGAGTTGGATCCTCCATATCCAAAATGAAGATGTTAATTCCAAACATAACTCAGCAGGATACTTAGCCTTGCTTCATCTAAGTACATAATAGGAGCTGTAACTTTTGGATGACAAATGCTGTGAAATACAAGAAAAGTTTAAAGAAAATAGGGTTGGTCCCTGTTGAGAGGAAAAGAACAGGAAGAAGGTAGAAAGCTTCCTGCAGCAACGGGTGAAGTAAATGGGCACAGGTATATGGCAGATAAAGAGAGCCTGAATGTTTTTTAAAGGAAGATGTTGGAAAACATGAAAATTTAAGATGAGGCATGAGGACATAAACAGAGTCCACATATTTCGGAGTTACCCCATTCCAACCATGCAACTACCAACTAAGTAACTGTCAGACTACTGCATGAAATGAAAGGGCAAGAACCTTTTTAGAAGGATTTCAGAATAAGCAACTTTATGTCAGTCCAAATCCCACATTCTGAGTTAAAAGTGAGGAAGAGAGACACTGGGGAAAGAGAAAGTGGTAATACCATCAATATGACAATATAATAAACCAAAAAGTCCTATCTTAAGCTAGCAAACAGGCGTTTTTTTTGCAGGAAAATCTTGCATCTAAGAGAATGCATAGTTGTTTCATTTTGAATTAAATCCAACAGTGAAACCTTTATCTTCTTTGCATCAAAAAGCTAAATACTGACAAAACAACTGAGAAATTTAATGCTCTAATCCTCTCAAGAGACTTTTATAAAAGGATTTTTAGACTCGGCAGTTAAACAATTCCCACTCATAAGTCCAGAATCATAAAAAGACATTTTGAAAAGTTATATTCACCTTCGTGGTTTATGCAAGGTTCATGGCTTTTAAATATTCACATTATTGACAAATTATCTGAAAACCAAAAGTTACCTGTTAAGAAAATAATTTTTTCCCCTGTTCTCTGACGCAAGTTCTACACAAAGCTTCAAAAGGAAGCTCTTTCCGTGTGTTTTATTTCAGCCATAAAATACAGGTTATGGTGCCACTGAAATGCTACAAGACATTTATGCTGTGCTCATATGGCTTTATGCCACCTGGCCAAAAGACATTAATAAGGCAGTCAGGCACACACCCTGTCGTGTGCACTCAGGTTTTATTGCCCCTTCAGAAAACATCGTTTCCACTTTGAAATGGAACAGGACAAACGCCAACTAACTATCCCAACTTGGATAAAAATTAGGTGACTAAACTCACAGCCAAAGAAACCTGAACACCAGCGCTCTATGCAGCAAAAATATTTAGCCGACTCATTGACTTCCATTGTCACACTGCACCTCCCGGTTACAAGCAGGACTAAACCTTTCAGTGCTATCAATATCAAGTGAAACTGCTCTTCAGTTACCAAATTTATCACCTTTTCTTAGAAGCCAACTACCACCTCTTTTCAGGCTGAAAAATAGCATGTACATGCTGGACTCAGTACGGCGCACCAGACCCTGCCTACCCTCCTGGTCCCCATCCGCTGACTGAATAGGTATTTCTTTGTGCAGGAGGCTTTTGAAACACCCCTTATGGCTGCACAGCAAAGGGCAGACACCCACTATAAACACCATCATTTTGAATCCCTCTAGTAAAAGATTCACACAGAGCTGTAGTAGCAGTCCTTGCCGCTTTGATGGGCAGTTCCCATGCCAGAAGAAATTGCTATACTGGCAAATTACCAGTTGTGTCTGCTACAGAAACAGGAAGGATGTATATTTCTAAGTAAAGGAGATGAACTTTCCTATTTTACTTTCTTCTTCTTCTAAGCAGGGATCTGTCCCACATGACCCAACCAACAGAAATGCCCCTGGAAATAAGTACTTTGATCCTGAAATAAAAGTATGAATCTAGCAAGGGATCTATTTCTGTTATAAGGGGAGAGATGTGTATTATGACCTGGAAGATCATCAAGTTTTCAGAAACCTAAATGGCAAAGATTAACTTTCACAAGGTTCTGTCAAAACACACCACAAGTTTGCATTTGTGCAGTGTGACAGAGACCTTCAAGGCACTGAGCCCATCAGTTCACCCCCTCTAATTTCTTTCAGATACATTCATACATGAAGTGCATAAATGATTACAAGACATTCAAAGTCAGAACTTACCACCCCCATCCAACTGATCACATTAGAGTCCTAAATGAGAGACTTGTACAACTCCAGCTAAAACACACACACCTTTGTGTGAGCAGGACTTTGCTGGCCCTAAAGCTGCCCACATAAAATCACCATGGCTAGAAATATATACAGCATCTTCAGGCACCAACATGAAACATGCTATTTTAACAGTGTCAACTGTTTTAACAGTGCTCTGTAACATCAACAAGGGCTTTCCCTTTGTGCATGGGATCCTCGTTTTAATTATGTTGGATCACTTGTTTTAGTTCAGTTTATGGGCACATCCTGTACACTCTTGCACAGTTGAGTAATCCCATTCAATTCCAAAGGCTTATTCATAAGCATAAAGATGACTTACAGTAATAAAGAGCTACACCCTTATTGTTCCAGCTCTCACCTGCTTACAGAGAATGTGGTCATAGTACAAACAACAAAAATAAAATAGATTCCATTTTCAGCCATTCCTGAGCAAAGCACAACTACACAGAGAAGGATAAATGAGGATTCTTCCTCAGTTTCCAATTCCTGCACTGGTGCAAGGTGAGAGAAGGAAACTGGAACTACAGTTTCTGGAAGGATGAAAAGTTCTTGTTTCACTGTGGATCCAAGACACATGTTTCTTCTACTGTTTATTTCATAGGAAAGAAACACCTACTTTCCAATGCCATATTTATGGGGTTTGGGGTGCATTTTCAATGCTATGAGTATTTCAGATTCAAACCAATTATAGTTCTGCAGGAACTTTTTTTTTTTTTTTTAATCTTTGCTTTTACTATATTTTGGTTTTATTTCAATGAGCAATAAACCTCCATGTCTCCATCTTGCTACTTTTCCCCACACAGTTTACCAATCTCCTACAGTTTTTCACCCTGTTTGCTTCTCGGAGAGAGACCCTGCCACAGCAGAGGACAGGTTAGCATCCCGGAGGCAAAACCAGCTCAGAAGGAAACAGATATTCTCCTGCCAGCCACAAACTATTGGGATTCTCCCTACACAGAGGCAATTCAGAGAGAGGCACCTGCCAGTATAAATCTACTTGGGCTGTGTAAACAGAGAGAAGGACCAGAGACTATGAGCTCTGGAGAGAGATTGCTTCCTTGTGTTAAACTAAGCTAATAAATAAGTTTTTAAAAGACCAAGACCTCAAATGTTGAGAACTTCAAAGAAGGATCAAGTTATGCAAAAATTGTGGGTGATATTTGGGGCAAAAATTTACTTTGCATTGGCCACTTGCATCCTTCATTGAGGCTTAAGAGACTGATGAGAAAAGGAGTAAGAGTGCAAAGGCCATGGGTGCAGCTCCATAGCTTACCCCTGCCAGGACACTGTGGCATTCCAGAGCTAGACATGGAGACACTGAAACTGTTTGTCCCTTGATTTGTGCCACCTGCTCGTGTCTCCTAACTGAATTTAGGAGAGCTGCTGTGTCATATCAGCTAATAGGCTGAGGCAAAGAAGAGCAAAGAGAGACTTCCAGTGATTTCAAATACGTGTTCTTGTTTTTTGTCTGGGGTGTGTACACTGAATTTTATCTTGACACATCGGGTCTGTCAGCTCTGTACTCTGAAAATATGGTTCATGCCACACACAAATAATTACTTACTACAGTCACCCATCCTGTCCAGTCCTTGTATCTCTCATGTATATGCCAAAGATCATCCACTCAGCAACCCAAAGGATTTACTCTGACATGGTACTTCTCTTTGGATTAACAGTACTGTTAAATTAAATCACCAAACCACAGATCTCTTGATGGACAGCATTCCTGAAGACTCAACAGCCTTAAGACTGATTCTTAGAACAGTATGGTAAGAATTTTTTCTCTGTACATTTCATTCTGAGCATTTTATTCAATATTTTGTTTCCATTAAAGCTCATAAATTGAGATTGGATCAATATTGTCTGTTTTCAGTTATATCATAAAGAAAATCGTCTTGCACGGTTTATACAAAAGAGAATCTGTAGACCCCAGAAGAAATTACTACTGCATTACCTGTGTAATGAACCAAGCTTTACATTTCACATATTACTCTGGCCTTCCAGCTATGGATGCTATACAGATTAAAACACACACACTTCATTGAGCAGGGCAGGGTGAAAAGGTGTTTGCTGGGGTGTTTTGGAGGAGATTTTTGTGGGGGTTGGTTATTAGCAGGAAGAGACTAAACTGAAGGAACAAAACTGGAGTCAGTCAGGGATAAATGGAGAAAAGGAGGGAGGAAAGGAAAAGAGGGAATAAAGGAAAGGCACCACAACCCCCCAAAGGGTCTCTGGAGCCTCAGCACGGGAGCATAGAGCATGGTAGCAGGGGGCTACCATGGACAGAGCCCGCCGCACGGCCTGGCCCCGGGGAGACAGGGGCGGCGGGGGCAACGGAGACCAGGACGGAGATCGACTGTAGCCACCCCAGTGGTGCTTAGGTGGCGGCTCCGGGCAGAGCAACTGCGGCACGAAGCATCCTTTCAGGCAAAGGCTCCAGCGGCGCTGCCATAGGCGTCCGTACAGGGAAGCGGAGCACCAGCCCCGGGCGGCAGCGGGGGCCCGGGGGGCGCTGCCCCTACCGGTCCTAAGCCCCCAGCCAGGCTTCCCGCTAGCGCTGCTGCTGGTCCGGGACATCCATCGGAACACCTGCCTCGGGGCGGTTATCGCGGCAGTTATTATTAGGCGGGCGCAAGAGCCGTGAAGTTCAGTTGCCATAAAACGTTAATGATAAAAAAGTTTATTGCAGGGTGTGTAAACCTAAAATTTTAAGTTAATCTAAAGAGCAACTTATAGGCAGCTTCAAAGGTTATTTTGTTAAACATCACTGCGTCCTACTATTTACAATACAAAAGCTTAGTTAAATACACTTTTGTTTGGGCAAACTATTCTTCCTGCAGATCGACTCTGTGGAAAAGGAAACGGTGACCTCTCACAGGTTTACATTTTGGGCACACTGTCCCCTCAACACAGCAATTTCCTAGCACCGGTTTTGTAACCTAGGGTGGTCGCCGTTAACACCTATTTTTCCCAGATAATGCGATGCCGAAGGGAAATCTCAAACAGCAAAAGAAAAGCGGAAATGGATCTGCTGACACTGCAGTTCTTCCAATAACTTTTCAAAAACCCACTAAAGTAGAGCCGGTATCTTTAAACCGCTAGGTAAGGGCAGATGCTCACAAGTCATAGAAATCAGTTAAGTACCATCAAAAACTGAAACTGAAGTCGGAGGAAGAAATGAAAACATTTAAAGCTGATGAAGGTATCTGATGCTGCCTATTAGTAAAATAAAACAATTCTTGCTCCAACTGAAGATTTTTCTGAGAGAATCCATTTTCTGTCCAACAAGGTTAACACTCAAGTAGTTTCACCAAAAAGTCTGTCACTTCAAAACAAATTAACCAAAACGTAAAAACGCATTTAATTATCAGAACCACACTGCTTCATCTTACCATTTGAGGAAATGCCAACTGAGGCTGATATGTAAGAAGGGCACAGCATTGCTCAGAATTGACCCTGTAATTTTTCCTGTTAGTCAGAGACACCATGACTTGATGGTTTGCATTTACATTTCTCAAATTTTAGGTTTCAAAACCCAAAAGATCCATTAAAAAAAAAAAATCAACTCTGAGAATGTTATGGGTGTTTTTTATTTGAATAAACAAATTTAAGAGCTGCCAAGGAAGATAACCAGCTATTTGCTCCCAGTATTTCCTGCAGACTCCAAAGGTCTCACCTGCCAACCCTCTGCACAGACCCTGATGCTGCCCCACCATCTATTTCAGGAAACTCCAAGTCAGGTCCCTACATCACCTCCACCAATGTTGTCAAGGTGTGCAGGTGTTATAAATAAAACTGCAAAGCTCACCCAGAGGTATTACTTCAGCATTCGAGTAAGAGCTAAACCCCTCTGAACATTCAGCAACTTTTGAAAATGAAAAGCCTAGCTTTAGATACTGATCTTTCATGTTTCCTATTTTTATTTCTGGGAATAACTTTTCTTGCTCCATGTTTTAAGAATGCTTACAATTATGACCACAGATTCTCTATGGTAATTTTTGACCTGCCATTTTCGTTTGGGCCAGGATGATTCTCATCTATTTACTCTTTTGGATTACTTGGAAAACAAAAGGAAACCAAAGATAGAAGTATTCTCCAGGAATACATAGGGGCTACTGCCCCTCTACACACACCGCTGCAGCTGCACAGCCACATACAGGTGCAGCCAGGGACCCTCCAGCACTGGGGAGGTTGCTCTTGGTGGCTGCCACCGCAAGCTCCAGCTGCAGAGGTGTCACAGATGCAGCCTTAGGGATACCTGTGGCTACACCCTGGGGCATCACACAAGCCTCACAGCCACACAGTGCAGGTATGTGACAGCACTAGAGCTCCCTAACATGCTGCCAGCTCCTCATAACAGTTTAAGTCACACCAGACCATGACCCAGCCCCTGTAGCAGCCCAGACCTGCAGGTCATTGTCATTAAAACCGCAGCACAGTCTTCACAGCCCTAAAGCAGACCAGCTGAGAAGTGGGGTCATTGTAATGATACCTACCAGCCTTTGCAGGAGCAGCTAATGAAACTAATTAAAACTGCCTTTCCTTAAAATATGCATCACTCCTGTAGCCTCAGCTTTGAATGCTGCTTACTCCAGTTCCCTGCGGGTGTCAGGAATGCAGTCAACAGACACAAGCAGCAGCAGCCAAGTGAAGCAGTCCCATTACTTGCTTGCCCCAGAGTTACAGCCAGCAATGCATCTGAGCTTTCACTACCCTTCTTAACAGGAAATGGTAATTCAGAGCCCCTGTGCCCCAGTTTCCACCCTTATAGCACCAGACTTCAGTTATTCAAACCTTCTTAAACAAAAAGCTTTCAGGATACACTGCAATGCAGAGAGGAAGTCACCTTACTGCAGGGTGTAGAAGAGGGTTATTTGGATGTTTCACTAGCCAAGTAATAGAAGTATAACTGACTTCATCCAGAAGTCTTCATGACCAGAGAAAATTCATATGTAAGTCTACTGTGAGAATATTTTTGCAAGACATTCTGGTAAGTGGTGCAAGGTGACAATGCAAGTCTGACTGGATTGATCACAGCTTCATTACAAACATTGCAACACCAGTAATTTCAGAATAACAACAGATATTCTCCTACCTGAGAGGTGACCAAGGCTGATGGGTACTGCATGAGTTGCACATTACACTGTACCTTACCTTCTCACATAGAAAGTAAGGAAAACTACCTCAGGCCCATACTCTCACCCACACCAAAGAGAAAGCTTGAACAGGAGCAATTTGTGCATCCCAGTTTCAGCTGTTTAACCTCCGGGTACTCTTCATCAGACTTAACGAGAGAACAACCTATGGGTCAGGAGAATGAGTATGCTGGCAGAAACGTGCACAGAAAACAGAAAACTCCACCTCTCCCACCCTCCAACCTACCCTAAATAACCGGCTACACCTGGGACAAGGCATCTGCTCTGCATCTTGTTTCCCTGGGTGTTGGGAGAGTATGACCCTATCAAGGGGTATCGTGAACCATCTCTCTGCTGATGGAAAGCCAGCCCCGAATTGAATATCTTTTGCTTTGAACCAAGCCTTGCAATTGGAAATGGTTTTGAAGTTACTGGAAGAAAGCATATGGTACAAGAAGGCAGCAGCAGCACAAAGCCTGCACTTGTGCCGTGCCTTGGCCCTGGACTCCTGTTGTCCTCAGCAAGTTAATAAATATTGCTTGGCTTCAGATTCTTCTCCACAGACAGGCTAATACCTCCCCAGGACACTGAAGAGCAGCTTGGGGACTGAGTACTATACAAGCAGCACCTCTATCAGCTTTAGTCAAGCTCTCAACTCTACTATTTCTGTAGTGTTCAGTGCATAGTACAGTCATCCTACGCATCATCACGGCTTGCTAAGAGTCAACATTTTAGGGGACCTTCATCTAACACTGGTCCTTAGTTCAGTTCATTGGTACTTGCATGAGAAAAATAATAACAAAAGAGTATGTGATACATTAAGGCGACACTTTCACCCACAGCAATGGAAATCCAAAGAAATCCAACTGTACGGAAGTACTTGTCCTGCTTTCCACTGTTTTTTTAAGATGGAGCGCAGAAGGGCCCTGCTCCCGCTGACAGGGATCCATCCCTGTTCTCCTGGCTCCCAGCTCTTGGCCTGGGGCAGCCCTCGTCCCGTTTCGGTGCAAACCAGCAGCAGGCCAGCTGAAAGTCTCCGTGCAAAACACTTGGGCAAAAGGACTGGCCTTTCTATGGTAAAAAATAGAGTAATGTACGACCACACAGACCCCTTTTTAAAAAGGGTGCTTTAGATAAAAGGTGTTGCAGGACACGTTACCGCGAGCGGCTCTTTCAGGAGCTGGGCTGGAGGATTTAATAAAGAGCTAACTAAATATAAAAGCCGGCCTCCTCGCACTGCTCTCAAGGAGAACCGGTGGCTGCCCTGCCCGGTGCAGGGGGAGCGGCAGGAGGCCGGGCCGTAGCTGCTGGCCGCAGATGCCGCCGCGGAGCTAGGAGGAGCAGGATCCCTTCTCGGCAGGATGAAAATATTGACCGTAGATAAGCGAGGTGCACTTGAGGAACTGAGAACTCGGCGATGGCTCCAGCACAGGTCCCTGAGCATTGCTGTGGGGTTTTATAGCAAGCAGGTGATGTCGCTAAACGGCCTCAGGCTTGTTTCAAAAGCGTCCCTTGAACCAGAAGACTTTACACCTGGAAGGGGGGCGTGCGGTAGTGAAGCGCTTCGCCAGTGCATCTGCCTCCCGGCTTGGCAGTGCCAGTTCAGACACTCGCACAGTGAAACGCTTTGCCAGATCTCCGGGAGCTCCGATGAGTCGCTTTCGGGATGCGTCCCCGAGTGCTCCCGGGGACTGGAACGAGGCTGCGCCCGCACGAATCAGTCCCTGGTGGGGTAGAGGGACCGGGCACCCCCCCGGGCGGAGTAAAGCCAGCACAGCTGTTATCGGCAGCGATGGCGGGGTCCCGCAGCTCCGGGGTGCCCGTCGAGAGGGATTCCTCCTTCACCTCCGGGCAAGGGCACACGTGATGCGCTGCTCACTTGCCACCCTATGCACCTCTTGCTTCTGCCTCTGGATAAAAAGTGCATTGCTGAGCGTTGGTTAATAACGAAAAAAACCCACCCAAACCCAAAGAACTTGAAACATAAAAATATTAGCGGGTAGATGGAGGTGAAATGATACTTGCGGGGCCGGCGGGATAGAGGGCTTTTGCTTGCCTCAAACTGATCTTTCGAACACCGTGCCGGTGGGACGGGTGTCTTGTTTCAGCGAGTCACGTACCGTTTAAGAGGCACTTTCACAAGTTCGCGGTGAGGCGACGAGGCATTAAAAGCTGCTCGCTCGGGAGGAAAACGCGCAGCGGCAGCGCTTGGGGAAAAGGTTAACCCGCTGGCTGCCCTGCCTGTGGAACGATGGTAAATTACCCGGCGCGTTCTCCCGGGGAAGAAATTAGACTTCAAAAGGGCTGGAGCCCTCCTGAATATATATTAAGCAGATGGGCTGACGCGCTGTCTCGCTGATGTGCAGTTGATTAACCGCCCCCTAAAAGTGCAGCGGCCCCGCTCGCCCGCCGTTCTCCCGGGCACCCCGGCGGCGGCAGCACGCCTCTGCGGGGCTGCTGCCCCGGTACAGAGCGAGGGAGCGGGGGTATCCCAAAAAGGGACAGGGAAAGAAAGAGAAGACTGGGGCAGAGGGGAGTTAACGAGAGGGGAGAATCGGGGGAAGGAGGGAGGGTGGGAGAGAACAGGAAAACGAGTTGGGGTGAAATACGAAATCTCTTCACAAGCGGAGGGGATTTGCTCTCCCTCTCCTAAATCTCGCTTTCCTTGGCAGCGCTACAGAGCCCATCCCCATCTCGGCACAAGGCCCCATTGCCAGTCCCAGCACCCGCCGTGCGGAAGAAGGTGCGGCGGGTCGACACCCCTCAAACACACCCCGAACATCCTCGGTTAAACCGAGCTGGGGTCGGAGAGCAGCGGGAACCAGTAGGGGAGCCTGGCGCCCGCGGGGAGGCGCCCAGCTGCGGCAGCGGGCTGCGGCGCCGGGGGGCATTCTACCCATCCCTGTAGCAGCTCGCTAAAAGCGCCTTCTCCGTCCTCCCGGTCCGAAGCGGGGAGGGAGAGGAGCACACGCCAGAAAGCCTCCCATTGTAGCATTTAAATGCCTCGCCGCTCAAACCGCCTCTGACACGCCTTGGCCGGGGTCCCAAAGGCGTCCTGTGCCATTCGATAGCACTTCAGAAGGGGCCCCTGCGTCCTCCCGCGCCGGGCAGCCTGGACGTGGCCAGCGACGGGAGAAGTGGGGGCATCCACTATCCAGCTCCCCGGGCCGGGCACTAGCTCGGGAAAAAGGTCTTCGGGAGAGTCAAACAGGGAGTGGCGAAAGGGCAGCATATGGCTTTCCGGGTCCAGACCTCCGCTCCCGGAGCGCCGCCAGCTGCGCACCCCCGTTCAGGCCCCGGTCCCGGTGGACACCCAGCCCCGGGTAAAGTCTCTTGTACTTGGCCAGCGCCAGGGCCGCACAACTTGCCCCTGGGGTACACCGGCCGCTCTGCGCCCCAGCTTGAGCTACGAGGGGTTGGTCTGCCTGCGGAGGGGATGCTCCCCAAGCCGGGATGCGGGATCCCCTCCTCACCCACGGGCGAGCCGCCCCGCAATTCTTTCCAGCATTTTCCTCTGCCGGGGACAGGCACGTCCCGGGCAGATGCGACGGGGCTGCGGGACACAAGGAGGGCTCCTCACGGACACAGAGGCGGTGCCCACGGGTAGCAGTGTCAGAGGTGGGGTCACCTGTGTCGGTGGGCCACAGCCGGGAGGTGCCCAAGTCTGTGGGAAGGATAGGGGCTGGGGCGCTGCCCCCTGCTCCTGCGCTGCAGGAAGAGGGGGGTGACTGCGTGTCTCCATCCCTGCTTCAGCGGCTCGAAGCCCTGTGAGCGTGTGCACGCGTGTGTGCACCCGTGCGTGCGGGGCTCCGCGTGGGCTGGCCCGTCCTCGGTGGGCGCCTGCCTCTCTCCGCGCTGTCGGAGCAGACACGCTGGGCCGTTCCTGCGTATCCTTTTCTCCTCCTTTGTCTTCCTTTTATTTGGCTTTGACTCTTTCAGGTGCCCCGGCGGTGCCCTCGCGTGCTGCCGGTTGCTGGGAGGTGGCGTGGCTGCCACTGCGCTGCTGTTGTGCGAGAGGAGGGAGGAAAGGGGGCTTGAATGCTGGCTGTTGTGTTCGGCTGGGGTGGGGGGCCGCCGAGGAGGAGGAGGCCGATGATGATGATGATGGAGGGGAGGGGTGACGATGGAGCTCACCGCGGGCGCGCGGCTCCCTGGGGAGCCGCCTGAAAGGCCGCTGCGCTCACCAGCTGACAACGCGTGCTCCGCTCCAGACACGGCGCACCGCGGCCGGGAGCGAGGCCAGACCCCCCTCTTTCCCCTCCCCCAGCCCCCCCCCCCCCCCATTGTCAGGCCCGTCGCATTGTCCTACCCGCTCTAATTAAGAAACACTGGCCCCACGACTAGCTCCCCCCTACCCCTCCTCCGTGGTTCTTGCGCTTTTCTGGTCTCCCCTCTCCGGGTTTAACCCTTTCTCCCCCTTCCTTCCCTCCTCCCTCTCCGAGGCCAGAGGTTGAGCAAACAGCAGCCGGGGAACTGCAAGGCAGCGATGCGCCCTGGCAAACCCGGCACCACCGCGCCTCGCTCCCCGAAACCCCCGCGCTAACGCCGCCGCCGAACCTGGCGGGCAGAGCCCCGCACAAGACCCCGTGGCTGCGGCTCAGAAGGCAGCGGAGCGTCCGTGCGCCTTGCACAAAGGCGGACCCCCACTCCCCAAAAGACCTCCCCCTCTGCGATGGTTTCGCACACGCCGGAGGATATTTAGCGTTCAGCCAAAATTTAACGCTCGGATAGTGCGCATCTGACTCGCCCTTTTCAAATAAAAGCCCGTTTAAGACGATAAAACCCCACGAAGCAAAGCGGGCGAAACCGCATCCAGGGGTTGGAGTGCGTCCCCGCTCTTGTTAAAAAACTTTGCGCTGGTCTGTACAAAACAAATACTGTCGTGGGCTCAATAAAGGGATTTATCCATCTTCATTACTTAAAGAAATGTTGTCTCTTTGTTTGTTTGGGAGATATTAAGCATGCTTAGCTTGCAACACATAGTTGATTCCTTTGCTAGTATCTTGGATACTTGGATCTGACTTTGGAAGGTAGGAGCTAATTGCTAATAATGGAGAGAAAGGAACCAGCCAGCATAGCGGGAGTGGCCCGGCATATGGGGAATGAGCAGTCTGAAATACTCAATATTCAAGTTTCCAAAATATTAATGAGATTATAGCAACCTGCAGCTATACATTACAGATTGTTAACGGAGTGGAAGAGAGGGGGGCTGCCAGGCGGTTGTTATGCAAACGCTATAGCTGAATTTTAACATGAAAATGCGGCGGGGTTATCTCTTCCAAAGAAGTGTTAAAAAGAAGAAGATAAAGACCTTCAGTCAGGGAGTGCTGCGCTGTGGCTGGAGCACAACACCCCAAATCAGTGATACTGTGCTCCGCCGCATCACTCCAGTGCTAGGAGCCCACATGTGCTCCCTATGTAAAGTGAGACCGGCTCCCAGAGCCCATAAATAAATACTGTAAACCATAGGTGAACCACCTGGGGAAAACTGGTGGGTTTTAGGAGGGAAACTGACCCTACCCATGGGTAGGGTGACCTTTTCACCCGCCGGGGCAGCACACCGGGTCAGTTTCGGCAGGTACGGGGCGGTGGCGGCGGCGGCGGCGGCGGCGGCAGGGCCGGGAGGCCGCCGGGGCACCGGGGGCAGGTGCCCTGTCTCTGCGGGAGAAAGGGCACCTCTCCGCTCTCAAGGGCTCCCCGCGGGGGCTGCTCGCTCCCGGTCGCGCCTGGACAATCCTCACCTCCCCGGTGTCATCTGCTGAACCTAGCGGGACCCCGCCACGGTTTCGGTTTAGCCCCAGGTCCGGTGCCAGGGGCAGGCTGGGCAAAGAATCACCACCACCACCTCCACCCCACCGGGGTTTAACCGCAGCCCAGGGGCCACATCCTGCTCTCCCCGGGACCCACCGCGCTGCTCGAGTGTTCCCCAAACCATGCCGGCTTTCCTAACCCTTTTCCAAGGGCTTACGCTGGCCCCCGCGGGACAGACGAGACTCAGTGGGGCGACCGGCTAGTGCCTTGACCGAGGAAGGGCGGGGAGAAGGGAACGATAGGACTCGAGCGGCGGCAGTGCGGAGACAGCCCAGAGCCCCAAGCCCTGCACTTGTTGCGATTACCTCCGCTCCGCCGGGAGCGGCGGGACTGACATGGGGCAAGATCCCGGCAGTGCGGGAGGCGGCGAGGCACAGACCCCACGGCCCCTTTGCTCGGAGCCGGAGTGGCAAGTCTGCCCCGGGGTATCTCCCCCCGGTTCTGAAACCGGCCCAGCTTCGGGCGTGCGAGGAGAAAACCTGAACCCGACCGCGCTTGCAGGCTAGTTTTGTGTTTTTAAATTCATTTTCACGTTTATTTGATCTCAAAAAAAAAAAAAAAATACATAAAACAATGGCAGCTGGCTTTGCTAAAATGAAAATAAACGATTCTCATCGTAGAAAAGGTTGGTTTTTTTCTTTTAAGAGAAGCAGAAATAGTAGCGAACACTCCATAATAAATACGTTTCCTATTTACCACAAAAGCAGAGTAAAACGGACAATGAAGTTTGACATGACAAAACTGATTTCGTTTTTAAGAGAGAGTTGGGATTAAGTGGCTTAATTAAATATCGGTCTCGGGTTGGCATTCAGTCCTCTTGAACCCGCATCTCCAGCCGCTGATAAAGTGCTTGCGCGGAGTTTCCCCCGAAAAGACACCGACGTGGTGAGCTAAGGAAAAATCCATCTTTTCCCCGCTATTTTCAGGACACGACGGTGCTTTATTTGTGTGTGTGTGCATGTGCTTCCACAGCAATCGGACGCAGGGCAGGACCGCTGTCCTGGCAGAGAGGTGGACGGCGGCATCGCCGTCCGCCGGGCAGCGGCAGCGGGGCCAGACTAAATTCTCCTTGAGCATCACCTGCTCGCCGGCGGTGCAAGCCAGGCTCCGCGCTGCAAGGTGGCGTGTTGGCAGGAGGGGACGGCAACGATTTCTAGGCAAAAGAAACTTTAAAAGTGGTAACTAAAACTTGAAACAAAAAAGGAAAACAAAACGAGAAAACCAACCAACCCTGACAGTCAGGGCGGGCACAGTCACTCGCTAACAGCCATTTCCCTGGACGGACAAACCCAGGAGCTGCCGGGGGAGGGAGAAGCCAGGAGCACCTCACAGTGCCCGAAGGCAGCCGATGCCTCCTGAACGGCCGCTCCACCCCGCGGCGGAGTCCGTGCCCAGAGGGGCGCCCGGGAGGTGCTGGGGTCGGCGCCCCGGCCCTAGCTGGCCTCGTCCGAGTCGCTGTAGTGGGAGCGGGGGGAGAACTCCCCGTCGCTCCTGTGGGACCGTGGCGACGTTTTGCTCCTCTCCTGAGGCGGCTGCCCGGGTTGAGGCATGAGGAGGGCGGGGGAAGGGGCTCTCTGTCCCATCAGGGCGCCCTCGCCAAAGGAGGGGAAGTGCAGCGGGTCGAGCTGCACCGAGTACCCGCCCGCGGCGGGCGGCGAGGGAAAACGAGTCCTGCCGTGTCCGGGAGGCGAGGCTCTGGGCGGCCCCGGCGGCGGTGCCGGCGGCGGCCCGGCCCCGGCAGCGCAGGGCGGCTCGAAGGGAGCCCCGCGGTGCTCGGCTTTGCCAGAGGTGTCAGGGGTGGTTGCGGGGCTGTGCAGCAGCTCGGCTAGGGCGCTGATGTAGATCTGTGCCATCTGCAGCGTCTCGTACTTGGAGAGCTTCTTGTCGTTGTTGAAGGAGGGGATGACATTGCGCAGCTGGTCGAAGGCGTGGTTCAGCCCATGCATCCGCCGTCGCTCCCGCGCGTTGGCCGCCAGCCGCCGCTGCTTCTGCACGCCGCTCACCTGCGCCCGCAGACCGGGCCCGCCGCCGCCCCGCGGCCGCCCGCCACCCACTGCCGCCGCCGCCGCCCCGCGCACCAAGCCGGGGCTGCTCCCGCCGCCCCGCGCCGTGCCGCCCACCAGCTCGGCCGCGTCCTCCTCCTCCTCCTCGGCGGAGGGCAGCAGGTAGCGCGGCGAGGCGGCGGGCAGGCGCGCGGCGCAGCACACGCCCAGCCACCCCGCGCCGAATCCGCACCCTCCGGGCTCCGGCACCGGCGCCGACTCTGGCGCCCCGCGCTCCCTCGCGTCCTCGGCCCACGCGCCCCGCGGCAGGCTCATGGCTCTCTTAGCGCGGGCGCCGCGCGCACATGCGGGGGGGGGGGGCGGGTAGCGGGGGCGGCTCGCGGCGTGGCAGCCCGCCTCGCGCGTGGCGCCCCGACGTCTCCGGTGTCGGCCGGGCGCCGCGCCCCCCTTTAAGGAGCGGCACGCGCCGGGGTCCCCCCCCCCCCCCGCGTTCCCCCCTCACTCCCCTCTTTCTCCTCCCTCGCGCCCCACCCCTCCCGCAACCCGCCCTCCACTCGCGCCGGTCGCGTGTCTGCGCGGCCAATGGCTCGCGGGCGGGGGCCGGCGCGTGCGGTGAGCCAATGGCGCGCGGCGCGCCCGGCGCGGGAGAGCGGAGGTTGGGGATGGGGGGGCGAGGGGAGTGATCCTCGGCCGGTGGCACGCGCGGTCCCGCCCCGCCCGGGCAGGCGCGCGCCTGGCGGACGCCCCGCACGCAACAGCATTCGGGGAAGGGTGTACGTGTCCGCGTCCCGAAGCGCACTGGCAGCGCCGCGTCCCGCACCGGGCAGCGGGCACCGCCGCTCGCGGCAGCGCGCCCTCCCCGCGCTGCCACCACCGAGGATGCTCCGTCGCGCCGGGCAAGACGGGCACCCGCGTCCCTCCCCCCCCGAGGGCTCCGGTGAATGCCCTCCCTCAGTGCGCGTCTGGGGGTAGCCGGCTGTCCCGTGCCGTCCCGTCCCGACTCGCCCCGGCTGCCTCGGCGTTGGCTGTGGTGGTGGAGCGGAGCGGTGCCCGGGCCGCTGCCGCGGGGTGCCCAAGCAGCCCGTCCCCCTGGCGGCACGCTGCGCCGCTTCGCGAGGGTTAATGTGCGGCGCGGACGCGTGTGCACCCTCGGTCAGAGTAAGCGGTTCCAAGAGACAGGCGGACAGCCGGGATCCTCAGCCGGGACAGCACATGCGCACCGCACCGGGAGCTGCTCTGCTTTCGGCGGGTCCCGGTCCCCCGCAAGCAAGTTCTTTTGTTCGGCCGACAATGGCTCCCCAAAGGTGCCGGAGAGGGAAGTAACTCCGTACACGCATCTTAACTCCCCTTCCGCGGAGCCTCCCCGCCGCCGCCCGCTCGCGGGGAAGAGCGGAGGTTTACCCGTGTGAATAAGCGTGTTGAGAACAAAGTGATGGGCACAGTATGAGGTAGATACGTTTCTTCAAACGTGAATAACTGGCAAGCCGAGGAGGGAGCGCAGCAGCTCAAAGCCGTGCGGCCGTGACATAAATTGAGCAACCTCGTGAGTGTATGGAGCTGGCTTAGCCGCTCTGCACGCTTCTGCGGCTGGGACCCACCTTCCACGAACAGCTGGATGTGTTCGACAGAGCAAACGGGGTGCTCGGGGTGCGGTTTCCTTGAAGGGAAACAGAAGCAAGCCTTCACTGTTATTTTCTGGTTTCAATTATGTTTCAAAGGCAAAGCTGCTGGATCCCCCCACAGCAAAAAAGTTGTCAAATTCTGATCAAAATGAAAACGTTTGCTTGGCAAGAAAGATAAGCAGCAGGAGGAGTTTATGCCTTGTTTCCGTATATTACCTGTGACATTGGCAGGCCGTCTGTTCATATCCAGCAGCAACTTTTATAAGCTCCTATCGTATTACTGCACACACAGAGCTGCTTTTATAATTTAAATAAAATAAGAAATCCTCTCTCCACTGTGCTGAACAGTTTCTGTTTGCTAGCTAAATACCTAACCCTTCAACTTGTTTTTCTGTCCCCAGGCACTGCACATTCCCTGACTGGGTCCTGGTGGTCCAGGCTTGCTCTGTGAGGAGTCTGCTGTCACTTGCCTCATCCTTGTTCCCAGTGCCGGGCACTGCAGCTTTGACCTGCTCGATGCAAGGACCACGGGACAATGCTTGGAGCTGAGCGGGAGCTTTGCCAAGTAGCAGCTGCTGACACACACTTCCAGAAGCCTAGTAAGCTTGAGGCATGGGGACAGCGGTGCTGAAGCCTTGAATGCCTTGCTCCTGGCTATGAGGCTGACACAGGCCCAGTCTTCCAGTGCACAAGCCACCCGCTTTCCAGGGCTACCTGGCCAGAACCCCGGGCAGGGAGGAGAGCGTCATCCCATTAGCGTCCCCTGTGGATGTGGGGCAACTGGTGCCCAGGAGGGGCCCTGATCTCTGGGTAGACCCACTCACAGCAGGTGCCTTAGGCTTCCCTTAGCAGGAATGTAGTGATTTCATGGAGCACAGGGGAAGCTCAGCCTATACCCTGGCACACTCCTCAGACGGTCAGCCCAGTCAAGAAACACTACTGGCTGTTTATTTTCCAAGTGTGTGTTCTGTGAGCACACACTTTGAAACTGGAGGCATCCAAGACTCGCTTAATAGTTTGCCTTTGAAAAGGCATGCACAGAAAGCCATTTACCCCACCAACATCACTGCTCAGAGAGGGAAAAATATATTTCATTGAACCCCCCTGCCCTGCGTACACCCATATGTGCTGTATGTGCACACAAACTCGAAGTCAAAGTCAAAGGCAAGGGGTGCTTTATGTCAGTGCTGGGTTTAGCTCTGCTCTCCCAGAATAAGATAAATGTAAGTGATGAAGAACTCCTGGGGCTGGCTGAACTCATTTTGTATTCAGCACTGCCCGGCCCTTTTCTCTTCCCTTTCTCCCTCTCTTTGTATGTTCAAGCCTACTTGAGTTTCTTTTTTTCTTTTGTAGAAGTTGGTTCTTTTGAAGCGGTTCGAGGCACGCCCTGTTGCAAAGGGAACTTCACGGGAGTCGGAAACACAGGCACACCGGTCTGAAACACTTACTGTACAATAGCAGGAATGTAGAAAGCCTTGAAAATGAATCTGCTTTCTCTAAAAAAGTGTCAAAGTTCTCAAAGGAAAACAAACTGAACTTATCCCCGTATCTTTATGCATATTTCCCCCTGTTCCTCCCCTAGTCTGATTAAGGGCTGAGGCAACAACTCGGGGTCAGGCACATATTAGTGTTACATAAAGATGGGTTACAAAAGGTGTGGGGGGAGAACAGACCTGCAAAAAGCCTCCTCTATCATTATGGCCAGAGACATTTTCAAAACACACGAAGCACACAGGTCAGCCCTCAGCTTAGTTGTGCTCAGTAGTCTTAATTGCTTATTCAATCCCATTTAGAGATCAGCAGGCTGCTCTGCCAGCACCATTACCCCTTAGGAAGTATTTTATTCTCTCTCTTCCCTTTTCCCACTTTCTCCACATGTTCTCTCATTTCCTCCCTTCCTTTTGAAAAGCAAGGGGAACCCTCTCCATGCCTCCCCTGGCCTTTGATCTGGTCGTCAGGCAGTTAAATGCACAAGTAGACAGAGACAAACTTGTGTCACTCACGGAGGTCAGGTAATCCTCACTGAATCTCAATTGCCACCTGCCCAGGCCTCCAGCAAGAGGAGGGAAGGTCCATTCCTGCCTGCCTGATAACTGACCTGCACCCTGGATGACAAACCCCATCACCCCATCTAGAAGCTATGACAGTGAGCTACCACCGACACATACAGACCCATGCACAGCCTAATACTTTTCAGTGTCATCAACCGCATCATCAGAATATTCACCCAAAGAAAGTATTCATATTTACATTATTTAGAGCAGGTGAGGTTAAAGCAGAGGAGGGTCCGGCAGCAAGTCTTTCTTAAGACTCTTTCTATGCTCAGTGCCTGATGCTTTACTGTCAAGTATGTTCTAAATACATGTGAGAAGTGCCAACCACAAGGAATGCAAAAGCCCAGGTACCTGGAACATCACCACGGACTTAAGCATTGGTGAAACCTGCCCCTTTCTACCCATGAATAACCAGGACTACCTTGCCGCTGAAGCAGATGTGCCCGCATTGCTGCAGAACAATGTTCCTGGGCACATCATTACAACTACCCGATGTCCCTCACTTCAACTCTTTTAGGGTCTATACAACCCTTTTCCTAGTGACAGCCCCATGAAGACACAGCACAGACCTGCACACTGGGGCTAACCCAGCAGACACTTTCTGCTGTGTACAGTCAATTCCAGCATAAGTACTCCCACTGCCTCCAAGAGAAAGGCAAAGCACTGCTGTAACAATACTTGCCCACCTCCTGGGGTCATTGTAAGGCATAATGAATTCAGCTTTGAAATATATTTGGAAATCTTATTGACAGAATTTATACCTACATACACTTTGCCCTTTTATTTAAATGGCTGCAACTGTTTCTGAGAATTGAATTTATGCTCATAATTTAAAAATAAGACCCTTCATATTCAAGGAAGTATCACTAATAACAATATCCTTTAGTCACTTTGTTTTTAAGCACTTTCTTGTTTTTCCACTCAGATTGGAAAGGAGTTTCTACTAAAATTGCCGAATGCCTCAGTCCCATAGAGGTCTGATGAGCTGAGACACTACTCAGCTGGAGGACACTTGCAAAAACAGGCCTCCAGAAAAACAAACACAAACCACCAAAACCACCATGCAGGGGTTTGCTGGGCTGTCACCATGGTCTAGTAAACACTGCCCTGGTCCCAGACAATCACAGGGCATGCTTTGGGAGGCAGCGAGCAGTTTCCTCCTGTCCTGAGCTTGGGAGCTCTGATTGCAGGGGCACAGAGGTTTGCATCTGCTTGGCTACTGCTTCTGACAGAAACTAACCTGAAGAGCTGGATACGGCTTAGGCAGGCAGTTTTTAGGATCTGCATTACCAAGCATACCCTGAGCTAAGCTCTTGGGGAAAGAAGAGTTAATGACTCAAAAATAATTACACCCTGCACAGAATTTGAAGCTTTTGCTTGCAGTTCAGAACTGCTTTAATGCAATGGAAACACTAGTATCAGGCCCAAGGGACCTGTGTCAAAGGCTTTATACGTTCCGTATCCATCAGCTACTATTGTCTTTTAATAGCAAAGTTATTCCAGGCATAGTTAGTTTGTCCTTTGCAGCAGGAACAAGTCTGCCAGGCCTGTGTGTTCATCTGCACCACCCACAGGTCCATCATTTTAGTCACTCCTTAAATGAGCAACAACAGAACACTACTAACTGTCCCTCCTTAAAAAGTGCTTTAAGACCAAGAGTTGACCAGCATGCTTTTATTAGGCTGATACAAATCACTTAACCAAGAAAATGACCAGTGCCATCAACAATTTACAGCACAAGAACAACACTTCATGTGGTTTAACACTGGAGAATTAATATCCATCTATCCATCCATCCACCAAGACAATATATTCCCTTCAAATCATATATGGTCACCTCTACTTGTTCTTAATGTCTCTTGCACAAGATCTCAGGGAGTGTAAGTACTCCAGATTTCTAAGCATGTAGAATCACTGGTACTAGATTTTTTTTTTCTAGTCATAGGCTTAAAGGATAAACTAAAAGATTAGGTTGCAGACTCTCTGTGGCACAGTAGTAACATATTTCAGTGGACAAGTGGGAAAAAAACCCCAACTGACATGTAAGCAAGAGGAAAACGGGAAAATCTGACATTTTAAATGGTCTGCATTGCCTCTCAACAACAGTGTTACTAGAGCAGTAAGCTGGCAGCATGGGGGGTGCTTCAATTGTACTGGGCATTTAATATCATATTCTTACATCCATCACCTACAAACCTCTTGGCAACCAGGCAGCCTTGAAGGTTTCTTAGTAGTGGAAATGCCAGCTTGGAATTTGAACCTTTGCTGGTCTCCTGAGGAGAGGTGGTCTCTACAGTGCGAAGAGTAAATATTTACAGTTGCAGAAGCCAAAACAATGCAGAGAACACTAGTCCTTCTAAGGGGAGAAACACAAGTGAATGGACCCAACCTGGTGCTGATTCGCACCTGAAATCAATCCCCAGAACAGAGAGTACTTCCCCATGAAAGAAATGCTTGTCAGCTAAGAAAAAATACTACCTTGCCACGTACAGGAAATCCTTCTATTTAATCCCTGACAGTAAAGAGCACAAGGGCTTCTAGGAACACTCAATTTCCAACACAACACAGCACCAACAGAACTTTCAGGAACTACCCCCGTGAAAGGCTGTGAAAACCCTTTGAGGACATCTTCATCTGGCCTGCTACCTTGTAAATTAGGATGCCTTAAGAAATTTTAAAAACTTGTTACGAAAGTAGAACCAGAGCAAGTCCTTTTCTCCTTTGTTTTGTTTGCAGTGCCTGTGACAGGTGTCCTCTTTGTTGTTGTGTTCAGAGGCAGCGGTGCTCAGTTGCAATGCTGTAACTCTTTGGAAGCAGTTCTCTGCAACAGCAGACTTGCTAAACCCTGCCTGTGGCACAATCTGTACCCCTGGCATACCCTCAAGCTGCAGGATGTGATTACTCTGGAGCTGGAGAGAGACTTACTATAGACTAAACATTCCTATTTACTGTGCAAGCAGGTTGTCTTGAACTCCATGAAAGTTTTAGGAATTTCCACAGGGTGAAGCCTAATGCTCACCTTCAGCATGCAAGAGATACGCTGAGGCAGGAAGCAAGATCAGAGACAGCTGAGGGCCTGTGGAGGCCAGGAACCCCCCGTTTTCACTAGCCTGACTGTACAGCTCTCACAGTGCATGAGACATCTCCTGTGTGGGTTGCACAAGTGCTCCATGTGAGCACTTGAGCACTTGGCTTTGGCAGGAGGGATGGCAGGAACAGTGACCATCCCACTTCCCTCATTTACCAGCACAAAACCCAACCTCTTGCTTCAGCGCAGCTGCTGCATCCATGCTACCAGAAATTAGTTTTGTGGCAGGCCTGCGTGCATTTGCATCCCAGTGAGAGCATGAGGAGACCACACCTTTTCTGGAAGGCATCACGCAAGCAACATACAGCAAGAGCTACTTTGCTAAACAAGAGCCTGGTGTTTCCAGGGGTCCCTTCATGCCCTGCTGCAGGCTGCTGCATGGGCAAACGGGCATCTCTTTCACAGCAAAACAGGTCTCCCTTGGTCAGGGTACCCGATTCAATGGGCCTGTGAGGTTTGCACAGCCCAGGACGTGCACCCTCAGATGCCTCCCCAACCCCTTGCCCCGGTGAGACAGCGGTGAAGCCCACCGGCCCATCCCCGTTCTCCCCCTTTCCCTGAGCCCCTCGGGTGGGGTGTGCGCCCCGGGGCTGCCCCTCTGCCGGCAACAGGTTGAATATTGTAGGTGTGGGCGATTAAAGTGTCGCCGGCACAATGGCGGTCTGTGTCCCATTCGCCACGCCCGGGCTCCTCTTTGGAAAGTGCACACAAGAGGTGACACGGCGCTGGCCCCCGCCATTATCCCGGCGGCATAGCGGCGAGGCCCGACCCGTCTCCCGGGAAATGAGGCTCCTCCGGCCGCCGCGGGACCACCGCGGCCGCGCACGGCTCCACGCGAACCGCCTCAATGCATCTACCCCGCAACAACGGCTGCCTCCTCAATGCCTCTCCCCTTTCAGCAGCTCCCCTCAACGGCCTCACCCTGAGAGCAGATGGGGAGTCCCTGGCGGGGGACAGCCGAGAAACCGACGGGACAAGGAGCCCCAGTCCCCCTGAGCTGGATCCGAGCGCAGCCGCTACAGTGCAGAAGCCTGAGGCGGTGCCGCAGCGCCACCATCCGGGCGGCAGCAGGCAGGGCAGGCCCGCCGGTCCCCCCTCCAAAGTCAACCTCGCTGCTGCCCCCGCGCAGCTGAGGGTTAACGATGGCGACGGGGCCCCCCGACTGCCCCCCGGCTTTCTTCCTCCATTTCCTTTCCTTCCCCACGGCGAGTACAACTCACCTGTGCGAGGCCGTCAGCACCTGTCAGGAGCCAGGTGAAGCTAGCAGCGAGTAAGAGCGGTGGTTAGCAGAGACGGAGGATGTGTGTGACAGAGGGCGAGGAGTAAATTCAAGCCAGGCAAAGAGACAAGGACTAATTTGATTCCTCCAAGTCTGTTTGTCATTAAAAAAGCACTGAACCAAATGTCACTGTTTGAGAACTAACCAGAATAAAGCCAAAACTCCCCATCAGGGGAAAATCCAGCTAGGTGTGGACAGGAGGTTGCTGCACTGGGGGAGTCTGACTCCACAGCTGAGTCACCAGGGCCACCAGCAGGGCTTTTTCCAGCTTTTTCCCCTTTTTTTGGCCACCATTCACTCAGGAAGAAGGACTGTGGAGCAATGAAGGGAGACCTGTGCAAAACCACTGCACCTACTAGCTCATATATGGCCTCAGCCTATGAAATAGAATCTCATGTCTGCATTCCAGGTTAATTTTAGTATTATCCCAGAAGATTATGTCATGGATAACAGCCCACTGGCTGTAAGTTTGAGAAGGAGAGCTATTTGTATGTGTCAATATTTATGGAAGAAATATTTATGGAAATAAGTTTTCCATTTCAAACAACTCATATAACAGGCCTAATAAGCACATGAATAGGCCTACATTTGCCAGATGATACAGCAAGCTTTTAAAACTGAAGATAACAGTGGTATTTATTGAAGACAGTAAATATGTCTTTCAAACATCAGATTTCCAGGTATATCAGCTCTGCATCTACCTATCTTCCATCTTGATGCAGGGAAAACAAACCTCCATGTGCCCGACATCAGCTATCCCTTCTGTACTGTGTAGATAGTCTAACAGGATTCTTTCCTACCATATAAAGTGTTTCAGGAGATTCTGTTTCGACAGAGCAGGGGGAGAGAAGAAAACTTAACCTGTGATCCCCAACACCTGCAGAGATATAAAACCGATCCAAGCAACAGCAGAGATTACTCAGAAAGGCCTGCAAACTTAGAGCAAGACAAACCATTTCAATGTTGCTTGAGCAGTATTTGGTAAAGCAACATGCTTTTCTGTTACACTACATCAATTTCTCCTTGTGTTCACTGTCATTCCACAGAGACTATGCCTTAGAAACATGTCAGATAGCAGGAGTAGCAAGTAACCACATTATTAGCTTTGTTCACAGTATTTGCTTTCTTCCTCCTGTTCCCCCGTGTGTAAGCAAAAGAATTAATTAGTAACAACATGGGTCAGCTGTGATTACTCTTACTGTGGTCCACAGTGAATATTCATACACAGGCAATATTCAAAACCAAACAAGACCTCCCCACTGTGTGTGTGAAGAGGCATGTCCCTGGCCAGTGGGGGAGAGGGGTGAGCTTACCGGCAGTGGCAGACCTACAGTGCACTCACAGAGCTGCCCACCTCCCCCCCAGCTCTTTATTTCTTTCCTGGCACTTGACAGGGACACAAGCTGGACTGTCAGAGCAAGGCAAATATAACACAAACAGCTGGTGAGAAGGGTTGGTTTGTTTTTCCCAACTGTGCTTTGTGGTGTCTAGCAGTCATATAACACTTACCACCTTCATACCAGGCTCCCTTGCCACAGCATCTTCTGGATGCCTCTGGGAAAGGAGGGTCCCTCTGCAGTCGAGTGAGGGGAATAAGAGACACCTGTGAGCCTTTCTTTGCGTGCCAAGCAAAGTTAAGGTTCAAGGTGGGGCAATTTCCTATGCAGAGAATTTGTGGCTACTCCATCCCTGGCAGTGTTCAAGGCCAGGGTTTTGAGCAACCAGGTCTAGTGGAAGGTGTCCCTGCCCATGGCGGGAAGGGGTGGGGGAGTTGGAACTACATGGTCATCAAGGTCCCTTCCAACTCAAACCATTCTATGATATGATAAGAAGCTGTTTCACATGGATGTTTGCAGAGAGGGCTTTGATACACCTGATATGTCCCACACACAGAGAGTTGAAAGAAAGCCTGAGTAGTTAAAAGTGACTGCTGAGAAGGAAGGACCTGCTTTCTACCTCCCTGGCTTGCTACATTTCGCAGTGATGCCTTATTGATGGTCATGTACCAGTGTGGGGGACTGGGACACTGCATCCCCCTATAGCAATGGTACTGCCACAGCCCTGCAGGGAGGGGAAAGGCAGGCAAAGCTCTGCCGTCCTGGTGGGCAACCAGATGTGAGCCCCCAAATCAGCATAGGAGCATCTTTGCCCTGAAATAAGCACCCCTTCCCTCTCTTCTCCTGCTCTCCATGGCCTCCCCTGACTCCAGTCCTGAGGGTCAAATGGAGGTGGAAGTGGGGGAGAAAGGAAGCAGCTGAAACAGAACTGGGGGAGCCCAGCTACAGAGCACTCACCTGGTGGGCTGTAATATACAGCCCACACACAGGAATGTGAAAACAAATCTGTGTGGTGCTCCTGGACAGCAGCTATACCTGAGCAGCCAGTTTGCACACCCTGTGAGGGTGGACTGGCTGTGGCATGGACCAGGACAGCAGTGTTTGGAAGCACCTGCAGCTCCATGGTTACTAGAGGAGCTAAATGGCTGTCTCCTACAGACATGCAATTGCATGCCCAACCACCTTTAATCAATTAATGGGTTTACTTTCAGCTCGTTATTTTGATTTGGGAAGGGGAAGTCTTATAATGGCTGATAGCTGGATTTGAAAATAAAGCTGTTCGCTGCCAATTTTTGCTTTGGCGCTCTGCAGCAGTCCCTTATCCCATGTAGTGTTGGTGCATCACCCACTTGGAGCATTAAAACAAATGATGGCCTTACTAGTCCTGGTAGAAAGAATAATCTCCAGGACCACTGAGCTGTCATGTCGTGGAGAGGGGGTGTCATGTGCTTGCTGGGTTGCAGGTACCTTTCATTTCCCACTGGTATGGTAGTTATTGATCCCTGGCATTTGTACTGGGACTCCTATGGCCACTGCGCCTGTTCACATGTGCCCTGCTTTGGGCAGCATTGTCAGCACCTCTGAGGAAAGTTCACTGTTGTGAGAGGCTAACCAGGCATGCAAAGGCCTCCGGCCCTGATACATGGCACTCTTCAGCTGCTGGTGGGCTCACACACCACTTCTGGAGGGGCTAGGGAGAAATGTGTCACCTACATTCCCACCTCTGTAGCCTTGCTTATGAGCCTCAGGTCGGTACTGTAACAGCCCCTGCTGCTGTTTCTAAGGGGCCAAGGCTGATCCGAAATGACTGCTGGGGCAGATGGAGCAGGGTTGAAAGTGTATCTCTGGGCTGTGAACAGGACAACCATTGCCTCTTCCCACTGCCATCCCATCGGGCAGTGCAACCCTCTCTTGGCTCTCTGCTGGCCTCTCTTGCCCCACTATCTTCAAAGTCTTTGTCTTGAGCATTCAGGGCAGAAAGATTTATTCTTCCCCACAGAGCAGCGAACTTGGTTCTGATATGCTGAATTCTTGTTTCTATTTCAAATTTCCTGTGTGACCTGGAGCACAGTAGTTAATGACTTGACTGTTCAGTTTTCCAGCTGTAATACTTTCCTTCCTTCTGACAAATGTTACAGAAATAAATACTGTAGTACACACAAAGTGTAATGCCACTGTGATGAACAGAATGGGGGGCAGATTTTGTAAGTCTTGAAAGATAGAAAATTTGTAACTATACCTCTTGAAAGGTAATATATATGTATATTTTAATGAAACTCATGGCTCCTGTAATGTGGGGTATTGGTACAGTTGTTTGGTTAGGAATTCCTTAGGCTGTGAATCACTTTGCCTGCACTGACCATCCTTTGGAGGATTCTATTTCTGACCTCATGCCTGCAGTGAGACATGACAAGCTGATATGTTGTGATGGTGCATTCACAGTTGCCCACTGGTCTTGATGTGACACATGAGCGTGTGTCCTTGTCCCAGTGTTTATCAAAAACTTTGTCCATGACCCGTAGTGAGGAGCAGATAGTTGATTTATTTCAAAACAGCCCTGCAGAATGAAGAGGAAACATGGGTATTTGGACTGAGATTTAAATGGGTAAAGCAGGGCTGTGTAGGCTATTGATGCCTTTGTTGTTTCAGAGGCTCTATTTTGTTTATTGTTTTTTATCACCTACACCCAGGAGCATGCACACAGCAAGCTGGTTTACTTTTCATATCATCACATTTGTGCAGATTTGAGAAATTAAACTAAAAAGGGGTATTAACTTTGAGTATGCCCTATTGACCCTGCTACAATGAGTGTTCACAGAAAGGCCAGCTTCATGTTCTCATCACTTCATAGCATCCTACCTGAGGGATAAAGAAAGAATAAAAGATGCTTCTAAAAATGTGATCTATTTAGGGAAACAATATTAGTGTGCAGTTTTGTGAGGACAGGAGGGAAACCCAGGAGACTGGCTCTGGGCATGCTGCAACTGATGAGTCAGTGACAGCTACAATCACAGCTACAATCATTCCCTTGATTGGGGCAGCAGGACTATTTATTATCTCTAGGTATTTCACTGTTGGTCAATAGAAACATCTTACTAAGTGATTCTTTGGAATGGGATAAATAAGTTTTCTTCCACTGCTTGCTTTCTGTTTGTAGCTGGCACATCAAAATGTATGACTGGAATCTCCAGGCAAACAGCTCATCTTTACATACAGCTGGCTTGTATTTCCAGTGGAGCTTCAGCAACAGACACACTTGACAGTCTTTAACACCATTACTTCACTGGATTTGCATTTAAAGAAAGGGAAACATCACATAGGTTTCACCTTTATGTAGCCTGTTGCAGAGAGAACATATATAGTACCATCAAACTTTGTAGGTTTAGACAGGTGTGTCTGTGAGTAAGAGACAGGGACAATGCCTATGTTCAAGACAAAATGAATGACATCTGAGGCTAGCAAGACAGCTCTTCCCAAGAGGTCATGACTATTTTACAGATTAGGGGTAGCCTAAAACTAGGACCCCTATTATGCAAACATCTCTGTGACTAAGAGAACCCCTACTAGACCCCCTGTAATGTGCATAAGGGCTTGTAGGATCAGTGCCTCAGTTTGCCACAGCTGTGCCTCAGAAAATAAGCAGAGCTTGTCTCTTGGCTGAAATTTTATGAAATAATAAAAGTAGCCTGATTATAAAAGCTTCCAGCACCCTGTTGCTAGGCACTTAGTGCCCACTGACGTACGAGCCTACTGGCATTATGCATTAGAAACCTTTAAAGTTTAACCTCCAGTCACTCTCAATAATCTAACTTCCTTTAAGATTTTTGAGTTATCTGGATTCAGATATTTTTTTTAACATAGCAATGAACTGAGGACTCCTTCCAATATATTTCTGAAACTATAAAAAGAAATCTCCCAAACGTCTGCTAAGCTTGACAGAAAACTGTAAGAAGTCAAAAACATTGTGAGTGAAATATACTGAAGGTAAAAAGCCAAAACAAAAGACAAACCGTCCTTTTAAGTTTGTCTGTTAAAGACAAACTTTGGATGCTGCAAGTTAAATCATAATGGCTGATGATATTGCAGGCTTACTAATGACTAGGCCATTAAGTTTAACATGGGTTGGAGCAATCCCCGGCACAGCTACAGGTTGGGCAGAGAAGAGATTGAGAGCAGCCCTGCAGAGAAGGACGTGGGGGTGTCAGTTTAACATGAACTGGCAGTATGTGCTTGCAGCCCAGAAAGCCAACTGTATCCTGGGCTGCATCAAAAGGAGCATGACCAGCAGGTCGAAGGAGGTGATCCTGCCCCTCTACTCTGCTCCCATAAGGCCTCACTTGGAGTATTGTGTGCAGTTCTGGTGTCCTCAACATAAAAAGGACATGGAACTGTTGGAACAAGTCCAGAGGAGGGCCACAAGGATGACCAAGGGACTGGAGCACCTCCTGTATGAAGATAGGCTGAGAAAATTGGGGCTGTTCAGCCTGCAGAAGAGAAGGCTGCATGGAGACCTCATAGGAGCCTTCCAGTATCTGAAGGGAGCCTATAGGGATGCTGGGGAGGGACTCTTCATTAGGGACTGTAGTGAGAGGACAAGGGGTAATGGGTTCAAACTTAAAACAGGGGAAGTTTAGATTGGATATAAGGAAGAATACTGTAAGGATGGTGAGGCACTGGAATGGGTTGCCCAGGGAAGTTGTGAATGCTCCATCCCTGGCTGTGTTCCAGGCCAGGTTGGACAGAGCCTTGGATGGCATGGTTTAGTGGGAGGTGTCCCTGCCCGTGGCAAGAGGGTTGAAACTAGATGATCTTAAGGTCCTTTCCAACCCTAACTATTCTATGATTTTATGATTCTATGTTAACGAAATGTAAGGATTGAGAAGGCCATAATGAAATATGGGCTAAGTTCTTTCACATTAAAACTTTTGTCAAATTTAAAGACAGCATAGGTCCAGTATCAGAGCAAACTAGCTTCTGTGCAAGTACGGATGGCAGAATGTGATTCTATAAAAATAATTACCATTTTCCAACAAAATTTCCAGATAACACTAAAAAGCATGGAGGTGGGATGCAGTATTTCTACAGATCATGTTGTGTACATGTCAGTGCCAATGAACTCTAAAATTGTTCCCCAAAAATGCTGTTCATCTACAATTTCTGAAATCTAAGCCTGATCATAGAATCACAGAATCATAGAATAGTTAGGGTTGGAAAGATAAACATGGTAGATCTTGGTGATTTACATGGATGCTGTACACTGAGCTGACAGTGACATGGCAGCCTGGCTAGCTCATCCCATCTCCCTGGCTTAAATACCTTTCAGTAATGGTGTGGCAAAAACATCCACAAGTGAACACCTTGCTATGCACTGAAAATCCCAGAGCACTCAGGATTAACAGGAGGAAACACAAGTTTAGAAAACAATTTTATTAGACAAATTATTTAGACAAATTATACACAGAAAGCTCTGCCACTTGTAACTGAGGCCTCCAAAAAGTGTTTTGTGAATCTGTATAATAGGCAATACATCAAAATAGGCCTATTTTAAATATCGTACATGGTTAACAGTTTGTTTTTTTAATAGCTAAAATCACTGCAACATCTGGTATGTCCCTACGTAGCTTGTTGGAAAGAAATTATTTTTTTTTTTATTTTTTATTATTATTATTTTACTCAGAAATGTGGATGAGTTCATGAATGTTACAAGGGAGAAGCAAGTTGTGCATGCTTTTAGACACTTGCTACCCTGGAAACAAAATGGCCTTTTGCAGGATAAGAATTTGTTCTGCCTTACACAGTAGACAATATTTGAAGATTTAGTACAAAAAACAGTGACAGTACAAGATGCTCCCCCAGAACAGAATTAGCATCAAAATAGAATAGATCTGAAGAATATACCTTTTAATTTATCCTAAAGCAAATCACATAGGCTGATTCCTATTAATCCTAGCCAAAGAATGAGTTAGATTAAAATAAGTGTATGGTTGCATTAAAAACCAAACCAAACCAAAAAAAGCTCACAGGATAAACTGCTTGCTTTCTACTTAACTGCATTTTTAGTTTTAAGGATTACAAATTGAAAGCTCTTCCTACATTTCTAACAGGTATCAGTGTTTCTTTAAAAAGCTGGTGCCAAAGAGGGCACTGGTTTTGCTCTCACTGCTGTTCTTTCTCTTGTTCTATACAGTTGGCACTAATGTAAAAAATACACAGCTCCTCTACATCTAACTTAACATACAAAGGGTTAAAATGAGTGCCTGTTCATATTTTTTTCCTTAGAACAATATGTGATTATAATTAAGGCCACATCTGTAGTTCTCGAGGGTTTTTTTTTTTTTAATCCACTAACATCATTATTGTATTGATCAACTGTACTGATCTGGAAAATAATTTATTAACCTTTGATCTATGATTAAACTTCTCTAGAGCTATATTAGTTGTTCATGAACATGGTATATCTAAGAGAGAGTTCCACTTGTCTAATTAATTAAAAGTAAAATTATCAAGGTTAGCCTTATAGAATGCTCAATAGCCAATGCAAAACCTAACCAAACGAGTTACATCTAGGTACAAACGTTAAATTGCCCCAGATGTTCTAATAAAAAAGTATAAAATATGCTTTGTTGGCAAATGGTGCAAGTCAGAATAACGTTAAAGCAACCTGTCTTTTCTAAATGAAAAGACCCCCTGCACTGTACATCTTTCCTGTATACAACACATTTTTACTAAAGCTTTATTAAATGAATCGCAATAGCAACGGCTGCCATTTTTTAGCTATATATACATGTATATATATATACATACCTGTGTGTATATATGTATATATATATGTATGAGATACTAATTTATTTAACACAAGAGAGGCTTCTGCCATATGATACAGTTTACTGTACATAAGAAAAACTTTTAACACTGTACAATCACATAAAGGTCATATGCACTGTTGCAGTGCAAAAGTAGATTTAACTGTAGTCTTTACTGGCATAGTAATGGCTTTTTGTAATCCTACAAAATTGCATTCTGGTATTATGGGGCCTGAATGGTCTTTTAACTTAATTTGTTTTATTTTTTTTTTCTTTTTTCTTTTTTCCTTTTTTTTTTTTTAATTTTTCAATTTTTTTAAACTGCAGGGTTTGCCTTTGGTCCACAGTTAAAAGGACACAGCAGTGGAGCTCTGACTGGATGCAGCAGAATACATGGAAAGGACTTCGGTTATTGCAATTATAGTAAGAAAAGGCAGTGGGGAGGGAGGAGCAAATGCCCTTCTGTAAAGTAATCCTCAGGGTTTTTCTATGCACGAATTGCTGCAAGTTTCCTATATTTAAAGTATATGAAAAGCCTGAAGTAACCAAAACCTAGCGCGGCGATAAACCAAAGAATAAGTGATTCAAGTAGTTAAGAGAATAAGGGGAGACAGAGGAGACCAGACAGAAAGCAGAGAAGAGGAGGAGGAAGAGTTGTTACTAATAATCCTCATTCTTAAATAAAATTAAAAAAAAAGCCCAAAACAAAACCCAAAACCCCAAACAGAAAACAACTCCCAAACAAATTGGAGAAAAAACCCTCAAAATAGAAAAAAAAAAAAAAAGGAAAAGAAAAATGGTTACATCCATGTTAGTCCCACAATATTACAGCTGCTCCTTGCAAAGGGAGTCCTAAAAAAGAAACAGTGAAGAAACTTGGTCTGATGCTCAGATGGAGGTGCCTCGGTCTGGGTCACTACCGATATTCAGCCCCAGAGTAGGAGTTGGCTGGTAAGGGATAGATGACATTGTTTTGATGGGGCTTCTGAAAAAGCCACCGTTGGGTGCCCTGTGCCTGAAAGGGCCAGTTCGGTGCTCGGGCACACTGCCAAAGGAGAAACCCGAAGCGGCTTTAGCAGACAGCGTGCGGCTCAGAGTCTGGATCTGTTCTGGTATGAAGGTGGTTGTGGTGATGTGAGTGTTTCTGAAGTCACTGATTTGCTCCAGTGCCTGACGTGTGGGTAAAGTGTCAATGTCCAGCGGGGTCAAGTCAATCGACGAGGTGGAGAACTGTTTATGGGGACTGTCGTCGTCTGTGCAGAGGCTGTTCACTCGCCTGTGGAGATGCTCCAGGTCGATCTCCTTGTCGTCCTGGGGAATGAGAAAAACAAGAGGCACCACTCACCATTGCCATTTGTGCTGGGCTGAAGCTTCACAGTGTGATCAGAACTGCTCGGGAAGCACAACACACAATTAACTACAACTGGCTGTTGGCTGATGGCATCTCTGAGTGTCACCAGCAAACACTCCCAACTGCCTGAAGCTGTGTGGGCTAAGCCAAACTTATACCACAGCTGCCTTCAAACTCTGACTCCCAACAACAAAACTCCAAGCACTACTGCTGGGTTTCTGTCAGGAAAAGCCAGGCTTGGAGCTAGGGCTTGGACTGGACTAGAGACAGCTGAACAACAGTAAACTTTCTGCCATGAAAGCAAAGCATGATCTCAAATGTCAGGGATGATGCCAATTCTTCAACTTGGCAATGAGGACTAAATTTGGATGTTGACATGGGAGGCTCCGAGGGATGAGGCTGCTATCTCTACCACCCTCTCAGGGCTTATGGAAAGGCTAAAAACATCTCATGTTGCTTTTTGCCTTTATAATATAAACTGTGATGTAGAAAAGCTGAAATTACAGACAAAAAACCAAGCACTATTGACTCATTGACATCACACAGAAAGAAGTACACCAGGCAATTTTCAACTAAGGCGCCAACAGAGGGGTTAATTCTCTCCTTACCTACAAAGAAGCAATTCCATTGATTCTAATGGAATTATGCTCTTGTGGGTGAGAAGAAAAGGCAACCTAGGGTATTTATTGTATCACCCCTCCTCTTACCTCTGTCCCCTTTCCTTCTTAAATCTCTCCTCCCAGTGAACTCAATTAAACAGGTTTGGTTGTTATAATTGAGTATTTAAAAGTATGGAAGTTAAGAAAGAGGAGAGAGTCCTGGGTGACATAGTAAATCACCTGCACTGCACATACATATTTCCACTGAACTGCAAAGCTTAATTCAAAGCGGCATTATGTGTACACAGTCAGGGGTATTCCCTCAGTCTAGTCAGTGCAGCTAATTCAGAACAGAAATCAATTTCAACTAACCTTAAAATTTACCTTAATCTCTGTGAAATCTACTGGCTCTTCCAGGCCACTAGAAATATCTCACACTCTAGGACCTCACAGAGGATAATTAGGCAGCCGATAGATGTGCACTGATGACTTCCAGCCTTGATTACTGCAATTCACTGACTGGCTTGATCCAGAGCTCCCTGAATCAATGGCAGAACTCCTAGAATAATGTATGGGCTTGAGATCCCTCCTTTGTTTGGGAATGAAGACAAGTACTCTGAAAGAGTCCACACCTAGAACAAACTGCAGGAGTTCATCTACTTAGCAATATGGATCACTGAATATTTGCACTGGTACCACACCAAACACAGAGTCTGACTGGAAGAAGACTGACAGGCCAGCTCTACGCTGGGATTTTATCTTCTGAGGGTAGGGACAGGGTGACAAACCAAGGGAAAAGGGGCAGGGAATGGGGCATCAGGGATCTTCCAGGGACTGGATGATCGCTGACCACGGAGGCTTTGGTTTGAGCTCATCACGGGAAGGAAAAAAATGCAGTGCTCATTTCTCGGACTTAGCTTTCTGTCTATAGTTTATTCATATGTGGACATAGACATGAATGCACATAACAACTACACAGGTGACATCAAAACCAAACGCATTCACCAAACGCTCTCTCTTAAAAACTTTGGAGCTGCATCCAGATGCAGGAGAACTGAGACCACATCAGAAGACAAAGAAATATACAGAGGCTCTCTGCAACACGTGCAAGTCATGACTATGTCTCTGAGGTACAGTCCTAAATATTTTTCCTTTTTAAAAATTTTCATAAATATCTTTGTGTTTTTTGATGTTGTTGTTTATTTGTTGCTAATTTTGCAAAAGAAAAAAAAGAAACACTTTCTAATTTAAAATGTCAATCATGAAAAGATTGGAATTTCATCACTTCTGAGCCTCTATAAGTTACTCAAAATATTCATCTTTCTTTTACAGACATGCATTTGGGGCTAGGGTCAGACCAGTGAAAATATATAAGCGGTGATATTCTCCCATGCTTAGCCCACAACCCAATCTCCACCCAACTGATACACCAAAATGAGACCCACTCACAGTAAGATTGTGCATATCTCCATAATATGATCTTTCCTCTTCTCTCTCGTCTGATCAGTAGTGAAATATTCAGCAGTTTTCACATTTAAATTATCATCAGGCTTCAGAGTCAACATCCCATTGAGATTACTGGGGCGGTTGATACTTCTCTCAGAGCTACCGTTTAAGGCTGTCTGCAGACTCAGGCAGACATCACTGAATGGGTTACTTCTGGTACGCAACCGAAATGTTATCTTCGCAACCATAAGACAATTTGTTTCAGTATAAATGCTTGCATTCTGGAGCACAAGTTGGCAGCCACCAGGAAAAAGGGTTGGCTTGCGGACCACAAACTGGCCCAATCTGACCCCCGATTCTGGACTAGTGGCCTGGAAGAGCCAATGGATTTCATGGAAGCTAAAATGAATTTTAAGAAAGTTAGTTAAGATGTATTTCTTTGCTGAATGACCCCCACATCTTGGATAGTGGGGATATTCAGCACACACATCCACGTTAAACTCAGTTTTGAGCCAAGCTTTTCAATTTAGCGTTGAGATGCAATTTTAAATGCTAAGCTAATGACCATGTAACAAAGATCAAGGAGGCCAAATTATACCATTTGTGGAAAGTATACACCTGAATTTCTCTTCATTTGAAAATCAAAATAGAAAATTTTATACACAATATCCATGTTGTTTTTTTCTTTCCTTTGTTACTCATTTTTGTTTTGCACCAGATAAATATGAAGAAGTTCTGAAAGTTTGGGTAAAGAGCAATCAAGTACATTTTAGTTTTTAAAATAATTCACCAGTTGAAACTCTGTGGTTTTCATTCCTGAGAAACCAAATTTAAACGTTAGAGATTTTTTTCTTTCTTTTTTTCCTTTTTCTTTTAATAATGGTCTGATCCAGATCTTGAATAAAAAAAAAAAAAAAGCTTGGGAATTAAGACAGGCAAGAAAAGATCAAACATTCTAACATCAGCAGTGCCAATGCTGTCTAATTAGGTAGTGTAATTAATCCTGCCTGATTACACAGCATTAGGTGAAGCAGGAATATAAACACAATGGAGAAACTGCAGAGAAGGTGAGACCACTGCACACAAATTAACAGCAATACCCCACAAGCTACACGGATAGAAAAGATGTAATTGATAGTGCTATATTAAAGCTCAATTTTAGGTTCAGCTTTGGGCGTTGCTGCCAAGTACATTTTCGTAACTTCTTTTTTCCAGTGTTTTCCTAGTATTTTGTAGAACTAAATACTTAATTTTGAGGGTAAAAAATTTGTTGTCAGACTTCAATAAGGCTCAGATGGCTGGTAAAGGGACATGTAGATTGCCATGGGAAGGAAAGCATTACACCTGCAGGTGCAGAAGCAAACTCATCTCTGGTGTAAAATAACATATCTCCCCATGGCCTCTGTCCAAGGTTTCCTGAAACAAGTCTGTAGTAGATTTCAGAGACAAGTTTGGCCTGAATGTGAAAAATCTAACGTGCTGTTGCTTCCCTGGACTTCAGATGAAATAACAAGAGCTGAAGTTCACAGAAGCCTCAAGAGGTTAACATTTCTGAAATGGGGACAAGCTTATTTAAGAAGCTAACTGCTGATTAAAGGGCTAAACTTTGCAAATCTATTTTGAAAGACTCAGCCACTGAGCTTAGGGGATATATTTTTCAAGGAGAAGCTAAGAAACCTTTGAACTTACTGATGAGAGTAGCTTTCACCAGTGGGAATAATGAATGAAACATTGAGGTATTAATAATGCACTATTCTGCAAGTAACAGTTGTGTTTTACTCAGAATAGTGCATATTTATACATCATCAATATACAATTCTTTTTCATTCAAGTTTTTCTTAGAATATGTAGAGATTTTGAGGAACAACATTTACCTTAAAAAATCAGGAAGCTAAGGAAATATCTCCGAATTTGATTCCCCACCCTCTCTAATGCTATAATGTCAAGGCAGCAATCTTTAGGGTGCATGAAAACTCCCCAGGAGAAATGGAGGGTCTAATACCTCTTTTGACGGAACCCGGGAGCCTTTCCTTTTATTCCACCATGTTTCCAACATTGCAATGAAACAGGATAGGACAATCCCAGCAGCGAGGATGCAGAAAACACCTGCAAAACTTTTTATGTCCAGGGCACCTCCTTTCTGTTTGGTATCCACAGATGAGTAAAGATCACATTGACTATTCTTTGGCCACCATTTATGCTTCAGTATGTCCATGTCGCCATTCTGCTGCAGCTCCAAAATCCTTGAGGAGAAAGCACAGAGTCAGGGGTTACAGTGGGGCAGCAGACATAGCACTCAAGAGTGCAAGGATGTAATTCAACTACTCACAACCTTTCCATATGTCTTGGAAAGCCAAGCAGCTGATGAAACCAGACAGACTGATTAAGCTGGAAAAGAAAGCTTGAATATTGGGCTGCCTGTAAGATGAAGCATATGGGCATCTATGCTCCACTCATGATACAGGAAAGCACACAAAAGTCTCTCTTTCCTTCTTTTAGGACCTTTAATGAAAATGCTTTACTTAATATACCATATTTTCTTAACTGATTTTTAATACAGATGATGCCAATTGATTTTTGTGGTGCGTTGGATAGTTAACAATATGGTTTTTGCATTTTAATCACTGGAGAAGAGATATTTCAATTAAAAAAAAAAAGAAAAAGGAAAACACAGTTCAGATGTATGACAGGACAATGAGGGTGGTGTTGTGGTACAACACTGGCACAGGCTACCCAGAGAGGTGGCGGACTTCCATGGGAGCTCAGAACCAAGATATATTTATGTCTGTATTTGCTGTTGCTAAATGCTGTACCTTGTGATACTATATTCTGTATTGACTCTTGTTTATATATGGATCCTGTAATTATAACATTTTGTCTAGCATTGGAAAACTTCCTGATTTCTTTCCTGAAATATAACAACTTATTGAACATGCTGAAATTGTATTAATGCCTTTTCTTAACAATGATTCGCAAAATATTAATTTTCTTCGGGGTGATCATTATCTGGATTTAATAAAAGGATTCTTGGGTCCAACCACTGCCTTGAGTCAGATTTCTATTGCTGCTAGACAATTGGATGGTTCTCAAGCAACTCCTCCTTCCAACCTTAGTCGCTATTACAATCCTCAGGAAGATCGGAAATCCTTATTTGCAAAGATTCAAGAGACTATTTCTACTGTTGATCTGAATTTTCCCATTTCTGGTAGAGCAGCTATTCTTTCCCCTGAATTATTTAAGATCCAAGAAGACAATATCCAAAAGACAAAATGATTGCTGTGGTGGCATGTTAATGCATTGACTTGTGCAAAGCATTTGACACTGTCTCACATGACATCCTTGTCTCTTAAGTTGGAGAGACATCAATTTGATAGGTGGACCACTCAGTGGATAAAGAACTGGCTGGATGGCTGCATGCAAAGTGTAGTGCTCAATGGCTCAATGTCCAGCTGGAGACCAGTAACGAGTGGTGTCCCCCAGGGATCAGTGTTAGGACCGGTCTTGTTCAACATCTTTGTTGGTGATATGGACAGTGGAATTGAGTGTGCACCTCAGCAAGTTTGCTGATGACACCAAGCTGTGTGGTTTGGTTGATAAGTTGGAGGGAAGGAATGCCATCCAGAGGGACCTTGACATGCTTGTGAGGTGGGCTAATGCCAACCTGGTGAAGTTTAACCATAACAAGTGCCAGGTCCTACAGCTGGGTCGGAGAAATCCCAGGCACACATACAGGATGGGCAGAGAAGAGATTGAGAGCAGCCCTGTGGGGAAGGACTCGGGGGTGTTGGTCGATGAGAAAATGAACATGAGCCGGCTTCAGTGTGCGCTTGCAGCCCAGAAAGCCAACCGTATCCTGGGCTGAATCAAAAGGAGCGTGACCAGCAGGTTGAGGGAGGTGATCCTGCTCTTGTGAGACCTCACTTGGAGTATTGTGTGCAGTTCTGGTGTCCTCAACATAAAAAGGACATGGAACTGTTAGAATAAGTCCAAAGGAGGGCCACGAGGATGATCAGGGGATTGGAGCACCTCCCATATGAAGATAGGCTGAGAAAGTTGGGACTGTTCAGCCTGGAGAAGAGAAGGCTGCATGGAGACCTCCTAGCAGCCTTCCAATATCTGAAGGGGGCCTATAGGGATGCTGGGGAGGGACTCTTCATTAGGGACGGTAGTGATAGGACAGGGGGTAACAGGTTCGAACTTAAACAGGGGAAGTTTAGATTGGATATGAGGAAGAAATTCTTTACTGTGAGGGTGGTGAGGCACTGGAATGGGTTGCCCAGGGAAGTTGTGAATGCTCAGTTGCTGGCGGTTCAAGGTGTTCGAGGCTGGGTTGGACAGAGCTTTGGGTGGCATGAATTAGTTTGAGGTGTTCCTGCCCATGGCAGGGGGGTTGGAACCAGATGATCTTGAGGTCCTTTCCAACCCTAACTATTCTATGATTAACTTGGGGTGAATCATTAGTGGCAGAATATATTGTGAAACTACAAATATGGCTGTTAGCTCTGACAGCCTATAGAGAAAAAGATTCCCCAACCATTGAAGGAATCGCTAGGAGAGTTATGGTGGCACCTGCAAGAGGAACAGATCCTTCTAGACCTAGAAGAGAGGCTGACTTCCCAAAAATCTCTTTCCACAATTTATCTTTCCAAAAGAGATTTTGGAAAGGATATGGCATTCTTTCCATGGGAAAACTGAGAAAAGTCCACCATGAGCCTAGCTTCCTCAGTATTTTGAGGGTTGTCTCCATCCCTGGAGGCATTCAAGGCCAGGCTGGATGTGGTTCTGAGCAATCTGATCTAGTTCAAGAGGTCCCAGCATATTTGCAAGGGGGTTGGGCTGGATGACCCTTGAAGGTCCTTTCCAACCCAAACTATTCTATGATTCTACCTTCTCTACTGATCTTTATCAGGTTGCGTACTTGCTGCTTTGGAGAGAGAGCAGAACTGTGACAACCTGAAGTAATCTTGCTCAATAGGAGTATGCAACCAGCTGGTAAGTAATTTCCATAGGAAGGTTCTTTGCTGCAGAATTCACTTGTCATTGCACCTACATACCTAGTCACTGCCAAAGATTTACTGGGCAGCTTGCAAGGTTTGTGTACTTAGCTAGACTTCCTGTGGGACGAACAGCTTGAGAAACAAGAATTTTGTTTGGAGGAAGATCTTCATATTCAGCTTGTTTATTCCCAAGAAGTGTTTTTTAACAAACATCCAGCAGTGACTAGAGTAGCAGCTGGGTGCCTCTGGTTAACCAAATAAAAATTTCAGTGATTACTCTTAAAACCAATAAAACAAAGGGAGTGTTTTCCTTCATGTAATAAATTTGTTTTTCATTTCAGTGTTGGAAGGCAAACAATTACTTGTGCAATCATTTGACACAGCATGCAAAAAATCCAAGTGCACACAAAGCAGCAGAGATCTGGGATGTTGTTACCAGAGACTGTACTGCATTGAAGGGGGAAGAAAAGCTGTTCCATTGACTAAGGGCTACCATAAGAGCTCAATGCAGTGGTCTACCTTAACCTCAGAAAAATACAGTAGCATGAAAGGGAGTTTGAATCCACCTGGGAAGCACAGGGCAACTGCCTTATACAGAGATCATTCAATCTCTAATGCCGCTTGACCACGTAGTGTCAATGGAGCCACTAAATTTTCTATGGCACATCCTGTGGTGGTTTTGGTGGGGGTAAGGTTAATTTTCTTCATAGTAGCTGGTATGAGGCCATGTTTTGGATTTGTGCCAGCAACTGTTGATAACACAGGGATAGTTTAGTTATTGCTGAGCAGCACTATGTAATGCCTTGTGTTAGCAAGTACATTGCTGAAGGTCCAGCCCTGGAGAATGGCAAACAAGGTCAGAGTTGCCTGGGCTATATTTCAAATTGTCCCAAACCCAATGTCAACTTAGGGAAGCCTCACCCCAAAGCTTTCTGAGTGGGGAGGGATAAGTCAAGGATGGGGGGACTCTCTTCTGTTGCAAGAAACCGAATAGCTGTTATGAGACTACCATGTGCAGAGAAGCTTTGGAGGCACAGGGACCATACACAGGATTCTTGTCATTGCTGCCTACTGGGAGTGTGTGGAGAAGCCAGAGCCAGACCCAGTGATAAGAAGAGATGTAATTGGGATAAACTGGAACATGAGCGATTCTGACTAGGTAAAAGGAAAATGGGAGAGGTCAACGCTGGAACAGAGAATTTGTAGCATCTCTATCCTTGGCAATATTCAAAAGCCCACTGTGTAAGGCTCAGAGCAAACTGATCTAACTGGACCTGGTTTGAGCAAAGGGCTGGCCTGGAGACCTCCAGAGGTGCTTTCCTACCATAAATGCTCTGCAGCTGCAAACACAGTCCATATGCTTCTCTCTGTGATGGCATACAGCGCTTACAGACATAACCCACCACAATTCTGGTTCTTGCTGCCCTAGCATCCTGCAGTAGGACTTATGTAAGTATTCTGGCTCCAACATTACAGTCTGTCAGGTTAGCAGGAGCAGTGGATAGCCAGCATAGACAGAACTCTCTTGTAAAAATTCTTGTGGAATAACAGAAAATGAATTTTAGATGCCCAATCCAAACATTTGGCATATGTGTTTTTATATTTAGGAATTACTGTACTATCCAACCAAGGCAGTAACAGAACAACGTTGCTGGGTTTATTTCTTCCAGCAGTAGATCTAATCCCTGAGCAGGGCTATTTTCTCTCTTTTATTCAGGCAGTAGTAGAAAGAGTCATCCAAATGATTGCTCTATTCTCATTAATTAAATGATTCTTCACTTGTCAGTATAATTCCTGATTACACAAGACATCTTTTTAACAATTGGCATTTGCATAAAGACACTGAACCTTGGCTTGTTCCTTAGCAGAGATTTATTCCTAATTGTACTCCTGCTAATTATCGGCAATTTTCTTTATGGATGTGACATATAAGTTCAATTATTTAAAGGAAAACATAAAAAAGAAGCAGAAATCAGAGACAGTAATTGTATAAACTCATGGAAAAGCTTGAGGAATGGAAAGCTTATAATGAAGCCTTGTAAAACTGAAAACAGATGTTGAGAGATAAAATACATATCAAAAGAAATTATAAGAGCATGAATATGTAACTATATTAACTTCATAGAGAGCAAAAAGGAGTTCCTCCTTCTGTTAGACTTTTAGTATTAACACTTTGTTTCTAAATTTACCTGTTTATGGAACCAAAATAATAGCTAACGTATGAAGAAGATTTAACACTACCAACCTGTTTCTAGTTATAAAACTTCCTATTTTTTAGCACACTTTCAGAAATGAAAATTGTACTTTTATTGAAATTCCATGAAAAACATGATGAAGGGAGGCTTCTCGCAAGCACACAGGCACTGCTATACTCGGGTGCTGCAGGAGCTTCCCACACGATGGCACTCTTTCCATAAGAATGCGTGTTTTTGCTGCAGTTCCCGGTGAGTGCCCTCACACTTCTAATCAGATACCTGTTGGGCGGCAGACACTACAATGTTTGATATTTGATTTTCAAATTTAATAAATGACTAAAATAATAATGCATTAACTAACTGCTCTGAATGATAATGATGTGATAAATGCTATACTTCCAGCAAGTGTCTCTTCTCACACGTCCCTGATTTTTACAGCTGAACTTTTTCCTCGACAGCCTTGGCTCCTTTGAGCCTGCTGTATTGGTTGTATTGCAACACATAAGCCAGTAGTAAGAGTGGTGAAAAGTAGTAAGTAGGGTGCATGAGTTCCTGCTGTTTTGAAATACCGGTCTTAAAAAAAGCGCACAAAAGAAGCCTATATATTGAAATGATCTGATTTGTCTGAAAAACATGACCTTTAAAACTTGCTTATGGATATAGTACAGGTCTTAATATATTTTTCTCTAGCAGGAAAACTGCTACAATAACATTTTTCAAGGCAATGATGTAAAGTTACTGAGCTGCACAAAATAAAACGTCTGCATGCACTTTAACTAATTTGGCCCTGAATTCACAGTGTCAAGTGATGTCTAGTGGATCTAAGCACAGAAAACTAAACTGCTTGTGGTTTCCAAATCTGCCAGCCATGTGAACAAATCCTATTGAATCAATGCAAAAAGGGCTGGATTTGGTTACTATGTACTTTGCTGCTGGCACTGAAATGTAATTACTCCTGCAAAACACCCACAGATAAAAAAAAAAAAACAAACCCACTTACTGCGATGTTCAAGGCCAGGCTGCATGGGGCCTTGAGCAACCTGGTCCAGTAGGAAGTGCCCCTGCCCATGGCAGGAGGGTTGGAACTTCTCTTCCAACCCAAACCAGCCTATGTTTCTATGATACCAAGTTGTCACAAATGCTACAAAATTGAGACATCTCTGACCTCACTGGTTTTTGATCTTGTTTTAGTTTTTCTGAGTAGCGAGCCAGAGACATGACAGGCCTTTTAGAATGAGATCAAAAATGCTAATACATGGTCTCTGAGATGCCAAAGGTTACTCAATATTGGTTTCCTGCACCAGGAACGTGTTATTCGGAGGGACAGCTTCACCTGCCAAAGGTTACTTAGTATCAGTTTCCCGCACCAGGAGAGTGTTATGCAGAGGGACAGCTTCCCCTTTACTCTGCTCTCGAGACCTCACTTGGAGTATTGCGCGCAGTTCTGGTGTCCTCAACATAAAAAGGACATGGAAGTGTTAGAACAAGTGCAGAGGAGGGCCACGAGGATGATCAGGGGACTGGAGCACCTCTCGTATGAAGACAGGCTGAGAAAATTGGGGCTGTTCAGCCTGGAGAAGAGAAGGCTGCGTGGAGACCTCATAGCAGCCTTCCAATACCTGAAGGGGGCCTATAGGGATGCTGGGGAGGGACTCTTTATTAGAGACTGTGGTGAGAGGACAAGGGGTAATGGGTTTAAACTTAAACAGGGGAGGTCTAGATTGGATATGAGGAAGAAATTCTTTACTGTGAGGGTGGTGGGGCACTGGAATGGGTTGCCCAGGGAGGTTGTGGATGCTTCATCCCTGGCGGCGTTCAAGGTGGGGTTGGACATAGCCTTGGCTGGCATGGTTTAGTGGGAGGTGTCCCTGCCCATGGCAGGGGGGTTGGAACTCGATGATCTTGAGGTCCTTTCCAACCCTTACTATTCTATGATTCTATGATTCTATGATTCACCACTGTCGCTGATGAGAAAGAGGAGACGATGAGGTGCTACTCTGTTTCTAGTCGCTAGGATCAGGCTGCTGCAGAGAGGAGATGTGCAGAGCCATGCAACAAATGCCCTGTTGAAAGCGGGAGAAAAAGTAAGCAAGGAAGTAAACAAAAAGCCATTTATGTACCTCAGTGAGCTGTGCCCTGGGGGACAGAGCCAAGGCCCAGGTCTGCGTGCTGGCTTCTGGGTAGCTTGCATAAGTCACATTTGAGAGTGCTCAGCGCCTGCAGATGGGGTCAGGCACTTAAAGAGCTCAGGTAGCTTCTCCAGTGGCTACCCATGAGTCAAATTCCTTGGGCAAAACCTCCACACTGGAGCTTTCCTAGCAAAAATCTGATATGAAGTCTTCAGAGAATTCATTTCCCCTCTCATAAAACAAGATATAAAACTAAGTTGATTTGTGACCATCCTTCAGTTATCAAAGCAGATAGGTAGGAACCCACAAGGAAGAGTTGTTTGGTCTTTTTGTTTCAGTGAAGTGACTATCCAAATCTTTCTTTTTCCTGGGAGTGCAATATGAGTGATGCCAACTCGTATTTCATCTCCCTGAGCAGTCTTTAGCTTTTGGCAAAGCAGGCCCACTTCCTATGCAGCAGAGCAACTTTCGCAGGTACCACCAGCTTTAGTGGTGGAGAGGGATGGCCACTGCCCAGCCCAGCTTGGTGCCTTCTGCTTGGGGAAGAGGAAAACACGAAATAAGGATGGAGACAAATAAGAGGCTCTTGGGGATCCCTTTCATCTCCTCCCCCACCAGCAGCACTTCATAATCTCACTGAGACCTGATGAGTTTTCATTATTTTGACCTTATCCTTGTGGCTTTTTGGGAGACACATGTTGATGCTAACCCCAGTGGCAACAAATACTGTCATTCCCCAGCTGCCCAACAAATCATATTTGCATCATATTGCAGCCATGGACTGTTATGAAGCTGCTGAGCACAGTGAAGGATGTATCTGTATTCACCTACAGGAGGTGAATATTCCTGTGCGATTTTGTCTTGCTCAAACAGACAGAATAAAGAGATAGGGAATGGTTGGAAATAAAACTCAAAAGTGTTGAAAGAGCTGGTAGGAAGGTGGTCGTCCAGAATGAGCTGCTTGCCCAGCACCAGCTGCACTACCCAGTTAGCTATCCCTAAACCTAAGCCCAAAATTAAAAGGGACACCAGGTCATTGAAAAATAGAGCCCGGAGGTGAGGGAGGCATTAGAAGGTGTAGGACAGAAGTCCTGAGGTGAAAGAAAGAGGGGAGCAGTGCCTGCTCCTGAGCAGACTGAGGCAATGCTAAGAGAGCTTGCAAGATGAGCAAAGCACCTGGGGGCAGAAAGATCATTGCTATTGCAGTTCTTCCTTTGACTACCAGTCCTGGTATCTGTAAACAGAAGTGCTGGTTTTGAAGAGACTGTTTTCTGTGTAGTTTTCTTTTCTTTCTTTCTTTTTTTTTTTTTTCTTAAGCCACTGTTTTAATGAGCTGCCAATCACGGGCTCCAGCAGAGGAAATTTTTCACACCAGCCAAATGCAGCTTGGGCTGCCAGATTAGACAAAGTTGTGCTCCCTCTCCACCCATTCCCACCACTTAACCCAGCAAAAGAGTGCCCTTGGGTCCAGCTGTGAAGCCTGTTTTCTGGCAGGTACTCCAAGCAGATTTAAATCCAACTAACTTGTGCCCCATGAGGGTAGGCAGGTGGTTGCCTGCTGATCTGCCCTTCAGCAGTGCTCGGCATCACACTGCTGTTGCTAGGAAGTCAGTGCACAGAAACAAGGATAAGCATCTCGCCTTCTAGATATGATAGAAGCAGCAGTAGTAAACCAGACCTGCTGTTCAGCATTAAGGATTTGCATATGAAACAATATGAAAAGAGAGAAAGCAGCTGACCACCTGTTTTGCTCAGCAAAGAACCATTAGCTTCAGAAGCTGCAGCACTCACCACTTGGATCCCACAAATCAGTACCACTTTGTTCAAATTAGTGAACTACTCAGATCTGTTAAACTTACATTGAACACTGTCAAATAGAGAAGGCCAAATTTAAATGAAATAGCATCTGCAGTAATAACAAATGAGATAGTAACTATATTTATCATTCAACTGTGGTGGAACTTTATAAGGACAGCTCTGTAATAGCTCTGTTCAAGCAAGCCACATAGTTTTGTTGAATACTAACAATTCAGAAGCCTAGATGAAAGCAGAAATCAAGTTATTCAAGATTTTCATCTTAATTTTAATAAAGTTGAGGTGAGCTTAACTGGCATTTCACCACGCAGATCTTCCCTGCATAGGAGAAGGTGCCAATAAAAGTAGTAGTACCCATTTATAAATCCTGAGTGACAAGAGAACATCTACAGTTACATAAATATCACGAGTTCATTAAGCTCAGTGCTGTTACGGTAAACACCAAATTAATTCATTATGGTGAGTCATAGTACACTGCTAGCCTTATTAAAATGAATAAATGTACTTTCAAGGTATATTGGTTCCTGCGCACTACCTGTATTCTAGTCCTCTTTCAGAAAACTACTTGAAAAATGACAGTTACTAAGCTTTATAACAAATACGGTACTTCACGGCCACGTGAATGCTTGGGGCCTAATTTTTCTCTTGTTTCATTACCATATACCAAAAGCACATAAAGGCAGGGAAAGCTCTTGTTGTCTGCGGAAGAACAAAGCAGCCGGGGCAGCTCTTCACCCCTCCTCCTTGGTTTGTACCCCAAAAGGCTGTTTTCCTAACTGCCATGCTTCCAACGGATCCATGCTAACACTAGATCTGAGATCCAAACATCAGCTGCGGTGTTGCATGTGATAATGGAGACAGTGCTTCTTCCTAAAACTACACTTTCCTCAAACACTCCCCTACATTAATTCTTGTGTAACACCAGAGGCAGTCAAAAATGACATTTTGATTATATGAGGAGACAGTATGATTACATACATATAACTTCAGCTCCCAAGCTGCACGTAAGCAAATCAATATCTCTTTTCAGAACTGAAATACTTGTCAGTTTCACACAGAATTGGGAAACATCAGTGTCCAAAGTCAGTGTGAATTTCATTAACTTACAGACAGTAGACACTAACACAGGGTACACTTGGGAACCCAGACTTTCTGGTGAGGCTGTGATGAAAGTGACATTTTTTGCATTGGCGCAGGATACCCAGATTAGGCAAAAATAGGAAGATTGCAAAGTGCCTTTTCAGTCACCACATACTTCTTACACGTCTCCTCCCCAAAACCTCACCTGACCAAACATGTCCTCCAGTGTCACTTGTAGCTGCCCTCTGCCTGAGAAGCCCCATGGTAACAAGCCACATAAAGAACTGCTCTCCTGCTTAGTAGGAGAAAGCAAACAATTGAAAAAAGTACTTTAGTTTGATTTTGTGATTGTTTTTTTCAAGAGTGAGATGCAAACAGGTAGTTATTTGGGTCAATTACTATTTAACCTAGTTAAGTCTCGGATTTTTCTGAGCACAAAGTGCTAAGGTAAATAACGAAGTTTCCATTAAGAAAACACCAAAATGAAATATTAAAGTGTTTGTCTTTTGAGGAAAAAGATATTTTTAAGAAAAATTTAGATTGTAAGGGATAACTTTCATCTGTTTAGACAGTCTTCTGATATCCTACTAGAAGGATAAATACATGAGTTCACTGAACCTGACCTAGCGCTGAATGAATATGCAAGCCTCATCTTCAGCTAAGAAGCAATTACATGAGAAATCAAATTACTAATACGATTAATCTTGGGAGTTGTGGTGACTAGTGAAATTTAATTTTTTATATATTATATATGTTTATGTTACCTTTAAAAGTCAAGCACTCATTACAGCTATGACAATATGGCATTTGCTAATATCGAAGCTGGACTCCAACGAATTGGTAACAGGGAGAATGAAAGCAAGCCAAAAAAGACATAAGAAGGCAGAAAAGACACTAAATCCCATGGAGACACAGGGCATATCTGCAGTCAGGAAGGGAACACCTTGGGTGGTCTTTGAAAATGTCAGCATCATCCTTAAGCATACTGTGATATTTGGGTTATTAAATACAAGAAAAGATGTTTCACTTTAGGGTAAGCATCTGGAAATAATCATCTTTGCTTGGAGTCATGCTTCAGGCAGTGCAAAGCCTCATTCTTATACAAACTACCTACATCCTCATTTTGAGAAACAGAAGACACATCAGTCGCATCAAGTCCCATTAACTGACAGTCTAGAACAGCTCTTTTTAGAGTAAGAGATCTAGGTGACACTTGCATATTTGACATTTATTTGCTATTTACATAAGTAAAAATGACAGAATACACAGCTGATGATTCAGGTTTTTAAACTGTTCGTCCAGTGTTTGTTTTTTTTGAGCACTTAAAAATGAAAACCAAAACCTTCAAAATTTTCTTTTAGCTAGTGCTTAAATGAATGATTTATATAGCTTGATTTAAGTATCATCATTTGGATAATAAAGAACCCAAATCAATAGTTCAAAGTTATCTCCAAGGTAAACAGAGCTGTTGATAGGGGAAGCTTAGACAGGTAAATACAGAGCCTGAAGATCAAATCACAATAATAAGCTTTGTGCCTGAAATCTGACATTTAAAAATATCTCAAAGGTTTTTATCTCCTAGGTACTTGGTTACAGCAATGAAAACTTCTCAGATCCATTCCCATCCAGGGTTTTATACGTATTGGGGTTTGAAAACAGCACTTCTGAACATGAACACTGTACTAACCAACCTTAAAGATTAATGTTATCCCGAGAGCCATCTCCAAACAATCCTTTAGACACTGAAAGTGAAAATGTTTAAGGTATCCCATATGATATATTAGTCCTTCAGAATTTAATTCAGTAGTTTAATTTGTTCTCCCAACTAAAAGCATTTCATAGAAGAATCATCTCTAGAGACACCCCCAAAATACATTCTTTCTTTAAAGCCTTTCTCAAATCACAGTAATGAATACTCTTCAAATACACATAGCCATATAGTGGCTATCTAGGGAAGCCCAAGGAATTACCACAGTTCTGCCTAGAAAATTATGAGACCCCTGCCAAATTTACAGGAGGCACCTAAGAGTGAATTTGACCATACTTAAAAAAAAAAAGAAAAAAAAAAAAAGATATTTTTTCTATTAAATTTTGTGATTTGAGAAATGCTACCCCTGCTCTTCAGGCTAAATGTGTGTCAAACCACACTCTTGACACAAGGCTGGCCCAAGTTACAAGTAGATCTGCCAGAGATGGGTGCCTGTGGAAATACTGCCTAGGGCACCTGGGCTGGACTGGGGCTAGCTCTGCCTACTTTCTCTTCCAAGCTGCATCAGGTAAGCCTTCCTCCAAGGCACACGAGATCGTAGATTTCTCTACCTTGATGAGCATTCAGATCTTCCAACCTCCTCGGGTTGGAAATGACAAAAGATGAAGTAGTACAACTCTGCAAGCAAAGCAGCTGCCTGAGTGCTGTGCTACACTCGGTCTGTGTGCCGCCATAACGGATGCCATGTGTTGCTACTGCTTTTTGCAACTGTGTTGCTCCTATGTGTGGGGAGATTAGCTAGGAGTTGGCCTAGTCACTCCCCTTCACCAGACTTGGTGATTACCTTTAATAATGCATCAGTGTGCCAGACTGCCAACCCTGTGCACATAGGTTTTCTGCCGATATGACAGCTTACTGATAGATTTTGAAGACAGAGCTCTTTCAGTGCCCCTGCAGGACTACCAGCAATACAGAGAGATGACACAGCCTGGCACAGACACCCTGCTAGCTACTGGGGGTTACAAAACTTTATAATTCCTGTTTTTTTGCCCTCCTTCCACTGCAGAGTGTGTCCTGAGGTGCTGCAGTCTACTTTGCATGATAGGAATCAGTACGGTGTTTACTCACAGGATCATGCTACGTGACATTTCTGTACTACAGAAAGGTGCCCAGTGCCATCCAATCCGGGTAACAATCTGCAGGAGGACGCAGTGTTTGTTCTGTTAATAAAGTCATCTCCCTGGTAATGCTGCAGTTTTTCAAGAGCCACAGCCAGCTAAGCTTGTATCCCAGACTTAGCCTAATCAGGTCCTCTGGTCCTTCCTGCATTACAATAAGCAAGGGCTGATCCTGTTAACATCTGTAACAGTACTTCTTTCAGCCTCTGGGGCTTTTAGTGCTTTGGAACAAGGCATTGCAACCAGACCTACCATTACTTTTGCTGCTGCCGGAGGAAGCAGAGCAGAAGGAATTGGCAGGAAGATCTGAGGCTTTGCATTTCACCCCATACCTTTTTTCCCCTCAAATCTAGGCCCATGCTATTCATGTTCTGTGCAAACCAAGTTTCTTAAGCAAAATACACACAAAGCAGTGCCACTAGTGTACCTAGTGTACCTAAGCTTTCCATCTGAAATTTCAGCCCAGGCAGAAGGAGGAGAAGAATAACTGTTTTTCTTTGCAACTAATCCATGCAGGTCAGAACTGAGACTTTTCCATAGAGTAAGAAGGGTAAATAAGAGAGTAAGCAGCATAAGATTAAGTTCTTGCCAGCTGCAAGAACATATCCCTCTTGTGTCCTCTATTTCTAATATTTCATATTGGAGTGTCCAATGAATATATTCAACAGTAAACATACAAAAGCATAAGTTAGAAACAATCTAAGCAGGGAAAGTTTAAAGTAGAAAACTCAAGCTTAATTTCTTAACTAATGCTAAAAAGTACAAATATATACTCATCAGCTTCTGGACTGAGCAACAGCACAACCTGATGGCTTTTTTTAACTCCAGAAAGATTTTAAGGCGTTTGACATTGTGACAAAGTTTAGTGATTTTCATGAGGAATTCTGCCTTCTTTCACTGCATATCTCCATTACCAAAGTCCACATGGTTAAACCAAGTAATTTTCTTACATTCTACTTTTAAAAGTAAGTAACATGATTTAAGTATTTAGTTTTTCAATTTTAGAGATCCTAATTATTTCTAAATGTTTGGTGGTTTTCTATGTATTTAGAGGTGTGGGTTCCCCCTGCCCCCCTTCTCACCAATGTTTTGACAACTGACCTGAAGATTGTAGTCCATTCAGCTCAGGGGAATAGGAGACATACAAAACATATGTGTGCTGTCATTGCTATGCAAGCTTCACTGTACCCTTAAAGTGTTTTACAGCTTAATCAATGAAATCTGCAATTACAGGAGATGCCTTCAAGTAAGAACCTTTCATAGCCAGCCAGACTGGATAATGGGCACACTTACCCTCTGTTATTGTACCTACTGTCACTTCTTTTATAAAATTATCAATCCTACTTGTAGTTATGCAATTTCTACCATCCAAAACTCAGAGGAGGAAGCTTGGGAGCAAATAAGTGAACCTTTCTCTCCTTCTCGCTTTCTTCCTTCTTTGATAGGCACAGCCCATGGAGCAGCTTCCCACAAGGGCTGCTGGGCTTGCTCATACTCTCACGACACCATGCCATAGCAGACTGGCATGGCTCACTACTACTGACAGAAAGCAATGCCAGGCTTTGTCACGTAACATCACAAAACATACTCAATTTTCCTGTGGTTTGTGCCAGATAAACTGTGACCAAAATAAAGAACCCCAGGAATAAAACACAAGGTGTTCCCAAGCACTCCTATCAACTCCCCTGTGCAAAACACCAATGGCTTTGTAGGGGATTCAACACTTTTATAGTGTAGGTCAAAACCAAGTGACTTGGCGCTGAGATTCAGTCTGGATAAGCGGTGAGCCTGCTCAGATGATCTGTATGTATCCTTTTCAAGACCAAGGGCACAAGGTCAAATTCTGCAGCTTCTTTTTGATAGCACAGAAAAGCAAGCTCCTTCTTTTCTGCTGGCAGAGGCAGATCCAAGAGCAGGATGAGAGCTCCTGTTGCTGCCCCACTCATGTTGCTCAGCTCAGAGCATACGGCAGGTTTGGTGACAACCAGGTCCCATGAGAGATTCTCCCTAGCAAGGTCTGCTGCAGTCAAAAGTGGAGTTTGGAGGAGAGACATAAGAGAAAGGGAGACATACAAACAAATTAAAGCCTCCCAAGTTTAAAGGAAGAATTGAGACTATCTCAGCTTCTCTTGAAAAGCTTTCTGGTGGGAGAAAAGGAAGCATGAATGGTGGAATATTCCCAATTCCAATTTCCAGTTCCAGAAAGTAAAAGTTCATTTGTGTGAGGGCAAAGGAGGATATTTACAGGTTTTTATTTTCACCCAGCCAGTTCACCTTTCCCTACCTCTGTGTCAGACTGAAAATTAGGATTCCACTAAATGGCCCTGCCGCCACGCTACAGATTCACAGCTGCAGAAGATGATGTACAGTAAATCACTGTCCTTTCACTGAGAGCTGCCATAAATAATGCCGCAGGAGTCCTCCCCCTGCAACCAGCAGCTGCCTGCAACTGCTAGGAGCAGAGATGTAACACAGCCCCCAGACAGGGAACGGAGAGAAGGTAAAACAGAGCAGCCTGAAAATAAGATCGTGGCATCACATTAATCACATTAACTTCTAAGCTTTTCAAAATATTTGTCTCTCCTCTCCCACAGGAGAATTTCAATAAGGAAGTTGTCATAACTTCACACAAATTTCAGAAACGTGCTATGTTAATTTTCTATAAGTACCTAATCTCAGCAGTATTTTCATTAACAGCAAATATTACCACTTTGCTTTTACAGAGGAGAAAGCTGAGGCAGAAGCAGTGAAGCAGTCACAGCAAGATCAAGCATCAGACGAGAGGTGGAAGCAGTGGCTGAATCCAGTCTCTACTCTTTCTGTTCCCTTTGCAGTGGGTATACTTATTTGCTTTCCTAACAGAAGGAGGAGGGAAAGAGGAGGAAAGGAAAAAGAACAGTTTGGCAGGCTACATGACAGGTGGAAAAGGCCAAAGATGTGCAAGTGTATTAGCCATGACTTCCTGAGCAAGCAGTTGGCTGACTTTATTGCTCAGCCTCTACATCAGTGACAGCTTCTGAAGGCTTGTGCTGCAGCGCAGACTCTCCCTTGCTGGTTGTAGGCACTTCCTGAGCATGGGCACAGCCTCAGGGTTACCAACAGGGTTCGGCTCCGGGCAGGCTTAGCCCAGAGGAGAAGCCCGAAGTGATGAGCTGCAGACAGGGGAGCTGGAAGGGACAGGGCCCTCACAGCATCTGGGCAGTACCTCAGACACTCCCCAGCTCTGGAGGGATTAGAGCAGTACCAGTGCACATAAACGGGTGATAGAAGAAGGGACTGAGATCCTTCGTTACATTCCCAAGCAGAGCTGTAGCGTTTCCCAGCTCTTTATGGCACCATTTGCACCTTGCCTAACATGCTGCCCTCAGCTACAATTTCTTCACCTAATTTGGGTCAGACCTCACAAAGATGCATCCAAGCTCTGAGAACTGGTTAAACGTGCAACTTCAGGAACATTCAGATATGGCTGTTATTGACTGTGGAGATAGTGATGATAAAGGGAGATTTCCATCGAGGTTTTTATATGGATAGTTAGGGCTGAGAAAATTCCAATGAGTTTTTTTGTTTGTCTGTTTTTTTGTTTGTTTGTTTGTTTTCCCCAACCCTCCCTTTTTGGTTGGGCTTCAGGTCAAATTAGGTATTCTGGCCAAATTTCTCAGAGCGAAAGACACATATGCAGGATGTAGGCGAACTGGCTTCCTACCCTCTTTGCGCAATTCAAAGCAAAGACTGGAAGCCAGATCTCCTTTATAATGGCGATTATCAAGTAGAGAAGTTATGCCAGAGACACTGATAAAAGACTCTTGTCCCTGCAAGTGAATCTCTAGCTTAGGAAGCTACTGCAGGGTGCAAGAAGATCAGATATAGGAACCTGTCTGCATTAAGGAGGGCTGTAAGCCTCTGGAAGAAGCAGATACCAAAGCTTAGGTTTCTTCTTCCTTCCCCCTCCTTCTGAAATTTCATTTTTGCTTTCCAGCAAGACCTTCAAAAAACAAGTATTAAACAGCAGCACAGCATTTCTCTGTTGGAGAGGGCCACCTTCAGCTGTATTTCTGTTGGACCAGAGCCTGCACTAGACACTCATCACCCTCTCTGGCACAGGGAAGACACAGATTCAAAAAGGCAAAGCTCACCCACATGCCTGCTCAAGAAAAGCATTTTGTACTGGTTAGAAAGATTACAGAGGGCTGGCAGCAGCACTGACTGCTTTTCAAAAGTCAGACCAAACCCTCTATCTCCCAGTACCTATCTTCTCTCAATTCCCACCTCTTAGGATGAGCAGAGTATTGCAGCCAGAAATCCCAAACACCACCACATTGAGCATGAATCCATACCCTCACTGTAGGAATAAACACACCCCTGTTACTCTAGGAGCCTCCAGTCATGGCCTGTGTCTTTTGATTGTATAATTCCAACTACAGGTGAATGGGACAAAATTAAATGGAAGCGGCTGCAGAATAGGACAGTAGAGATTTTTCCCGTTGCTGGAAACAGAAGCCAGCAGAGTGAGGCAGCAATACTAATGTAACAGGAGTGGAAGATATATTTTGTTTTAATGCTCTCTGCTGTTAGAGGGGAAAGCCAGGCCAGGCAGCCCAGCATAGAAAGCTTTTGCAGGCAAATAAATACTTATAGTGGCTAATCTTCTTACATTCATTCTACTTTAGAGCAGTAATACTAGCAAAGCAGTTCTTGTTCACGTCTACAAGAGAAGTCAGGTTTTACTTCTTTTCCTGATAGATGAGCTCCCAAAGACTGTGCACATATTTGCAAATTCAATTAATATTTAACATGATACACTATGGATTTTTTAAACTTATTTTTAGTGCAAGCTTTGAGTTTAATCAGGTTCCAAGTGAAATCCTTTAGAGTTAAGAATGAAGTTCAGAGTTACTGCTTACTCTTTGTTTCTTTTTCTTAAATAAATCAAGCAAAGAATAAATCCCATGTGAGGATGGGAGGGTTCAGTAGAAAAAGAGATTCACATTTAATTTTAAAATAATTTTGGGGGCACATTACCTTTTCAGGTTTCTCTTTTGTAATTTGTTTTATTTTCAGAGGACATGAACCTGTTTTGCATTTAGCACTATTACCTGTCTTCCCAGTCCAGTGCATGGCCCTGGAGCTAGGAAGACTCTTTACTGCGTAAGTGGCTGTATTACAGTGGCTTTTTGGATGCATCAGCCTCATTTACCTGCTTAAATTTTGCAATCTGGGGAAAGAGGGCTCTGCTTGCAAGGTTGATATTTAAGATCACAGTGTCTTTTGAAATCTTATATCTAGAAAATACACGGAGAAACTTCCATGCTCCTTGGACATGGTGATCCTTTGCACGGGCAGTGTTTCCAGCTCTTGTGATAGAGACTCGTCCCTAAAGTACACACTGAGAAAGGTCAGTGAAAATTTCAGGTTTGCATTTTGTTACCTGTTCACTGCTTGCAGTCTGCCTTGCTATGGGGTAGTACATCCACAGTGTCACTCGAAGATGCTTAAAAACCAGGGAGGAAATTGAAAGATGCATTTCCTTTTCTTTAAATGCACCCCTTTTGAAAAGCTAGTATCTGTTCTTTTGGGGTCTGGTTCATAACTTTGGGGCATACAGTCCTTTATGCCTTTACTATTTCTTTTCAGCCTGAAAATGAGGGGATTTAATACACTTCTGTTTACCTTATAATATTACTTGAGTTCTGCTTTACAAATGTATCACAGATTAAAAAGGAGGTAGAATAGGTAATATGCAAAGCCAGAGCATAAAGGGTTATGATCTGAGACTAAACAAGCAATCATACTTTTAGGAAAGAGAGGTGGAGATGGGACAATGAGTAGAGACCGTAAATACCTGACAAGTAGCAGGGCAGCCAACAGGAAGTGATTAGGCTGATAGAGCTAACTGGGTGGCTGAAGCTGAGACAGAACAGTTAACTGAGGCCATCTACAGCAGAGGAAGAAAATCTTGGTGGGGGACTGGGATCTGCAGCACAACTGTGGTGAAGTCCCCATCAGCTACAGGGAGATGTCTCCATGCTGGGATGGTTGGTGCACTAAGGAGGAATGGCGCTGGCAGAGACAATGGCAAATCTCTCCCTAACCAGGGTCTATGAGTATCTAGTGCCTAATTTTCTGTCAATGAGACTGTGACCTTCTGTGCCTTGTTAGAGCTGCTCTCTACAACTAAACTTTTAGCAGAGGGGCAACGTGGGAAAGTAGCCAAGGAAAATCAACAGGCTAATTTTATGGTCTCCCTGCCTTCTATCTCAGTAAATCATGTATGAGAGCTTTTATGACAATCTGATTGAAAAACAGAGTTACCTGATAAGTGGCACTGGAGACAGGTGCTCATTTGTGTGCTCCATAGAGACATGGAAAAATAGCCCAAATCTTATTAGTCATGGGGCCTTAAAATGTAATGAATTCCATTTCTTTTCATACTGAGACACAGTTTATAATGTCAGTACATTACCTCCCAAGCTGGCCCTTTCAGACATTATTTTCCAAAGCAGCTAAATAGCATCAGCATCTCAGGATTTTGCAAAAAGAGACAACAGGGTTGAGCAATTTTACCTTTCTTGCCACATTATTAGCAGTGGCTGGTAAAGGTCCACCCAGTTCATCTCTAACCACCAGGACAAGCCCTGCCCATCAATGAATGCCTATTGAATTTTCCCTTATATGACTGCATCTTAGACATTACTATATTAATATCTGAATCTATCTGGTATGCCACTATATTGCAGCAATATTCTGGTGGACTGCCAGCAGGCTTGGGGAGCACCAACACCTCAAAAGCATGTGCACAAGGAGCACATGTTGCGGCATTTTCTCATGCGCATATGCTGTTCAAAGAGAGATGAATGTTTCTCACACTAGCACTTTTTGCTTTGGGACAATGCGAGATAGTGTGGGCATCAAGATCACCAGGCATACACACACAGCTGTGTTACAGCAGGGTAGCAAGCAAATTCCATCATCTTCATGGAGCATGTAATACCATACATGGCAGTCAAGCAGTAAAGCTATTTTCCCCCGTGTAATTACTTACAACAGCACTTCTTAACCTGTACAGCACTGAATCCCACCCTACTGAAATGCTATGACCAGCAAATGAGGTATGAAGCCCCCACCTCACCTCAGGAGCCATCAAGTATGATAAGGTACAAAAAGCTCTTAATTAGGTTACCATGGTTTAGAGGAAAGATTTATATGGAGCACACATGAAGCTTTTGAAGGGCGCAGAGAGATTTCCCAGTTTCAGTGCTTGCACAACATGAGCCCCACATCATTACTGACCTTGACAGAAAATAGATGACTCCGCAGCTCCCTCTTGGTTACAAGGTGGGAAGAGCAGCTGTATGAAGTTGTACCTGGTGTCAGATTTCCCCCCAGCAGTCAGTACCCACTGCGCAGAGATAAAAGTGATGCAGCCACAGCTATGACGCTTAGCTTGATGCCTTTATGGTTTGCATCTGATAAAATGCTGTTCAGAAAAGGTCTCCAGCACAGCCACTTTGTTAAGAAGGGAGACCATAGCCTTTCAAAGATGGAGTCTTTCTTATTCACTGGATTATTATCGGTTCTCACTGGGCTAAGTTGAGCAGAAACACCCCCCAGGTGACTCATTTCAGCAGCCTGCAGCTGCTCAGCTTTTCTTATTAGCACCTTGTAAAAGATTTCCTAACGTTTAATTTCAAAAACTTAATAGTTGAAAAGAAAGAAAACTAGCCTGAAATGTAAGATATAAGACAACTATAGAAAAAAAATAATTATCTTAATTACAGAGCAGCTTTGTCCTCTAATGGGAAGGTAATTTTTTTGCAAGGCATCCTCTAGTGGAGGATGTACTTAAATAGGACTGCAGTTTGCATGCTGCACTGAATGTCTAACCCCTCACAACTTGTATTTACTCTATTTCAGAATTTTACTAGTGGATAAAAAACATCCTTTTCCCCTCCCAGGATTGCAGATTCATTTTGTAGAGTTCCCATGCTGTGGCATTAAATATCCCATGATATTCGACAAAGTCAATCAACAGCAATGGATATTTTGCTCAGTCTTTTTTTGGGTGGGTGGGTGGGTGGTTGGGTTTTTACTATGGCAGGCATTGCTCTATCTTCTCTGTATATACAACAGACAAATTTGCAGAAGTGGAAGACATGATCCTCTGCCTTCTGCCCCCCGTGCAGCTGTTGGTCTTCCAGGTGATTCTAGGAAACTGTATCTGAGCCAAAAAGGGGTTGTTCATCCCCAAGGAAGCCTTACCCACACCCACTCACCCTTCTGAGATTTGGTGCCTCAGCTGCAAGCCCAAAGCAACCTCTTTGCACTCAAAAATCACCCTCCCCTGACGTAGCATGCAGTGCATTACTGGCTGCTTCTGTCCCTGCTCCCATCCTCTCTGGTTTTATTATTCTGTCTGTTACCAAGGTAAAGCCAAACATCGTGGAGTACTGTGGATGTCTACTCCACGGAGACTGCTGAAAAGGAGCTGCTGGCAAATAATCTCTTTGTTCTGCAATCATTTTTCTGTCTTCAGCAAAACAGAAAAAAACCCAAACCAATCCCAAAGGATAGTAAAACTCCACAGCCCTCCTTGAGGTAGGTAGGTATTTCTCAGCCAATGCAGGGTATTGCACTGCACTGTCCAGTGGGGAAACCACTCTTGATGTTAATTCTGAAAAATCACATCAGCTGAAATCACACAACTTGGAACAGAGTTGTTCTTTCACACATCTGGAAATTCATCAAGGATGCTGGATGCTCGAGTGGCTCTGGCCAACGAGAACTGCAGCGGATTCTGAAGATATATCAGTATTTTACACAGGTTATGTCCTAACAGAAATATCATTAAAAGCATTTCTTGCTACCTATTTTCCTGCAGTGTTGTAAATAATTAAATCCTCTAATAGCATTACCCTTTTAGAGGGGAATATAAAATCTGTCCTTTTCGGATCTTGCACAAAAGTATGCTTCTCGTGAGTGGGAGTAAAGACTTGGAGAGCATCAGGTTAACTTTCAGACTTAAGGCCATCTTATAAGACTGCCAAAGACATACAGGCTGGCAGATTCATGTGAGCCTTAAGCTGAACTCTTTATGTGGGAGGTTTTTCTGATCCACAGTTGCTCCTGAAAGGTTCAAGGGCAGTGTATAAAAAAGGAATACTCTTCCATAAAGACCGAAATCTCACCACTGAACACTGAAGTGACCTGAAAATAGGAAGCTACTTGAAGATTCATAGCACTCCTATAGGCTGGAAAAGATGTTTTTTAGCCACAAGCTCACCCTGGTAACCAACGTCACCACCAAGTTATGTTTCCAGCAGACTCAGATGTCTTTTAGCCAGCAGACAACACATCCTCTCTGCTTGCTTGGATACAGGAGGGCAGAAAAGAACATCAATGCTAAGGGGCAGAGCTACAACTTCCTGGTAGTATCTGTACTATCTCAAACACAAAGTTGGAGGTGTTCTATGACATTACTCCTCCTTGTAGCTGGAAAGTATTTCTTATTTGCCCCAATAGCTCCTGAAAACCATTTGTCAAGGTGGAGAGGGACTGAAGCACAGATCTGATCTGTTGGGGGTATGCCAGTCGGAAGATGCTGGATAGATGGTCCCAGCACTAGTGATGCCAGATGTGCTCTTGAAGCTCTCAAGGTGTCACTGTAGAGTGCCACAGGAGCAACTGAAGTCTGAAGGAGGCCAAAAGTATATTTCTCAGCAGGCCTGTAGTCCTGCTTAGTCATCCACACTGATATAATTTTCTTAAACATCCAACGAACTAGGCTGAAGTATACTCCCTGGTGTGCCAGTAGAAGAAGAAAGGATCGTTGAAGTTGGTCACCATCAGAAAGGCTGCCCAAAGACCAATGAGACTGATGGAAACATACTGGTGGATTTCAGATTTGTGGAAGATCTGAAGTAGAGTTGCCTAGCTCACAAAAGCATTTTCCACCTGGCATGCGGTGCTGCGTAGAGGAAGTGCCTCTCCTGAACCTAACAAGAAGAGTTAGGCCCAAAGGTCTTCTTCCACTCAATTTTCATTAATTCGTTTTTTCTCTCAGTGGTCCACTTCAAGTTCACAAGATGAGTTATGACAAGAGCACCTCCTTTTCTGTCAAGAATGCATCACCCACTATGGACCCATTCTTGATATGGACAAACTATAGTAAGATTTATTTCTTATCCTAAGAACTGCTTGGGAAAGTAGTTGTAATTCTCTCAATTTATCTATGACACAAAGAAACAAAAAAAGGTATTAATTTACCTGCCTAACATCTGTTCACAATTCTTTTTGGTAAAAGCTACATATAGTGCAACATAAATAGGAAACCTAATATTCCATGCAAATGTCCAGATGCATGCTAAATATTATGATCCTACACAATGTGCAGTGTCAAATGCGACAATGAAGGCAGGATTTATTGCTCACGGTACAAATATATAGGCTACCATTAATTCAACTGCTGCTAGTAGCTGATCTACTTTGTGCAGAAAAACTACACTCAAATGTGAATAACAATTTGAGCTATTCAAGCTGAGAAAGAAAACCCTTGAAAATATAGTGCTGCAATGGTAAAACAAAACCTACAAATTGTATTTTCAGCACCCAGCCTGGCATACATAATTACTCATATCGAAGAAGGTTGTTTGGCTCAATTTGTGATAATTTTAACTCAATATTTTATTTATCATGGTGGCTTGTGGAACATTGGTTAAAATGGGAATGCTCACACTTGTAATTCCCCTTTGTGTTCAAACAGAACTGCTCATACTTGCAGTTCCTGTTTTTCTTCATGCTCTTGCAGTCATGGCTTTCTCACAGCATTTTTTCCTAGGGATAGGTGTAATATTTCTGAACATTATCACCCATAGAAGAGCTGGCTCTGTGTTAAAAGATTCAGAAGTAATAGCCAAGCAATACAGATTCTTTGCCAGGGAACAGCTGCGCTATTCTCTCCTATAGGAGACCCTGATTTGCAACTTAGTTGAAGAGGAGGCAAAATAATGTAAAGTACAAATCGATCTTTTATTCTGAGCTGCCAGGGAAAAATACATTTTCCTCTAAAAAAGTGTAATTCTTTTCAGTTTCTATGTCCTCATTTAAATGCAATGAATAACCAATAGGCTATATCTACTCTCCTGTCTTGATCTATAAATATCATTATGGAAAGTGTTTCCGCAGAAGAACTTTGTCTACGGGATACAGCAAAGCTTGACTCTCAATTCTAGAAATCTGGGTTCAAACCTTGGAAATTAAAATTAGGTCTGTATAATGTTGATGCAAATTACTTCCTTTCTTTCTGTACTAGAATAACCTAAAACCACATATCTCCAAAATTGAGAAGACAGACTCTAAAATCATGGATCAAGTCTGGACATTCTTTCTTTAGGCAAAAATGTAAGTTTTGACAATAAGCAATGCTGATTTTAGAAAATAGAATATGCTAACACACTTTGAGGCTATGGAGGCTAGAAAAGATCATCATGACAGTATGGTCTCCTGCTGAAGGGAGGGAGAGAGAGACAATTCCACCTACAGCTCCCACCACAAGCCCAGCTGGTGCTAGAGCAAAGGCACACCCTTCTTCAAAATAAGATTTAAAATCTCTACCTAACAGAAAATCTTTCATGCCCTCCTTCCATGCCAATGGAATTGTTCCAAAACTTAATTACCAGTGTTTAAAAGAAAAACATAAACAAAAAAGACCGAAATCCCAGCTTTAACTGATGGCTGAGTTCACCTGGCTTCAAATTCCAACCTTTAGACTTTGCAATGGTTTTTTCTTCTTGCTTAGAGTACTCTGTTATCAGAATTTCCTTCCAATGTACTCACACTATAATCACACCACAATCACAGAATCACAGAATCACAGAATAGTAAGGGCTGGAAAGGACCTCAAGATCATCGAGTTCCAACCCCCCCGCCATGGGCAGGGACACCTCCCACTAACCCTAACCTTTTCTCTCTGATTTTGATAAGCTGAATAGCTTGAGCTTCTAACATCTTTCATAATAAGCCATTTTTCTCAGATTCCAGCCTCCTTTATAGCTCTGAATTTTTATGATGTATTTGTACCACAAATGAACTTAGTATTAATGACCAATAAAAACCTCACCAGTGTTGCATACAGAAACAAGTCCTTTTTGCCTGCTCAGTAGCATCCAACTTGCATATTCAATTCCTATTTATTTCTCCTTAGGACTCTTCAAATAATAAATTTTAGGGGTGGTTTGTAATAGAAAAAAATTATTTCATTTCTATCAAAATATTTTATCTGGCCTAGAGTAAAATGTTTTGTTTCAGACTTATGCATCTAAGAACTTCCATTTTTCTGAAGTGAAATGAAAGACAACCACATATAAAATTAATTTTGAGTAGAAAAATGGTTATTAACATTTTGATGTCAGTATTTGACATTCATTTGGGGCCCTAATTCTGAAACAAAATTAAATTTATGTCACCATTCCAGCATATTTTGCCTCTTCTTGCCTTCTTTCCCCTCCTGAAATCACCTCAAAAATGTCACAATTTCCATGAGGGTTAACTTGGGTCAATTGCTCAGGTGAGTAGCTCGAGACAGGACACCTTCAGCACCTGAGCGGGGGGAAGCTCAGCGTTCAGGAGCCTTAACTCAGAGCGGCAACAGCCACCGAGGGAGCCTCAAGTCCTCCACAGGACTTGCCCCGGAGCCGGCAGCTCAGCTGATACGAGCAGCTGACTCACAGGGGGCGGTGCCAGGAGGGGCGGCTGCAGATTTAAACCAGGCATCATCAACCATAGCCGGTCAATTACCAGTGGCTGCCAGCGTAGGCACCCAGAAAGAGCTGATGAGAGGGGAGGCTGCAGCTCAGAACTCGAGGTGTAGAGAATGCCTGCACTGGTCTCCCTGAGGGGAGGGTGCACAACGGGCAGGGCTGCACTCAGTGCTCCCTGGTGCAGGTCCTCCTGCAGCAGGTGGCTGAGCTGTGGGAAGCTGTCAATAGGCTGAAAGGTGTCGGGGAAGCAGCACTGCTTGCTCCAGGCCCAAACTGTGCAGGGTCCTCAAGCGTCCCCTGTAGCTCATGGAGGAAAGAAGGAAGTCGCTAAGCCAAGAAGCTGTGAACCAGCAACAACAACAACAAAAAAACCCCAACAAAACCAACAACAACAAAAAAACCAAACCAACGCAAACCAAAAAAGGAGGAAGAGGACAATTAAAAGCAAGGGGCTTACTCCTTAATCTGTTGTCCCCACGCAGAACCGCTTTGCTGTCCTGCAGGGGGCTAATGAGGAAACACACTCGCACCAGAAACAACCGGCTGATGCACTGGCAAAGTAGGTCACTACTGGTGCTGCCAGGAAAAAGCAGTGGGTTGTAGTTGTAGGGGACTCTACTTTGAAAGGAACAGAGGCACCCATGTGTTGGCCTGACCCAGTCTCAAGGGAGGTGCTGCCTACCAGGGGCACGGATCAGGGATGTTGCAGAGAGGCTGCCTGCTCTAGTCAGTCCCACTGACTATTCTAGTGATTCATGTGGGGGCTAGTGATATAAATAGCAGTAGCCCAGAGAACATAAAGAAGGACTACAGAGCTCTGGGAGAGGTGGTTAGGGGCTCTGGAGCTCAGATTATCTTTTCCTCAATTCTCCAGGATAGAGGGGAGGACCTCGAAAAGGCTAGGAGGATTGGTCAGGTTAATAAATGGTTAGAAGGATGGTGCTATAGTCAGGGGTTTGGGTACCTTGGACATGGGACTCAATATAGTAGGCCAGGTCTACTGGGGGCTGGTGGAGCTGGTCTGACAAAGAAGGGGAAGAGTGGATTTGGTAGGAGGCCTGCCAGGCTGGTCAAGGATGCTTTAAACTAGATGTGTTGGGGGAGGGGGGCATCCTTCCATCCCAACACACCCAGTCGGTTGCCAGCACCTATAATAAATGCTCAGAGCAATGTAGAGATATTCCAGCTGCTCCAGCCAATGAGCTGGCTTCAACTGGAGCTCGGCTCAGATGCTTCTATACAAACACCCGTAGCATGGGGAACAAACAAGAGGAATTAGAGATGTGTGCATGTCTATGGGGGTATGATATAATAGGCATCACAGAAAAACGGTGGGATGGCTCCTATGACTGGAGTGTTGGAATGGAAGGTTACTGGCTCTTAAGAAAAGACAGGCCAGGCAGACAGGAAGGGGGAGTTGCTATTTAGGGATAGGCTGGAGAGTATGGAACTCTGTCTGGGGACAGGTGAGCAGTCAATAGAGAGTTTTTGGGTCATTGTTAAAGGGAGAAGAGCAATGGGAGACATTACTGTGGGGATCTGTTACAGACCGCCTGATCAAGAGGAATCTGTGTATGAAGTGCTCTGTAGACAGATAGGAACAGCCTCACACTCGCAGGCCCTTGTTCTCATGGGGACTTCAACCACCCTGATATCTGTTGGAGGGATGGTACGGCCTGGCACAAGCAATCTGGGAGGTTCCTTGATTGTGTGGAAGACAACTTCCTTCTGCAAGTAATAGAGGAGCCGACAAGGAGAGGTGCCATGCTTGACCTCGTCCTCACCAACAGGGAAGGGCTGGTTGGAAATATGACACTCCAGGGCAGCTTTGATTGCAGCGATCATGAGATGGTTGAGTTTGAGATTCTCAGGACAGTGAGAAGAGCGTGCAGCAAGCTCACTGCCCTGGACTTCAAGAGAGCAGACTTTGGCCTCTTAGTAAGGTTCCATGGGATATAGCCCTAGAGGGCAGGGGGGCCCAAGACTGTTGGTTGATATTTGAGGATCACCTACTACAAGCTCAGGAGTGCTGCATCCAAATAGAAGGAAGTGCAGCAGGAGGGCCAGAAGACCTCCTTGGATGGATAAGGACCTGCTGAGGAAAATTCAAAGGAAAAAAGAGGCTTATAAAAGGCAGAAGCAAGGACATGAGACCTGGGAAGAATATAGGGATGTTGTCTGGGAAGCTAGGGACCAGGTTAGGAAAGCTAAGGCCCACTTAGAATTAAACTTGGCTAGGGATGTGAAAGATAACAGGAAAGGATTCTACAGGTACATTGCGAACAAAAGACAAACTAGGGACAATGTGGGCCCTCTCCAGAAGCTATCGGGAGAACTGGCTACCCTGGATTTGGAGAAGGATGAGGTTCTTAATGACTTCTTTGCCTCAGTCTTCACTGGCAAATGCTCTGACCACACCACCCAAGTCTTGGAAGGCAGATGCAGGGACCGTGAGAATGAAGACCCTGGGCTCACTGTAGGAGATGATGTGGTTCGAGACCATCTTAGAAACCTGAATGTGCACAAGTCCATGGGACCGGATGAAATCCATCCACAGGTCCTGAAGGAGCTGGCAAATGAAGTTGTTAAGCCACTGTCCATCATATTTGAAAAATCATGGCAGTCAGGTGAAGTTCCTGACGACTGGAAAAAGGGAAATATAACCAACATTTTCAAGGAGGGGCAAAAGGGATGACCCAGGGAATTACAGACCAGTCAGTCTCACCTCTGTGCCTGGCAAAATCTTGGAGCAGATTGTCCTGGAAGACATGCTGAGGCACATGAAAAACAACAAGGTGGTTGGTGACAGCCAGCACGGCTTCCGTGAGGGGAAATCCTGCCTGACGAATTTGGTGGCCTTCTGTGATGGGGCTATGGAACTGATGGACAGGGGTAGAGCAGTTGATATCATCTAATTGGACTTGTGCAAAGCATTCGACACTGTCCCACAAGACACCCTTGTCTCTAAATTGGAGAGACATCAGTTTGACAGGTGGAACACTCAGTGGATGAAGAACTGGCTGGATGGCAGCACTCAAAGAGTAGTGCTCAGTGGCTCAGTGTCCAGCTGGAGACCAGTAACAAGTGGTGCCCCTCAGGGATCGGTGTTGGGACCAGTGAGTGGTGAGTGTGTCCTACTGATCACTCCTTGACTCTCCAGTGTACGGATCAGCATATGGATGGGAATCAGGGAGTCTCGGTTGGTGCGATATTGCCGCTGGTGCACTGTTGTGGTTGTGATTGGCACTTGTTCTTCGACCTTCAGCAACCCCACAACAGAAGGATCTTCTGAGAGACCAGGCAAGGTGGACAGCTGCTCAATTTCCTCTGTCTTCAAAGCAGCAATACCAAAAGCCCATTGGTACCCTTTTGGGTCTTTGAAGTACCCTCTCCTGAGGTAATCTATGCCAAGGATGCATGGAGCCTTTGGACCAGTCACAATGGGGTGTTTTTGCCATTCCCTCCCAGTCAGGCTCATTTCAGCCTCCAGTACAGTCAACTCTTGGGATCCTCCTGTCACTCCAGAAATATAAATGGGTTCCACCCCTTGACAGCTTGATGGCATCAGGGTACACTGTGCACCGGTATCTACTAGAGCCTTATCCTTCTGTGGGACTGACGTGCCAGGCCATTTGATCCACACAGTCCAGCAAATCTGATTGTCCCCTACCTCCACCTGGCTGGAGGTGGGGCCCCTCTAATAGTCATCACATTGGTCACTCATGTCTTGTTGACAAGAATTATTCCTTATCAGAGGAGCTGAAGTAAAATCGGCTCTTCCCCTCCATCTGGGAACCTGCTCACCAGAGACTGAAGCCACAGCCTTCATGGGGTAAAAGCCTACAGCACCTGGGATTCCCAGACAGTCTCCCATCCAAGTACTAACCGAGCCTGACCCTGCTTAGCTTCCGAGATCAGATAAGATGGGGCGTTTTCAGGGTGGTGGGGCCGTAGGCAAAAAAGGACAGGGTTCGAACCCGCAATCTTTGGTTTATGAGACAGACACCTTACCACTTAGTCACCACACCTGACCCTCCAAAACTGACGTAGGTTTTCCATCCCACTTCATCATATCTTCTCTGTGGTCCTGCAGGTAAAACCATAGGGTGGCCTGTGGTTTATACCTTCTATATCTTCTCTCTTGAACAGTAGGATGCCTTTTGTTAATAGCTGAGACGTGTGTTGGTACACATGAGGAGCTGGATAGATCAGATAGATCGTTTCTCAATTGTTTGAGGTCCTGGGACAGTTTTTCCACAGCTGAGATGATGGAAGGGGTGAGCTTATCTTTGAACTCTCGAAGTTTATGAATCATTTCATCCACTGTTGGTGGTACTATGTCATTCCAGGTTACTGTTGCCAATGAATGGGCATATGATGAGGGTGCATTCTGTGTAAATTTCCACCACATGGGTCGTGTACATTCAACTTCATCTGGATCTTGCCCTCAGCAAGTTTGCCGATGACACCAAGCTGTGTGGTTCGGTTGATACATTGGAGGGAAGGAATGCCATCCAGAGGGACCTTGACATGCTTGTGAGGTGGGCTGATGCCAACCTGATGAAGTTTAACCCTGCCAAGTGCAAGGTCCTACACCTGGGTTGGAGCAATTCCAGGCCCACATACAGGTTGGGCAGAGAAGAGATTCAGAGCAGCCCCACAGAGAAGGACTTGGGGGTGTTGGTCGATGAGAAAATGAACATGAGCCGGCTTCAGTGTGCACTTGCAGCCCAGAAAGCCAACTGTATCCTGGGCTGCATCAAAAGGAGTGTGGTCAAAGCATGGTCAAAGGATGTGATCCTGCCTCTCTATTCTGCTCTCATGAGACCTCACTTGGAGTATTGTGTGCAGTTCTGGTGTCCTCAACATAAAAAGGACATGGAACTGTTGGAACAAGTTCAGAGGAGGGCCACGAGGATGATCAGGGGACTGGAGCACCTCCCGTATGAAGAAATAGGCTGAGAAAATTGGGGCTGTTCAGCCTGGAGAAGAGAAGGCTGCATGGAGACCTCATAGCAGCCTTCCAGTATCTGAAGGGGGCCTATAGGGATGCTGGGGATAGACTATTCTATGATTCTATTCATTAGGGACTGTATTGATAGGACAAGGGGTAATGGGTTCAAACTGAAACGGGAAGTTTAGACTGGATATAAGGAAAAAGTTTTTTACTGTAAGGGTGGTGAGGCACTGGAATGGATTGCCCAGGGAAGTTGTGAATGCTCCATCCCTGTTGTTGTTCAAGGCCAGGTTGGGCAAAGCCTTGGGTGACATGGTCTAGTGTGAGGTGTCCCTGCCCATGGCAGGGGGGTTGGAACTAGATGATCTTAAGGTCCTTTCCAACCCTAACTATTCTATGATTCTATGATTCTACGATTCTAAAGGAAACTGCAAAACCAAGACACAGTGACTACAAAGGTGTCGTTTCCATGAAGCTCATTCCAATTCAGAGTGAACCAAGTTAAGTAGGAACATGGAATTCATCTTGCTCAGAAACAATCTTTATGTGCACAGATGTTTAGATAAAGGTGGATTGTAAAAACCTGAATGCAGGCCCCCAGTACATGCCAAAAGAAAAGGAGAGTGCGCTGAGTCATTCAAAGCAAAATGCAGTTTGTGGGAACTTTATTACCTGTAATGCCAAGTTAGAACTGAGCTGGCGCATCTGGTGGCTAGGGAAGCAAAGAAATATTCCTGTTTGAAATTTGAATACCTCTGATTTGAAAATTTTTGAAACTATAAACACTGGACCCGGCAATGTCATTTTAAAGTTAATTTTCAGAGAGCTAATACCAGAGCAGTCAATGCTGAAATAAACCAACACACCTCACCGAACTATTTATTGCCACAACAATAGCTACGATACACACTGCCGCTATTCTGGAAAACAGCCTTAAGTATCACTTTTTGAAAGGGAAACAAATGCAATAAAGGGTTCTCAGCCACTTCAAGAGCAATAATGATATTAATGTCGTTCGAAAATACAGTCAAATCACTTTGCTAATGCACATAAATCATCAGCTTCTTTTGCAATGTAACTGCTGTGTTTGGAAATTGCATTTCCCCACTCATTTATATGATTCTAACCACTCTTCCAGTCTGTCTGATTTTTAAAGAGTCACCGCATGTCCAAGAAAAAGTAAAGTTGAGCCTTGTATGTGCTTTTCTCCTGCTTTCATTACAGAAAGGGTAAATACAGTTGCAGGTGCCCCCTTTGAGCAAGGAAAGCTGTTGTTCCTGACAAACAGCTCTGCAATGTAACCATGAGCTGCTGATGGAGTTGCTATGGTTATAAAGAGGTCCTCTGCGGGAGACATCTTCACTTGTGATTAGGTTTTGACAGAGGCAGAGGGATGCTTGATAAGGGAAGGAAAGAAGGACAAAAAGAGCTTCGTCCATTTTATCCATGTGAGAGTGAAATTATGGTATATCTGAAGTGTTTTGGAGAAAGTCCTGTTTCTCCAGGAGCAGTGCACCAGGACGAGCCTTGTTTCTGACATACAGGACATTTCCATACAGGCCGGAAGTGACAACCATACACAGAAATAAAATAAGCAGAAGTGAGGCTGGTCTTGATCTGCAGATCTTTCTGCAATCTTATGCAAGAGAACATTACACTTTCCAGAGGGCTGTGAGACAAGAAAAACATTAATATATGAGTGAAGACCTGTATGTGGCAGGTCCTAAGTGAGGTTTTCTGCAGCTGCCCCAGAAGTAGTAAAGGAAAACAGCATTTGGGCTTTTCATCCTAGGTGCTTCTACTACTGTTCCTGAAGCCATGCCTGCTCACTAACAGAGGCTGCTAACAAGGGGAAAGGCAGAGAGGAGCTGGGGAAGATGGATATGGCCTGCCTCAAATGGGGCAGAATTTAAAGGAATAAAATATTAAGCGTGGCACTTCAGCACTTAGAGACTTCAGAGGAGACTGGTTAAATCATCAACCAATAAAAAAGCCCTCTTCCTTTATTTCCCTCTGCCGTTTCTCTGTCCTTCAGCACCTAGTCCTTTGCACAACAGTCCTACTCTCCTTCTGCACACTTCTTTCCATCCATCCTGCCAGTCCCGGCTGAGAGGGATGAGCATCTGAGATAATGCCAGAGGGAAAGCTATGCTCCTTTCTGCTGTTTATTAAACTTTTCACCTCATCATGTAAAATGTGTGAGTTCTGTTCCCTCTTCCTACATCCTCATTTTAGAACTTCAGATTAGTCTTTTCCATGAGAGGATGGGGCGGGAGAGCTACATCTGCTCTAAGAGAGATCCAGCTTTGTAAAAGGGAAAATCGAACTGAACTATTTATTTCAAAATAACAGGAAAGCTCAAATACTGACAAGTGAGCATCCTTCCAAATGGAGTTTTAATGAAATAAAGAAGGCTCACCAGAATGTTTCAGAGTGTGAAAAATTGTGAATAATAAACAGTATGTGTTCTGTTTCACTAGCAAATCTCATCACATAAAAATATCAGCCCAGTGAATCATCCTTGATGCTGGCTAGTAGACTCTATGTTTACAGCATGCCTGCACTGTCTATAAATATTACTACGGCCAGTAAACTCAAGGCAATGGCAAGGGGAATGTAAAACTGTTGAAGGTACCACACACTGCAGTGGTTGTAAAAAGTGCCGTAAAAGGAAAATGATCTTTTATGAAATCTTTTGTTTGGAAGGAACTTTGCATTTTAAGAGGGCATTTAACAATCAAGATAGCTTTCCAAAAGCAGCAGTTTCTCTGCCCACAGATTGTATTTGGAGCCCTGTGAAGTCCTAAAATGACTTCATCCAGAAGGTGAGGGCCCATCCCCATCTGAAGTAGGATGCTCAGTTCTAACACAAAGAACAGCTTGCCATTTCCTCTTCCCTGGTCTTCTACAGCTTTTATCACAGTTGATGTAAGGGGGAAGGCAAGACGCAGAGCCTAAAGAAGCCTTTCCACTTACAGTTTTTCTTTCAGGAAATGGACACTCCAGTTTGCAAACTCAGTCTCTTCCCAGATGACGCCCAGAGCCAGCATGAAGCTTCACTGCTAGCGCAGAGGCAGGAGCTGACCCCAGGGCACAGGGCACAGCGTGAAGGGGCCTCTGTTGCTTATGAAGGTACTACTGCTTGCTCTCAGGACACATGTGACAGCTCAGGGTCTGCGGAGAGCTGATGGGTCACATCTATCCACTAGTACCAATCCATCCACAGTTAGTATGGCAAGGCACCTTCCATTTGCAATGAATTCAAGTGAGAGTGCACACTGCTAAGTCTGCCTGTAGTTTTATATGTTCTCAGCTGAGATGAAGCCTGTATTACCTCACACAAATATTTTGAATTCAAATATGCAAAGGTCTCATTTCCATACAGTTTATTCCACTTTAGAGTGAACTTCAAGTTAAGTAAGAACATGGCACTCATCTTTCTGAGAAAGATGAGTATACTTCCTGTATAGTCAGGAATAAAAATATTATTTCTTCTAAAAGCTCAATATACAACTGCAAAAGCTCAGTATGGAAATGCAAACTGATATCTGAAAAGCTACACACAAGCCAGCTAGAGCTAAACCCAGTCTGTTTTATTTATCCCATGTAGCTAAATACAGAGGTAGTGTAAGAAAACTGTGTGGGGTCTGATGGGCCAACTGTGGTGCTGTGGCTTAGTACCACAGCTGATACCAGGCTTTTATTATGCTTTTCCTGCAGTGGGATACGTCTGAAAGCTCTGTGGGGTATCCATAAAAATCAGAATGATGGGGGTTCTGAATTGCATCTCTCTGACAAGACAAGAGAAAAATTTGGCCTTGACCTCTCGACTGTTTCCTGGTCTTAAGGCAAATACAAAAGGACCTTCAATGCCATGCCTGGAGTGGAGACAGTTCACATGAAGACACAGATATTTTAGTCTCACTGCTTTCCACTCAAGTGTCAGGACTGATAGGATTATGACCAGATGGAGGGAACTTCAATATGAGAAAGCCCGATGCAGCATCCTCTCAGACTAGATGCAGAGATGTTGATTATTTCAGTGGGAAAAAAGAAAAAATATTGCTTACAAAATAAATTAGTATTTCAGAGGTTTGACAGCATTTGTCAACATGTACAATCATAACAGAATATGATACACTCTAAAGTGTGACTCAACAAAATATGATACACTCTAAAGATTAAGTATGACTCTTGTGTAATTACAAATGAGTAGTCTGGGAGTTGTTTTTATGTATCAGAGGTTTAGGACTTGGCTCTATGAGCATTAATATCTCCTTTAGGAATAGCACATTAACAGCAAGTCCCTTCACAGTACACTATAAAACATGTCTAGAACAAACTCTACCTTACCCACAGGGAGGTTCCATCTTTGAATAATTCAACACTTCTCAATCCTATTCAGAAAAATCCTTCAGATTGAGATAAATCCAATCTGTATAATCTTTTCTATTTCAATAAAGTCTCTCTATAGTAGGATAAGCAAAGCCTAATCAAACACAAATGTTTACTTAAACTAGTGAAGCTCTAGTATTTAGTACCAAAGCCAGCATACTGTATCTAACCCTCCTGCTTTTGTGGCCATGTTGCTTGGATTACAGCTAACTGAGTACTAAACCTGTTACCATGGAACTGAAATAAAGAGCTCATGAAGAAAAAAACTGCTCTCCATTCACTTTAGCTTTTTGTGGCATCAGCAAATGATATTTTTAATATGTTCTGTACTCCACCAAAATTCATCCCACAAATACTTCTGCATCTGCGCTGAGTGGGAAGAGGGCAGCACTGCTTCCATCCAAACAAGATTTACAGAATCACACTATAGGGTATAAAAGCAGTATTTGCTCCTGCAGGCACAGTAACTGAATTTCCGGGCTATAATTGGATGATGTGGTTTGCACTGTCTCCAGAACCCCTTGATGGAATTACATCTGCCTGATAAATTATATAGTTTTCAGTATTTTATTTTACACAATGTGTGGATCCCTGAGTCCCAAAGTCTCAATGGGTGTCGTCTACTTTCTGTTCCTGACATCCCAAGAAAGGCTTAAAATACAATGAACTGCCCATCGCTCAGACTTGAGGCAGAAAGAGAATGCCCACAAGCTAAAGGGAGCCTGCTCATTGCCTAAAGGTCCTTTCCTTTCAGAGGGTGCTATTCATTGTCCCTCCCGGGCTAACATGATGGGGCTGGGAAATGGGAAGTCTGCTGCTGTCTACAATTCCTTTTCTTCCCAGAGAATATCAGCAACCAGGCTCTCATATGCTTGGCAAACTGCAACTATGACCAGTATCAGGAACAGGCTGCTGAGTTTGGTTTGACACAATATGTCTTTAGTAAAGAATCCCAGAGTTCTTTTATAGCTGAAATTTCAATACGCTGAAACAAAGTGGGAATGAAGCAGGATTAAATTTTGGGTTCCTCTGATGCCTTTAAGTAGAGGACAGTATATGCCGAGGGAATAGATTTCAATCTGAGAACATAGAAGGAATTGAAAAATAACCTGTATGTAACTGCAGTAGTCCTAATGGCAGCCTAAGCCCCTGAGAACCCATGAAAGAACAGGGTTTGCCTTCCTCTAGCTATCCCCTGCCTAAAAGAGAATACGCAATGAGACCAGACAGAGAATAAATGAATGAGAAAACAGTAATTTAGTATACTTATTTAATTAGTTCTTTCTGTTTCCAATGGCAATGTGGCAGAATACGAGACTGAACAGAACAAGGTAGCTGCGTGTGACATAATTAGGTCTTTTAAGATGGGGGGAAAGGCATCAGTCTTCACAGGCTGCAGAGAAGTGAGCACCTGTGGGTGTAAATGTGAAAGATTTCTGAGTTGGACTAGCTCCTGGGAAAGCTTTGAGACAGCTGAGGAATGTTGATGGGAAAGTTTTGGGAGTATTGTGGGCAAGAAGGAAGAGAGAAGCGAGAAGTAAGCAGCCAATCAAGGCAACCAGTGAGCAAGATATCCACCAATGAAGTGAAGAGACCCACGTGGGGGGTGTTAGTGAACCAATTGTATTAGCCGCTCGTACACGCGGGTACTTCAGAAAGCCTACATCAACCCTGGACCATCAGATAATAAACGATTTCGTTTCATCACCAGAAACGGGGTCCGTGCCTTACGTCTCCACAAGCACCCAATTCCCATGGCTGGAAACATGCAGCTTCTTTAAATAATGCATCTGATAAAGCATTTAGGATTTCTTGTTTTGGTTTGTTTTAATGCTTTAGAATAAACCACAACTGTTATCTGTTGAAACGTACTTATTGAGTATTCTTTACATTAGATGATAACGGAGTTCCCAGACAAAAAGATGCTCCCTGGCCCCGAATATGGAAAAAATTACCTTTGCTTGTTAAACAAGAAAGTAAGTAGGAACAGGGCATGAAGAATGGAGGTCACCAGAAAGGAAGACCGTCCCAAACCTTTCCTCCTCCCTTTTAGAGCCAAAACTAATTATTCTGAATTCTGAGTGCCCTAGAGCTGGACGCTCTCTCTTTTCTAACATAGAAAAGGACATCTGAACACACAGCCACACACACTGTAGCATTAAAATCCAGTGACTCACATAAAGAAGGTTTTTCAATGGACGTTTGATCTCTTAAAAGAATCTTGCCCCAAATCTCTCTCTTTGCTGAGACTTCTCCTAATGTGTCAAGTCTCATAACAGCTTCAGTGTCCACCTGCAAATACATCACATTTTGGCAGAACTCTTTCCCTTAAACGGATCAAAGTTTTGCTCTAACCCACACTCCTGTGAGACGTAGGACAAGCATTATCTTAAGTGCATCCCTGTTCACTGAACAGCATAACTTAGGGTGCAATAAATACACACAAGTACAGATCTGGATCCTGTCTAGTAAGTCATGTCTGACTGAAGTGGATAAAAACCTAGCAACTGATTTTAGTTGCAACTAAACTTCCCAACCGGCCAGTAAAATCAGTATCTACCTGAAAATGACTGTAACTACTCCAAATTGTCTCATAGAATTGCATAAAAATAACACACAGGATCAAATGAGGAATTCGTGCCAGGACACCACTAACAGCCTAGACAGTAGCATTAAAAAATGTGTTTAATATTGATGACAATTCTCTATTTATTCCTAATTCAATTACATTAATGTTTATGTCTTTCTTGGTATTAATAAACCTGCATTTTCCTACAACAGAGAAGCACTTTATGGATCATTCAGTCTTATTTATCAGGTAGATAAGCATCTCATCAATTTTTTTTGCTCAGCCATGCTTTGCACGGTGTTGCCCTTTCATCTCTTACAACAGTTTAATTATGCAATTAGGAGGTTTTTCGTTTTTCAAAATTCAACTCAGCTGTGTATTTCAGCACCTTGTCTTTATCTGGGGAGATGAGTAACACCTCTACTTAAATTTTATGGTTAAATTTTCAAAGTCTGGTGCTGTTCAGGCCATTCCTGGCAGAAGCTGGGCATCTGCTTGCTCCTGTAGAGCAGGTACATGGGTTTATCAGCCTTCAGGATTGCAGCCAGCCTCCCCAGCTGCTCATCAAGCACTGTACCAGATACCTCCACACTAATCTGCCCTCTTATCCCACTACCCAGGACTTGAACTGTTTCAGTCCAGCCTGTATGGAGGTACAAACTGTTGTGACCACAGACCATGTTACTTGCACCTTTGCGTAAACACAGTAGGTATTGGTTAGACACTTGGGGGTCAGACTGCACCCAAAATCAGTCTGTGTGGGTGTCATGTCCACTGTGCCTGCAGAGGAGCAAAGATCCAGAATTGCATGGGTGGCAGTTTTCAGTTTGTAAACTAGAGCTGGAAGGGGATTCAGCCCCCAGCAGGCAGCTGTCAGGCATGGTGCCCTCATGTGTGCATGGCTGCACTTGTGCAATAGACTGCTTCATTTTCAGGAACTCATCTACCCTCCTAAAGGGAAAAGAAATCAGCGAACAAGCTGATACGTGATGGGGAACTAAGCCAATGTCTACTAAATTCCTGGAAGGGAATCATAGAATCATAGAATAGTAAGGGTTGGAAAGGACCTTAAGATCATCTAGTTCCAACCCCCCTGCCATGGGCAGGGACACCTCACACTAAACCATGCCACCCAAGGCTTTGCCCAACCTGGCCTTGAACACAGCCAGGGATGGAGCATTCACAACTTCCCTGGGCAGCCCATTCCAGTGCCTCACCAACCTTACAGTAAAGAACTTCTTCCTTACATCCAATCTAAACTTCCCCTGTTAAAGTTTGAACCCATTACCCCTTGTCCTATTACTACAGTCCCTAATGAATAGAATCATAGAATAGTCCATCCCCAGCATCCCCATAGCCCCCCTTCAGATATTGGAAGGCTGCTATGAGGTCTCCACGCAGCCTTCTCTTCTCCTGCCTGAACAGCCCCAATTTTCTCAGCCTATCTTCATACGGGAGGTGCTCCAGTCCCCTGATCATCCTCGTGGCCCTCCTCTGAACTTGTTCCAACAGTTCCATGTCCTTTTGTCGTGGTTTAAGCCAGAAATCACACAGTTTTCTCACTCACTCCCACCTCTTTCTTCCCTCTCGCTCCCGGAGGGATGGGAAGGAGAATCGAAAGAATGCAACTCCCACAGGTTGAGATAAGAACAGTTTAGTAACTAAGGTATAAAACAAACCACTACTGCTACCACCAATAATAATAATGACAAGAAAAATACAAGGAAAGAGAATGCAACTACTCACCACCCAATACCAAGCCCGACCCTGCAGTGAAACCCCCTCTTCTGGGTCCCTGCCCCCAGTTTTTACATCCTGGGCATTACGTGCTGTGGTACGGAATACCTCTTTGGTCAGTTTAGGTCAGGTGTCCTGTCCCTGCTTCCTCCTGGCTTCCCCTCCTCCCTGGCAGAGCATGAGGCTCAGAAAGTCCTTGGTCAAACCAAAACATTCTAAGCAGTAACTGAAAACGTTGATGTTATCAGCGCTGTTCCCAGGCTGAAAGTCAAAAACACAGCGCTGCACAAGCTACTAAGAAGGAGAAAAATGACTGCTACTGCTGAACCCAGGACAGTATCCACCCCTTATTCCATACCATTCATGTCATGTTCATATCCCCCATCATACAATCTAAAACATGACACCTTTTTATGTTGAGGACACCAGAACTGCACACAATACTCCAAGTGAGGTCTCAAGAGAGCAGAGTAGAGGGGCAGGATCACCTCCCTCGACCTGCTGGTCACGCTCCTTTTGATGCAGCCCAGGATACGGTTGGCTTTCTGGGCTGCAAGCGCACACTGCAGGCTCATGTTCATTTTCTCATCGATCAACACCCCCAAGTCCTTCCCCACAGGGCTACTCTGAATCTCTGCCCAACCTGTATGTGGGCCTGGAATTGCTCCCACCCAGCTGTAGGACCTTGCACTTGGCATGGTTAAACTTCATCAGATTGGCATCAGCCCACCTCACAAGCGTGCCAAGGTCCCTCTGGATGGCATTCCTTCCCTCCAACGTATCAACCAAACCACACAGCTTGGTGTCATCGGCAAACTTGCTGAGGGCGCACTCAATCCCACTGTCTATGTCACCGACAAAGATGTTGAACAAGACCGGTCCCAACACTGATCCCTGAGGGACACCACTCGTTACTGGTCTCCAGCTGGACATTGAGCCATTGAGCACAACTCTTTGCGTGCGGCCATCCAGCCAGTTCTTTATCCACTGAGTGATCCATCTGTCAGATTGATTTTTCTCCTATTTAGAGACAAGGATGTCATGTGAGACAGTGTCAAAGGCTTTGCACAAGTCCAGGTAGATGACATCAGCTGCTCTACCCCTGTCCATCAGTTCCATAGCCCCATCACAGAAGGCCACCAAATTTGTCAGGCAGGATTTCCCCTCACTGAAGCCATGCTGGCTGTCACCAGCCACCTTCTTGGTTTTCATGTGCCTGAACATGCCTTCCAGGGCAATCTGCTCCAGGATTTTGCCAGGCACAGAGGTGAGACTGACTGGTCTGTAATTCCCTGGGTCATCCCTTTTGCCCCTCCTTGAAAATGTTGGTTATATTTCCCTTTTTCCAGTCGTCGGGAACTTCACCTGACTGCCATGATTTTTCAAATATGATGGACAGTGGCTTAACAACTTCATTTGCCAGCTCCTTCAGGACCCGTGGATGGATTTCATCAGGTCCCATGAACCTGTGCATGCTCAGGTTCTTGATGGTCTCGAACCTGATCCTCTCCTACAGTGAGCCCAGGGTCTTCATTCTCACGGTCCCTGCATCTGCCTTCCAAGACTTGGGTGGTGTGGTCAGAGCATTTGCCAGTGAAGACTGAGGCAAAGAAGTCATTAAGAACCTCATCCTTCTCCAAATCCAGGGCAGCCAGTTCTCCTGATAGCTTCTGGAGAGGGCCCACGTTGTCCCTAACCTGTCTTTTATTTGCAATGTACCTATAGAATCCCTTCCTGTTATCTTTCACATCCCTAGCCAAGTTTAATTCTAAGTGGGCCTTAGCTTTCCTAACCTGGTCCCTAGCTTCCCAGACAACATCCCTGTATTCTTCCCAGGTCTCATGTCCTTGCTTCTGCCTTTTATAAGCCTCTTTTTTTCCCCTTAAGTTTCCTCAGCAGCTCCTCATCTATCCAAGGAGGTCTCCTGGCCCTCCTGCTGCACTTCCTTCTATTTGGATGCAGCACTCCTGAGCTTGTAGTAGGTGATCCTCGAATATCAACCAACAGCCTTGGGCCCCCCTGCCCTCTAGGGCTATATCCCATGGAACCTTACTAAGAGGCCAAAGTCTGCTCTCTTGAAGTCCAGGGCAGTGAGCTCGCTGCATGCTCTTCTCACTGTCCTGAGAATCTCAAACTCGAGCATCTCATGATTGCTACAACCAAGGCTGTCCTGGAGTGTCACATTTCCAACCAGCCCTTCCCTGTTGGTGAGGACGAGGTCAAGCATGGCACCTCTCCTTGTCGGCTTCTCTATTACTCGCAGAATAATTGACTTTGGTGTGTTTTGGATCTCTCATTCATTTTGCAGGATTACTGTTTTATCTCACATAAGCTTCTGTGCCACTTCTGCAAATACCCTGCAACACCTGATTATAAAAATCCAGAACAAAGTAAAATGTCTTTGGGGAAGAGAGAGTTGATAACAACACCGAAAACCAGAATGTGTATCTTGCAAAAAAATACTACTATCTGAAGTCACTGCCATTCCTTTAATACTAGGTAAGCTGGAACAGAGATTTTGCAATTTTTTAAGTATGTTTTGCTCACTGCTAGGAACAAAAAGTGAGCACAGTTAGCATTACACTGTGCAGTGAACCTTCTGAATATGTTTGTAAGCTTCTTACTGGAAGAAAATAGTCATTCTTTTCCAATCATACTCTTCAGATAAGGACCAACTCTTTCCCCTTTCAGATGGGTTTTAGTTAATCCGACATACTTGCTGTTGCATGTACAAAAGGGAACAAAATAGGAAGCAGGTTTGTTTTTTTTTTTTTAATCAGGTCCAAAGCATTAATTTAAAATTGATGTACCTAACATCACTTGAAAAAACAGAAGAGGTGAACATACCATTATTGTTTCCAGACCCATAATGCATTTATCTCAGAAACTGGAATATTGGGGATTTTTTAAAAAGCAGAACTTTAGCACCTCGCCGTTCAACTAAAAGTGGGATTTGCTAGGTGAATGAATAGATTTTGTTTACAGATTATATTCAGTTTGTTTATTCAAAATAAACAGGTGAGAATGACACAATATCAGCAAATTGAAGTGATAAATTTCATAGTGGTCATCATGTTACTTCTTTTTACCATTAATTTATTAAAATGATAACACACATAAATAAACCCAATTGATTGAATATATAACATGTAAATACTTTTTAAATTTACATAACAATTATTATTTATTACCAGCAGAAATAGCTGCTTTCAGGGTTGGGTGCATAGAAGCCAGTGCAGAGCCCTGATCTAACCAGGGTCAATAAGCCTGGATAACTGTCAGCAGCTTTCTGAATATGCAGCATTGATACCAACCCCATACAATGGTACAGGAACCCTAAAACTATCATCCTTTGAAAGGAGTTTGATTCACAGGTTTCACGGAGTGTTTCCATTTCTTCTGCCCTTCCTTCCATTTCCCATTCTTGCTGCCTGCTAGAGCCTGGCAGTGTATGTGATGTGGCTGTTCAATAGACCAAAGTATGAAAAATACTTAATAATGACTTTTTCTCACCATGGTTAGCATGCATGAAATGAATGAGGCTTTCTGCACAAGGGGTAAATCTATAACTAAATGTCAAAAACTATAACTCTCTCTGAAGGTAGCTTATTAAGAATTTGCTATGGTTCATTTTACAGTGACACTTCCATATTCAGAAGTGTCAGAGTACAGAGGAGCAGTCTGGGATCAATTCATTCTGACATTAAAAAAAAAGGGAGATTGAAGAAAAGGAGAAGGAGGGAGAACAGAACTGGTATCTAACAAAGCATCTGGACTCATTCAAAGATAAAACAGATTCAAGATTCATTATTGAGCACCCCAGTCCCAATCAGACAGGCTCTGTGACACAGTCAGGGTGATTATAGCTCACTGGAGGAATGCATGGCAGTCCTAAAGCCCCATTTGCTTAAATAGCATGATATAGCTCTTCCTCCTAAACCACTTATTAAAGCTTTATAGAAAAAAATTGCATAAGAGCAAAATACACAGTATATATACACCAGAAAGGCCAACACCAAGGCTGTTGGGAGGAAAGTAAATTAATGACTATAGTAAACTCAGGTTTCTGATGCTATTAGCTTTTAAAAGCAATACTGAAAGCAATGCAAGGTTTTGGTTAAAGGCAATAGTAAAACACAGCTCTAATTCTGCAGACTGAAAGAGAGCAAGAACATAGGTTTGAAGTTAACAGTAAAAATAAATAAAATCAGTTCTAGGTGCTAGCTAAAAAACTGCAAGTGAGAAGTTCCCCTCTGGAAAATGACATCTCTGTAGCAGTGAGCCAACCTCACTGGAACACTGGTGGGGAAAGCTTCAACACTGCAAAGGGAAATCTCTCTCTAGACTGCCTTCCGCAGCACACACCGTTTGTCATCTTCTGCTGGTTGGAAAATGAGGAATGAGTGTTTTCTACCTTTACAGAAGCTTTTAGACCTCTTTCAAACAGAAAAATTGCAATGCAGGTCAGGCGCAGCTGAAAGGAGCACTGCTCAGCTTGTTTGCTGCGTCCAAACTGCTGCAGAGGAACCAAGAAGTATGAAAACCAACAGTGTGTCCCTGCTGCCCCAGCAGGACCACCCAGAAATGTGTGTCAACAAATGCACGTTCCTGAAGGTGTTTGTTTATGAATTTGCTTTTGCAATAGCTGTCTGATAGCTGAGACAGTTATCAAACTGGTTATTGGCTAAGTACGCAATAAAAGGGATTAAGACAGGTTCCAGCAGCTCTGGGATATACAGCAGTATTCCTGGGAACTCCCATCTCTTATTGCCAAAAGTTCGATGCCACCTTGTTTGCATTTAAGTGCAAGCTCTTGGAGCAAGTCTGAATCAGAGATGTCTGCAACATATCTTGGTTTTGTTTAGCTCTCAGACTTCTCCATTTCTGGGTCAAACAGTTTCCCCACTTACATATCTCATTTAATTTTGATATACTAGCATTTTAAAAGAATAATAAAATAAATAAACAGCCATCTCTTGACCCCTTTTATCTTTCAGGGTGATTTGTAATGCCACATCAGAAATGAAACCCATCTTCTAATGAACTGAAAGCACCAGCACTGCCAGGCCTGTGTATCTTTTATAGAGGTTGGTCTGTGAAAGAGCCTGTTTATGAGAAAGAAAATTACTGTCTGGCCCAGAGCTTAGACTTTGAGGTGCTGCCCACCTATAAATTTGCAGACTACCCATAAGAAATAAAAGGAGAAAAAATTGGGATGCTCTTAAGGGTTCATAAAAACAATGGTAATTGCAATATACCTTTATGTTCTTGTGTGGGGATAATATTATCAGTTAAAATGCACGGGCATCCCTAACAAGCTAGCAATTTTCTCTTGGGGTCTCCCACAAGTGTCCTACCACCACAGCTCTGGCTTTGGGTGCCAGCAAGGCTGGATGTGACCTGGAAAGGAGAGGTGGTGCAGGGCTCTGGGGGGGCCCCAAAGAAACATGTCTGGGGAGAAAGTTGACACTGAAGGTCTCTTCCTGCCTCTTTTCAAGAAACTATAAACAAATGCAAATACAAAGGAAGGCCCCTGACCTTCCAGAATATGAAGTCTGGTCAAAGCTGTGAGAGATTACTTGTGATTTCTAACATTCTCTCTACAGGTGAAGATGCTTCAGACTGATCCCAGTGGCATTATCCAGGCAAGAATAGCTCAAATGACTCCCGTTGATTTTTCCTCCTTACGAAAATGTGCAAAACCTGATTTTAAAGAATCAGCTGAAATTGCTGAGGTACTGCTGCTGCACTTAGTGCCAGTTTCTCTGATGCTTTATAACACTGTTTATTAATGAAGAGAAAGAATTAATCAAGTTTAAATATTTTAAACAGTGAACCAGCCAACAACTCTCCACCACCAATAGATACCTATAGATCAAGTTAAAACAAAGAGATAAAAAAAAACCCCCAAACTTAAAAAGATGTTCAAACACGTTATTAAGGAATCTCCAGATTCTGGGGGCGACTCTGCATGCTCTGATGCAGTATGCCCACAGCTCTAGGGCCTTTGTAACTTGCTGTCTAGAGACTGATGCTATATGGACTATACTTAAATGCTCCCCATGTTTATTCTCATGCGAGCAAGTACATTAACCCTGGCTTTCCTTTTGGCAGCATTCTGCCCTGCTTATGTACTCTGAGCTCCTCAGTGGCTGGAGCTTACTGATGGGCCATCAAAAGTAATGTGAAGGGCACTGCTGGTTAGGGGATTCTCTCAAGCCCGAAACCTTCCACAGAACTCTTCCCAAATGCATGCTGGCATGGCAGGAGCTATACTCATTCTTGGGACCTAGGCCTGATGTAAATGAAGCGCTTGGAGGGGGACCACCGTGGTTTGAACTCATGGGGATGTGAGCAGTGCTAATGCCCTAATGCAGGATAAGAGGCTTCTTTAGTAACTCCATTGAAGTTAAAGGATGATTCACCTCAGCAAAGTTAACTGCATGAGGACATGTTTCAGGACAAAGCTGAAAATATTAGAAAAATACTTTTTCAAAACCCGTTCCACTTGTATTTTTTAAGTGGCTGTTGTTTATTATAGCACTTTGGTTCCTTTTTAATCACATAATTTTTGAGTAAAGAAACAGGATATAAAAGTAATATCTATTACATTTCTATTAAAATGATTAAAAGACATCTCTGATGCACATAATGCAATAGAGGGTCTGTGCTCCCTCCAAGAGGCAAGGCAGGACATTTTTTCTGGAAACTTCTGGATGGAAGATAGTTACATTTGCAAAGGAACAAACTGAGCAGCTCTCTTCCCCCCTCAGCTAACATTATTTTCTGCCTGTTTTAGAAGAGCTACTTTCTCACTCACATAGAGAACAGATAATACTTCTTATCCAAAGAAAGCTGCCATTTTAATCACATTAGCATTAATTAGAAGAAAAAAAAATTATATTCTAATGATGATACTAATTACTTGCAGAGATCTCAGTACCTTCAAAGCATTGCATGAGAATGATAGAGTAATGCATAACTGCATTCCTTTTATCAACTCCAGCATTATTTGATATTCATTAAATATTTTGTGTAATTAAAATGCACAGTACTTTATAACTGAAAGCCTAATTGTTTCAAAGAATAGAAGCCACAGAAACAGCCTTCTATGATGGAAGAAAGTTAAATTTTCTCATCAGAAGAACAAAACATGTTTAGCTTAGCACATTTACTGTTTATCTTATTATTCCAGGAGCACTGTACATTGCAGTTGTGCATCTGTTTTTCAGAGGGACTGTGGATAAGTACAGTTTATTAAACCCTGCTGAGACAATCTGTTGTGTCTGTCTGTTTTAATGTTGTTATAAGTCAGTTAAGCATGTACCATACTTGTTAGCTGCATATATACTAATTTAATGTATTGATGGGCTTGTCAGTACAAATACCTAATGAATATTAAAATACAAACTCAGATACAGAAATGCAAAGCAGAGCCAGCATGTGGTCAACATTTTGAAGGACAGGCAGAGAAAGGGAAAGACCAGAGTTCACAGTAAATGACAGTAAGCACTCAGGAAATGAACCTGAAAACAAATCACTAGCGGCTTCCTGGGAAAGATGGAGGAAAACAATAATTAACGGCCTCAAAAACACCGTCTCTAAATATATGCTGTGAACTTCGTCTTCTGCCAGCTGATTTCAATATAAATGAAACAAAGGATGGTTGGAAGACCAGCATGCCAGTAAGACAAAGAGAACTACAGAAAACAGAATAAAGACACTGTACCAGGGGAGGGAGAGGTGGGGAGAATGAGAAATCTCCCACTGTCTCTTCCACGATGCTAATTTTCTGTTTAACAATGGCTCTAAAAATGGATAGCAGTTGATACTTTGCATGCTCTGCATAACACAGTCTTTCAGTGAAAGCATGTACATACAAATCTTTCCTGCTTCAAGTGAATGTGGCAGGAGTTTGTTGGGCATGTTTCCCCCTATCAGATCATACTCAGAGCTGCAGCCAGCTGCTTGTTAGAGATTCAAAGCCTTGTGCTTCATTCAGTCCAAGCTCAGAGGCATGCTGTCTCTCCTTCATGAGGTTTGAAGTGAAAAGCAAATTACAAAGAGAAAAACCCTTTGGGCCAGAGGAGAAAATATCTAACCACTGTGAGCAGGGAGGCATCAGGGTAGAGACACGTGAGCAGCTGCAGGGCTGGTGAAACCAGGAGAAACAGCCCAAGACATGCAGGAACTGCCTGGAGTTTCATCGGTGCCTCCTTTGCCCTGTTCCACCTCTCTGAAATCGTAATAGCATCTTGAGGCTGATGAGGAACTGGCACATCTACCAGTTGCAGGAAAGGGAAGAAGAGCAGAGCAGTTAAATAGCAGGAACACAGGGAACTCTAGGAACACTGGGAACACCCTGCCAGTGTAGAAGGGACACCGAAAAGGGTCCAGTCCAAAAAGTTACCCCTGGAGCTAGTGGCTCATTCACAGATGGAAAGCCTGTGTGGACCTTCTGCTCCCACCCTGTGGGGTGGGCACCCACCACCACCCATCCATCAAGAACTGCAGGGATTTGCAGTGTCCCAGGGATGAAGGGACTGCAATGCAGATGCTCTGTGCTCATCAGTGTGCAGGGACATGTGGAGGTGTCAATAAAATCTCTGCCTCTACAGGCAACAAGGGAGATGCAAAGCTGAAGGGGCTCTATCTGCAGTCGTTAGGGAGAGTGGTCAGTTTTATTTTAGAGGTGAGCGATGTTTCTCATTGGAGACCTTCGTGCAGCAGACAATGGGGGGAAAACCTGCAGATTTATCTATGGCAGAACCTGCCTAGTTTGCAGCCAACAGCTGTGTTTGCTGATGGGGAAGAGAATATGTCTTCATGGATCAACTGCGCAAGGGCTTGTCAAAATTTCAAGCATTACATAAACACCCAGTAGAAAGACAGAGAGCAAACCTTGGGAATGAAAGGGGAAATCAGTGAAATTGTAAAATTATGTCAAGAATCAGAATTCCACATTACATTAAATATACGCTTTCCCGGTGGCATCAGCCACCAAAAGATTTAACAATAATCTTGTGATTTAAATACAACCTTATATGATCAAATACCTTCTCTTATTGTTTGAGCCAGAAAAGAAGGCTAAACATACAGGTTTCTATAACATTGCTCTGCCCCTTTGCTGCTTTTCATCACTGGTTTCTCTTCAAACGACTTAAAATGTCCCCCCTATAAAGCTATGAGGTGTGAAATGCTCTCTGCTTCCTTGATCATTTGGGCTCTGTCTGCTCCTTCTCCAGCCCAGGACAGCAGTCACAGTGGGGGCCATCAGGAATCTACTTGAGAGACTGCAGCTGGGTGGCAGGCTGGGGTAGTAAAGCAGAGGAGGAAAGACTAATCACAGCTTGGGAAGAGGTACTTCATCACCTTGACTTTACAGGTAAGCAATCTCCCCAAGTGAAACAGTATGGGCAGGGACATTCCTGTTAGAAGAGAATAACCTGCTGGGAAACTTCAGTAAGAAACAACTTTTTGGTCCACTGGCAGACATTGTGTAGATGATGGAAAACCCAGCTACAGGGACTGGGAGGAGAGAAAGAATACATGTTTTGAATCATAGAATCATAGAATCATAGAATAGTAAGGGTTGGAAAGGACCTCAAGATCATCGAGTTCCAACCCCCCTGCCATGGGCAGGGACACCTCCCACTAAACCATGCCATCCAAGGCTATGTCCAAACCCACCTTGAACGCCACCAGGGATGAAGCATTCACAACTTCCCTGGGCAACCCATTCCAGGGCCCCACCACCCTCACAGTAAAGAATTTCTTCCTCATATCCAATCTAAACCTCCCCTGTTTAAGTTTAAACCCATTACCCCTTGTCCTCTCACCACAGTCCCTAATGAAGAGTCCCTCCCCAGCATCCCTATAGGCCCCCTTCAGGTATTGGAAGGCTGCTATGAGGTCTCCACGCAGCCTTCTCTTCTCCAGGCTGAACAGCCCCAATTTTCTCAGCCTATCTTCATACGAGAGGTGCTCCAGTCCCCTGATCATCCTCGTGGCCCTCCTCTGCACTTGTTCTAACACTTCCATGTCCTTTTTATGTTGAGGACACCAGAACTGCACGCAATACTCCAAGTGAGGTCTCATGAGAGCAGAGTAAAGGGGCAGGATCACCTCCCTCGACCTGCTGGTCACACTCCTTTTGATGCAGCCCAGAATACGGTTGGCCTTCAGGGATCGGTGTTGGGACCGGTCTTGTTCAACATCTTTGTGGGTGACATGGACAGTGGGATTGAGTGTGCCCTCAGCAAGTTTGCCGATGACACCAAGCTGTGTGGTTCGGTTGATACATTGGAGGGAAGGAATGCCATCCAGAGGGACCTTGACACGCTTGTGAGGTGGGCTGATGCCAACCTAATGAAGTTTAACCATGCTAAATGCAAAGTCCTCCACCTGGGTCGGAGCAATGCCAGGCACAGCTACAGATTGGGCGGGGAGGAGATTGAGAGCAGCCCTGCAGAGAAGGACTTGGGGGTGTGGGTTGATGAAAAAATGAACATGAGCCGGCAGTGTGCGCTTCCAAAGGGTCCTCCAGTTTTGTAGGTGAAGATCTGAAGTCTGCACTCATTAGAGCTTTTTTACTGAAACCAAAATGTGTGTTGTGGAGACCTCAGTGCAAAGCCACCACCAGACTTTTAGCAAAGAAAAGTGGAATCCGGACAAGCATTGCTGCCTAGGTCCAACCAATTTCTACATCCCTGTTATTCTCCTAATTTCCAGTTCTTTTTTTTTTTTTTTTCATTTGCTTTCTGCCATCAGAATAAGGCCTGGTACACAAAGGTAGATGTCAAGCAAACATTCAGTTCAGTTTAATATGACAAAGTGTAAATAACACAGACTCTACATTTGATGCTCACTAAATAAGACTGCATTATTTCTGCCTCTTGTGGCTTTTTCCATTGTTTCTGGCAGGAAAAGATAGAAAGGCAGGAAAATGGCTTACTGTGAGGTAGAGGCTTTGCTTCTGTAATAACTCACTGAAGGCCTAATCCTGTTGGGTTTGAAAAACTTTGGTGGGACAAAGGATGTGTAATTTAATCAAGTATTAAGGCCATGTACAAGACAAACAATAAGGAAAAGAAAGACAAAATAAAATGGAAGCCTTCTACGAAGAGGCTGAAGAAAAAGAAGTAATAGAGCAACTAATGGCTTTCTGGATGTATGGCTAGAAATATTTGTCATGCCCAGGAAATAACTGAAACTTCTGAAATCACCCTCTAAAACAGAAAACAGCTTCTGCTGCTGAAAATGAACCAGCCCATAAAATGCTTCTCTGTGCAACAGCAGCACTGAGCCGAGCAATGGTGCAACTGTGAGGACAAGGCTCCATGCACTGATTTACCGGAAACAAGGGAGGCGAGGAGGGACCCAGGTTCAGCTTCACGTTCCTCCACTTGGGGAACGATGGTGGCTGCAGCCCAGAGAGCAGGGCTGGAGGGAGACAAGGCCAGGGCACTGTGGGGATGTGCTGAATGAGGCAGAATAAATCCCTGCTCAGCTGAAGCTGACCTGGCGAGCACTGGGAGGTGTAAGTGCGCCCAATGGGGCGAAACATTTCTGAATTCAGGCAGCTACTCATGCATCAATCAGCCGGCACCGGGGCAAGGAAAGCGACCTCATTTCCCTTGCTCAGTCATCTTAACAGCAACAACAACAGAAGTCACCACCTTGAAAACTTGGCTTAGCTAATATATGCAGCCTCAGGTTCCCATCAGTGTCACTCCTGACTGCTGCTTTCTTCAGCACTGCCATATACCAAACCCGCTTGTCTTGCCCTGCTATTAGTTACCTGGATGCTAGGCATGCAGGTTAGCTGCTTCAGCTGAAGACTTGAGCATCATCTGCTGAGAGTTTTCAAAATACCTCTTTTTACATTGCTCTGGTCTTGCAATTTCCTTGTTGTTAAAGGTCCAGAAATTAAACTGGTCTCTGGCACTGCCTTTGGAGGAATTGATGAAATGGAAATGTATCACAACTAAATTTCTCATTTGAAGCTACATAAGGTTAGTTCCAATCAAGAGATCACTTGTCAAAAATTAAGAGAAGGCCATCATTAGGTCTCATTTCAGTTGGTTTGAAATCAGTAATTAACTTCTCAGAGAAAACAGATATTTTGCAGGAAATCAGAGATATTTTTTTTTACGTGTGATGTACTTTTTGAGCCAAAGGAGGCTGCACATTGACAGTAAACATTATACCAACAAATCTCAGTAGGTTGGAAAAATCTTCCTCTGCCCTAATTGGGGGTGGTTTTCAACAGTGGGGAGATTAGAGCTGAAGTAAGGCAACACATTTAAACTGCAGTAAACAGAGCATTAGCAATGTGAGGTGTTCTTATTAACCACTAGCAGGAATGACAGAGGAATAAACACAGCAGCCATCAGCTCTGTCCCATACTGCTGCTGGCTGAGGAGCCCCAATCCGGAAAGAAGAAAGCAGGGAGGGATGTAAAGTGACAGCAGCTCATCACAAGCCCTAAATTATGGGGCTTCCAGGGTAGGAATGCTCTGGCTCGTGGGTGCTTTGTTTTTGCTGGGATCTCACACAGACCAGGCCAAGAAGCAGGGTACAAAACTGCTGGCAGACGGTGGTGGGCAAGTTGCACCAGTCACATATGTGGAAAGGCTGGGTCTGTCTGTAATCACAGTGCCCAGTCGCTCTTGCAGCAGTTGCTTAGTTGCTCATATTTCTCTTTTTTAAAAAGCTTGGAATTTGGGAAATGACAGAAATGCCTGTCTTATCACACACCAGAAAATGCTGATACACGCTAAAATCAGCAAGCTTTGTAAAATGCTGTAACTTATTTAAACAAACACATCTGCACACACAGGCATAAGTATTAAGGATACAGCTGACAGTCATAAATCATGCCAACCCACTGCAAACACAAGAAGGGAAAAGAAAGCTGTCACTCTGATGCTAAGACACCACAGTGACGGGCACCATACAAATGGATAGCGCTTATCTAATATAAATTAGATAGCCATTGCCTAAAAAAGCTACCATTAAGGAGTACAAAGCACTGAAATGTGGGTAAACCAATAAAATTTCCTGTAGCAAGAAAGACAGGAGTGCCACACGAGAGTGAAGTTTTCCTTATTAATGACTAGATAAAATACTTCATTCCACTTCGAAAATACCCAAAACAGCAGAAGCACAGGGAAATGCAGAGGACAGACGGAGCACTGGGAAAGGCAGATGACAGATCTGCTTTGTCAGGGAAATGAACTGAGTGATCTAACAAGCATTTTCCACCTCCAGCTCCTGCTTCTGTGCTAAGGGCAGGGCTTTCAGTTTGCAGAACTGCCTCTGCCCCAGTCAGAGGAAGCATGCAAGGGGAAATTTCCTGCCCTCTTTCTTGCAGGTATAAAGCACGCAAACCTCCTAACCTGCACCCTTCATCTCCAAGGCTCTCAACTGCCACAGCTCTAACCAAGTACTGGTGTAGCCTTTGCCACTCCAGCTAAGAATCAAACTGGTAGCTTTTATCTTATAAAATAAATTTAATATAATGGGGAAAATCAATTTTACTTTGTTTTGTTCTAAACTGGGATCTACTTGCTGACATGGATCATTAAGCAAAGTAGAACGAAAGGGACTGGGAATGAATAAAAACCTATTTAACAGCACAGCAGCACTACCTGTAAGGAATAACAACAAAAAGGAAACGTGGAGTATTCAAGGTGGTGAGTGATATTTCAAGTTCATCTCATCATGCCGGAGTAGTCCAGCTACTCTGAAATTTGTTTATGTAAATCAAAAACACAGACACAACATACTGTGGCAATATGCAATTTGATGAGGGAAAATTAAATTCTGTACAATAGCGACACCCAGCACTGTTACGGATGTAGACCCTTGGAACATTTTTCATCATAGTCTCTGTTATACAAGGCTTTGAAATGTGGCCATAAAAAAATTGCTCCATAATAAGACTTGGCACAAGCACAAGAAGATCTTAGTCCAGAACAGAGCTGTTGATTTCCTTTCTTCTCCCTGCACAGACCAAATCCTAAATTCACTTACAAAATGAAAATATGTAAATATATTTCCATTAAAGATGAATTATGCATGACAGTTTGGCCTGTCTTACACATAAAAAAGAGAAAGGAAGGTTGTTCCTCATTTAGAAATATACTGCCTTCATAAGCCATAATGGCAGCTGGGACCTAAGCAATGAAATCTGGCTACTCTGCATAATTATTTAATTACTTGGGGTATTTTCACAAATTCTATAGTTTATATGACAGCTATCATTCCAGAGTTTCCTTTCTTAAAGCTCCTTGTTATGCTTCATATAAATATGTAATTGCAACTGGCCTAAAGCTGTTGAAGCTTGTAAAGCTATGAGTTTTGTGTTTCCACTGGATCATATGGGTAATTCAGCCCAATCAGATCTTGCAAAACTGGGGTGAGGGAAGGAATATCCGAGGTGTGACTGAGACAGAAGAGGAGCTCCACGGATCCCTTGTGGCAGTACAGCCCTTGTTTGGTCTGCTTTCTAACAGGGACTTTTTGCAGAATCTGACTCTTTTTTTCCCCACAGAAAGGATGCTCAGCACACTGGAACAGTTCTGTGCTGAACAACAAGAAATCTTGATGGAAAAAAGAAACCAGGGAACAACGCCTTTTGCAAACATCCTTTGTGCAGGCTGACATACAAATGTTTTAATTATAAGATGACCAGAGCCTGCAAATCGCTAAGAGTGAAATTTGAGCTTATTTATAGTGAATAAAGAAGTGGCTGTCAAAGGCAAATATCAACTTCAGCAAATACTTACTTGCTTCAGAAACAAATTGCACAAACGAAAAAACCCCAAAGTTTGCTGCAAGGAGCTGATCCTCAGGGATCTAGTCAATGACTGAAAACAGGTGTGAAAAGACTTGCAAAATTCCTTATTATCCCTGCCTGTTATCCAGTCAATATGGAATGTGATGCATTAATGCACTCTTTAAAAAGGGATAGAAATTAAAGCTGATTTTGCAGGACATATGGAAAAATGTGAATTCTCAAAAACTAAAATACGTCTCCCCTTTTTACAAATGTGACAGTGCACAAAGTTAAACGCTTTGAGCAGTTACTCATGCACGATTACAAAAGATTAAAACAGATTTATGAGTTTTAATGAAGATAGGAGGCGCCCAACCTAAGTGACTGCAATGTTAACAATACTGGCAAGGGCAGTACAAAAACATGTATTTTCTGGTAGGACTGGGATGCTCAGTATATGTAGCTCAGACTTTTGAGAAACAAAAGAGAAAAGTCTCTCCATTTGGTGAATTTGGTTCCTGGCTATTGTCTCTCAACTTTGCCAATGGCTGTTACATACAGGTAACCTTTATGTAATAGATCCCTCCATTGCATTTTATTTCTTTGGCTCCCATCAACAATTTCTAGAAAGAATGTGCTGTTCTTCACTTAAATTGGACAATTCAACAATAGTGGAGGGAATAATAGAGAGGAACCACAATTCCTCAAAGAGATAATAACCTGCAGAGATATTTTACTGCTCATTTTTTAACCAAAACCTGACATTCCTCATTATTTCACGGTGCAGACTGCCTAACCCAGAAGTATATCTATCACAAATAATTCAGGTACAGAACTGACTTTGCAATTATTTTTACTAGTACTAGCAAAAAATGAACTATTTCTCAGTGACCACAGATCAAATTTCTCCTACAGATAAAGCAGTATACCTGCATTGAAAACTTCCCATTACTGGAATGAAAACATGAAGTTGTCGTTCCAAAGAAAGTGGTTAAGAAGAAAATGTCTCTTTTTGACTTCATTTATTACTTTCCAATAGCCTGTGCCTGTCAAATAACAACAGTATTTTACATGTTATTTAACATGTAAAAATCTATCAGAAAGCATAATGAATTTATCTATCAAGCAGAGATAACTGTAGCTGTAGTTCAAAATGCTAACAATAAATTTCAATCAATGGGAAATGCATTGGAGCCTGGCTTTTGCTGGAGACTCAAAAGCAAGCCCAGTTTTGCTAAGAGGTAAAGGACTCAGGTGAAGAGCACTAAGGCAATTTATTTTTCTCGTCTCACAGCTCTTATATGAAACCAGGCTCCTCGCAATCACAAATACTACCTCTGACTACACGAAAAAGAGAAAAATAAACTCTGCTCTACACTTTTTTTTTGCAACAAAGTGTAGTAAATCTCAATGGCGCAATAGAAAAATTCAAGATTCCTGTAATCGTCCTACTACAATGAATAATCAGAGACCAAATATTGTGCTATTATCATCAGCTGCATCCCTGATGCAATCTGCATTTATTATTCTCTTAAGTTTGCAAAGAACAGAGACTTGCTTGGAAGAACTCTGAGCTTTAGTTTACAACAATAGCATTTTCTCCTGTGCTACCATTCACTTCATGCTGAAGGAGTGTAGGTGCAAGAAAAGCGAACAGAATTGAGCTCTCTCCTAAAAAAAAAAAAAAATAAAAATAACTAAATAAAGCTTTTTTTTCCCTGAACTACAGTAATACATGCCCATGGCAAGGGGGCTGGAACTAGATGATCTTAAGGTCCTTTCCAACCCTAACGGTTCTATGATTCTATGATTCACTTCAGGCCTATTCCTACATGAATGAGCAAACTGGTATTACTACATTGTTACTTACCCACAGGATTAGGATTTTCCTACCAAAAGCCATCTTCAGTTCAAGAACAACAACAACAAAACCACCACCCCCAAATCTATGCCTCCTAAATTTAAGTTTTTACTGAGGTTTCAGTAAAAGTTATTTACCATGCTGAAGGTTGAAGGGTACAGCTGATGAAGAATGCCAGGATCACACCAGCTAGGAATTCGTTGCTTGGATGCGAATGAGGACAACTGTCGTGGTTTAAGCAAAGGTTGGGGTGTAACAGTGACTAATGACCTCCAGCAGCATGGTTGCACGACGGACAAATACTTAGCTAGAATACGCCAAGCAAGGTATTTCTCATTCAAACAGTGAAAGATACAGGTGTCATCTTATCTGACACACTCTGCACAGCTGCCCTTACCCACCTTCAAGGAACCAGAACCAGTGCAGATGAAAGATACAGGGATGAACAGGAGAACAGAGACCTTATCTCAAGAGAATAAAAGCCTTTTTGACATGCATGAGAAAGAGGAGAACTGAATGAAAGCAGTAACAGTGACAGGGAAAAGCAATGTGAGGGAAAAGACAATGTTAACAAAAGCAAACAGTTACACACTGGCTATGAAGAAATCTGGACCTTAAAGAATGCACACGAAGGAGGAAAAGCTTCCCAGCAGGAAGAGCACCATAAAAACAACAGATCTTCCAGGGGAAAACACTAGAGTGAACAAAAATCCCCAGGACTGGTATTGAGATGGCACTTGATGAAGTTATGAAAGGACCCATATGGTATGCTTGCCTATCATAGTAGGATAATGGATTTAGTGACCCAGCAGATCACTTTGATTCTTATGGTCATATAAAAGCAATAAAAGCAAATTACCTGTAGCTTTGTCACTTGGGTCTTCTATCACACAAATGAAGATCTTGGACTGTGGATCTAAAACAAGTACCCCAGTGCAAGAGTAATGGGTTTTGGCATGCCCTGTTGGTATTCCCCCAGTGATAAAGAAGACGCATGGTAGATGAAAGACATCAGACTCTTCATCCCACCACTAGTTCCCTTCTCTGCTCTACCTTCCTCCTTGCCAGTGCCCCTTGGTGCTCCACCACTGTGTGCCTGCCAGGGAAACCTGGCGTGGGGTACCTGGCTTGCCCAGCTGTAAGTCCCAAACCTAGTTCCTTCTATAGCCAACACGTGAGAGAGATCTCTGCCCAAAGATGTCATCAGACGCATTTCAGAGCACCTAAGGTAAAGTAACCCCAGGAGACCCTTGTGCAAGCTGCCAACAGCCAGCTTTTGAAGCAGTTTAGCTTTCAACGGCCTACAGTAAGTGGTGTTTCTAAATAAAAACGTCTATATTATAGTAATGAACCATTAACTTTATTAATACCAACCAAGCTTACTTACAATATTATTGTAAGGGAGCATATAAATAGCTAAGTAAATGCAAAGTTATTTCAGAGCTCCATAGGGGGTATTAATAATGATAACTTCACTCTGGTGAGAGCCTGAAGACTACTCAAAAGTTAAGATTTTCTTATTAAAAATATGCTTAAGGCTTCCTGGTGCAGCAGAGATTTATTTACAGCAACCAACTTTTAGTACGGAGGGCTTATAACTCTGTTACTCTGGTTTTATTATTAGTGGGTAAAACATATATACTAGTGAGCTGAAGGTTAAATCCATGTGTTGGATGGACGGATGGTTCAGGGACCACTCTCCCTTTCTGTGAGGATTTTACACTCTTTACTCTGTGCTAACATGTGATACTGGGAAATGTTTTCTTTCCTCTCACTCATTACATGTCCACAAAGAAATAAAGATAAACTCTCACTTCACGAGCTCTCTAAATATCTGTATTCTCAAACCACTATCTCTAGTGCCTTCTCCTGATGATAATTCTCGATATACAACTACAATATTAAAGCGTGCTAGGGCAAAATGCCTTTCAACACTGTTGAGAGTCTTGGCCTCCCATACAAAATGTACCATTACAATATTCATTTCCTTTTGGTTTTGCTGCCAAGTTTTATAACGGCTCCTGTTAGCTTGTATCTGACCACCTCAGAAACATGTACAGCTGACTTCAGCCATCATTTTATCCATAATTTCATCTCAAACAATCCCAAGCCCAAAAAAACCACAGAAGAAAAATCCCCCTTTATTATCATATCGAACATGTCATGTTCTTGAAATAAACCAGCATCATGAAACTTTAATCCTATTTCAACTCCTCCTAAATGCCATCCATCAGATAACTGTCAACTCAAGTGTGACAAGAAACCTGCTTCCATTCCCCTGAAACCCTGGTGGAATGAGTATTATTATCCCATTTTTTCCTTTAGAGGTGCTCATTACAAAAGAGTGAAGCATCAAGAAACGCAGTCTCCAGCACAAGATCAATATTGATACATCCCCTGTTGAGATGTCTTTAAATGCTACCCAACATGAGGCAAAAGCCCTTGCTGTTTTCCAAAACTTGTGATTAAGAAAGGCACTGGAAAAGTGGCTGTGTGACTTCAGCAAGCATGTGACAGAGCCTCCCTGCAGCAAAGCTGAAACACATATGTGACAACTTGTGTGCAAAGACTCCTCATTTCCCCCCATTAGGAAAGCCAGACTCAATAGAGAAGTAGATGACAGTTGCCTGGACTTCTCCAGTCAATAAGGTAAAAATCCTTCTCCTCTTTTTCTAAACATAAACCAACCATCAAGCAGCCTGGGATGTTTCAAAACATCTCTGTTTGTGTTAGGCTGCTCAGCAAAACACTAAATTCATACCAAGATATTCCAGAGACATAATTTTGTCCTATTAGGTGTATTTGACTTGAAAAGGCTGTAAAGCATTTTCTCCAAATTTTGACAGAAATGAAATTGATCCTATCTATAGAACTATGAGCTGAGCAAGTTTAATACACACTTCTCTCCTCCTTGCCAGACTTGTTTTGCATGGAAGGGGGTGCCTTATTTTAAGAAAAGAAGGTCTCAGGAGAGCATATTTGAATAGGTATATACTGTAATACTGCTTCAAGGCCCTACTCTATTAATTTTCTCTGTCACTGTTTTACGGAAAAAGAGCATTGATAGGTTATTCTTTTGAGCACCTGCTGTGTTTACATGATTATCTTGCATTTCTTCTATCAATTTATGTCTATTTACAAGGATTTCAACTTCTTCAGTCATTACAGCCAAATTTTTTTTAGTGGGTTTAGTCGTTGTGGGTTGAAGCCTTCTATTTTGTGTTTATTATCTGGTAAAAATAATCCATCACTGGGTTAGTAGTAATGGCATGCTGTTATCATGTGTGGATATTCTTCAACCTTATGCAAAGAAGCTTTCAGACTTAGTTCTTCATTGGCTTCATAAAAAACTATAAACAAACCAACTCACCCATGTTAGAAGTGTCAATAGGCAGGCCTGATGTTGAAAAGTACTGAGACGGAAATAATAGCCTATGGGCCCTATTCACAATGTAACATGGTTAGATGTCAGAAGATGTGTGGTTAGCTTCTACTTCTGCAGTCTTTCTTCCCTAGAGCATCGGGGGAGCTGGGGCTAAGCACTGTGGAGAGGCTAAAGGATATTAAAGAGAGTCCATGTGTTTTCAAACATGGGGAGCTCCTTTGTAAACTATTTCTTGATATAAAATGGCCAAATCACAAGCAGGATGGGCAGACATATGACTACTGTAACTATTTGAAGAATGACTTCATAGAGAATGACCTATTTCTTTCATTAATTGTTTCAAATGTCATCATTATTAAAAACCAAACCAATGATATTCACCTAGGAGTTAATAAGGAAGACACACAGGATATTGACTGAAGTCAAACTGCCAAACATTTTGGTCACCAAGCAGTATTAGTAACTGGTATCTTATGCTTCTTCGAACTGCTACTTGTTCTGGCCATCAGCTTTCCTATGCTCCTCCTTCAAGCATACAAGTTGCAAATGTCTGACAGTAATTGCCATGACAACTGATGCTAGTCCCAAGAGTATGAAAGACAATACTGCCAGCAAAATTCAATAATCAGTGTAATGAAGTAGAATAGATCATGAGAAGTTAGTTGTGGGCTCATGATATTTAGTTGTGATAGTTAGAATTGATCATGATAGTTAGTTGTGGGCTCAAGCAAGCTACCTGGAGGATCCCCCGTATGTCCTGGAGCTATCCACGTCCCAGGCTGGAGCATTCACATGTGCTGCTGAGGGTGACATAAGTGCCCTGAACATGAAGGAGAGATGCTGTAAAGTAGCAAACTATAAGCTTGGAGGAGAAAGCCAGCAGGCTGATGGCAGAGGAAGAGTGGTTTACAATGAAGTAAACAGATTTGCAGGCAATAGGGATGGAAAGGCCGTTACAACACCTAGTCCAGCATCCTGGTCCACAGAGGATCCCACACTGATGTAGGAAAAGCCAGAGGAAGATTTACAGAGCATGAATCAGGATCAGGCACTCTCCTTCCATGCATTTTCAACTTCCCAAGCTTTCAGTTTACTGGCCTTCACATCCCTGCCAAAAAGTAATCACCTGAAGATAAAAATCTAACATGTTCTCACAAAACTGAAAACGAAAGAAATAAGCACACTTGGTTTTGTTTTTATCTATTGAGGTTGTAATAATTAAGGAAATGCCTTAATTATAAGCACAGTTTAACTACATGGCATCAGCATGGGGCTGATATGAAGTTGGCTGTCTGAATTAATTGTACCCTTTACCTTCAGGTCTCTTTGATGTGAAACCTTAATCCAGGCTTTCTGCATTTTATGATGACTGATTCTGGAGTTATAATAAGCAATTTTTCTATTTCCTTCTATCAAATAATGAGTTTCAACTTTAACAAAGATTTCAGTTTAAGAATGTCTAATGACATCTGAGTATCTAGCTAATAGCTAATTTAGCTAACTATAGTGTTATTGTGGAGCAGACAGTGTAACACAGGAGAAATGGTGTGCTAAAAACAGCAGTTCTGATTGACAAGGCCTTGAGCAAATGCCTCATGATTTCATAATTTGTTCCCTATTTTGAGTTAAAAAATAATCCTTGAATATTTTCTCCTTCAACCACAGATTCATTCAACTCAATTTCATTCAAACCAAGTCCAAAAACTTAGCTGAAATTTCTTTGAAAGAAAGCCCAAGTTCAGTGGGGGTAATAAGCCTCCAGCCAGGAAACAATTCTCTAGAAAAGCAAACGTTGCCAAGAAAGCTTCCTGCAACCCCGCTGTCAAAGCACTATGACTCAAGGCAAGCATCACTAACACCCCACATGAAAGCAAAGTAGACTGCCGGAAAGAACAGCAAACAGGAATAAGGGACTTTCTTGCCCAGATGCAATATTTACAATGGTGTTTGCAGTACAGCAGGAGGCTCATGAAGTCCAGCATTAGGCCTACGGAGAAAAAGACTTTGGTTTGTAGGCAGCATACTATGTATGTTGCCATATCCACAAACAGTAAATCATCTGTTTTACCTGCAAGCATCACAAACTGAACCTTGAGAAGGTGCCTCCAGTTAGGAATAAACTATCCTGTTTATCCAGATCAATATATCAGTGCAGACCTGCAGCATTTCTCCTCCTGAATAAAGATATTGTGCTATTTACACGGAGATAACCCGCACCATTACTATTAAGATTCATCCCTGCGACTCCAGCTGTAAAGGATCAGTTGGATGTATATTAGTGGTCTAAAGGGCTGAAACATTTAAACATTTTAGCAAGCAGCTTATCGTTACCTAGACAAGATGAAGGGCTGGCAGCTCTACCTTTTCCTCAATTTGGAAAAAGATACAAGTGTGTATGCAAGTGCCTGTGGGGGATGAGAAAGCTTCTCTGGGAGCAAGCAGATCTTCAGAATTGAACCTGAAATGCAGCACTGTGGGAATCATCTGAATTGCAACAGGCTGAAAGGCGCACAGCATGGTCTGCTCCCAGTCCTGCCAGCCTGGGACAGAAGTCTCCTGGTGACCCAGGCTTTATTTCAAACACAAGCAAAAAGATGACAGTATCGGTCGATGAATAAACAAACCACTCACACTTCCTAAAAATGAGAAAAAAGGAAATACAAATGAACAAAAATGAACAACAGTTCTGATCCCAGACAATAGTTGTATTATTGAGGTGGTTTTGAGACCACCACCCCAAAGGGGCAGCCCTCTCTACACTGCCTCAACCCTGACTTTGCCCAGCCACAATGGGAAATGATCCCCTGCACTCCATGGGCCCTGCTGCAGACCACTATCCCTGTCTGGCAGTGCAAGGGACAGCAGGTTTCTATACAACACTGGAGCAACTAAAAGGGTCAGTGTTAATTGAAGCAGCAGTAGGAAAGCGCTTTGGGCAGAAAAATGGACACAGCTGGTGGTGCCAAGGCATCAGGTAATTTCAAATAAAGCTGGCAGGAGGGAGAGGAAGGATGCTGTGCCTGTGGCTGTGCCAGCTCTGCAGCCTGCAGTCTCCCTTAATCTTAGCTATTGCAGCTCTCGGTGGAAGCAGTGAGGCTGTTTCTCCTAACCTCAGGCCTTATCACCTCCCTTCCCCCCCAACAAAAAAACACCTGGATTTCTTCTACAATAAAGGCCTCAGAGCAAGTAACCATTTTATCTGTGTGGCCTGTGATAGGAATAAAGAAGGAAAAGCTGGGAAATGGTGAGAAAAGGGGTGGTGGGAGAAGTGATAGCTTTGCTAGCTGGCCAAGTGATTTGTGGAGTTACTTTACATGTGTTACTTATCTCCCCAAGCTTAGTTTCCCACTGCAAGTTGGAGTGACAGCCCCTTCCCTTGTAAAGCAGGAGGAGAGGGTATTGCTATGCATTATTCGTCTGCTCTCTGCTACTGGCCCGGCCCCCCCCCCCCCCCCCCCATTTCACTTTAGGGGTGAGAATAAAATATAAACACTGCTGCCAGCACAGTGACTGACTTATATATACAACCATGGATGTATTTGTTCTTGTTTTAAAAACCTGTCAGAGGTTCTTTCTAAGACCCCTTATTTTCAAGAGGCCTTATATATTTAACTTGGAGTAAGACTGCTACTCAAGAATCGTAAAATCATAGAATGGTCTGGGTTGGAAAGGACCTTAAGATCACCTAGTTCCAGCCCCCCTGCCATGGGCAGGGACACTTCACATTAGACCATGTCGCCTAGGAAAAATGAAAAATTAGCATTTTAGGTGCTGCTAATTTAGGAAGGACATAAAGGTGATCAACAAACCTTCACTTCATCAGGGTATTAACCATGCTTCATTTTCAATTGCATTTTTTTTCTATGGAATTTACATTTTCTCCAGATTTATATGAAACAGTGGAAGAATGCAGATGAATTTGATGCTGCAGGTGAACCCTGATGGCTTTTTGAAAGCCCTGACTGCTGCACAAGTGTGACTGTCAGAGTTGACACATTTCTGTAGCTTCGCACAGTACTTCGCAGGCAAAAAAAGAAATGAACATCCATGAAACAGGGAATTTATGTTAATCTTGAGTCTTACATCTAAATTATGCCAAAGACATATTTATAGGATTAAATTCTCCCATCAGCTAAACCAGCATAAATCTGGCGTAATTCCATGATCTGAAGATCCGCTACTAATTAATTAAAGTCCCTCCAAACCCAAGGAAATTAATACAACAACATTAAAAATAGAGTGCATACTTTTCAATTAACTCAAGGCTCCGTTCTGCACACTTCCTCTCACATGTTGCTCCAGGAATATCCTAACCAAAGCCAAAAAAGGCAATCCCAGGACAGGAACTTCTAGTCCCTTCTCTCAAAGCTGCAAATCCATGCTTACTACTCTGTTACTTTTCTCTCCAAATATTACTGCAATGGAAGTTGGTTTTTAAATTTAAAAAATTCAAATTTTTGATTAAAAAAGCTAAACAAACCTAAACCAACAGCTTATCTGTCAAATGGGCTTTTAGGAATCTGATGTCTTTGGAGTTACTGATGATCTCTTTGGTCATGTTTAGGCATCACACCTGTGAAACTGCAGCCAGTACAGCTATTTTGCCCTTTCATGCTTGTTGCTAGTTGAAACCTTTCTGCACTGGTGGGAGCAGCTGTAGTATGTAGTTATCTACAAAGCCAGGTAGTCAAAATGGCAGATTTTTTCACTGCTTTGGAAATTCGCCTATTGTTATACTTTTCTTTCAGCTGAAGACAACAGTAGCAAATAAAAGGAAAAGGATTTTTAAGTTAAAGTAAGCATAAAAGGACCATTACACTTCCAAACAAGTGTGTTTCCCCTGGGTTCAGTCCTAAACTGTAAGGGCTTTTACACTGAACTAGCAAAGTCCCTCCATGCTATTAAGCACATGCGAGAGAGAGACGTGCTCATGTGCCATGACAAATTACTACCAGCAGGACACAATCAGGAGTGTAAGCACCCTCTCAGGCTAGGCCAAAGCCCCTCGTTATATTGTGCTGTGACTATAATGGACTGATTATTAAAATCTTTCTATTCAGAGTGATCATTAGAGGAATATGATAAAATATTTGATTAACAGAAGTCCAAGTATGACATACTTTATGGACTTACTACTGGCAGCTGAAAAGAGCCATTTTCAACACCTTGCACATGAGCTTAAAAAATTAGATTTTTCCTGATTAATTCTGTTGTATAGGATTATAAATCCTGCCTTCCATCCTCTTCTTTTTTTTTTTTTTTTTTTTAATTTACTTGGCTGGTCATTTAAAGCATCTATTTCTGTTCATTTGCTCTAATTTTATTCTGCATTATCTATTGTTTTATTGAGCAGTTTAAATATTCTGGTTCTATAGAAGACTTTTCCCTTAGTCAGGAACTGCTGTCTACAATAATAGCAATCAAGGCACTTCATTCTGACAAATATATGTCAGAAAAAAACTGCTGCGACTTTGAAATATTGAAAGTGACTGATAACATAATGTGTGAAGCAGAATAAATGCATACAAATGGAAGTTTTAGCTGAGCAGTCAAAGTATGAACTAAATACTGCGTTAGAGCTGTGCACTGAAAGCTCTATGTGCAGGTGGTTACAATGGCAAATTACCAAATGCACTTTGCAAAAGTGTATTATGAATAAAGGTGCAAGCACAGTTTCTCTTTGGCCATACCATCCTTTCTTTCTGCCCTCACTTAGTCGTAAAGCAGAATGAAGTCATGTTTAAGTACTAACCCTAGGTCTGGAAAGACACTTGGTGTTTGGAAAAGCCATTGAAGCTCTGATGGCTGGGATCAGGGCCTCGCTTTATTTTGGGCTAACCTAACCTGATTGGCATTAAACCACATTGTGCAAACAAGAGCCCCCAACATATCCAGCTGGTTCATGTTAGCAAATGTTTCTATCTGCTTTGACCCTGCAAAAATACAGAGCCAAGCTGTGCTTGTCTGGGAGCCTGTTCTGAACCAGGACAATGATAAAGACTATGTCTGCGAGCTATTTCTCTGCCTGGGTTGGGCAGAGACTCTGTAATGCCTGCAGCAGCTGACATCTGGATGTGTGGTCCAGGTGCCTACATGCCCACCTCCCACCACTCAGCCCTTTGCGGGCTCTGATGGAGCCCACTCAGGCCACAAGGTAACTGAAGCACATAGCACAGAAGTTTTCCAAAGTCACCTACTATTTACACCATGCCAGATAAAAATCTTGAGCCTCTCTGCAGCTTACTGCTTTGGTTGCCTTGTCATCACCAAGTCTTCTTTGGGATTTGTGCAGAGGTCCTTAAGACCTCGTGATATCTCATCTCCAGAGCATTTCTATCTCAAGGATACTGAGGTCCCATACATTAGAGAGTAAAGGCTTCCCCACACCATTTCACCTTCCATCTTCACTAATCCAGTCTGTGTTTAGACATACTGGTGATCCTGCTGGGGACACTGTCTGACTTCTCCTCCTGATCTCCACCTGATTGCTCCAGGATGTAGCCTACCCCAAGGGTTTGCTCTGAGACACAGCAGAGAGCTTCTCTGGGTAGTTTCTGTAGACTTCTAACTTTGCTAATCTCCTCCCTGCATGCAGCTGAGCAATAAGGAAGGCTCCACTTATTCACACCTCCATAATCATTCACAAGCGCCCAGCTCTTCCCTGTCCTTGGTGCCTCTCATCTCCTTCCCTCTGTCCATGCAACCAGCTTTTCCTCTTGCTTGCATCCAATTTCAGCAGGACCACCTCTGCTACAAACCCTGCTACCACTCTTCCTTGGCTCTATGTCTAGGGACTTTCCACACACTCTTTTTTCCCCTTCCCTGTCTCTGAACTTGACTGAAGTCATAAAGTAAAGGCTAGCACCTTGCTTCACCTATTGACGATTCAAAGATGGGTGACAAATAACAGACAGGTGTTTTATGGCAGGCTGAAGTAGCCACTGTTGCACAGTTCCATGGATGGAAGCAAAATTCTTAGCTCAGGAATGGATAAATCCCTCCAGTTGTCACATCATCAAGTTCACTATTCAACAGAGCATATTTCAACTTTGCAAACAAACTTTATTTTTAGACAAAAGCCTTCCATTTTTATCTGGAAAACAGGACCAGCTGAAGACTATCTTTATGGTCCAGCTAAAGGTTAATTACCTTTTAAGCCAGCAAAATAGGTTAAAAAAGATCTATTACTCTCCCCTGTTTTGCTGCTCTTGCTTGTTTTAACTGAAATAGGTTGATCAGTATTTTGAGCAACTTAGGTCAAGAGTCAGGAATCTTTGGCAGGTAGTGCTGGTACGGAGTAGGCAACCTTAACCTTTATTTGTGGTTATTATGTTCAGTCGTCAAGACAGCTGCATGCCCAGATCTTTCCTATGTCCAGGGAAAGCTTTGCATTCGTTTTCCACCCCACTTAAAAGGCAGTGCTATTGCCCAGCTGAGTCGGAGTGAGAAGTTAAACCTGTTTCTCTCAAGACTGATGCACACAAATGTAAGATAAGGTAGCCAGAAAGCAAAAAATGTACTACGGGAACATATGCATTAACTGTAAACTTAATCTCTTCTTTAGGAATTCATAAAAAGGCAAGTACTTGGAGGGAAGCCACTCACTGAGACTTCCAGCTTTACTGTCACTAGATTTATAACCAAGCAGTTCCAAATTCTGCAGCCATGCACTTACTCACTCTATAAAACTTTAAAACAGATGAACAACTCAGCTTAAAATAAATGCTGCTTCCATACAGTTGGATGAGCAACACTGCTTCCAATGGCTGTACTGCACACATGTTGTGGTCATTTTACATGCCAAATCTGAGGTGCTTAAAGCTGCAAAGTGGATAGAAAGTAGTAAGAAATAGTTTTCAAAGTGATATCTACTGGCAATTTAACACATTTCAGTTAGTTAGACTGCTTTCATTGGGGTGGTTCATGGGCAATGATTGGAGACCAGTAACAAGTGGTGTCCCCTCAGGGATCGGTGTTGGGACCGGTCTTATTCAGCATCTGTCGGCGACAAGGACAGTGGGATTGAGTGCTCCCTCAGCAAGTTTGCCCATAACACCAAGCTGTGTGGTTCGGTTGATACACTGGAGGGAAGGAATGCCATCCAGAGGGACCTTGACATGCTTGTGAGGTGGGCTGATGCCAACCTGATGAAGTTTAACCATGCCAAGTGCAAGGTCCTACACCTGGGTGGGAGCAATCCCAGGCACAGCTACAGGTTGGGCAGGGAAGAGATTCAGAGCGGCCCTGCAAGGAAGGACTTGGGGGTGTTGGACGGTAAGAAAATGAACATGAGCTGGCAGTGTGCGCTTGCAGCCCAGAAAGCCAACCGTATCCTGGGCTGCATCAAAAGGAGTGTGACCAGCAGGTCGAGGGAGGTGTTCCTGCCCCTCTACTCTGCTCTCTTGAGACCTCACTTGGAGTATTGTGTGCAGTTCTGGTGTCCTCAACATAAAAAGGACATGGAACTGTTAGAACAAGTGCAGAGGAGGGCCACGAGGATGATCAGGGGACTGGAGCACCTCCTGTATGAAGACAGGATGAGAAAGTTGGGGTTGTTCAGCCTGGAGAAGAGAAGGCTGCGTGGAGACCTCATAGCAGCCTTCCAGTATCTGAAGGGTGCCTATAGGGATGCTGAGGAGAGACTCTTCATTAGGGACTGTAGTGAGAGGACAAGGGGTAACGGGTTCAAATTTAAACAGAGGAAGTTTAGATTGGGTGTGAGGAAGAAATTATTTACTGTAAGGGTGGTGAGGCCCTGGCATGGGTTGCCAGGGAAGTTGTGAATGCTCCATCCCTGGCGGTGTTCAAGGCCGGGTTGGACAGAGCCTTGGGTGACATGGTTTAGTGTGAGGTGTCCCTGCCCATGGCAGGGGGGTTGGAACTAGATGATCTTAAGGTCCTTTCCAACCCTAACTATTCTATGATAGAAAAGCGAGAAACACTTCTGATGACAGCGCAGGAATCTTCAAAACCTACAGCTCTGCGTTAGGCCATTAGTGGGAGTTGGATGCAAAAGGACATCCTTAGGGAAACCATTGGCAATGTGCTCATGCAGGATTACAGAACACTGTAAGCTTGGACCAGACAGTTGTGGCCTTGGCAGAAAGAAGAGAGAATTGTGGTGGGACAAAAGCTTTCTTCTAGGGCTTTATGTGAAGTAATGGATACCACTTTTAAAAAAGCAGAATGAAGCTACGTGTTTTCTTATAATCCATTGGAGGTTACAGGACTTCAGCCTGGATTTGGTGGCCTGGGAATGAGCTCTGCAGAATGCAGAAGCAGGCAGCTGTCTGTCTGAGAAGCACTTCCAAAGGGGAGTTTCCTGGCATGAAAGCAAACTGCAGTTTATATTTGAGGTCTTCAGTCAGGGAAAGGGAAGGTGGATGTGCTTTGAGGCCTATGGCTTGTGCAATTCTCAGTTTCACCCCTTTGAGTGTAACATAGAAAAAAAAGCATAAAGTGTGTTATTTTAGATAGCCAAGAAATATTACATTGGTGTGTTACTACAGGGTTTTTTATTTAGGATCCTGGTTATCTGAGAAACTGTCTTTTTATTATGTGCTACTCTGAAGTTAAGGCTTTTATTAACAGTGTCTATATCTGAATCAGTTAAGACTGGGTTCTCATGACAGGTTACTCAGAGATCTGGAATTAATTTTGATTTTTTTTTTCCTCTCACTAATGTAATTTGAATTATATGAACTTGTGACATGATCTAAAGGCAGCTTCTAAGAATTAAAGTTTTCTACTTAAATTCAGGAGTTTGTTTCAAGTTCAGTTAATTCTCCCAACCTGCAATTTTCTTATTTTCTGGAATAATAAGAGAAAAGGTTAATTGGGTGGGGATTTTACTAGCTTCTCTGCTATGTTTTACAGAATGTTATATATACAGCTCCGAACAGTATTTAAATTCTAAGCAAATAACCAAAGCAAAGTGAAATTGAGCTCTTAATAATGCATCCACCATTCTGCAGATGATCACTGTATTTGAGAATGAAAAACTAGATTATTATTGTCAGTCCTCTGCAGGGTTAGGATGCTACCCAAAACACTGATTTTCCCCATAGCTGGTAAAAGATAAATCAGCAAATAAGGAACACACTCTCTTGGGTTTTCATTAAGACAAAAAAAAAAAAAAAGGAAAGGAAAAGAACCCTAAGCCCCAGGTTATGGGAGGATCCCCTCAAAGGAAGTAGTACACAGTCCCAAGGACTCAGAAAAAGAAAAGTAGTTAGGAAGGACGTAATTTTCTTCACACTGGAGTCTTTGGACATCATTGACCTCTAAGACACAGAAAGAAAATCTCAGGAGAGAGAATTAATAACGAGGAGACAAGAAGAACACATATTTATGGCTCAGGGCAGGAACTTTCTAAAACTCAGGGTTTTGCTGATGAGATAAAAAAAAAGGACAAGAGAAAATCCATACCATTTATTTAAAGCATATAGCTTTCTGGGAAAGTCTGAAACACTACGCAATTGCTCTCTTTGCCTCCAAAGCTTTGGACATCTAAAAGTGCAACATTTGATGCTAGCCATGTGTCTTTGGGGTTGCCATGAGGAAATCGCTATAAGTATCTATTTCTTCCTCTCAGCCTCCAGGACCGAAAGATGTGCCTGGCTTCTCTAGGAGTAGCACAAATTCTTTGCTACTTTTTGTGATTTATGCCAAATTCAATAGCTTCTGCAGAAGCCATATGGTAGTTGTATTTTCCATATATATATTATTCCATCACAGAAGGTATGCAACTGCTGCTGCTTCTTTTGGCACACAGACAACCTTAAGTCTCTGTAAGCTCATGCTCGGTCAGGGTGAATGCCATTTGGGGCAACTCGGCTGATGGACAACAAGCAAGAGTCCCCCTCTGTGGGCTCTGAGGGTTATCTTGCCCTTTTTTTAGTATTGTCACTGTTTCCTTTTATTTCAAAGTGAAGTCTTAGGGCAGAATGCACATGAATGCTCTTGGGAGATGAGGAAGGCAAAACAACTACAGCTTGCTTTTTCATAGTACTGGGTGTTGACAGCTTCTAGTTACTTAACAGAAGAGCTGGCTGCTGGCCTCTGATAAGTATGAACTTAGTGTTTCCTCTCCCTCTGCTCTAACGCACTGTGTGGCCAGGACTGTTGTGCAGAAGAAGAAAAAACCAGCAGAAGCAGCAGGGACGTGAGCAGGATACAAATGCTTTGCTGCTGTCCCCTCCTTGACTCCCACCAAAGCCAGCCACCAGTGCAGCGCCCGAGCCATTGCTCCTGCACTGTAGGAAGCACAGCCATCCTATGAAACACTCTGAAAAGAGGCTGCAATTGTATTTATACCTCCCAGGGGTGCAATGGAAGTTTTAGAGTTTAGGGCTGAAAAGACTTCCTAACAGGTGTCAAATTTAGTGTCAGCACACAGTTCCTCATGAACTAAATGGCACATCCTCTTCGAACTCTCCTAGTAAATTTGGCAGTTCCTGCTATTACAGCCCCTGTCATTACTTGGAAAGAAAAAATACATACTGAGAGAAAATTGACACTCTGCCTGGATGCTGCTGGTGCTCAGAAGGTTAAATCTTAGTGGCAAAGAAAAGGGGACAGCAATCTACCTGGGCATATCAGCTGGCTGCCTAATGGCATGAACAGACATGTTTCTTAAGATCTGCAACATGTGATTAAAGTCATCAGGATGTTATGACAGGTCCATCATCCAGATGTTACCCACATTATTTTCTATATTGCTGTGCTACAGCCACATGTCTATTTTCAGGATGGACTTGAAGCACCTGTTTTCAGAGAGAGCATTAGGCAGTGGTCACAGGCTGGACAGTGGGATCCCAGCTGGCCACTTTGCCACACCAATACAGCAAGAAGGCAATCTCATTCTGTATTCAGACCACTCACTGCTGCTTATGTCTTTGTTGTGGCCTAGAAGAGATTTTCTGCATGCAAAGAAAGGGCTCAAAAAGTGGATTCCTTACACTGCTTTCAGTTTGTTACCCTTCTACACTAAACTATACCTGCACAAAATGCTTTTCTGAAGGTATACTGATATTGCACTTTGAAAGGTATAACTTTTCTCATCAAAAACATCTTGTTCATCCCCAAAATGATAGATTTCCTTGAGTCTAATTTCCTTGGTTTTCCTTCGGAAGAATAATCATGACCAGGGTTTCATCTTCTGTGATATGGCTAGAAGTAATTTTTTTAAACCCAGCAAATCTACATGGAGTTTCTAAGTGATGTGCATTTTGCTACACACTCCACTAATATTTCACTATACCCAAACTTGTAAGAATAATTCTGATTTTAAATTTCATCACTTTAAATGTGGGAGCACTCACTCTTCTCTCTAAAGGGTACAGACATCACCTTATACTTGTAAAATCATAAACACAATATGAACCAATACAAGCAAATGCACCTCAATGGCAGTACATTCTTGTACCATACTTGCTTAATTGTATCAATTTAAAATCAGGTATATATTGAACCTTTGGTGTTAATTTAGCTGTAGCCTAATATAAGCGTTTTCACTTTCTGGTTCCTTGGTAACTGGAGGCTCATTCCATACTGGTAGGACTGCATCCCACGCAAATTTATGGGCGTTAGCTGGCAGCAGCACTTTGAGGCTGTGAGGAGGGTGGCTGTCTGCACCGGCTCCACAGCATGCTCAGGGTACCACAACTTGTGTTCTTCTTCAGTGTGGTGGGTACCAGACAACCAGGAGGTCACCAGCTGCAGTTCCACATCCCTAACACAGGTACTACACAAGTACATGGCCACTAGGACCATCACCACAGCTTTGGTTCTCACCACATTCTCAGTTGTTTCAGGCTTCTTTTTAGCATCACTTAAACTGCCTGTGGTATAAAAGGGCATGCCACCACCATGAGTTATGAGAGGAAATATCAGGGAACTTAATTTTTTGCAAGGCCGTGGAAGTGTTTCAATGGCACCCCAGCATCTCAAACTGATTGCAGGTTTAATATCTTTCTTAAGTAGCCTGATGGGTAAACTCCCATAGAGACTTGAATACTTAACAGAGGTGAATACTATTGCAGTGCCCAAAGGCAACAGCATTTTGCATGCGTTAATCCTGTGGAGAACAACATAGCAGACATCCCAAACATAAAAGTGTTTTTGGAAATCCTAAATGCTTAAGCAACTTCACTACAGTGTTATCCCGACTACAGCTCACACCCCATAGCACTGGAGATACACGGTGGGTGTTTATACCTCTCTATTGCTTTTCCCGCTGCTCCGAGAATTGCCTGAATGTTCGGAAAAGGTAATGAAAAGCCTTAAGCTCATGCCCATGGTTCCTGCACTGAGACCAAAATCTCCAGTAAGCTTGCCAGACCTTTTACAGCGGCACCCTAGGTATTTAATACTGTACAGCTTATGGGTTTATATGAAATTTCATAAAAGAGAAGCCTTGTATTTTCACATAAATATATTTATTTTGGGAAAGATCAAGAAATGCCAATATATTTCAAACCAGCTCCCTACAGCATTAAAGAATGTGAAATATTCATGTGAACATTTGTGAGTCACATATAGTGAAATCTATTTCCCTCTCTATTTAGCAGGCAGGCTGCAGCAGCTGCAGGTTGTTCATATTTTTCATTAGGAAGAAAAGTAAGGATGATTTGTGAAAACCACATGGAAGTAATCATGTGGAACAGTACTGAAGGGTTTTTGGAACAAAAGCTTGTAAGCTACCTTGTAAGCATGCTCTTTCATGTGCTTCTTATATGGCATTTCATAGCTTCAGACTGTAAATCTCTATGGACATAATTAGAAGTGCAATATAATATGCTTTTATAATCCAGAAATAAAGATTTAAGTGGCAGCACACACATTTTCAGAATATATATCTCAAGCTCTCTAAATTCTCCAGTAAGTAGCAAATTCCAGTTTCTCTGTCCAACCACTACCCTTGATAATGTTATGAGTTCCTTTCTCATCAGTGATAAGTTTTGTGTATCCATCCAGACCCTGTTGTGGCCCGCTATCTCACAAATAATCTCTTTCTTTATTCACCTGAATTCTGATCACTATAGCAGGAAATGGAAAATGAGGAACTCTAAATGCCTATGATCCCCAATTCCACCAGGGAAAGTATCTGGCCTTGGGAATTCATTTAAGTCTCCTTATGCTATGGATTCCCTCAGCATTAAATGGAAATGACATTTACTTTCCACTGAGAGATGCTAATATTTAAATATTCCTTGAAGATCCTCAGATAAAGAGAGCTATATATGTGCAAATTTTTATGCTTCTTTCTGCTTTCATACAGCTTCAAGATACAATCATGCACTGACATGCTGAAATTTTGTTACAAACCAAAATTGTACTTGGAAATGTCAGGCCTGCACAGACCAGTGATCCAGAAGTTGCTAAAAACAGTGCATCAGAGGATGTAACCTAGCCTCTCCAGGTATTGAATTCTGTAACACAGAAAGACAACTGCTAACCAGAACCAGCCATAACCATTTCCTCCATGTACTGAGAACAATAACAAGTATATATAAATGATACCAGAAGGGGTGGTTTGAATGCATCCACCTTCATCTGGAGAGCAGTGATGGCAGGGATGAAGAAAGCTTATCTGCACAGACATGAGCCATGCTCTGCCACTTGGCAGGCTTGATGTATTTAGTAATAAAGTCTATGAAACTCCACTATGTGTTCAGATTGTTGCACTCAAGCTTACAGGGGTAACACTCTGAAGGGTCCAACTTAACACCTTCACCAGCACCAGAGATCTCTGGAAGCATTTCTTAGAATGATTACAGGAAGAAATTTTACTCCTTTGTTTTGCATGAAGACCCTGAGCATTACAGAGACACAGATTTTTAGCAGAGCCAGCCTGATCATAGCTGGCATATTAAAGTATTCAGCAAATAATTACCTATAAAGCTAATTGTAATATATACATTATATATGTTTCATCAAAATTAATTTTTCATTGATCCTGTGAGAGTTTGTATTATGTTACTACTACATCAGCACAAAATTCAACCAAACCACTCCCGGCATAGCACAGATTCAAAGAATTCAAGCCTTCTCTCTTCATGCAGAATGTGTGAGCAGAGAGTCCTTTGAGTCTGCATACTGTTACTTATTGACTACTTTCCCTCTACCTCATCCTATGCACTGAAGGCAAATGCAATAGCCTGAATGAAGCATATTCTTAAGATGGTTCATGTTCATTATAGCAACCACACAAAAAAGAAATTCCATCACAGCAACTGTCAAATTTTGTTACATGCTTCTAACACAAACCATTAGAAACTGGGTTGAGAGAATAGGTTCAGAATGGAAAACAATCATGAGATTAGCCCATATCTTCTGAAAAACAGACTGGAGATATGACACTTTGTAAATGTTTGTTTGTTTTTCACATTTCACACACATCCTGATTTAGGAATCAATACCAGAGTGAAACACAAATACTGCAAAGGCACAATACATACCCTCATAGAAACACGGTACCAGAAACATCTCCAGATCTCACTCTTTTAGCCCAAGAGACAGATTAGTAGTGGGATAAGCATCTAAGCTTTTGGATACTAGTAGAAGTCTTTTCACTGGAACATCAAATTTTCTTGTACATCCCATTCAGGTTTCCTATCAGTGTCCCAATTTACTTTTTTCTTTAAGAAACAGCTTCTGTAACAAGAAGGGTTGAATTATGCTGTCCCTCTATAACAAATGATTCAACTCTTCCCTCATTTTCCTGCTAATGAAGTTTAGCCTATCTCATTAATGTTTTCCAAATGAGACAAGAACAATTCAAATTAGAGCAGTATGACGTATTTTTAATGCAGTTTCTAGAAAAGTGAATAATCCTATGTCTCTGAGGAAATGAATGCCTATGTAAGAAATGAACTGGATTGCAAGCACAAGATGTTTCCCTTCATGGAAAATTAAATTAAAAGAAGCTTCCAGAGCTAAGACAGACCATCTCTTAGGACCTGCTTCTCCTTCTCCAAATCCTTACCTTTGTGAGAAGACATCACGGTAGGGGCTGCCGTGCTGCAGTGCAATCCCATATCCTCTGTCTGCCACAGTGTTCCCGACCGTGTAAAAAGAGCAGTCTGCGTCATTGATGGCCACGTACTCCAGTACTGCTGCATCCCATACAAAGGCATAGTTCCCATGTTTCACCTGTGGTAAACAGAGGAAGAGCTCAGACTATGGACTGTCCAGTCTAAAAGGAGGTTGGTGTACCTAAAAATGTGGCAGTTTCTGCACAGTATCTTCTTTAAAAGAAGTGAAGTTTGGTGCCCAACGGCTGAAAGCTTTGGCCAAGCACCTCTGTAGAATGTGATCTGAAAACAACATGGAATCAGTGAAACAGCGCCATGCAGATCTGTGCTGTCATTCTTCAAGAAACAAAGGAAACATCAGGCTCCTTCCATCAATGCTAAATTCCACCCCAAATCTCCCATAAAGTTTTTTTCTTTCAGCTGTAAACCCAACCACACAGAAGAAGGTAGATATTCACATTGGGAGAACAGTGAGATGGCAGGCATGGCTATCCAGATGGAAGACCACCATTCAAGATGGTTCACATTTCAGTCATGCTTCAGATTGCCAGAGGTGTCATGAATTTCTCTCTCGGGCTCTATGAATCAATGCGGGCAAGATCATGACAACTGGATTTTTTGGAATTATTTTTCTCAGTACGAAGAGTTTTCACGTATCTTCAAAGGCTTTTTGTACAGCAAGTTCCTGCATGCCATTTTAACTGTTTTACTGAGATATATACACAGAGCAACTTATTATACTGAAAAGCTTTTAAAGTAAAATTTTGCTACCCGTTCACATTGGAAACAAATCCAGATTTTTCTTTTCATTTAAATGGGATGTATTTCAGCATAGTGTAATTTCAGCGTTCATTCAGAAGCAAGCTTTTAAAAACAGAAATTCAGTCTAAACAAATCCTTCCCTATTTCAGTGGATTTCTACTTTCCAGTCAAATCATGCTTTTTCTGAAAAAAATTAAAAATAATTTCTAGCTGCTCCACCAGATCTTTTACAGTCTTCTGTTCTGTTGATCTCTATGTCAGACCTGCAGAACCACATTGTTTCTTTCTTGACCCTCTGCTTGGCTTCACTCAGTGCTTTCCTGATGCCATATTAGCCAGCTAAGCTGTAAAACTAGACTGAACCCATTGACTTTATACATCTAAAGGGAATAAATATGTGACAGCTAAGTGAAAAGTAAACAAAATGCAAAAAGGCCATCTGAGGCCAGGCAATCCAGAGAGAATTCAAAACCAACTCAGCATATCAAAATAAGCAATGTCAGTACATCATTTAGATTAGTCTGTGACAACGTAGATTATGTTTTTAAAGACTGTTTACATATAAAAGTTACTGAAGCAAGGCACACCGGCTGCTTGCTCACAAGATGTAGTGCACAAGGAACAAATTGCATTTGGGACACATTCCTTTTCATTGCAGGCCTGAGAAGGGAATATTTCCAATTTCCATTCATAGGCATGATACAGGGAGGATTTGTGCAGATTTTGGAGCAGAAAGGGAGCAATATTATCTGTGGACTCCACAGGAATGGCAAGATAAAGAAAATTCTTTTCAAAATACACACACACCAATGCAGGATTGGGTCAGTTTAATCTTCTGGATCTGAAAAGGGTCAATAGTTGGGTTTTTTGTTGGCCTTTCAGAGGAGGTTTAGGTCTACCTAAAAGGCCAGGGAATAAGGGATGGAAGTGAACTCACTGTTAACAAACAATACAACTTGTATGCTTGTCTAACAGGCACTGCAATTGACAGAGCTCTTCCTGGCTTAGGTTATTCTGATCTTCCTACAGGCACCACTCGGCTAAGAAATAGATAACACAACTAAGAAAAAAAGCCCTTCCTAGGAGCATTGAAAAGGATAATGACTCAGCCTGAAAAAGAATCATGATGTGCAGACAGCAAGAGAGGGAAATAGGAAACAAAAGCTCAGAAAAAGATCAGAAGAGGGGAAATGAATCCTGAGGAGGATCAGATGGACTTTCGAAAAAAGGGCAGCAAGGAAAATTGTGGTTCAAAAAGACAAGTAATTTTACATGCAGGGAGATAACCTTTGAGGTGATGGCAAGAGGGGAGGGGTATGTTTTGACACTTGCTTTTGTCCTAACCCACCCTTCTAGCATCCTATGGCACTGAATTCACCTATGTGCATGTAAAGAGACTTACCAGCTGCTCAGCTGGTCAGGAAAAATTCTCTTGATTTGGCTGCTTGGCTGTAAAACAACTCACAGTGAGAATATATAAAAGTGGTAAAAACATTTACTGTCAATAATATCTGTGATGAAGTGGTGTATATAAAATCCTTAGAGCAGACCTGATAACATCACAGTTCACGTTCCCACAAAGATACTGCGTTTCATAGATAAGAACACAGTGAGCTTCTGTTAAAGCCATGGGGCAGAAAAGAGATTGAAGAGCCAGAAAGGATCATCCCAGCCATCTACATTCATCACATGATTGCTCCAAGCCATAAAATACATAATTTTTAGCATTTTTTTCTGTATCCATTTACAAATCTAGGGAATTCAAATCCATTGCGAAAACCTGTGATGCAACTGTTGTGCTTGCAATCACTTTCTTTATGGCACTATTCCTCAGTCTGACAGTTTTCATTACTATTCAGTGTATTTATTTGTACTACTTCTCATAAAAGAAAAAAAAAAAACTTTCCTAGATATTTTTCCTTTTTCAGTTCTAAATTATCTCACTTTGGGGCTGACACTTTACAATTCCTGATGAACCTTTCTCTTACTTAGCTGAGCTGGATACAGCTTTCTTTAATCTTTCCTTCCAAATCTCTCATTCCAGTCCTCCCATTAGCAGTGACACTACTTTTGAACTGCCTCCAATTCTTAATTTTTATGCATGAGAAAAACACCTGTCTCACTAAGAGAGAATTAGTTATCTGGCAGCTCAGGGGGAACACGATTCCCTTTTTAGCATACCCTTCTTCTGAGATTCATAGTCTAAACTGTCTGCCCATCGATCTTTCACAGTTTAAGACGGGTTTTTGCCTAAAGATCTAAGAATAAAATTTTGCTAGAGTATAGCATTATCTAGAGCCCTGATGACATTTCACGCATTTGTACCTACAAATATGGGGTAACTATACTATGAAAAGGGGGAATGATGCTCTTGTGTGAAAGAAGGGAATTTCAGAACATGAATGTCAAATGCCAAAATCCCGTATCCTTCCCTCTCTCCCTTTTAATATGAGAAGCACGTATTTTGTAGCATTGCAATAGCTATGGTGAAGACTTCCATTTCAGCCCTCAAAACGAACAGCAAAAAGTCTAGCTCTGCATTATGAGAAAAAGTTAAGGAGCTTACAGTCAGTCAATTATGGTGACTAAATGAAAGCAAAAGCTCCTTGGAAAAAGAAATGGTTCTTTGTAATACATATCTCACTACTTGCTGAAGATCAGCATCCCTGATTCTACATTTCCACATACCAGATTTGCATTTTGTGTTGAGATAATAACCTTTCCGGATGGTGACAAATCTGCATGCTGTTCACATACCACTGCGCAGCCCAGGATCACCAGGGAAGCGTTTGTAGGAGGGCAGCGTATTATCATTTAGCAGCAACCCCAGCTTCCCAGTCCACCAGAGCACGGAGAGCTGACACTTCAGTCACCTTCCCTGTGGCATTCTGCCTATCAGTATGACAGAGGCTAAAAAGGTTTTTGGAGTATCTGATTACTATAGCCATAGGAAAATGAAAAAAACCTATATATCAAAAAACATTACAGACAAAACTGAACCTGCTAGCTGTTCATTGGGGTATTTTGAACTCATGCACTACACTGGTCATTAAGTGAAACTGGGAGGTACGGTACCAGACAGAAATGCTTGACCTCATGGTTTTGTGAGCAATTGCAATGGAGTTATTGTAAAAAGAGTTGTTACATAGAATAGGGGCCATCAGCACTTAGATGGTCAAACAATTTTTATAATGCTGCTATATTTCTTTTTTCTATCACTGCACATTTATGAGATTGTTATTTACTGAAGCCCTGCCTGTATATATGAGTAAAAATTCATCTTTGATGACTTTACCAAAACCCAGTTGAGTTATACCAAGAAATCATTTAAAGCCATTACACTCTTGCATATGCACACATTTTATGCCAACAAGGATGTGGATACTGTTTCTTCTTACAGCTAACCCATTCATGCAGAGTACACTGAACAACGTACTTAGGTACAACTCCAGCATTCCAAACCCACTTTCTAGGTCTAGAAAATCATAAACTTCAGAAAAAAAATAACTGTAAGTAAACAACAATCAACTACTGCAATATTTCATGCTTGAATTTTTGAACATTATCTTTTCTGTACTTTAAATTCCTCTTTAAATGAAATACAAAGAATCCTCAAGAAAGAAAAAATATACACAATAGGCTGCAGGTTAAACAAAGCTGGCTCTTTTTCTTTTCCTTGAGACCTCTCAAATATTTAATCATACCTGTTATAAAAACAGTGCAACTTTTAAGACCAGGGAAATCTTAAGTTTCAACTGGTTAAAATTATATTAATTTCCTGGGAGAACATTATTAATAACGCTAATGAAGCAAATGAAGCACTTTTTCTGAATACCTGGTGCCTACACTCAGGTGGCAGGGTGCTGATGCTTTTTTCTATTCATTTCCACTAGAATCAGGTGCCATCCTTTCCCTCTGTCTGCTGTACACCTTTCCCGTCCTACAAAGCTGTCAGCTGTATTTTAGCCAAGAACACATGAACAGAAAAAGACTCTCCCACAGCACAGCAGCAGCAACCCCAGCTCTGACCTAAAACCTGTCAAGGACACAGATTAATCACCTACTCCAGACAGCGCTTATGTTCTCCAATACGGACTATTCTACCGCACTGACTACACAGGGGAAAACCACCATTTTATGCTGCTAGCCCTATGCCTATCAGTGTGGACCTGAGGCTTTGGCATATATAAATACAGAAACTATGTTTCTGACATAATCTTTGCATATTCAACAAGCATGGAGTAGCTGCAGCCTGCAGGGGGCTGTACTACATTCTACAGAACAGTCTGGCTAAGGCTGCTACTACGTGTCGACTGAAGCAGAGGGAACAAGATAGAATGAACAGTTACAAATATTCAAGTGAGAGCTAATATACATAATGTGGATATTGTACTTCAAAATGGGAAAAGGCAAAGATAAAACTTGTTGTGGAAGCTTAAATCTAGATTTTTGTGTTGTCAGATGTTGCCAAACAACTTGACAGCATTCAGAACAGAGGTATTTTTTTTTTTTCAGCAGAAGGGAATGGAAACACATAGATCTCAATAATCCTCCTGCAAGAGCCAGTGAAGTTGCTGCTTATCAGACCGAAGCAGAATTCAGATCTTCTGCTTTTTGAGAAATTCCCATTTGCTGATTTGTTTTCCTCCAGGGACAAAGATTTCAAGCCGTGGTTTCATTCACAAAAGGCATAATTCTGGCTAACATTTATTTAGATCCCAGTGAAGCAAAATCTCACATTTCAGCTTTGTTGAATAAACCCCCCTAATTTACAGTTCTCTCAAAACTAAACTTTCTGTAGTTTTGAAGTACCATTTTGGAGCTTCTTGCCCACACACCTTTGCAGGCCAGCACGTGTGGCTGATTTGCATAACTTCAGAGTGAAATGCAGTCATGCAATCAGAGAGGCAGAACACAAATCTGACCGACAGCTCTCTGTGGTGCATGACAGGAGGTGAATTCCCATGGCGGTATTAAAACACAGAATGAATATACCCATACACATAAACCTCTATTCAGTCATCAAGGCAAACATCTAATCAAATAATAATAATAACCCTTTAGGTTGTCATTTTGCAGGGTGCATAGAAAGCTTTTTAAATTCAAGGGGCACTATTTGACAGACATTGAAACTTATTCTTTGTACTTATTCAAACAGAATAGTGCAAAGTAATTTCTGAAAGCATTATTGAGCTAGTGCCCAGGAGCACACGGCAGCAGGAAATGAAACATGAGGAAGCTTAGGGGAAGAAAGAAGAGGTTAGAAGTCCCAGCCTCATCTCGTCTTCAGTATGAAGTTTATCTTTCATTACATCATCATATCAGCTTCAATGCCATGCCTATTTGCTCAGACAAAGCTTCAACAGGAAAAGCATTAATCCCTCATAATGCAACCTGCCACCAGCTTCTTGAGAAAAGCCTCATGGTCACGTGTTTTCCTGACACACTGGGCAGACTTTGAATAATTCATCTGGAATTAGAAGAATTACAAAGGTATGAGAGCTCTGTAATGAGAGGGTGCCTTTGTTTTAGAATTTTCCTAGTGTTCAGTGCAATCACATCTTGCACGGTAATTAAATGCATCTTGTAAGCTACAAGAAAGAAAAGGAGACGCAGAGCAAGACAGAGAGGCCAATCATAGGTACAATTTCTGAGGGAGGTGGGAGAACAGAGCCAGTTGTTTCTCCAGGTAATCACAGCAAAGCATGAAAAAAGCAGCAGATCACGCTGATCACTGAAATGCAGCTGAACCACAGGTTCATTACAGCTAACATTGATTTCAGATGGAATAAAAGCAGGAGAAAAAAAACATCATTAAAAAACCATCTCAGCAAAGCAGACCTTTGAAAGGCAAGATTTCTTTTTTTTTTTTTTTTTAATGCCAGCTTATCTTTTTTTTTTTTTTTTTTTTATGACAACTAAGTGCTGCAAACAGTAATAGAGACTATTTTACAGGTACTCCCAGTGAAGGCCGTGTACAGAAATCATATGGAAGCACTTCAGGTTCCTCAAAAACTTAGATCTGTTGCGGCCAAGTGGCAATCTCAATAATGAGGCAAATTTAAACCAAATGTCACTAAACTCTGACCCCCCTCTTCCAATATATTTGCATCCTTGTGGCAGCTAAGCTCAGTAAAAGTTATTTACATGAGGAAATGTGCACAGATCAATCTTCTTCACTTGGGTGGAAAAGCAAAATTCTGTGGATTGAAGTTTCACGAAGAAGATAAACCCAGGTGAATTTAGAGAAGCAGCATCCTTTAAATTAAATCAATCCAGCATGACACTAACTGAAGGGTTCTTGTCCTGTTCCTTAGGAGAGAAGCAGAGTCAATCTAATTGCAATTCTTGGGCAGCATTCCTTATTCAAAGAAATACCTATTGAATACCAACTGCAAGGATAGAAAAATGATCAGAAGTCAAAAAACTACTCATCAAAACCATTCATCATCTGAAAAAGAAGTTTAACCACAGAAAACTCTTTGTAAAACTACCAACGTTACTGAAAAATCCTCCAGTAAAAGCTCATTTCAAACAACACATTTCATTTTAGAAACTTAAAGACATTGACTTCCCATGTTTTATATTCCTTGTACAAAAGCTCTGACCACTTTCGTAGTAGTAATAGGATTCAGAATATCCCACTACTTATGTAAAAGCATTTAACTATCTTCTCTTGAACCATTTTATACTTCTCTCTGATAAGCATTTCCTGCCCAGGTTTGCATGGAGCCAGCTTGACACTGCAAACCTAGACAGTGGTACTGTAATGTTCCAGAAGAAATGCTTCTCAGTCCCTCTTATTTCCTTGTTCTGAAATTCTACTGCACAATTAAGCAAGTTTTCCCTCATTTTGGTACAATGCAGAAGGCAAAAAACACTAACTGCTGGCAACCTGCAGTGTATCTCACAAGCTTGGGCTGGGGCATGGAGGAACAGGTTTAGATCACAAGGCTAAGTGTTTCCACATCAGTTTGCTTTCATATAGAATTTGGTGATCTTGAAAGCTACTTCATCTGCAAAACCTGCACAAAGATATCAATCTTCTTCTCTAGCAGTCAATCTTCCAGTTAAGCACAGCAGTTCATGTGATTGTGGAAAGAAACTGGGATTTGTCCTGGCCTATTATGATTTTTACCTATCAGTGATACCTGGCATCCCCTTTCTCTGAGAATTCGATAAGGGCTAGGACAGGGTGTCTCTGAGCAATTCTTTCAGGCTGTGAGTTCAGGTTGCTGCACAGACTGGCATCACAAACGGTTTCCAGCAAAGTACTCCAGATAAGCTTCACGGAGAAATTTCTGCCCTATGGTATTTCCACCCAAACAACCATTTTAAGCCCTACCAGGCCTTTTGCAGGTGGATCTGTCCCTTTTGAGCATGTGGCCCAGATTTTGGATGCTGCACAAATATATGTTCCTGTATCCCCAGGTCAGTGCATTGTTAAGAGCCATTGTTCCTTTAATATGTGAGTTCCTAATGCCTCCACACCTTCCCTTGTCACCAGCTTGTCAGGTCTTTGCAGGCCCTGCTTCTGAATGCATTTTAACGCGCATGAGAGGGTACTTTGAACTCACAGGAAAAGAAAACATTACGGATCCGAGCTGAGAAGGTTTTGTCTTTCTTTTGCAGTTTAGGATCCACGGAAAACATTAGGAGCTGTACGAGGAGGAAGACCAGTGCTGTGATATTTTTTACTCAGTTTCGACTGCCTACTTGTCATCACTACGCAAACAACTGAGAAGATGACACAAGCTAACAAGATGTCACATATTGTCCCCATAGACTTAAAAGCCAGCTTCTCTCTGCGGCTGCTCACAGCAAGCTGCTGGGGTAGCAGGGCGCTAGGGCGAAAAAGACAGACAGCACATCTCCTGCAATTCAAAACACTCAGCGTTTTGTGGCCACTACCTAGGAAGTCAAATCCCTCATATAAAACAGTTCATATCAAGAATACTGTCACAGTCATTTAAAACACTCAACTAATCCTCTGCCAAGCAGAGCACGTCCAGGTAAAGGTGCAGGCTCCTAAGTTCTTTACACACCAAGGTAAATAGAGACGTAAATGGTGTCCAGAAAGAATTTGAAGGTCAGACAGCACCCAAATCAGTGAAACTAATGCATCTGAGCACCTTTTACTTTTATATGTTTATCACAGCCTAGTTCCAGGTGATAGGTTTGGCTTTTGCATCCTTACAGAGTGAAATACTTACAGCCTATGCCTTCAAGTGTACACAATTTAGTTAACCTCTGGCTACAACCTGTGCAGGTATTTGCACTTATCTAAGGTTATAACATTCATTTTGCACATCTTCGTAAATAACAAATAAAGTGCAAGTCACAGACTCCCATTATATTTGTTTCTGTTTCATCCTGCCCTGCCCACACAATAGCTCAGATTCCAGAAATTAATTTACAAGAACTAAGAAAAAGTAGCCAAAAGCAATTAAAAAATAAGAATTGTTGAAAAAAAATTACTCTATTTCTTATAGTGCCTCTCAGATTCAAATTTGGACAAAATATGTTGTAAAATCTTGTATCATAAACAAGAAGGATAGCTCTTTGGTAAACATACAATGCAATTAATCTGACAGTCTTATTCATTTTCTTAATTTGAGTTTGATGTGTATACCCTGCGCCACTGGTGTTCTTTTGAAAAGTATAATGCAATCGGGTTAAAGTCAAGTACTTTTTCCAGCCCTACTACATTAATAAAAATGCCAAGGAGTCCTTGAGACAAATAATGAGAAAAGTGGGGTTAGAATACATATGGAATAAAAAAACTGATGGCACAGTGTTTTTCAACAACGCAATCAGCTGATTTGTCATCTTAAAATGAAGTAGCATTTCACCTAGAACTGGGAACAATAGGTGATATTTTCTTAGTTACAAAATGCACTTTAAAATCAGGTATTTGGGCACGCAGCATGGACAACTAAGTGCCCAGCTAGCCGCATACACCAGTAAATATCTTACTCAAGTGAATGAAATAATTTCATTAGTTAGCATCAAACAAGGTGAAAGTAAATTAAAACCACAAGCAATAGCATCATAAAATTATCAACTTGACATTCTAGCAATGTGCAGTGGGTATCATCTAGCATTTGTGTGGGGATGGCTTGAAAAATGCCGCTACCTTGTTAGGAAACGTAACGTCATTCAGTGTTGTCCTTTTATGTTACTGAAAAACAAAACAACCTTGACCAGAAGAAGAATTAATATTTAAACTGATGGTTAATTGTTAGTTACATTTATATAATGACCTATACTTAAAAATAGTTTCTCTTTTACAGAACTATGCCATGAGAGGGATAGTGCACTGGTCACACATATATTAAATGTGGGGAAGAACTGCAGTTTTTATCTGGCTTTGGAAGAAATAGAGAGAAACCACAGTACTTCACTGTACCTGGGAACACGTGAGCTGCCAGCACAGTGAGAAAAGGTCTTAAGTGTGTGCCAAGGCAAAAAATCCCACATTTGCTTGCCCAGGTATATACTTTCGGCATACTCCTCATTCCTTCAATCCTTATGGATTTTTAAATGGAAAAAAACGAACACAATTTTATTCTTCAGTTGTTTGGGGAGATATTAAAGAATGCTACATGGCTTCTCACAAATTGGTGATAAATGCTTGACCAAGTTTTCAGGAAAAGCAGCTGTGTCTGCATCTGCAGGCACAGCCCACACAAGAGCTCTGTAGCCGTGCAATGCTCTGTGTGTAGATACATCTCCCATCTGTGTTCAGTTAGATTAAAAAATTGTACGCAATGCAAGTGTACACATGTGGGCTCTTTTTCTGAAAATATGATCCCTTCAGACACAAATGGAAAGCATAATTCCTACTGATGGACATCTACATCAAGTCCAGCGTAGTATGTTTGTTGCTATATGATTCATGTTCAATTTTAGATAGAGTTTAATTCACAAGATATATATGAGAGTTGAGTAAATACAAAGCCAAGAAAATATATTCTCCTTTATCTTAGATATGACATATCTATGCCATATCTATGAAGAGCGTATTTTATTGCAGCTGAAGAAGATAAAACCACAATAATATTTTATCCTGTCTCTTTAAACTGCTTTTTAGCTGTGTTTATTCTTTTTGTTGCATTTCAAGTTATTTAGAGCCCAATAATGCAAGTTCAGTGGGAACCTGAGACCCACTACAGGCATCTACTTTTGGCAGCTACTGAGTGAGTAATAGCTCATCAGACTTACTCTTTACCTACGCAGGCTACAAGCTCAGAGCAGAACCTAGGTTTAGTAGTGGACGAGCTGAATGAACTGAGAGCTAAAATGCCTGTATGGACACAAAATATGGCAAGAGCATATTAAAAATTAAAAAAATCTACAAATTGAGTATAATATGATAAAGACTAAATCAAAACCACAGTCACATAATGTACATAAAACTTGTAATGGGGGGTTTGGAAACATGTCACAGCTTACAGATTTTATAGAGTAGTAATAACTAAACCATACTGAAAACACGAACAGAATGTGTGCAGTGTAAATCATGAAAGGATACAATAGAATTTGACATAGTATCTGTCAAAAGGCGTACCATGTAAAACTCTATGGGGACTGAAGAAACTCCACCAGGCCTAGGACCATTAGTAGAAAGAAATTCAAAACAAACCTTCTGCAACTTTCTCCGTTATGTGGATACAATTTGTCTTTGTGCAGCTAGGAATGGATCTGGATGTTATATACTGTTATGTAAAGTAACTCTTGCTCTCATGAGATTTCCCCTTCATGTTACTTCGTTAATGAGATCTGGAACAGTCAAATCAGCTTCCAAATTGGTGGATGCAAATACAGAGCCAAAGTCTACACTGACTGCTTTCAATGGATGGCAAATTTGAGCTAATGATTTCTCATTTTGAATGTAGGGAGCAATTAATTCTGAAGATATGACAAAAGGTGTTGTAGAAAGACAGGGCAAACCTCTGATGGAATGTTCCAGGAAGGTGGAGAAACAAGTGGAAACGCCAGTTGATGAGAGGCTGAATTGGGCAATGCAAGATTTTGATAAGTGAGATGTTAGTTCAGGGGTGGAGAAGCATGGCAAGAAGGGTAGTAAAATCCATCATATACCAAGAATTTACACGATACTGAGTTACATGCTTGGTTGATATCTCCACTCCAGTAAACTTCACTTTAATTTTGCAAAGCTGCTATTATGTCTGCTAATGTGGAGAGACTCTCAACACCACAGTGTTAGAAGATGTATTCAGAAACACAATTGTCTAAATCAAGGTCTAAATTATTGGCAGCTATGGAAAGATAAAACAATACCCTGAGTATTTTCCACAACTGTAATTCCAAAATGTATTTTGTATGTCATTAGTTTAGACAGAATTTTGGTATGAGCTCTTATGATTTTCTTTGAGGTTTGTGTACTTTGATTCTCTTCCATGATCTCATACCATGTTTCATGTTTTGTTGTTCTGCTTCCTTTGTTGTGTTCCATCTGCTGCTCACTTTGCTGAATCCAAAGTGATTTAATGATCAAGCTAACCAAGAACACTTTACCGTTTAAAGAAAACCATCTCCTTTACTTAGCTTTCAGCACAACTATAGCATAAGCAAAGATGTTCAATTTATTAATAGCATCATCTGAAGGACTAAAAGAATTTTGCAAATATTCATTAACCAATGCTCACATTTTCCTTTTGTGGTAAATTGCTCCTGCCTTTGCTGTTTACACCTGCCTGATCTGCACCTAGATTATTGTGTGTAGTCTTCACACTATGCTGTGAACTGCAACATTTGGGACTCCAAGAGAGATTCATATAGCAGCTTGTGTTTAAAGACAAGCCTTGAGGAAAATTTTAGCACTTGAGGCCAAAATTTTGATTCTGAAGATACTGCTGCTTATAATCACCTAATTTTTTCTATGCCAAATTCTGCTTTTGATCAAGCAGTAGCTGTGTGCTTTTCCTCTATAAGGGATGTACAGGCAGGTGTCCTCTCTCACACCAACACTCTGTGAAGACCTGTGAATGAGATGACAGGGTACCAGTGACGATTGAGAGGCCCAGTCCAGCAGCTTCCCCAGCATATATCTGTGTCACAACAAAACACAGCCATGCTCAAAACTCCTGCCTCCACTCCTATCTTCTGACCACCAGCAATGTAGGAAGGTAGCTGATGCCATTTCTCCATGCTGCAGCACACACATTATTTTATTAGTGTCTCCCAGAGGTCACAAATTCAAACTGTTTTGGACCAAGGTATGTTTCAGTACCTCGGATTAATCACAAGAAAGATGCCCTGGCCATCCATCTCTTATTCAAAGGAATATTCAGGAACTGCAGCCAGTGCTTTGTGGAAGATTGATGAGAAATTTCGACGTTTCCTGGGAATCTGTATCCCAGTTAGGGACAAAACTCGCTAATAGGAAGGTGCCGTGTCCTGTTTACTCACAGGTCGAGAGCTCTTTCTAGAAAGGTATTTATGTTGGTTTGGCTGGGCCAGAGTTGATTTTCTTCACAGTAGCTGGTATGGGGCCATGTTTTGGATTTTTGCTGGGAACAGTGTTGATAACACAGGGATGCTTCAGTTGTTGCTGAGCAGTGCTTCCACAGAGTCAAGGCCTTTTCTGCTTCTCACCACACCCCACCAGTGAGTAGGCTGGGGGTGCATAAGGAGTTAGGAGGGGAAACAGCCGGGACAGCTGGCACCAACTGACCATATAATGGCATGCTCCGCATATAAAGGTGGGGGAAAAGGAGAAATCGGGAGACACTTGAAGTGATGGCATTTGTGTTCCCAAGTAACCATTACACACAATGGATCTTTGGTTTCCTGGAGATGGCTGCCACCTGCCTGCCCATGGAAAGTGGTGAACGAATCCCTTGCTTTGCTTGTGTGCAAGGTTTTTGCTTCACCTACTGAACTCTCTTTATCTCAATACATGAGTTTTATCACTTTTACCCTTCTGATTCTTTCCCCATCACACTGGGGTGAAATGAGTGAGGGGCTGTGTGGGGCTTAGTTGCCAGCTGGGGTTACATCATGACAGTATTACAACAAAACCCCATCCTGAGGTCACAGTGATAAAACAACCAAAGCTTCCGCTCTTTGATTGATGTTGTGACCAAAACCCCTTGGTACTTACAGACTTGTATAACACAGCTGTTTATCTACTGTTTTTTTCATTACAGATGCATTGTCTTTTCCACCCATCTTGACACAGTCTCTGGTATTTATATCCCTCCCTCTGTTATATTCAGCAGGGAATAGGGTCTGGTTCATTTGATTAACTAGCCATTCTGCAAACAGCCATAAACACCAATCAGCCCCCTTGCAGTGGGAAAGCTTTAGGGCCAGGAATGGTAAATAACCCTCTCCTGCCATTGCAATCTCAGCGAGGGAGTTGTGCAGTCTATCTAGATTGGGTATTTTATGTGAACTGATAGAAGAATGAAATGTGATTACAGCCTGGTTAAAATGTTTCTTAAAATATTCCACATGGCACTCTAATCCTCTCCTCCTATAGCTGGGTTATTGAAAAGAAACTGATTTATTGTAGTCAGATTTTCAAACCGGACAACTCTGCCACCTAAATCAAATACTGAGACAAAAACTACTTGCTGGCAATTTAACTAAAGAGAATAAAATGGTGGAAAAAACACAATTATCATTACTCTTCAGCCTAACGAAAGATTGTGCTGATTTAACAGAAGAATTTTAGCTTTATTTTCAGTTGACACTCTTTAAGAAAGCCAGCTTACCTACCTGGTATACCTTCCTCACTGTTCTCCTCTTCTAAATTTTTAAGCTGATGATTGGAAAGTTCATTCCATCTACATTTCTTTCCAAGAACAGCACTCCGACAACATCTCAGTTGCTTGAATCAGGTCAGAAAAAGACAATAGCAGGAGGCATCATAACATACTGTTTAGAAAACATGTTACTTTGTTTGGCTTCCTAAGGATTTTGTTGCGTATGAAAGGTGCCGTGCTAATGACAGAAAATGAAAAGTTTTCTTATCATTTTCACTTGTCACTGCCTGTGCAAGTACACCACTGACACATCCCAGTCTTGCAGGTCTGAGTAACAGAAGAAAGAAAACTATTTTTTTTACATCCATCTGACCCTCTACTCAGCTGGGGCTGCCGCGTTGCTGAGTCTAACCATGCAAAACCTGCAGGAGCTGAACAAACTGTGCAGGTAATGTTCAGAAAAGCTCTTCTAAACTCCCACAAAAGAACTCAGAGAGACAATGTCAGGAGGCAGAGCCCAAATACTGTCTTCCCAGGCTACTCTCTGGTCCACCCCAGGAGCCATTCACAGCCTATATTCACAGCCATGACTTGCATGCAGAGTTTCCATTTTAGTTCAAAGCACTCCTCTGCTAGATTTCAGAGCCCTGCACAGATATTGGGAAGAAAGCTGTGGGAAACTGCTGAATGGGATTTGAACCCTCCCTGAAATATTCAGTGGGAGTTAAAGCGGCGTATTTTCATTTCACACTGCTCCGGAGGAGGCAAGCAGATAAGGCTAGAGAGCAAAGCATCCTCAAGAGGTAAAGATTATGTCCTGACACCAGACCTTACTGCAGCCTGACAGCATCCATGTTGGAGACTTTCTGCTTCTGATAATTGTCCTTTAAAGAAATAATCCCCTACATCCCAACCTCAGGACTTTGTTGGCATGAGCCTGGTTTAAGCTCACAGAAGTTAATCACATGTTCTGGCACTCTGCTGAGCAGGACACCAGTTATTTTTGTGTAAGAATTATCCAGTTTGAACCACCAAATCTGGTGCTTCAAACCAGTTCTCTTCCTCCTTTCTTCCTCCTTAAACACAACATAAACATCTTTTTTTCCTCAAAACACTTGGGGTTCAAGATTAATATATTCCAATAAAATGCAGTTTTGCTAGAATATTTCCCATGATGTATACTCAGATGACTGAGGACAATGTCAAAAAGCAGCCAGGATGCACAGGTAAAATTTTGGGTTCCTCTTTTGTACTTGAAAAATTAGTTTCTTCCATGCTTTATTTCTCTAGATGGGTCCCTGCCCATGGCAGGGGGGTTGGAAGTCGATGATCTTGAGGTCCTTTCCAACCCTTACTATTCTATGATTCTATGATTCTATGGTATCTTGGACCACACTGGATTTTCTCCTCCTTCCTGTTTTGAGTCTAAGATGACTATAAGGGCAATCATTTGTTTTAGTTAGAGCTTCTGATACTTAGATACTTGATACTTCTAAATGTTAGAGACATAGGTTGATTTTCCTAAGTATTCTGCCAGTGCTTTTTAGTTTACAACTTAGTTTTCCTACAGCATCCTTATTACTTCACTATAATTTCATTGTCTATCAGTATGCTTGTTAAGGCACTGATTATTTAAGGATGGTAGCCTAAAAATTTGCTATCAGAGCAGCTGCAGGTTCCCCTTGAGCTATCCTCTTTTGCTCTGTTATCGGCAGCTGTATGAGTATTAGAATCTAAAAGTTCTTCGTGATTTAATGAGGGACTATCAAGTGTCTGACAGTGCTACAGATCTACTCATTGCATTTGTTTGTCTCTAGAATAGGCTTTTTTCTTGTGTAGTAACAAGTTATTTACCAGAATTTATATACATCTGTCAAACTTTTAGGAATGATTGGCATAGTAGCTTAAAAAAATATGAAATGAGATCTCTCTGTTACTTCTTATACCTCTCATGCCATTTTAGACTTGCAGCCTCATAGTCGATTCCTTCTATTCATATCTCTTTTCTGTTGCATATATCCTTTAAATAACCTTACAGTTAATCCCATAATTTGCATTTCTTAATGCATCACAATGTGTTTGGGTATTATTAAAGTATGTTAATACACAAAAATACTGGCTGGAAACATTAAAGCAAGAAAGTGAATACATTACCAAGTTCTGTGACTGAAGCAAGAGTATGCTCTCCTGTTTCCCTCAATCGTTAAACAGAGTCTGTGCTTCCCCTGATCTGTGATACATCCCCAGTACAGCCCACCACACTGTGAGCCTGCAACTGGGCTTCAAAGAGACAAGACAGAGTTTCGGAAAGCTTCATCTGATTGCAAATTGAAATTCACCGAATTCATTGCACAGAGAAACAATGTAAGCTGATGGAGATAGCAAAGGGGATGTGTGACTGCACAGAGAGGCAAAGGTTGGAAAGAAGAAATGCTCAGAGAGCTGGGGAACAGTTGCAGTACCTGGTATCCAAACAGAAGGGACAGTGTCAAAAGCAGAAATATGAAAAAGTAAGGATGCGGGCACAAAGTCAAGTGAGAATTCAGAAGGAAAAGAATGATCCAAGGTTTCAGGATCTGGGTAGGAGTCTGTGTAGTCCCCAGCATCTTCATGAATCTGAAAATGTTAGAGAACCTCTGTAGGACAAACAGTAAGTTAATGGAGATAAAATGGAGAAATAAGAGCTCACAGGACCAGAATAACAGATGCCTAATACCTTTTGTCTCCCCTGTAGCCAAACCAGAATGGTCTAAATGCCAAACTACTCTTCTCTGTCAGGCACTCGGCAGAGTTTTTCTTTCTTAGGATAATGAGAAACCAAAATGAGGAATCAAACCATGGACATATGCCTCTGTTGTGGGAGCGACATGAGCCACAGAGGGTGTTTGGTGAGGGAGCTGTGGTTTACTACTGCCTTTGCATGAATGAGAGAAAAAAACGGGGAGGACAGAAGGAGTTGAGAAAGGAGGGGATATAATCCAAATTTCAATTTCTCCCCGAGGCAGCAATTTTTGACAGACCTTTTCCACGGATGGTTTTGAAAACAGATATGGAACTAGATCTGGGCACAAAAGAAATTGTGTGGTTGTTAAACTGCACTAATTCAAAACTTTCCTTTACCCTCCATAGGAAATTTGCTGCAAGAAGTGACCTGAAGAAGTAACAAAAAATAATTCAAGAAGGATATTTTACTCATCCCAACCTTCTTCCTCATAGGTTGCATAGAAATAGTCCACATTTTCTGACCAGACTTGGAAAGCATACTTGTAGGAGTTTGTAACTTCCATCAGTCATCTCCCTTGTTTAACAAAGAGCAATCTCAGATGCCAAAAAGGTAACAGGACTTGTTATATCATATTCATTCCAATTCCTGCTAAATCAAAATAAATGACCACTTGCAAAAACAGAATGACACGCAAGCAGCACACCCCATTTCTGAAGACACCAGGCTTTAATACAGCAGAGCAGTAAGTGCTGAGCTCAAAGTCACCCTGCAGTAACAAAACCTGAGGGTAATGTACATGCTACTCAAAAATCAAAACAAGGATGTACCCCTCCACAAGCTGCTGACATACAAGGGGAAGTTCACTACTCTGCTAGCATCACGGCACAGCTTGCTCATTCCTCTCCAGGTTTTGGTCTTTTAAAGCTGCTGGTCAAACTCTTTTCTGAGATAATGCCACAGATGGAAGAGCCTATGAGGTAGCACAAACAATTTTACCAACTGCATTAGAAGTAGATTTATGGGTTGGAAAAAGTTTATTATCTAGCAGAGGTTTCCCTGTGTTTCTTTTTCACTATATAGTCCAACATGCTTTCACGGTAAGATGCCACATCAGAACCACTGTCACTCTAGCAGTAGTGCCCAGATGACAACTGACATGCAACAAAACTGCCTCCTCAGTACCTCTCTGCCCTGAAGAATCTTCCTGTCCCAAACCCTTCCAGTCCTCTGCAGCTGGTAAACAGAATGGAGAACATAATCTAATTCTGTTTTTGAGAGAGTAATATGCAGCAGAACTTTAATTTTGCTGTGAGTACATCCATAAAGACATCTCCTATTTTGCACTCTTTACTAAAGCCTGTGTTTTACTCATGAGATGGTTTGTAACAACACCCATGAGAGCTGTTTCTCTTTCAGACCTCTCCAGAGCTAATGCATAATAAATGCACTTGTCACATACCAAATACTCAGGAACATTTTTTTTTTTTAAATGGAATATGACAACAGCATTGCTCTGTTAGATCCAAATATGCAGAAATTAAGCTACTTGTTTGTAGGGATGGGTTCAGCATCTTTTCCTGTTTATGCTACTCTTTCTAACAAGTGCCCCCCAAATAATGAGTGTGGCCAGCTGAGAAAACTTCAGCAAGAAATAATGCTAGCAAAAAAATTTCCTTTGAGCATTATTCTGACATACTCATGCTCAGCTTTTACAATCACTGACTGAAAATACACTCTTTTTCTTAAATTATCACATAATTGTCAGTTTTCTTACTGCCTGCTCTCTTTCAAAATTTCTCATCCCCTAAAATCCCAGCTTCAGGAGGGAGCTTGGAATTTCTACAATTTATCACTTGCCAGTGCAAATGAAAGCAATACTCATGCTGCTTAGTATTCAGAAATATAAAGTCTTTCATATATAAAGCTTGGGATTATGGTATTCAGATGTGATATGGGCACAGAAACAAATGGGGATACATACCACTCTGGCAGCAATTCCCAAAGCTGCACACTACCAGAAAAAAGCACAAGGAGATATAAGGGGGATAAACTAAGCATCACCAGATACAAACTCCTCAAATACGCAGCCACAAGCAGTTATTCAGCATGCTGTGGACCAGCTACACTTGCTATCAGAGTGTGGTGTTGCGGTCCTGCTTTCCCCACTTATCAGAAATATCCGAAGTTCTCCAGAAAAAGGAAAAAAACAAACAATAAAATAAAAAAGGAAACTCTTATTTGTTATTTCTACAGGTAAAGACAGAGGGATAATGAACACAAAATTAATACTACTTTTTGCATGTGCATGAGGATTGTTTTAGACCACATGTTTGGTAATACACCATATACCTTACAGTGGCAGCTAGCCTCACACTTCTACAGATCTGGTTTCCTACCATCAGGACAGAAATACGTGAGAGGTTTTTCTCTCATGACACCATCCTAAGTAGTACATTCCTACACAAGAGAAACCTCAAGTGAAAACTCCACCAACAAAGGAATCAGTTTTCCTCTGTGGATTGTTTTGCCTTATTAAAACAGGCATGAAGTACTTAGCTTTGCATTTGGCCATCAGGATGAAGGGTGGGGATCCCCGGGGACTCCCCCATCTCATGCTTACTCCTCAAAGAGCTGTTAGCTATCCTTTTGCAAACTGAAAAGTATGGACTCAGCTCTCTGCAGAATGCAGTTGTACAGGATTCAAGCAAAATTAGTATATTTTGCTATTTCTTTTTATTTATTGCCAATTCTATCCATGCAATATGATCTTATTTTGGTAGGTACGATACAAAATAAGCTGCCAAGAAAAGCAAATTCCCAGCTTAGGCACTCTCTAACATACTCTAGAGAAGAAAATTGTCTGTCTAAAATAGCTAGGAAAGAAAGGTCAGCTCCTAAATTAAGCACCTAAAGCTATACATGATGGGAGTATAGTTGTAGCCATGACAGTTTAAGGATCAAAGTGAAGCAAGGTTTTAGGAAAGAATTACCTTTGAACAGAAAGGATATATCTGTGGGGGAAACCCTAAATAACCAAGCTTTCAGGCAAACAAACTTCTGAAAACAAGCAGAAAACTTTAAGATTAGAAAACTGTCTCTGAAATTAATGCAATTACATTAATCAAAGAGGCAATTCAAGAGAAATACGTAGTTGGCACCACTGAAGCTGGAGAAAATGAGAGACAATAAAGGCTAATTGCTCAATAAAATTTCTTTTTTTTCCTCCCTATTTTTTTATACTGTATCAGACTTTTATAAACTTTAGCTCCCACGCTCATCTTTTGAAGTTAGGCTGTAGCTCTCCTTTGAGGATGAAGGCTGAAAGGTCAGACAGAGAGGTTGTTTTCTGAGAAACACTCTTCATCGGATAATGGCTGTGTCAATTAGTTCATTCTTGGAAATATAGTGGTTCTTTAGTTTTTACTCATGTCGCATCTCTGATGATATTTAGATGACTACAGTGTGAGTTCCTCTCTCCCCTCTTATTTGTTAGCTGTAAAATAAGTCAAATGAAGGGGAAGAAAACATAAAGAAATAACAAGACAGTGCTGCTCAACTGATGGGTAGTGTTCGTAGCACACCAGAGACCTAGATGTCAAGGTTTTTGTTAGTGTAGTAACAAAGGAGAGTGTTAAGGAGTTTGAAGAAAAGACAAGACTCCTGTATTGAGGGAAAACTTCATACCTTACAGAAAAGTCCTTCAAGAAAGCATAAAGATGCTTGCTTGAAAAAGCAGTTGCATTGGAAGCTCACACAAATGATTTCTAATTCATAAATGAGAAAGCTACAGTGGGAGTCAGAATCGACCATGAAGGGCCTTAGAACTAAAGGCAACTTTTTTTTCTTAATTTTTTTTTTTTTTTTCCCCAGGAACATTTCCAATAGAGCTAAATGTAAAAAGAGTGCTTTATAAGACCCTGGAAAATAACACAGGAAACTACTGAAGCAATGGACTGGAGGTTGTATGGGTAAATAATAGACATGTTACGGAAGGTAAATATACAAACCTTAAATCATAGAATCATAGAATGGTTTGGGTTGGAAGGGACTTTCCAGTCCAGTTCATCTAGTTCCAACCCCCTGCCATGGACAGGGACACCTTCCACTAGACCAGGTTGCTCAAAGCCCCTTCCAGTCTGGCCCTGAATGTTGCCAGGGATGGGGCAGCCCCAGTGTCTCTGGGCAATCTGTGCCAGTGTCTCACCACTCTCATAGTGAAGAATAGAAACAGACGCACAAGCTTAAGCAATAGAAAGCTACAGGAAAGAAAAAAATGATGAAGTCAGCTACTGCAGGTTGTATGTTGAACTAAGTTCATGGTCAGACATGGAAACACAGTAAGGGAAAACACACACATTTAATTTTAGATAGAAGGAGATCACTTTAGCAGAAGAGAAGCAGAACTGTAAGTTGGCTCCCTGGAGCCACTAGTCGAATTTGTTTGGACTTGACAATACTCAGAGATGAGATACAAAGGGCTATGATCTTGGATGTAGCCCACAAAAATTGGAGAACAGATCTGAAAAATTCTCCAAAATAATAGAGAGATAAGAGAGCGAGCAAGCAAAGACAGTCGTGGAAGGTAGAGTGGCACGGCACCACAGCAGGACATCAGTCAGTGACATCTGAGGCTGTTGAAGAGACTGGTAGGCATATGCAGACTGACATTTGAACAGAAGTCATGAGCAACTTGGCTAGCATTTCAATGAGACCAAAAAGGGGAAGGTATGAGACCAAAAAGGGGAAGGTGCATTTGAGAGCATGTAAGATGAAACAGGAGAAGATGAACTCAGGTAAAATTTTCAGGAAACTTTGGAGACAGAAGGAATACAGCAGTGGCTCACTTGCTTAGTAGTTAGGTGAACATGTCTGTGCAGATGCAATACTTGATATATAGGCTGACTCAAATTTTGACTTACATTTTCATTTGAATAAAGCCAAACTGCAGAAAATAACTTTTACAGGTGCTCTACTTGAGATAAAACCTGTGAAAACTCTCTAGAAAGCCAAAGTTGGATCAAACTTTAGTATATGCTTAGGTGCTCGTGAGGGAGAGAAAGCCTTTTGTTGAGCCTACCTTGAATGCCAAGAAAATGAGGCAGTGGGAAAACAGTATTACATCTCATTTTTAAAGCTATGAACAGAATCTTCCTTATGCTCTGTAAAATGTCACAGATCAGGTATTATACATCCACACACGGGCCCCCTAACCTAACCAGGCAACTGTTAAGCTTGTGATAATGCTCGAAAGAAGCCCCACAGTGCACTTGCAGTGCCTTCTCACCAGGACTCTAAATTTTTGCACTGCTGCAAGCCCTAGATTTGGAAGCAAAGATACACAGGATTAGAGAAAAAAAAAATAGCCAGACTATCCATGATAATACAAAGTGAGGACCGTAGGTGCACTCTGTACCCTCAGGCACCTGTCAGCTCCAAGTCGTGGACTGTAGAGGAGACAGTAATTGCAAAATAGATAAATTGCACTTTCAGCTGTGGGGCTGAACATGTCAAGGTCTTAAGAATACTGCTGAACCTTATTACTTGTAGAGCAGCAATGGAACATCTCATCTGCCCAGGAAGCATCACCTCCAGAGGCATAGGGGAACCAGGGGACCAGTGTCTGGGTTGATAATTAGTTTGCTAACCAACAGCTGCACAGCATAGCTGACCCCCTTGTAGTGAGTTAAAATATAAGGGGGCTGGAGTACAACCACAGAATTTTTATATGCTCTTGTCTTTTTTTGCTTCCTATGCCTTTCTTAGCCACTGTCAAACTGCTATTGGTACAGGTCCAATACTCAAGAAGTCTGTCTCAGTTATCTCTTGGTTTCAGTGTCTTTTTATTGGCCAACTCCACAGGCAGAAATGTTCACAACAAAGATGTATGGACTTGCACATATTAACAAGGTATTTTTGTGGTGTGATCAGCATATCTGCCACTAAAACATGATTCTAATGGCAAGTCTGTGCGTAAATAATTAGTTAATTTGGGAGGGTTTTGGCCCATCTTTTGGCCAACCTTCATGCTGTTGCTATCATTGAAAATAAATTAAGAATAACCATGTCCAGTTATTAATAACTTGCTCTAGCACAGAATTGCAAATCATTATTACCCTTTCTTCTCCAAACAAATCAGCTTAGCAAAGCTTTGTTATGCCCTATTCATAGGTAGTTTAAACAATATTATTACTATTTCAGTATTCTCAGGAAGGTGAAAGTGCCATCCCCAGTGCTGTAGAATCATATGGTTTGGGTTAAGATCATCTGGTTCCAACCCTCCTGCCATGGGCAGGGATGCCTCATGCTAGACCACATCGCCCAAGGCTCTGTCCAACTTGGCCTTGAATGCTGACAGGGATGGAGCGTCCACCACTTCTTTAGGCAACCCATTCCAGTGCCTCATCACCCTCACAGGAAAGAACTTCTTCCATATATCTATCCTGAACTTCACGTTTAATTTTGAACCTGTTACCCCTTGCCCTATTGCTACAGTCCCTGATAAAGAGTCCCTTCTTCAGCATCATTTGGGCCCCCTTCAGATATTAGAAGGCTGCTATGAGGTCTCTTCTCCAGGCTGAACATCCCCAACTTTCTCAGTCTGTCATCATATGGGAGGTACCCCAGCCCCCTGATCATCCTCTGATCATGGCCTTCCTCATGTCCAGGAAAACAAACAGGCGCGGCAGCTGCTAGAATGTTTCCACTGGCAATGCAAGTAGGATCACAAGAAAAACAAAATCTCAAGATCAAATTCCTTTTGATACCATGTGCAAGCTGAAGAGGAAATATGAGAGCCTAAGAGGAGTTTCTTACAATGCAACATCCAGAAACATTATTTCACCTGACAGTCACTTGCAAGTTTCCTACTGGCTAAACGTTTTGCAGATAGAGTTAAACAGACAGAGGTTTCAAATGCATTTGGATTCCGACGATGCAGCCTGGGAGAGGAATTTTCCACTTCGTACAGCTGAGAAAAATGCAGACGCTGTAGGCTACGGTATCATGTTCAGAGGAACGAGGTGGGTAGGATAGGGCATTAGGCAATATTATACTCCAGGGAACAAAGAGCAGACAGGGGCACAATGGAAGTGCTTCATTGTATTTTAAATGGGAATAGTTCCAAGGATAGGAAAGCCTGTAGTGCTTGTAGTGGATTAAGCAGGGTAATGTGCTTTTCAAGAAGACATAAAGAGGTATGTAATGTGATATGTTTAAGCCTAAATGATTTTTCTTGGAGTCCTCAATGAATGTTTAAGCAAGCATGACTTAGGCCTCTGTAAATCCTCTCTGAATAAATAACTTCCGTGAAAATAGAGATTCCTTTGACAGAATGAGATGCATATTTCATAACCTATGCAAAAAAGTAAAATCAATTTGAAAAACATGAAACACTTAGGAATAATAAAGAAAAAAAAGATAAAAGTGAATATTCTTCAGACTAATCCAAGCATATACAGGAATACATCTACCCTCCCCATCTGGTTTGATTTGGCTGAGCAGGAAAACAACTAAATGCCTCCCTACCTTCAGTTCAGATCTTCAACTGTTTTTTGTTGCCTTTTGAGAAAGAAAGAGACAACAAGTGGCAGAAAATATCTGAAGGGCCTGCACTTTTCAGGCTATCTCCTGTTTAACGTATCTCTGCTCTCAACTCAGCGTAAATCTACCCAGCTGCTCTCTAACCAGACCTGATGGTGTATACAGCTGTTCAGTATGGATGGAATAGGAGCACACACATGTATGCATGCAGCTGATTTATGAACAGAACAGGACCAATAAATATCAAAACTTGAAAACTTACAATGAAATGATCTTCCCATCTTATTTCTCTTGCCCGCCCTATCCTCCTGCCAGGAAAAGCAGGCCAAAGCAGTAGATTGCCTGATGCAAAATGGGACTACACAATCACTGTCATTTGGCTGTATTGTATTTTCACTCCTTTTTGCTACTCCCCATGCAGTCACTGGTACAGAGAGCATGCAGTCCTGCTGAAAAAGTGGGATGATGCAACGAGTAAATCAGCAGTTGATCCCACTCCCCTTCCTCCTGTTTATATATACATCGCTATTAAACTGCTACGTTCCTTAAAATAAAAAGAGTACCACTGTAATTTGCAGAGTAAAATCAAGACATAACCAAAGAACTTTTAAGACATTTGGCAAAGCCTCTTCTGTGATGTTTGCTTGAAAACCCCATTTAACATCAGAGAGGGTGCAGCAGGGACTGCTGTTAAGGAAAAGCGTTGCCACTGCATCCATAACATCCTTCCTGCGCACCTCTCTCCCATGCTGGTCCTTCCTATCACAGTCTCTTCACGGTTATCAGACAGCCTAGTGGAAATCCCTTTCCACAGACCCATTTGGAAGCACTTAATTCTCAGCCCTCACTTGGCACTCTAGGAACTCCAAGGTAATGGCCTCAGAGAACTTGAATAAGCTGCTGTTCAGTCATGCTTTAGTGCTGATTAATGGTAGAAACAAAACAAAGCACAGAGGGAGACCTCTTGGCTCAGTTTGTCCAGTGTTACAATCTGGTTGAGATAATAGCTCTGATGTGGCCAGTTAAATTCATTCAAGACCCTGAAGAACATTATGAAGTACATAAATAAGCCAAAGGGACCCATGAATTCTTTCCTCTGAAATGTTTTCATTTTTCTGAAGCATGTTACAGAGATTATAATCTCTGCCTTTTATCAGATACCTTTTTAAATATTATTTTTTTCTTGCTTAATAATAGCTTTTAACAACACATTCTTCATCCAGCTTTCTTCCCTATCAGGCCAAACGTGATCTCCCAAAAGCTTCCACTTGAACAGCAAGTGACAAATAATCTTTTCCTGTCATTTCTTCTTTTAAGGTGAAAGAACGGGAGGAAATTGCACATAGGCAGATGTATATGTTCATTAGAATCAAGCCTGAGCCCTCTGATATTTTAAAATTGAAAGGTGGGTGGTTTGCTCCCAGGCTGCAGCTTGGTTTTTCAACACCATTATTTCCAAGTGTTTATTCTTGGGAAGCAGAGACATGGGAAATTAAATAACTCAGATATTTCTAGTACTGTAGGCTTTAGGACAGCAACTGCCATGTTTCTAGGAATGAGAAATCAAAGACTGCAATCTGGAATTATCTGCTGCCATGATACACTGGTTGAATTTTCAGCTAAAAGCCGTTAGTCAACATAGGCGTGTTTGACATGCTCTGTTTTTTCATTCTTCTGAAACCCCCAGTATAACCTGGGGAGGCAAACCAGAAAGAGGCCAGCTTTTTTTATATATATATATATATATATATATATATATATATACAAAAGGCAAAGCCCAGCTTTATCAGCCTCTTCCAAACTGAGCTAAAATAGATTTTCCCAAAAAAAGCAATTTCCTCTAGCCAATAAATCTTCAAACTGTCTTTTCCTTGCTTTTTCAGCTTATGACTTTATCTAAAGGGGTTTCAAAAGTACGGCTCCCCAAGGCCTCTCTTGCCTCTTCTTTCATGCTGCTTAGTCCTTCAGAGGAGAAATATGATCTCAGTTATACAGAGGGTGGATTAGTGATTTTTAAGACTCAAAAAAAATCTTTGTTATTTTGTAGTTCTTTTATTATCAAGAGACTACCAGTGATTTCATCATTCTTTTTAAGATACTCTTTTCTCTCATATGTTTGTATCCAGTGCGAAAACACCAGAAATTATAGGTTTTCCTGGCAAAAATGGATATTGTTGCAGACGAAAGGCAGTGTTTGTCTGGATTTTCAGAAGTCACTGAGCCAAGCTCAGCACAAGTGAACATATGACTTCATGGATATTTGCTCTAATCAACCTTCAAAGTTTGAAGTTTAAGATCTATAAAAGATTATATTACTCAGATTTTATCTAAACTGTCTCTGTGAAAATACAACAGTAGGGAAAAAGTTTGTATGCAGTCACTCATAAACCCATATTCACTTTCATACCGAACCCTTTCATGGACTAGTGTTCTTATGAAAGCTGTAGCTGTCAACCAAAAAACTGGGAGGGAGCTACTGCATTCACAAATGTGCCTATACAAATTGTCTCTGGCTCTCAAGAGGGTAACTACAGAGGGTAGCTGTGAGACTCTTCTTTAAAGCCAGATCATGTTTTTCTGCCTGCCTCTCTCAAAACATGCATGATTCAGTGTTACAGCTGAAAGCAAAGATTTTCAGCATCAGGAGTCTACAAAAAAAAGTTAATCAATGTCTTGTGTTAAAAGTGCTTCAAGCTTTGTACAGTACATCGCCACATAACTTCTGGGGTTATAGTCCAGTGATCCTATTCCCATTCTGCATTCTGACAAATGCATTCATCTCTCCTACCTCTAAATCCTTTTCAGAGCAAACAGTCCAGGTACTTACATTTCAAAATCTTGTTGAAAGCAAACTACATACTGAGAAGTCACAACCCTCTGTGCTGATGCAATCGGCTTGCAAAAGTTGGTACCAGGCATGATCATTATCTGGGTGCAAATGCATCCCTTATAGTTAAAAGCAACAACTAAGCAAATGTGGTGTTAAAGCAGATCATCTCCAATGGGAAGACAAAAATAAGTAATACCAGTACCTTTTGGATACCTGCAGTTGACTCCAAGACATTGTTCTCCGAACCATTACTTCTGTTAATCATCCGCCACATTTGGGAATACATGCTGTCCCTCTCAAAAGGATTCATCCCTTTCACTCGGACATGCTCATAGACTGCAGAGTCCAACACAGTGCCATAAGGAATATCCGTCTGCCTTGAGAGATCCTGGAGAGACCTTAATTGTGGGTGAAGAAAAGAGACACAGGGGACTTGAAGCCACATTTTCAACAGGAAGGAGCTGCAGGCAAGCAAAGCGCAATACATTGGAAGACAGATGTCAAGCCAGTTTCTTTTGCTCGGTGGTTTGGGTCTTTTTTAGTCATTCTTTTCTTTTTTTCTTTTTTTTTTTCTCATTCTTAAAAGACAAAGTGAGGCTGAAAAATTATATGGTTTAAGACACAAGGAGAAACATGAGGTGAAAGGAAGGGGTGGAAAAAGTGAAAATGGATGGAAAGAGAACAACAAAAGGAGTAAGAGGATCTTGTCAAATGCCAAGCTCCTTTGAGCACTGGCAAAGTAGAGGAGGGAGCATTGCAGTCCCTCCAACCATACACAGCAAGTTCAGCAGGAATTGAGTAACCCCTTATGAGTCTGCAGTACCACCACACATCTGGCTGCTGGGGAGCAGGAGTATTAGCACCAGAACTCACCAAACCTAGCACAAAGCACCCGGCTCTGAGTTCTTCTAAGTGCTACTGGGTTACACAATGAAGAGCAGCTTTTTTGTGGTATTCCTGCACCGAACTGCGCACTCACTGCACAGGTCACATCCTACACTATTTTCAGCAACAGGAAGATTTCTATTGTGGTTTCATGAACTGCCTTTTCATCACAGTACATGTTATTTAGACCAGTGAATTTGTTCTACTTTACATATTATCTGCTCTTACGTATTCCCTGTAAGAAAATTTAATCGGTTTAGAAGTTACTACAGCATCCGAAATATGATTTTATCAATCCTGCTTTGGACTTAAAAATACATTTTAGAACCCTTTAAGTGTCTTTACCTCTTGGCCTTCATTTTCCTGTCTTATAGAATTGCTCTCCAGTACCTTTGGTTCTTCAATGACATTCATTAAGGTTTCAAAATAACTACTTGAAAACGTCTATGCCTAAAATACATTAAAGTTTTCCTGGCAGAAATTAACTTTGTCTTAAGTGTTTAAATGTAGGGGATGACACCAAAGGACAAATCAAGGGGCTGAATGTTGTGCTGAAGTAGGCAACAGCAAATTGTAAAAGCTCACTGCAGCCACAGAAAGTGCAAGCACAAATGCAGAAAACTCATCAAATTCCAAGTTGTGTTCCTGAAATGTGTAAATGTAGAGGCTAGTGAAAATGGTCCTATGGGGGTGGGGTGGGGGATGAATTCTTAGATGTTTCAGGGATGGCACTGAAGAAAACAGTAACCAGATCTCAAAGGAGATGTATGCCTCTGAACACAACAGAAAGCAGGAACAGAAGAAATCAATAGAGCTCAATGGCAAGGGTTTAGAGGTTAGTTGAGTCAAAAAGAAATCCTTTAAAATTCAGACGTGGGCTTAGAAGAACACTGAACAACAGCTACATTCTAAGCAGATAATATATAGCAAATATAAGGAAGGGAAAAATTAAATTTTGAATAGTAAACAGCTAATGGTATTAAACCCTCCACAGTCCTTTCCTCTTTGCCCAACAATATGGCATTCCTCTTCAAGAACATAAGCAGCGGAGAACCTTCAAAGAATCTACACATATGGGATCATCAAAGGTAAGCTGCTAGATGAAACTTTTCCTGAAACCAAGTATATTGGTCTTCTACCAGAGGGCTGAGACATGCCCTTTTTTTAGGAAGAAAAATGTGAGACTTTAGCGGACTAGATTGGATATGAAGAAGAAATTCTTTACTGTAAGGGTGGTGAGGCACTGGAATGGGCTGCCCAGGGAAGTTGTGAATGCTCCATCGCTGGCGGTGTTCAAGGCCAGGTTGGACAGAGCTTTGGGTGACATGGTTTAGTGGGAGGTGTCCCTGCTCATGGCAGGGGGGTTGGAACTAGATGATCTTAAGGTCCTTTCCAACCCTAACTATTCTATGATTTTATGATTCTATGACTAAGGTATGAGGAGATTAAGTACTTAATCTGTAACTGAAAAGTAAAAAAATAAAATTATCAAGCCCAGATAAACACCTATGAGTTCTGAAACACCTATGAGCTGTTAGCAAAACTGTGAAACCTCATTACAGCCAGTGTGTGAAAAGGAAGCAGTAAATACTTTTAAAAGGATGTAGTTGTAATCAGGGGAATTACTGGAAGTAAACTACTAAGAAGTTATACTTAGATTCAGTAAATAAACTGAAATAAGGATTGATACAATTTTCAAGATCAGTCCTGAAAATTAGACACAGACACCAGGTAGGTTTCTCCAGGGAAAGCAATTCAATCATCTACTAGCTTTGAAATTATTGAAACCTCCAAGAATTTAAAAAAGGCTTTCATCTTACCAAACAATGTCGGAAAGTAGAAGTATGGACTGGCTATAATGGTAGAATTTAGAAATGCTTCCTGGTAACTCTTGATAGCGTTAGGAAAGCAAATACTCAGAGTGGATTCTCTTGAGGGACTTCAAGGGTAACAAGACCAGCTTTCACAGAACTAAAAGCCTGAACAAGGGAAATGTGACCTGTTGAGGGGTACAGCAGACACAGTTACGGTTGAGATGCTCATTGCCTTCTTTGCCTCACTCTTCCTCAACAAGGTCTCCCAGGTCTGTGTGACTAGATGCAGGGTTCAAGGAGGCAATGAACAAACAGCAGTAGGTGGTCAAGTACATGCCAACCAGACAAGACAGGGATTGGTTGAGAGCACTAGACCAATAGAAGTCCACGGAGCTGGCAGGCTGCATCAAAATATGCTGAGAGAGCTGGCCAATGTCTTTACAAGACTTCTTGCTTTAATTTTTGAAAGGTGAAGGAGAGCAGAGGAGATCCCTGACCACTGGAGAAAAGAAATGTCAGAGTATATTTAAAAAAGATAAAAAAGATGATTCATGGAATTCAGGTGGGCTACACAACAGCATTGGGTGAGTCCTCTCAAGGGTGCATTTCTGAGTATATGAAGGAGAAGCAGCTGACTGGGAGCAGTCAGCATTGATTTACCAAAGGTAAGTCATGCCTGACCAATCTGGTTGCCTTCAATAATAAAATGACTTCGTCTGTGGACAAGACTAAAGAAATGGCTGCAGTATATCTTATCTTTATCAAGGCTTTCAATACTGTCTCCCATAATATTCAGGTATCCAAATTAAGTGATTAGGTCTGGCTGGGTAGGAAACAAGATGGATAAATTCCTGGTTGGATAATCAGGCTCACAGGGTAGTTCACCTGGAAGCTGGTAACAGGTACCACAGAAGTCCAACCTGAGACATGACCTTACCAGGTTGTCAAGTTGGCAGATAACATGAACTGGGAGACCAGCTGATTGCTCCAGGAGAGGCTATCATCCAGATGGACCTATAAAGGCTGGAGGAATGGGCTGACAGAGGTAGTGTAAAATTCAGCAATGCCAAAATAAAAAACAAAGTACTCCTGTGGAGAAATAAACCCCCTGCAACAACCGAAGCTGGGGTGCAGCTCTGCAGAAAGGCACCCCAGTGGACAGTGGTGGGCCTTGTGAGAATTCCTCTCTGTTTCACCATTAGGCAAAGTGTTGGGTAGAAGTAAGTGTATTACTGTTGCATTGACAGTAAATCATCTGTCAAAAGCATCACTCATGAAATGAACTAGCTGAATACAACATTCTGTATTTATCAGTTCTGTGTTGCTGCTGCCAATTCACTTCTGTATGTCCTGGCAGTGCTTAGATGTGCAATGAACTGTCACAAGGTGCATACTGTCATGTCCTGTAATTGCTGTGTTATTTGTCATACATACTGTTAGAAAAGTCTACAAAAAGTATCTACTGAGTCTCCAATTTCTAGTGACAACGCCTAGTGAAATTGCAGTCATTACTTTACAAGCCATATAATTTCTAATATAACAAGCAACTACGTATTTTTTCTGAAATATTATTGCTAACTGGTATATAAATTACGTGTATCTGCTGCCACAAAACAGTACCTTTAGAATACAAAAGGAAAAGAGTTCCTCTGTATATCTTGTGGCTATGAAAACCAATCTTGCTGTTTTCAGAAAGGCAAACCAACACAAGACATGAGCTGTTTGCCCAAAAGTGTGCTACAATCAGGTATGGGAAGCGTATTATATGCAGTCTGAGAAGCAAGCAAGACACAAAGGCATCACCAGCTAGGAAATAATGAGGAGGAGAATTATGTCAATGCCTTCAGGAAGGCATGCTGTAGCTGCCAAGTCTGGCATTAACTAGCCTGCAGTTCTTTACTGTTTGGTGTGCTGCCCTAAAACATAGGTTTTATCTCAGTTGCCCGGCTCTGCATCTTTTCACAATTGCAGGTGCTGAGAAAATGATGGCAAGAGGACAAGAGCAAACCAAGTGTGAGTATAAACTCTACAGATGTGCTAAACACTGTCAGCAGTAAACACAAGTTTTGGTTCACCTGACCCTATGCTGAGGAAAAACAAAGAAGTTTTGGAGCCTTTGAGGTGCACATGTATGCATGCTGTTTCGTAGGCAAGCTGCAAAAATGGAAACAACCTATCACATCAGTGTCTTATCCCCTCATACAAACATGTCGAATGGGATCATAATATATATGACCTCCTTCAGAAACTGTGTTTTATAACCTGCAACTCTGCAGACTACTGGTATGACATTCACAACCCAGCAGCCAAGGTACAGCAAAACAAAGAGAAATGACAAACCTTGACAGAACTAATAAAATTATTAAACCATTGAGGTTCCTTTCCAGCAGAAAGAATTTTTATAACTACTTTGCCTCCAGCCTGGTTTGTAGGTTACACATTGTTCGATGTACCTTTATTCCTGGATTAAACAACTCATTCTCTGTTCAAATACAGCTGTCGGAGACATAAATTCCCAGCCCCACTAGATCACCCAGTCTCACTACACAGCTGCCACACAAGATCTCAAAATCAGGATAAAGTACTTGTCAGGCTGGCTAATTCCTATAGGGTATCTGTTGATGCCCGATTTCTGATACTGTTATCCACACTGGATGGGAATTTAATTTTGTGATAGTTTTACTATCTCAGTGTAACTACCTGCAAAGCAAAGCACACATCTAACATGAGTAAAAGAATTACAATCCCATGTTTTAAAACATTTATCTCTTTGAATTTCTAATTTTGAAGCAATAAGGTAATGAATGACAAAAATTGTTTAAAAATAAAAAAGTAAGATATAGTTGAAAAAAATTGTTCTAAAATAAAATATCTGTAAATGAGTTTGTCTACAGACAAATTCTACTTCTAGGGAAGTGACAGGTCACAGTTCACCTTATTTTGGTTATAAATCATGAAGAACTGTGGGCAAAAATGTTATGCCTGGTCTTTAAGTTTTTTTCTCATTGCAGTTACTGAGATGATACTAATACTATCCTACACAGACTAACTACAATAAAAGGCTATTCTGAGGATGAACTGAGTCAATTGAGAATGAATTATTAACAGATACATGTATTTTTCAGCCTTTGTTGATTTTGTTTAGCATTCTACACCTTATTCACGCAGCAGTTGTCAGGTCGCTTTCATTTTCTGGCTTAGTACAAATTAATGACTTTGTAATTTAAAAAATTATCTCTGCTTTCAACTCAAATGAAAAAAAAAATAAACATATTAGGATTTGCATATGTTTCTTTCCCCAAAGCATACCCTCTTCTGTAATTCAAATCCTAGGCTTAGAATTGGTAAAAGGTTTTTCTTATATGTCAGCCAAAAGCATTCAAAAAGTACACAGAAAATGCAGAAAAACAGAAGGTCACCTCCATGAAGGAATAACCAAATTCCTTTTTAGGTGGTTAAATACCACTGAGGTCAGAGGCTTGGGCATCAAAGTATCTCTGTAGATCTGTATTACAGAATGATTTAGACTAGATGTGTTGTTAATCTTGGCTGTTGCACAAAACTGTCTGCATGAAGTAGTCACTAAATTTCAGAAGAAAATAACTGATGTCATGGCTTACACTGAAGTTTTTATTTATGACTAATTCAGATGAAGCTTTCCAATGCTTCCCCACAGTCAGACTTCGGGAACAGGGCACACTAAGTCAAGAGATTTGACTGTTGGCAGTGATGGCTGTGTCAAAATCTAGTAATACTGCTTGCTAGCCAGTTTGAAGATCTGGGTGAACCACATTAAAGCAAAGGTTTAAGAACACTCTGCTTTTCAGCATCAGGAAATATCCACTCCAATTACTGCATTCTTGTGTAACCATCCTTGCAGAAAACGTGTCAGTTTTATTGAGCTTTTTAGAGCCTTGGGGACATGTTAGCTTCAAGTGAATCATGGTGTCCTGGTTTCAGCTGGGATGGAGTTAATTTGCTTCCCAGTAGCTGGTACAGTGCCGTGTTTCGGCTTTATTCTGAGAACAATGCTGGTAACACACTGATGTTTTAGTTGTTCCTTATCCTGATCAAGGACTTTTCAGTCTCATGCTCTGCCAGTGAGGAGGTGTACAGGAAGTCAAGAGGAAGCAGAGACAGGACACCTGACCCAGACTAACCAAAGGGGTATTCCATACCACAGCACGTCATGCCCAGTATACAAAGTTGAGGGAGTTACCTGGAAGGGCAGATTGCTGCGGTGGTTGTGCTGGAGCTAGCTCGAGACCTCCAAATTTATCTGGCATTTACCGAGAACAGCCACTCTTAATTACTATTCATTCATGTTGCATTTGAGACAGTGATCTAAAGATTTAAGGAACATAGAAGTTATGTTTTGCTTTGCTGCCACAATGTTTTGGCATTTGAAGTGCTGACTATCTTGATTCAAACGTCATCTGCAATGTGGGGCAAGTGTGAACAAAAGATGCATCTAGGAACTACTCAGTGACTTGAGTGCCTCTACTCCTGACACTGCCTGTTGGCAGAAGATGAGAAGCTGAGCTCCCAAAGGTATGAATAATAGCAATTTGTCTGCAAAGGAGATTAATATTCCTCTAAGTTCATTAGAAATTGTAGCAATTTGATCCAAATTAATCAGTAAAGCAGAGAACAAATGCCATCAACTTCAAGTGAGGTTATACAGCAAAGATCTACTAGGAGACACTAATAGGGAAAGAAAGCATATCGCTAGTCCTCCCTAGCACACTGCCTAACATAAGCTTGCTATGCTTTTCTTCTCAAAATAGGCTTCTGGATACCTTGAGACACTGACTAGGATGAGTGGCTCAACATTCATACCAGTCAAGAAAAGCAAGCTGCAAGAGCTCTGACTACACATCCAAAAGCCAAAATGCAGTAACTACCAAAATGTTTCACGGAAATGAAATGTGCTGTGGGCTGCTCGAATCCTCCTATCTTCTGTAAAAGATATCACAAGGACCATGCCTTCAGGAACACACGGTAATATCTGATGCTAGCTAGAAATTGGAAATGAAAACCTATTAACTACTTGTTACATGTGTGCAAACCCACTGATTTAAATTTCTTTCGTTTTTCTGACTTCTCTGAAGCAGGCTGTATAGCACTACAAGCAGAATCTGCTAGTAAAGCAGTAAAGCCTTAACTACTTAAACTCATTTCCATTCTGGTACTCAAAACTCCCCAAGGTACAATCTGATCTGTTAAAAAAGAGAGAGAAAAAAAAAAAAGGCATCAGCTTTTTTCTTTATTGCTTATTCATGTTTCCCAGTTTGCAGTAATTCAGCATGGTAAACAAACAGCCTCTCTCTTACATGCTGGTTTGAGTTCCAATTTTGGCAGTTTTGTAAACTAAAGTTTTACACTCCCACAGTAGTTAGGATAACTTAATTCCCTAACGGATACTTAACACATCTAATTACTCTATTTTTGAACTGAAAGCGCTGTTGAAAAATGTCTGTTCTTTCACTCCAGGAGCTTTCCAGCTGCAACATTTTCTACTGAATAAAACATTTCCAGTGACTTTGCCATAAGTAATACAGCACAAAGACCAATGTAGTCCCAGCTCTACATAATAACCTCAGAATTCCACGGAGGGTTTTCTGGTGACATCATAATAAACTGCAATAAAAAGCTGAGATGTATTATATTTTATTCTTTTGTACACATGATACAAAAACTCAGACATTTGTTACAGTAATTTGAACATTTTCCTGGACTACTTCAAAACTAGTTGGGACATAATTTTAAAGCAGGATGCAGAGGCATAGCTCGTACTTGTAAGGACAAACTGAACGACTGAATATATCATAATTATTTATTTTGCATGTGCAAAATCCCATGCCTCTCTTCTTTAAAGTCATTCTACCATTTTTGCAAAGAAGGATTTATGGGAAAGGCTAACCTTGTCACTTTCACATACTTTCATGGACATGTAGCCTCAAGATTAAAAACCTTCGATGAACCAGCCAGCCCAGCCCTTGGAGTACTTGATTACCTAATGTTTCATTGTATTTTCTAATCTCTGCTTTTACCCAGGAGAAAGGATTTAGGAGTGGGGGAGGTCACTGGAGCAGTGGGAATGAGGATAAGTCTGCATGCAGCTTGCTGAAGGAGAGGAGACTTGAGAACAAAAGAGTAGAGAGAGAAAGCGTAGGAGACCTAGAAAGGTTCCTGTGGTACGGAAAGATGAGATGATCTGGAAAAAGGGCTAGAAGGAGTGACAGAAAAACAGTTCTCCATAAAAGGAGCATGAGAAGACAAGGACATTCATGTTAGGGAGGCATGAAGCAAAAGAACCAATAGATGGGAAAAAAGAGAACAATATGATCCATTAATGTAGTAAGAAAGCACTTGGGAGCAGAAGGAGCAAAGCGACCAGAAGTTATTTTTCATTTTGTGTTGCTATTAACACATCTATGCCTAGGCAAGAAAAGGCAAATTCAGCTTTGACTGACTATTGCCCAAATATTGAAGAAGCATTGGGCTCCTCCTCATTAAACTGTCAGTGCACAAGTATTATGGGATGTATTTCAATGGAGAGCATAACCTGAGAACACAAAGCACACAACTTTCCCATTTCAAATACTGATACACCAGTTATCCTAAACCCAATTGCTTCTTTCAAAATATGTATGCATAGGTATGTATATGCGCCACAGAAGAGTATCTGCCAGAGGCCAACAATTCTGATCCTATAGACAAAGTGTCTTGAGGGAGACTGGCAGTCTACGGTATATTGTTGTCATTTTTAGCTTCCAAACTACTTCTCAGGATGAAGAAAATTTCTTCCTTTTCTCACACTGAAGTAGAACATATAAACCCCTCTACATGCATATATATGTTCACCCTCCTTTCCTTCAGTTCATTCTTTATCAACTTACTGGATGGAGTTCTCAATGCGTGTGATGGTGAGGAAAGCTGCTAGGTTTGCTGTGTAAGAGGAGATGACAATCAAAGCAAAAAGCCACCAAGCTCCCATCATCAGTCGGGTTGCCAGGGTTGTGTATGGAACCTCTCCTCCTGTGGGGAAGAAGGGAAAGCAAGAGTTTTCATTTGGCAGAAGGAAACCCAGATCCTCATTGCTCATGCATTGCTCCAGAGAGCTAGGCCTCAAGGTCAATGGGGAGCTACACTTCCTATGCAATGAAAAGTACTGAAGGAAGCCCACAGTGTCAGCTGTATTTAACTTTTTTTGATACTGCGCTGTTAATCACAATTCATCTGCCAGTCCTGTCCAGTAATGGAAATAGACTTCAAGATCTAAGAACAAAAGCAGCAAAAGTAAATTCTTACAACATTCTTTCCTCAGAGATTTTATCTACAAACATTAATTAAGGATTTTTGTGATTTAAGGAACATAAAGTTAAAAAAAACCAATTGAAACAGAATTACTTTTCACAGTTCTGTAGGCAGGCATATGCTCATGAGAAGCATGTGTATGTGTAGAACTTGCTGCAAGTGAACTTGGACATGCAAAAATCTAATCGCATGTATTGAGAAATGCAAAATTGGTTTGTATTCCCATAGTTGCTTTCTTTTAAAAATCCAACTACCATGTAAACAGAACATTAGCAGCAATTAAACCTACCAGGAGCTGCACACCACCACTTATGCGACCAGAGCCAAGTTTAGCAAGCCATGAAAAGCATTTTTTCGTTCGAATTGCTGCTCCCAAAACACACTAGTTCAGAGTTTTGAAATAACTCTCAGTTGAAAACATACAAATGACAGATTTTTAGATGAAGGAAAATTCACTGTTCTAAAAACACCCATTTTGACTTCAGTGTAAGTTTTGTCACAGCTGCAAGTAACTAGGCGGGGGACAGGTGAATGCAGCAAACACCCACAGTCAACTGCTTAGAATTTCACTCTTCCTCTCACCCTATACTCAGCAATTTGAAAAGTTGTCATTATTGCTGAGGTAGCTTTCTCAGGTGCAAAATCTTACAATGGTACAATATCTGCGATTTGTGCAAAAGCCAATTGTTACAGATTCAATCATCTAAGTATATTGTGCTGAATCTTCACTTATGTAAATACTCCTCCACGTTTCCCCAGCAAGTGAGTGTAAAGGAAACAAAAATTACAATTATTCTTATTCCAAGTAGAAATAAATTTCAATTATATACACAAATTAGATATCTCCTACCAAATCCACTCTTCTCTTTCTTTGTCAGACCAGCTCCACCAGCCCCCAGTAGACCTGGCCTACTAAATTGAGTCCCATATTCTAGATAGCCAAACCCCTGACTATAGCACCACCCTTCTAACCATTTATTAACCTGCCTAATCCTCCTCGCCTTTTTAAGGTCCTCCCCTGTATCCTGGAGAATTGAGGAAAAGGCAATCTGAGCTCCAGAGCCCCTAACCACCTCTCCCAGGGCTCTGTAGTCCTTCTTTATGTTTTCTAACCTGATGAAGTTTAACCATGACACATCCAAGGTCCTGCACCTGGGCTGGAGCAATCCCAGGCACAGCTACAGGTTGGGCAGGGAAGAGATTCAGAGCAGCCCTGTGGAGAAGGACTTTGGGGTGTTGGTCGATGAGAAACTGAACGTGAGCCGGCAGTGTGCGCGCGCAGCCCAGAAAGCTTTCCTATACATTGTAATGTATGTTTTCCCATACATTGGTAAGGTTATCCCCAGTGTTTACTGCTACCTTTTCTTTTTTAACACCTGTATTAACAATAGACTTTAAAAAATGGTGAACGCTTGTCATCCCAAGGGCTTTTACTTCACCCAGGTGTTTCTGAAGTTTTGTTCCTGTCCTGGGTTCAGCAGCAGCATTCATTTTTTCTCCTTCCTGGCAGCTGCTGCAGCGCTGTGTTTTTGATTTTGGGCCTGGGAACAGTGCTGATAACACCAGTGTTTTCAGTTACTGCTTGGTGATGTTTAGGCCTGCCAAGGACTTTGTGAGTTTCATGCTCTGCCAGGGAGGAGGGGAAGCCAGGAGGAAGGAGAGACAGGACACCTGACCCAGACAAACCAAAGAGATTGCTCCATACCACAGCACGTCATGTTCAGGATGTAAAGATGGAGAGCAGAGACCCGGAAGGGTGGTGCGGGTGCACGGTGTGGGGCGCACCGCTTGGTCAGGCTGGGGACTAGTGGTGAGCTATTGTATTCTCTTTCCTTGTATCTGCCTTGTCATTATTATTATTGGTGGTAGCAGTAGTGATTTGTGTTATACCTTAGTCACTAAACTGTTCTTATCTCAACCTGTGGGAGTTGCATTCTTTCGATTCTCCTTCCCATCCCTCCAGGAGCGGAGGGAAGAAAGACTGGGGAGTGAGTGAGAGAGGACTGTATGGGTTTATAGATTTAAACCACGACAGTTCCTAATTCACAGTTGTGCCTTTATCAACGGTCAATAACTTAAGCACAATGCTTGCATCCAAGTACATGCAAAATACATACCAAAATAATTAATCACTCCTGTCTGTACTCCATAATGTTTGCACTGATGCTTTTTAAACCACTATTTCTAAAGCAGAACTGACACTGCAACTGCATAGAATCATGATTTTTAAGTAGTACAGGCAGTGTACTCCACCTCTCCTAGTGAAAGAATCAAAGAAATACAGAAAGAAACAAAAATCAGAGGAGATCTCTTAGTACCATGGTATTATTTCTTTGGCATCTATTAGGAGACTTAATGTGATACAGTCTTGTTCTATTGTACTGTTTGCTAAAACACTCACCGCACCCTGACAGCTCACCTTAAGAAACCTCTTCACTCCCCCCAATTTTGTTTCAATGGATAAAACTTTCCAGAGTTTTCTTTCAGTCCAATTTTACTCAGTTTTCTCAGTGCAGAAGAGCACCAAGTTATTCAGGAGAGCAACGTTCAATAGTTTTTCATTAACATTACCATGAAAAAGAGCTACAGACCTAACAGTCACTATTGTTGACCACAAATTAGTATGCAGAAGGGACATGCATGGAAAACTGTCTGATCTTTCCTTGCCAGCATCTAGTATAAGTTTCAGGTGCACAGACATCTTTATGGATGACAGCATATTCTAGTTATAGGGGACTATGCATAGGACACACAGTGCAAGGGTGGAAGAAGCCAAGAAGATGACACAAGACTTTCCCACCTATTTTTTTTCATATCATACCTGCAAAGTTTAATAACCCCTAAAGGCAAAGGGAGGTGCCTGATGCCATGTAAACACATGTTGGTGACTAGAGTAAATTTGACACCTTATTCCGATAGTAAAATTTATCAATGGAAGTTAACATGCTGGTCGTGGTTACACTAAAAACACTACTGTTGTAGCATGCCAAGCAACACATTAAAAGTACTCAGCTCTACTCATGAAACTAATGGAAATCAAAGAAGACACTCAGCAGTCCTGGAGTTTCTTTGTCCTCTTGAGAGACAGACCTCAAATGATTATAGAGGCTGTATTATTCTTTAGACTTGACCTTCCAACACACTGCCAGAAGAGTGTAAGGTGGCACAAAATGCCACTACCTGTAGATCACCTATGTTGTAGCTACAGCTCCTAGTAAAATTCAGCTGACACTTTTGAGGTGTACTACCACTAATTTAAAAATATATTCTGCCTTTAAAATTTTCAGGTTGGAAGGAAAAGATATTTCCCAGAGTAAACAGAACTAACAAAAATCAATCTTATTGGGAGTTTTCTGAAAGACCTGAATTACAGTAGAAGTGACAGTGAAAGAAATTACTTTCAGTCCTCCCACTCTCATCTAACGCAGCTCTCCTTCATCAATCCTAGACCCATTTAATGCTGGCCTACTTCAGATGACAGGCTTAGACTGCAACTTATCTTATGAATTTTTGTTTATTCCCATTTCTTTCCAAGTGCTTCAAGCTAAATATTAGAAGGTAAGAAAAATAAGGCATTGACTTGACAAAGCAAACAGTATAACGTGTAATTACGACAGACCTGAATATCAGGAAAAACCCAACTTAGGAGTTAAAACATGAACCTATACGATTTCCAAACAGATTTGTAATCATAGAATCATAGAATAGTTCAGGTTGGAAAGGACCTTAAGAATATCTAGTTCCAACCCCCCTGATTTTTTTTCCTATGATTTTGAGAATTGTGAAAAAGATATTAATTGTGATGGTCTTGGGGAATTCTAATACTATCACACTTACAAGAAAGGATCTTGATTGTGCCCGGAAAATGAAGGTGAAGAAATAATAGGGTGGGTTATGTGGGGACAGATTTTGTTTTTGTTTTCTCTTGCAAAAATTCTGTCCACAGTCAGTGAATTATCGGTCTTTGGAAAAAAGCACAAAGGACTGAGAGTTGGCTGCTGTTTAGCCTTTAGCTTGTTAGAACAGTCACATCAATTATGCTGTGCATCTGCAATTTCCATTTGCACAAATACAAAGTGTAGAGTTCTGTTGCAAACAGTTTAGATCAATGTATGTCTTACGTTTTCTTTGTGAAAAGGACATTAATAGAGAGTCGGTGTAAGGGGAGCAGTTTATATCAACAAACAGGCAAAGGCGTCTTATATTTCAGCTATTTCTGCCACAAGAAACAAAACCTGAAGTTTGACTGAGCTCTGTTATCTTTACAAAACTCTGCAAAGCAGAGCTCTTGAAAGGTGGAATCTTTCAGTGCATTAGTTATTGCTACTATTCTGTTAACACCTTTCTTGATAATATAATATTTTTTCCTGTTTTCAACTGGAAATATTCAAGTCAGTATAGGACAAAAAAATACTTTGCAGTCAATGAAGCCTGTACCTATTTCTACCTGCTGTGAAATAAATACAGTTTGCAAGTTGTTGGAAAATCTCTTATAATGAATTTTTATTCCTTTCTTTTCTTTTTTTACCCTTACTTTTCCATTCTGTCTTAAACATTGCAAAGCACATTAATTTCCATAACATACAAGCTGGCATGTCATAACCTGAGTTTGTAAGGTCACATTGTGTGCTGAAGTGACCATAGCAAGCATGACATGTATTCTTCAACAGGAGAATACAACCCCTTGAATAGGTAATGCCTTCCAAATAAGCTTGTAAATCAGAGGTTAGATTCCGTAGCCTTGCAAATATTGGCAGATTGCAGTGGTTTGAGAATAGAGAAGGAACTGAGCATGAGGCAGGGCTGGCAGCCCTGGACAAGGTCTGGACAAGCTCAAGAGCCAGCTATTGCTTTTATTCTCCACACCACCTGTTTCTCCCCTAGCATTTTGTCTTTATTAAAACATAGGTGTTTTGTTTTTGGTTTTATTTTCTTTTATGTTTTGTTTGCTTTTTAATTATTGTTAACATATCTATGAAGAGAGACTTTCAGGTATTTTGTTTCACACATGAAACATTTCTTCAGGTCTTAACTTCCTAAATTGAGAGAACTGCATCTAGGTATTATTATTACCGTTACTATTAGTACTGTGACAATACTCCAAATACATTAGGTCACAAGTTATACAAATTGCTTTTTTCATTCACTGGAAGTAAAAGGATTGGAGTGGAACCAATTTTTTTTCACTGGAGTGATTATAAAAGGTTCCATAAAATCAAAAAAATCAAGCATTTATTTATTTTATAAATAGTAAAAGTCATGTGTAGTGTGGGGTTTCGTTGTCAAGATATTTTCACATATTAGGTTTCTAAAAATAAACATGAAGTAAGTTAGAAAGTAAAAACACCTCAAAAGAGATATTTGAAACACTTAAAAATGTTGAAATGATTAGAAATGTTCATATTCTCTTCTATTTACCGTAAAAATAATTCAATGGACCCACTGTAAATTTATGGAAGTATTGATATTCATTAATCTTAAAATCTGAAATATTAGATAATTTTTTGATGTCTATCTTCCTAGAATATAATTGATAGAGGAGATATTTTCACATACCTACTCCAACAGTATTAGATCTCTTCTGAGTTTATAGCTAGCCTATTCTTTCTTCTGAACACAAGTCCTTTATATTTCAAACACTGTACTTAAAGGACAAACCAAACTTACCCTGTCTTTGCCTATACCGAAAATCTGCTTGTGTATCCTCTGTCATCAGCTTCTAGCAGTATTATCTCTTCTTAGATACTGTTCAGTCCCTGACTTGGGTGCAGCTCTTAGCAATACATCATAAAACATTTTTCTATATGCCACTGGTGCACTTAGCATGGACATGCTTTGGCTTCCTTTTTCCTCATAATTTCTACAGCCTTTCTCCTTCTTATCTGGATGATTTTGAGGGGAAGGACTGTTATTGTTCTTTTTTGAGAAATGCTAGTAGTTTGTATAAATACATATCCCCAATACCAAACTTTTGAATGGTAATATCTTTTGGAACTCTTAAGTCTATACTTGTGAAGTCTTTCAATTTGTTACATCCATATATTAGAAGATAGAAGAAACACTTGAATTGAAGGTCTTTAGGTTTTACAAAATATTTTTGGTCAGCTTTCTAAATAATCTGCACAAGACTCCAGGAGTCAGATTTAGAAATAGAGGTCCTGGAAGATCTTTAGCAAGCTCTTTAAAAATGTTTGGGTGAAATTTGTTTGGATTTGCTGATTTGAAAATGTCTGATGTTAGAAGCTGTCATTTAACATTCTCTTGAGTTTCTATTGATATGAAAAGTATTTTATTTGCTTTTAACAAACACAGAAGAGAAATATTTATTGCCTTTCTGGAATAACTAATTTGAATGGCATCACCTTCACCTAATGAACCATTATCATTAAGGTTTCTTTAGCTCCTAATAATATTTTCAAAGCCCTCCTCCCTGTTGTCCTCAATTCTGACTTGCCTCTGTGCACACTTGTCCACCATGGCATTCTTCCTGAAGTCAGTAGCTTCTAACTCTTTGGTGCCATTAATGCTCCTTTTTCTTTCCCCCTGCTCTACATGTGCATTCAAAATGTTTCAACTTGGGCAGCCTGAGACATGAAACATACATAATTCAGACTGAATGCTCCTATTATATCTCACATCTTCCCCTACACATTACAGATATGCACTATAGAAGCCAATCATCTGCTACTCCAGTGTGATTTGGTGGCCTGCAGCAGACTGACTTCCATCTCATTTTGTGCTCCAGCTATTAGCACTTAGTCCCACAAGAAATCAAGATCCAGTCTTCCTCAATACCTCTTACAAACCTAATGCCATTTTGACATAGTGACACTCTTCCCCTTTTGCACACCTTGATCATCTGTCTTTCAGTACTTCATAGTGTCATATGTTCCTAGAAGATTTCAGTAATCTATATTCATGAGTAATTCTAACTATTCTTGTTTATTACTCAGATTCCTTGTACTGGTCTATAGGTGATTAAAGAATCTGTTCACTTAGTCATTTGGTGCCCTGATTAATTTTTTTCCCCTTTAATGTCTTACTTCTGAACTAAACAATCATTTCTCTCTCATTTGTTGTTGTTAGTGTAATGATTCACTGACTAATCTCATTATGCTTGCTCCCTGGAAGATTGTTTCCTTTCAGCTGGGTGGGAAGCTCTGCCCTCATTGCACTCCCAGAAGGGAAGCAATGATCCACAAAAGAAATCTCTCCTCATTTATTTCTCCCCTTTATGTGACAGAGAGAATATCTGAGACGATCTTTCTTCACCTTCAGGCTTATTTCAAATCACTCCCAGTCATCTGAAATCTGTAAAGTAGTTTGAATGCACTTTATACATTCTTATAGGTCTTTATCAACAAGTTTGGAAGGCAGCTAACCTGATGGTATACGCACAACCTTGTGTAGGTTGATGCAGGCTCCCTCCAACCACCCACCAAGGAGGGCAGGCATGAGCCAGCTCCAATCTGAGAGAGAGACTGCCATGCTACCTTGTCACTCTTGGTTACTGCTGGCCAATAATCACCTCAAAGTTGTGTTTCGTATCTTGCAGACTCCCTCTGAAAATCCTCCATTTGCTACTGCTGTGCATCTGTTTGGATGTGCCTTTGGCATTTGGCTCGCATACTAAGGCTCATTGCTCAGCTGTTTCCTCATTAATAGGAAGAGATTACCCATGCTGAGATTTCAAATGCTGGGGCTAATCAAGGACCAGCAGCACTGCCACTAAGCTCTCATCAAGTTGCAGCCCAGTGTACCCATCTGATAAATCTGGTCAGAGGGCCTAGACACATAACCTGATGGACAAACAGATATATCCAAAAGATGGCGCAAATGACTACTTACAAATTATTTTACTTGAAACATAAGATCCTGTTCTTTGAAACTCTCCTCTTTGGAGCTAGAAAATGCTCTAGCACCAAGGAAAAGGGTAGTGCTACCCGGTGCAAAGCATTTCAGCCTACTACTGTGCTGGCTCACCACTGGGTTAGCAACCTACAGGCTGTTTGTAAGTTTGAGTTTCTGCTACTTCTATTGTCAAATTATTTCTCTATCTGTCTTCAAACACCAAGCCTGCCCACCTTGCTGTTTCTACTGTAACCACTTCAATCTCGTGAGAGAGAGCTAATCATTTGGCCACCAGATTCCCTTGTAAAACTGCCAAGATACATCAGGAACTATCATAGACACCCTTGATTAAAATTTTGTTTCAAAATTAATCTACCTGCAGAAGTCTGTCAGACACAGCTATTTACTACATGCTTCCAATCACTTGTTTATGCAGAGCCCTCCTTTTCTCCCTGGATCTAATTTACACACAACAATAGTTAGAGACTCTATAAAGCTGAAAAATAATTTGTGACAATAGCACTACTAAGGGCGAATCAAGGAGGGCAGACAGACACAACATCCCTTTAGGTAAATGGGAGTTGTACCTATGAAGGTCAGCTTTAACTCTGTCCTAACAAGCAGGTACTGAATACAGGCTTTCTATAATGTTCACTATTTGTATTTTGAAAACAAATGGGTCATAGCCTCTTTTAAATCACTCCTAAATTCTAGACAATGAAGGATTCAGCCTCAGAATAATCTAGGTAACACTGTACTCGGCTAATACTTCTGAAAGCTGCTTTTTTATAGCTGTAAAACTATTCCATAAACCAAACTGCTATTCATCCTAAACCTAATGATCAGGTTTGCAGACACAAGAAAGCAGAAAATGAAAGCAGAGAAAAATTGCTTCATGGGAGAAGCGATACCACTTCAAACCCCATATTTAATGGACTTTGTTTAAGGGTATATTAAACAGAAATGCAAGCCTCTGATTAAAAATGAGAACAGTACAATGATGAACATTTTTACTTACTTTTTCTACTCAGGAAATTTTAGATAAAACCCACACATTTAAATATATACTGAAAGTATAAAAAAAGTCTAATAAATGCACTCCAGAAGAAAGGGATCTAAAGTGATAATGGAAAGTCTAACCCCTTTTCAGCTGAGCTGAGATTCCAATTTTCTGCTTCACTAGCAATGATAATGTTACAAACAGTATTCAATCATTAAATTAATTCCCATTAAATCAATGTCCTTAAAGGCCAAACAGTCCTTTAATAATTACCTGATTAAAATGATGTTAGCATAACATATTAGTTATACTATATTTATAATTCCCTTCCCAACAATAAGTTGTTTCTTTCCACCCATCTTGCTGAAACAGCAACAATGAGGGCAAAAGTTGGGAAGGGAAACATGTCATGGCACTGCAAAGCAAATGGCAGTAGTCTAGCTTCTCCTGGTATCGGTGGTACTTCAACAACATACTTTAATCAGACTTGCATTTCTGCTATATAATATTTACAGTATGAATCTTTAAGAGCTATAGGAATTAATTTCTGGCTGTTAAGCCTAGACCAACAAAACAAATTACTTATTTTAGATATCAGCAACTTCGCTGTGGTCAAATTCCATCTTTCTGTGGAATTAGCAAAACAAGATGTTTTCAGTTGAAAATCAAATCTAAATACATCATAGATAAAATGTTACAAAATGATAGGGTGTAGTAATTTAATGCCAATATACTGTTGTGACTTGTGCAACAGTTACGTGAGACAGTGCTTCTAAAAGTTCTGGAAAATGTATCATAGAAGTATATTTCATTTTTCTCTTCTGCTGTCATTACAAAAGAAGAATAATAACTGCAGCTGAAGTTTGAAAATGATGTCTACTTGTATTTGCTGAAGTTACTGGAAGCTCTTAGATTAAATTACTATACTTATACTACACATATCCAGATGCTGAAATATCATGCAAGTCTTGATATTTGAAAGTAAACCTTTTGATTGCTGTAAGTATGATCAGATTGGAACTGTGAGGTTTGCTGCACACCTCTAATGAATAAATTGGCCAAAATCTCTCATGCTAATGGTGCTGAAATGCACTGTTTTATCAGAAGACTTAGCAGGGTTTCAAATTCAATTTTGGGGTTACCAACTACAGTACCATTCAATTACATAATGATAAATAATTGTGCAATAAGCCTAGCAATTTTACCAACAGCTGTTTGCTCAAAAGCAGCTCTGACCAGATAATGTTTTGTTGCCACTTTTACAGCATTGGACAATAATTTCACATGATATAATTACAAACACAGACACAGCAGAGGCAAACACAGACTAAAGCTCAAAGTACACGGGTAACAAACACAAGGAGCTGTTGGGGATGCTCTTCTACAGCACTGTGAGATAAGATTTAAGATTGCACCCGATTGCATGCCCATAGAAAGGCACTATTTGCAGCCACTGAGAATACATCAAAATGATATATGCTTGCTATTATTTTAGAGAACATTGGCACCCAATCTTAACAACTAACCTGGAACACTGGCAATCTTCTGATTAGATTTCCAGAGGTGCTAAGACCCAATCTCCCTTTTGCTAATGTCTGGATACGAATGCTCTAATGCCTGAAATGATCAACCACAATTATCATCTGTGGTGCATACTCATAAGTAGCTAGGAAGCTAATTGTAACATAGTGGCGGCCTTTCCATAGACTACTGACAGTGTAATATGTAGTACCTTCCGGGATGTCAAAAAGAACTGTGCACAATGAACTGAAAACAGGCCATCTGTACAAACAATTAACATTAAACTCAACAATGTCATTAATGAGGTATTAGAGCGCTGCTTTAGCTAAGTGCCTGTCAGGAAGGACATTATGAACAAGAGGGAGAAAGAGTCCCCTTTGGCTGAAACTGAGCAACTATGAACCAAGCAAAACAAAAGACAATGCAGTGAGACCATAAGGACAAACAATAATTCCAGTAAAGCCTCCATGTCTTTTGGCAGGAGCTTACCCCATCATCTCCCATCATTTATTTATTTCATTTTTTTTTACCTCTATGTAGCTCTGTGACTCCAGATTTTGGGAATGAAGAAAATTTCTGAAAAACAGATCACATACTGAAAGACAGGGATTTTGCTTGAATTTTCAAAGTATTACGAAATGCTTTGAAAATCTGTTCCTGCAAGATCTCCAAGCATACATCATCACAGAGTGGTACCTGACTACTTCAGAGGCAAGTGAACCACAGACATCTCAGATACGTTAGCTCAGTTTTCAGGTCACTAATTCTAGTTATCCTTTAATTTTCAGAGTGCTCCTCTGCAATGAACTCCTAACCTTGCATAATTCAATCATCACTAATGCAAGAGTTCTCATTACATTCCTAAATAACACATTTTAGGATTTAGACTAAAATTCCACTTCAGGTACATCCTGTGATGTTGTTGTCAAAGTGATCTCTAAAATTCAGATGACCTAAAGTAGTACTGTGACAATTCATAGAGAACAGAGGAAAGAAAAATCCCATCACCCTTTTAAGTTTTACTGAGAATAATGCTATAATGTCATTTATTGATGAAAATCACTAATACAACTGCTTACGTCTGAAAGTTGAATAACCTGGTTTTTACTGCAAATCAGCTATCATGCAGCTTAAGACCTTGACTCAGATTTGTTACAAGCGAAAAGCAACTTCAAAGATGACTTTATTGGATAGTGAGGATTTTCCTCCTTGGGGATAGATATAGAATGAAAGAGGCTATTGTAAGAGCAGAATACAGGCTTGTACCTAAAAATGTTCTATTAGCAAGTACATCTGGGCATGAACAACGAATACTCCCACTCAACAGATTTATTATCACCGTTCCTTAGCAGCCTGTTTGCAGAAGACTTTCTCTTTCGCCTTCACTGTTATCTTTACTCTATCCTAGTGTGAGGGAAGCAGAGTCTTCAGTTAAAACTACATATGTTCTTTCACATCAGTTTCTGTCTCGTAGATGAATTTTTAACCAAATAACATCTCACTAACTTCAAAAGCCCTGAAAAGGTGAAGTCCTACTTTATGATCTCTCCTTCGTCTATTGACAGTGAAAGAGTAAAAATTGAGCAGCAGAAGGTTCCTACAGAAGGATGCTGCTATAATGAACACAATCTCCATAATTTGTGTGCTGGGAAGCTGACTAAATAATAAAAAAAAAAAAAAAAAAAAAAAAGAAATAAAAACCCCCAACAGCTCTCATTTTCCCGTATTTGCTGAGTGGACCTTCATCTCAGCTATTGGGAAAATCAACAGGACGGTAAACTTAAAAAACTATTCTTTGGTATCATTATTTGCTTCCTTTCAGTATTAAGTTTGGCCTACTTCTTTCATACACATTTTAATATTACAAGAGATCTGAGATAAAAAATCTCAACAGCTGGAGAAGACAGACTTGAGCAGCTTCAAAACCTCCTTGCTACACATGCCTTCACAGTTTGCAGACAATTTTCCTGGCACCTACCCACCAGTTGGTGTTATGAAGAGTAGCCTCATGGGTGGATACAGCTATGGCACAGCTGTTGCAGAGGAGGGGCTCCCCACAGACCAAAAAAGCAATGGAAACTACCATGGGTTCCCCTTTAAATCCATGTTCATCTGGTGCCTTGGATATCCTCTGCTGAAAAAGGCTGATCTTTTTGTAGGTGAAATTGCTGTCAACCAAACAGAGGGGGAGTATTTTTAATAAAGCTAAAACTCATTTCTCACTTCCTCCCTACCCTAAACAGCCAAAATTGCCAATTTAAGTGTAAGCTTCTCTGCAGAAAAATCAAACAGCAGGACAAGGAAGGCTTGCTTCTAAACATCTTTGCAGAGTAAAACGTGGGTTACAGTCCTCTTTCATGCAAGAAACGTTCAGTTCCTGGCTAAACTGTTCTTCCTCATTACCTCAATTAAATCTACATTATACACAGGTGAACCCTAAAACCAAAACTGATTACTTAATCTAATTTATCCATTCTTTACCCAAATGTAGTATGAAGTCATATTAAAAATCATAACAATTAAAGAAACTGTTCCAAGTAAAATATTCACCTTAGGATGCTTTTGAAAGAACACAGATGGATGGATAGATGCTACAGACATACAATTCTACTTCCCTTTCTGTCTCATTTGGTCTTGATCAGCATTTATACTATATCCAGACAGACATTACCTTTTCACAATCAATTAATCAGGCTTGGAGCTAGTCCAAGGGGAATGAAGATGTTTTTTTTTGGCTTTCACACCACCATTCATTTTCCACCTCCTCACAGAAGGTGTGTCAGACAGAACATCTCTAAATATACTGCCTCGTGTACCCAGTGCTATTACTCAAGCAAGCAGGTGCACACAGGATACTGAAATCATTATTTTAGAGGCCTCTGAGAACTGCCTGAGTCTTAACTTCAATTTAGGGGAAAATCCAAGCATATCCCCTGGCAGTTTAGTGCTAGTAATATCACATTGTTGCAAACAAATGCCCACACTATTGAACATTTTACTTGGAACATGCTTATTTCTTGGAACTATATTTTCAAAAAGAGACAATCAAATAAACTTCCAGAAGTGGTATGCACATAAAGCTGCATCCAGTGTTTGCAAATGTGCACTACATACATGACAATAATTCTCAGTATATGTTGTCAGTGATCACTTGTTACCAAACACATTTGAGACATAGGACACAACTGTCAAAATTCAGTTATTTTTTTATGCTGGGCAAACCACTGAGACATGAGGAAAAGGAGCATGGGTACCCTCAGGGCTTCAGTAACTTTTCTGGGGAGATGACTTTATGAAGGTATGTGTACAGACTAATACATAAGTCTAGATTTAGTATAATAAAATGTGAATTTCATAGAAACATAGAATCATCGAATAGTTAGGGTTGGAGAGGACCTCAAGAGCATTTAGTTCCAACCCCCTGCCATGGGCAGGGATGCCTGCTGCCCAAGGCTCTATCAAAACTGGCCTTGACCACCACCAGGGATGGGGCATTTATCACTTCGGGCAACTGTTCCAATGCCTCACCACCCTCACAGTAAAGAACTTCTTCCTAATATCTAACCTGAACTTGCCCTGTTCCAGTTAAAACCCATTCCCCCTTGCCCTATTGCTACAGTTCCTGATGAAGAGTCCCTATCTGGCATCCTTGTAGGCCCCCTTCAGATACTGGAAGGCTGCTATGAAGTCTCCATGCAGCCTTCTCTTCTCCAGGCTGAACAGCCCCAACTTTCTCAGCCTGTCTTCATACAGGAGTTGCTCCAGCCCCCTTTTCATCCTCATGGCCCTCCACTCGACCTGTTCCAACAGCTCCATTCCTTTCTTATGTTGAAGATGCCAGAACTGTATACAATAGTCCAAGTGGGGTCTCATGAGAGCAGAGGCACAGGATCGCCTCCTTCGACCTGAATTTGGGGGTTTCATGTTGAAAGGTGGAACTTGAATATCACAAATAAATCTGGTGATTATATGCTAGAAAAAAACATGGAGAATGGTTTGTTTCCTAACTTGTGTGGTATTCGACTTTTCATTTTCCCAGTTTAATGTTGTGCATTTTAGGCTCAGCAATTCTGTTCACTTTGTTACAGGAATATGCCAAGACATGGCATTAGCTTGAAGAGCAATTAAAATTGTTAATTAATGAGAATGGCATTTAAGTTTTGCTTTGTATCAGAAGATATGAAACATTTTTATGAAGGAAGATAGGCAATATCTCCATTTTACAACTGAGAACTGATATACAAGATATTTAATGAATTTTCTATGACCAGCCAGCAGATCAGGTGCAGAGTCCAAACTAGGAGCTAGGTCTTAGTCCTAAAGCCTTTATACTGGATCTTTTCTGATTTTCTAAAATTAAAATAATTAGGTTTCACCATGTGAAGATATAGTTGATTTCTAACACTTTTTTTTTTTTTTTCAAAATGCTTTTAAAATTTTTCTCTATTAAATACATAGAGATTGGTGTACAGTTAATTGAGAGAAAATGTCACTAAGAAAATATGTTGCTACAGCATAATGGTTTCCTACTGATAGGGATATGCTGAGAGTGAGATAAGCAAGACAGAGTAATTTATGAAGCAACAGCACACTCCAAGCAGAGGATTTCAGGAGGATTATATCACACCTTGGGTGGCAATACAAGTAACAGACTGAGAAATCGGAGTGGCTTTAACCATCCGAGAAGTGTTATAATAACTTGGAAGCACCAAGGCTTGGAGCCTATTTTACTGCTCTTATGAAAAGTAATTAAACAAGGCAAATAGTAAGGTTTGCTCATTTACTGGGCATTATGAACGTAATGGCCATTACAGACACCACTGAAGACCAACCAAAATGTCCAATTGTGACCAGCATTTTAAACTAACCAAAACATAAGGGGATAATAAAAAGGCCCACCAGTGATGCTTTCACATCACTCATTTCATAACTTTGCTAGGTTAAGCAAGAGTATTAAGATCTCTGAAGAAAATAATACCTTTGAAGGTACTACTTCAAGAACCTATTATCCTATGGTCAAACCCTATTCATAAAATGTTAATGAATGCCTGTTTTGTTGCAGTCACTGAGAAGTGATTAAATCTTGAATGATTCAGTCATTTTAAAAGTTCTTCCTGTTACAGCAAAGAAACCAAAAAATATTATCTGCCTGGCTCCCTTTCTTACAAACATTTCTAAGCGAAACAGAGCCTTGCATCTTTACCTGCCTAATCCTGCCAGACCAGTGAGAAATACCTCCTCTTACATCAAAATACAAAGTAAAATGAACTGAGTGGGATAACAGACAGTCTTTCTATTGTGTCTTTCATATGAGATGCTTTCTAACATTGTAATTTGCTACATAACTATTTTGTCTACATTCAGTTGAATCCTATTAAACTAAGTAAGCTTATCACTACATTCTGAAGCAAAATTTGAGAGGCTGCTCTCAAAATAAAATCCTCCAGAACATTCCTCTGCAAGTCCTTGATAAAAAGTATGCAGCATTTCACCTGTCTCCATAAACAATCTATTATACCAAAAGGGTTTGGAATAACTCTAAATCCTGAGCTTCTGTTTCTTAAATCATTACTTTTCTCCAGTAATGGTGAGAGCAGAGTGCTCTCTAGAGTATTTCATAACAAGAGCCCATAAAATAGTAGGAAGCTAACAGAAAACCTTCAGGAGATTAAACTAGGTTCTCAGCAAGTATAAATAGACATTGTGCCATTGCAGCGTGTTGATTCAGTTAATCTTGATGAAGTTTTTAGTAAACCAAATTTTCCCTCTGAGACAGTTCTTTGGTCCCTGTTCATATGGCAGATTTCCAACATTGGTGTGTTCTAATGAGGGCAAAATTTGAGGGAATCGCAACAGTACCATGGCTGAGGAGAAATAAAATCACAACTGAATAGAATAGCACAAAAGTTGACCGAAGACTATATAATACATCACTGAGATGACTGGCTGAGGTAGGAAGCGACCTCTGAAAGTCATCTTGTCCCCCATTCCAAGAATGGCCTCTTAGAGCCAGTTGCACAGGACCACGGACCATGGCTTTCGAATATCACCAAGGATAGATGAATATCCTAGGGATATACTGCCCCACTGAATGCCAGTGCTCAGTCAGCTGGGTGGCCCCCGGCATGCAGTGGTGCACGGGATTGTTACTCCCCACGGGTAGGAATTTGCACTTCTCTTGGCTGAGCTTTGTTGAATATATAATAATAGAGGCCTGAGGAAGAGCCAAGTCAATGGTGAAGAACAGGAGCAGTAGGACTAGTAGGGTCCCAAGAAGAATGTTACAGCATGGTGACCATCAGCTGCAGTGTGAGCAGGCAGAGAGCAAAACCTGTGAGGAGTAGACTGAGAAGCCAAGGGGGAATAAGGAGGGAGAGAGAAAGGAAACTCACTGAAAAGGAAGCCTTAACCATTTCTGTCCAACTGGTAAAAGATAATTTTGAAAAGAGGCAAAATACAGAGCTTTTGCCACCTAGTTTTCTAAGATGAGCAAGTGGAAAAGAACAAATTCAGAAGCCATTTACACACTAAATTTCAACATAGTTGAAATCCTCCACATTCTAAATCTATGAATTTGCTTTCTCTTTAGCAATAATCAACCAATTCATAGGTAACAGATGATATCTAAACTACTCATGTCTGAGTAAATAGTTCCAAGTCAGAAACATTTGTTTTCAAGATAATCCCTAGTGCTGCATGGCCAAGATCACCAAAGTGTCTCTGCCTTCTTAGTGGTCACAGTATATTGCAAATTAAGCAGGTATATTGGGTAGTAAGAAAAAGCATTTCGATGCACTAATTATTTTTTTATTTGAATGAAGGGCTTGAGAAAAAGAAACCCCCACCACTTATCAGTTTATATAAACTGAGCCTCTCCAGTTATATTGTACCTCTATCTTCAGAATTGTCTCTTCTAAGAAAAAATTACACATATCTTACAAATACAAAAATAATGTATGTAAATACATACACACTGATCTCTGTAATGAATGAATGTAAAACTAAAAGGGCAACTGAGAGAAAATATACCTTAGTGTTACGAGAGTCTCAAAACGGTACCTAGACTGGTCACTTCCACATGGGAAAAAAAAATTTGAAAGCCAAGTTCAAGACCTAAGTTTAAATGCTATAAGCAGCAGTGAAATTAAGCTTCAGTCTACGTTCAAGGAAACCATTAAAAATGCTTCAATTTTACAACTGAGTATGACAGTAATCATAGATCTGCCTTAAAAAACTATTGGACTGGTTTGTGCTGACTCCAATCTACAGTCAATGACACAGTATTTTTCTCTGGTTTCAAAAACTGCAAAGGTTAAAACTTGTTAATAGAATTTGTTCAAAACATCGGAGTCGAGGCTGAAAGAAAATATGAAGCGACACGGTGAACTGCAACTACCTGCTAAAATCTGCAGAATTTTTAACTCTTTCAGAAGAAACAAGTAAAAGGAGTTCTTTCCATTTTAATCAAAAGAGCTTGTGAGTTTCCCTAAAGAGAGACCTGCATTTTTGCACCAAAGGCATCTTTTGTCTTCAGAGCCGTGGTAGGCCTGGAGCCAGCCTGTGTGGTTGCAAATCATTCCTCTAGCTAGGAATAGAAAGAGAAGACAATGCCAGAATGTTCTTGCTAGCCCCAAACAAAGTGGTATCCAGTGGTATCAAAGCACTAGCAATCCTTGGTTCATGCTGCTTTGTTTCTGTTAGCTCAGGATACAAAAGCATCACTGGTTGTACATTTTGATTACAGAAATGAGTACCCTGTCATGGTTTAAATCAGAAGCTGAAAGACTTAAGTGAACGTGACAGTATATGAAATGTCCCATGCTGCCACACTTCAGATATGCCAATCATAATTAACAGCAACAGATTTGCTATTCCAAAACAAATAAAACCTGCAGAGTTTTTCTGCTGAATGAAGAGATGATGAGTGAAAGCAGAAGCAAAATTACCACAATAGCCAGTTAGCTTGTCAGTGGAAATTACTTTCATTTTTCTGTCTCCACAAGGGTTAGTAAATAATAATGTTTCAGCTAATAACATTTTTATTATATTCAAATTGAATGTGAAATACAGGCTGACATTACAAATGGATCTCTCTTTTTGCATTGGATTTCTGAGGTCTTCTGAGTCTTTATGTTTAAATTCATCTGTGACTTTCATGTATTTTGGTACCAACCCTATTTAATTTGTGTCATTTTTCCTTTTAGCAAATTAAGGGCTGTCCTGCTTGTTGTTTGAAGGAGAAATATATCTCCAGCTCCCCTCTCTCAGTAGGAACCAAGTAAATATATTATTCTAGTGGATTCTAAACAGTTGTGCTGAAAACCCACTTGCTAGGGTGATAAGGTCTCTCTTTACGTGTATAAATGCCTCTCACCTTCCAAGTTCTCTGAATGTCTGAAGTCCCACAACAGTTTTGGTGCTCCCAGCTGCCAGGTCCCACCATCAGGTTTCACTGAGTTGCACCTCGTGACCCTCTTGCCATGGGTCCTCACACAGATCTCCTTGAACAAATTTCTTTTTTCCAGTAAATTCCTGCCTTTTTCTTGTCATCTGGTGTCACTTCCTTTAATCTATTTTCTCCCTTATCTTCATGCTTAATTCAAGGCTTCTTTCTAAGCCCTCCTCAAGCATTCATTTTTACTTACTGGTCAAAGAAATCTTTTCTTTGTAGCAAACTGAGAACTATTGAAGGGCTCCCTTGACAGCTACTACTCTGGACCTACGACTTAGGAAACTTTGGGACATCAGGCAATGCAGGTTTACTTGGATAGATACAGAATCATAGAACCATAGAATAGTTAGGGTTGGAAAGGTCCCTAAGATCATCTAGTTCCAACCCCCCTGCCATGGGCAGGGACACCTCCCACTAAATCATGATATAAGGCAAACAATACAGATAGTAACTCATGGGAGTGAAGTGTGTGATTAAACTAGCTTTGCCTCCTTTAAACTTTTGCTGGGCAGTCTCCTATAAAGCTTTTAGGGACGAATGATGTTGGGAGTACACCAGGGATGCTAAGGCTAATACCAAGAAATAAACCTATGCAAAATTAGTTGCAATCATGCAGTAAAGAAACTAATTCACAAGTTTTAACCTAACAGGCAGACAGATGTAATGAGTCTAGTTCTGTAACAGACCAACTGCTCTTTCACAGTTGGATTCTGTAAACAATTACACTGGGGATATTTTGTACAGAAAGAAAACTTTATAAACCCACCCACATACATTCCAAAAACTTGTATAGCTCTCAGCTGGCTCTGAAGTATTTGGTTTTCTTATACAAAAATAATTCCACAACAAACATGAAACAATCTCTTCAGCTTTCCTCAGCTCACCATCATTGCTAAAAGCAAATGATAATTTTACAAGTAACGTCTCTAGATCAATGTGTTTAAAATCATATCTCTTGTGGTAACTTTAAACTTCAGCTTTTCTTCTTTTTGCTTTTGGATGGTGGTGTTAATTTAGTTTTTTTTTTTTTTTTTTTCTGTTCTAGGAATTTCATACTTGATTTTCATGCATACCTTTAGCTTTCATGGATGTCATCTGATTGTTCCTGACTAGGAATAAGATAATTTCTGCATTATATGTTGCCAGTGCTATCTAAAATGGTGCTTTTACCTACAGTGTTCCATCCAAATTCATGTTAAAATCCAAAAAACTAAGTGGGAGTGTTGAGGCTACAGCAGCCATGGCTCTTTGCAGAGCAGATGTTCGATGCAATTACAAATAGGTGTACCTGCAGTGCCAGTAGTGACTGATGAACAATTGCATGGGGATATGCCAGAAGGTATTCGTTCTGTTTTCCTGTCAAGTGTTATTATCTGGATCTTCTTTGTTATCATATAAAGCTGTGGTTTTGTATTCCACTTTGCATTACAACCCTGATTTGCAGACCAGAATTCTTAGTATGTGCCACGCCAACATCTGTAGTCCCTGATGTCTTCAGGATTCATGGTTATAGCTCTGCCAGCACAGGTAGATTGTGAAGAATTTGGGAATATAAACAGAATTGGAGAATAGCCTGGGCTACACCAGCTGCTAAAGGGTAATGAGAAAGCATTCAGGAAGGCCAGAGAAGGTTGAGTCTGAACATTATATAGGAAAACTGAGATATAGCAGAAGGAAGAAAGAGTATCATTTACAATAAGACCATTTTGCACTGGTGACTAGTCTAAACTTAGATCAAAAGCTCAATATCAACATTTTCTGACTGACTGCACAAGAACACAGCACTCACAATAATTCTCCAGTATATGCAAAATACTTTTTTTTTTTTTTCCCCAGAGGAAAATCATCTTTCTTTAATTGCAGTAATAGACAACTACAAATCAAAACAAGCTAGCATGTAATGCTCTAAGTATCTCACAGTTCCCACACTGGACAGACAAATGTCTTAGAAGCCTTATAGCAGAAGGCTTTCCAGTGCTTCCAGCCTCTATGGCTGTGGGAGGGAGTCCGGGAAGAGGAAGGTCTCTACGGCAGTGTTTTCTTTCACAGGCAGAGTCTCCCTCTGTCTCTTACCTTGTTGCACAAAGGATCCGTAAACAAACCACATGGAGTTATAGAGGGTTGTGGATGTCATGGATCCCATCTGAAGGCGTGGGGGGTTGAGCCAGTTCAAGAGGTAGACCAGTAGCCCTACTAAGAGCACAGTGCCAGCTATGCATGCCCACAGGGAAAGGTCAAATGGTGCCAAGCAGGCAAACATGTCCACTGTCTTCTCTGCCTTTCGAAGCAGCACACCCACCGAGTAGTCCATGTAACGTGTTGTGAAGTCCACCACATTTTCCCTGTCAGGAGTGATGGTTAGGGCAGAGATCCCTATGTCGGCTCTCTGAGAAAAGAGGAAGAGAGAACAACATGCATAAGTAGGAGCTATAGAAAGGATCTTCATTCCTCTGTGATTTAAGCAAGTTATAGAGAAGCAGATGCCAAGGCCAATGTCTTAAGTATCGTATATATGAAAACAGAAACGTCACTAAGGCTTGAACAGAATACCTGTACCACATGTCTATCTGTAAACAAACCTCACTTAGTGCACTTGGACATTAGCTTTCCATGTTGTTATTTTCCAAGGAATCAAAACACTTCAAATACAGACAATAGCTTGAGGAAATCTATTTCAGGTCATTCTTCTCAATCTGACTTACTGAGGCCATCACTGGATTTATGGCAAAAGGCAGACCTTGCGTATAGCATTTCCAATCAGAGGAAATTAGTTGCTTGACAGAACCACATGACATACAACATTTTGGTGACATGATGATTGTGACAAGGGCCACTGCACTGGGAGAACTTGAAATTCTGAAAAACACCGATTTTGGCTGCAGCCTGAAGGGCAGAAAAGCAGATGTTCTGCACAGTTCCTTTGTTATTAATTTCTTTATATCCTCTTGCTAAGCAATTCCTTTCCCAACATGTTCTGCAGGTACCTTGGACTCCCTTTGTGCCATTTAGGGCTTTTTTTTTTTTTTTTTTTTAATTTAAAGAACCCATTTCAGATGAGAAGAGGATGAATAAAATTCCTTGATCTAATCACTGTATTTCACAGCATGCCTGGGTATTAGGTCTCCAGAGACATCAGGCACAACTACAGGAGGTGCTATTTTACTTTTCACAGGTACAATTATTAATGCCGTGAAAACAAGAAAGAATATTTAAGACGTACACATTAACATAATTTTAAAAAGCCCAAATACCAAACAAAGACTATAAATTCTATATATTTTAATATGAAAAAGAGTACTTAAAATACTTTAAGCTGCTACTAGTTTGATTTAATCCATTTCTGCTCTGCCTAAAGCACAGTGTGGTCCTTCAGAAGGGGGTGAGGAGAGCATTAAGGCTTGAAAGTACTGTGTCAAATTTTATTAACCCTCTTGAACTTCTTACCCAAAGAATGCAGAGATTACTAGCTCCTTAGAAATGTGATGTGAAATATTAAGTGGGAAGGTACGGCAGCTGAAACTGATTAGAACTAAATTTGCAGATCATCTGGGCTCTTTTAATGCCATCTGCAAAACGCTCTGCTTTCCACGGTACAAACACACTTTTAATCACAGCGCACTTAAGACTTCAGTTTCAATGACATTAACTTTGTATTAATTGTCCACTTGCTTCAGAAAGTGGCAGAAGATAGCTGGAGGCCCGATGATTTGGACAAAAAAGCGAAAATATTGATTTGCTTGAAAGCCATAAATTAGAGCTTCAGCTTTAATTTGTGGGCTGGATTCTCTGGTGTCTTAAGTGAACCTGTGTTGATGTGCACAGCCGAAAGCATGGCTTCATGAATTCACTTCATGTCCCTTCCTAGCAATTTTTTGTGAGTGACGATTTAACTGCCCTTTGCCTATGGGCAGCAGCAAACTCAGTCAGTAATCCAAGTAAAAAATTCATCATAATTGTCCATGGAAACAATTGTGAATATAAATTTATTTTTAAAATAATTTACAAATGTAAAAGTCCAATGCTCTATAGCAACAGTTGCCAAATGGGAAAATATGGTTGTATTTACTGAATAGGGTTGGTTTGTTTTTTTTTCCTGAATATATATCAAAAAGTGAAACAGGAGTTCAGGGTTAAAGGAAGACATAACAAAACAAAAGGTCCTAGACTTCGCCCCTGCTGTTTAACTTCAGCTATGTTGTTAATTATCAGCATGTTACCAAAATACTTCCCTACCACACTAGATTATTGTGAGGTGCAAGATGTATTTGCAAGATGTTTAAAGATTTTCCACTGAAAAAAAATACACATAAGTAAAGATACTTTTTACCAAAAAATGGATTACAATAGGACTGAATCATATAATCAGAGAATAACAGAATAGCTAGGGCTGGAAAGGACCGTCTAGTTCCCACTCCCCTAACGGATACCTCACACTAGACCATGTCACGATTAATAGAATTTTCTTTTGGTTTTTTCTCTCTCTTTTTTTTTTTTTTTAACAAATATATTTATCCATGAAATACACTGAAGGACATTGCATGAAGAAGCAGAGTGTGTGGCATTTGTGGAAACACTGCTTCTGTTTTACTCTGGGCAGCAGTCTCTCCAAATTCCCCAGCATTATGGTTCTACTCTGGCAGCATTATGGTTCTACTCTGGTTATCAGCCAGTTATGACAGAGGATCAGTGTTGTCCTATGGAAATGTTGCATTTCCCTTGTCATACTGTAGCAGCAATCATGATATAATTATATCTTGCAATTAAAGAGTGGTAGTATAGTAAAAAATTGAAAGGAGAGAGTAAAGTCCTGACTTCTCAGTCCCCCTGTGTTTAACTGTTAAAATAAGAAAAAAAATTACACTGAAATTTGACAACTCATATTCTTAAATTACTAAATTGAGTCAAACACCAGTCTACCAACAACTATGTTTAGCACAAAACCAAGGTTAAGCATAACTTAACAGTTGATCTACTGATGGTGAGCATTCTTTATTACATATAGATTCTGTCGACTTGTATTAAAATTGTAAGACGAAAAAAATTAAATGCTTGTCATTAACATGTCAAATTGGATCAGAGAAGACATCCATTTGAAGTAGTCAAGGTTCACTTAATGCTTCTAAGATAGAAAGGCAAACACATGCAATTATGTCAATATTTAGATATAAAGCTGCCAATCTGAATGATAAACATGTAAAACTCTCAACTCGCTAAGTTTTTGCAGTACCAAAACCAGTTATCATCATCTTAGATGTCTGTTTAACACATTTCTGATGAATGAAACTGTGACTTCTGAAAATGACTGACTGAATAAAAACAGCAGAGGGCATTATTTTTCTTTACGTGACTGGCTTAAGAATTTATGTTCCTTAACAGCAGTTCTCTTGAGGTCATTGTAGAGCAACATAATCAGAATTGGAAAATCTAAAATAAATGTCTGACAAATGGGTCTGATAGCATTGTTACTGGTGTCACAGAACCAGCTCATCAGCAAAGCCTGAAATCCCTGAAATGACCCTATGCTATTGCTTAATAAGCATATCTCGTTACACATAGAAAGCAATCCTATGATGATTCTTGTGGTTTGTGATCAAGAACAGGAAAAATAAATGAATCTACTTTAAATTTCTCCTATGAGCCTATCATTTTATCCATTTAAAATATTAATTCTAGTTTCAAAGAATGACAGAAGCAATAAACCCGTGTTATGTAGTTATTAATAGGGAAGATAGGCTGAGAAAATTGGGGCCGTTCAGCCTGGAGAAGAGAAGGCTGCGTGGAGACCTCCTAGCAGCCTTCCAACACCTGAAGGGGGCCTATAGGGATGCTGGAGAGGGACTCTTCATTAGGGACTGTATTGAGAGGACAAGGGGTAACGGGTTCAAACTTAAATAGGGGAAAGTTTAGATTGGATATGAGGAAGAAATTCTTTACTGTAAGGGTGGTGAGGCCCTGGAATGGGTTGCCCAGGGAAGTTGTGAGTGCTTCATCCCTGGCAGTATTCAAGGCTGGGCTGGACATAGCCTTGGATGGCATGGTTTAGTGGGAGGTGTCCCTGCCCATGGCAGGGGGGTTGGAACTAGATGATCTTACTGTCCTTTCCAACCCTAACTACTCTATGATTCTATGATATGCAAAAATTAATCAGAGAGAAATTTTTGCTCAAGTTGACACACATACATGCAAATGACTGCCTTTTTACCCAGATATTATTTTTAACTCTCACTTTTTCCTCCCTGTTTGCTTTTTCCCTGCCTATGCCACTCTCCTTAGGAACATGTGATAGAAGTGTCTCATAAGAGTCTTCTAGTTGACTTGCAGTTTCTCTTCAAAATATTTAGGTATGTATTTAGTTTTCCTTTTCTGATGGGCCTAAGCAGAATCAGGCATTTTTCCCTATGCTAGTTGCTTCCTGATAACTCCTTATTGGAAAAAAAAAAAAAAATCCTAGCAATCAAGGTAGCATGGTGAAATGTGGGAAATAATGGTTGATGGATGTGAATATCCCCAGGAAGTTCAGAGCTGTGCTGGAACAAAAACCTACTGTCCTCTCCCAGAAGTGACATTAGCCACTTCTCTTGCCTGTCACACACGCTCATCCCTCTGCTGATGTGCACTTGAGGGCGACTAAGGGAAGCACTGTGAAAAGACACAGATAATTAACAGCAAGAGAAAGATTTGCAATAGAGTGTTGCTTCCCTGAGATGATTTTAGCATGCCCACAGAAAGCTGCTGCTCTCTGAACTGATCCTGTTTGTGAGCTGAAGCTCTGTGCGATGCATTGAAAGGCCTGGTCATTTGACAGTAGAGGGGCAAAAGCACCATGTTCTTCACACAGAGAGAATCTATCCTTTATAGACCTCCTGGCTCGGGCACTCAGCAAAGATTTCCATAGCATGGTTACATTCAGTATATTTTGACAGCAAAAGGTGTCAAGCGACGGAGCAAGGGTGTACCTAATATGGATCTTGACAATCAAAGGAGGGAAGGCTTGAATCTGTTTCCAAATTCAAAGACTTGTTGCTTTGATCTGCTGATTCCGGTTCTTATTTTAGCAGCCAATAGGGACCTTGTCTTCAAAGCTGGAACAGAGTGAACTTGAAACGTCATGTTCATGAGGCCAGCTGTGGATCTTGGGCATGTACTTGGCACCACAGGGCTTCTGTCCCGCACAGCAGCTCAAGCAGGGATGCTGCAAACAAGAGCAGCCTCAGACTGCTCTCACTGATACCAGCACCTGAATTAAAGCCTGATGAATGCTGAATCAGGTTAATGCAATCAGCATGTATTGATCTTGAACACAGAAATTATGTGCTCGTTACAGCGACTTCCATTTCATATGGCACACTGTCTGTAGTGGCCACAGATACCCTTCTCAGTGAAATGATCTCTACAACTACCTGAAAGGAGGTTGTAGTTGAAGGGGGTGCCAGTCTCTTCTCCCAAGTAACAAGTGATAGGACAAAAAGAAGTGGCCTCAAGCTGTGCCAGAGGAAGTTTAGGCTGGATATTCCAAAAAATTTCTTCACTGATAGGGCTGTCAAGCATTGGAACAAGCTGCCCAAGGAAGTGGTTTAATCACCATCCCTGGAGGCATTTAAAACATATACATGTGGCGCTGAGGGACATGGTTTAGTGGTGGACTTGGTTGTGCTGGGCTTAAGGTTGAACTTGATGATCTTAAAGTTTTTTTCCAACCTAAGCAATTCTACGTTTCTATGCACTTAGAAAGAAAAGGTGGCCAGTTTCCATTACTCTTGAGTGGGGTTTGTCTTTCGCAGAAATACATAGCTCCCAACTTCTGGCTCACGCATTAATATGCAAAGAGCACTCTCTCTGTTTCTGGACTTCCTCCACATGTTGGACAAACTATAATGCAATACTTGGTCAGGAAAACAATGAAACCTGCTGTTTTAAACAGGTTATACCTTTAATTTAAAACTATTCTCCACTCTTTTGCTCCCCCTTACAAAGTTGCCAAGCAGATTTGAGTTTTGGGAGCAGAAAGAAGTTTACAGTAAATCAGAAGGCAGCCTTTCAACAACAGCTTGCACTTGGTAAGGGGTAGATATACACTGGCTGCTCGCCCAGAGGTTCCCTCTTGCCTTAGGAGGCACAGAGAACAGGAGAGAACACAGTGAATCTTTACTGCTAATTATATGGGGGGTAAGGAAGATAAAAAATTGTACACTGACACAGTATTGGAGAAATGCATTTTCTGACTTCCAAAAGCAATTCCATTAACTCTTTGTGCTATCTAACTGTACAGAAAGATTCCATATAAATTAAGACTCATTTACAGCAAAACTTTAGCACACTGGTAAATCTGTTCCACTTATAACATCTACTTACAGTTCTAAGTGGTTACCACCTTAAGTGTGTTATTAGAGTTATTTGAGTCCCTGTCTACTAAGGGGACAAGAATGCCATATATATTTTTCAGTGAACCATTTGGTTTCAGTTGTTACGAGTTCTGTCTTATGAATCATTAATATCAAATAAATAAAAAATATTCCAGGCCCACTTCCATCTCTAGAGTCACCCAGTACTAAGACCCCTCCAGCCTGTGCAATGCAGTGGCCTACTGAGGCCCTTGCTGAGTACTATAGTACTGAGAATAGGGTATAGTATAACATCAGATATAAGGAGCAGACAAAATGGTAAAAATAAATCAACAGGCAATTGTGGTGTCATACCTCATAATTAGATGAGGGATTTTCTGCTGGTAAAGTTTAGAAGGGGAAGGAAAATACGCTTTTCTAAGTGGCTCCAGCTTATCAGCTATAATCAGAGCTTTGTAAGGCCATAGGGAGATAGCAAAGGAAGTTTATTGTTACAGTAATGGGGTAGATTATGAATCGTGCTACAGATATGTCATGTGTGGTTCTTTCCCATTTCAACAGGCTTCCTACTGCTCAGGAAGGCAAAATAAGTTAAACCTATTGCTATTTATTTTTTTTCCCACAGGGATTTTTTTTCCTTTTTTGATTTTTTTTCCTTTCCCCCCCTTTACTAGAAGCCTTATTTTCCAGCATTTTGCTAACATTTGTCTGAAGCATTGAACGATTAGGCCCTGTCTCTGACCAAATTTTTCCTAAATTCCACCTGCAGATTTAGAATAGCACTTCCACAAACAACCAGTAAGTTATTTAAATTAATATCTACTGCAGTTATTTAAGGAACACCAACAAATGTAGGTCTCTATAGCTGTAAAAGCTGCCTCTACAGGTTAACCAACAGCAAAGAAAACATGTATGTTCATGGCACAAATAAGACATCAGCAGAATATAGTCTACACAGCTTTTTCCCTCTCTATATGAGAAACTGCAAGCAGATAAGATGTGAAGAGTGGGAAAAAACTGGCACATTTACTTGGTTTAATTTATTTATGATACAGTATTGAACATCTAATGTAAAATTAAGTAGACTAAATGGTTTATTAATTACAGAATAGAGAATATACTACTCTTGATTTATGCATCTACATAATGTGTTATTATATATCAATAAAACATTTACTGTTGATTACATACTTAATCTATTCATCACACCAACATTTTTCTAAGTGCTATACATTATTTATGTAATGTATCACTAATTACTGCAACACCAATTTTTCCTCTTTCGAACAGCCTCTTCAACTCATTTGTGTCAGGTCTTGCCAAATTAATTAGGATGCTCTGCATCCCATTATTTGACTGTATTCAAATTTCACACTGCTGTACTTTGGTTGGAAAAAAAGAGACTGCCCTGCTTCTTAAACAGTTACCAGCAAGCACTATTTCTAGTTTTTTCTTTACCACCCAATGCACCTGGGCACATTATCAGATGCTGGCAAAACACAGTGAGCAAAGCGTTATCAATGACTCACTAAAAAAAGTTACTGGCTGGTGCAAAAATATGGCACATATTATTTAGCTTTATCACGTGACTGTATTTAGTAAGTTATTAATAACCTTACCTTAAATACAAGTTCTCCTATCAGTCCATTCCACGACCCATCATCCTGAGGACTCCCATACTTGTGATCTGGTGCAACATAAATTTCATATTTAAAGCCAAGGTAAGTAGCCAAGGCTTCCAGCACATCTATTGAGAAGCCTTGATACTTCTTCGGTTTTCCCAGAACATTTTCTGACACCATGACAAAGGGCTCTTCCTAAATGGAAAACAAAGGAGCTGTTAGTAAAGAAATTACATGGATGTAATTACACATGGATGGAAATTACACCATTACATGGGTGCCTCTGGCTGGTTGCCTCTGGACAAACACTTTATCTGGCAAACAACTAGTAAGTAATTCATGCACTCAGGAATGAAAAACATAGCAAAATAGGCCACACCAGAGAAATATGCATTTCTCTTGTCCTTATTCTGTAATCTGAATATAGAATGGTTGATTTTAAATAGTTCTATCCAAACAGCACCCATTTGATCAGTTTAGGAAGAATCAATTCTGGGACTTAAGTTTGTCTATGAGAACAACTGTTGAATATTCATCAAAAAATGACCATCATAAAGGATACAGATGAAAGTTGGAATTGGTTGATAAGATTTCCGAACAATATGCTTTTCTTTTCTTTTTCCCCAAGATCTTGTTTTCTCTTTTTTATATATTTCAAATAAAATTTTCAGATATAAATTATTTTTTGTTAATTTTTATTAATATTTATTTTTATTAATATTTCTAATAAATTTTTCAGAAATAAATTAGTTTTTAGCTAATTTTGTCTTCCGTCCTCCGCCATTACACTTTCTATTGAGCATTTAATTACTAGACATTCTCCTTCACTTTTTAATGAAACATAAAAAGAGATCATGTTTCTGAAGACAAAAAAAAAAATATGTGCCATAGATAGATCTTATTTTTCTTCTTTATTTTCTCTGAAGATACCTGTGGCCTACACAAGTAACAGCAAAAGTATCAAATCCCTCCAAAAAACATGATGGAACTGTAACACCTAATTTTTTTAACTATGCTACATTTTTGCCTTTTAATTCTTTAAATGGTGCTGTAATTTAGTATGAGTTTATCAGATATATCTATTCTGTGGTGCAAAAAGTTAGTTCTGCCTCATTGTGGCTCGGCCATGACAAGCACATTAAACCACTTCCCGACCAATTTCTCCCGGTCTGCATAATCCACAAGCATACAGAAAACAGGTTTGGTTTTCTGTAGTATTTGTGGCCCAAACTTTAATTGTATCTCCTGAAGCATTTTTGTTCTTTAGATTTTTTTTCCCTCTATTACTCTATTAATCATCTCTTCAATGACTTTGAAGCTAAAGGTACTTTTCACAAACTTTTCACTAAATGTATGTAAATATTTTTAGTTTGGTAGGATGTCACTCTGTGTGAACAGATATCACTGAACTTTAGGCAGGATGTTCTCAGAATAAGAAAGCACCATTTGTAAATGCTTAAGCTAACATTCATGAGGCCAGCCACATGCTGAGGATGCTGCCAAAGAAGCAAGTATGGAACCAGACTGCACTGGCAGGAGACTCTTATCTGTCGGCAGTAAAACCAGAAAAAACCTCTCAAACCATCCCCAAACCAAACCAAACCCCAAATCAAATAAAACAAAACCCAAATAAACAAATAAAAAACCCAAACAAAAAAGCAAGAAGGGGTTGACTGTCTCAAGCTATTATTTCCCAGTTCTCAGAATTTCTTTCTTACAAATCATCCAAAATCAGCCAAATGAAATAAAAATGGAGGACAGCAAGTGCACATGATTTTTTTTTTTTTCCTAAGTAGTTTTCCAGTGCCTGGGTTTCAATGATACTGAAGAAATGAAGACTAAATTGATGACAGCCTCTCTTAAATGAAAACACAGAGTGAATTGAGCTTTGCTGATCACTTTGATGACAGATTCCCTACATACAGACTCAAAACTACTGAAAAAAATGTTTCCACAAAAAAAAAAAAATTTCAATTTATCAATCTATGTACACTATGCACAGAAGTCTCAAGATTTGTGTGTAAAAAGTGTATTTTAGGAGTTGATAATTTTCATATTAGAAAGGATTTATTCGTATCACTTCTAAGTTATTAGAAAATAATTGCTCCTAAACTGAATTTATATTCAGTAAGTTACAAAGCAATTTCTAATTGTACTGATTTAAAGCACTGTTTAAAATGCAGCTTGTCATGACTAGCTTCAGTCTTTCATTAAGCTATATAATACTGTTTGCTGTTGAGAGATTTGCCAAAAAAGCCCCAATGTCCAGTGTGCTATATATTTAATGAAATATAAATAGTCAAATAGCTTTATGCAAACCAACTAATACTTCTCAATTTCTGCTGAAGCCTGGAGCAGCAAAATATTTAATCACATTCCAATCCAAACAAAACAAATATATTGCTATGCAGGGCTTTTTTTTTTTTTTTTTTTTTTTGTAACTGTTTACACTTCTCAAAAGGCACTGAAAGAGGACAAAAATATTTGTGTTTAATTTTTCCTCTTTAAATGCTGCAGGCTGAAGCTATGCCTGTTGTCCTTTTGTACACTAAGAGGGTGCTATGGGAGTTCCTATGGATAGTCTTATATGTGTCATCAATACTCGTGTTAAAATGACTGCCTCCATCCTTAAGGCGGCAGATCTTGCAGAAAGAAAATCTGCAAAACAAACCCAGCCAATACATTTCTCACCTACTGAACAGAAAAATAATAAGAACAAAACATAAGCTCATGGAAAACAGGTGTCAAGAACTGCCTAGCTAGCTGATGAATTTGGAGGTGGCAAAATTCACCTGTATGATGAAGCATCCATTCTACCCCAAAAAATTCAAGAAAATCCCGATACAATTTTTCTCCAAGGCAAGTGGTAATTCAGACTATACAAGCAGGTCTAGCTCAGAGAAGCCGTACAATCATGATCCTTGCAGATACTCAAAACTCAGTTGAACAGTCCTGAATAACCTGCTCTAACACTAACCCTGCTTCACACAGATGTCACCCAAGGGTCCCTTCAAACCTAAATCATTCCTGGATGCAGTGAAGTCACCCAAGGAAGGCCACTGTTCCCGCTTCTCCTTTTCTTCCACTTTTGGAGCACTTCCCTAGGGAACTGATGAGTCTCTGTGAGGCAAGAGCAGGGAAGTCTGGAAAAGCAAAGAAGTCACAATCTGCACGGCTGAAGAAAACGAAGGAAGAAAAAAAGGAAATGAATGGATTGCTCTCCCTTAACTTCTTGAGTTTGCTAGATGGATGATCTGCCCCACTGGGCCCCATAGCTGTCAGATGTATTTAGCGATGGCTTTATCCAACCTCAGTGGCAGACCCTTCTAATACAGAAGGTGCTTTCCTTCTACTTTACCTCCAGTGTGCTTCCTTGTCAACTGAATGTAGCATTACTAAGCCCATGATAAGGGCTTCTTCCCAGAACAGCTGCGCAGTTCTCACTGGCTGTTTTCTACTCACTATCTAAGATGTGCTGCCCTGATAAGAGGAGGGTAGATTTAAGACTTGATGTGGATCAAAAGGATTTCACACAGGATTGTGGGTTAACCCTAGTAGACAGATAAGCACTGCACAGCCTGAAACAAAATGAAAGTCAGTAGCAAGGAGGTAAAGTTTATATTAGAATCACAGAATCAACTAGATTGGAAAAGACCTTTAAGATCAAGTCCAACCTTTACCCCAGGACTGCCAAGACACTACTAAACCATGCCACTGAGAGACTCATCTACATGGTTTTGAGCACTTTCAGGGTCAGCGATTCTACCGCTTCCCTGGGCAGCCTGTTCTGATAACTGATTACCCTTTCGGCGAAGAAATTTTTCCTAACATCCAGTCTAAATATTCTCTGGTGCAGCTTGAGGTCATTACCTCTTGTCCTGTCGCTTGTTACCTGGGAGAAGAGACCAACCCCCACCTCACTACAACCTCCTTTCAGGTAGCTGCAGAGAGCGATAAGGTTCCCCTGATATTGGTGAAGCTGTGAATATTGCTTTTTAAAACTGTAAGAAGGCAAAATCTCGTTTAAGAGATGATTATTCCCTGAGCAAGAGAAGCTGCAAAATACTAGCTGACTCACACTATCTTAGGAAGCCTAAAGGCAGACCCAAGTTACAGCAACATGGCATAAAAACCTGAAAGTGTTGGGAAAAATGACATGATAGTAGAAGAACATTGGAGGAGCAGCTCACAGAAACACTCGTCTCCATTCATTTACCTTAGTATCACTAGGCGTATAAAACCTTTTAAGGAAGAAGTTACACACTGAAAAGCCACACATCTTCTTTCCACCAGATCAACTAGCTATCTTCTCATGCAACAGCTCTGCTGATGCTTGGTTCATTAATTAACTTAGTTCAAGCACTCAACCATCACAAATCTACTCATTCTTTGTCAGATGAGTTGACGCAATTGCCAGGGGTCCAGACAAATGCCAGAGCAAGGATAAGCACTGCAGTAAGACTGAACAAACAGAAGTGAAGTACCTAGAATGTGCCCTTTATGGTGTGAAGGAATGGTTAAGCAGCCCAGACATCTTACCCAAATATATTTTCAGATGTTCAACACGATATTATTTGAGCACATTTAACACATCAGGATTTACCACTGAAATACTTGGTCGAGTAAGAATTATTATAATAATTTTTTCACATGCAGAACCAAAATGCTCAGATTTCATGACTTGTACAGCTGAAAAGTGAATCCAAGGGACAAATGCCTTAACTGTAAACCATTTTCCTTTTATCTTAGTGCTTTCGAACATTTGTACTTACAATTATATCTGTGTTCTGACGAACCCTGAGCGTAAGAGCAGGAAAACCAATAGTGGAAAGCAAGCATTATATGAGAACTAAGGAAAGTGGCATCCAAAAAATGAGATCTGGACCCAGGGAGAGAAATGTCTTACTCTTGAAAGGACTGCTTGCCAGCATAAAAATTGTAATGTGCCCTAGTCCAGGGAGAAGTGATAACAGGACAATATAGGCCCAAAAAGGAATGTCACACATCTAAAACCCATCCCCCAACCCTGAATTTTACAAAGGGTAGCAGGTAGAGAATTAGTTTTGTTTTATTTTAAACGTAACAGTGGAATCAGAAGTTGGTAGTATAGTTCTCGGAGCAGTCTAGATTCAAGGCTAGTATAAAGAAATGTTGCTCTTTCTTGCTTTTTTCCAACAAGATAAAGGGCTAACAGTTTTGCCTATTCAGGACTTGGGTTCTGGTGCACATGGAAATGAAATAACAGCAGGTTTTTGTAAGCATTTCACGAGTCTAAGATTGAAAGAAGAAAATAAAGTTTTTATTTATTCTGATGAAATTTGCAGACATGTCCCAAAAATTTGGATGTAACAGTTGATCTGAAGTAAACTTTTAATATTCTTTACTACACCACCTAATAAAGTTAAAAATGAGGGAGAAGAGAAAAGCTTTTGGGCTGAGAAGACCTTCACCTTTGGAAACAGAAGGAGCAATACTTAAGCTAAATAGCAGAAAAGAACAATTACCCTGAGTTTAACTTAATTAATTAGACAATCAAAGAGAAACACTGGTTTATAAGTGTGCTACAGAGGTGGGTGATAAAGGCAAGCAATAAATTCTGGCCTTTGAGGAGGCAGGGAGGGAAAGCAAGAAAGCAAGCACTTGTGAAGCATTCAGGGACAACTTACACATAGTGGAAAAAGCATACCCCTAAACTGAGAGTCTCTATTCAGGATGATTTTTGGAAGCCATTGGAATAGTGGCTTTAAATTCCAAGCTTTGATAGTCATCTTCTATTTCTTCAATGAAAATCAGGTTTTGGAGCTTCTGCTATTTTTTCATAGGTTCTCTCTTTTTGGACAAATTACAGAAAACTCTCTTGAAAGAGCAGAAAAAGCATCATTTAAATCTTCAGCACAGCACTAACTAAATATGTAAGAGAAGAAAATGTTGCATTCAGTGGCCTGTGGTGGTCTCAGCCCAGTTATTAATGATTTTATGAACACACCATATCGTCAGGAGATTACTGAATGGGCAACAAGGCAGATTTTCTCTGTAATTACAAGGGTGGATTCTGTGGCTTTAAGCTGAGATTTATTTCAGGTTAGAAACTATATGAAACCATGGCACACTGCTCTGCTGCACTCACTTATGAGTCTGATGCTTGGTGTAATGATAAAAATGCTAAAAAAAAAAATTATGGTGGGACATACTTTATAATGGAAAAGCAAAACAGAATGTTTGGGATTATTTTCCGGAACATCTGAATCCTCTTTTCTCCTTAGCACAGGCAGAAAAACTTCCTAGCCAAGAGGCTATACAGAAATTATTAAGTGAAGAAAAAGTTATTGGTATTTCAGATTGAAGAAACTGAACACTTCTGGGATTTACAACACATGTTGGGCCTTGACTCTAAAACAGCAGATGGATGGCCGTATGTGCTTTAACTATGTTTGGAAGAGAGTTTTGAAATTAGGTAATTATATGGGTCATTAGAATTCATAAAGCATATGAAAATGACCTCTGTGTCCACTCATCAGAAATTTCTGAACACAATGGAATACACTACTTTAATATTGACACTCTGTACTCATTAAAGGGACTCTGTATTCATTAAATCCTCCCTTCTCCACTGAAAGTAGAGAGAGTGTTAAAACACAGAAGCAAGAAATGAAGTTCAGTTGTGGGCAAGACTGTCAATCTGTGCTTGGCACTGACTAGGAACAGTGGACAGACACATTAAGTGATTCACATAGCCCAAGCAGAGACTTGGCAATTGCATTAAATAAAAACTTTCACTGTGACATTTTAAAACTCCTATTACCTGCAAATATTAAGAAACTGCTCCCAAAACTGAAATTCACTCTCATTAGTAGTTCTCTCAATTCCCTTCCAATGGCTGCTGGATGACCAAGCAGAGCCATTATAACCAACAGGAAGCACTGTCTCATAAACCATAACCAGAACATTTTCAAGCTATTGTCTTGTTGCTAGGCATAATTACTTTTTCCTTGACTTATAAAATAATTAACCCCTTGCTTTTAATTGTTAGCTATTTTGCATTTCTTTCCCCAAAAGATTTTAGTGAAATATGAAGCCCTCAACACTTATTTTCCTCAAGTGCTTTATTGACCACTGTTTTGCGGATTTTACTTGGCTGGAAACAGAACAGCTTGTTATTTTTAATTGAACAGCAATGTACATTACTTCATGTTAGAATCAATGACCAAATTTTAATTGAAACATTTCATTCTCTCATTACAGAAATTCTCCCATTAGCAACAGTTATAAAAGTTGCTGCAAAACATAACACAATCCCCACCCCAAATGACACTAAAACAAAGATGAAGGTTTCAAACCTACAAAATCTTGGATAATTAAGGTATTCTTCTCATTCAATATCCTATCGCACTAGCGGGCTGTGTAACAATATTGGCATCGAAAAACACTCTTCTCAGATCCTGTGCTTTTCAAATATACTGATTAGAAAGTCAGTTGTATTAATAGAAAAGTCTCCTTGCCTGCAGCAAGAAGCTAGTTCATGTCCCAGAAGCTGCATACAATATTAAAGGAAAGGTATTTTACATTCGGCCTTTGTTTACCACTATCCTTATGCATGTGCTTAGCCTCTCATTTCTTTAAATGACAGCTTTACTGTCATCTTCAACAAGACATGAGCTTGTGCTTTCAGTTACAGTACTTTAAACAATATTTTTTCTCCTGAATGAAATGGTGGCTTATGAATTCCTTGTGCTATTTAGTTTAGTGCTATTTAGAAGAAACAACCAAAAAAGTGCTAGCCCCCCCTCCCCAAGACTTCCCATTGCTCTGCAATAGGACTAAGTCTTCTTTCAAAGCAATCTATGGCAATGGTCAATTAAGATGCGACCAAGCTTTGTGTATTGATTTTAATTCACAATAACTTAATGCACCTAATAGCTCTTTCTGAACCACTATAGTTATATGATTGGAATATGGATTGAAACTAGAAACAGTTGGAGTGTTTCAGAGTATGTCTAAACAGCACAACACTAGCTATAATGTAGCTAGCTCAGATACCGGAATTAGCAAAAGTGCAGTACGGGTATATAAACCTGCTGGGACCTGCATTATACTTCTTCCAGCCACCATACAAGAGCTCCTATTCATAACGAATCCATACAGTACTTCATGACATTACACTGTCAGGCAGTTCACATCCTTTTCTGTCTTGCATAGTATGGATAATTACAATCAGAGTAAGAACCACTTTCTGGCTAAAAGACAAACTTCTTGTGTACTCTGTGAACTGTATGATCACTCTGGAACACAAACATGCCCACAGAGCAGATAGGTAAGGGTCAGTGAGAAGAGCAGAGCTAAGGAGCCTTGAGAGGTAGCATCTGACATACAGGTGAGTTAGGTTGGTCCTACCAGATTTTGTGTTCAATCTACCTTGCTGTCAGACATTGGCCACTGCCAGGTCCCAAAACATTTGAATTCCTTGACATTCACCTCATCTAGTATATAGCATCTGCTACTTTAGAAAAATGGATTGGAAGTATTAATTGAAAGCAAAAGTGGCTGGGTTTCCCAGCAGACTCTGAAATTAAAGCATGTAAAACTAACAAAGTAGGCATGCCCAGCACGAATAGCTATAAGTATTATGACCTATCTGTTCTCATACAAGCTAGCTAGCTCAAAGGGACATAAAAGAGCTACTAAAAGTAACCTGTGCCCAGTCAGTAGCAATTTCAGTTTGGCCTGTGTACAGGTGTGATGTGGGGAAAGCGATGGAAAGACAGGTTCTGCATCTATCAAGGGATATTAGATTCTGTTATAATAGTAATTTTAATTATTCATATTTTGAGGAAATCTTACCATGGTACAGTAGCACCTGAGAAAAAAATCAGTGTTTTCCAAAGAAACCCAAATACAAATGCAAATGTTTGCATACAGAGGAAATGGAATGGGAAGATTAAGGGGAGGAGGCTATATCAAAACTAAATCTCTGGCAAAGCAAGGAATACTTAAGGCACGCTCTGCCCTGATGGGTGCAGTTGCATCAATTATGGTGTTCAGTTATCAACACTGATTAGTTGCAAGGAAGCTGAAATGGCTCCTGTCCACATTTTCTGCCTAGTAGAGTAAATCTAAATGGGCTGACAACCCTCAGAAGAGAAGAAAGGCAGACAGCTAAGGGCAGGAGGCACTTTTGGAACCTTACTTTCTTCCATCTCTGTTTATGGGTCATTGTTCTTAGTCGCCAAGAAAGTAATGCACAAATTCCACTCCCATCTGCTTTGATGCTTTAATACGGCTACTTTCTCTGAAATGATAAAATATACTTTTTAGTAGGGCCTGTTGTGATAGAACAAGGGATAGTGGTTTTAAACTAAAAAAGGATAGATTCAGACTAGGTATAAGGAAGATATTTTTTACAATGAGGGTGGTGAAAAAGTTGGCGCACCATAGAGCTAGTATATCCTTGCTTTCTAACAATAGCTAACTCAACTGAAGTCTAGATGTTTCTCCTTACTTTCAGAAACGAAAGTCTTTATGTGAAGAGCATGAGATAACAGTCAGGCTTAGAACTGCAAGAAAAGTGCCTTTTTTTTTTTTTTTTTAACAAATTGTTTCTAACCAGTATGTTCATAAGATGAAATCTTTACTTAAGAAGCAGTATAAAACACATTACGTAGAGGCAGGGGATAAGAGCACTACTGCATTTTCTGCAAACTCTGTAATTAAAAAAAACAACCCTTAATTACAAATAATTCTGATTGAAGTTTCCAAGCAGAGTTAGGCCAATACAAACTGCTCCTGCAAGCCCCTCTCCTTAGTTTGTAATTCTCTATACATATTACTATGTTCCTTTACTCCAGTAATATTTTATTTGCCTAGAAATGGATACTGTTTTATGGAAATGCAAGCTAGAAAGAACCTCTAAAACCCTGCTCCCTTTCTCTGATTCAGGATGAAAGTACCTAGACTAAGCAAGACAAACATGAATCTACTCTTTCTGGACTGATCTCTGACAAAGCAGACTCCACAGCCTTTTTACAACTGAATGCCTAAGTATCGTTATCGCTACAAAGAGTAATAGAAGCTCTGAGCGCTACACATACCTTGTGATGGGAAAACATTGCTGTAACTATTAAGTTTGCTTATCCTTAAAATCATTGAGAAAACTTTTGATCAAACAAAGAGCAATTAAGTTCCATTTTTTAAGTTTTAAAGATACGACAATAATTTTTTAGGTGATTAAAAATGATTCATATTGTCAGCATACATCCCAAGCCATTTAAAAAAGTCCTCCTTACATTAGGAATAAGCAAACTACTGAATCCTGTAAAAATGAATATTTTTTTTTAATGTCAAAATTTCAGGTTCAATAAATGCTTGTCCAGAATCATGCCCTGAAATATGAATTCAGGTTTCCAAACTGGAAAATCAGCCCCATGAAAAGACATTGAATAACAAAGACGTTCCAATACTCTAAGTGAAAGCCAGTCTCCTCATATGTATCTCATACTTAATGACAGCTTTCACGTCAACAGCCAGAGTACCTAAGAAGGATAGTAAATAGTGAGCCTAATTCTGTCATGCATCATTACTCCTGATGATTTCATTCATTTACCAATGAAATTAACTCCTCTACCACTGTTGCTATAATTTCCCATCATTTCATGGATAAACACATTCACTTGATGTGTTTATCTGTAAAAGATCTGTTCTTTCCAATGTTCTTTCAAAGATGGATATTAGCAGCAAAAAGGAAGAGGAATTAAGACACAGGGATTTCTTACTGCCTGGGAAATTTTGCATTCTTTACAACTAGCAATAGAATATTCTAAAACTTAAAGTATTTGTGAAATATTTTAACTACAGCACACATGGTGTACACTAAAAACATTACTGAGTTAGTGCATATAGAGATTTTATGACAGAATCCAGATAAAATAAACTGCATCAGCCACAGCTTTTCTGCCATTCCAGCTCTGTTACGTTAACAGTCATCTGGTGTGTTACTAGCCAGAGAAGAATTCATCCCTTACAGGTAAAAAAGTGAAATATGTTTGCTCAAACTACAAATACTGCAACTACTGAAGATATTTATGTAATGTCTCTTAACCTTACCACCTCCTAAGGCACTTCTGCTGCTGCAGGAAATGTACTATGGTGCACTACAGTCCAATCAGCCAATAATGTTGAAATACAGAGCAACATATAATTTAACATAATACATGCCTTAACTAGAATTATTCTTTAGAAGACTGCAGGCACTGGTGCACAGAAAGTGAAGCATTACAGAATGAAGAATTATTCACAGAAGTACAAACCATTCAATTGTGAAAGTGGTGAAAGTGATCAGGATCACATGAGACAAGTGAGCACCAAAAAAATGGGAGAAAATGGAAGAGGCATTATCTGTCAGACTATTCTGATTGTGCAATATTACAAAATACTATCTCAGTATTTTCTGAGGTACCCCACACATAATCTTTGCTGCAGTTGATCTTTATTTTACAGTCATTCAACAACAGTTTTGTCCTGCCATTTTTTTTATCCTGTTTGTTCCTCTCTATATGTTTAAACGCTGTGGTTTTTAGTATATATACATCTTATACATCTCCCTTTTCCTATCACTCTGAAAGCTACTTCAGCTTTTTGGAAAGGACTTTTAATATTTTGTTTAAACCCGTGTTGGAAGTCAAATCCCAAAGACAGCTTTCAAAGCCAAGACTCAGCTTCATATCATACTTTTCATCTTCTCCAAGTGGTAAGTTCAATAGAAAAAGGGGCTGGAGATGCAGACCTCTGAACAGCTCATGTCCCTAAAGATACTGTCTGCTTTCAGGTTTGTTTCTTTCCTAATCTGGGCAACAAATGCTCATGCATTTAATGCCAACCACTGAGAATTAAACTAGCCCATATACGGTAACATTTTCCCTAGTGTAAATAACACTTTATTTTATTCTTTTGCTATGCTTGGCTGCCCTTCTGCCAGCCCTCTCCGCATCCCACAGTGAAAGGGGACTATACCATGTCTCACAGTGCCCATCCAGAGCCAAGGGTCACCAAACTGTTTCTGGTCCACCTAGCTCTGTACAAGTAACCTAGGCAATAACTCTCAAGAAACAGTGCATAGGGATGTATGGCAAAGCATCATTCAGTATCGCTACTATTTTTCTTTCCTTCATCCTGCCTCCATTTGCAGAACCATCCAGATATGAAAATAAATGCCTCCTGTTTGGGAGCTGTATTGAATTTTCATGTAAATTCACAAATATACTTTGCACTATTAGCAAGTTCTACCTTATGCGCTTTCAGGAAAGGATCTGTACTTTTCAATCAAGGTATTAATTCTTTAAAACATGGAATTTCAAGCTTTTTCCTTTTTCACACAACAGGGGCTTTTTTAGAAACATGATTTTGTGAATACCTGCTGGCCTATTCATTGTCAAACATGCCAAATCTCACCCCATTTCTGATGGCTTAACATTCATATGAATAATTCATTAATTGCCACTGTTACTAAAATGATATAATGAGAATATCTTCTGTATTCTAGCTCCCTTTCAATAAAAAGGAGCAGCTGAAAAAGAGGATAAGCTGAAATAGCCAAAATGGATATTTAGCTAAATTTGTTCTTGGACCATTGCTCAGTCAAGATACTGAATTCATTTGGGGTTAATATGCTGACCTTTGATCGAGCTGTGTTTCAGAAACTCACAATATATTTCAGAAATTCACCAGCAAGTCACTTGAACTTAAAAGTAACTTGTCAAACGTGAATTTTAAACTTCAACTACATATGGGGAAGAGTCCAAGACAGAGACATTTGATATTTAGAGTATGACAAGACAAAACTTTCCTAGAAGTGTATAAAGTGTGGTACAAATCCAAGTCAAGTTAAAATGCTGAATCACATGTACACAAGCATGACTATAGTTCGCCTTAGAATAAAACTCAAAGAACTATTTCTTATTCCTATTTGTGCAAAGGAGAGTGCTCCAATTAATTTCAGAGCAGCCAGGATTCACTGTCAAATGGAACCAGAGATTTCCAATCTGGGGACATATTCTGTCATATTCACAAAGAGATTTTGTTTTAAATCTGCAGATATGTAGCCCATAATTATTAAATTCCTCTATGGTAAGAAATTAGTAGACAGATGCAGGTGATGGGAATTGTTCAGCACTTGCTTTTTGAAGGACTGCTTTAGGGAAATTAATCACAATAATTTATAATTTCTGGACTGCAGAATGTTTCATTTCATAGTAAGTATAATGCAGTATAACGCAGCTACTATCCTCCCAAATTCTACTTCAATTTTTAGAATGTGTCCTTTTCAACCTGAAGGCATAACAAAATGAAACTGGAAGAGGAGAAGGGTTCATATCTAGAAAGACACAAAAGATTTGAAATATTAACAGAAAAAATTAACAAATTAATGCTAACTTCCCAAATCTCAATGAAAAGGAAACTTATTCATATTCAAAGGTATCATTATTTAATTTTAACATAAGCTGCCTTCTTTTCCCAGATCAAGACCATACTATTAGAAACTGGCAGAATTAGTAACAACAGCTAATCATTCACAGTCAAGAATAGATTCTTCACTTTTAACAGAAATGCACTGACTTAATTGAAGAACTTGGAAAAAGATGTAAAAGGAAGCATGATAAAGATCATTGCTAGAGCAAAGCTGATGGGTGAAATCCCTCCTGCACTCACATAAAAGGCAATAAACACACATTTTTATCGAACAGGTTAAATATAAATCTCCAGTTTTGTCCTATCCAGAAGATATAAAATCAGATGAACACTTCCACCAATTAGTATGATCTTGATTTACCTGTAAGAGTTCTGTTGATCTGTCCAAACTAAAACTTGCAAGTTTAATTTTGCAAAATTAATGGCATTAAAAGGAGATGTCCTTTGATAATAGCTGTAAAACGAATAGGGCTTAATGAAATTCTTGTCAGTGTCTTCATTGACCAAGTATTTCTAGGTACAAGTTTTTATAAACTGAATAACAACAAATAGGGAGATTAACAATCTAATCTTAAAAAGAAATAAGACAAGTATTAGTACTTTTTTTTTATAGCTTTACTTCATTTCAGGTGCTACAGCATCCCAGCCAAGACTCCACTCAAATTCAAGTATTATATCTATTTATTCATTCTATTCCAGGAAAAATAACATGATTGCACCATTGTAATAATCTACGTGAATAAAGATAGGAACCAAGCTATAATTAACAACAAGCAAATGCTTTCTAAATTTATCCTATAGCAACATATATGTTTGAAGCAAAGGTATGCTAATGAAACCTATTTAGAAGCCACCATATATATCCTCATGAATAACCCTTACTTATGCATATTAAGAGCAGTAAGAGAAACTGCTAGAGGCTAAGCACCCTAAATCTCTGTCACCCACAGGAGTGGCAGCAACATCTGTGGATATCCAAAGATTAGAAGGGGTTAGAAATGATTAACACTTTGCAATCCTGGCATCTGCACTGTCCAACTTCTTCTCAGGCTTTTGGTTAGTACCTGTCAGTGTCTGTCTGCATGCCTGCCTGCCTTCCTCTCAGCCATTACAGTTTGTGGATGAGGTAGAAATGGTATTTTATCTTTCCAATTTCTGGCATTTGAGGGAAAGAATCATCAGTCAAAGGAACGGATCGTGAAAAATATTGTTATTGGCTCATAAGTTTAAATAAGCATCTGCTTCCACCCTTTTTCATGCAGTTTACAAAATCCTTGCCTCTCATCTTTGCTGAGCAAAATCAAATGAACCTTGATTTGTAGTGTAGTTCACAGGTGGTTTTGCCTAGATTGCACTGACCAGACTTGCAAAGCTCTACAATTTTAAGAGAATAAAGGAAGTTTTATGTTATGAAGCCAATGTGAATAATTGGCATCTTCCTTATGTATCGCCTTCAGTGCACATACAACATAAAATGAGAGGTAGCAAAATAAGTTAGCAGATTTTAACAAATATTTTAACAAAATTCAAACTAACTCTGTTTTTCACTAGTTGTGCATGGAAATTATCACCAGCTGTGCTTTAAAATTGGTAACAAAACCAGTTTTTGTGTGCTCACGAGGCAACACGAGGCCCGCAATGAGAAGACTGAACTGCCATGTGCCTTGTGCTGAACATTAAATGTCCACCTTCTATTTCTATTATTTATATAGAATCCTATCAGCATAACTAATGACATTTTTGTATTTTTGCAAGTTGCCAAATATTCATGCTATAATGAGTTGAAAGAAGGATGCTTTCTGGCAACCTAAGATAACTGGGGATGAAATCAGAGGCATAGAGTGGGGAGAGACAGAAGAAGAAATAATAACATCCCCGCCCCCCCCCCAAAAAAAAAAAAAGAAACACCAAAAAGCAAACCCCAAGGCTTTAATTTGAAACTGTTTTGCTAGACAAAATCCTCTGATTATTTTTGTCAACATAAATTATACTGAATCAATGAACACATGTATCAGACAGAACAGAAAGACCAGCCACAGCCACCATAATGCTATTTTGATGAACATGCAATTAAATTAGAAAACCCTCACCGTACTGCTTTGTCTTTTTCTATGCATTCATACATCTTACTTGGTGGTTATTGTTTGATTTGTTTTGTTTTGTTGGTTTTTTCTTTGTTCTGTAGATGTTATCACAGGAAGTTCTCTAGTGTACTAAGAGCCAGAACAGACTGGACACCCTGAGAGGTAATAGGTTTTAAAGACCCATAAAATAATTGGAAGAGTAAAAAACTGCTCTGAAGCTGACACGCTCTGGTGATTTCACTTTCCAATCCTCTCTGAGCCTCTTCCTTCATCATGCAATGTCAGCAATACAAACTGTGCCTTGTTTTTGATAAGCAAGCAGTCAGGCCCTCAAACACTAAATTGGTAAATAAAACCATGAGTAGATAGCAGGGAGATAGAAATAGCTCAATATAACCTTTACAGTTCTGCAACCATGGGTCAATTTTGTGTTTGGGCATTGGTCCAAAAAAATTTATACATCTCATATTCATCTCTTTCTCTGTCCGTTTCCTAGCCCCCCTCAGTCCTCCCCTCCTTCTTTTTCCACTCCTGCTCAAGCAGTCAAAATTTATGACAGGGAATACACTGGCTTCATACCACAAAATACCTTCCCATTCTGGTAGACATTGTTCTGCTTTAAACCTACAACTTCGCTGCAGCTGCTTAATGCAAGGTGTTTGCACAGGGGAAGAGCCTGGCTGAAGAAGAGCTAGGATGGAACAGTAGAAGTTTCATCATACAACACTACTCACCCTAAGCTGACCTTGAATATTTTCTGAGTCTGGCAATTTGTGTCAGACTGCACTCATTTTGGCAAGGTAATTGGAAGGCAGCTACATCTTACGAATCATTTAGAGTTTCCGCTTGCTAACTTCAGCTAAAAGGGCACTTGAAGTTGCCCTTTATCAGTTGATACTGTTGTGTTATCTAATTTAGTATGTGTTTGTGGAAGAAATGGGGTTTAATGTGTCTGATCCACTCTTAAATGAACTTTACTGACAGATAACTTTATTTTGCTGAAATTGCTGCATTGCTTTGGTATTAACGAGGTAAAATCAGACACTAGAACACTGACTGAGTTCCTGGCAAAATGGTGTACTTAATAAATAGATAAGAGCAAGAAAATACATTCCTGCTAGTGCAAAGGATGAGGATCTGCTTACCAGCACAGTCACCACACGCAGAACCACTCCTCGCATGTTATTCTCCAACTTTCTGTCTGTTAGTGACCCATTCAGACCAGTGATGGGATTCCAGCAGCCAAGCTGAAAGAGAAAACAGAAATCATTCTGTCATTGCCCATAAAAGTTTGCCAGTCATTCCTTTTATGTGGCTTTAAGCAGGAACATATGAAATAAACAGAACACCTTCTAGAATCAAAGGGAGGGAAAGTCAGGCTTTTGCAGATTCATCTTTAAATTACAAATTAAGCAATTAGGGATATCAGTTTGTGCTTTTTTAAATACCAATGTGCAGCGGATGGCAGCCTCCAGGGTTTGGGGTTATATGTATTGCATTAGAGAAGCTCAGGGAGGACTTCTATATTAACAAAAAACATTTAAAAAGTAGGATGGCTGTAACAATACTTCCACCTTTCACTAATACACTAATTGGAGAAATAATAGGTACCATAATTTTAGCACACACTTAGCCCATCTTTCCTAGCAGAACTCAGTTGAAAGGAATTACACTAGTTTTAATTAAATCTTATACTACTCATTGATAATGAAACAGCAGTGATTTCTAGCAAGGTTAAAAGTCACATTTTAAAATGATTGAGGAAAAGACCATTGGAAAGGCATATCACAGTATTGAGAAATAACTGCAACAGATAATGCAGAAGAAGGAGTCCAGCTATGGGATGCTTTGCATTGGTGTCACTGTATTTCTTGGACTTCTATGACAGAAGCTTTTTCTCAGGGATCTCTCTAGGACTAACTGCCTCTTAATATGAATTTAGTTGATACTGACCTGTAATTTAGCTTGTATGAAAATGTAACTTGCCTACATTTTTACATGATGGCAGATGCTTATCTTGAAGAAACAAACAAACCAACCACTTGTCCTTTAGCACCACACAGAAACACTGCTGGTTTAATTTTTGTAATTCATTACCACATTTATCTGGCCTGTACAATTACCAGTATTAAAACCAAAACTCAACAGAAAGACAATGACTGGACTTTGGAGCAAGGTCTCAATGATGTCATGTACACTAATTGCCTATGTAAACCTGTTATACAGTCAGAGGTAGGTACCTGCAGGTTCCAGTGCTCGCTTTGAATTACCTCCTGTATGGTGTGTGCATGAAATCTATGGAGGGATGCTCATCTTCTGACTTGGGCAGCTGACTTAAGCCTTTAAACCCAGGCAGTTTTCATGTCCATATTTAAAAGCACACAAGATCTTACTCTGACAATATCAAGATTAACATGAGCAGGTTACTGCTTTGCCCAGTGGCCTTTAGTACGACTAGTCTCACAGATAATTCAACCCTATAGCCTTCAAGAAATATAATCTGTAAAACATCTAGAACATTGCTGTACTTTAATGCACAATCACTGAAATGGCCTTAATCAGCTGAAGGGGTCTGTGAAAGAACAGCAGTACCTTTCCTGACCATGACCGAACAAAAATTTGCAGAAAGCACTATTATTCCTTCATGGGAAAGGCATTTGTATATGTGCTTCATCGATCCTTTGAAGTGAGACAAAAACAAAGGAACAAACTCCAAGTACACACATATAACAATTTAAGAAGTGGGCCATTTGAAATACTTTTTTTCTTCATTACACCCACTAGGCTATCTTAGAGTAACTTCTAAATTATTTCATTTCAATATATTTATACCAATTATTTGAAGATGCCTCCTTAAGAAATGGGTGCCTCAAAAAGGAAAAAACCCAAACCTTTCTGTGATGATAAAAGTTAAGTTTGATGATCTTAAAGTTTTTTTCCAACCTAAATGACTCTATGTTTCCCAATAGAAGATGCCCTTAAACCAATGTTATAATTTCTCTCTGGCATTTTCAGAAGTGCTCAGAGCTGTCCTAATTCTTGCCAGTCTGAAGGTTAGGTTATACTATTTTCCGGGAATGAGCAAGGGTAATGCTGAGCTTACTTTTAATCTCAAGTAATAACTAAATCAAGGATGTACTGGATTCAGAACTGCAGCAGAAATCACTGGAAGTAGCAACAGGATACAAGGAGGAACTAAAGTATAAGGCATCATATTTATCTCACAATTACTCATCTTTCCAATAGCTATTTCTAAATAAAATATAAACATTCACTGCTTGGTTTCCTTATTTCATGTCCCCATCTGATCACAAGACCCACATCAGTTTATAGTAGCCATAGCTGCTGCTTCTACACCTCCATATTATGTCTAGATGTTCACAGCAGTATGGATAGACTGCTGACATGTTTCATGTCCTCATCGCTCCTGTGGGCAAAGCCCTCCACACTCTGGGCTGAACAACAAAATTGATGAAGCTTGTTACTTGCAATAATGCAGTGAAATATAGTGCATGTGTTGGAAGTGTGTGCACTGGACACTGATTGTAATAAACCACTGCCACACTATAAAGGAAATTGTTTGATAGTCTACATTGTCTGTACTAAAAACATTGAAAATGGCACTAAGTTCGGAACAAAGTGCATTAAATTTACTCAACGACTGTCATTCTTAGTCACAGAAAGAAACAATTAGAACTTAGATCCAATTAGCATATCCAAATGTGTTGGAATCATAACTACCACAGAAACTGTACAGCTTTTGCCAAATTTAAAACCCTAGAAAGTTACTGAAAAGCCTTTGTATCCTTTGGAGGTTAAAGTCCATTTCTAATTATGTACATTAATGTGTACATATCTGTTTAACTAACTTTTTAGCCCAACACATTCTATCTTTTCAAGGAAAAAAAAAGGAAACCCAACATAACTGATTTCTGGAAATTTAGCATAGCACTAATTTTCCTTTAAAAAGGCACCTTTTATTTTCAATTATTGTTCATTTAATTTTCAATTCAATTGTGCCTTAATACAGCACAGTTATGGCAAAGACAAATGTGCAGTGCCTTGCCGATAAAGTTGACATTGATTTTGAGTGGAGCTGCCTACTATTATGAGGTGAAAACAAATCAACATTTATTGATGATAATTTAAGCTTGTCGTTGCATCAAGAAGCAAATGTAATTATTGCTGAAACAGCAAGATGGGGGTGATATGAAGCCACCTGGAGCTCTACCTCTTGCTTAAACTGTTTCTACAAAATACTGGCTACTTCTGCATTTACTTCCTTTTTCTTTTGTTCCCTCTCTGATAGTTGAAATGAGAGAATAGTTCAGGCAATGACAGAATCTCACATTAATTCTGCTAGGTTTGTGTAGAACGATATGGGTGACGGGAACTCTATTGAGCACAGTACTTGCCATCTTCACACCACATGAATTTTGTCAGTTTTAATGCTTTTTACTTCCATTGCAACTCCTTTTATTAATTGTGATGACAGCATTCACTCTGCTACATTCAGATATAAAATGATGAAGGTGGAAAAGTCGCCAATGTTCTTCTTCCTTGGATATCACGTTTACAATCTTTTTCTGATCATCTCACCTTCCAGTTTGTTATCCCTTCTACCATCAATATTAGAATGGGGCTTCCTCGTTTTGCCAGTAGAGACAAAAGTTGGCCTCCTGTCTTCATTAGAAATTTTTGCCTATATCAACTATGCATTATGGAAGGTCTAAAATTGGTATATCAATATTAAAGTAGGCAAAATCTGTTTTATGGATATCTGCAATTTCCAGACATTGATTTATAAGGAACTTAGAACAGCAAAATCTATAATGCCTTTACGACAGAGCTTATAGTCAGATTTTCTCCCCTACCATGAAATGAGTGAACTCTGCTGAGTATGTGACAGCTTTCGCTTCTTTTCTAGCAGAATGTAATGCAGATTAAAACTGCCAATTGATCAGTAAAAATACACTAGCCTGGTGTGATCACAGTGGAGTAAAATAAGTAAAACCAGAATACCTATAATGAATGCATTGGTTAAGTGCTTCTCACTAGAGAATGTAGTGTTCTGTTACTTCAATTAATACAGAAAAGGTACAGGAAGTGGTTCATTCAGCACTGCAATGCAACCACCTCTGCACTCTGACTGCATCACAGCAACACTACAAAATAGTCAAGAGACCTTTTAGGGAAGCTGAGAAGGAAATCTGAAAGATAAAACACCATTATATCTGCCACTGGAATCAATCAGGACACCAGGATCACTATCACTCATCATTCTTGGTTTTACTGCAGAAAGCCTGACAAAACATTTCAAGTGGACATACCCATCAAAGTGCACTGTTGAGGAACTGCTCCATTAGCAGTTCATAAGGGAGTCACAGAAATACCAGCCTCCTCCTCTGTAGTACCCATATCTTCTCCAGAAACTCCCTTCTCAATTTTCACCCAGGTCCAACCTTCTTTAGGAACTGACTTTTTCTGAGATAGGTCTTCACCAGAAGAAATGCATTAATAATGCCTTTTTCCATTCCAAAGCATAATAAATTTGCACAACTAGAAAAGACACCATGAACCTGTCATGAAACGTCACTCAGATAGGATATTCTAACTCCCAGTTGTGCTGGGAAGATTCAAAATAGGATAAACAACAAAAAATAATGAAGAAAAGGCCTTTGGTTTTTTGTTTGTGTGGATTCAGCACTTACAAAATTTGTTAGGACAACAGTTTAGGCAAAATTCAAGCAGGACATCACAGAAATAGCTTTGCATAAAGTATTCCTGGTGCCTCTTGTCAGTTATTGTCCAACAATATGCCCAACAGTGACTGGGAAATCGGAGACTAATCCTACAGATTATTTTCACAGAAGGAACGTCAGAAAAGGTATGTTTTGGTTCTCATTCAGATACTGTCAGTTATACAAAATTTAGTCAGACACTCTGTCACCTGATTAGAGGCCTTTCAGTTTAGCTCCTGAACCATCACCCAAAAGTTGGTCAAACAACCCTGCAAAAATCCAAACAGGCAGGGGTTAATTGAGGGCCCTTGTATTCCTGGGCTTGGTTAAAGAAACAAGGATCAGTTGTGCTCTTCACAGCAGTTTCCTAAGACGAATGGTTATCAGGAAAGCTTTCTGTGCTTAACTTCTCCCTTCACTGAAACCTAGGTAATAGTCAGCAAGTAATAAGTTGTTAAAATCAATAGAAAATACTGTGTTCAACAAATTGGATAACGTATAGCAGCACTTGTTTCTTCTATATTCTGTGTTGAAACCTATATAGTTCCGTGCATACAGTTAATTATTTTGTATAGCATGTTTTATTGCTTTAATTTGTCTCTGGACTAGAAGCAATGACCTGTTCCTGGACTCGATCTGTTGATTTCAAGTTACGTTACGAGAATGTGAATACCAAAGTGTAGTTTTATGTCCTGTGACTTAAGGGTTATAATTGCAGCAGTCAAGGTGGTCTGTCTGTTTTAGTAACTGATCATAGACATAAGTGCAAGTGACCTAAGTGAGAATTTCATTCCTCAAAGCCAAAGCACATGGCAGAATAACACTGCACACAGTTAATAAAGTGTTTTGCTTTGGGGACTGCCCAAATTTACTTTTCTTACTGAATTGAAATAAAGAAGCTAATGGAAAGTTACCTGCTGGTAACCTGCTGTTTATTTGCCTTCCAGCTTTTGACTCAACATTTTCTCAAGGACTCATGCACCCAGACTGGTGCCAGAAGCTATAATTGGATGTTTTAGACCACTGACAAATGTTAAATGTACGGGGAAAAAAGCGTAGACTCCATAGCTGTTCTCACACTGTGTGCTCTGCTCATGAAGCTCAAGCTTAGAAGCTTCCACACAAACTCTAATGGTATGATTTTTGGAAAATATAGTAAATCATCACATCTCAAAGATAATGAGCCATCTACCCAACCCAGTGGTGTCATTCTAATGGTCCCTCACCTTTTTCCCCTCTTCATCTCCAGCTCACTTTCTCTATTACTACTTTTCCTTTCATTTGAAATGTGGTGATTTTAATCTATTATTTCCCACTCTTAAGTGTCTTCTCTTTTATCATTAGGAAACACCCTTTTTTCCTTCTTTAATCCTCTCTGTGAACTCAATACTCCCTGCAGTTCCCTAACCTGTAGTTATCCTGCTCTTTCCTATATTGCAATGCCTTTTGCCATTTCTCTCTGCAATTTCAGCATACTTTCTTTCCTTTTTGCTTTTCTTTCCCTTGATCTTCCCCCTGTTGTTTCCCATTCATTTTTTCTGTCTTTTTTTGTTTTGTTTAGAGTTTGTGTTGGCAAAGGGACCTCACTTTTCACTTCATCCAGCGTGACTCATCTTTCAAACCACTTTGGGTTCTTTCTCTTTAGTCCTTGTATCTCCTTTTCTCTCAGGCAGTCCTCTCAGGAAACTTCCCCTCAACTCCTCTCTCGCATGTTATGAGGGAGACGGGACTTAACAAAATGCATTACTATATAGCTCTGCTTCTCTTGCTTTCACCTTTTATAATTCTTTTTCACTCTCATCCCCTGAAATCCTTATAAAACTCCAAAGACCCAGACAAGGATAATAATGAGCCAGATAATGATCTCTTTCCCACTGACTCTATATTTCAATTAAAGTCAAATACTCTGAAATTCCTGTTCTTTGATCCAGTGCAGAGGTCACCCCTTTGCCATTCAGTCACTTCAGTGTGGACTGCTGTGCAGGAAAAGCTCCACTGGAAATCCCAGTAGTTCTTGGGATTGTGCAGCAGAAAGCATTCAGAGGGAAAATATCCATCCTTCTTCATTTGTGCTGTACCACAACCACAGAGCACAGAGAAAACACATGCAGGCAGGCTACTGGCACCTGCAGGCATCACTGGAATGACAAAACAACCTTTGTGAGAAGACTGCTTTTGCTCTCCTTTTCCCGGTATTTGAAGCAAAAGTGCAACAGCTGAAAACAGTATCTTATTCGTGGCTGGGGGTTCTGGTCAACATCTATAGAGATGCCAATAACCACCTGAGATGAGAAACACATTTGCTTTTCAGAATTAATTAACTGATTTGACTTGGCTGTATCTTACCCAGAATACATTGTGAATGACAGGAAGTTGGGAAGGGAAAAAAAAAGCTTCACTGAAGACAGATATTAGTCATTAAGTCTGATGTTAGACTTAATGACTAAAATCTGTCTTCAGTGAAGCTTTTTTTTACATGATTTTTTTTTATGTGATTTTATATGATTTTTTTAACAGCGTATTTTACTTTCTAGAGTCCACATTATCACCTTGTTATTGTTAATAAGGTGACATAACTAAATTAACTTAAAAGAACATAAATAGACTTTCCCTCCTACAAAAAAAAAAAAAATAAGAGAAAGCAATAATCTTTCCCCAAAGCACATGTTCGCCACCTTTCTTTTCTCTTTAGGAGGCTAAACCCTCCTTTAGACTATCAGAGTTCTTCATTCTGGCAGGGTAAACCTCATGCATATCACTTTCATTTTACACTGAAAGCCTGCTCACTGATGTCTGAATTATTTCATGGAAATTGACAATACCAAGTTCAGGTTTGTGTGCAGTTTAAATACAGTCCCTTTGATTTTTAATTACAAATACAGTCCCTTTGATTTTTAATTACTAATTTGTCTCCTTTCTCATTAAGCATATTAAATGTCTAAAAGGATGTATTTTATCTCATTCATGCAAGGTCTAAGAAAAGAATTTAAAGATCAGGATTTATAATTGAATTTGGCCCTTTTCGTGCTGGGACACTACTGGATATTTGTGGAATCAAAGAGAAAAATATTTAAAGTTTACTTTGAATACTCCAGTTCCTATTAGATCACAACATATGAGATTTTTGTATCATAGTAAAACCCTTGATCGATTCTGATCAGAGACAAACAATGACAAACATTGTTTTCCATTGGGTTGAGTGAAGCTTCCTCTCTACAGGTAGCAACGAAACATGCATTGCACATTTCAGCTTTTCATCAGTTCCCTGGGAGTATACAAACATCCTTCAACAGACTTCCAGCTTTTGCTTCAGCTTAGTAAGGTGTTTTGGGGGGATTTGATTTTTCAGAAAGGTTTTGACAAAGTGGAATATCCACCAAAACTGTTTGTGCTGCTGCAGGGCTCAAAAATTCTGGGGCAGTGTTGCAGAAATAAATCAAAATTGTCATAGCATAGAACAAACCCAGCACCATTTCACTTGGAGTGAAGTGAGTTTATGAAGCAGGATTTTGAACAAACCCAGTCCAATAAACCACATAACTAAATCCTTCAGAGTAAATTGTCTTCCGTTGAACACCCTGCTTCTGCAGCTGACCACTGCCAGTGCTGAGCAGTTTGGTTACCTCCACGCTGCACTGCAGTCAGCTCTGTGAGCAGGCACACTAAGAAGTATCTTGGCTTTTTTTCTGCAATGAAAATGTCCCCTTGAATATAACCACAGAATTAGCAGTCCAGGAGGCAGTTCTGGAAGCACAATGTTACGAAGTATATTTTTTCAGATATAACATATGGGAATCTCTGCTGCGGTTTTTTTTTCGGCAGGCTAAAGGATTTTAAATAAAGCAATACTCCATCACTACTTAACTCAAAAGCAGATGTATTTATTTATTTAGCTACTTAATGCTCTTTGAGCAGTAGTGTTACTGCAGTTTTCCTTCTGCATGAAAAAACAAGAGTTGCATTCACAGGACCTGGGTAAAAGTTGTGAAAAGTTCCCAGAATCCACATACCATGGAAATACATGTTCTGAAAGCCTTTTGAAAGAGGAAACCTCATTTTTAAATATATACTTACACTTAGCATATTTGGCATTGCTACATAATTCTTAACTTCACCGTGAAACACAGAAGAAGAAACAGACAGAAAAACACATCCCTGCTTTACTCGAGGCACTGATGTACTGGCATGAAAACACTCCTTCCAAATCCCAGATACAAAGTCAAAGAGAGGCATGAGTGATAAGATACTATTTTTATCCCAAAGAATGTGGGTGCCTGTCTTCTCAGATATATTCACCCTCTCATCACCAACATGAGAAGCAAAGGAATTAGTATGCAGGTAGTGTGAGAACATGCACCATTGCTCAGTACAGATGATATACCTGTCTTGAAGCATATTTGTACCTGTCTAGAAGCTACACAACATCAAAGTAGCTTACACTCTCCGTTGTTCAGCACAGGTGAATTTGCCAGCTCCTTCTTAAATATGTTACAAAGGAAGAAAGATCTGACGAGAGTATCTTCTATTCATACATGCTAGTGCAACATGGTTCCCAGGCACAGGGGCTATAAAACACCTGCTCACAAAGCATCACCACCACCACTAAAATATTAACCCCCACCCCAAAATAATGCTGATGGAGCATGAAAAATTCACATGAAGGGCCAATTTAACTAATTTTCTTTTTATATATGCATATGTGAAGAGACTCCTGCAAGTGCCTAAAGAATGGGGACCTTTGGCAAATGGAATACATTATTACTCGAATATAGCTTTCAAGTTTCTCACTACAAAGAAGCTAACATGACAATGCAGTGAGTGTAGCGTTAGATACTAAACTGCTTTCTGTTGATTCTCCAGGTTTCCGTAACACTTAAATGGGAAATACAGAGATTGAAACAGTCTTTGCTTACACATGGATCAATACTCCATTCCTAAAATCCAGGATTTATTCTCAGTGTTGGCAGAAAATAAAAGAGGCTTGCTAAGCGTGATATGTCACAGGCTTACTATCTTGATACTGCCTAGTAAACCAAAGCAGCACATTGTCACTGATATGTTAGAAAATATTATTTCAGTAGAACCCATATGGTGTACATACATCACGGGGTATATGGCTAAAGTGTCACCAGTTTTCAGTGTATTATGGACCAGATGATGCAAGTGATTTACTGGATCACATATTTTTGAGCTTGATAAAGGAAATAAGGTTGTGGAGTGTTTTTTCCACTTCCTCAGCATAGAGCAGCTTTATTAGGCATAAAACCTGAGAGTGAAGAAATAAAAAAAATTAGAAAAGCAGTGACCAAGCAGAGTATCAGTACTAAGCAACAGCTGAGAAGAAGCAACAACTTCTTCTGAAGGCTGTCTTTGGACCATGAAGCTTGGGGCAACAGGGAACAGAAAGGTCAAGAGTGAATCTGAAGAGATGGTTGTGACCAATAACTCGGATTACAAAAACGCAACTTCTTTCCACTAAATGCAACTGTAATGAGAACAAATGTATTCACCTAGAGTCCTAAAGGTCAGCACAGGGGCCAGGGCCACCAAGCATTGGGAAATATCTGAAAAACTAGATCATGGGTTGTTTCATTCCAGGGGTCCCTCCCTCCACAAGGTCCAGGCTCTCCCTCCATAGGGTCCAGATAATCCTTTCTAAGATTTTTGCTTCCAGATGATCTAGCCTTAAGTCCAAAACACAGGCTTTTTTAGCATCAAAAAACTGTTACTGAAATTGTTCCTGTGCTAGAGGCCCTGACAGAATTACTATATTGATAACCAAATGTTATACAGATAATGATCAAAAGCAATTCCCTCTCTTCCTACTAGCACTATAAACTCACTTTCAGTACAGACAACGCACACATTCAGATTCTTTTCTTCTATATAGCACAGGACATCTGTTACATCAAGCCTGTGCTTCTATGGCCTTCTGATGATGCCCCCACTGACACTTTAGAGGAGTCATCATCTGATCACCAGGAAAAGTGTAATTCTGATTACACAGTGTCTTTTGCTGGGGGTAATGCTGTATAGCAATCACAGCTGAGAGCCAGACTGTACAAAACCTGCTTAAATTGTTTATGTTACACTTGTATGCATTACACAACATAAATGGTTTAAGGCAAGTTTGAAACTGTATTTACTAATCATCAGTGCTCAACAGAAGAGTATCTAAACCCCAGCAGGATCTGTTAGTAGCTAGTTCAATGGAGCCACATACAGGAGTGGGTGATTTTGTATTAGAGAAACAGAGGCATGAGTGAGCATAAATTTCATATGCTGAAATAAGGGTGGGGAAAAAGGTTGCTTACTGACGACTGGCTCAGCTAAGTAGTATAACATTTTGTAAACAAGTGGAACATTTCTACATGCCTATCATTTATTAAAGAAAATTTTAAAAAGCACCACAATAAAATAATATTACAGAGGCAGGCTATGACTCTCTGCGATGCATAACACACCAGTATCTCCAGATGCGCACAAAGCAAACCCTGAGGTGCTTGCAACAAAAGTAACTTTAATATGGTAAGTATCTAAAACCCAACAGCCAGGAGAAAAAGTTACTACAGGATCGTTTTTTGCGCTTTAAATACCACCCACAAGCACTGAAACATTTGTTTTCTTACTTTTCCATATTTGGGAGGACATACTGCCATTTAGTATTTAAGCACATGAATGTTGCTGGTTTCTCTGGGAATTAGCTGTCTAAGACAATTTCTGGTGGGACTGGATGATCATAAAGTTCTTTTCCTACATAAATGATTCTGATTCTAAAAAACCTACTCTGACAATTAGACACAAAGTTTCTGAGGAAAAGTGCTACTAAAACCCCCCATATCTCTCCTGCTTTACCATCAATTGGACAAAAATGGAGGCTAAAGAATTTTGGGAATGAAAAAGCTGAGTTTTGTCCACCAAGACAAAATATTTTTAGTAGACTGCTTTGGAGAGCAGAACGGCTGACAGTAGGAGTTGTTTTACAAACTTGTTGCTCCATACAGTGCATCTATTTGCTCTTATTATGGTAAATAAGCTTGTGAGAACATCATAAACATTTAAATGGCAAATAATATGTAGTAGAATACCTGAAGGCTTAAATAAAGAATTCTTGTGGAAAATAGTAAACTATTAGTTTAAAAGATAAATTGACAATTCTAATAAGCCCTTTCTAGAACACCTGAATCAGCAAAACACATTTTTATTATGAATGAAAATCACTGGTTTAATAACACTGGAATTTGCCACAAAAGTCAATTAGCAATATATCTCAGTAACTAAAACTACAGCAACACGTTATAAATCTATCTTGCAAATGATGGGAATTATATTTCCTAGTGCACTATATTCCCACAATAGATCCTGCTTAGCATACACAATGCTGAGATTGTATAAAGAAACAAAGAACCTTAAACCACTGAGATTTTTCTTAGTGTAATATTGCAAAAACCCTTCTAAGAACTTATTGGAGCATATATGGCTATAATTATTTATCCAGGTAAGAAGTTATACTGTACTCATTACTACAGTGTTTATAGGATTTAATTTTAAGGAATAATATGAATTTTAAAATCATCTTTGTGTTTGAAAAGGCCTACCACTTTTGAGAAGGGAAAAATAAGTAAAGATTATATTAACAAATCAATTTTATTAAACATTATATTAACAAATCAAATTGGGCTCAAATTACCTTCTCGAGCACATTGCAGCTATTGTGCTTGCCCTGATTGCTTGCACTGCTTCCCATTTTCAACAGCATCCACTTGGTATGACTGTAAACAACCTGAAGTAGGAACTACATTACTGTACGCATTAGTAACTTACGTCATGGAGCTTTTTACTGTAATCATAATTATCATTAAAGTTACAGCCAAAATCAAGTATTTTGTCCCCATTTCCCCCCAAGTTTCAGCTATACCTTGTTTATGCTGCCTGCCTGATAGTGACCAGCCTGTTTCTTCTGTATAACCAATTATGGAGAGGTTAGAAATGTCTATGAAATATCTTTCTGTATGATCTACCTGTGAATATGCCAGAATGACAGCCTTTATGCTAGGCTGATGAAAGTAAGTATGTTAATCTCCTTCCCAAGAGAAAAGAGAAACTTCTTCAGTTGGAAAGGTGACTTAAAAATAATAATATCCCTTCAGTTGTTAGACACAGCCCAGGAACAGGATCTTGGACTCCTGTTTCTCAACAGCTTGTGGGTACCACTGCGTTATCTTCCAACGCACACTTGAAGCTTTTCAATGGGGACACTAATTATCTTCCAATCAGTAAGACCTAAGGTTAACAGACACACTAGAGAAGGTGTAAATATCTCCAGGGCCAAGAGTGGTCGCTTGAAAGAGCACTCTTTCAAGTGTCTAGTGTCTGGACTACGCTCATCTGTGTTCATATCTATTGTAGTAATGACAGAGAACTTTACTGGCTTACATAAACTTAGAAGAAATTATTACTATGATTTCAGACTTTAACACAAACTTCCTCTAGTTATTATCGTTTTGGGGTATTTTTCATATCATAGAATCATATGATCATATCATGGTCTTTTAAAATTTTGCTGTCAGGCTACCCTCCATCTGTGCAATCCCTTTAAATCCACTACATCAGGCTGACTAAAAAAAAAAAGTCAAAAGTGCCTATTACCTGGTGTGGCATCTATCCATTGTTTAAAGCAGAGATGAAGCTATAAGTCTGTCAGCATTAGTTCTGATTTAAACACTTCACTCTAGACACTTTTCATTAACTGTCTTGACATAGTTATATATTATTCATTTAACCTGCTCTTCATTGCACTCCTAATATGCAATCATGTTTTGCAAATGTGAACCTGAATATAAGGCATTCGAGGCTAGAGTCCTGGTTGATGTAAGTCAGGGTATTTTAGTCAAAATAAGCCTCATTAGTCTAGCTGAGGATCCAACCCTAGCTCTACACCTGCAAGTGCAACTATATTTCTTCCTAGAATACGTCCTGAATATCTCCATTTTTAGTACACCACCTGGGATTTATGCTCAGCTCACTTTTCATTGCATTAAAACACTCGTTAAAATGAGAATTTGTACTGTTATAGGAAAGGTAAAATGCCTCTCTGCAAGATGCACTAAAACTAAGTAAACACTTCATCTATTTTTCATATACAAATTTATTCATGGAATAATATCTTCTAATAGCTCCTGTTATGGAGATTACAGGCAGCTTCTCCAGAGCATCCAGAAAGCTATGCTTGTTCATTTGGCTGGACAAATTGCACTTACAGAACATCTCTGTCTTGTGACTGGACTATCAGGTTTCTGGCATGAACATCAGCATTTATCAATTTAATTCTTACCACCTTTAGAACCCATGAAAATACAGACCACAGACTTTCTAAAATAAGCATTAACAGTAATTTAGTTAAGCATTACACAGCACATGATAGTCCTACACTCAGTAACTGTCATTCTGAGTTTTTAGCAAATTTTAAATCCTTGAACAATCAAAACTTAGTCCTTAGGCAAATAAGCAGCAGTAAATCCAAACCCCTGGCACCCAAACCAGTCTGTCTAGTTGTTTTGCCTTTTCTTTTTAAGATAGATTTGAAAACTCAGAGTACTATTAACAATATATTAAACTGCAATGTATTCACTAATGTCCTTCTCCTCAGCTAACAAAAATCATAATTATTTCACTTCAGTAGCTAACAGAATTTCCTTAGTATTTCTTTGCAGTTACTTCTTATTTGCTATTTCCCTGATGAAAAGAAGGTATAAGCCACTCCACTGAGTCTATTGCTACCTTTAATGCAATGGCATCTTCTATTCCAGTCTCCAGATAGCTCTCCAGAGAGCTCCCATCTCTCTTTTGGAAAAAATTCTCTAACCAGCCCAATCTGTATCTGTGGTAATTATCACTATGCTCAGAATAATGATATTGAACAGATAACCTTAACATATACACATTATTTTGAATTATGTAGGCTTCTGTCTCCCTGCTTATATAGAAGTGTCATTGTAGCTGTGCAGGTGTAATTCTGCGAACAAGCTAGGCTTGTAGAGACAAATAATATCTTTTATTAGACCAAGAGATATAGTCAGGGGAAAGACAAGCTTTGGGCTTAGAAAACTAATGAAAGTCCTCTGATACAAAAAAGCTTTCTTGTTTTCTCTCCAACTGTATTATTTGGTCTTATAAAAGATATAACCTTTTCCAACAGTCCCTACAGACAGCTCCCTACAACCTGACTGTCCTTGGTTATAATAGATTACTTATGATGGAGATAGGTCAAAAAGGAGTTGTAGAACAAAATAAAGTAAACCAAAAGGCCAAAAACACGAGAAAGTAAAATCATGGCCTAGATAAATAGCAACTCCTTACACAATATAGCCTGCCTGAAAATCCTGAAGATGACCTCTTAAACCTCAACACCAAGATAGGATTACTTGCCAAGATTACTAAACTCTAGACCAAAACACAGTGATCAGTTTTTTTGGAGGGAGTGCACAGTTCAGTTGCTTATTAGCCCACTGTCATCTATCTGCAGGTGATGTGCATCTAGGAGATTTAAGGATATGTAGTCACTGAAAGAGGGCCTCCCCATGATCATTCATTGTTTATAACTGATGGAGGGGTGGTTTACAGAGAAGATGGAGTCAGACTGTTTGGTGGTGGTACACAATGGAAGAATGAAAACAACAGTTACAGGCTGCAGCAAAAGCAATTCTTTGCAGTTAGAGTGATTAAACACTGGGAACAAGGGGCCAAAGGGGTTTTGTAAAAAGAAACAACTTTTGTGTTGCTGAAAACTATGATTTTCCCAAGAAAGGAAAATCATTGTAGATGTCATTACTCGAAGGCCATATAGCCACCATGGTTAACAAACCTAAGATTCAGAGGAAGAAGGGAAGAACATTATTCAGGTTTCCAGTCAGACAGCAGTGAGATGCCAGGCATAATTTAGCAGAAAATCGAAAGACTGCCCTTTCCATCTGAAGGTGACGCTCTCTGGGGATTAAGGCAGGACATCCTGTCCACATGCTTCACAGGCAGTTGACATGAGGGAAAGCAAACTTCAGTAAGTTGAGTGAATTGAAATGGTGTACTTTTTAAAGCCCATCCTTCATTCAAGCAATTTCTATCTGTATTTTCCATCCAAAGAATCCTCTTTCCTTATACGACTGATTCTTCAAATTCCAGTTTATCAATCAATCAACTCTGCTTTTTACAGTAGACAACTGCTCCTTTAGTTATCTGCAAATTTTAACAATGGTGGTTGTGTAGTTTATTGAAGAAGGTTCATAAAAATATTTAAAAGGAAAATAAGCAATTTTTCATGCATATAAATAGACCTCAGAACTAACAGCATCTGTAATACAGAATCACAGGATAAATTGATGTTTACATGATAGGTATAATAGATGGAAGCTTAAGCAGTAATTATTAAGGTCACCCTATGATTTCAGCTGTGAGGCATCCTTTTATCATTTGTTTAATACTGGCAATTTGAACTGTATAGGATTTTTTTTATAACAGATGTCAGTTACGCGTAAAATAAACCGTCATAACTCTTACACACACATAATTTGAAATACAAAAGCATGTCGTCAAATAAATTGATCATTTTCTAATTCCTGAGTAGTATTCAACCTTGGAAATGCTTCAAATACTTTTCTTTGATAAAACAGTAGGTAGTGCTTCAGCATAACTTCTACCAAGTTCCTCTCCCACTATTTTTCTACTTGTTTCACACTTTCTAGATGGAAAAGTTCCAGGTTTTGTCTCTGGTTGACCTTTTTTTTTTTTTTTTTTTTTTTTTTTTTTGAACTAGGACAAAATTTTTCCAACTCTGCAAAAGGAAGATTGCAGAGAAAAAAGTACTCTCAAAATTCAAAAAAAAAAACAAAAACAACAACTAAAGGTGTCATAACCTACTTTTAATGCTGTTTGTGACAGAAAGTTCAGTTCAGCAAGGAAACAGTCTGTGAAAAGTTTGCTTATGCTAGCTAAAGCATTTTTGAGCTAGGCAAATATGTTCACTTTCAAACTGTCCTAGAAAGATCATCTTGGAAAAATCTACTTTGGACTACTTTTTAAAATCCTGATTATATGCCTTTCTTAACAGAATGGGATAGAAGTCTTAATTTGTAGCTCAGAACACTAGAATTAGAGCTTTAGACTTTAGCAGGCTTCTTACAGATTGTATTCAATTACACCAGAAAAGGCACTTTCTAAAGTATTAGCACTAGCATTGAAAACCTGAAATTTCTGTGGATTTCATGAAGCTGCTTCTGACAGATTAGATAATGGCTTCCTACTAATCAGTCGTTAAAAACCAAAACAACCAAAACCTACAACACCCATATAAAATATATGGGTTTGGTTTCTTCTGTCTCTTCTTTGATGAAACAATTCTTTGAGCATCAGGAATGGCTGTTTGCTCTTTAAAGCAAAGAGCACTTTTTTTCTTTTTGTTTAGTATAGCACAGGGTTCACAAGTAAGATATCTGAGGAAGAATAACTCTCCAAACAGAATAAACCTGTCTTTCCAAAGGTAGGCTTGACTCTGATTTGTAATTTCTCGAGGCATTAGGCTATTTTATTTCAGTTCAAACTCCCCCATTTTGAAATCAATCATAGGTGCATTTCATAATTTGAACTAACACCTTAAAAAACACCAGCACACTCTTCCTTAAATGTAGCAGAAGAAAAGAAAAAGCTCAAGAAGAAGTATCTTTTCTGTCCTTTGGCTAGTACAGAAATCATATTAAAGAAGAATTTTGCAAACTAAATCTTTCACTCAAGTCCTAAATCAAAGACACAAGAAACTGATGAAAATCTACTGACTTCAGACATCTCCAGATAACAGTGCTCCAGCTTAGATGCTCAGCCCCATTTTTATCTTGCTATTCTTATGGAATGTGTCTGAAAAAGTCACTGTGAGTAAATTGTCTCATGGAATGAGCTGCCCCAGTTCCTGGCGATTGGTTCATAGCTTTTAGGTATTGACAGAATTAGTAAAAAAAAAAAGAATATGGCAAAGCCTCAGATCATCACTCAGCATTAGGTTTTTTGACTGAATGTCTGAAACTCTTTATTGAATCATCTATTAGGAAAGGACTCTGTGGTGCAACTACTTAGCAGAGAATTCCCAGCTAAAGAGGGAAGATGAGCTACAATAGATAACTTCAAAACATCCCCACACACTCCCAATTCTGGGCTCTGTGGTGGGCATGGCAACAGCGTCAGCATTTCAAGCAGCCCACATAAGCTACAAAACTGCATGAAATCAAAATAATATCTTCAAATATTAACTTTGTAGTCATATAGTGTTTTTAATCCCTGCATGTCTTAGTCCCAGCTTTCTGAGACAAGACAGGAAAACCTTTCAGAATACTGTTAGAATTTGGGAAATAACAAGCAAAGAGAGTGAAATCCTACAGGAAGCAACGGGTGTGCAGCAGGACTACAAAGGTTGTGATTAGCTGGAAAACAGTAAAGCTCTCTCCTGAATATTTCTGTTAACAATTTTGTAAACCCTCTCATTATTACAGTGCAAGACCTGCAATTCTAAAATCTAGAGTTCAATATCGGGCTTCTGGGATTTGCTTTTGTTCTTATGCCAAGCAGATGCATTTGCTATTCACTTTCTCTGCAACACTGAAGCCACGCAACAACAGAAAATTCCAGAAAGCCAGAAGATGACAGAAAAGACAGTGTTGCAGCTGCCAAAATATGTATAATCCGAGTTCATCTGCAAGGGTAAAGAATACAGAGAGGAAAACAAACCCCAAAACCAACTCTTTTCACTCAAAGCCAGGTTGCATGACATGTAAATTAGCTAGCTCTCAGAGACCTCTTCTTAAAGGTTATTGCTGCCATATCAGGTATCTCCTCAAGGTTTACGGATACCGCAACTTACTTTTTTTTTGATTTGCCTCATTCCAATGACATAAACCCAGCAAAGCTCATAAGCACAAGGAAACTGCACTTACAAAGCATAAACTGAAAGAAGAGTTAGGATTTTTCCTGTAGTGAAGCTACTGTTACCTTCCTCCAAAATACAGCTAAGATGAACATGAAGCCACTTCAGTAGCACAGAAGATTCTGCACTTGCTATGCCTATAGTCCCAAATGGGATATGTGTGAGAAGCTTAGGGTAATGAACAGCTTCCCACTGCACCATATCCAATATCTTGTCCAAATGAGTAGAATCAGACACAGAGGTGCATAAATGCAAAAGAGGAAAACGCCAAAAAAAAAAATCTCAAGGAAAGACATAAAAATAGACAAGGGCCCTGCCCAATTAGTTCTGGACCCAATAAATTCAATGAAAATTCAGTGTGTTGTCTACCAGGGGCTCAGATCAGGGATGCTGCAGAGAGGCTGCCTACTCAAGTCAGTCCCACTGACTATTACCCACTTCTAGTGAACAATGCGGGTGCTACGGATATAGATAGCAGTAGCCTGGAGAACATAAGGAAGGACTACAGAGCCCTGGGAAAGGTGGATAGGGGCTCTGGAGCTCAGATTGTCTTTTCCTCCATTCACCAGGATACAGGGCAGGACCTTAAAAAGGCAAGGAGGATTGGCCAGGTTAATAAATGGCTAGAAGGGTGGTGCTGTAGTCAGGGGTTTGGGTACCTTGAACATGGGACTCAATTTAGTAGGCCATGTCTACTGGGGGCTAGTGGAACTGGTCTGACAAAGAAAGGGAAGAGTGGATTTGGTAGGAGGCTTGCCAGACTGGTCAAGGATGCTTTAAACTAGATGTGTTGGGGGAGGGGGGCATCATCCCATCCCAACACACCCAGTCAGTTGCCAGCACCTATAATAAAAGTTCAGAGCAAAGAGAGATATTCCAGCTGCTCCAGTCAATGAGCAGGCTTCAACTGGAGCTCGGCTCAGATGCTTCTATACAAACACCGGTAGCATGGGGAACAAACAAGAGGAATTAGAGATGTGTCCACGTCTACGGGGGTATGATATAATAGGCATCACAGAAACATGGTGGGATGGCTCCTATGACTGGAGTGTTGGAATGGAAGGTTACAGGCTTGTTAGAAAAGACAGGCCCAGAAGGCGGGGAGGGGGAGTCGCTATTTATGTTAGGGATGAGCTGCAGAGTATGTAACTCTGTCTGGGGACAGGTGAGCAGTCAATAGAGAGTTTGTGGGTCATTGTTAAAGGGAGAACAGCAATGGGAGACATTACTGTGGGGATCTGTTACAGACTCCCTGATCAAGAGGAATCTGTGTATTAAGCGCTCTGCAGACAGATAAGAACAGCCTCACACTCACAGGCCCTTGTTCTCATGGGAGACTTCAACCGCCCTGATATCTGTTGGAGGGATGGTACGGCCCGGCACAAGCAATCCAGGAAGATCCTCAATTGTGGGGAAGACAACTTCCTTCTGCAAGTAATAGAGGACTCGACAAGGAGAAGTGCCATGCTTGACCTCATCCTCACCAACAGGGAAGGGATGGTTGGAAATGTGATGCTCCAGGGCAGCCTTGATTGCAGTGATCATGAGATGGGTGAATTCGACATCCTCAGGACAGTGAGAAAAGCGTGCAGCAAGCTCACTGCCCTGGACTTCAAGAGAGTAGACTTTGGCCCCTCCAGGAACCTGCTCAGTAAGGTTCCATGGGATATACCCCAAGATGGCAGGGGGAGGCAAGACTGTTGGTTGATATTCGAGGATCACCTGCTACAAGCTCAGGAGCGATGCATCCCAAATAGAAGGAAGTTTAGCAGGAGGGCCAGGAGACCTCCTTGGATGGATAAGGAGATGCTGAGCAAAATTCAAAGGAAAAAAGAGGCTTATAAAAGGTGGAAGCAAGGTCAGGCGGCCTGGGAAGAATACAGGGATGTTGTCTGGGAAGCTAGGCACAAGGTTAGGAAAGCTAAGGCCCACTTAGAATTAAACTTGGCTAGGGATGTGAAAGATAACAGGAAAGGATTCTATAGGCACATTACAAATAAAAGACAGGCTAGGGACAACATGAGCCCTCTCCAGAAGCTACCGGGAGAACTGGCTAACCTAGATTTGGAGCAGGCTGAGGTTCTTAATGACTTCTTTGCCTCAGTCTTCACTGGCAAATGCTCTAACCACACCACCCAAGTCCTAGAAGGCAGATGCAGGGACAGTGAGAATGAAGACCCTGGGCCCACTGCAGGAGAGGATCTGGTTAGAGACGATCTTAGGAACCTGAACGTATACAAGTCCATGGGACCTGATGAAATCCATCCACAGGTCCTGAAGGAGCTGGCAAATGAAGTTGCTAAGCCACTGTCCATCATATTTGAAAAATCATGGCAGTCAGGTGAAGTTCCCGATGACTGCAAAAAGGGAAATATAACCCCCATTTTCAAGAACAGGAAAACGTATAAGCCGGGGAACTACAGACCAGTCAGTCTCACCTCTGTGCCTGGCAAAATCTTGGAGCAGATTCTCCTGGAAGGCATGTTCAGGCACATGAAAACCAACAAGGTGCTTGGTGACAGCCAGCATGGCTTCCATGAGGGGAAATCCTGCCTGACCAATCTGGTGGCCTTCTATGATGGGGCAATGGAACTAACAGCCACAGGTAGAGCAGTTGATGTCATCTACCTGGACTTGTGCAAAGCCTTTGACACTGTCTCACATGACATCCTTGTCTCTAAGTTGGAGAGACATCAATTTGATAGCTGGACCACACAGTGGATAAAGAACTGGCTGGATGGCTGCACGCAAAGAGTAGTGCTCAATGGCTCAATGTCCAGCTGGAGACCAGTAATGAGTGGTGTCCCCCAGGGATCGGTGTTGGGACCAGTCTTGTTCAACATCTTTGTTGGTGACATGGACAGTGGGACTGAGTGCGCCCTCAGCAAGTTTGCTGATGACACCAAGCTGTGTGGTTCGGTTGATACGCTGGAGGGAAGGAATGCCATCCAGAGTGACCTTGACATGCTTGTGAGGTGGGCTGATGCCAACCTGATGAAGTTTAACCATGCCAAGTGCAAGGTCCTACAGCTGGGTGGGAGCAATCCCAGGCACAGCTACAGGTTGGGCAGAGAAGATTCAGAGCAGGCCTGCGGAGAAGGACTTGGGGGTGTTGGTCGATGAAAAATGAACATAAGCCGGCTTCAGTGTGTGCTTGCAGCCCAGAAAGCCAACCGTATCCTGGGCTGCATCAAAAGGAGCGTGACCAGCACGTCGAGGGAGGTAATCCTGCCCCTTTACTCTGCTCTCCTGAGACTTCACTTGGAGTATTGTGTACAGTTCTGGTGTCCTCAACATCAAAAGGACATGGAACTGTTGGAACAAGTCCAGAGGAGGGCCATGAGGATGATCAAGGGACTGGAGCACCTCCCATATGAAGATAGGCTGAGAAAGTTGGGGCTGTTCAGCCTGGAGAAGAGAAGGCTGCATGGAGACCTCACAGTAGCCTTCCAATACCTGAAGGGGGCCTATAGGGATACTGGGGAGGGACTCTTCATGAGGACTGTAGTGATAGGACAAGGGGTAACGGGTTCAAACTTAAACAGGGGAAGTTATACTGGATATAAGGAAGAAATTCTTTACTGTAAGGGTGGTGAGGCACTGGAATGGGTTGTTTAGGGAAGTTGTGAATCCTCCATCGCTGGCGGTGTTCAAGGCTGGGTTGGACAGAGCCTTGGGTGTCATGGTTTAGTGTGAGTTGTCCCTGCCCATGGCAGGCGGGTTGGAACTAGATAATCTAAAGTTCCTTTGCAATCCTAACTATTCTATGATTCCATGATTCTAACAGCAGCAATTCAAATAGCCATGGTCAATGCTGGCGAGAACTGTAGTACAATGTAGGCAAGTTCGAATAATTCTTCCATACGGCTTTTATCACTCCAAGTGATAAAATACCGTTCAGTAAGAACATGTTGGTTGTGATAAGATTCAAAGAAAAGAAAAGAGATAGAAAAAAATCAGTACTTTTTTAAAATTCTTCTCTTAATGCTTTCCAACATACAAGGATCTCATTGCCAAATATAAACTGATTCCTACTTACTGCAGCCATTACCAACTATTACTTCATCTTTGTCTGCATTCAAGTCCTATCGGGGGTTTCTACCAATTTGAGTAGGCGTTGAACTTAGTCCCTGAATTCTTGTTCTCTAGGTCAGGATAGATCAGATACCTTACCTTGCTAAGGAGAATAGTTTCATAAATGCCTATCATAATTTAGAGGAAATAAACTTTAATGAATACCAAAGTGATCCTAGTACTTGGTTGGATAACTACAGGCCTAAGATTAAAGTGGGACAGCTCAGAATGAGACTCCAGAACCCATTTTTGAGCCAAAACTTTAATTTTCCGTCTTTTTTGAAGTTTGTGACACTCCAGCTCTCCCTCTGGCACAAAATCAGCCCTGAGCTGATTGCCTAGAGTCTTGAGCACTCCTTTGCTTTGCATATACATTAACAAATGTTATATTGAACTTGCTACTTTCCAGTACAAACTGTTTCCTATCAAGCTGACTCAAGCAAACATTCACACAAGTTCTATTTACGTTTACTGCATATAGCACTCATGACAACACCAAACATACTATTTCATGATATTTTTTTTTCAACCCTGTTGCTCTCAAAACTGCATGGCTTATCATGCGCTGACAGGCAGCTGATGCTATGGAAAACACAAGTCAAATGCCAGATTACTTTTAAGAGAGGCTGAAAACTGGTAGATAACACAGATAGAATTCTATTAACACAAGATGTGAGCTGGCCTGCAGAATTAATGCAAGAATAGATTTCTCCACCTAGCAAATTCAGTTCCCACTGCTATAAATGAGAACAGTGCATTTAAGTTTCTTTGCACATCTGATATCATGGAAACGACTAAGTTAAATGCTTCCTACCCTCAATGCTGATTTAACAAACACACATAAACATATCTGTAATATGAGACTAGCTTAAGTGCTATGTTAAATAACACAATGACATTTTGAAAGGGTAAATCAAACAGGAATTGTGAAAGGAATTTCAGTTCACTGACAAAAAACAAAACAGGATATAAATGTGCTTAACTTATGAATTCCTGAGCTATACAAGCTGTTGTCTGTTATATCTATGCTTTAAAATAAATGTCATAAATTGCTGTGGAGACCAAGGAGATCTCTGAAAGTGTTCAGAGACAGTTCTAATTTTGGCAAGAAATCAGATACCTCACTTTGCAAGATTATGGTCTATCATCATAAATGAAAGCTCAAGTGGTAAGCATTCTCAGTAATTATGATCCAATATGAAATATTTCATTTACATACTGAATTACCTGGGATACTTCTATGTGATCATCAAAGATTATTAATCATATCAAGGTGATTAATTTTAACGTGAAACCCAATAAATCGTAAGAATTTTAGATAGTGATTCTACTTTAACACAGTGATATTGCTTAAAATCTGTCCTACACACCCTAAAAATAATAATATTGGAGGAGAGAAATTCAGTGATCAATATGCATAAGACTGAAGAAATTCATGACCCAGCACCAAGTGAGCAGTCATGCAAGAAATTTGATACCACAAATACCAAGGAAGTGTAGAATAAAAGAACTGAAAACTAAGTAAAACTGAAGGTGACTTCACTTCCCCAAAAGAAAATTTTTTCTGTTTTCTTGATATGGACACACTAAATCATTCAAGCAAGACCTCAAACTTTATCTTGACTATATTTTTGAGACACAACTGCTTTGTGTGATTAGACTCAATAGTCTTACTTCAAAGCTTGATGTCAAAAGCAACGAGGATCCACTGGGTTTATTTCTCCCTTTTTGGAGCTTCTTAAAGTGGGTGGAGAAAAGAATTATTGGCATGAAACATTTCTCTATTTTTCATTATTATAAGTAATTAATAATATTTTTTATGTAAATTACTACCCTTGCTATTCATTATGTGGTGGCATTATGATTATTGCTGCTGTGTTTAGACACCTAATGAGTACTAATATTACCATTATAATGATAACTGGGAGAAGAACTAAAGCTCCCATCTGGTGAATTAAAATACAAGAAGGAGCAACCTCTGTTCCTGAATAGTTTTGAGAAATCACTGTCAATCAATTGGTGGCTTATAGTTCAGCATCTGCTGGAAATATTTTCCTTTTCCTTTTTCAGTCAAGCTCAGCTGCAGCTCAGTTACACCATATGTGAAAATTTATAGATTTTTCTCATTCACATTCAAGAAATATTTTATTTATAAAGTTAAAATGATTAAGACCCTCTCCAATTTCACAAGGGTATTTAGGGATGACTACTGGCTTGGACCAGATTAGAATCAGTGACGTAAATAAGGGATATTCTGTAATTTGTTATCATTTCCTGAGCCAAGCACAATGATGTTTTACATGTTCACATCAAGCAAAAGCATGTAATTTGATCAGGCTGCAAGAGCAAACTTCTTGGCAGACCCTGAGGGAAAGCAATGACAATAATAAAATGGATAGGCAGCTCATCAACAGAACTGAAAGTATTTTCAACTGCTCACTTCTAAAGAAAATCCTGTAGTGGAGGGGCTAAAATGTTTTCTACAACAGTGCCTGCAGCTATCCTGGAGGCGAAGGATTAGTTTATGAACTGTGGACATGCTATTATTAAATGAATTCAGATAAGAATTAAATTCATTCATTTACTTAACTCTATTGTTGGCAGTGGAGCAAATCCTCAGTGATGTAAATTGGAACTGGAACAATGACAATTTCTAGCATGAGACTGTCTGACCCTAGAAGTATTTATTTTGCTTGAAAAAGTAAACACAGTTTATATGTAAATGAGATGCAGCTTTTCCAGCTCTGTATAATTTGTCAATATGGATGTTAATTTCACAAAGACTGAGCAATCTCTATTCTAGAATAATAATAGAACTTGATCTCGCCAACCCTTACTTGTAGTGGTAATCTTATTATGGTGCTGGGACTAGAGGAACAAAATAAAAGCTACTGTCATGAACATTTTCAGGTGAATGCATATCATATGATACTTTCTTTTATATAATTTCTTTGATGTGTTCTCTGGTCTCTTTCAACATAACAAGTGATGCAAAGAGCTAAAATGAAATGCTAGGGCATCTATTAAAAGTCAGCTTTTTGGTGGATTTTCAGGCAGTAATATTTTTTGCAATTGGATCTGGATGTAGGTAAAACCATGATTTTATAGGGGAAATCTGATATCAAAACTGCTGCTATCCTTTCTCCTCTTCATTATAAAAGGATTTATACCTGAATGAAGGAAACATTATGGAGCTTAAACCTGTCACATGAAGTGTTTCGTGGGAGAATTTGCCATCCTGGGAGTTTCTCTGATTTACTCCCACTCTTGATAGCACTGGCCTCAATCTGCAGACTCTGCTTTTAAGGATTTGAAAAGAGCCTTAAAGCATCTTAAAAAGTGAGAGTGCTAAATCCATTTCAAGGTGTGTCATAAGATCATAATAGAAGCTATAGACATATTTTTCAAAATGGACACATTTAAAGTGTTTTCTCAACAGGCACAACACTGAATTAAATTACTTCACCTGAGAACTATCAAGAGAAAATGACAGGCATAGAAAAGGAATAGCAGAATATTTCATTTCCATTTTCATTTCACCTTCTCCTTAAAACACTAGAATTTACTATGTTTTTATTTTCTTCTGACCTAATTATCATTGACTTCAGGATTTTCAGTTGACTAATACACAGATCTGCCATGATTGTAACATAGATGTTGTTGCAATATGTTTCAATTACGTTTTCTAATAATCTTGCTCCAAATTATTCTGCTGTAATAAAGTTGCTAATAAAATCAATGCATACTTCCGTGTGTTACATGCATGCTGTGATAGAAGTTTAAATTACCCAGAGCTCATCTCAAAATGAAGTTTAGGAGCACCTGTTCTAAAAATTATTCTAAGCCACTCTGTTTGGAGCACTAATTAAAGTAGTGAATTTTATTACCTTAGTCTTGTTTGAGTCTGCTTTGTTTTGCTTATTCTAAGTTCTTTTCGGATATGCTATTATTATTTCAACCTTCTTTGGGACTATAACCCTAGCTTTCATTAATTCTTTATATCACTTCCTCTTTCCTTTCTTATTTCCTGCTGTCTGAGAGATACAATCTCTCCATCCCTACAGAAAGCAGTGGATATTATTTAGGAACATATTAAAAGCACATGGTTAGGCTTGGCTTCTAACTAACAAAATGCCATGGACGTCACTGGAATTTTAGCCCGTACTTAAAGTCCCAAAAGACTCAAGCACTTTTCAGTTTGAGATGATTAGAAAACGATAACCTAGGAATCACCCAAGTCTTGGAAGGCAGATGCAGGGACAGTGAGAATGAAGACCCTGGGCCCACTGCAGGAGAGGATCTGGTTCGAGACCATCTTAGGAACCAGCACGTATACAAGTCCATGAGATCTGATGAAATCCATCCACAGGTCCTGAAGGAGCTGGCAAATGAAGTTGCTAAGCCACTGTCCATCATATTTGAAAAATCATGGCAGTCAGGTGAAGTTCCCGATGACTGGAAAAAGGGAAATATAACCCCCATTTTCAAGAAGGGGAAAATGGATGAGCCGGGGAACGACAGACCAGCCAGCCTCACCTCTGTGCCTGGCAGAATCTTGGAGCGGATTCTCCTGGAAGGCATGCTGAAGCACATGAAAAACAAGAAGGTGCTTGGTGACAGCCAGCATGGCTTCGCTAAGGGGAACTCCTGCCTGACCAATACAGCAGCCTTCTATGATGGAGCTATGGAAATGATGGGCAGAGGTAGAGCAGTGAATGTCATCTCCCTGGACTTGTGCAAAGCCTTTGACACTGTCTCACATGACATCCTTGTCTCTAAGTTGGAGAGACATCAATTTGATAGCTGGACCACACAGTGGATAAAGAACTGGCTGAATGGCCACACACAAAGAGTAGTGCTCAATGGCTCAATGTCCAGCTGGAGACCAGTAACGAGTGGTGTCCCCCAGGGATCGGTGTTGGGACCGGCCATGTTCAACATCTTTGTGGGTGACACGGACAGCAGGACTGAGTGCGCCCTCAGCAAGTTTGCCAATGACACCAAGCTGTGTGGTTCGGTTGATACGCTGGAGGGAAGGAATGCCATCCAGAGGGACCTTGACATGCTTGTGAGGTGGGCTGATGCCAACCTGATGAAGTTTAACCATGCCAAGTGCAAGGTCCTACACCTGGGTTGGAGCAGTCCCAGGCACAGCTACAGGTTGGGCAGGGAAGAGATTCAGAGCAGCCCTGAGGAGAACGACTTGGGGGTGTTGGTCGATGAGAAAATGAACATGAGTCAGCTCCAGTGTTTGCTTGCAGCCCAGAAATTCTTTACTGTAAGGGTGGTGAAGCACTGGAATGGGTTGCCCAGGGAAGTTGTGAATGCTCCATCGCTGGCGGCGCTCAATGCTGGGTTGGGCAGAGCCTTGGGTGGCATGGTTTAGTGGGAGGTGTTCCTGCCCATGGCAGGGGGGTTGGAACTAGATATCTTAAGGTCCTTTCCAACTCTAAGTATTCCATGATTCTATGATTTATGGTAATATTTATTTGGACTCAGAAGTCAATTACCCTAACTAAAACCAAAGGAGTTCATTAGTTGGCACTGGACGGAGAATGGTTAACTTGTTTTACTGACATTATTAAAAGCACAAAATCAGCATCTTCCAGAAGAAATTCTTTTTCATGCTCTTAATGACACTTAAGTATGTGTAAGGTCATTTAACAAAACTAAGACAGCTAGAGTAAATAAGTATCTGCCAGCCCAGTGTGATTGCCTGAAATATCTACAGAACACAAAGCCAGAACGCAGGAATACAGAGCAACTTTTTCTAACACTTTTTCCTTGGCAGTGACTACTGCCATTGCCAGAAACAGGCTATAGGGCTAAGTCGATTTTTAGTCTGACTTTTACAGCAGTTCTTGTCCTGCAAAACCAAAAGACCTAGATGTTGTATCACACAGGATTGCCAAACAAACATTGCTAATGTTCAAACCTCATCCACCAACTTCACTTAGGAAACTAGCTTTATGCCGGACAGCAAATACCACATAAGCCTGCTTAATCCTGTTGGAACCTGGACACATTTCATACAACTAAATACATGCTCCATTGCTCTATTATCTTTAGTACGGGTGAATTTAAGCATGGCCTTAACTGTTTGCCTTGGATCTGCCCCTGTACATATTTACTTCTAACATCCATATTTGCAACTTAAATCCCCCATAAACAGCCTCCTGCCTTCAAAAACTGCGAAACATGAAGCATATAATCCAACGTCAGTTGCCTACCTTACTGGAACAAACATTAAATCAAGCTCAAAAGCCCAAAAGCAGTTTAAAATAAACAAACAAACAAACAAACAAACAAATAAATAAGCTCTGTTTCTTTTCACTGAAAAAGGTGAACTGCCCAGGGAAAAATCTCCTTCCCTTTTCAACCCCCTTTCCTCTTGCCTTCCCTTCACTCCACAAATAAATAAGTAGCACTTATTCTCTCCAGTGTGCTGCACACCTCTCCAGAAGTCCCCTTTTACATACAGAGCTGTGGGTTACAGATTTTGGAATGGGGATTTATGAGCCAATGGGAATATGTTCTCCTCAAATGGGAAAATGCTAATAATTTTGGTTTTCTTTAAATAAGGGAATGAATCTCAAAGAGGATGCAGGTAAAACTTTCATGAGCCATACTTGTGCAAAAGTATTATAAGACTATAAAACCAGCATTAAGCAGATCATTAAATAAGGTTATTCTTTGCTTCTTATTTTATTGCTCATTAAGTGCATTTTTATTTCTGTAAGGACGTACTATAATGCTGTCTTAGCAGGCAGCACACACGAAATTTGTGACCTTCTCTTGCGTATATGTAGGCCATGGGCCCACATAACTTATATTTTGCAGTCATGCTTATAATTTGCAAGTTGTCAGATCTCTGTAACATTTATTATTCCTGCTATTGTTTGAGAATATTTTTATGAGCCAAGACACTTTTTTTTATCACCAAGAAAAAGAGCAAGAAATTATACCAAAAGCAACAGCCACATTTTCCAAGACCAAAGTTTGACAGAACACAGATAAAGGTGCCATTGAAGATTCCAAAATGTATGTGCTCTCTTAATACTCAAGTTTCAGTATCAACTGACTGTGAATTTAAAATGAGAAACCCAATGCTTCTAAAAGACTTAAAAAAATTATTTGTTGGCCAAAGATATACTTTAGAAAAACTCTTATCTTACTAAATTTTCTAGTGAATGAAAAAAATTATATACCTTGCCTGCCCTGCCAGTTATTCCATTCTCTAAAAATTGTACATTACTCAGAAAGAAAAACAGTGAAGGAAAAAATTCCTCAGGTTATATCACACATTTCACTAACATAAAGGTATTTGGCATCAGATAAGGAAGTGAAGCGCAATACCATGACACACACAAACAGATGAAAATAAAAGAAATACAGACACAATTTAATGACTGTGCTGAAGCTTATACTTTTGCTAGATACTTTTACAAGAAAGTGACTGACATGTATTTTTGGTAGATGGGTATGGAAGTGGCTAATCAGGTCTAAGCACTATTACCTTTAAATAGCTGTTTCTCTCTTTTTCCAAAAAATAACATCAAGTCAAATGCTGCCCAGTTTGGTTGCAGATAGTGAAATGCAGTTATTTCCATCTTTTATTTGATTTCTGAGAAAGAGCCTGAAGTAGATATATACCAAATGTAAATACGTAAAAGGACTGGATGTCAGCACTGCAATCCCTTTTTCTCCCTCCTCTCAAAGTCCGTTTGACTAAATTCAAGGGCAAGACTTTTCAGTTCACTACTTTGATTTATCTTTTTTCTCAGGTAAACACTGACCTTTCCTTCTATTCCCAACTTTGCTCTTGAGGTCTTTTAACACAGCCCTGCCCTTGGAAAAGTAAGCCTGTTAATTTTAGCCAGAACCAGACAACCTGACATTTTCAAATTAATGATCTAATCAGACAGGCTTATAATGCTAAAACCGTGATGACAGGTAACTTGGTCATTAGTCTAGCGTTTGCATTTTGCTTGCATTTCTTCTGGCAGGCATTGCAGATCAAGTTTAGAGGTATGAAGCTTTCCCAGTCTGAATAATACCAGTCAGTTCTGGGCTTGGGTGGGTGATACATGAAGAAAACCCAAGTTCAAGTATAACTTCCAGCACTAAATTTACAAGGACATACTTCAAACAGCACTGTGAATTAACTGCGCACTTACACTTTTTGGCTTTTAATGTGTTGAGTTACTTTTCCACAGAAGTTTGCATCTTATTTTTGAACATAGATTTCTTCAGTGTATTAACAACATATTTTTCTCTTTTGAGAGTGGGAGGAGGCTATGCTCTAACAAGATGTAGAAAAATGACCTAAGCACAGGAAGGGGGCTACATCTTCAGAATTTCGACAGAGCTGGGCACAAGCCTGTCTCACAGTAAGTCTGTGCATCAGGCTTACTGGAATGAAGAGACAGCTTCTGTGTCTTACACCTTCCCTAGAACTGACTGCCCATGAAAAGATAAGGTAGTAGTTTCTGATGAAAAAAGATTTGCTTTTCATGTTTCACGTGGGTGGAGAATACCAATCTCTCTTGCACAGGCTGCTGGAAACCCACCAAATGGTTGCAATTTCCGTAAGCTGAAAGAAAAGCTCACACAGACATCCTGTCTCTTCCCAATGCACAAGGAAAACATTTACATTATATGTATTTCTTGGATTTAGGCTGCCTCTTACTTAATAAGTGCAAAACTTCATGAAGTCTCTGTTAGAAAAAGCACTGTAAAAGGACAGATTTTAGATTTATAGAACCAATAATTGTAAGCCAAGTTATGCAATTGCAGTTCTGTCTCACAATGAAGTGTTTTCATCCAAAATCATTTAAAGAAAATATATACAATTATTCATCTACATTCAGACAAATAAAAGGGTTTTTACAGGAAACAGGCAACATAATTAACAGCAATCCAAAAAGAGGCTATAAAACCCCTCCTTTCAACTTTAATGGAGAAAGAAACACTGTGATTTCGTGATTAGCCATAAATGCCATGCAGTGAGGAGAGTTTCCTGTGCAAAAAGGATGACTCAAAATGAAACACAAAGTAAATCAGACCACAGCTAAGTGAAAGATAGCATAAGAGGAAAATGACAGAAGAATCACATATACAGTAAAAACATAGCAATGAATTTGCCTGTGCAACATCAGGATGCCTTGGAACAAAGAAGAAACCACAGCAGGGCAGGCTGCTCCACTCCACCATACCAGAAGCTGATAGGAACCACCAAAAATGCTGTAAAAAGACAGTGCCATCCCATTGCTTTGCACTCCACAATAACCTGAAGAGCTAGCAGGCAACCTTGGCTGCAGCATTACAAATCTAGGATTGCAAAATTTCTCACATGTTGAGATCTAACATACCTGTCTTGTCTAGGAGAATCTCACCTAATCCTATTGTAAAGTATCTTCCAGGAACCTGTTAGGTTTTTTTTTTTTTGTGTTTTGATGCTTTGGTTTTTTTTTAAACTTGTATATTATGTATTTCTGGATATCAGTTCAAGGCTCCTGGACAGAGCTATAGTTGCACCTATTATATTCCTGCCCCTCTTTCTCAGACTCTTAACTAATCGCTACTACACTGCTGCCAGCAATCCTTTTTTGTGTTAGTAGCAGTAAAGCCTGCATCTGGTGGAGCTCAAGAATATTTGCTGTTTAGCTCGTGTCCTCTCTCACCTTGCCCTTACTCCAGCTTTGTGTATACAAAAAGTATACACAAAGCTGGAGTTTGCTATTTGTTAGTACAAATCAGCACAGTATATGGATTATCTTCTGAATATTTTACTAGTAAAACCAATTTTGTACAGTAATTATTCTTTTCACAGTTCACAAGTGATTTTCAGTGCTCAGAATTAAATCCTGTTATTTTTACCAGTAGGACAATAACTGCTAACCACAAACATGCGCTTGTTCACACAGATGAATGCATTGGTGTGGAGCAATGAGAGAGAATAAGTGAAGATAAAACCACATAGTAAGAAATTAGGCCCTGTGGAACATCAAATTTTGCAGTCTATCAGATACACTTACAGAGGGATGAAGATCTTTGATAAAGTAAAGCAAATATAGTTAATAACTATATTCCATCATAAAGCAATATCAAGTTCTTAAAGTTTTGGTTTAAAGCATTTGACTTCAGACATTCAGAAATATAGTGCTAAAAGCCTGAAGCCAAATATTACACTTATGTAAGTGGTTTCACTGATTTCAACCACTGGAATAAATGAAAATAAACAAATGAATGAACATATATAAAAGGAATTACACTGTTACGCACCTACTTCTCATCATACCTTTGTGTTTTTGACATGCTACATTACAACTGAGTCTCAAAATTAAGAATTAGAGGCAAAAAAGAAATCAATCTTTAAAAAACATTCTAACAGAAGTTGACATGAATGCACATGTCCATGCACATACACATACATATATATTAATACATGTTTCATGAACATGAGAAAGTCAAAGACCTGTGCTTACAAACACGGCCACAGATTTAGAGTACGCACATTTCCAGATACTCAAATTTCCACAATCTAGGTCTGTTTTTTATGGAAGCTCCACAAAGAGAATATCAGCTGAAATCAGTGCCCCATTAGACCAACGCTTACTGGGTAAAACAATTAACTTTATATCCAGAGGACAAAACATACAGCTTTTTGACCTGTAAAAAACCCCTGAATATCTCTAGCAGCGTCCACAGACTTGTAGTTTCAATTTAATCTAAAATAAGCACGGAACAAGCAAGACACAGTGCATAGGTCAAGTGGACTCAGGAATATGGTATCCACAGAGACAAATTTATCCTACCTTTCTTCTACCCATGTCAAATAGGCGGAACTCAACGTCCAGGAAATAGGTAAAAGGAAGAGGCCAGGTTGTCAGTAACCAGAAGAAAAAGAAAGAGATAGAAAGATTATTCCCTGCCTAGGCATTGAGGGAGGTAAAGAAGAAATAATTGAAGAAGGAGGTGGAAGAGACTTTGCAAGGCCACCTAACTTCACCAGTTTTTACAAGGCAAAGGTAATTGTGATGATACAAACTTTAAAGACATACCTTTGGCTCATATGGATGTATCAAGTCATCACATTCCCATGCAATGTTTGCTAAGCAAACTGCAGTTGACCATCAGAGTACAACATGATGCACTTTATACCTCACTTTATGACCTTACAGAATGAAAGGGTTGGCTTCTGGCTGTTAGAAAGTGAGAAACATCTACTTCAAATACAAGACAGAGGAGTTTAAAGCATTCTGTGACTGGATGACCTGAGCACCTAGAAAAATTATTTTTTTTTTCTACCTGGGAGTTTTTTTCCAGGAACTTTTTACACTAAACATCAAATGTGAAATGACTGTATTCTTTTCCTCCTATGAAGTAATATGTTAGAAAAATTATAACTGAAACTATATTGGGCACAGTTCCTTCTCATACAACACAAAATTCAAGACAGTTGAATGGAAGTGTCTACATGAATCAGGCTTGCTTATTAAAATACTTCATTCAGTTAACAGGAGCACATTACTTGATTTATTTTAGTCCCACGGCCCACCAGTAGCCCACAAGTGCCATGTTACAATATTTAACAAAAGATATACTCTTAAATAAAGTATCCGTGAATAAATCAGCAGTGACTTGTCTGCAGTGACTAAGTAATAGCAAAGTATTTGGCTGATGACATTTTTCCTTTTGGTACATGATGAAAGTGCAAAATACATTTTAAAATCTTCAATTATGTTACAAGCTCAGAGTTAGTCATCCGCATTATTAGTCTGAGATTTATCCTTTTGTTCAAATAGCTCTGCCTAATAAAATGTCCCTATCTTTTTTTTTTAACTACATAGCTTTCCTATACACTTGAGGCTTTAAATGCATTTTAAATATTAAATCTTTCATTAAAATGCAGAAACAGAGGTAGGAGAGCTACTAGAAAAGGCTTTACTCCATCTCCTTTAGTTTATGTGGAAGTATTAATCAAAGCCTTCATTAATATTGTATGAATTCAGAGCCTTCACACAACTGGAATGCACATTACTTCTTATTTACACTACTTTTACTTTACGGCATTCCATTTAACAAAAAAAAATCAGGACTGTGAGGATATTTGTGCAGGTATAGAATGTGCTATATTGCAGAACTCATGTTCCAGGTAAGCTTCTGGATTTACAATAGGGAAAAGTGAAATTCAGTAGGGATTTCAAGCAACATTTTCAAAAATATGCGTTTGACATGACAGCTCCAGCTGTGGGAGAGACTGATTACTGAATGCCCAAGATTTATGGTTAAAGTTTTCTTCTTTCATTCCAAGACTTGGACTGAAAAAAACATGCACTGTTCACAGGTACAAACATTGCCTAGCCTCCAGGAAACCAGGAGAGGTTGAATAAAATTATCAACTGTGTTGCTAAATACAGAATTATGGTGGGAAACAACATGCCTGTTATAAATTAAAGTCACAAATAGCAGAAGCTGTCACAGTATGTAAGGGAAAGTCCTTTCTTAGATACAGTGTTACAGGACAAAACCCGTAAGCAGATAGGAAGAGTTTCATATTAGCAGGATATTACTAATATCCTGGCATCTGTACTAATCTCCTGGGATCTGTGCTGTTTGACATATTTGTACATGATCTGAGAAAATTGATGAACAGCAAAGTGCATCTTGTGCTAAATAATTCAAAGGATCAAATATGAAAATAGATGACAAAGAATTCAGATAGATATCTAAGGAATTTCCAAGTTCCCGTTTTTTGAATCAAAGTAGAAATAGGAAATGTCTCGATTCCAGACTGGAGTAGTACCTCAACCTGATGATGAGGAAGTTTTTTGCACCATTTGATAACTCTTGCCTTGATACTGTTGTGCAGATACTAACACCATACTGTAGATTTAGAAATTTTCCAGTTTTCTCTATATATATACACCAGATGTCTTGCCCTGTTCTTTACGTTCCATGAATGGTACAGTTGTATAGTTGGCTGCCTTTGTCAGTTACCAAAGGTTTGACAAACTTAACAGGTAACAGCTAATTAACAGGCAAGATAGGTTAGGCAATCAGCTCAGTTCCTTTAGAAGAATAACAATAAGAAAAAAGATTTCTATAGAAGTGTTCAGCTGCATAAAAATTGTAGCACAATAGAAGGACAAGAATAGGACTGATTAGAAGCTATGATATGTTCACAGATCATGCTGGGAATCTCCGGTAAGCACAATGCATCTTTAATGCAAATCAATATAGACAGTCTGACGATGGCCCTTGATAAGGGAAGCGCAATCAAGCTGCCACTCCGAAAGACAGAGCCGGTCCAGCAGCGAGCACACAGATACTCTCTTCCCAGCATCAACAGGAATGAAGAATTTGTCTGATAATTATGACTGTTTAAATGATTTTTGCTGTTAAGTAGGCTGTGAAATTCAGGAAGATATCCTGGGGTTTGCCTTATAATGGCACAATTACTCATTGACAGAGCACAGTAGCACCATTGTGGTGAGCTGCTAACAAACATCAGCCTCACAAGCTGCAGATGATGTCTAATTTGAGCAGAAGTTGTAAAGTTTTACCCATATTGTCTTGGGAGCGTCAAAAACCCACTCTCAAAACCTCTGAAGTTTTGTGATAGCTTTTTTTAAAGAGAGAAGTTACAAAATGAAGGCAGATATATATCTCCAAACTGCACAATCTTATTTTCATTTGCTCAGCTGTAATTGTGTAGGTGCTGCTCACCAAAGAACAGTACGTGGGTAGTCATTTCTACAACATTTACTCACTCCAACATGGTATCTAGAATTATTTCTATGAAAAATCTTCAACAGCCCTACTAAGTCTCTTCAAAATATATGGTCCTAACCCTACTGGTTTTAGTAAGAAAATGAAGCAGGGGTAAGCAGTAATATCCAGCAAAGAAAAAAACGTTTGTGTTGAAAAGTCAGTAAGCTTCTAAAATGTAGTTTATATTGCACATTAGTTTGGGACCTTGAATTAAATGTAGAATTTAAAATAGGTTGAACTAATTTCTCTTATCCCCTGTTCTAACAGTGTGTGTGACTGAACTTACAGGATTTTGAAAATAAAATTGATAGAAAAGAAAAAAAGCATACTGCTCCCCTAACAACCATATTTCTGACTGAAAACACTGACTTCTTAAAGGTGTTTCATTGACATTTTAAATGCCACATACTATATATGGGCACGGTATTGGCAGTAAGTCCTGCTCGTGTAGACCAAATGCAGGAGGAAATGAGAGGACTTGCAGTGGTGAGAGATGATCATGGTGATTAACTGACCCTATACTTCTGCTTCCCTGCTTAGGTTTTGTGGCGGACAGGAGTCAGTCACTTTAGACAGGTCCAATACGAATGGTTCAAATGAACTGCTTGTGCCCAGGCCCTTCAATCACAAAGAGCTGTGTGAAGAGTGGCACAATTCCCAACCCCCAAAGGAGTCAAAATGAGCAAAGAACTTTACAGGGATGAATTGCTCATGCTGTCTACACACCATGTATCTTTACTGGAGAAAACATGCAGGGGAGAGTAAATTACTACCTCAAGGAGTAAAACTATATGCGATCTTTGAGATTCGGGGCTACAGTTTTTCTGTTTTCTGACATACTACGCCACCTTTCATTTACTGAGGCAACTGAAGAGGGTGGTAAGTTAGGCACTCAAATTCACAGGAAATAGCTTTGCTACCAGAAAGTACATTTGCTTTTAAGCAGACATTTTTTTCATGGTTAAAAAACCACCCCAGACAAGTAACCAAGAAATCACAAGTTAATGCATAATGCTTGAAATTCACATGGATAAATCATCCTTGGAGCTTAATTCTGAACAATTTGTTAAATGGATCAAATATCTGTAAAGGTGTAAAAATTCCTTAAATGGTATTGCTTCTGCAACTAAACTTAGGAACTTAAATCTTTAATTTGCCATATAAATCTAAGTGCTTTCATCTTCTGAGATGCTCAAGACTCTCAGCTACCATTAACATTGTAAATTTAGACGCCTAACCCCAACAAAGCAAAAAAACAACTCTCCATGCTTCTAGTGTTTTCATCAAGTATGCTTTTAGTGTGAGACGGTATTTCCCTCTCTGAGGAACAATTATGTAAATAAAATCAACATATATACATTTATTTATATTACACACACACTTAAAAATGAAGCAAAAATTGTTTTTACAGTGTACTGTTCCATCTCACAATCTCATAGTTTTATGATTAGCATATGCAGTTTTTTCTTTTTGTTTTTTAGTTACTGATGTGTTAATCATATAAAGATCCTACCACCAGAAAGAATGGGAACTTCAGCTATGTGGGCTTTTTTATTTAGTGTATATTCCACCATACCATTTTTTAAGTACCCTAAAAGGTCATAAATGTAAATCTACACCCAAAAGGAGTCTAACATAGCTGAGGGTTTTCAAGCAGTTTTTCTGAAGTTTACAAATATAATTTAGTCTCATTTGAATAAAAAAAAATAAGCATTTCAGCAAAAAACACACATATGTATGTGTGTGTGAAGAATTTTATTTAGCTACAGGAAGATACAAACAGCTTACCACGAAGACGATCTATCACAAAGAAAAACTCAAGCCAATAGAAAAATCAATCCAACATGCCTCAGATAGAGCATGCAGTCTAACAAATCCACTAATGATCAAACATCAGGAACAAAATTTGAAGACTAAACATTCTGCTGCATAGCAGAAAAAGCAAATCTGAAACAAGATAAGAAAGGACCATAGTAAGTGACATCCAATCATGACCAGAGACCAGAGCATGACATAAGATCATAAAATAACATAATCTCCTCCTCATAAATCTGTTGTCAGGACTCACGGTAGCTCTAATGAACCGCTCCATCAAAGCCTAAAACCAAAAATAAATGGCAAGTGACCCTCTTCTAATTCCCCATCCAAGTCACTTGGCTCATTACACACTTACATTAGAGTGATAAAAGTCTGGTGAGTGAGTCATTTGGCAGAACAGAAGGAAATGCAATTTGATAGCTTCCCTGAGTCTCTCTATCTATCATCTTGTTAGGGAGGGGCAAAAAGAAGGAAAAAACTGATGACGAAAATACTAAGAGTAAAGAAGGTAAAGACAAAAGTGCTGGAGGTTAAGAAGAAAAGAGAAACCAAGAAGTAAAATGGCTCCCTGAAAATCTATTAACCTGTGAAGTTAAAGCCGAGGCACAATTTCCTAAGATGGTCTCCGGCAGAATGTATTCATTATTGCTATAAAGAAAATTGTCAAAGTAAAGTTCTGCATTTACCATCAGCACTTGGGATAAGAGCAGGTAGGGCAACTTCCTGTTCAAAGAGGGCTCAACAGAAACAACAGGAATGAAACCAGAGAAAACCCAATAATACGTGCCATTTTCCGCAAGCAACCTTGAGTCTTTTGCAGACTTGCAGCAAGCAACTCCTCCCAGGAACTCCAGTGCCCTCTGAAATAGAGATTTCCAAAAGATGTATGATCACCAGGAGGGAAAAGCCTCAGGACTTTAGAAAGACCTGGAGTCAAAAGTCCATCTCATCTTTGGGGCATTCAGGATTTCTTAACATCCTGTATTTGAAGATAGGCAATCTATTTTTACACAGAGAGCTCTATGGCTTTATAGGAAAACTGCAGGCCACTACCTTTGTGTGCATCCACCCACATGTACATGTGTAGATGCACATAGAGTCATAGAATCATAGAATAGTTAGGGCTGGAAAGGACCTTAAGATCATCTACTTCCAACCCCCCTGCCATGGGCATGGATATCTCCCACTAAACTATGCCACCCAAGGCTCTGTCCAACCTGGCCTTGAACACCACCAGTGATGGAGCATTCACAACTTCCCTGGGCAACCCATTCCAGGGCCTCACCACACTTACAGTAAAGAACTTCTTCCTTATATCCAACCTAAACTTCCCCTGTTTAAGTTTGAACCCATTACCCCTTGTCCTATCACTACAGTCCCTCATGAATAGTCCATCCCCAGCATCCCTATAGCACACATTAATGAGCTTCTTTATGAACTTAAAATGAAGCTGAACTCAGCCAAAATAATTTCTCAGCTATCTCAGATCTCCCTAGTGCTCTGTGCTTTGAAAGATGGGTGCAATTTAAAGGCATGAAAACTATTTCTAGATAAATAAGATATACAAATAATAAATTATTTAAATCAAAATTACAAACAGGCACTGCATTGGAAATTCTTTTCATTAGTTGTATTATGAGGAGAAGTCTGAGGATAGTGGTAAAAAGCAAAAACTAAATGTTTCTTCCTGAGTAGCTTTTCAACTTCTTAATAAGTCAATAGTAAAAGCTGGACAGCGATCTTCTAACTGTAAAGGGGATCAGAGGAGATATCTGTAAGTACCTTTTGGCATTTGACACTGAACATATGCACTTAGAATCCTTAGACAGCAAAAACAAGTCAAAAGAAGTAACACAGAAAGTCAGCATTGGAAGCAGACCTATTCATTTCCTTCCCACACTTCTCCCAAAACAGTGTTTCTTCCTCAAAACTCTTTGTTCCCACATTGACAGGGGCATGGGAAAATGATCATCCTTGCTGTTGTATCACCCATCCCACTGGGGCGTTGATGGTGAACGGGTAGGGAGAGAGTGAGGAAGAGACTGTGTGGTACTTAGTTGCCGGCTGGGGTTAAACCATGACAAACAAGAAAAGAGATGCCTTGCCATTCCATATTATTGAAGGACTTCTCCCTAGCACCCACCTCGATCTCCTACTTGCTTGCCCCACACTCACACCTCTAATTTGCACCAATTCTCAGCCTAAAACTCAATTTCAAGTAGTGATTTTCCAAGCCTACTCAAATCCCATACACAGGCTATGTAGAGAAATACAGCAGCCAGCCAGGTCTGTATTTCCAAGTTAAAACATCAGTCTTTTTACTAATGCACAAATAGTCAGTAGAGAATACCAGCCAATTGTGAATCTGCCTTCTACAAAAATGCAGTAGGGGATCAGACATATCCCACAAGACTGACTTGAAATAGCAGCTACACAATAAAGAAGGCGGGCAACTGTGTGGCACCCCTGAGGCACTTCTCAACACTTTTGATGCTTGCTGCATCAAAATATATTGCATTTTTAAAACACGTTATGATTTTTCTTTTTCTGCTGTGTTGAAAGAGATATGATTGTTTCCCCTTTCAGTAAAGACGCAGGCAAAAAATTAATAACCCGCTCTCAACCTGGTTCTTGAATTGGGTTTGCTCCTTCTAATTTCCTGCAAAGCATGTAGTTGGTTTGCAAGGTGACATTTGCAGAAGCTCCTTACAGATTGATTGGCTAAATTGCTGGGGAGTCGAGAGAATTCATATAAAGAATTTGTACAAAGAATGACCTTCATCATTATAAAGTCAGACCTGCTGATATTGCCACATGCCAGAAAAGCCCACCCGCTCGCCACTCGATGCTCAGAGAGGGACACTGCTGGATGCAGATCACAAGCAGGACAGCAAACAATAGCCTGGATGATCTGCAGAGTTCCTGGCAACCCTCTGGTGAAAAGTTCGATCATGATGCTGCCTGAGTGCTAGACAGGAAAGGAAAAAAGCAAACTTTTCTTGGAAGACATCCTGCATAGTAACAGTTACTTGGAGGGTAATAGCAACTTCAGGCAATAAACATGCAAATCCCTTCTCTTTGTGAGCATCTTCAGGCTCTCCTTGTCTTTCCATCACCATCTGACTCCCTTTAAGCCTATTCCTTGGAAGTTGCTGCACTCTTGGTTTAGCTCAAACTTTCTATCGCTGACGTGTCTATGCCTCCATACTTTCAAACCACGCAGATCAGTAGAGGGGCACTTGCCAAATTTACATTCAGTACAGGACAAGTCATTGCTCTGTATAAAAATATCTAACAGAGATTAATAACTTTGCTATACTGCCAATAACAGCAAATTGTGTTTTAAATATTTCTCAGTGCAAAGCAGCATTTCTATGCTTTGGCAATAGAACAGACTCTGAACTGCTTACATGGGTCTGGACATGTACCAGTTTTCTGTTTTCTTTTGGCTTGAAAAAACGCATGGGCAAAAGATAAGACATGTTGGCTTATTTTTGCCCATTCACTCCTTCATAAATACTGCCATAACATAGACCTCCTGAAATATATGGCAAACCATAACTTTAATCAGAAATGATCCCTTTGGGAGTTGTAAGCTATATACACAAAACCTGTGGCATTTCAAAATTATAGTTCCTCCTGCAGCATAAGTTCACAGCCTTTCTGAACCAATAATGCCATCATTGAAGAACTTGCCTTATTACTTTTGAGTTTAATTAAACTGAAGTTTAACTACAGTCCTTGATTTCATTTAACCAGATTTAATCATGGCACAGAAATCAAAGCTCATGTTTTTGTGATGTGTTTCACAAAACTTTTCATTATAGCATGTAGTTAGTAAATTGGTTGTGGTTTAAGACTTTATGTATGACTTCTTAGTTCCCAAAACACCAGGCAAGAAGTACTGGTTCAGGGGAAAATCAGGGAGTTTGCAAACTAGATCTTCTTTTCACTGATATCTGAGGAGGAAAGATATTTATAGGCTTTAAAACTGAATGGTGAAATTAGCTAGCTAATATCTTCTGATACCTTTTGCAGTTTTGAACTGCCTTCTAGAGAAGCACCACCCTCTACATGTTTTAAAGGGAGATTACTATTTAACATATGCACCTGAGTTAGCTGTCTAAAACAGGTAAGTTCTAATAAAGTAGTGACAAGCTCATTATTCCAGCAAGCAATTAGAATGTCATTATCTTTTTCACTGCTCACAATATACAGACTTTTTTTAAGGTGTTTAAAAAATATTTCTATACAAGTATGGAAAAGGGTATATTATCACGATGTTTAAATAAGGTCAACTACATAAATATTGCTATATGCATATGTCCACATGTCATAGATCAAACCAGTGAGCTCAGTTACAAACTTCAAATTCAGATAAACTGTACAACCATCACAATCACAACGTCCAACTTGCTAGTATGTCCTAGCAAATAACGCTTGCATCAAAGGAAAAATCCTTTTTGCTCTTGGGTCGAGGTTTGCAAGAAAGAGACTAGTTTTAACTCTCACCGAGAGAGGGCAGTGAAATATCTCAAATTATCAGAAGTTCCCACAAAAAAGCCATATACCTTTATAGCAAGCATGATAGCAAATAATCTCTGCAGACATTTAATTTTAAATTCTGTGGAGCATTCAGCTGATGCTGTATTATTTTTAACTAACATCCTCCCACCCTTTGGTAAGTGTACTGTTGTGTTTGGAACTGGAAAAAAATAGAAAACAAGGTTATGGATAAAACCACGAGTACTTATGAAACAAAATTTTACTTTTTTCTCTATTTCAATTTTCAAAGCAGAATATTAAGAAACACCTGTGTTCTCCAGCGAGGTTCCTCACAGTGTGTAAGTTTGATTTACAATTTTAGCTGATTTCTCCAGAATGTGTAGACTTTACTGCCTAGCTCCATCCCATGCATGCCACATTTTCTTTTTGTTCAAAACTCAAAATGACAAGTTACAGGGCTGCTTTTGTTCCTAGCTTTTGATGACCTCATTACAGCAAAGCACCTGTGCTATACTGCTCTGGGTGATTGATTTGTTTTTAAGAAGTCAGAATATCCTTTTTTTTTGTTTGGTGTCTAAGGTTATCTCAAGACTTTCAGGTTGAGAAGTTTAAATTGTCCTAATCCAAAATCTTTCTAAGGCAAATAGAATGAATAAGAAATTACAAAATAATAATAAGGACAAACATTTAACAAAGTATCATAACATTCTGTGTTTTCTTTATAGATGTTTTAATTTTTTCCTGCAGAAATGATCTGCTTATGCAATATGCTAAAATGGCACAACAAACTGGAAAGCAGCTTCTAATGACTAATGGACTGACTGACTATTTAAATGCTACAAATCTGTTAGAAAAAAAGCCTAACAAAACTTAGAAGGAATATACAACTGGAACCAAAAATAATTAGGAGGAATTGATCTGTAATAAATGTGGAGTATGATGTTACATACTGCACACATTAAACAAAAGGGGATGCAATACACTATGAGAAATAGATCAGAATTACTCATTAAAATTTCTTGTCATGTTTGTCCTCACACACCCCCTCCTGAATTTTAAAAGCAGCATGAAAATCTCTGCCATGAAATGAGTTTCATGTGAAATTCATTCCCCTTCGGACTGAACAGAAATGCTTCAGTACATAAAGATGCTAAAAACATTTGTATTCAGTGCATCAATCCCTGCTTAATGCAATCTGTTGGTAGCCTACAGTCACAAAGCGACATAAAGATTGTATTCTCATGTGGGAAGATATCCATCACTTAGCTGGTCTTGTCATATTTGCTTTCCTGCAGACACAATAAGTAGCAAAGCTAAAAGCAAGCAGGGTGCAAGGTCTTCAGCAATAAAGTTAGTAGCAAGAGAGGACAATAGCTTCCACACGCTCTTCAGTGTACAACAAGCCCCAAGGCCAAACAGAGAAATCAATTTAACTATCCAGAATCAAGCGTATCAAGAGACTCATTATAACTTTACTGTAGAAACTAGCTGTGAATTATTCTGGTCTTTCTAACATATTTGAAAAGGTAATTTGTGAACAGATAGGCCACAAAATATTGGGGAAATACAATTTACCTTAGTATACACTGACCAAAAGGCTGTATTTTACAACCTTTCTGCTTCCAGACATACTGAGTATTGAGGTACCGTAGATTAAGGTTTGTGTAAAATATTTCCATATATAATTACCACTGTAAAATAGAAAATACCTGTTCCTCCCTCTGCAACAGACTGTTACAGGGATAACAATAAAATCCATCCATGTGGCACTTCATTTTCTAGGCTGTAGCCTAATTCTGGAATAAATTTCCTAGAATTACAGCCACAGATCCCCCATCATTAGCTAAAATCCACTGTGCGAACAAAACTGCCCTCAACTCCCTCTATAATTCTCTAAATGCCCCCTCTTGGACTACCTCTCCTGTAATCTTTTCTGAGCAGGCTCTTCCAGTGTGCAGATGAACCTCTCATGCACTTTATGCCACCGCCTACGTCCCTGCAGCATAGTGTGGAAATTCTCTGACATTATTCTTTGCTAATGCAACATTACTTGTGACACACTTTGCAAGACAAAGCAGGCTCATGCAGTTTCCAACATCAGAAGCAGAACTTGGAATCTCAGGAAAAAAAGAGAATGAAGCAGCCAGAAATATACACCTAGCAGTAGGTCTGGATGGCTGGTCCAGCGGTTGCAGGACAAGGTAGCTGCTACAGAACAAAGATGAACAGGATAACTCTTAAAGCATACAGGAATGGATACAAACAAAAAGAGTTTATAAAACTGTTTAACCTTTGTGGCATGAGTGGGACTGATATTCCCTTCAAGACCTTAATATATTTTTAAAATTGCACTGATTGACACTGTTCCAGTGCATGGTAAGTGTAGTTTAATCATGGATATATGCTATTTAAATTGATCCTAACTAAAATATTTTCGTGCTTCTTATGTTTATGCCAAATATTTGACTCAAGTAATATAATACACAGCTTAAAATAAACTGACTAATGAGATCTCAGACATGCACATTCAATGGGGAAATCACACATTTTATAAGTAGTTAATAAATTTAGAGAGCTAAGAGTACCTGAGTAATAATGCAGAATACTAATAAGTTTAGAGTACTGAAACATCCTAGAGCCAAACTGATTCAAAACAACAGTGTTAAGAATTTAAAATAGAATCTATTATTTTTAAAAGCAATCAAGTTATAAGGCAAAATCTGTAAAGGTGTATACAAACTTCATGTTGCATAAAAATATTCATATAAACCACCTGAAGTTCATTTTTAATGCACTCCACCAGAATGCATACTTTAAATCAGACTTTTATGAGCCATAAGCACATTAATTATTATAAAAGTGTATTTAAAAAACACCAGGCAAATCCAGCATTTCAGACTAGCAGATTTATGACTAGATAAGGTGGTGAAGCAGCCTGGTTCAACATAGATCAGGAAAACTCAGGAAAGTGAGACTAGATCTGAGCTTCAACAAACACCATGACGAAACAGACAGATATAAGAAATACAAAGAGGCAAAAAAAATGCCGCAGGTAAATGCAATTGGAAGCAGAGAAAACTGCCAAAGATAATACACAAAAAGGGTAGCACAGTTAGCACAGGAGAGCAGAGTGTGGCAGTAACAGTATAGAGAGAACTCTGGCAACACATGCATTAGCACAGGGATACTCCCGAAATGGTGAATGGTCCAGCCATACCAAAACAACCCTTATTTCTTGTTTTTGCCATGGCTTGGCTCCTAATCCCTGGTTTTGCTTTGACTTCTTTATACATCTCTCCTAAACAGAAATGTTGCATAAATCCATAAAAAAAAAAAACGGGGCTTAATTTCCATGCACTCTACTCTCAATGTATGTTTCTGCTGTCTGCAAATATTAGTTAAAGCTAGTAAGTTCTTGGTTTAAATCCAAACATTATCAACTTCAATTTATATTTGTTTTAAATCAAACATAACAATTTTGATGCATTACACTATATTTTACTGCATCAAATCATAATATGCTTTACATATATGACCAAAATTAAAATTAATTTGAGCTCAAATTACAGCAGAACTTCTGCAATTTATCCCATCCTATCCTTTTCTGTTTACACCTGAAAATATCCTCTCCACAACTATACTTGAGAAAGAAACTGCCATAATATTTTTCACAGGTTTTTGAGAAATGGAGAGTAGTAGTACTAGAAGTAACAGTGACATTATTTTCTACCAGACATCTCCCACAGGTGCCAGACACACCTTACCAAATCCCTAAAACACAGTATTTCCCCCCATTTATTTCTAGCTTAGAGAGTTTCAAAGCCTTGTTAGTGCTTACAATTTCCTGAAAAAGCTTTATTTTTCAGAAGAAGAGGTTCTATCAAATTGAATTACTTGTTTACCAAGATGAAAATGTAAAGTATTTGAGACTTAATAAATATCACTTTTTTATTACTTCTGTTGCTCATTTCAAAGCAGGAATACACCAGGACAAGAGTAGCTCTTATTAATTTTTATCATAACTTACCCTTTGATTAAGGCATTATATCATAGCTATAGAACTGGCAAAAATCTGAACACTGTAATTTTAAGGCTGAATCATAAAAATATTTCAACACTATGAAAGAACTATAAATATTATGAAGTCATCAAAAGCTTCATCATCCTCATAGAATCATAGAATCATAGAATAGTTAGGGTTGGAAAGGACCTCAAGATCATCAAGTTCCAACCCCCCTGCCAGGGGCAGGGACACATCCCACTAAACCATGCTGCCCAAGGCTCTGTCCAACCCGGCCTTGAACACCGCCAGCGATGGAGCACTCACAACTTCCCTGGGCAACCCATTCCAGTGCCTCACCACCCTTACAGGAAAGAATTTCTTCCTCAGATCCAATCTAAACTTCCCCTGTTTAAGTTTGAACCTGTTACCCCCTGTCCTATCAATACAGTCCCTAATGAAGAGTCCCTCCCCAGCATCCCTATAGGCCCCCTTCAGGTATTGGAAGACTGCTGTGAGGCCTCCACGCAGCCTTCTCTTCTCCAGGCTGAACAGCCCCAACTTTCTCAGCCTATCTTCATATGGGAGGTGCTCCAGTCCCCTGATCATCCTCATGGCCCTCCTTTGGACTTGTTCCAACAGTTCCATGTCCTTTCTTTACTATTTGTAAAGAACTCAAAAGGTGCAAGGGGGTGGTCCTTATCAGGTACACAGCAGTAACTTTTTATCTCTGGGAATAATTTTTAAGATTCTTTTATTGCAGGATGCAACTATGACCACTTTGTGGGAAATATATTTTGGCATTGCCATAAATGCAATACTGAGACAGAATTACATACCACTTCTACTTCTGAAGGTCTTTTGGCAGATAAGAAAACATAATTCAAAACTTTTACTTTACAAATGATGATTTATGCATCGTAAACTCTACCATATTTTGAAATAGATGAGCTGAAAAATTTAGCTGGAAACTACAGTATGTTATAAACAAAGATACAGCATCCAAGTTGAAATCACTGGGATGTTTCTCTTTGTCTTCTCAAATATCATGATTAGTTTCTTATCTGTCTTAAAAACACTACAACAAACAAAGATTTACTGTACTTTAAGCTGTGTTGTGCTAACAACAGTGGAAAGCAATTTCCACAGTTAGACACATCATTCCTCCTTTTTCTCTTTAGCGCACCACTCTACCCACATGCATTTTCTGATCCAACCCAAATATGAGACTCTGTGTTGACTCAAGCTGTCCTCCCCAGTGGGCACCACTCTGCTCTTGCCAGGGAAGAGCTGACTCATGACTCTTTGCTAATGTAACTTTAGACACTTGCTATAGGCAAGTGCCTATGTCCTTCTGATGAATTTGGGAGCCTTCAGCAGGTTCATGATGTTTTCACATTCCTGGTCACTGTAAATCTACTCCCATAGCTGTGGAGGCTGAGGGTGGTAGATATTACACATATATATGTATAGAGAGATATGTAGACATATAGATGGTATTCTCAGTGGAACTCCACAGGCCCTGCATTTTCATTGAGTTCAATTACCAGTTTCCCATTCAGCTTATGACTTGGCTGGCTCCTCCAGATCCCACAGCCTGTGGAGGGAGGACTAAAGGTATTGAATGTTTGCTTTGGGCTTCTCCCTGCTTTGGTAGAAAGTGACAGTGAATAGTCTATGGCCACAGAGGCAAAGGACATTGAACTTATCAGTGCCACTTACCCACTGCAGGAAAATACTGACTACTACCGTCAACAAAATACCATTCAGCATCATGCTTAATAAAATACAGTCTTTCCACAAAAAAAACCCTAACAAAACTAAACAAACACAACATCAAAAAAAAACACCAACAACAAAACAACACAAAAAACCCCAAACCAAAAAACCTCTACAAATCATCAAGCTCTCCCCCGCCTCCCCCAATCAAACAAAACTTAAACCAACTTGCTTTCAATTCTGCTATATATGAATATTCAGTGTCTAATATGACACATTTTTCTTATTTTCCTGACAATAAGTTAGCTTGGAACAAAGAGATCTTACTGTGAAAGACAGTTCTACCTACTTCAAAAGTGGTACCAGCAAGTTTTGTTCATTCTTAACCTTCCAGACCTTTCAGATGTACCATAGGAGCTTATCTGACAATCATCAGCCTTCAAGGAGAAGTCCCTTACAATATATGCAAATTCAAAACAATTAATTGAAAAGTTGAGCCAAATTTTCTTTGAATTCCAAACTGAGCTGTCCTACAATTCCATGATTCATTATCGTGGTGAGACATGTTTGGGAGGACATAGCAGGCCATCTAATTGTGTCAGGCTTGGCTTGTGGTTCTTGTAGAAAACAGCAATTTATCAAATCTTGTGAAATCTGTATAGATCTACTTCCACTTACTATGGACTAAGATCTGTGTTATAACACTGAGATGTATCACACTTCTCAAGGCTGTGCAGATGAGTTCTTAAATCTGAGGACTAAACAATACCCTTCACCACCCTCAAAAGCTAAAGCTAAATGACTCATTTCCTACCACCAACTCTTCATGTCTCCTGCTAAAAGAAACAGACAAATTTTACATTATCCCACTTTCCTGTCTACATGGTTTTCTAATTACTATTTATTTTTTGACTAGGATATCCAATTTCCATCCAAACATGGATGGAAATATTTCTGTTACTGAAGATACAGTTATTATCTATTTCTTCACATGATCAATTAGCTAGAATACCTCCCTCTTTTGGATTAATCGAGGGTTAAATGCACTTACTACTTCTACCTTATCATGGAGAATATATGTTTTTTCCAGTTACAAGTATTTGTGAAATGAAGCAGTTCTCATCAGATGATAGTTTTGATCAAAACCAAGTCAACCCTAAAGAGCAAAAGACAAGATTTGAAAACTTTTGAAAACTTTAATTCTGAGAGGTATCTATAATTCATTAAGAATTCCCACCTTAAAACAAGTAATACCAAGTTGAGCTAAGTGTTTTATCTTATTAATTTCAAGGATGATGAACCACAGTCTTGAAAGAGCACCCACTGAGTGCTCCCTTAAAGGTGAAGAGAAGTCCCCAATGGGATTTCCAAAATCACATAGAAGCATTACTGCCCAAGAGGTCAATGAAGCATTAAGTCCATTATTAAATCATACACTGTTCCTGCTGGTATTATTCCAAATGTCAGTTTTGAGGCTCTTCAAAGATCCCAAGCACTTCAGATGTATGAAGTGAACTACAAAACTAATTTTCTCAGCTGAAGTATCTGAGGATAAAAATTCACCACAACTTTCCAGCCAGTTCTGCAGATCAGTGCTCACCGTGAGGTTTTCATAGCTACTCAAGCAGAAGAAAAAGCCACGTAACCATAGCAAAGGTGTTTAAAAAATGGCTCAATCAATTACACTGAAAACTGTAAAGGGTTACCGTTTGCAAATATCAATTTGGAAAAACAAGCAGTTCAAGAGGAAGAGAGAAACCCAAAAAATGAAGGAAAAATGTCTAACATATACAGATCAAGTTTCACACACTGCATTAACCTGACCAACATTCAAATTCAAATTCTCTTTCCCACTGTAGTTATTAAAACCCTAACATGCTATTTTTGCCATTCGAAATTTTTTAGGACAAAAAAGTCTCTGCTGTGAAAAAGAAATGAATGAAGTTCTGCATCATTCTTTGCTCTTATGACCATTTTGAAGTCTAGATTAATCACAGAAGAGCCTCTGTGGTTAGGCACTTGCCTAGCAGCATCAACAGAAAACAGGAGTTACTGATACAATTCCTAGATTTTATTTTTTATTATTCTTTTCACTGATCTTTCTTAAGTTTCCATTGTAATAGAAATATATGAAAGGAAATTAAAAACACAAGTTTGAGAGTGGAAAATATTTCTCTTGTTCTTTGCTGTCAAGACAACTGCGTTTTCAACAGAAGATAGGTAAAATGTAACCTCTTATCCTGATGAACAAAAATGAATAAAATACACAAAACTATATAATTTAAAGCACATAAAAAGATTTGTCTCTTTCTAATGAAAGCAATCAGTCAAAACAGGCAGCTCCCAAATCCACTGAAAGCAGTTTTCAGCAAGAACATTCATATCAGTTTTGACAAGAATGGAAATTCTGAGCAGATTTCTGACAGAGATGGACTCATCCCTGACAAAATTGCCAAGAGAAATACTATAGAGCACCAAGGTCCCGAGGGGAATTTTTATTTGACATCCTCAGGGTCCCATTACACTCTCCCCTCCTGTCCCATATTTTCCCTTCCCCCACTGTGTTTCCAACACAGGAGCAAACACCTCTTTACCCCAGAGTGCTCAGTTACTCAGAGGCTTTAAAGACATTTTGGGGATTCAAATCCCACTCTTTTAGCCCTATAAATGTCACTGCTAAAAGCCATCCAACCTGCATGCTGAAAACTGGACAAACCTGTATCTTAATTATTTGAGCTGAATTTTAACCCAGGCACTTTACCTTACTATTTTGGACCAGGAAAACTGGACACCCACTTGCCTTAAAGCCTAAAATCGCCTGTTTCACAACCCCGCTATTTTCAAATGCCTGAGTACACCACAGTTCAGCAGACATGGAGAAATACAAGACAATATAAGAAATACAAGACAAGGAGAAATAGGTCTCTATTGCACTCTTTTTCAATAGAAACAGCCTGGGATCAGGGCAGACACCTGGACAGTCCAGCAAAATGATTTAGACTGCCCCCCGCCCTCATGTGATTCACATAGTCCAATGTTCTCCAGATAGTACACCACTGATTACGTTGAGTCAGTCTGTCTCTCCTTCTGCAGCCTCAGCCTTTGAAAGAAAATGCTTTATTCAAAAGCAAAGAGAGAGAAACTTTTAAAACTTCATAAATACAATTACGGATAGAAGGATTTCTTTCCATTTTCCATTAGACTCAAATACACATTTAGTTTTGACTTTAAAGCTAAACAGAAGCGCAGTTTCAAGTAAATCACAATTCTCTACTAACACTAGTTTCATTGTGATAACATGAAAATTCCCATCACTTTCCAGACAAATGAAATTTCATTGAAATTTCACAAAAGGTTTGCAGAAGCTGGCAGAAAGCAAAGAATCTGTCACCGCATCTTCATCTATTGCATAGCACTAGATAAAGAAAGGAAATTGTAATCTTCAGCAGGTTAAAGCAGATTTAAGTACTGTCCTGAATTGGAGCAGCAGGTCCCAGCTCACAAAGGTATTTAATTACCTTTTAACCTTTAGTACTAAATAGTTTAATTTCTAGCAGACTGCTCATGTATTTAAAGTTGCTTCTGAGAGAGTATTATGTTAGCACTGTGCCAGGTCCATCTTTTCTATCAACACTAGAGGCAAAGCAATCTGACACAGAAACAATTTTTTTTTAAGTCACTAGAAAATACACCATCGATAATGTCTCTGTAAACTTCAAGTATATCTTTCAGTTACATCATAAATTGCATGTCACCCTTTAGAAACAGCTGAAATGGATCACAGCTTAAAGTACCTGGTGCTGATATATATAAATATTTTAAATCACTTTACAGAGCTCTCTCATGATCATGATCGCAAAGGGAACAGGTGAACCTATCATTTACCTGAAGTAGCTAACCAAGAAGCTAACCAAGAAGAAATCCATTCTGGGTTATTAAATAGCATTAGTTAATAACTGTCAGCAGAACTGTATAACTTCTCTTTTTACCTAATGAGGCAAAAGGGAATAAAAGATGCAAAAAATAAGTTTTAACTTTATAAGAGAAAGAAACTTCCCCAAGGTCAAAATATACACGTGGAATATATGCTGCTTCCTGATGAAAATGTAAGAAAAAAATATATACTGGATAACAAAGCAATGCCAATATTAATGTAATCAATGCTGCTCTCAGGTGAAGTGAAAGTAGCTATTATTTTACTAGAATGAAAACAAAAAATGGAGTACAGTTTCCCATATCTCAACAAATAACACAAGTACAGAATATTCCACGTAACCTTTAACAACCTGTGAAATAAAAATCTGCATACATTGACTCCACAGGGGAGGTCCTGCCATTCACACTGGTAGAGGAAGAAAGGAACACAGCTGGCAGGCTTTAGCCAAAACCTTCAGTCACATTTCACATGAAATGCTTTGTGCTACAGATATCTCTCAGATTAAAGTAGATAAAATTTCCTCTTTAGGTCATCAAATTAAAATAATTTAGGACAGAGCCCTACAACCTTACTGGACAAATGTGGAGGGGTTGAAGTATCCTGAGTGACTTGGGTCCTCCACCCAGGGTATCTGTTTCCCTGCAAGCCCACAACTCTATCCTTGCTCCAAGTCATTAACAGATGTCCTGAATGCAAAGAAAGCTTTGACATGGATATCCTGATGCAGAGAGGAGCAGATGTGAGAGGCTGGCATGTCATTTCATTCCCCCACTGTGAGGAAATGACAGAAACCATCTTCAGAGGAGAAGAGAAACGCACAGGAGGTGGGTGTATGTTAACAGGGCTGTAGAGGCAGAGCAAAATGCACCACAATCTCCAAATGTCCACATGCAGCAGGAAAACCTGTGTGGGAACAGGAAGAAAGTCCTCTAAACTTCAAAAGGTGCAGCAGAGAGCCTTTGAGGATGAGCCCACTCTGAATTACAAGAAGCACTGCAAGAAACATGAAAACCGCTTTATTTCTGCAGTGCTGTTTTCTACACCATGAAGATATAAAACAGTAGTCCTCTGAGCTATCAACTCCCGTTTGTTCATTTGTTTGTTGGATGGTTATTCGCAGGAATGGCAGCTTTTATTTCAACAGTATAGATAAAAGTATCACACTAAAATTTAAATGTCAAAGAATACATACTCAAATGTCAAATACCAACAGACAAATGCCAACAGAGAAATGTCAGAAATTCACCCATGTCTCCCACTGAATATAACTATATCTGCACAAAAGCAAGCCACAGCATTATGTGTAAAAAGAAGAGTTTTTCTGCGGTTCCTTTGGGATGGTAACACCACTGGTGTCAGTAACACCAAGATCTGGCAACCGTTTGACTGGATAATTCCAAGTACCTGACTCATGTACAGACATAACAGTACAAAACTTGTATTTCAGGCAAATCACACTCCTGAATTTGCTCACTCGTCACTAAATGAAGGACCCAACTTAATGAACTTCTGAATAAATGCTCCCCTGCTTTCCAGCAGCCCAGGAAAGATGGAGGAGACGACTTGCAGACAGTTTCTGCTAGATTCATTGGCTTAATTTGGCCAATAAAAACAAATATAAACATGAAATCTTGGTGTTTCTTAAATGGTTTGTTTTTTTGAGTCCTAGCAATATTAATGTTTGAATATAAGTAAACTTTTTAAAAGTAAGCAAATGACTCCAGAACCCAAATAGAACTGACTTCCAGCAGAATTTGGACTCTTGAGAAATTCCAGTGCATTTAAATATTTGACTTGCATTAATTAAAATCAATAGTTGTTCCTAAGGGGAAAAAAATAAAACTGTTTACACATTCTGTGTGAATCTCCGGTCCCAGTGACTTCAATAGGCCTTTTGTCAGGATTTCACCCTTCATTACCTCGTATAAAAGTACTTAGAAAGATGTTCATTAGCGAAGATGCATTTGTTTAGAAACTTCAGTCAGTGTGATAACTGCAGCTGCTTCCACTAGCACTGAGAAATAAAAAAGGTTAGGCAGTTCTGTAGTCAGATCATTAAATACATGAAAACCTGAAATGCACTTTCATTGGTGTGGCCAACAAAAATATATCTGACTCCTGTAATTATTATGATTTGCCTTCAACACTAGTGGCTCATACTCTGGGAAGTAAAACCTAATCAAAGATGAAATGTGTGACATTTTGTCAAAAGAGTAAAACCAACATATGGCATTTTACCCTTAAAAAATTTCTTCTCTGTATCTCGGGTAATTTTTTAGGAACCCCAGACTGTTATTTTTGGGTTTGTTTTTTTTTTTTTTTTTTTTTTTTTTTTTTGTTGTTTTGTTTTATTTTAAACTTTGTGACATTGATTAGAAATACCATATTTATTTTAAATTCTTTTACTATTCAATTTACTGTAAAAAATACAATATTTAATTGGAATTATTTTTTTTTGAAAGGTGCTTCCTAGAACAATTACCACAGTCTCACAATATATACAGAAATATCTTTCCGGAGAAAATTGCTTTCTCTACACCAGAACTCATTGGAAAGCTTTCTGTGGATCACTGAAGGCTGTTTACAAAAAAAGCCAAAAAAAAATCAGAACAGATTGAATCTGTTCTGCTCTGGACACTTTCTTCTTCTTAACCAGCCACAGCACACCACAAAACTCTGTGGACAGGCATTTATAATGCAACCTTCAACATGAAAATTTTCTTATAATCTCTATATTTAAACACTTGGCAAACACGAAAAAATTGCATACTTTCAGTATCTTTTCAGCTTTGCTTTTCTCCTGAAGTGTATCTTGCAACACTGAGTTTCATGGTGAAATTATACTCCATGCAAAACTCTATTCTCTTTGACTGACTAAAAATCTATTTCTTTTCAAAGACAGTGAATGTCTTTTTGTCCTTGAACTGAGATAAAGGATAAACAAGGAAGGTTCAAAAAGCCTGTTTGTACTATCTCACTGTTTCACACAATTTATGAGTGCCCATGGTCCTTAACATCTTCTTTAAAAGCAAACTGTACCATAGTTTAAATTTGCAAGATAAATATAAATTATGCCATCAGAAAAGAGTCAGAAAGGCTAGGAAGTCTTTTTACACATTTATATTTCTAAGACCTTTATGTGGGTATCTATTTCTCTTCTACCTTTTTGTGAAATGAAAGAATACAACTTAATGCTTCACTCAGGTACTCAACCAGACAGGCCTGAAGTCAAAAACCAGCCAAAGTCAACCAATTAAATTAAATGAAGGGATACAGATTTGTCTTAGGAAGGACTACTTGGTTGCTCTTAAGAATAAATAGCTCCTTGATGCATAGCATGGAAAATAAGTCAAAATATGTTGAAACAGGCTGAATTTATAGGTGAAGGAATAAGGACTCATCCATCATTCTGGTAGCCTAAAGACTTTGTGAAGCGCGTCTCCAAATACCAACAAGGTCCAGTTCTGTTTAGTTTCTAAAACATCTCTCACAATCTCTGCTCAAGCTGACATAACTATAGACATCTGCGTACATCAAGGTATTGACAACAGTCAAAACAGCAGGAATGGAATAACAATTATAATAAATAGAGGAGGAGAAACTTCAGGAGTTTAGAGACACTTTTAAACTTCCTCTTTATCTCTTCCTTCTTTCAGAGCACTTATCTGTTGCTGCAGAAAAACTTACCTGTTGCATGCAGATAAATGATGTCCTTCATTATATAGCAACGCTGACACATGGAGCCAGCTTAAACATATTAAGATAACTTTCTCTGTCATTTGCTTTTAGACAATCACTTCAGCTTCCTCACATAAAAATCAGTATGATTTGATATACTAAATGAAGAGATCCTCATGTTATCTTTCAGGAGATCTGTGTTTGAAGAAGAATTGCTCCTTGAAAAGCCTATTAGTCTTTTGCTTTCCTATGAAGTACCAAATGATTTTTTGCTACTTTTGCCATCCCAGATGGGCAGTTGCCCACAGTTAAGGATATGCATTGCAAATAGAAACTTGCTTCCAACATTCCTTACACAGGACTTAAATTTATTTTTACAGACTATCAAAACTGAAAAAAGTAATTTTGCTGGAGATGTTCGATTTTTCCTCAAACAAGCTCAGTCCACGTGTTTGGACTGTGTCTGGCAGCTGAATACATAGCATTGCACTTATTCTGTAAAAGTTAATATTTACTAAAACATTGAGTATTTCATGAAGACAAGAGGTTACAGAAATTTTATCTATGTTATTCTGTACCTATGAATTTTAATCATCTAATGGCTACATATCCCACTTTGACCATAGTGCCAATGTGGGCGCTCTAAACATAATTTAATGTAAAATTTGCTATTTTGAAAATGGCTTGCAAGGGTTACAAGCCAACAGTTTTCACTGCTCTTTTGGGACAGTCAACCAACAGCTGAACACGTTCAGTCTTACAATCAATACCTTGATCAACACAACCTACTGCAAGGCCTCTTTGCAATAATAAAATTGATGTATATCTAGAAGTTCAAGACTTTTCTCCCATTTCTTACTCCTCTTAATGACAAACAATATATTATCTGCCATCAAACAGTTTTCTGTTTGTTCTGTGATGGAACGCAAGAAAGGTTTTAAAAAGATCAGTAGAAATAGTCTCTTGCTTGAATATATATAGCCTCACCTTGCGGATGCCTCTGCCAAGATCTTCTCCATAATTTGTCCCCAAAATTTCAAAATGCACATTGGGATTCCCCCCATTTTCTGCAAATTCCAGTTCTCCAGTCAAGCCATTCACTCCACCCTATTGGGGGAAAAAAAAAAAAAAAAAAAAAAAAGAATGGATTGAAAACTCAGAAGTAGACAATTATAATAACCTTTTGTTATTGTGTTATCCAAGGCATTTGTGCACTGACTATGCAGCATACATTCACAACTACTAGAATCAGTACAGTATTCTCAAGAGCACATTTCTCAAAAAAATTTGAAGCCTGAATTGTTTCTGTATCATTTAAGTTCTTCACAGAAGACTCAAACTCAGCAGTGCTAAGCAGATGCAATGCAAGCAATAGTCTTCGTGTATCTGCACTCCCAGTTTTTGTCTTTTGACCTGTCAGTGTATACACATAGACATTCTAGTCCCATTAAAAAAAAAGTTTTGTGACTAATTTTAGTGGACATGAATGTAAAACTAATGACAAATAAACAAAAGAAATTGTACAAAAATACTTTTGTTTATTTTTGCATCCCTCCCTTCCCCCCCCAATGTTTCTCATACAAGAGATTTCCACACAAGATCAGGTTGAGTTTTGCATGAAGTTAGGCATTTTTTGAGCCCAGCATAACTGATCTGAGCAAATGAGGGGCCTGCCTAGCTGAAAATAGTGATTTTTCTGTTTTCCTCCAGAACTCTACTGCTAAGAATGGATGAGATAAGCAACACAATGCAGCATATTTTCAAGCTTGCTTTTACTTTTTACATTTTTGTCAGAAGGGGTTAAAATACTAAAGAAAAAAGCAGTGAATATTTACTGTAAAGAGTCATGAGTTGAAAGGGCTATAAATGCTATGGCAATACTCAAAACATATTCCAGGGTTGATTCAACATGACACTCATTTCGTCTTTGTATAAGAACTGTGATGACCTGAACTTTAAATTCAACAGAGTCACAGTGAAAACTCTTAGCCTTAAAAAATTTCTTCAGATTTCAGATTCAGGGAAAATTAGATGTTTAACCCACTCCCTTAAAATAACTTGAACAATATTTTAAGTATGTACAAGAAAAAATATCTGCCCCAGTGTAAATCCATATGAAATGCACAGCTTTTCTTCAAAACATGAGCCAAGAGTTTTGTAGCTATGATTTGTCCTTCAGTTAAGGGCTTTATTACTTGAACTGAAAAAAAAAGGAAAATGAATGCTTTATATGCAAGCTACCTAACACATGAGCCTTGCTGAATCATGGTTTTAAAAGCTCTATTCTCACATCTTCATTTTGGAGAAAATCCAGGAAGGAGTACCAAATTTGCATCTCCATTGCTGATTATTATGAACTAAAAAAATGCTGTCATCCTTTTATAAAGCATCCTATAATAAAAATAAGGAAGTTGATCACTGAGATAATACCTTTAAAATTTACTAGCAACTACTAGAGAGTACTATTATCAGGGAATAATATAGAAATATTTCATGAAGTGCCATTTTCAGTTAAAAATAAGATAATACTTGGTGCATATATATTTAATCTTTTTAATCTTTTCTATAATCTTTACTTTTTGAATGAGGTAGAAGAATTTTTGCATTTTTTTATTAAAGAAAAACAGCACCGTGATTAACGGTGCACCTGCACGGTCTTTTGCAGACTCTGGGTCATTTTGCCCTCAGTGAGAGCCAGCCAGACAATTTTGACACACATCCTCGTCGTTAGTATGACACTGAGGTTACTTATTATGCTTGGCCAGAATCCTGTAATAATCACACCTTCCTGGCTTTTAGATAGGGGTTATCACACCTCGGGAAGGTTCAGAGTAAAGACAGAGTGAGCTTGTGTTTACCTGCAAAATCATTTGAACATATCCTTAGGCAAATAATGGAGTTTCACAAATACAAACCTTTTCTGTTAACTTAAATTTGACTATGTCCTATTAATGAACCAGAAACAAAAACCTGTTCCACATACCTTTTTTTCCTCATACAGTCTCATCTGGCTTTTTGATTAACGAAGCCAGAATTTCCTGGTACATATGATAAGCTCAGGAGCGATGCATCCCAACTAGAAGGAAGTTCAGCAGGAGGGCCAGGAGACCTCCTTGGATGGATAAGGAGAGGCTGAGCAAAATTCGAAGGAAAAAAGAGGCTTATAAAAGGTGGAAGCAAGGTCAGGCGGCCTGGGAAGAATACAGGGATGTTGTCCGGGAAGCTAGGGACCAGGTTAGGAAAGCTAAGGCCCACTTAGAATTAAACTTGGCTAGGGATGTTAAGGATAACAGGAAGGGATTTTATAGGTACATTGCCAAAAAAAGACAAGTTAGGGACACCGTGGGCCCTCTCCAGAAGCTATCGGGAGAACTGGCTACCCTGGATTTGGAGAAGGATGAGGTTCTTAATGACTTCTTTGCCTCAGTCTTTACTGGCAAATGCTCTGACCACACCACCCAAGTCTTGGAAGGCAGACGCGGGGACGGTGAGGGTGGGGACCCTGGGCCCACTGTGGGGGAGGATCTTGTTCGGGACCACCTTAGGAACCTGAACGTATACAAGTCCATGGGACAGGATGAAATCCATCCGCGGGTCCTGAAGGAGCTGGCAAATGAAGTTGCTAAGCCACTGTCCCTCATATTTGAAAAATCATGGCAGTCAGGTGAAGTTCCCGATGACTGGAAAAAGGGGAATATAACCCCCATTTTTAAGAAGGGGAAAATGGATGATCCAGGGAATTACAGACCAGTCAGTCTCACCTCTGTGCCTGGCAAAATCTTGGAGCAGATTCTCTTGGAAGGCATGCTAAGGCACATGAAAACCAACAAGGTGCTTGGGGACAGCCAGCATGGCTTCACTAAGGGGAAATCCTGCCTGACCAATCTGGTGACCTTCTATGAAGGGGCTACAGAACTGATGGACAGGGGCAGAGCAGTTGATGTCATCTACCTGGACTTGTGTAAAGCCTTTGACACTGTCTCACATGACATCCTTCTCTCTAAGTTGGAGAGACATCAATTTGATAGGTGGACCACTCGGTGGATAAGGAACTGGCTGGATGGCCGCACGCAAAGAGTAGTGCTCAGTGGCTCAGTGTCCAGCTGGAGACCAGTAACGAGTGGTGTCCCCCAGGGATCGGTGTTGGGACCGGTCTTGTTCAACATCTTTGTGGGTGACATGGACAGTGGGATTGAGTGCGCCCTCAGCAAGTTTGCCGATGACACCAAGCTATGTGGTTCGGTTGATAAGTTGGAGGGAAGGAATGCCATCCAGAGGGATCTTGACATGCTTGTGAGGTGGGCTGATGCCAACATAATGAAGTTTAACCATGCCAAGTGCAAGGTCCTACACCTAGGTCGGAGCAATGCCAGGCACAGCTACAGGTTGGGCGGGGAGGAGATTCAGAGCAGCCCTGCCGAGAAGGACTTGGGGGTGTGGGTTGATGAAAAAATGAACATGAGCCGGCAGTGTGCGCTTGCAGCCCAGAAAGCCAACCGTATCCTGGGCTGCATCAAAAGGAGTGTGACCAGCAGGTCGAGGGAGGTGCTCCTGCCCCTTTACTCTGCTCTCGTGAGACCTCCCTTGGAGTATTGTGTGCAGTTCTGGTGTCCTCAACATAAAAAGGACACGGAACTGTTAGAACAAGTGCAGAGGAGGGTCACGAGGATGATCAGGGGACTGGAGCACCTCTCGTATGAAGATAGGCTGAGAAAATTGGGGCTGTTCAACCATGGAGTAGAGAAGGCTGTGTGGAGATCTCATAGCAGCCTTCCAATACTTGAAGGGGGCCTACAGTGATGTTGGGGAGGGACTCTTCATTAGGGACTGTGGTGAGAGGACAAGGGGTAACGGGTTCAAACTTAACCATGGGAAGTTTAGATTGGATCTGAGGAAGAAATTCTTTACTGTGAGGGTGGTGAGGCCCTGGAATGGGTTGCCCAGGGAAGCTGTGAATGCTCCATTGCTGGCAGTGCTCAAGGCCAGGTTGGATAGAGCCTTGGATGGCATGGTTTAGTGGGAGGTGTCCCTGCCCATGGCAGGGGGGTTGGAACTTGATGATCTTGAGGTCCTTTCCAACCCTTACTATTCTATGATTCTATGATCTATGTAGAAATGCCTGCAAAGCAGCACACATCTGCAAAGCTTGAGATCCCCATCTGACCTCTGAAAGACTCCATCAGGCTGACTTGCTCTCCCTGATAGCATACACGTATTCCTAGTCCTGCACCACTCTGATCCCTTACCATATACTGCTTTTATATATTACAGTTCATATTTCCTGTGTTACTTTTTTCTCCACAATATGAATAAAACCCATGGATCTCACATAGGTAAAGTATGAATACTAAGCTGCTATGGACCACCTAACCTGCACAATAATTTCTAGTGAGCAACAAGCAAGGTCTGGAAAAAGGAAAGCAAAACTCTGGAACCAAGTGATAAAAGAATGGGAATACTAAATATCAGCAAAAAAAAAAAAATTCTTAATTGTAGATGTTTTGTAAAACAGAAAATGCAGAAAGCATTTTTCTTTCTTCTTATTTTGTGACAAAGTAGTTTTAAATTGGGAACTTTCAATATAAAGATTAAAGTGACTTCTGAGAATGCTCCCAATAATTTATGGGACATGAAGATAGAGTTATGTTTAAAATATATATATTTCTTTTAACCTAAGACAGCAATTTAAAATTTTAGTCATCTTCTAATTTCATTTTTATAACCTTTGTCCTTATTTGAGCAAATATGATAAAAATAATGAAGATGCATTTCACCTCAGTTACATTTGAACAAATGCAATCCACTTCTAATGAAAACCCTTTTTTCTTTGTTAATACATAGCCCCTAACATATAGAACAGGTTGACTGACTTACCTGCCATATTTTGGAACTGAATCTCTACCCACAACCATTGTGTGTAAGTTTATTTACCTTGATTTTTTAAATGGCTGCAAATATCGGGGCAAGATAGAAACCTGTTAGTTAATTTTATTTGTCTGCAATCCAGTGTTACTCATAATAACTATTTTTCTCATTCATCTATTTTGCAATTTTATCATGCTTTGAAAACTTCTCATGTAAGAATGTCTTTAACCAGAACTTTCCTAGACTGTGTACATTTGCAAATAGTGTAATAAGAGCTCAGACTAGATAGGAATGCTCTTGGCTTGGAAAGGGAAGAGACAGAAAGAACAGTAAAGAACCGCTCGTATAATACCAACAACAAAACTAAATCTGATAGGAAACTTCTTGGAGTTTCTGATGCCTCCTCTCTACTTGGGACGTAACTTGCTGCTCCTGCAGGCCAGGTAATCTTGCTATTGCTCTCTACTAGCCCCAGTTGTCCCACACTGCCTTTTTACAAGGTTTACATGAGCCTGTTCTATTGCTTAGGGCTGATGGAGTGAGACAGTGTATTGCCTAGGAAGAGTTTCAGGACGCTGCTCCAACTTTTTTTGCATAGTCTTTCACATCATGGATCCCTCTAAAACACATACTTCATTTGTGGCATGTATTTTATCCCTCTGCTAATGCACAGTGGAAGGAGATCACACAGGAAATGGACATCTGTATGACAGCTACTAATCCAGTAACTTCCCGATGAGATTTTTCCAAGTTATTTTTGTGTTAGTTATGATAATGGGCAAGAGTCAAATAAATGTTTCATTTCATGTAACTTACAGAAACAATGCTACCTCGGGGAAAAGGAAGGCATGTTTATTATCTACTCTCGGATTCCTCTACGGTTGAGCTGCAACCATGCAATTTCCTGACACATTTAAAACTGCAGAGTGAAATGCCAGTTGTTAGGACAAAAATGTTTTACTTACATTTCTGATCACTGCTCTGGCCTTTGCAGAGCTGCTACAAAGCTTGGCAATATAGTTAGAGCCTACCTGAGTCCCATCTAGACTGGCAAGATAAACTACAGTTTATATACGCTTAGGCACCACTATATTGTAAGTCCGTGAAGAAAACACTATTTACCTGGCAGTCAGAACCTCACTTGGGAACGTCAGCTTCTCAATCATCAGTCACAAAATATTGTATTTGCTCTGACAGTTCCTGGGCTTTTTTTGTTTATTTTTGGTTTGGCCTGCATTTGTTGGTTTGTTGTTTATTTTTTATTAAAATACATTAGCTATTTTGCAATTACAGAAAAAAAGGTGATTGCAGGCAGACAAAAATGCTGCAATCATTAAATATGAGCTTCACATTTTATTCCTGAAAAAAACCTGACATCAGAAACATCGTTGAGTTTTAAACTCAACACATCATTTTTAGCTGCTGGGGAAGAAAGTCTAATCTACCACCTGAAAAACAATCCAGCATTTTTTTGATGTGTCACCACTGAACATCACTGACATTTCTGAGACCAGAACTATTTGACAATTCCACCTATGATTCATGAAACAGCACAAGGTACAGCTCATTTTCCAAAAAGGAATAAGCTCTATGTTGCTGCTAGCAGTAAAAATTTGTTACTTGTCAATGAGCTAAACAAATATGACTGGGAAGAGATCAGGTAAGCATGAGAGAAAGTACATACAGTAAATTCTTGTCATTTTTCTGAGTTGATCCTCCATATAATCCTACTTACATTTATTCTCCAGCTATTTGGGAAGATTAATTTTTCCAACAGCAGAATTGTTTTCTAGTAATACTTGCCTCACTGTGAAATAGCTTTACTTAGAAACAAACAAGTGAGCATGTGTTTGGGGATAGTTCCTATTACAGAAGTGAATTTAGAACTAATTGCTAAAGCTGGCCAAATTCATTAGAAGGATTGTATTTCCTGATGAATTTAACTATTTATCCAGTTCCAGAATGGGCAGAAACAGATATTGATTTTAATAATTGCAGTGGGCTGAATTCACACAGAACAGATTTTGGAGTCGTTTGTAGAAATAGTGATGCAGGAATCAAATGTTCAAGAGTGAAAAGTAATACAACAGGAAATTATTCAGACAGCTATTTTGCCATTTCAAGAAATATCTCATTTCCCCTCATTCCTTACACTTGCCTATTAGTTTATTAATAATAAAGAAATTAGGTTTTTTACCATCAGAGTTCCCCTATTTTTAACAAGTGCTACAACTGGTAGAACATCAGCATCCCCTTCTCTCACCTTCACACCTTCAGTGTCTAGCATTATAGAGATTTTCCATCTCTTTGCTTATTTTCCCCTCCAGAAATCAGAGAGAGATTCCTTCTGCAGCTAAAACACAGCCAAATATTCCTGTTTCTGGATCTCTGATTCTAGAGGATAGGATTCTTTTGGCTTTGTGGCTGTTTTTTTTTCCTAGAAAACCTTTGAGAATTAGTTTTTCCTGCGCCCCCCCCCCCCCCCCTTTTTTTTTTTTTTGGCAAGACAGTAAAATCTCAGTTGTGTGAAGCAGTAGACGGCAACACCTCCTCTGTTCCTGCCAGGAGAGCAGCTAGTCCCTTTCTAAGGCAAGCGGGCTGGAATTAGGCATCTCTTCCTTAACTCTTTCCTCACCAACACCATACTTGGCTACAATGCAACACCCACTGAAACTATATTGAGAAGAGAGACAACCTGGGCCAAGACGGTGATTCCAGCTCTGTGACAGGGTTAAAGTTTTGCAGAGGATGGAAACTCTTTTTCCAGGAGCATTTAATAAATCTCAGGTTGTATCTTCACCCTGAATTAACAGTATGTTCTTACACCACATTCTTGAAAGAGTGATTTAAAAATGAAAGCACAGAACCTTTTATTCATAAACTATTTATTTAAATGGTAACTTTTTCATATTTTTTTTTCAAAGTTAAGGAAAACTGTCATGTTTCTGAGAAAAACTTTTTAATTCACTTGGTTTTTATTTTTCTTTTCATTATTTTTTAATTTTCTTGTTTTTCTGATACTTCATTGAGCATTCATGAATGCCAACTTTTTAATTTCAAAATATGCAGCTGTGATACTGAAGTTCTTCTACAGAAGCTTCTTACCATAGAATCATAGTATCAAAGCTATCTCATTCAAGTAAAGGGGAAACCCAAAAGCAACAGGATACAAGCCTGGTGAGCTACTCATGTCAGTGATTTTATCAGCATTTGACTGATGAATTTTTTTAGCAAGCCAACCACAACCCTTGAATTTACACTTGTTTGCTTTCTTGAATGCTTTCATATTCCTCTTGGCCATATCTCATTATGTTTCAGAGTTAAGAGCTACATAAATTGATCTTTAACATAGTGCAGCTCTTCTGTGAAAGGTCACAGAAGGAGTGTTTTATTAATCACATCATTTCAGGAGGAAGATGATAAACTGGACAGCTAGAATGATATGGCAATGAATAGAATAAACTCTGACATGCAAAGAGATGAGATAGTAGTAAGAAAGAGCATAAATGATGTTTGTGCAGGAGAACAGGGTCAGTCTCACATCCAAAATCAACAGAAACAAGCAAATAATCATAATGTACAACAGTCAGCATCTCTTTCCATGGTGGAGCACTTCTAGTTTTAGAGATGCTAGTATGGCTACTAGACTTCGCCTGAAACTCCAGCTGAGATACTAAATTCTAATTCTAAAGGGTAAGTGGGTATCTTTATTTCTATGGCTCAAGCCTCCTATTTGGAGTTCAGTAAGTAGAAATAGCTTTTAGTTTATTAATGAAAAAGTTTGCAATAGTATTTACAAAATGTAAGTTGAGAAGAAAAGTTCCAAAACCAGCCTTGCCTGAAACATAGCTTAAAATACAGGGGACTGTCAAATGTGAATTTGAAATTCTGCTGATAGGTTAAGAGCAATACAGTTTGGAGTCCCTGAAAGCTATATCCTGTGCTGGATTATCCTTGCAGTCTCATGACTTCAAACTATTAGAATGGAATCCAGAGACAGCCACCAAAGAAAGCCTTAAACTGTTATTTTGGAGCTAATGCAGACTGACCCAGGACTGGGGAAAAAATAAGCAGGGTTTAAAGGAGCCTTCTATTTTGCCTGCATAATCATAACTTCTGGGATAGTTAATGACCTAATGCAGAATGGCAACTTCTTGAAACAACATTATATTTTAAATTCTGTTTTATTTCTTTTTAATGAAAGCCACAGATAAAGCACCTTTACACACACACATATATGTATGTGTATGTATATATGTGTATATATATACATACACACACACTGTTCTGGCGGTTTTTGGATTTACAATGTAAATTTTAAGTCTCTCCAGGGAGATTTGATAACAATCTTCTAGTACCTAAAGGAAGCCTACATGAAAGATGGAAAGGGACTTTTTACAAGGGCATACAGTGACTGCACAAGGGAATGGCTTTAAGCTGAAAGAGGGTAGAGTTAGATTAGATATTAGAAAGAAAATTCTTTATTATGAGGGTGGTGAGGAACTGGAGCAAGTTGCCCAGAGAATCAGAGGTTGCCCCATCCCCAGCAGTGTTAAAGTCCAGGCTGGACAAGGCTTTGAGCAACCTGGTCTGGTGGATGATGTCCCTGCCCATGGCAGTAGAGTTGGAACTAAATGAGCTTAAAGGCCCCTTCCAACCCAAACCATTCTACGATTCTATGATTTTAATTCAGAAACTGTACGTATATCAAAACTATTGCTTTGAGAAGACACTGCTAGTACTAGCAAGAACAGTATGCACTTCAGAAGGAGTACTGCCTAATGCAACTATTTTAGAAATCAAAGACGAGGAAATACAAGGAAAAGGTACCTTCTTGATGGTTTCCAACATCGATCGTCCTCCTTGCCAGGGTTTAGAGTTCTTCCTGATGCAGGTGAGACTGGCCATGCTGTGCCACTTCCTGTCTTCCAGCTTCTTATGAAAAGCATTTGCCAATAAGAGGACAGTGTCATATATATATAGGTTTGAAATCTGCAAAGACATTAGAATGGGAGTATTAGCATTATTAATTTTGGTCTTCTGCCAGCTGCCAGAAATTGTAATTTATTTTGCCTCTCCCATAATACCCTGCTAATTAAATTACTTATTTGATATTAAAAAGAAATTATAAGAGTCAATAAGCCATATCTTCAGCTCTTTTAGAAACTGCAGCTAAGGGCTGTCACACTACAAGTGATCTGCAGGAACAACTACATACATGTGAAACACAGGCAGCCCAATCACTGGCACAGCTCCATTTGCAGGATTTAAAGCCCTACTTAAGAAAGTAAACAGACTCCCTTTTCTTTTTAATCAGCTGCCTGCAACTTTCAATTTTCAGCCACCATATATCTGGGCATCATCAAATTTTCTTCAAGACTATTTTATTCTTTTGACAAACAGAAACTCTGAAAATCTTAAATAAATCATTTCATCATGCTTTTTTTCCTGTTTTTTTTTTTTTTTTTTTTTTTTTAAATCAGTTCTGATTGAGACAATTTCTGGAAAGAAGTATGACCCGATGAAATCTTTCTCAGCGTGCAGTTGCACAGTGATTCTGCAATTTATAGTGTTTCCCATCAGAGTATTTGGCAATGGCTGTTGATTCCTTGCAGGACAAAACTCTTTTTGAGTAAACGTGTACATGATTCACAGTGAGTATAGTTAAACATATACTATGCCAGAAAGTTCCAGTTTGGCATTCAAGAGATGACAGTTGAACTCAAGAAAAGAAATCACTTGTGTACCAGATCCACTTACCAATGTATGATTTCTATATTTGTACTTTTAAATACACATAGTACAAAATCAGATGCAAAAGATACATTTTAATATAAAAGAACAGAAGCTTAGAATTCATGAACACTTCTGAAACAAGTAATTTACAGTACAGCTGTATTTCAGTCATTTCTGTCCTCAAATGGCAGGAACATTTAAGTCACTATCATGAGGAGAAACCTCAGCTCTCCTGAACAGAGGTTCTTGGGAAGAGAAATGGTATTCAGAAATGCAAGGACCTTTGGGAATATTATTTTTAGATAACCTATTGGTCACTTGAAGCCATGGGGTCTGAAGTTACTGAGGGAAACTCAGATTCCTCAACTTCCCTATGAAAGAGAGTGTAGAATATTACTACTGCCTGAAAATCAATTAGTCAGCAGCAATTTGATGACTGAGGCAAGGTTGCTGGGTTTTTAACTCCATCAGTTACAGACAAGACAAAAGACATTTCCAAGATTGTGGAATATGCTGACTGCTCCATGTAAAGGTTTCTCCATATAGATGGTCTGCTCAAAACCATAAAAGAAGGAAGCTGCCAACAGGAAAGTACACTAGCATTGTGGGTAATACCCCTATTCTGCCTAATATCCAAAGACTGGGAAAGTCCTGCAGCTATTGGGAGGGGAAGGAAGCACAATAATGCAGAAGATCTGAGGCACGGATTGGCAAATCTACACATCGCCTTAAAATAAAGGAGTTAAAAAGAAAAAAAAAAAAAAAAAAAAAAAGAAAAAAGAAAGAAGCCTTTCTTCCTGCCTAATTTCTCATTTCCATATAACATAGTTTGTATGTTTTTATTTTCTTATGTAAATCCCATCTTTATGCTGTCATTGCCTGTGTCATCCTCAATTTGATCTGTACAGTTCTTACAGAAAGTTTCATGACAGACTCCTCCCCTGCCTTGCATTCAGGAAAGATGTTGTCTTTCTCCTTACCTTGCCAGAATTTCCTGCGCCATTTTATCTTGCACAGTTTATTGGAGAAGATCTAATGGTCTGCTGGTATCCCTCCTGATAAAATCCCAGGATCATCCATTGCCTTTACAACTTCACTGGTAGTACCATAAATGCACAGAACTTTTGATTTCTGTTTCCCTTTTTCTTTAAAAGGCAATGATCTTCACCCCCTCTTTCTCAAACATGCTTCTTTATCCTTACTCAAGTTTCTCCCATGACTCCAATGGCTGTGAATATTTCCATTTCAGTATTCACCGAGGAACTAATTTACACTCTGCAGAGGCACAGGCTAGGCACCTCTGTGCATGACAGGATTAAAAGCATGCATTGAGGATCAGGGTTCAGATTAATCAAGCATTTTGAAAATTACTTGGATTATTTTCCTGTGTATTGTAAAACTACAAAGAACTCAAAGCGTTTCAGCTAAAACTGTATATCCCCAAAGAAGTCAGCAGCACAGGGACATTCAGGGAAGACTGAAGGAATTATTACTATGTTGTGAGTGAAGTTTATTTTACATAAACCTTGCCACACGAAAAGAAATAAAACCAAAACAACATTTAAAAAACAAACAAACAAACAAACCCAAACAAAAAATTCCCCCAAAAAAACAAACCACCTCTAGAGAGCAGAGACAATAAGGTCACTAATGAGACTAAATTGGTAGATGAAGGGCTACAGATGCCAAGTCATTATTTCCCAACAAAATGACAGTGCTTTCAAGGTAGCTTCCATAACCTAGTAACGCAGGAATAGAAGATTACTGTCACAGTTCATGAGGAAGGATGCATTCACCAGTCAGAGTAATATAGCTGGGTCTTCATTAAGTGTTAACAGGGCTCAGGACTACAGAGTTCAGCAATTATTAAGCATTCTTATTCCTTCGCTAACAGTTCATCTTAACATTTACAACAATCGCTCACTGATAATGCAATGATAAAGAAAGATACTAAAATTAATTTCTACTACTCAAAATCACCCTTCCCTATCACGACCGTAAGTATGCTTCATTGGTAACTGTCTTGATGCACAGAGTGGGACTGTAATTTCAAATCACTTTACACTTTTATTCATGTCCCATGTAAATTTACTGGGACGTTTAATACATTGCCTGGTATTGATTACTGATCCTTTATTTGATCTTAAACTAACAGCTGGACACTTCCATTAATTAGCAAGCAGTATCTAACTGCATAACCTCCTGTGGATGCAATTCAAAATTCAGATGTGATTTTTTTTTTTTTTTTTTTTCTCTTGTTCCAGAGCGTAGAAGAAAGGTATTTAGCAATCAGAGTAAGTACGAGTTATTAATCTGGACTAAAGGCATTTACTTTATTTATGCCTAGACCATTGCACTTAGTTTTTAAACAAAAGGGTTATGCTACTAAATACTTATGTGAATCCAGGTTTTAACTTCCTGCCTCCAAAATGATACAAATTTATTGAAGTTGTTGTTTCAACTAGGACAGTCCCAGAGACACAATGAGAGTTCTTTACCAAAATATTTTTCAGTGTTCTAATAAAGATGCTGAAAAAATTAATTATTCACACAGACTTCAGGGGCAGTAATTCAGGGCAAAAAAATAAATATCAAGAAATTCACCAGTATAATTTCCAGAAAATATATCTGATTAGTCACACTTCGATTGCATAAAAAAAAAAAGCATTAGAAATTTCAATTTATAAACTGTTTCAACTCCCCACTGGGATGGAAGTTAATTTATAATATTGTTGGGAAGAACAAAGAAGCAGCAAACAAACCCCACAGCTACTCAAAGGTCTGTTCATCATATGAACACAAGGGAAACTGTGTCAGAGTTTTTCTTCCTTTCATTTTTTAGTGTTGTATCCCTCAGCTGCTAATGAAGTGCAGCCATCTCAGGGAAAAAATGAAAAATGCAACTCAACTGTGTCGAACAGTTAAACCAGTCAGTTTCCATCATTCCTTTGAACCAAAATGTTGTGAAAGCTTTCAAAAGAATTATTATAGCTCTCCAAGCTATAGGTTGATAAAGCACAGGTTAAGGTATAAGGTCCAAGCTAACATATTAAATGGATTTTGCCAATTTGTAAAGAATAAATTTTGGTTCCTAGAACTCTTTTTTCTCTAGAGTCAGTTCACTACTGAACTGAAAATGAAATGAAAGTGAAGTTGAAGAAAAAAATGAATCAAATGTGAAGCTTCCTATCAATACACGATTCTTATTTTCTGCCTTGCTGTAGTTAGTAGGACCACGCTGCCGTAACAGATTGGTAGAACCTAAAGAATTTCACAGTTCTTCAACAGCCTCTAGAAATATGCTGTGCATCCATTGACCTTACACAGCCATATTTATTTTAAGAACTCTAATGGGAACTCTGTACAGTGTGCTATAGCCAGCTTTTCATGTCCTCAATAGCTGTTTACTGGCTGCTTTGTGAACAATTATGAGACAAAAGCTCTTACAGCTTACCTGAAACAGAGCAAGACTAGCCACACTTCTCTTTTTCCTCTTATGTATTTTATTTTAAGCAAGGACAATCTTTAACACCTCCCTATTTCTCTCCCATTGTTTTCCTTCACTCATTAATTTCAGTATCACAAGATGACTGCTCTTTGCTGCTAAGTCAGATATACTCCTCCTGCACTGCTGACAATGCAGCCACCTATCCACAACTTCATAAATGACCATGCAAAAAAACCCAAAAGTAGTATCAGTATCTTCAGCCAATTTCAGATTCCTGATTTGCCATAGCTTTGTCATGATAAAGACTAACCGGACACATGAGAGAGAGAAGAGCTGCTCTTGGAAAACTGTGTGAAGCCAGGAGGACAGTGACCATGATCTTGTTGCTGATTTCATGTGGTAGGAAGGCTGTTATAGTTTAATTGTGATTTATATCTAACAAATAAAGAAACTGAAAAGAAGGCCTCTTTTGGAACATAGGCAGAGATCTAAGTGCATACACCAAGCCACTTGCAAGAGATGATGCAGGTGCTCCCCAGGAAGGTTCTCCTATTCACAACACTTTTGAGGCTTAGAGAAGACACGAGACATTGGCCATGGAGATTAAATTCCTCTCAGAGAGATGACAAAAAGTAAAATTCAACAGGACAACAAAACAACTATCCTACTGCCTGTAGATTAGGTGGCTTTTTTGGGACTTTCTTCTCAATTGTTGTGGAGTAGGGGAGCTGTTATAGGCCATCAGTTTCACTCACCCACTGCCCAAGTATTTTCTTGCCATGCCATGAGCCGTTAAACAACATGTCAGAAAGAACATAGAAAATAAACATTAGATTACACTAATCTCCTGAGCAAAAACCTTGATCTGATCTAGAAAGACAGTTCCTGGGTGGGAATAGACAGGTACATGAACTACCTCCATGCTTTGGGAGAAGGGGTCCTTTGGATCACACAGTGATGAAGATATTCTGTGGTTCCCACGGAAACAGCGCTGACTTATGTTTTGGGGGACTGGAAATGTTTGTCGAATAATTGTTAACCTTCCAATTGACCTTCTCACCAGCTCCTGCACATCCACATCATTTATTTCCTGGAAGATAAGGCAAGGGAGAGAATATGTATAAAAGTTAAAATCAGAAATGTTACCAAGATTATAAACAAGAAATTAACTGATAGGACGAAGAGGCATGTGATTGCTACACAGACACTGTCAAGCCCTGCCATAACCTCAGAAAGAACATATGCATGCTCATTAAAACAACTGACACAACACCCTTACAACACTTGACAAAGTTTAAAATGTACTGTGCCCAAACTTTACTAAATCTTTGTAGAAATAACTGGGCTTAGTTGTTTCATTTTCAGTTTTCTCTCCCTCTCCGTTTACCTTTGACCTTTTAAGTAAGAGTGTTTCACAGCACCCTTGGCAATGTAAATCATTAGGAAGTCATATCACGATGCATTTCTAAGTGTAGCATTACTTAGGACCTGTGAAGGTACAGACAATTATTCAGGCCTTAATTGTTCATTTCCCAGAAAATGAGTATCAACAATCTATGAACAATGTGCAAGTTAGCAAACATGATTTACCAAAAGGGTAAAGAAAATGCATCAGATCAATCTACGTGTGTACATACTTGTTTATAGCACAACCTAATTTAAACCCAATTTTTTACTCCATGGAGCACCTATAAAGGCTTACAGCTGAACACTCATCGCTATGGACACACTTTAGAGAAAAAAACAAAACCCTAACTAAATACACCAACATGTGAAATATTAATCTCAAAATATTAACTTGCAGGCAGGTTAGGGAAACCAGAAAAGCAGTTTTGACACAGTATAAATTCTTGTAGTTTGGGAACACGGTCCTTTACACCACTGAATGATGAGGCCCTCAGGGAACACAGAGCAAGAAGAGTGTGGGCTAACAAGCTACAGCAACTGACTCTAAACTTCACGTAAGAACTTGAACTTTACTTGAACACCATTTTTCTGGTGACTCAAATAGGGTCAGCTAGTAGCTTTCAAGGCAATTATGTGCATTTTTTCTGTAAAGCAGGAGAAATAATCTACAAAATTGCTCAATCTTTTTAACTAGAATTTATTTTTCATCAGGCTGAACTGCTTGTCTGCAATCTGCTGTAACTAGAGTGGCTGATGCCCTGAACTTTTTAGAAGCTTAAATTTCTCGATACCCACCGCCACCCTGTCTCTCCAAGTAAGGGAGGTGCTCAAGGAACCTGCATTTAACACACCCTTGTTTACAACCACAGTTTATAGAGTATGTCTGATTCTCATTTGTATATTTATAGCTGTCCTGGGTTCAGCAGTAGCAGTCATTTCTCTCCTTCTTAGTAGCTGGTGCAGTGCTGTGATCTCGACTTTCAGCCTGGGAACAACACTGATAACACCAATGGTTTTAGTTGTTGCTCAGTAATGTTTACTCTGACCAAGGACTTTCTGAGTCTCATGCTCTGCCAGGGAGGAGGGGAAGAAGGGAAGAAGCAGAGACAGGACACATGACCCAGACTAGCCAAACAGGTATTCCATGCCACAGCATGTCATGCCCACTATATAAACTAGGGGCAGTTACCCGGAAGGGTTAAATCACTGCTCGGGTCAGGCTGGGCATCGGTTGGCAGGTGGTGAGTGGTTGTATTCTCTTCCTTGTTACTTCCCTTATCATTATTATTATTGGTGGTAGCAGTAGTGGTTTGTGTTATACCTTAGTTACCGGGCTGCTCTTATCTCAATCTGTGGGAGTTACATTCTTTCGATTTTGCTCCCCATCCCTCTGGGAGCAGGGGAGTAAGGGGGGGGAGTGAGTGAGGGGCTGCATGGTTTTGGGTTGCCGGGTGGGCTTAAACCACGACAGTTTTTAATTTTTTAAGGGATACAGCACATCTGCACTGTTATACCTGCAACTAAATGCCATTATCTGTTATGACTGTATCTAAATGCCTCTAGCCTCCTGATCTATGGCCATAATCAAGTCCTTAGGAGACACCAGGAGACAGACTTGAACTCAAATTATGGATTTTTTCTTGTGAAAAGGAAGCTGAGCTTTTCAAAAAAGCAGCTCCTGAAATGTTAAGGCACCTATCTTAGTAACTTTGGCTTCAGTTAACATTCATTAAATTAATTGTCTTGAAGCAACTACCTTGGACATACTGGTATTTAAAATTAAATCTTGATGCTCCCATTAAATTTTGGAAGAAAAATACATGAGATGAAAATTTTAACTTACCCTCTTCTGACTACAAATATTTTATTCTTCTTCAGAGACTGACAGAGTTTCTGAATTAAACTGCTGTTAATGTTATTTATGAAATATAGATTTTTCTACAAACAAAAATAACACATGGCAACAGCTGTGTCTCGTGTAATATCTTGCATTTCTGGTCGATTAATTCTTCATGTACCACAGATAATGGTTTATCTCAGCTTAAAAAGCCCTCTTTTCATTTACTCTGTATCATTATAAAAGGTGGAAGCAAGAACAGGTGGCCTGGGGAGAATACAGGGATGTTGTCCGGGAAGCTAGGGATCAGGTTAGGAAAGCTAAGGCCCACTTAGAATTAAACTTGGCTAGGGATGTTAAGGATAACAGGAAGGGACTCTATAGTTACACTGCAAATAAAAGGCAGCCTAGAGAAAACATGGGCCACCTCCGGAAGCTATTGGGAGAATTGGCAACCCTGGATTTAGAGAAGGATGAGGTTCTTAATGACTTCTTTGCCTCAGTCTTCACCGGCAAATGCTCTGACCACACCACCCAAGTCCTAGAAGGCAGATGCAGGGACAGTGAGAATGAAGACCCTGGGCCCACTGTAGGAGAGGATCTGGTTCGAGACCATCTTAGGAACCTGAACGCACACAAGTCCATGCGACCCAATGAAATCCATCCGCGGGTCCTGAAGGAGCTGGCAAATGAAGTTGCTAAGTCACTGTCCCTCATATTTCAAAAATCATGGCAGTCAGGGGAAGTTCCCAACGACTGGAAAAAGGGGAATATAACCCCCATTTTCAAGAAGGGGAAAATGGATGACCCAGGGAACTACAGAACAATCAGCCTCACCTTTCTGCTGGGCAAAATCTTTCATTGGATTCTCTTGGAAGGCATGTTCAGGCACATGAAAACCAACAAGGTGGTTGGTGACAGCCAGCATGGCTTCACTAAGGGGAAATCCTGCCTGACCAATCTGGTGACCTTCTATGAAGGGGCTACGGAACTGTCGGACAGGGGGAGAGCAGTTGATATCATCTACCTGGACTTGTGCAAGGCATTTGACACTGTCTCACATGACATCCTTGTCTCTAAGTTGGAAAGACATCAATTTGATAAGTGGACCACTCGGTGGACAAAGAACTGGCTGGATGGCTGCATGCAAAGAGTAGTGCTCAATGGCTCAATGTCCAGCTGGAGACCAGTAACTAGTGGTGTCCCCCAGGGATCGGTGTTGGGACCAGTCCTGTTCAATATCTTTGTTGGTGACATGGACAGTGGGATTGAGTGCGCCCTCAGCAAGTTTGCCGATGACACCAAGCTGTGTGGTTCGGTTGATAAGTTGGAGGGAAGGAATGCCATCCAGAGGGACCTTGACATGCTTGTGAGGTGGGCTGATGCCAACCTAATGAAGTTTAACCATGCTAAATGCAAAGTCCTACACCTAGGTCGGAGCAATCCCAGGCACAGCTACAGGTTGGGCGGGGAGGAGATTCAGAGCAGCCCTGCCGAGAAGGACTTGGGGGTGTTGCTCAATGAAAAAATGAACATGAGCTGGCAGTGTGCGCTTGCAGCCCAGAAAGCCAACCGTATCCTGGGCTGCATCAAAAGGAGCGTGACCAGCAGGTCAAGGGAGGTGATCCTGCTCTTGTGAGACCTCCCTTGGAGTATTGTGTGCAGTTCTGGTGTCCTCAACATAAAAAGGACATGGAACTGTTGGAACAAGTCCAAAGGAGGGCCACGAGGACGATCAGGGGACTGGAGCACCTCCCGTATGAAGACCGACTGAGAAAGTTGGGGCTGTTCAGGCGGGAGAAGAGAAGGCTGCGTAGAGACCTCATAGCAGCCTTCCAATATCTGAAGGGGGCCTATAGGGATGCTGGGGAGGGACTCTTCATGAGGGACTGTATTGATAGGACAAGGGGTAACAGGTTCAAACTTAACCATGGGAAGTTTAGATTGGATATGAGGAAGAAATTCTTTACTGTAAGGGTGGTGAGGCACTGGAATGGGTTGCCCAGGGAAGTTGTGAATGCTCAATCACTGGCGGTTCGAGGTGTTCCAGGCCGAGTTGGACAGAGCCTTGGGTGGCATGGTTTAGTGGGATGTGTCCCTGCCCATGGTAGGGGGTTTGGAACTAGATGATCTTAAAGTGCTTTCCAACCCTAACTATTTTATGATTCTATGATTTCAGTAGCTGCAAGGCAAAAAAAAACAAACCAAACCAACAAAAAAAAAATGCTGCTTTAGCAAAATAAATGTAAGTTTCAATAAAATCGGAAAGGAGAGCTCAAGAAACTTCTTGTCCTGATTTTAAACAATACCCTCTTTCAGAGGATCTAAAAAAAGTTTGCCTGGTTTCATTATACACAGTGACCAAACTGTAACAGCAAAACTATTAGACTTGTTCTGATAATGTAACGCCTGATACCTGCATGGCCACATTATATTGCTAAATAATACTTTAAAAGGGGGTTTGACTTTCAGCTGCTCAAACATTTATCTTTTCTGCCTCAAAAGTGTATTTATTTTTTCTATACTCAGCATTTTTGGTACATTTAATTAGAGTGTTCTCATTTTAACCTTTAGGTTGCTACCTCATAGTTTTACACATCACTTGGGAACTAATAACAGAATCAAAACACCAAAGAGGTTTTTGTCTGGTTGCCAAGGAGGTATATACATCAATAGATCAATGATAGATATTATTTTAAAATGCTGTGAATGCCACTGATCATATCATAAATTCAGATTTTAGGTTAACAACAGAGCAATGCCATGCAAAGAAAAATTCAACTTGAGTAATTTGCTATATCTTTGTCAGTTTTTAATACTTGGCATTGACTGAGTGACAAGCCTTTTATATAATGACTCTCCAACATCATCTCTCATTCTTGAATTTTGGATCTGACTTAAGAAAACTATATAAAGCAACTATTGTATGAGAGGAAACAATTTTCATTTGCACTTCAAAGGAGGATACAGTATAATGACATAAGGATGGCAGATGATCTGTTACACAAGCATCAAATGTAAAAAAGTATTATACAGTTGGCCAAGCTGAACTGATTTGGTACCTACGTATAAATTCAGGTTAGGTTATGTGGTTTTGATTTTTATTTTTTTTCTAATCAGAAGTTCAATACACAGTTTCAAAGCTTTCTTTTGCTGGTCTGAACTTGGACTAAAGGGGAAGTTATATATCAGGCGGAGACTCCAGTTGGAAGTAAGAACTAATATACACTGCTGTTCAGCTTTCATTGTCTCATTATTTTATGATAAGCAGCATAGGCAGAGACCAATCACCACAGGGCGACCACACAAGTAGACAGAGACATGGAGGGAAAGAATGTATTCAGCCCTGTAATAAGCACCAGACAAAGACAGCAATACTTGCTTATAGAGACACCTCAACTTTAGCCCAAGATGATTTCAGTATTTTTGTCATATACTGGATGTGCCCTATTTTTCAGTGCATGCCATGTCTTCATCACATTATTTCTGACACTAAGAGAGAAGAGAGTGTTTCTTCCTCCAAAAGCCAGCAGCAAAGAGCAGAAGGCACAGCAGGAAAGGGTGGGCACTGCACACCCTCTTGAGCTCATGGGCTGCCACTACCCGTGCTGAGGCACACTTGTGCTATGCCATTCCCAAATTTCTCAGCACTTCCTAAAGAGAAGGAGCTATGGGAAAGGCATAACTAGATGAAGTTCCAACACAAGTAAAGGGAGATCATGAACTTCGTAATAATTTGCTCTATCTCCTTTATGTTCCTTAGGTTCTGGAGAGTATGATGGAAAAAAGGAAGAAAATTGATAGGACAAGGAGAAATCAAATTTAGCTTTCACAGAGGAAAAAATCCAGGAGTTTGGAGATAACAGGGCTAAGCCAGTCTGTCCATTGGCGTGCACCTTAGAAAAAAAAAGAGCTGGCAGCTTGGTTACCGATCTGCACCAGACCAAGTGGCATTTCACAACTGACCTGCCATTACCACAGGAAAATGAAAGGGTAAAAATGAACCTATAATGCTATTATTATTCTATTAGCCATACTAAAATGTAGAATTATGTGAGCTCCTAGAACTGAGTTGTGATTTTAGGACCTGATCTAGCTGTTCAGGCTTAAAAGGTAGTTATGCTTTATAGTCTTCATGGTGGAGCACATTGGTTGAAACATGGTGTAACTAGATGAATGCATCAGCCAAGGACCAGCCCTCCCCTAGAAAAAACATGTTCATCTGAAAGCAGCCTTTGAATACAACACTGTGTGTCTCCCAGTCAGCTCTTGTGCTATGATGGGCAAACCTGTTGGATCTTTTTCCATCAACTATTCTTTAAAAAAAGTTTGTTGGGGTTTTTTGGTTGGTTGGTTTTGTTTTTTTTTTGTTTTGGTTTGGTTTTGGTTTTGATTTTTTTCCCTCAAAGGAGTTTTTCCAGACTGATGTCTCTGGTAATTAGAAACGTTTTACTAACTTTTGATCTGAATTTATTCATGGCCAAGTTGAGCTCATTTGTTTTTGCACCAACCTTGTCCTCTGGACCTTGACAATGATGCATTTATTTACTCTCTCTCTGTGTTTATAAACAGAGAGCATATCCTCTTTCAGTCTTTGTTTTCATAAGCTAATCAAGCCAACCTTTTCAGTCTCTTCTCACACAAATCAGCTTTTTTGTGCACCCGTTCCATTGAAATTTTAATAGAGCTGGTCATAATTGTGCACATTACTGCAGATGAAATCCAACCAATCCTTTGTAGAGTAGCATTAATATTTTCACCTCCTGTATGGTAACTGTAGGAAGTGCAAAGTATTTTGGGCTGTCCTTGAGTAAACAATAGTAATAGAGAACTGGTGGCAGCCATGGGCATAGTAAGATGACCCTGAATGTTTAATGAAGGAAAACACTTGAGACACATGAATTTAAAATAAAAAGGACATTTCTTTCATTTAAAAACAGCAAAAGAAAGTGCTGAAAATCATACGAATGCACCTTCTTTAGTTTCATTAAACAAAATCTAAGCTTACTGTACACTTGTGATTTAAGAGTCATAGTATATATATAATTTTACTATCTTGGTATTTTGAGATTATATTTACTATTGTGCAGAGGAAAAGAAACAAGCAGAAACAGATAGTGTTAGAAATCCATTGTAATATTTTTTAAGGCATATTTGATCATGACTACATTCAAATCTATGACTCCTGCAAATTTTAAATAAAGAATTGCACCATCTGCTCAAAGGCCCTGAAGAAACAGAAACAATTATTTTCTCAGTTGACTACACTGATCACGGGAGATTTGTATTATTTGCAAAGGTCTAATACAATGTATTCTGCTTTAGAAAATTATGAAATCCTTTCATTTCATAGGAACAACTCCCCTCCTCCTACACACGCATTGCTATTATGATACACCGTCTTCAAGCAAATCTGCTCTGTTACATTAAATAGCAACTAATGGGACTGTAAAAATTAAGGAACTCTTTCCAGGCATTATAGCATTTAGAGTGAGCAATTAAAATAACAGATGTTACCTCAGAAAGCCTAAGCAGATTCCTGATCTCAAAATTGAAGGTGTTATTTCCTTCTTTATTACTATACTTAGTGTGTTGTATCCCCTTAGCACAGTGATGGAAAAGGAAATCAATTCAATCCTATTTTGTATCTCAATTATTTGAACCATACGTGGATTTTGCCAAACAATGCATTTTAACTGTAATAAATCATCTAAAATTTTTCAAATTAGGAGGCCAGAGAAGCAGCGTTACAATTACTTAGTCAACAGTCTCATTTAGCCAATACAGGCACAACACAGAGATATCTAAATTGTCAAAGATGTCACAAAAGATTCATGTAAGCAACAAAATGGGCAAAGCTCTGAGGTCATCAACAGCAAATGGGACAACCATATCAAATGGATGATAGCTATGTTACACAGCACACAGTAAGGGGCCCCTAAATAACTGCATTTCCAAATCTTGCACTGCTGAAGTGGGGCACTGTAACCTCATTACTGAACTGGTAAAATGTTGCCATAAGCAGGTAATGTTATGCAACATTCACCATTCAGGAAATATTTAAATTTCTGTTGTAACTTGAACATAGTGATAAGAGAAACCAGGACAACGCATGATACTTTTCATAACATTATCTACAAATCTTATTTATTGCTAATCTCATTTCTGTTTTTGGAAAATATTGAGATTATTAACATTTTGAAACACATGTTTAAAGTAAATTACTTAAGTGGGAATATGGATTTATGTCCAGAATCAGATTAAGCAGAGATGGCATTAAACATGTTCACATTCTTTAAAATAGACGGCAGGAATGACTAAACTAAATACAGAGATTTTAATGACTAGAGTTTATAGCACAGTTTGTCAGAATGAAATTAATCATGGCTTTCACCCATTTCACATACAAGACTATAAAACTAATAAGGGACAATGTATGTTTCTTGTGTACATCATTCAGCTCCCCTAAGTGATGGGACCACAGCCCAGAAGAAGAGTTTTGGAGTGGAGAAGGCAATTGAGTGGTAACCACTTCGATTGGTCTGCCATTTAATCTGCTGCAATGTACAAATAAAAATGCTTAGAAAGCAGTTCGTTTTTTTATTTTTCCCAACAGAGATTCCCCAGGTAATTCAAGGGTTCTGCTTTTCATAAAACAAATGAAAAATGTGAATGTTGTCAAATCTATGAACTGTGTTGTTCAATGTCTTATACAGAAAGCTACTTCATATACTGACTTGCCATATTTTAGCTGACAAGCATTCATGGAAGAACCTATTTCACAGTTTGAAAAGTAGAATTTCAATTTAATATTCTTTTTTTTTTTTTTTCTTCAGAAACATTCATATAGGATTAATGGTGCACAACAATGTTCACTTGACAGTTACCTCATTTATAATGATCCAGTGACAGTCGAAAGCAACCAAATTAGTCTCCACGACCTGAAATAAAGAACAAACCAGCTATCAGTCAGCTTGCTTGTGAAAGCCAGGAAGAAAATTAAGTGGATGCTCTTTGCAAATGATGAAACATGAAGCACATGCTCTCTAAGACCTGTTACCCAACTGAGGCTGGAGAACCTTTAAAAAATTCTGCAGAAGCATGTGTGTTATTGTTTGACTTGCTAATTAAACTTGGAAAATAAATTTCCTTGCTGGCATCAAAGAAAAGAATGTGTTTCAGTTGAATGAGGAGAAAATGAAATCGTTTTTGCCTTAGTATTATGTGTTGAGAGGGAGCAACAGAGAGAAAGGCAGAAAATTAATACCAAGTAACTCTTGCTAGATTTCTGTAGTTCATGCCCCGAAGGTGTTTTCATTGTACAGCTACCCTCAAAGCCTGCTAATTAAAAAACCCAAACCAAACCCAAACTAAATAAACCCACGCCATAAATGGTGGGGTTCATAGAAATGCAAAAGTGCTGGGAGGAAAGGGTTCTCTTGAAAAAGAGGGCTTTCACATGAATGACAAATGACTACCTTCCCCAGGCTCCACACACAGAGGGCCTCTAATCCTCTCCCCTCACATGATCTTCTTTCCTTTGCTGGAAATTATTTCCAGAGGCAGTCTCCATGCTGGACTTAAAACGTACTTCCTAAATCATCTTTCACTCAGCCCTATTCTTTCCCTTCTTGAATCCACTACAGTTTTGTGGCGAGTCATGTTTGATTGACCTTCACAGTGGAAGCAGTAAGTGGGGAAAAATACATTTGGTCTACTTTCATTACCTAGGAAAGAAACCACCTACAGGAAGAAGGCCAGAAACCAACTATAGGGAAGGCTGGACACCTTAACTTTTCTTTTTTTTTTTTTTTCCTAAGTGAAATTGAATTAACATTGACCTTGAAATAGCTTTAAATCCGAATTAATCCTGTTTTATTTGTATAATCACCATGTTCACCTTGATTCACAATTCAAAACTACCAGATTCTTAAAAGTGCATTGAATCCCATGCATAAAAAAACCTGAAAAATTGAAAAAAGGTTTGAGACTTACAATGTTTTAAAGTAAAATAGAGGACTAGCGCTGAGTGCTATTGCTTGGACCATTGCACAGCAATCATATTTGGCTTCTAATGTTGACCAACGCAAATAGCAGTTGCCAAGGATGACTGCAATTTATACTGCGCCATGTTGTCATGGTTTAAGCCCAGTCGGCAACCCAGAACCATGCAGTCACTCGCTCACTCCCTCCCAGCTCCCAGAGGGATGGGGAGAAGAATCGAAAGAATGTAACTCCCACAGATTGAGATAAGAACAGTCCAGTAACTAAGGTATAATACAAACCACTGCTGCTACCACCAATAATAATAATGATAAGGGAAATAGCAAGGGAAGAGAATACAACCACTCACCACCTGCCAACCGATGCCCAGCCTGACCCGAGCAGTGATTTAACCCTTCCGGGTAACTGCCCCTAGTTTATATAATGGACATGACATGCTGTGGTATGGAATACCTGTTTGGCTAGTCTGGGTCATGTGTCCTGTCTCTGCTTCCTTCTGTCTTCCCCTCCTCCCTGGCAGAGCATGAGACTCAGAAAGTCCTTGGTCAGAATAAACATTACTGAGCAACAACTAAAACCATCAGTGTTATCAGCGCTGTTCCCAGGCTGAAAGTCAAGATCACAGCACTGCACCAGCTACTAAGAAGGAGAGAAATGACTGCTACTGCTGAACCCAGAACACATGTCCAAAGTAAAACTATCTGGTCACAAATCTTAAGAGCAGCAGAAGATCCCATACTGATAACCTTCATTATTAATTCAGAGGCCATCAGAATTGGGGGTCATTGCTTATTTAGTAGAATGATTGGTAAGATTAGAAATTCTGATCTGGAGAGACTGGCGTCCACACAGCACATACAGAACAGGACAGAAACTGAGTAACTAAGTGATGGGAGGCATCACAAAAGGCTCAGCCAGGATGGTTAAACTGAAGCATGGCTCTTCTAATCAGATGTCTCACGTCAAGCCAGTTGGAAGACAAACACATTCAGGAACACAGAAAGTTTAAAAGTGGACTGGATAGTAACGAAGTTCCTAGGGAAGCATTTGCTCCTTATATAAAGTTCCCAAGCATATGAAGTTTATCCCATCTACAACATAAGGGATGTCATTTAAATTTTCCATAAGACAATGAACCAGAGAATTCTGCCAGTCAATCTACATACATTTCTGCTGCAAGCAATCAGAATTAAAACACAGCAAAACAAAACCAAACTCAAAAAACCCTCCAAAACCAGAACATCTGGCATATTTTCTGTCTGCTTGTCAGGTTCCTAGCAGCCTAGTCATTCCTAACTTCTGGCTCCAAGCTGTTCCACTGGGAATGTTTGCCCTGCCTTAACTACTTTGCTCAAGATGAAGTCTCCTAAGATTCCTGTGGCTCCAAGGCAGCCTGACAGACAGACACCCTCAGATTCAAGGCTCCTAGTGGTGTTATGGGAATGACAAAGACAATTATTTTCCACAAGCTCTTCCCTTGTTTCAAAATGGCATTCAACAGAAACTTCAGAATGAAGGAATCCACAAAGCGAAAATTCACATTTCCTGTTTTTTTTTTTTGTTTTTTTTTTTTTTTTTTGTTTTTTTTTTTTTTGTTTTTTTTTTTTAAATAACAGGGTAAAAGTGAAGTTGATTTCTTCTTTGTGTCTGAAGTTTCAGCTGATCAGATTTTAATGCACTTTATCTTCCATTAAAACTTTGGTTTCAGTTAATTTAGCTTCTTTATAAATACTTGGTTCTGTGTATCTACTTTGCCCAGGCTCTCAAATTTCAATTAAACAAGGCTTTTTTTAACAGAGTAGGGTTCTAAGTGTCATTGTTTTTATTATGCACAACTCACAGACTGCTTCAGCTAGACTCTGTAAAGGGCTTACTGGTCTCACAAGTCACTCTTAATTTCAAACATCTCAGGCTACCTGAGACAGATTTATTCACAACTTGCAAACAATAAAATGAAATGAATTCATTTTTTAGCTTCACTTGAAACTCCTCAGCAGATCATGTTTTATACATTAAAGTTTATGCATTCATGAATCTAGTTGATATTAAAGCCATTTTCAAAAAGCTTATGTCTAATTGAGATGAACTTGTAATGCACTCGGAGACATTCAAACTAATATATTCCAAGTTTAGATGGGCTAGGACTAGCTCTGGTTTAAGAATTCACTTTCTCTTTCAGTCTGCCTGAAAAAAAATCTGCTTTTTGGCATTTTCCTTAGTCCGTCCACCCAAAGCTTGTGTTAGTATTGACAGTGGTTGCTTAAAAAGATGACAAATAATGCCCTGAGAAAGTTGCTAGGGTTTTGGTTTTTTTTCATGTTCACATTTTATTTTATTTGATGAGATATAGATCTATATATAAATTGGGACTCATCATTAGATATAGATTTCAGGGCTATCTTTTCACCCTTAGGTAGTTTGGTCTTACTTGATGAAATCCTAGTCCCACTGATAGCACTCACAAAAAGGTGTCCATTTCAGCAGGATCATGGTGCTGCATATCTCAGATCCCTCACCTCTGAACATCTCTCCTTCCTGTATGCCCTATATTGTCCATTTAAGAGACACTGAAATTAGGCAGTGCACACTCCATGTCTGCATTAATTGCTTATACTATTATTATCATCATTAATAAGCTCACGATATTTTCCAGTTGTGCTTTCTATGATTTTCAAGGCAAAATAAGGCACAGACACCTACACTGTTTTACAGGAAATAATTACAATGCTATGTAAACCTTCACTTTTGATGCTCGCAGGAAAAGGCCATTCAACCCTAAAGTTTTCTTCCAACACTAACAGTAATCATATGCACAATCTCACTGTCAGAAGATACTCTTGATCAGCAGTTCTTAAGCATGATTTTACAAGGTCAAGAATATATTATATCAGTTCAAATAAATAAACATATAAAAATACCTAAAGCCAGCAGCAACATAGCCCAGATCCAATTATTCGTCACTAAAGCAATCATTACTTGGACACAGTAAGCCTTCACAGCCATGACACAATGCTCCCCAATGCCCTTGTCTGCCTACTGAGTTTGCTGTTTTGTTTACTTAAAAAAGCCACTGCATATTCACTTGGAATGGATGATAACAAACAAGATGATTAAAATAAAGAAAAAAAAAAAAAACCACAAAAAACAAAAACCAACCACAAAAGAACATTCCTGGGTCTGCCTAAAATGGATCATAACCTAAAAATGAATGTAACACAGCCTCAATAAAAATATATAATGCAGTTGTGTGGAAAGTTTCTATGACTAATATGATCAGAAAGTTAAAACACGTATTAGTTATGCGAGTGAGGATCCTTTTCTAGCTGAAATTCACATCTGCAGGCATATCAAGTGAGCTGGCATGAACTTCTGTTCTGTGCCAGGGAATAATGAGCGTACAAAATAATGCTTGCAAAGGCATAAGGGCAGTAATGAAAAAGCAGTCTGATAGCCTGTACATTAGAAGCAATAAAGCAATTTGATGGGGGCATGTAGGAAGTTGGGGCTTCAAGACCCAAAGCATGTGAATACAAAGCAAGTTTCAGATTCATCTACTGGTTTTGCTGGCCCTGCGACAGGAAGCAGCTCTGTGTGTTCCTGAAAGGCAAGGGACAGATTGGAAATTTCCATATAAGATAGGAAGCAGGTAAACATACTGTTTGTGCAGCACATCTCTGAAGCTAAAACTGAGAAAAATGAGTGTGCATTCATAATGAGGGCTGAACACCAAAATCGTACACAGATACTAAATTGAGAATAGTTGACCCTTTACCAAAACAAAGAAAACCATGAGCATACTTGACAAATCCTCTTCACGCTTCCTCTAGGGGAAATCATACAAGAATTCAGCTGTGGGTTACTAAACACACAAAGCTGTATTCAGTGCAGAAAGCTCTCTAAAGCTAAACATAACTGATCTCTGTCAGGTATTCTCTTACAGCCATCTTTGGAAATAAGACATTGAAGCATTCTTTGGCCCAAGCCAAAATGTCTGCTTTTGTGCTTCCAAATATATTTTGCTTTCTTAATTGTGATGAATCACACTAGAAGTAGCTAAAAGAAGCAAAAACTTATGAATTCCGTAGCAACTGTTGTGCAGTTCAGACTGTTTTTATCCACTGAAATGGTAAATATTTGAAACAATACTAAAAAAATAAATGTATGCTCTTGAGATGGCATTTCTGCTGTGCCATTGACTACCTTCACTGTGCAGGAATACACATAAGCAGATGAATGCCACTGAAAACGGGGGAGCTTGCATCTTGCACCCTAATGCTCGTAGCAACTCAGACATTCCTGTCTTACAGAACTAAATTGGTGTCAAACAATAAGCAGAGGACAGCCAATATAGCTAACAACCTTAGAGAACACTTTTTTTTCTGAATTTAGCATTTCTTCATCTCTAAGCTGTTAGCATTGTTGTTTTTAATGCGTTATCATGTAATTCTCCAGTACTAAGAATCAAAGCAGCAAGTTAGCAAGCCAGTTCTCAAATAGACTACATAAAACTGCAAAAAAAACCTGAAAAAGAAATCCACTCTCTACCCACTCAACCACTGCTCAGACTGAGTTCACACTGGAGTATTTGAAAACATTGTGTCATTAGTTGCACAAGTCTTGCAGCAAATCATACAGCCCGTCGAGTATGCAGTGCCATTCATACGCCGTCACAGAAATCTACAGCAATAGATACAAAAGATCATTCTTAACATCTTTGTAACTTTAGAAATGTGTTCATGTCAAACTCCAGCAGTTCTCCTAACACCCTAAAAATAAATGAAACTTCTGCTTCATGAGGAAGGTGTTCCGCTTAGTCAAACATTGCTATTGAATTGATGAGCCAGAACATGGATGAAGCAGGAAATAATTCTCTTTTTTTAAAGAATTCAACTACACACCAAAGGAGATTTTGCAGAGAGCAGAAAAATGCTGTCAAGGAGACAAGTGATGAGCAAGGACAAACCATCTGTCACTGGCAGTAACTCCAGAACTTCTGAATCTTTGGAAGAGCCTGACAGTTCATCACAACTATTTCTACATTTTACATTTTAACCTTTGAATGGAATAAATGCAAGACAATCTAAAGCAAATAAACCAACAGTAGTGCCAGAACGTAAGCTTTTCATCTGTGCAATAATAAGCAAGCAAGAAAAACAGTTTCCCAACAAAAACAGCATGTAATTTAATGGAGAATGATATAGAAGTTTCTCTACATACCTTCTTTCTCATAGATATGGGCCCACAGGTGTGGGCCAACCTACAAGACAGAGAACAGAACCTGTACAAAGGAAACTGTTCTGTATTTGCAAAATTCATCTCCACATATATGCAACAAGTTGGACAAGTCTTGCAAACACCTAATGAGCAGTAATGTTGCATGCATAAAAAGTTCCACACAAAATCTGGCCATCTGAAGTATCTGCTGTTTGACACATAGGGGAGAGCTCCTGGGTTCCAGCTTTACCTTTGATACAGCTGGGACTGCTCTACAACAAGCCACCCAGATGCCATGGCTGGCCTTCCTGTAGTAGTGACTGTGAACCTCTTTCTGCTGGACCATCACCATTTCATGGTTTTTTTTTCCCACAAAAGCCAACAGATGGCATTGTATAATCCTTTGCTTTGGAAATGGCTAGTATTGACATAATTTAGAAAGTGATTTAGAAAGTTAGCTTTCCCCAGAGTTCAGCTGGGACACAAACTTCGTGCTAACCTTTTCCAAACATCCCCTGTCTACAACATGTCCCATTTATGTGGTCTTCTAATCTGAATTGCACTCTTCCAGCTGGAAGACTGGTAAATTGCTTTGCTCCAATACGGCTAGCTTTGTTGCTGATGTCTTTTCCTAGGCCAATCTCTTGGAGTCACCATTGCTGTTTTATAGCTGAATATATGACTCAACCTAATTTTCCCTCCCAGGGAAAAAGAAATTTGCTGATCACTAAGACATGATAAAAAATAGGCTTCCTGTACATATATGTGAGACAGAATCCCTTCCCCCTGCAACCAAAACAAAACAAATGCCAACTATCAACCAATAAAATAGAAGTCAGAGGGCATTTCTTAACATTTTCTTTAACTGAAGAGATGTGATTTGGCTAGTTTGGGCAGCTAGAGCAGTCTTGTGCAGCACTGACAGCTCCTCAAGCCGTGATATGCAAAGCAAAATATGAAAAGTTAGACTATTAGATAGCTATTGTATGGGTAGTAGTAAGAATGTTAGGGAATAAATTGAAGGGTACCTTCACTGATTTCAAGTTTGGAAAGGTAAATTCTTGAGCAAGTTGTACTGAGCTAAATGCTATATAGTACGTCACACTGATCTAAACAAACACTGCAAGACCCATGCATGGAAATCCTGAGCTTGCCTCCAAGTTTTTAGTTGTGTGTGTCCACCTCTGCCCATGCCTGCCCCTCTTTCTTCCTCCTCTTCCCCCTTGTTTTTTATTTCTAGCTGCTAGTTCATTAAATCACCACCATTTTATCAGGGTAACTACACCATTTCTTCCTGCTGGTGCCACAGCAAGACCTCTTCTTAGTCTCTGCTCTTACCCTTTAAGCTTCTCAGTAGGGAAATCAGTTGCTGATTTATAAAGCTCATTCTTGCACATCAGAAACTAAAGCTCATAAAAATCTCTCTTCACTGAAGGCAGTACTTTCGGAATCTAATTTTAATCTCTATCCATTTTGACTCTTGAGAGGCAAAAAGACCACACATAGAATCACAGAATAGGTAAGGTTGGGAAGGACATCAAGATCATCTAGTTTCAACACCCCTGCCATGGGAGGGACACCTCACACTAAAGCATACCACCCAAGGCTCTGTCCAACCCCGCCCTGAACACAGCCAGGGATGATGCATTCACAACTTCCCTGGGCAACCCATGCCAGTGCCTCACTACCCTTACAATAAAGAATTTCTTCCTTATACCCAGTATAACTTCCCCTGTTTAAGTTTGAACCCATTACCCCTTGTCCTATCACTACAGTCCCTAATGAAAAATCTCCCCAGCATCCTTATAGGCCCCCTTCAGATACTTGAACGGCTGCTATGAGGTATCCATGCAGCCGTGTTTCTGCAGGCTGAACAGCCCCAACTTTCTCAGCCTATCTTCATATGGGAGGGGCTCCAGTCCCCTGATCATCTTCATGGCCCTCCTCTGCACTTGTTCTAACAGTTCCATGTCCTTTTTATGTTGAGGACACCAGAACTGTACACAATACTCCAAGTGAGGTCTCACGAGAGCAGAGTAAAGGGGCAGGATCACCTCCCTCGACCTGCTGGTCACACTCCTTTTGATGCAGCCCAGGATACGGTTGGCTTCCTGGGCTGCAAGCGCACACTGCCGGCTCATGTTCATTTTTTCATCGACCAACACCCCCAAGTCCTTCTCGGCAGGGCTGCTCTGAATCTCTTCTCTGCCCAACCTGTAGCTGTGCCTGGGATTGCTCTGACACAGTTGTAGGACCTTGCCCTTGGCATGGTTAAACTTCATCAGGTTGGCATCAGCCCACCTCACAAGCATGTCAAGATCCTTCTGGATGGCATTCCTTCCCTCCAGCGTATCAACCAAACCACACAGCTTGGTGTCGTCGGCAAACTTGCTGAGGGCGCACTCAATCCCACTGTCCATGTCACCCGCAAAGATGTTGAACAAGACCGGTCCTAACACCGATCCCTGAGGGACACCCCTCGTTACTGGTCTCCAGCTGGACATTGAGCCATTGAGCACTACTCTTTGCATGCGCCCATCCAGCCAGTTCTTTATCTACCGAGTGGTCCACCTATCAAATTGATGTCCCTCCATCTTAGAGACAAGGATGTCATGTGAGACAGTGTCAAACGCTTTGAACAAGTCCATGTAGCAGCCTTCCAATACCTGAAGGGGGCCTATAGGGATGCTCGGGAGGGACTCTTCATGAGGGACTGTGGTGAGAGGACAAGGGGTAATGGGTTTAAACTTAAACAGGGGAAGTTTAGATTGGATATGAGGAAGAAATTCTTTACTGTAAGGGTGGTGAGGCACTGGGATGGGTTGCCCAGGGAAGTTGTGAATGCATCATCCCTGGCAGCGTTCAAGGTGGGGTTGGACATAGCCTTGGATGGCATGGTTTAGTGGGAGGTGTCCCTGCCCATGGCAGGGGGGTTGGAACTCGATGATCTTAAGGTCCTTTCCAACCCTAACTAGTCTATGATTCTATGATTCTATGTAGATGACATCAACTGCTCTGCCCCTGTCCATCAGTTCCGTAGCCCCTTCACAGGAGGCCACCAGATTGGTCAGGCAGGATTTCCCCTTAGTGAAACCATGCTGGCTGTCACCAAGCACCTTGTTGGTTTTCATGTGCCTTAGCATGCTTTCCAGGAGAATCCGCTCCAAGATTTTGCCAGGCACAGAGGTGAGACTGACTGGTTTGTAATTCCCTGGATCATCCATTTTCCCCTTCTTGAAAATGGGGGTTATATTCCCCTTTTTCCAGTCATCGGGAACTTCACCTGACTGCCATGATTTTTCAAATATGATGGACAGTGGCTTAGCAACTTCATTTGCCAGCTCCTTCAGGACCCGCGGATGGATTTCATCAGGTCCCATGGACTTGTGTACATTCAGGTTCTGAAGATGGTCTCGAACCAGATCCTCTCCTACAGTGGGCCCAGGGTCTTCATTCTCACTGTCCCTGTGTCTGCCTTCTAGGACTTGGGTGGTGTGGTCAGAGCATTTTCCGGTGAAGACTGAGGCAAAGAAGTCATTAAGTACCTCAGCCTTCTCCAAATCCAGGGTTGCCAGTTCTCCCGATAGCTTCTGGAGAGGGCCCACCTTGTCCCTAGCATGCCTTTTATTTGCAATGTACCTATAAAATCCCTTCCTGTTATCCTTAACATCCCCAGCCAAGTTTAATTTTAAGTGGGCCTTAGCTTTCCTAACCTGGTCCCTAGTTTCCCGCACAACATCCCTGTATTCTTCCCAGGTTGCCTGACCTTGCTTCCACCTTTTATAAGCCTCTTTTTTCCTTCGAATTTTGCTCAGCAGCTCCTTATCCATCCAAGGAGGTCTCCTGGCCCTCCTGCTAAACTTCCTTCTAGTTGGGATGCATTTCTCCTGAGCTTGCAGCAGGTGATCCTTGAATATCAATCAACAGTCTTGGGCCCCCCTGCCCTCTTGGGCTGTATCCCATGGAACTTTACTGAGCAGGTTCCTGAAGAGGCCAAAGTCTGCTCTCTTGAAGTCCAGGGCAGTGAGCTTGCTGCACGCTCTTCTCACTGTCCTGAGGATCTCGAATTCGACCATCTCATGATCGCTGCAATCAAGGCTGCCCTGGAGCGCCACATTCCCAACCAGCCCTTCCCTGTTGGTGAGGACGAGGTCAAGCATGGCACCTCTCCTTGTCGGCTCTTCTATTACTTGCAGAAGGAAGTTGTCTTCCACACAATCGAGGAACCTTCTGGATTGCTTGTGCCGGGCTGTACCATCCCTCCAACAGATACCAGGGTGGTTGAAGTCTCCCATGAGAACGAGTGCCTGCGAGCGTGAGGTGGTCCCTATTTAACTCTTTGCAGACTTAATGGGTAGCAATAGCTTTATGCCAAGCCTTGCTAATAGGAAGGAAACTTTCAACCTGTTAACATGACATGAGTAACTCAGACAACAATCATTAACTTTAGGCTTTAACTTGCAAAGAAAAAGGAATGTCAGTTTGACAGTGGATCATTCTTAATGTATGTTTTAGGTAATTGGGCTTCAAGTGAAGAGAGCTTTGGAGGCTGCAGGAAAAAACATACAGATGATAAAATGGTATCTGTTGCATTTTCAACATATGATTTTTTGGTAGGTCATATAAAAATATGGAAATTCATATTTACTTTTCTTTAAACCCATTGCCAATATGGCATATACATAATGTTTCTAATTGCGAATCATGATTGACCAGATAAAATTATCTCTTTAGTAAGCAGCGAATAGGTAAGAGTGAAGAAAAATACACCTGTGAGGAACAAGATTCCTTCACAGTATGCATTACCATGTGTTGATTGAGCTCAGCAAAAGGATATTGATCCAAATAAAACATGTAAAGGAATCATGTAAGGGTAGCATTTTAAATAATCTTGCACTTCTCATCCATAATTGATTTTATACCTGAGTAATTCTACAGACTGTAGAGCAGTTACTCTTGCTTTCCACTAGTTTAAATGATAAGAAGAATAGTTAATTAGGATGGAAAACACTGTGAGGAAGAGGGTGAAAAGCATGGGGTTTGAGGAAGAACTTGAAGGAAGGAGGTGAAGAACAACAATACAAGAACAGGGTGCCTGTATCAGAAAGCTATTTGTTAGTGTGAACAAATACACTGCTTAAAAGCAAGCAAACAAAAAAATCCCAAGACAAAACAGCAGTTTTCTTAATAGCAGCCAATTTCCATTAAAAGTTCCTTTAACCTGATTTTTGTGGATGCTTTCTATTACTTGGTGTGGGTGCTGCTGTTTTTAAAGTTTTGAAAGAATCTAAGAACTACTACGCATATAGAATGGCTTTATATCTTCAAATTGCAAATGCAAAGCTTAATTCACTTTCTTTTTCCAAGAGTATAAAGGGAATATTTTAGGGCCAGACCCTCTGAATTGCTCTGCATCTGTAAGTTGGCCAGATTTTCCTCAACAGGGGCTACAGGATGCTGAGTGCTTTTGAAAACTTGCCCATTCCATTCATGTTTTTAAAAGTGAGTGCCTTGAAAATCCATCCCTGATTATACTGTCAGAATGTTGTTTATTTTATTAGCGATAGGGAAATAAGGTTTCAAATCCTTTTGCATGTGTTAGAAATCCTAACACATCTAGTCTGAACGTGTAGCACAGAGAATATTAAATATCATGCACAACAGAAAATAACAGTGCTGCTCTTTCTTTTTCTTCCCTGCCCACCTTAAAAATATTTTTTGCCAAACATCAAACTGACATTATTGAAACAAAGGATTTAATTTTCCTATCACAGGTGTTCTCAACGAAAGTCATCATTCAAGTGACAAAATATCACTAAAGCAATCACCTCCTTTTTTGCTCTTCAGCTTTATGCTGGTGCCTCTCCTGTCACTTCACGTATCTGTAGAGAACAGCAGTGGCAGTGGTTCAAGCGAGATAGCCTGTATTTCTGACTTGCACATAAACATAGCATTCAGTTCCTCTCCAAGTGTGCAGGCTGAAAGCATTTTTTCTGGTACTAGGAGTTCAAGAATCAAGAACAGTTTAATAGAGTTCTAGTTGGTTGCAGCCTTGAAGCTTCCTATGAAAAAAAATCCTTTCAAAAGTAAGTGTAGCAAGACAAAAATCTATTCTATACATACTGAAAATATTTTGACCACCAAATTGCAATATCAAGTGTGAAGCCCATCAGCCACTTCGATTTTTGTGCTTCACAACAGATGAATAAAATGGATCACTCTTACTAAGTGCCAAAATGCATCACAAGCCCAGGAGATCTGCACCAGGACTCACTGAGTTTTAGAGAGGACATGGATCAAAACATCAGCTTTTTTCATAATGGTTCTTGTTGTGGTTTAAGCTATAAACCCACACAGCTGCTCTCTCACTCGCTCCCCACTCTTTCTTCCCTCCGCTCCTGGAGGGATGGGAAGGAGAATTGAAAGAATGCAACTCCCACAGGTTGAGAAAAGAACAGTTTAGTAACTAAGGTATAACACAAACCACTACTGCTACCACCAATAATAATAATGATGACAAGGCAAATACAAGGAAAGAATACAATAGCTCACCATCAATCCCAAACAAGCAGTGCACCCCCCACAGTGCATCCCCCACCGTGCACCCTCACCACCCTTCCGGGTCTCTGCTCTCCGTTTCTACCTCCTGGACATGACGTGCTGTGGTATGGAATAATCTCTGGTTAGTCTGGGTCAGGTGTCCTGTCTCTCCTTCCTCCTGGCTTCCCCTCCTCCCTGGCAGAGCATGAGACTCACAAAGTCCTTGGCCAGCCTAAACATCACCAAGCAGTAACTGAAAACACTGGTGTTATCAGTGCTGTTCCCAGGCCCAAAATCAAAAACACAGTGCTGCACCAGCTACCAAGAAGGAGAAAAATTGACTACTGCTGCTGAATCCATGACAGTTCTAAATTCTCCTAATAAAGCAGCACTATATTTAGGGAAATTCTGCTATTACCCTACTTTCAGCCAGTCAACTACATGGGCCTAAGTCCAAATTTAAAGATTTTTATTATTACCACAACATATTTATGATAAGCAATGTCTGCCCTACCATGTTGCATCTCCAATCACGCAACACAGTTCAGCTTCAGTTTATTCCCAAGAAACTGCTGGCCAGAAATCTGTCTGCGTACCTTAGATCTGAAATCTTTCATATATGACATTACAAGTTATTAGAAAAATAATGTTCAAGGTGAATACAAAGTACCCTGTGCATCACCATGTTCCTATAGCTGCTAATGGTGAAGCTAACATAACTGCAACAACTCAGTGAAACTGATACTGGTTAAATTCTATTCCAGTCCCTAAAAGAAAAGAAAAGATGAACTTTTTTTTTTTTATTGTTGTTTGATATCGGTTTGAAAGTAGTCACAGTTTGATCCAAAGCATTCAAGAAGCATCTGATTTTTTGAGGGATAGATACAGGAGATACAAACATGCCAGAACTGCAGGCTCAGGACACCTGAAATACAGTTGTGGCTGGGGCAGTAGCGCGGCTCTAATCGGGATCAGCTCCTAATAGATTAGAAAGAACTTTTTTCAGTGAAAGAACAGCACAACTAGCACACGTTCCTTTACAGAAGTTGAAACTTTCTAGGATCAAGTATGGGTAGATATTCTAAACCACTCCTGCTTTAAGGTATGGAAAAGGAAATGCAAAAGTATTATAGAAGAGGCAAAGGTTGCAATCATAAGAAAATCAGAAAAGTATCAGCATTTCAGCATAGATGGCGTAATTTGAGACATTCTGTACAGATCTTTAGTAATTTATATAGATTAACTTGCTAAGAACTCTTTCTCAGATTTTCATTGTGGAAGAGCTGCCCATTTCTTTTTGCTCACTGAACAAAGAGGCTTAAATTAGATCCTTGCTATCATCTTTTAAAAATAAATTGGAAAGCTTTGGTGGAGAAAAGTGAAGAGTGGGAGAACTTTAAGAGGATTTGTGCATTCCAGAAAAGGAAAAGTAACATGCACTTTGTTAAAAATGCAATTAATTCTGCATTTTAAGTTTGTGAAAGCGATGACAGCCTTAGCCAAATGAGCTATAAAGAGAAATGAAGACCTTTTTAACTTTTGCAAAAAGAAATACTGAAGACCATTCTAGTCTATGGCCAGATACCAACTGTAGGTTTTTCTTGAAAAGGAGGCTAAACACATTTTTGCTTGTTTGTTTGTTTGTTTAGTTTAGTTGGATAAACATCAGTAGCTTGGCTCATGCTTATGGTAACAGTCTCTCTAAAGTCAGTGTAATTACTCAGTTGAAATTACTCATGTGAGGAAAATAATTCATATGTGTAAGAGATTACAGGCACAGGTACCTTGATGTAAATTATGAAAGGCACATTACAGAATGTCACAAATTTTCTAGAGTCACGTTTCCTTCTCCCACTAGTACTGTCAAACATCTTTTTACCTTTAAGCACTGCATTTTTGTAGCATTCTTTCCATCATCCTTTTTGACTAACCTGAACCAGAACAGTGATATATCTCTCCTATTTCGACTACTAATATTATGGCCACATGGTCTTTACTTTTGGACAGTGATAGAAGCAAACTGACAGAACCAATAGCCAGACAATCCTTGAAGTGATAGACGAGCTTTACACAAGAATGATCAACGAGATAGAATACGATTCTCTGCAAGCTGACTGATAGGAAAAACAAGTTGGCTGTAAGGCTGTACTTTCAGCTGGGAGCAAGTACATCAGAAGTAGACCTACATGCATACAGAGAGCAAAACTGAGCCAGTTAGAAGAATAAAAAGGAAGAAAAAGGAAGAAAGGGAGAAAGTAAAAAAAAAAAAAATAAATAAAAAAATAGATAAAATCACAACACTTTAGGAAGGTCATTATTTGGTATGATGCAGGAAGTAGGAGAAATACACATCTGTCATGAAGAAATAAATTACAGTGAAGTTTGTGGTTCACCTAAGAAAATTCTGTACGTGTGGGCATAATTATGACCCATCTCAAGTGCAATCAAATCCCAACTCACTTACAGGCTGCCACTGCCAAGTAGAGCTGTGTCAAATTTCACACAACTTCCTGAGCCATTTCCCAAAGCTGAGTCAGGGACAGGATGTCCCCCATTCTTTCCCCATACAGGAAAAAGCAAGAAGCGAACATGACCACTGAATGCTGCATTGCAATTAAAAATAACTGCTCAGGCACTGCTAACTAACTGCATCTGAATGCATTTCTGCGGCTGCTTTCAGAGGCGTCATATCCCTCTATGTGCTACATGGCATTACCTACTCTAAGGATGACACTTATGTCCTTGTCAGCCCCCAGACCCCTGCCTGGAGTCACCATGCTTTCTCATCTGCCAATGCCACATTTGATTTCCATCAAAGCACCATCCATTGAAGCACCATCAGGATGAGAACAAAGATTTCAGAGGAAAACTACACCGGCAGAGCCTTTGCTGGGTATTTTATTGCTTTTTCTGGGTTTTCCTCACCTCTTTTTTCAGTATTTTTCATTAGTGGTGCCCTACTGAGGAAGGGACCTTCTCCCTGGCTGTTAGAACAAGAGCGGCAAGGGATGCTGTGATGCACTTGCTCCCACTTCTTGCCACTTGGATAGGTGGTGCCTTTGTGCATGTCTTTTTATGACATTTTTCTTGTGTGCACACTAAAAATATTATCTAGAGGACTCAAGATAATTATTTTTTAAAAAAAGAGAGAAAGGAAAATAATATCGCTGCAATCAAACGGAAACTTGGAGAAGGGATGGACTTTTATAGGTATGCATTAAAGTTCATGAGTGACAGATATGGATTAAAGGTCAGTGAGAGAAAAAAGCTCTAAGGAATCATGAGAAACTCAAGTTCAGATCATTTTCTGCACGGGTGCTCTGGTAGCATGCTATGAAACTTCATTGCTGTTATGTCTGATGCTTGCAACATAGGCTACAAACTGCAGATATCTGAAAACCTAACATTGTGCCAACTAAACAAAACAAGCTTATTTTCCTCTTGTCCTACCACACACCATTCATACATACATATATGCATGCACCACACCTTGTCTCGTCCTACATGTTGTCAGCTTTTTCTGAGGGATCAGAAATGTATCTTTGTACATGTGAAAATGTCCTTGACACGAATTATAATTCAGTCGCTAAATTTCTTTCCCAAACCTACCATTTCCTGGAACACAGAAAGTTTTCCTCATAAACATCATAGAAAATTTCTTCCACTGAAGAAGATTCAAACTTTGATCCCTGACCCTCTGCACATGATAACATGTCTCCAAAACGGAAGAGAGGCTATCAAAATTGCTTGTTGTGCATTTATTTCACTCTCCGCTGAGCAAAAGAAGATAAAAGCAGAGCAGTATCATATTTCTGTCAAAATATGAATCTTCCTGAATGTACGCTTCAATAATCAATAGCTGAAATTTTTTTTTTGTTTGTTTTTTGTTTTACATTTATGGCAATAAAAGATATTTTTATCACTACTGTTTTGCACTTGTATGATGTCTAAAGATAGCAGCCTGGCACATGACAGGGCAATAACTTAAACAAATGAGATACTTTTCCCAGCAAGAAGTTATTACTGTTCTCATGATTATACATTGATATTTTGAAGCAAGGACTAGAACATTTGCCTTTACTTTGAGAACAAATGCAACAGAAAGATACAGTACTGCATATTCCATTCCAACCCCAAAATCTAATTTGATCTGAGAGTAGCCAGGATTAGAGATATCACGACAAGAACTCCTGCTTTGGTTCAGTGTAAGGAGGGATGCGTGGAAAGGAATGAAAAATCATACTTCTTTGCCTAAATCAATTAAAATAGGGTTGATGTCTCAGAATACTTCTTGTTGTAAGCACAAAACCTCTTTTTGGAGGCAGCAGGCTTTTCATTACGTTCCAGGACCCACTCCATTTGCAGTATACCCTTATACATGCACCAAGGCTCCCACAGCCACCCACAGCTGTGTTTCACTTGTTTAAATGGCATTTAAAGTACAAATGTATTTGTCATCTCCTAGTGGGAAAAAAGTGCATAGACTACCTCCTTTGGTGGTCTCTGAAGCTTTGTTCAGTTTATGGATGTGTGCTTCTTGAAACCTGATGATGTTTTTTTGCAAGTGCACATTTATTCAGGGGCATGGAGGCACTGAAAACATAATGCTATGTTAATCAGACCTGTAAGTCTAAGTACTACAAGTAAAAATATCATGATAATTTTTTTTTTCTGCTCTTTCTCCGGTCCTAGGGACAAATTAAAACCACAGTAAGGTGCCACTCCATGATCTTATGAACAAGCCTGTATTTCATGTGCAACAAGTTCCCATCTGTTGTGCTTGAGAAAGAGACGTGGCAGTGCTTTGCAGATATGTTTTGGTGCATGCATGCAGTCATGGAGAACATGCACCAGATATGCTGCATATTAGCTATGGGTGCTCTTTCAAACTGGGGCACGGAGCCTGGGCTTTACACCACTTGCAACTGTCACTCAAAAGGGCTCTACGTAGGGGTGCTAGTTCCACTCCACTCACTTATTCACACTGAAACAAATGATGCTATTTCTACGAGAGCACAGAAAATCATAGTAAAAGGAGCTTAGATTACTTTTGTGCATTTTTTATGTTGGTGTCCAAAACTTAGGAGAGAAGGATTTATGTCACCTAGTGAGATAATGAAGCCAATATAAATTGATTCAGCCTTCATCCTTATGTAACCTGGAAAACTGCCGTGTGATGTTCACTTAAGCAACTGACTCTTATTTTCCACAGTACTGTGCTGTAGAACAGGTCCAATCAGATACTGCTTTGCCATCTGAGCTTCTGATCCCCCTAAAAAGAGCTAAGTCAGCAGATGTCTGCAATTTATACTTGCTGAGCTTAGATACCTAAATTTTATTATGAAGAGCTAAATGAGATAAGATTTCATAGTTTTTGAATATATATACATACTATATTGTGGAAAGTAGGTGCAAGGAAATGCTTCCCCCAAAAGTCTATTTGCTCCCTCAATCTCAAATGTAGGAACAAATCTTTATCTACAGCCTGAGGACATTTGACCTTGCTTCATACACTGGAAGCTGACTTTTCAGACAATTGCTATTATTTGCCAGCAGTACCACTTCATTCCCAGAATAACTTCCCCTGTGTAAGTTTTAACCCGTTACCCTTTGGTCCTATCACTACAGTCCCTAATGAGTAGTCCCTCCCCAGCATCCCTACAGCCCCTCTTCAGATAGTGGAAGGATAGACTAGAATATTCCCTGTGAACCATTTCTCAATGAGATATGAAACTCAATGTGAACTTCAAGTTAAATAAGCAAACTCCTGAGCCCATGGGTTGTGGGAAGTTGTACATCAGAACAATATCAATATACCAGTTTAGATCTTACAAAATAAATCAAGAGTACACCTTCTCCTTCAAAGAAGATCAATAACTGATGTACCACAGCAATGCTTGGGAGAAGAGAAGTTTGGGCACAAGCAATTTAAGACCTGTTGATCTACTTGCAGTTATTCAATCTTTTCTATTCAATCAGTTACTGTACTAAAAGTCCTTGGGGTGAAGCATGTACAGTTAATTATGGAACTGGTATAATCTGTCTTGCTTTCAAATTAGCAGTTTATCATAACAACAAATTAATTCTCTCTTGCCCTTTTTTCTGTGTTTTTTTTTTTTTTTTTTTTTTTAACGGCATATTAACACATCAACCAGAACAGCCAGCCTCATTTCACTCTCATTAATAAGAGTGTTTTCCTTTTAATTTACAAGCATGAAATTTTACCAATGAATCTACAACTCAACTATAAATAACTTTATGAGAAAGTTTTCATTTCAAATACAAAATGAGTTACAGATGCAAGTTTAACCAAGACTAAGCCACTGTACATAGTATTCATGAGAAACCATTGACTTTTTGGACAATAGAGAGTTTTTTTATTAATTTCCTGCTCAGTTACTACTTTCACATAACACTAGTGATTCCAGTGAAAAGACAATTAACAGTTCCCCTAATAAAATCTTTCATTATGGCTCTTTTCACAAATTCACTGCCTTTAAAATCTGTAGTGTTCATTATTCATTAAAAAAAAACATGTATAAAGTAATTACAGCAAGGAAAATGTTTTCATGTAACAAATTGGCAGTCTGACTGAACCAAAGAGTGAATGCAACTAAATCCAAATTATTCCACAGAGTTCTGAAAAAGAGTTTTCTTCAACAGTAGCTGATTTTCAGTTCCCAGGATTTGACTAAATTAGGGTTTTAAAGTACACCCTGAGAAGACACAACTATTCTTGTAGTATTTGTGATCTTGTGTGAACCTAGGAATGTTACAACAGTTATTGAAAACTGATTCTTATGTGTTTTCCAGATTAAAGACTGTTCAACTAGCTGGTCATGCCCCCAAAGCTTATTTTCACCAAAATTAGGACTGTTTGTGGTTTATCCCCTCATATTTCCACTTACTGAAAAATACTCTGAAAAATAAGAGAAACGGAGCTTTATTTCTAGGTTTTCTTTCACCATGAAAACTGTTTCTCAGACTAGCCCTGCAGGAGAATCCACAGGGACATACTGCTGAACACACAGCAATGGCTTTAATGTTAGAAGTTCTGAGCACTTATGAGGACCAGTAGTTAACCAGCACTGAAAAAAAAAGTAAAATAAGGCTGCAGAGAGATACCTAAGTTATCCCAACTGTATGTAAACATATTAAAAGCTAATTATGTTCACTAGAAAAGCATATGAATATGTTGCCAGAAACCAATCCTTCTTCGTATAGGCAATACACGCACACGTCCTGCAAAACTATGTCTAAAGAAGTGTCTTCATATACAGGCTGAAGTTGTTATGCTTTTAGGTAATATTGAGAAACTGAGCTTTTCCCAGGAAAAATCATAACTATGCTATCTTAATTTTGCAGCTTTTGGAGAAAACTTTTCAGTTACAGGGGAAGAAGTAGCTCTGCAGATATGTATACAAAGGTGCATTTTATGCTAACCAATCTAATTTCAATGATATACTTGCAGCTGAAATGGAGAAAAATCAGCATAATAAAAAAAAAAGTAACTGAATGAAGAACTATTTAAATGAAGCACATAAAGCAAAAATCTTACAAGCATCCATATATCCTTCTATTCAAATTGTCTCTGGGGCTCTGAGCCAAAATGAGTTATACACAGGGTCCCATGTATAGCCCCACTGAATTCTTGTGGTAGCTGGTTAATCCACATACAAGAATATATTATCTGGGGAGTTTTATTTTAACATTTCTGACAGTTTAAAACAAGAAGAGAAAACAAGAAAGACAGACACCCCTCTTGGTCCAAATGCTAAAATAAAACCCTGTTAATTATGTAAAATGACTTTTGCCTTGGCCCAGTTGCTCTTTTATAATCACAAGGCTACCTGTTGCTAAATCCTCTTCTTTGCTAGAACCAGCATGCTGCACTTTCACAACAAATTTTATACATCCGAAGTGAAAGTTCTGTAACACTTAAGTGTATGATTTTCCACAACTTGAATCAAAGATGGCCATGCCAAGATCTTCGCATGTACACTTTCAAAGGGCATCTTAGAAAAAAATACCTTCAAAACAAGAAATTAATTAGTATGAAATGCATACTTAGTTCCGTAACCACATGCAAGAATATGTGTGCTTGCCTTCATGTGCATACTAAACATCTAAACTTTCAATAATAAAGAAATTGGAAAATATTGGCTGCGTAGCCAGTACACCCACAAAATGACCAAGTAGTACCCCCCTGCCACTCCTCAGCTAGGCCAAAATCAAATATGAACAAAAAAAAGCAAAGACTCATAAGAAAGCAAGATATGGGGCATCTGTGACACTGACCAAGTAAGAGTGAGGAAGACCGGCCCCCCATTACATGATCTACTCACATGTAATAATTCCCACAGGTTTGTTATTCAAAACAATGCCATTAGACAGCCCAGTGACACACACAAAAATGCAGATTTCTGTACTTATGGTGATGCTTATTAAGTGCTGGATGCCTTTAGCCACTTGCAGCGATGCTCTCCCCCCACCTCAGAGCTGATGTTGTCAGAAACAGGCAGGCAAGCAGGGGCAGCTCAATGCAGGAGATGAGCATAATTGTGTGGCTCACCAAAGCTCCCCCTTGCACCTTCCAACCTTTGCTCTTTTCTTTCCCATTTTCTATTAGTTTCCCTTGCTGTACTTTTCCTGAACTCCAGCTCGGAATAAAATTGCATCAACAAAATGTCAAGGCAACAAACACACTTTAATTTCTCTTCTTCATTTTTGTCTCCTGCAAAATATATACACACCGAATGTGTTACTATGGCATTATTATTTTAGGTAATTAATGGTTCCAGTTCAGGGTAGGAATAGATTATGCTCCATATTCTGTAGAGCTTGCTGTCCATATTAATATATAATGTACATTACCCATTATATGCAAAACATATAGTTGATATTCAGTGGAGAAATACAGAAATAATTGTATGGCAACTATGAGGTTATTTAAGAATCCTAAATCTTATATAAATAACACCAGGTACAACTCAAATGCTTAAGGATCTGTAAGTTTACTTGCTATAATAGAGTTATGAAAGCTGATTTCTTGTGCTTTGCCTCCAACATTCACAACAACTTGATAAAAGCCTGTAACACGCCCTTTTTCTGTGGCAAAAAGGACGCTTCTGGCAGTCAGTGGAAAGTTCCTGCTCACTCCTTACATACACACATCCTATTGACTGCAGTTCATTAAACCTCCAAATACAGCCCCAGTCTTTCTATGAAACCACTAATTGACAATTACGAAATGGGGAAGATGCCATCTAGCTGCCCTGTCACAGTAATGACACTTGCCCATGAACCCAGTCTGCTCACCTGTGAGAAAGCCCCCTCCTAAAGTGTCTCCTTTCTTGTCCTACTTTGGTGAACACTCAGAAGAACTGAGTCAGGTCTAAAAAGATTACTGAACTCTTTATGTGGAATTTCTAAGCAAGCATTCTTTGTTGTTGTGGTTAAATTTTTACTTCTTTTCCCTGCACAAGAGGTGCTTGCAGGTCAGTAGACAAAGACTGCATTGGTCAAGAGTAAATGAAAGAGCTGAAAAGGCCAGTTCAGTATATAGAGATATATGTTATAGACATATATACACAAAATTGCACAAAACTCTGTTGCATCATAAAGACATAGTGTCATTTAAAAGTGGCATTTATCAAAAGCAGGAACCCAGTAATAGATATGTATGTCCATCTGGAATAAATTAGAGCTTCTTCAAGTATATCCCTATACCTCAGCTTTCAGCTGAAACAAGAGATGGAATACATCCAGTTTTCTTGATCATTAGTCTGCTGTGCAGACACTAGTAATGAAGATATTTCAGGTATAGAGTTCTTTTACCCTCATTGTTTATAGAAATGAATATGTCCCCGAATCCCCATCACCACAACAGGCTGCCTCGCTCACTGTGAAGAACTTGTATCAAATTTTACTTGAAATGGGACACACCGTAGTCAGGGAAACTTCTCTGATGCCTCAGGTGTACAAAGAGAAAACACCCAAAACAAGGACAAACTGTTAATGAGGAGCAGCAATAGTATTTTTTCTGGCTTGTTTTGCAAAGTATATACAGAGGGCAAGTCCCTCCACCCTGTGAAAATTACAGCATAAGTGCTACCTGGCAGACTGTGTGAAGAGCCAGAGTTTAAGATCTGTCACCCCTCATTAAAATAAATAGATCAATCAGCATTAAACTCATACCTGAAGAATGGTATTTTTTTATTTTAAGACAGGCTTGCAGTGTTGCAATTGAAACACTGTTCTGTGCCAGGGTACCTACTTGCAATTCCTGTAAACAGGACTGAATTGACACCACCCCCTCCAGCCCACCCCCGAATATCAGTGCCAAGAAATGCTGCTCTTGAAGCTCTAGCCAGCAGCACTGTAATGTGGAAAAAGAACAAAACGTACCAGTGATACACCTCACCTCTCAAATCCATGGTTTCTTTTACTCTGTCTGTGAAAACAGAACCACTTCTGGTCCTACAATGCTAACCCCCCAGTGCGTGGCTTTGTCCCTCTGTGGGCCACAGGGTCTCTGTGGAAACATGGTCCTCTTTTGGCAGAGCAAAGGAGAGGGAGGGTCCCAGGGCAGTGAGAACCTGCAGTCTCAACTGCCTTCCCTCAGCATTGTTTGTATTTTCCAAGAATCTGCATCAAATTTGTTGCACAAAATGACAGCTGAGCAGCTCCTTTCTGTTTAGTGAGTTAATAGCATCAGACACATGTGCCACTACAGAGTGCAGCCTGCTTGATGACTGATTTAAGTCTCATGCCTGACATGTTACCTGGATTTTTTAGGTTAAAAGGCTGTCACAGTGCAGGGACTATGTCATTTTTGCATCTTGTGTAGAAGTTAAAGTTGGCAGTAAATTAAGCACAAGACAAGGACAGGATGTTGACAACTACCTGTTTTCCAAAACCTCAGCATAATTATAACCTTTTCTGAAAAAAAAAACCAAACAAACAAAAAAACAACCTTTCCCTAAACAACCCTGCATATTTTTTTCAAACACTTACTTATTATTTTTATTACGACCTTTAAGAGAGCAACCTGGTCTAGTGAAAGGTGTCTCTGCCCATGGCAAGAGGGTTGAAACTAGATTATCTTTAAAGTTCCTTCTAACTTAAACCATTCTAGGATTACGTTCTATGATTCTATGACCTTGGAGCCTCATTCTCCCATCTGGCGCATTCCTAATAAGGCTGCTAATGCAACCCATATTGAAACTAAACTGGTTTAAGATATCAGGAAAACAAACAGAACTGCAAGATGGGGATAATAATAGGTCATGCAGCTTCCAGAGACCAGCAAAATTTCTGCCTCTAATATACGCTTATGAAAATTCACCTCAATTCCCATTCTTTCCCACCTCTTTCTTAGTACGCTGTTTGAATCATAAATGCCAGCAAGCAATAAGATTACTATCCTGAGAAATAAGGAGGAACCTTCTGTAGCAGCAGTGATTTCTTTCACTTCCCTGGCTCATTAATTAGCAAATATTTTCTTCTGAATGCCCACAGACTATGTCCAGGAGAGTGTCTAAGAGGAGACAGTTTAAATAAGCAATAGCAGAGCTGCTGAAACACCAGCTAATGAGGTGCTGTGAAGCGTATACGTGAACAATTTCCACTGTCTGCAGTTAGAATTTACAACGATTTGTAGGATCAGGCCTTCTATTATTAGAAGCTATAAGCTATTAGCATTTTGAAGAAAGGACTGGCAAACAAAAACTTTCAAAAGGTTTATTCTCCCATTTCATCATGTGCTGGTTGTTTATACTTTAAGGACAGGGTATCTCAGAAGTTCTGTAGCCTTGCCAATTTAAAGCAGTTGTGAAAGTCTGTTCCCATATTCCCAAGAACTTAGGTTCAGCAATTCCTAGGAGTTGCAGTAAAAGCAAGCTGGGAAGCACTTTTCTAAAAGGCTTAGAAAGCTGAGTGGAAAGAGATACTGGATTTCAGGAGACCAGAATCAGCTTCTGTAATGCTCCATATGAGTATGAGAATAGGAAGGAGCAGTTTAACAGCACAAATACTTACTATTAAAGCTATAAATGACAAAAAGAGGAAGATAGTTTAGAAAAGCAGTATTACAGAAATCATAAGAAAACTTTGGAACTGACATCAAATTCTCATATGGGAAGGGATAGCTTCATGTGCACTTCCACTGATTAAGTTGCATCATGTACAGGCATTAGTCTCTCATATGTCCTAAGACTCAAATTTTGTTTCCATAACCAAAGTCCTAAACTGATCCAAAATTAAAGTTCCTCTCCTTTTAAGATAACATGACCCAGCTCAGTGGAATGAAACAGCCATCAATGAACAAAAGTGATGCCCAAGAAAATAAGACTCAGTGTATTTATACCTGAAATTCAACTAGCATTGGGTCCAATGTTTTTAAAAATGCACAACAGATAGTATACTTCAGCATGGCTGTAAGAGGTAAGCCCAAGATATATGTGTTATCATCTCTGGTTTCATCAGAAACCTTTGCTTTCAGAAAGAATTAATTGTAATAGAATAAAAGTTTCTATTTCAAGTGGAAAATTGGGTTGTAGAGAAATAATTCTGGAACAGCTTTCCTGGAGCAACTGTATAGATTGAAAAATCCTTAAAAAGTCTCATACAGATTACTCTACTCCCTTCCCCTCTTAGACATTCAGTCACCACTGCATAAAGAAATCTAACATAAAAGTAAAACTAAGCAGAGTGGCCTCAGATATAAATGAGGGGAGGAAAAAATACAGAACTTGTCTCCTAAAAGTATTTCTCAGCTTTAACTGTAGCTGTAAAATTAAATAAGAAAGTATGGGGAAAAAGAAGACAAGACCATGGTGTCATTTCTGTAGGCTCCTGACAAATCCTGGCAAATTCCTTGGTTAATCAGACAGAAACCCAGAATAGTGAAAAGGGCACTTCAGTTAACAAGGGAAGGTTCTTGCATTCACTTTACTAAACTGATGTCCAAGTAGAAGGAGATAAGGGCAGATGAATGGGAGGGGGGGGGGGGGGGGGGAAGGCATGCTATGCGCAGTATCCCAGGACAGTATCATAGTTATGTCACGCACATCGTATTGTACTGCGTAAGCACTTGACTGCCTCTGGGGTAGATCTCTTGCTTGTGTACTTTTTCATGCTGTATCCTGGATTATTCTAAATAAACAATGACAACAAAAAAACCCACAACAAAACCACCCAAACTAACCACAAACAAATAAACAAACAAACAAAAGGGCACAAAACCAACCAACCAAAAAAACCAACATCAGAGCCAACAAACAAAAACAAACGGAAATGCTCAAACCCTGTCCCTGTTCTCTCCATCATGATCATAATATAGAATTTACAAAGGGACAGTAAGAAATAAACCATGTATGACTAGAATGGTAGCCTGAGGATGGTGATAAAGTCATAATGCTTATTTTCTAAAAGTAATAATCATTTGTATCAATGTTTAACGGGGTACACATTGTCAAATTAGGTTGTAACTTTTTGCATACAACTATTTCAGACGGTTTAATGCAGCAACTCATTCTGTAGTCTATGTACTTTTCATTACTCTGATTCTACTGGTCTAATATTTCAAAGAGATTCATTCCTACTCTCTCATTAGGTGTTTACTAGATATATTTTGATTTCTGCTGATATTTTCTTGTAAAGTATTGCCAATTTCTGGGTAATAATTTTAGTCATTGCTTAGGTGGGATGCTGCAAGCGAAGCCACGAGAACTTGGAGGAAGATGTATTCATTTTGGCATTTCTTTCCTGAGGATCTGACAACCAAATATTTTTCAAATTATACTCAAAACTATTTAGCTTACCAGATTATGGTTTTTTTTTTTTTTTTGTTTGGCAAATACATTCAGCTGTTTGCATTATCTGAATTGCCCCTTCCTGAAATAATGAAACCTTATGAAAACCCATTACCTAATTCCTCAGGCCCTTGGACTTATATTGTAACAATATAATTGTTCCCAGCTTCCTGACTGTTAAAAAAGACAATTATATGAACCTGATGTTCTGATCTTAGTAAAAATCCATTATATTCAAATCTATGCAAAAGATGATTTTTCCCTTTGCGGAATGTGGAACAATTCTGCAGATAAAATCTTTCTTAAATGCCTAAGGACAGGATTAATTCAAAGAACAACATAAATCTCAACTTTCTGAATGGTCATTTGCATCTACATTGTTATCTTTATATCTTAGTCTCTAAAACTATTTAAGTGGAATATGAAAAAGTAAGAGGTAGTGTTGGTCTCCTCAGGGCACCTGATTGCTGGTTCAGTTCTTCCCCCTCCACTGCCCCGCTCTGCCAATAAAACACCAGGCTTAAATTGTAAATCATAATAAAGCCAAACTGAAAACCTTCCCCAGGGGCAGAACATGTTGCTTCTGCATTTATTTTTTTTTTCAGATTTCACTATAAATCCCATTTTTTCTGTAATTGCAATATATGGTTGAGCAGTATTCTTCAGAGTGCAAGTCAGTTACATATCTGACTTCTCCTAAATTCATCTGCTGTGTTTATGATGAAAAATAGCATATATACATCCATAGTGCAAGCAAAGCTACTGCTTTGGTTGGCAATATTTTGACATTTTTATTAGTGTAGATTCTATATAGTATAGCATCTTTTTTTTTTAGAATACTTACTATGGAATTTTTTCTGGGGTAAGATATAATCTATATGATAAAAAAACAGGAATGTTGCTTTCAAAAAACGTATTAATAATAATATCTCTCTAGCTTTCAGCTTGAACAAACTTCTTATGTGATTACTGGTAAAGAATTAATTTCTTGCTCTGGATTTACATGTTTCTGTTTTTTGTTTTCTCTGAGCTACCATTAATGAAAGCTTCTTTACATGACATTCATTGCCAATTTACAGGATCTTTTCAGGGTATTCAATATGCATATAACATCAATATTGGTAAAAATTTAGATCATATGCAGAAATAAACAGCATAACTGCACAGTGTTTTACTTTTGTATAACTACACTTGCCAGAAGGAACCAAAAAACAACAGTTAACAACTGATCTAATTACTAATATTTTTTTTTACCTGTCATGAAAGGCCAGATTAGACAATCCACTGATGTAAGGGATGGAAAATGGAAGACACAGAGAAGAAAGGAGAAGAGCAAAGGACTCATTCTGAAGGGACTGTTTCAGTTCATAGCCCTCTGTTCCTTGAACACAGCCAAGATAAGATAAAAGGAGAAAGGAGGACCTCTGTACTTCTTCGTTCTTCTCTACCTTTAGTGGGCACAGATGCAATAGCATGACCTCTCCTTTGAGAGTGTAAAAGACAGGAGGAAATTCTAATAGTTTATACACAGTACTTGGTATCAGTAAGAAACAAGTGCTGTTTTAGTTGGTAGTCCAGCTCCCTCACACCCTTCCCCAAACAGCACACAGCACAACAAACAACAAAGAAATGCCTTTGAGATTGATTAGCATGTCGTTTAGACAAGGACAAGACTCTACCATCACAGGATCACGCCCATGTCTCTTCTTCCCCAGTGTCTGAGCATGTCACGACCATTTCTTGTAGCTCACTGAGCTACCTACATTCAGGTTAAAAGAGAGGGAAGACCCAGAAGACTTTCTTGCTTAGCTCTTCTCTCCACTGTTAGCAGCCGTCTTTCAGATAAAGGCACAGCAGGTCTTTTCTTTAGCTAGACCTTCCAGTACTGCAGCTCAGCATTTTCTTAAGATGGAAAGAGCATTATATAGAAAAACTGATAAGCTGCTGAGACTGCCTCTACCAGGCACTCAGGTTTGAACTCTGAATACATATTTCCTCTAAAATACTAAGACTATTTGTGTTCTTCTTATTACTATTTCTGAGAGGATCTTTCAGTTGCTTATACGAGCATGAGCCCTGTGTTCCTGCTGTACAAAATAGAAACACAACAGAAGTACCAGAATGGGGCCTAAGAATACCTTCTTTTTTTTTTGCTTGCACTATAATGTAGAAGCCATGCTACTCAAAAAAAAAAAAAGAAGAAAAAAAATGGAAAGGACTTCCCTTACTGCAGCATTTTAGCCTGAATCACCAAGTAAATATTTCAAATGCTTTTTACACTTTAGAAAATAACATTTTTCAGACACTAGGCTAATGAGACATTCCTCTGGGAGTTTGTTAAGATGATAGAAAAGTTCCTGAATTATAGTGTTGACTTAAGCTTGTTAAGGCAGCTATTCAGTAACTTACAAAATAACAAATGATAGTGCTAAGTTTTCTAGCTAGGAGTAGCATTTACTGGTGCATTTTGACTACACACACAGTTCTGACTATAAAGTTTAAACAGTTTTTTTTCTGTGACTGTTACAAATGCTGTTTAGGAATCTGAAGTTATAAAGATGATATATCCCCTGAATTACCTCATTTGGAGCACAGATCTTCAGAACTGCATGAGAAAAAGGTGTCGGGTAGGTTATTGCAAGACATTTTTTCACATTTTGTATCTTTCAAACACCTAAAAGTAGAATGTAAGACAAGGACGCTTTCCTAGAATGCAAAACAGGTTTTTGCATTAATCCTGATCTAGTTTTCTCTGCATGATAAAAATTTGGGACTGAGATCCCTAAGTCACCTACACCAACATAGCTTATTTACTGGGAGGGTCCAGCCTTTGCTGGGGTTGGAATCAGTCCAACTTGAAATTACTCAAGCAAATGTCATTTAAGATCAATCTACCTTCCAGACCGTCAATTACCCTTGAAAACAGAAACATGCTCCTGCATTTCTCAGCACTGAACAGCTTTGTTATTAGGTCATTTTACCTGGGCTAAACTAAACCAAGTGACTAAAATCCATAGCAAAAGGATCCTTTCTCAGGTAGTTGAACTTCAAAAAGAAGGTGTGGCAGCCACCAAGAAGTGAAGGAACTTGATCACCTTTATAGAACCAGTCGTTATCAAGCATAGGAATTTAGATTACTGACTCCTACAGTTAATGCAACAGGTCATCATGTATCTTCAAGGTCTCTTTTCTCTGTTTTATTTTACAATCTCTTGCTTCAAGACAACAGAAGTTTCCAATTGTCCTTGGAAATAAATTTTAACTTCTGGTTTTACATAACCCTGAGAACCAGGGCTTGTAAATGGAAACATCAGCAGACCCTGAAATACAGCGAAACTATAATGCTTCTCCAATGACTTCACCTAGGTTAATACAAAGTTCTGCCAGTCAACAGAGGGTAAAATTTCATTTTGTTATTTATGCAATATGAATAAAAAAAATAATAGCTTTTTGTTCAATGGCATAAAATGAAAGTGCTGAATTTTAAAGTCCGCAAATCTCAGGCGGATTTCACCTCGATTCAGGTATTATACTGGTGTTTGGAAATGTGAGCCTTTCTGTGAAATTTCCATTAAAATCCAATTTACCTACTTTATGATTTTAAAGGCTTAAACTATAGCACATGGTTTGTGTTCTCTGTAGCCTTGAAACTGATTTGGTGTTTTCCTAAGCTTTACTGAATAGTTTGTGACCTTCCTTCTCTCCTCCAAATGTCTCTCTTTAAAATATTAATATTGAAAAGTCAAGAAAAAAACCCCACAAACATGTATTTTTGACAAAGAGATGAGGACAGTAGACCATATCTCCTAAGATGAGAAAAAGACTCCTGAGAACAGTTTTAAAACATATTTAAACATTTTAAAAGGCTACATTGTAGAGCAAATGTACTCAAAAAGAGTCTCCTACGTCTCTCTGTATTATTTAATTTCTCAGACTGGATTTACAGCATTGTTTCAAGGTAGCAAAGTGATCTGAGGAGTGAGGGTGAATAACAGTACTTATTAGGCAATAGAAAATAAAGGCATTAAATGAAATTGTGGTACAGTCCATTACATATAAAACCTTCTAATTATGTAATTAGATTTCCATGCTCTCCTTTCTATTATAACACATTACCTCCCAAGACTATATTCCTTTCTGTAAATATGGATGAATATGTATTACGAAAATCAAGACTTGTGAAGCGTTCTATTCCTGAAAAACCACTGAAATTTCCATTATAAATATACTGGTTGTACCCAGAAGAGAGATTTAAAAACCAGGAGGAATTTGTTCAAGTTTTATCTTTCTCTAAGATAACAAAACTACCCAAAGATCTACTTAATCTGATCATAACCTCAGTGACCCAAAGCCACGTGCCCTCTAACAGTATTTCCAAATGGTATTTAATTTCAGGTTTTGCATCTGCATAATATATTATGAACAAATATGAGCTTGCCCCACCCACACTCTGACCTGAATGAATGTCAGAAGCAGTGCACACTCCATATTCATATAACCTTACTGTCAACAAAGATAATTAAGTGGTAGTCAATATTATACCATCTGAACTCAGCATCCTACCCGCTGTAAATGCAAACAAATAAAACTCATGTCTGCCTCAAATGTATTCCATAGGCACAATCCATAAAAAATTCATCTATTACCAACCACCTGCCCCAAACACTAAAGCAATTACCTACATTACAAATATTCTTCTGTGTGTGAACAATTTATAACAATGTGCTAGTTGTAATATGCTTTCTCTATGGAAATATCAGAAAAAATTGACTTTCTCATTTCATTCACATTCAAACTTCTAGATACTGTTGTTGCTATGAATTTATACTTTTATGCCTGTAAATGCATTATTACTAGTATGGTATTATATTTATACTTTTAGTTGTATTTTAGCATCATGAAAATAAAATGCTCAAGAAGGGTTTCTTTTCCTAACTTTACATTCCAAAAAAACCTTTCAAATACTAGCTTTTAAACGCAGCTCATTAAAGTTTAGAGGTCTCAAAAATTATCTCTTCTGATCAAGTCCCTTTACAGCTAAAGTTGAAAATATTCCCTTCTTTATAAACACCTAAACTTGTAATTGAATTATCTTTCAGATATTCTGAATGAGCAATTGATAATGTGGATAGTTGAACTTGCCTATTATTATTTGAGGAGCATCTTTTGTCTCTCCAGTATCTGCCATTTCCATACATATTGTACTGCTATTTCATCAGATGCCAATATAATATAGTAGCAGCTTGACCATACAGCCTTATGACGTGATACTTCTAACCACCTGGATTTCGTGCCTAATTACGAGTTGTCAATAATGATTTTGTTACAAATATAACACACATGTATTACATAAAAAATAAATATACCAAATAAAACACAGGAATATCTTTAACTCTAAGAGAGACCTACAGGATTGTGCGATACCTTATGGACACCAAACCGTAATACCATAAAGCCAACCTTTTTAAAAGAGTGCAGGCAAAGCAAAACATAAGTGCACACTTGAACACTATCTCAACTGCTGGGATTCAAAAAGGTCTACATAAAATTTCTCCTGAGGAAAACTGTGGGTAAAAAAATCAAAGAGAATTATAAATGTTTAACCTTCCTGTATGTAAGCAATTGATTTTCAGTATCAATACAGATTTAATGGTAACATTTAAAATGTTTAATATATTTAAGAATTTAAACAGAATGTTGGCATGCATCTCAAGTCATTTTGCCTATAGATTCTGAAACCAGATGATTTAATCCAGTCTATATGAATAGCTTGATGGAGCATTGCCATTTCATAATTTCAGTAGCCTACCATGACTGTCGAAATTTAGATTGAAAGCTTACTTCCTTGTCTGCCTTGTAGAGTAGCAGTTCCCTTAACACTGATATTGGAAACCTCACTGCTCTCTGAGCCAAATGCAGGAATATATCTTGTACTTTTCTGCTTCTGAAATTAAAAGCATGACCTGTCTTGATTTTCCCGTTGCAATGTGAAAGCTTGTTGAATTGTGTCTGGTATTTTTAAATAAGTCTGCTTACAGCCCTAAATCTTTTCTAAACTGATTTCAAATAATGTACATAAAATCATACAAATAAGACGTGTAACAGAAGTCCTGACCATTTCTGACTCTGAAGGACAGTTTCTTCTAGGAACTCCAAGTGCTGACTGGTAAACTCCCAATTTTAATGGCAATTTGATGCCTAATGCTCTTAGGTTCTTAGAATTTGATGTCAAGTTTCAGTTTGAATCAATATATTTTTCTTCCACAGCTTGAATCAACCGGAATATTTCTGATTTCTGCTATATAACACTACTCAAAACAGTAGACCTCATCTCAGGGATGTACACTTCATTACTTCTTTAAGTGTCACCTTTAACACTTAATAAGGTTTAATTATTGTTGCTGTTCTATTATATGAAGGAAAAAGCACAATTATTTGAACTACAGTAAAGAAAGTTAGGCACAAGGCCAAGTGCAAAGTTCTGCACCTGGGTCGGGGCAATCCCAAGCACAGCTACAGGCTGGGCAGAGACTAGATTGAGAGCAGCCCTGAGGAGAAAGACGTGGGGGTGTGGGTTGACAAGAAGCTCAACTTGCAAGCATACATTGCTTCTCAGCCCAGAAAGCCAACCATATTCTGGGCTGCATCAAAAGGAGTATTTCCAGCAGATTGAGGGAGGTGATTCTCCCCCTCTACTTCACTCATGTGAGACACGACCTGGAATACTGCATCCAGCTCTGGGGCCCCCATAACATGAGGGATATGGACTTGCTTGAGCGAGTCCAGAGGAGGGCCATGAAGATGATCAGAGGGCTGAAGCACCTCTATGAAGATAGGCTTGTTCAATCTGGAGAAGAGAAGGCTCCGGAGAGACCTTACAGCAGCCTCCCAGTGCCTATAAGGGGACACATAAGAAATCTGGAGAGGAACTTTTCACAAGGGCATGTAGTGGCAGAACAAGGAAGAATGGTTTTAAACTGAAAAAGGGTAAATTTAGATTAGATGTTAGGAAGAAATTCTTTACTCTGAGGCTGGTGAGACACTGGAACAAGTCTGCACAGTGAATCTGTGCCTGTCCCATCCCCTGGCAGTGCTCCAGGCCAGGCTGGACTGGGCTTTGAGCAACCTGGTCTAGTGGAAGGTGTCTCTGACCATGGCAGAGGGGTTGGAAATGGATGATCTTTAAGGTCCCTTCCAATTCTAACCATTCTAGGATTCTATGACATTACCAATCCATACTAAAAAAAGACCACTTTACATTTGCTCACTATTTAGATTGTATATGTTTTTATTTCATGTCTAAGCACAAAAAAAAAAAAAAAAAAACAAAAAAAACAAAAGCTCCAGCAACTTAGTGACAAAGGAATGAGCTTCAGCAAAGAAAACTGCAGGAAAGTGTATATGAAGTACCAAATACAGCCTGAGAGCTGTCATTAGAGTAATCATCTCCAGAATGATTTCTTACTTATGAACAAATCTCTCTTTGATATTATTCCTTACACATAAAAAAAAATGAAAAGTTGAAATGAATTTTTTATTTAATAGTTTTCCACATCCACTCCGCAGTCTCCAAAAAAAAAATTTGAAAGTCTCAGCTCCAGTGAAGAGATTATTTGCGTCTAATATTGGATGATGGGCACAATTTACTATTGTAATCGTGAGGTCTTTTACCAGTTCAGGGACTGAGATAAGGTAATTTGATACAATTCTGAGCTACCATAGTTGAAACAATGAGACTCATGTTTGCTGCTTTTATAATGAACTTTGCACATTCTAAGCTGCGTCATTTCTTCTTGCCCTCTTTTTATTGCCTTTTTCCCAATGCCTCCAAAATCAGTCTCTATTACATAGTGAGAAAGCTGGTACAACAGCAATGCAAAATACTGTATTTCTTAGTTAAATTATTAAAGATTGTGAATTATTCTGAAAATGCAAAGAGACATGGATACAGAAGGGAATTTTACTAAAAAAACAATATTTAAATCAATATTTTGAGGCATACATTTATTTATAATTATAGGGCAATGGATATCGGCACTCATTAATATAGACTATTTTCTTATTTTACATCTAATTGTTTCAAAAAAAGAAAGACATTTTGAAATCACTATGTAAAATGAAAAACTTTATCGAGCATGTGCTTAGCACTGTACAGACAAGAAAACCAGCTCCAGGGTCACAGGACACAATGAATCAAACTCTCTCTCTCTCTAAGAGATGGACATTGTCTGAATAACCTCCCCAGCACAAGGGCTGCCTGTGTCAGATACTAAACGGCACAAACTAGCGCCAGAAATAGCAGTCGCTTCTTCAGGGTGAGTGGGCACAGGTTAATACCGCTTCCAGTTTGCAACAGCAAAAGCAGCATGTGCTCTCTTGTCACTGAAGATCATGGCAAGCATCTTTAGGCAAGCCAGTTCAACACTGTCCTTGAAAGAATTGTTTTTCTGGTAAGGAAACAGCCTATTTTGAGACCACACATGCTACCTGAATGAACTTCACTTGCTTTTTTTTCCTAAGTTATTCATGACTTGACACCATTAAGGCCACATAAACATAAAAACAAATGACCTCTTATTTATTAATTTTGAATTTTCTGTTATTTTCAATTTAGGCAATAAAGATTTGTTTTAGGCCACCTTCCAGTCTCTTTCTCAAACTGGTAAGCAGTTTTTAGTTGATATGTTAGCCTCACTATGTACTGTCCTACAGAAATAAACTGGTTTAACATAATTAAAATTGATATAACTTGAAAACACTTAATTGTTAATTTAAAAAAGGTACATTATGTAAAAATAATTTCAAAAACTGTTTGGGGATTATATATACATATAGGCAAATAACATATTCATATAAATGAAAGATACTCCACCACACCAGTGGAAACAGGAATATGGTCCTGTGCTTTGGCATGCCATGTATACTCAGGCATTCTGTGACACTGACTTCCAACTCTGATTAACTTGTCCCTTAGAGTGATTTTGGTATTTGAGATGGTAAGTCTACATCAGCATTGCTGAAGTTTACAAGCATAAATGCCTGTCACATTTGGAGTGAGACTTAAGGTCATTTAACATCTTACCACTTCTAAAAATTTTCCCTACAGTCATACTATGCCAGTTCCACCTTGTTTGTGAGATGGAAACAGTACAGAAAGTTTAACAAAGATCAAATAAATGTATGCCTCAAAACAGTTAGATTTGAAGACTGTAATTAAATGATGCCACTGCATTCTACATCACCAGCAACATTTGTTGTTGGTTAACTAAGGAAAAATATTTTACCAGCTATCACACAAAACAGTGCTCCTGACATTCTATGAGGAACTAATTGCTATGGATAATGTGATCTTTAAAACAATGAAAGATCTGTGGTTCCATCATCTCCAAAACTAGAAATGTCAAAGACAGTTCATCTGGGATGCAAAAGGGAAGGAAACACAGCCTTAGAGCCAGAGATGCATTGTTGTCTCTTTATAGGAATATAAAGATATTGAAGAACACACTCATTCTTAGAAAATGTTAAAAGCAAGATAACAAAAGGCTAATTTCTCTTTCCAAAAATGTTTGTCTGCAGAAGGCCAACTGTGGAGGTAATGTTGCACTAGATAAATCAAAATGTATGCAACTATCCTTGGGAGACTAACAATAGAGAGAAACTCACATGTAACCAATGTGTTCAAACTGAAGAAAATTAAATGTTGTTTCTTTTACCAATAACTTAAGAAATTCTCTATGATAGCTTGGTTTATGAAGAACACCTAGGATTTAATCTGAACAAATATTTGTGGCAGGCTTTTTTCCTTTCAGTAATCACAATGGATAGAAGGAAGATTTAGACAATAATTTTGCACCTCAGCAGCTATGGCTGTAAAACAGCTCAAGAAATTAAATTATAATATGCACACCGAATAGCAGTTTATATCCACATATAATGCTCTGGTGTGTACAAATAAAGCAAACTGATTTAGATTGAAGTATTGAACTAAGTCTTATAGCAGAAGAATTTTATCCCTCCTATGCTTTTACAGTCCCAAATACAAGTAGGCACTCAGCAAGACAAGTCTACAAATATTGCATATAAAATTTTAACATACAGCATCTTTTGCAGCTAAAATCCCACCCAGAGGAATCAGAGTTGTCAGAGTATGCTACTGGACGATGAGTAATTATGACCAGGTCAGGTACCAGTTAAGTGCCAATGATCAAAAACTTAGTAAATTAGAAAAGATGCAAATTGCATGGTGCAGTCATTACAACTGCATGTTCTTCTGCATTCAGTATTACTCAGCTCTTTCAAATACTATTCTTTAGTTACAATGTATTTGAATGCATTAAGTAAAGGAACTGAAATCTAATTCTTTCTTCACAATAGTACAAGAATTTAATCTGCTAATTTTATTGGCATTCCCTTTCACTTCTAACTATAAAGGGGTTTGTCATATTTTGTGTTACCTGAGATGGTTTTTCACCATCTATTTTGTTTCCTGGGTTTTCAGAACAATTTAGTTTGTGAATTCTACACATATTTTACTATTTTTTTGTACCAACCAATTCATACTAGAGCTACTTTAAATATTCTTATTATTTCATGGCTTAATGACAACAGTAAGAAACACACTTCACATTTCAAGTTTTACTTGGTGGTACAGAAGCAGTAAAAAAAAGGCTATTCATCTATTTGAAAACTGTCAATAGAAAGTAACATTGCAGCCATCTTACAAGAAAGGTGGATAATTATCTGCTGGGTTAGAACCACAGAATCACAGCACTTTGGAACAACTGCGCAAACAATCTAACTAGTGAAAGAGTTGGCACAAAGGAGCTGTAATATGCAATTAGGGATAGAGAGGAGGTAGGACCACAGCAGTCAGGAAATTAGGTTAGTATGGGTACTCAGCCCAAGTAAATTCTTAAATAGCACTGCACATTGCACAAGGAAGTTCCACAGGTCAAAACCTGTCTGGGTATAAGCAGAAAGACGAAAGAGAGAACCTGCTTTCTGAAAGTTAGCATCTGAAGTGTAAAAACAAACTTGGTAGGTTATGTAGCAGATAGAGAGGTAGACAGTTGGACAAGGAGTACAAAGAAGCAAGGGAATATTAGTCACTGCAGTAGGCAGCTGTCTCAACATAACAGCTGTCTGTATATTGTCAAGATAATCATAGGCAAGGTGACAAAAAGGTCCAAGGAAAGATTTGAAGGAGGACAGTGAATTGGTTTAGTACACATTAGTAGTGTGTTGTTTCCATGGGCAAGGGAAAGTTACTGAAGAAGCAAGATCACTGAGAAAGAAAGCAATGAACAGTAGATGGGTAAAGCAAACAAGAGCTGACACCTGAACACCATCTAAAATATAAAAGACAACACTCAATACTTCAAAAAAAGCTCTGTGAAAAAGTAAAAGCTTTGTGTTCTACACCACTAAGAAGGCAGGCCCAAGAAAAGGTAGATGATTAGAGCAACAATCTAGAAAAATAACCTTTCATTAGTACTTTGAATAGCTTCAAGCTGGGTTTGATTGTATTTAACAAGAGCAAGAGCAATTGCAAGGCACACGCTGTACCTGTGCACCTTCTATGGAGAAAGTCTGCACCTCAAAGTTACTTTCTAGACAGAATTAGCTATAGTTAAACACTAGACAGATGTGAAGATCCTGAGAAAGGGCAAAATTGAGCTATAACGGACAGATGAGAAGGCAACAGCTTGCCCAGAATGACTAAACAAATGAACATTAAAACTTGCTCAAGTTTAGGTGATTAGGCATTAAACAGATGTCTGAAAGACAGGGAATGTATTTAAGTTGGACAAAGATCCAAGGAGAGCGTAAATCTGTGAGTCACCAATATAGACCAGATCCTAAATTTTCCAGACGTTACCTACATAGAGAAAATGGCAGGAAATAATTAGGTCCAATAGCAAATCACCAGCATCCGTACTGTTGGAGTCATTCATAGGATGAAATTTTGGGTTACTAAGAACTATTTGATTGCTGAAACTCACCATAAAAAGCACCTTTGAGAGACAAGGACTTACTGATTTTGATAAACTTTGTCAACTAATAACTATTACCATTAAAGTCTTAGAAAGGTTTTTCATATTTTAAAATTACCATGTAGTGAAGGGATGATGTGAATACATATTTATACCTTTATTACTATTAATAAATGGAGAACTTCATGGGAAATTAAGAGTATGGGAAAAAAAATACATGCAACCAATGCAGAAAAAAATACATATCACTAATGTAGAAAAAAAATAAACATCCATGTTCAGAATGAACAAAAATGTGATGGAAGAATCAAACTGTACATGTTGAACAAAATATATTAACAGCAATGGCTTGTATCAAACAAATCCACCCAATGGCTATCATATGAGATATGAGCTCCTTGGAAAAATAAACACTGCCAGGAAATTCAGTTGAAAGTCATACAAAAGGAATCAGTGAAGACATTTGGTGAGAAACACATTAATTGTGGAAAAGTAGAAAAATTATATTTATTTGCACAGGTGTGCTTTAGTGAGAAATATGTTCTTATGAAAAACATCTAATACCCCATTTGTCTTAAATTCATGAACCGTCTTCTGTCTCCGCATAAACTTTCACCACTAAGTGCTGCATTTTCTAGCAAAAGTGATGAATTCTCCTTACTGAAAATCTGGTATGTTTGTATATCGTAGAAAATTAAATCAAAATAGCAAAACCCATCTGGACAAGAAGGGAAAACCTTAGCAAGTAGAGGTGCAGGACTAAGCAAACTGCAGAATGAATTCAAGTCAACATAGCAAAGGGGAAGCAGGCTGCACTGGAAGTAGAACTATGAGCTGTGAGGAGATTACGCTGTTCTCTACCATGACTCTTGAGGAATATGAAAACAAACATCAAATTTGATAAGTTGATCAAACAAAGAAAACCAAAAATCTTCAAGCAACTAGAAGCTAAAAGTCCCAGTTCAGTCTTACTGAGCGCAGTAGGTATGATTGCCTCAGGCAAGCAAGAAATGTGTGCACAAGGCAGACAGATCATCATCATCAAATCCCAAACACTCTGTCTTGATGTCAGACTGATTGAACTGGATACATTCAAAAAGCCAAAGTAGAATATTGATAAAGTTTGCAGGGGCATCATAAAACAGTTATGTTTCCACCCTAGCAGGCTATGTGCTACTAAGGAAGAAGGGCATCTGAAGTCATCAGTACATTAACTCCTGGCAAGGTAAAAATACCAAGAAACACCACAAATGACACTGTGCGAACGCCACCAGATCATCACACAAAGGAGGATCTGACTCAGTAACCCCATGAAAAGCAGGATGCCATGCAATCAGAAGGTGCAAGATATGGAAAATTTTATTGTCAGATATAAAATAAATGGAAGTTGCATGCTGACTTTCCCTCTGACAGATTGCAGTAGGCCCCACAAAGAGAGCAAGCTGTTGGCTGTGGTTTACATGGGCACCAGTGACAATGGGAGAGAAGACAGCCATGTGCTGAAGGATCTATCTATCCAAAGCAAAGTGGAACCAAGCAGTAATCACTTAAGACTAAGAGGCTACAAATGATTCCACAGTTAGAGATAAAGACATACAAACTCTGTATTCTTAAGAATAGGAGGTGGCAAAAGTCTTCCCTAAAATGGATATACTAAAGGAGTCAGACCATGGCTCTATTATATGCACATTTCCATGCAAATCTTGGAAGGTCAACAAGGCAAGGATGAAGTGATACATCCAATTCTAAGTGACAACTGATGTATGGGGCATCTTGAATATCATGCTCAGTGGAAGATTTATCAGATTAAACATTAAGAGAATTTCATAATATACTGTGGTAAAGCGAAAATTCACTATAGTGAGACTTACCTTAAAAAGGAGTAAATCTATACATAAGAGCAGCTGAAAGAATAAAATGCTCCCAAGTGAAAACTATATTAATTGTATTAAAGTATAAACTATATCAAATGTTCAGAATGAAAGCAAACTATGGAAATATATTTATTTTGAATCTATTCACTTATACTGATCCTCAACAACTATTAATTTTCTTTGCCCTTCATTAACTCCTCACTTTCTCAAATCTTTCTGTAACAGAGTACCTCAATCAGAAACATAGCTTTTCATGTCAAGCAATATTACTTCCCAGTCCTCTGATGGGATCCACGTTTGTACCAGGCTTAAAATTGTATTTCTCACTCTTATGTGTACATGTATATTTGAACTCAACAAATTTAATGCTGTGAAATTTATTTTAAAATCCAATCAAAGCATTCGCCAAAACTGAAAGCAGCTTCAACAATTTCTCCCAGGGTAATTCTATGCCTCTGTTCTCCCAAAGGCAAGCATTATGCAATTGAGACACACCTGTTCTCCCTATTTTTTTGTAACACACATTAGAAGTATCAAAAAATTTTGAGTATACATGTCTTTTTAGTATTGCATAAACATAACAAAAAATTCCCTCAGCAAACACCAACAATTATACCTCAGGGAACAACACTGCACTGACAGAGAGACAGACAATATACTGGAAAGCCTCTGATTTTCTGCTTTATACAACAAGGATAGTGAACAGAAACAATAATTTGAGATTAAGATTTAAATTTGGATTCCAATAAAAATTCAGTTAATTTCATATGTTAATATTGTTTTCTGAAAATAAATCTCGTCTCTCAGATTTCCAGACTAGAAAAAAAAAAATAGCACAAATAAAAGCATCTGTAAGTTATCAGAACTGACCCTGTATTTCATTACTACTTCTTTCACTTAACTTCTCTACTATTAGTGTATATACCTATGTATATCATAAGTAACGTTGCTTGTGGCAATACAGCTGTAAGAAATCAGGTATTAATATCATTTTCCTCTGATAATGGACAGAAGTCAGATGAAAGTACTGATTTTTGGATGTGTCAGCAGTACTTGATGTGGTCCATCAAGTTTCATGCTGTGGTTCATGCACATGGACAATGGCAAAGGTAGGGGTTTTGTGTCTTCAGTCTGAGGGGTTTGTCTTTTCCTGCACTTGAGGTGTGATCAGACAGTTGGAATGGGAAAGTGGCAGTACATTATGGGATCTGTCACCCTGTTATGCCTTTTCTCTCACTCAGTGAGTGTGTGGTAGCTCCAGCTGCACACTTCAGAATGCATAAGTCTGTCAGCTAGCTTTAAGACAGTGCTCAGTTTTCTACGTCCTCTTTGAACGCTGGCTTGACAGTCTGCTTGGACTCACTCTTGCAATCCTAATAAGCATCCTCAGTAATGGCAGGCTGGAAGCCACTACCTAAACAAGATTAAAATGAAAATTGATGAACTAGACAATGAAAAAGTACTTTCAGCCCAACATTAGCAGTTGACAATATGGAAGCCCTAACATGGATGCCTTAACAGCAAAGACAGTAATTTTTTCCTTGCAATGAAAGACTCAGCACCATAATACACCAGGCTGAAATGTAAAGCACTCAGCTTTGAAGTAAATTTAAAAGCTAGTCAGGAGAAGAGCAGCACAAAAAAAGGTCACACAACTATGCAGAGGATATAGATATTTGAAAATCTGGGTTTATTCCAGCTTGGAACGAAACCCAAGTTCTGAAATTCTATGAAAGAGATTTCAGAGCCTAGCTTCTCAGGTAGTATGACTATCTTGGAACCGCAGACCATAGGAAAGTTGAAATTTTTTGATGGAAAAACCCTTGTAGCTGGTCTCAGTGATCTGAGCTCTTGAAGTCACTGAAGTTTTTCCAACATTTAACTTATTTACTGGACAAATCTGCAGGCTTTATTCCTTAAATATTCATTCCAACAGCGGCATACTGCCGGCACGATTTGTGCAATATGAGCATACTTTTTGGCTATGTATGTGTTAGACAAATATCTGTAAAATAAAATATAAACAAAACAGTCTTATTTCATAATTATTAATTTAAAACAAACAAAAAATAAAAGCAGCACAAATCAGATCCACATTTACAGTGCTATCATGAGGATGTGCCAAAGATTTAACAGTGGGTAGGAAGTGTGGTGTAATTTACACATTTTAGGCATACATTTTAACCACCTGGTGAGTATATTTTGCAGGTACATTCCTGTGCTGATCTGTAGAATATGCACAGACCCTGTGACTTGGCTTTTCCAATACCAGCTAATGTTTTTACCTCTAAAGGGCACAGTTCAAACCTGGCTGATGGTTATCACACGCTGATTCTTCAAAGTTGCCCAATTTAGAGTCTGAGAGATAATCACACTAATGAAGTGCTGAGCATGTACCACCTGCCCTCCAGACTCTCTGTCTGAGACCAAGCCAGCAGAGCATTCATAGAAACAGACCTTCATTGAGAAGGCAAAAATTACTCAAATATTTTATAAATCACGGAACGGTTTACAGTCATTGACTGACACACTGAATCACACTCTGAAGGGGACTAGGAGCTACTGTACAGCTCAGGTGTGAAGAGCTCACATAAATTTCAACAGCTAGAGGTAAAGTTGTATTTTGCCTTTGACAGAATATCAAAGCACCTGGAAGAGTTCTGACCCAAAACACCCTGGGGCTTCCATGAAGTATGTCTCTACTGTGCTATCACCTGGGGATGCTAGAGATGCCATGGGCCCCAGCTGCGGGGTTCTCATTGAAGCAGGAATTCTGCAGACCCAACAGTTCCTCTCTCCTGAGAAAGGAAAATTTCAGTACTACAGTATTTATTTATGAAAAACCTCCCTACATCTGAAGGCTGCAAGGACACATTATCTCTCTTTGTTCGTACACATCCAGGCAATTCAAACATGAACTGTGTTTTAAGGAGACCACACATGAAAAGCTTTCATTCCTCAGAGCATCTCAAAATGCCAAGTATGGTACTTTTGAAACTCTCTGTTTAAATTAAAGCTTGTAAGAAGCTGCTTTCATCACTGGTTGACTGAGACTGGAGAAAGCCTGAATCGTCCACTTCCTTTTCCTTTCATCTACTTCCTCTCAGCATACCTCATTTCTTCTCAATGCAAAATGGTGAATAAGAATTGTAATAACCTACGAGATTTTTTTCCATTATAACCCCACAAAGAAATGCTCAGCCACATGATGAGAATCAGTTCACTTCCGTAAGCTAAAGCAAGCTCATATTGCCTGAAGGCTTTCTTGTGACTTGTCTCCAAATACCTCAGGAGGAGTTAAAAGGCACCCCTCCTCTGTTGCCTTTATAACTAAATGAATGTCTCAGGCAAAGCACTCTTTAAGGCTATTTTATTTACTGATGACCTAAAGAAAGCTGACAAAAATCTATTTCTTCATTTAATCTGTTCTGAATTTGTGTCCATCAAACTGCACAGTAATGCTGGCTCGTAAGCCAGATAAACACAAAAGACCAAACAAAAGAACCTTCTTTCCCCTTTTAAACACAGCAGGCCACTAGCATCATCAAATTTCCCTTTTAATTTCTCCTTGTGTTTTCATGTCCAGCCACTGCCTCTTAAATTAATTTGTGATGACAGCATAAACTCCTATTGCTTCTCATTCTTTATTTGCTTTGAAATACAGGAAAATCCAGCGCGGCTTCACTAAGGTGAAATCCTGCCTGATCAATTTGGTGACCTTCTAAGATAGGGCTACGGAACTGATGGACAGGGGTAGAGCAGTTGATGTCATCTATCTGGACTTCTGCAAAGCATTCAACACTGTCCCACACGACATCCTTGTCACTAAATTGGAAAGACATCAGTTTGATAGGTGGACCACTCAGTGGATAAAGAACTGGCTGGATGGGTGCATGCAAAGAGTTGTGGTCAATGGCTCAATGTCCAGCTGGAGACCAGTAACAAGTGGTGTCTCTCAGGGATCAGTGCAGGGATCAGTCTTGTTCAACATCTTTGTGGGTGACATGGACAGTGGGATTAAGTGAGCCTTCAGCAAGCTTGCCGATGACACCAAGCTGTGTGGTTCTGTTGATATGCTGGAGGGAAGGAATGCCATCCAGAGGGACCTTGACACTCTTGTAAGGTGGGCAGACACCAACCTTATGAAGTTTAACCATGCCAAGTGCAAGGTCCTACACCTGGGTTGGAGCAATCCCAGACACAGCTACAGGCTGGGCAGAGAAGAGATTCAGAGCAGCCCTGCGGAGAAGGACTTGGGGGTGTTGGTCGATGAGAAAATGAACATGAGCTGGCAGCGTGCACTCGCAGCCCAGAAAGCCAGCCATATCCTGGGCTGCATCAAAAGAAGCGTGACCAGCAGGTTGAGGGAGATGATCCTGACCCTCTACTCTGTTCTCGTGAGACCTCACTTGGAGTATTGTGTGCAGTTCTGGTGTCCTCAACATAAAAAGGACATGGAACTGTTGGAACAAGTCCAGAGGAGGGCCATGAGGATGATCAGGGGACTGGAGCCCCTCCCGTATCAAGATAGGCTGAGAAAGGTGGGGCTGTTCAGCCTGGAGAAGAGAAGACTGTGTGGAGACCTCAAAGCAACCCTCCAGTACCTGAAGGGGGACTATAGGGATGCTCGGGATGGACTCGTCATTAGCGGCTGTAGTGATAGGACAAGGGGTAATGGGTTAAAAGTTAAACAGAGGAAGTTTAGATTGGATATAAGGAAGAACTTTAATGTAAGGGTGGTGAGGCACTGGCATGGGTTGCCCAAGGAAGCTGTGAATGCTCCATCCCTGGTGGTGTTCAAGGCCAGGTTGGACAGAACCTTGGGTGACATGGTTTAGTGGGAGGTGTCCCTCCCATGGCAGGGGGTTTGTAACTAGATGATCTTAAGGTCCTTTCCAACCTTAACTATTCTATGATTCTACGAAATTCTGTAAGAAAAAAAATTTATCTATCTTAAGATAAATGTTGATTCCCTTCCCAGGCAAATCTAATCTGATTCTCAATATTACATTTCAAGAAACCCTAACAGTATAGAGAATGGTATCAATTTCCAGGTTTTTTTTTCAGAAAATTGTAGAATCACAGAATTGTCTGGGTCAGAAGGGACCTTGAAAATCATCTAGCCCAACCCTTCAACAACCAGCTTCAGCAGCACTAAGTGCCTTGTCACCTGTAAGTAGATATAAAATGAGTGAACCCTAACCTGAAAGTTTATGGCTCTTATTAAAAGATGAGGTTTTAGAATGGATGACACAGGCAGCCAGTAGATAACATACCTTTTCAAAATCAAAGCGATGCTTTTTACATCCATTCTCACAATCAGCTGAAGCAGCTGTTATTTTCATTCATGGAAATTCTGAGATGAACCACAACCATTAATTAATTTTCCATTTGAAATTACAGCATTCAGGACAAAAAAAAAAAAACACACAAAAAAAAAAAAACACAAAAAACTTTTGAAACCATTTATAAATAAGGTAAGTAATAAAAATCCTAACTAGGGAAAAATTATGTAGGGAGGTAAGAAACAAATAATTTAGCTTTATCTAAAATCAAGCCCCTAATATAATAGAATCATTGAATCATAGAATAGTTATGGCTGGAAAGGACGTTAAGATCGTCTAGTTCCGACTCCCATGCCATGGATAGGAACACCTCACCCTAGACCATGTCACTCAACTTGCAGCAGTCTGTAACTCCTTATGCTCTGTGGAGACTACAAAGCCAACTTCTGTCTGCTAAGTACTTCCAAAATAGAATAAATTGTCTTACACGAGTCTTCAGAAATGTCACTGCTGATTATGAAGAGTCCACAAAAGCAAGGTGAATCTTCACATACCCAGCATTGATGCAATTTTTTCTAATGGTATACTAAGCATTTTTATTGAAGTGCTGTTAATATTTTTGCAGATAACTGTCCGATTTTGTTGGCCAGAGTTTCAAAGAAGAATTTAAATTGATATGAAGATTACTGAAGCATACATGACAAAAAACATTACAACCAGAATAAAACTACAACACACACACTCAACAAGAAGAAAAACACGGGGGAGACTGCTCAGCTAATTCATAAGCAAACTCCCAGCTAACATTATGGAAGGGGTGATAGGGCATAAAATTCTACCTTTACTTCTGAGGAAACTAATGAGGGAGATTCATCAGTGCCACAGGGACTGTTTTTAAAATAGAAGAAATAATGAGTATTAGTTTTCATTTAGTCTAACAGATGGGCAATACAAGTCATATATTGATTATGATTCAGTTAATTGTGTTTCACAGTTAGAAACATTCAACACTGAATTTTCATGTTAGCTAGGAAATCGGTTCTATTTTAGGGAAAACCAGGTAAGCTAATGCACTGGCTATACATCTATTTATTTACTGGTGTGAAGGAAGGATGCAGAACAGTTCTGCCAATCAGGCAACATTACGTCGGAGGAAGAATTGGATTAGAAACAGTTTTGTCAGATCTTATCTCCCCTTTAAGTTAATCCTCTCTAGCTGTCATTTTTCTTCAAAAAGACACTTATTCTGTGGCAGTCAATTGCATATTAGTTTTGCAGATGTTCGGAGTGGACTTTTTGTAACAACTACATGAATCAGCCACCCTGAGTCCAGTAGAAAATATGCACTTTAATACAGTACTGTCTCTACTAATGTGTATATGATAGCTTTGTTTCATTAATGTGTTTTATTTTCTTTTTAATTCTGTTTGGCTGGTTGAAGCAATTTGCTCTGTATGGCAAGACATTCGTCTCTCAAGAGGAACACAACAGAGGTGTTTATAGTGAAGCTATAAATGCAGGGAGGAAGAATAAACAATAACCAAGAGTATCAGATCCAATTAAAATAGCTGGTATAACAGGAGAATATAATTAACTTTGATAGCAATTTAAGAAATCAGGACCAAGAATAACCAACACAAATAGAAGGAGAAAAGAATTATTACGTCTCTAAAGATCATGGGAGGCCAGCCTCTCAGTCATTTGTTTTAGTCCAGAAAACAGCATACCCAGCAAGATTCCAAAGAAAAGAATGTCAATGACTGTGCTGTTAAAAGCCACGAGCAGAGAAAGAAATTTATACGAAAACATAATCCAACAACTGTCTGCACAACAGCAAATATTATGAGATTCTCATAACGTACATAATATATCTACTCAGTACTTGGTCACTAAAGCTCCTCTTGTCTCAAATAAACACACTAACAGTTTAACTAGAATTTTCATAAATACTTGCAATAAATTACATATAAAAATGTAGTGAAACTAAAGAGTTGCACTTAGACCCATGAATCTGCTGCATTCCAAGTTACAGACCGGAATAGAAAGAGAATTAAGGAGAGAAGAGGCTACTTAAAAGCTCACTAGGTAGTTCCAAAATTCAAAGAAGAAAGTGCATTCAAATCCAGAATACTGGTCAAAAAATAATACACAACAGCTTTTGCTGTTGACAACAGAGAGAGACCTGATTCACCTTTTGCAACTGTGCTACCCTCTGGCACAGGCTAGAAACCAGCACCATGTGAATATCCATTTATAATAAATGCCTAGATACCATGAAGCCAAAATGAAGAAAAGCCAGAAAGAATTAAAATGCAGAGATATGCTGTGACTTTCTTATGTTGTAGATCACACAAATGCTCCAGTTCATATTGGCTTTGGACACAAACTTCAATGAGGGTCTCAGACTATCAGCAGCACAGTAAAGGATGTAAAATCACAGACAATCATGGTAAGATGTGCAGGATACAATGCTACCAGCAGGCTTGTAACATCATGCAGGCATTTGTCTCACTTTTCACATTGTAAGCATATTGCAAGATGAGCATGCCCATATCCTGCTTCTCCTCAGCTGCTGATATTGCAACCTTAATTAAAAGACAAAACCAATATGCAGCCAACGCAAATGTGCCAGCTGAGCTCCTGACTACTAATACGCAACCGTACTTTTCAGGAACAGCAAGGTACAACCCTAGTTCCAAAATTCATAACAGTGCATAGGACATGCAAATGGCCACCAGCCCCTGTTCTTTTAGATCTAGATCGTCTGTGCCGGTACAGATTTCCCATTATGTTTCCTCTTAATTTTAGATACTAAAATAAACTACCCTACCAACAGCAAGCACAGCATTTTGCCCCAAGAACCCAAACACTACATTGTGAACCTGGATTTCACTCTTCTACTGATACTTCCCAGGAACCAAAGGGATTGCTTCAGGCTACAGACACAGTAATGATGCATTTGATACAAATCCCTTTGAAGCTAACTTATTTCACCAGTGAGACTTACTTTCCACTTTCATTTTTCCGTAACTAAAATGCTTTATCTTCACACTTGTACCCTATGTTAAGTGAGTGCATATAAAATCGATACCATCACTCCATTCATCAAGCATAGGAAAACTGCATGAATTTTCACATCCAATCATTCAGCCATCAGGTGGATGACCTACACTCATGGCTGCAAGAGCATGAAAAGTCAGGGAAAAACTGACTTTTCAGAAAAACTGGTAAATTCAAGAACTGTCTCAGATTTTTTTCTGAAAGGTAAAATCAAGAGTCCTCCAAGACCCCGTTTCAATTCTTGCCATTTTAAAGAACTCAAAAAGACTTTTGCTACATTTAAAGATCAAAGTTTCAACTTGCTCAGCATTCTGAACAAGTTTTCTGAGCATCCCTTTACTAGAGATTTGGAAGATCCTATGAAGTAAAAAATCTTTTAAGCCTCTGGCTCAGTTTGCAGCTATAAATTCTGTTTTTAAGGTTGAAGACAAAAAAAGACATATTTCATTATATATATTATCATTAACAACAACAAATAACAGTGGAATATGCCGAATGGAATTTATTCCAGCTATGATGTAGAGAATAGGCTCAAAAAAGGCAAGTACGGTCTACAGGAGTGTGCCGGTCTAAAAAGCCCACATGCTTTTCAAATAACAATTGATGAGAAAGACGACCTTAAAGATTAGAGCATTCAGCTTACTTGTAAGAAAAACAAAGGAGCAGTCATGAACAGTGCAAGACCTGCTTTTAGCCTCTGAAGACCAGCTCTCCTAAATAAATTCCAGTATAATCAATATATATAGTTATGATAAAATGATAGGCAAAGGAGGTAAAAACAGCATTACGCAAGTTCATATGGCTGTTGCTGATCCTTCACCTTCACCACTATCAAAGAAAACTGCTTGAACGACTCTTGCCTTTAGAGACTTCAGACTTGTATTTTGTTTAAATAGGATTGTTTAAAAATTCCCAGAGATCACAAATAAATTTTTATAAAGAAAATGCTGAAAATCTCTGAGGGAAATAATAATTAATATCTGCAGAATGAAAAAATCACCTTTTTTGTTATTATTAACATCAACTAACTACCAGCTACTGCCATATTCAGCAGCACCCAGAAAATTATGATGTACATACAAATGTGCTAAGCCATCAAGTCACCTGATGGGATACCCAACACGCTTACCATGAGGCCGGTGGTAGCTTTTCCAGTCTATCACTGGATCAGTTCATCACTGCTGAATTCAACTGACAAATTCTTTCTTGCTCTATCTCCAAGTTGCCTTGAGAAGAAGAAACTCTTCAGGCAGTACAGTTCATTTAAAAAAACAGAAAAACCAGGGTGGGTTTTAGATGGTAGATGAATATGCTTTTACTTTTGCAGGAAACATATGCAGGTACACAAAATAATGTTACTGTTTATCTCTTATGAACTATACAAAGGTATGCAAGCATTACTCTTTCTTTTATCTAGGGAAAAAGTAATGAAGTGTGATTCAGTAACACATTCAAAAGTTACATAGCATGTGAATGGCAGAAGAGAAACCAGCTTTCTTAAATCCCAGTTTGATGACTGCTCCTGAATGTAGCTGGGATTGGCAGCCTGCGGCACACATGTAAAAGGCAAACCAGCTGATTTTAAATGGCAGAAGATCAAAAGCTCAGATTTGCAAGATTTTCAAGTGGTTAATAGCTGAACTACAGGCAGATCTGTGCCACAAACAGAGCCAGGTACTACCTAGCACATGAAGTTAAGGGATGCATTAGATGATAATTTATTCTCCAGGGCTAATTTTATGGACTTGATATCTATCTGGAGTCTTCCACCTCTTTATGTATGCTATCTGTTCACATCTGAACAAAAAAACACTAAACAAAAAAACATCTGCTTCTAGTGGAAACTACAGCATTTTTGCCATAGGTTTCAGTGGAAGTAGCACCCAGGTGCACGGGATTCCCAACTCCTATTTTCAGCTGCATTCACCTCAGTACACACGTCTATATATATATGTCTATACATGTCTGTAGATCATGCTTTTAACTAAAACTAAATTTTCTTAACTAATAAATAGAGAAGAACAAAACAAAATGTCAGTGTAACATTCCTTAGGATACATTTAAAATCCAATGAGCACAGCATCATAAAATAAGGTATTAAAAACAAACAAACAAATAAAAAAAAAACAACTCAAGCAAAAAAGACTGAGCTTCCATGAACTTTGGGTACACAAAGGCTGAATAAACCTTGTGGAGAAGAAGTTGAGTAAACTTTCCTAATTCACAGCAAATAAGTTGTTTAACGAAATAAGCCTGTGTAGAGTGCTATGTAACAGTAAAGCAAATCCTGTCACAATGTGTGATTTGCTGCATGATCACATCTAAAGCTAAAACCTGGCAAAATAATAATCATGTCACTTCATGAAAAATAAAAAAAAATTTTCAAATACTTGGGTTTAAAATGACCTGTTATTTTCAATAGAGGAATAGTTATAAAATATAAAAATACCAGGACATGTGTCACCACAAATAATCTTATATCGCAGAATAAGTCTTACTCCATATTCTATTCACCGTAACAATTAGAAAAAACCTGGCGAAGGTTCAATAACATAAGGCATTTTTAAATTACATTTGCTCCTAAAACATTCACCTTCTCTTTTTCACTTGCTCACTACATTGCAAGAACTCTTCAGTACTTCATTTACATTCTTTATTCTATTTTCCCTGTCCATTTTAATATTTCATTTATAAAAAGTTCTTTTATTCATGAAAGTATTAGTGTAATTTCTCTTCATTCAAGGTAACCTATTTTAGTACCGTCCCACATCATCCTGGGTTAGAAAAAACCCCAAACATTTCAATGCACCAAAATCATGTGCAGCAGATCTTACTAATGCCTAAAAGCTACACAATTTTAATTGCCTCTGAAAATTAATATAGACAAATAAAATAGCACCTATACAGGTTGGTACAATAAGCATGTCTGCATACACACAGGTCAACATGCCAGATTTATTGTTAAAACTCTGATTTGGCAGCTGCTGGTTTTGTTGAATTTTAATACATTTTAAATAATTATAACCCAGCTCTGTGATGCATAGCAGCTTAATTTTAAGTACCTGTTTAACAGTAAACTTTGCCAATATCTCTAGCATAATCACTTGCACGCATGAAGTCCTGACATTATGGGGCTCAGTAGTTTCAAGCTGATTGCAGAATGGAGACTTTGGAATAATAAAAAGCTAACATATTTTAATTACACAAACATATAGTGTGCAGTACTCTCTCCAGTCTGGGAACTGACAATGCTCACTGCATTGATGGCTTGAAGTTGTCAAGTTCTCACAACACCTTTGATGGTTATACACATTGCCAATGCTCTGAAATTTCTGCCCGACAAGCTGCTGAATCTTGATGCTGCAGTTAAAAAGTGTTTTCACCCCTCTCTCTAAGAGGTCACTACCCCTGCAACAGAACCAAGGAACTTAGCAAGGGGCATCAAGGTGCACAATCACATCTGCCAAGGTTGCTGCTGGCTTGGGAATTCCTCTGTCAAGGTGAAGAACTGACAGCTGGATGTGGCAGTGTCTTCAGCAGCTAGACTAAGGCCTTACAGAGCTTGCCTGTCAAAACTCCAGCAAAATCCCTGGCTGATGCTAAGGCTCTTTTGCCCACAGTTTACTGGATTTTCAATGTGCAAAATCTTCTGCTAATCAACATAATTTTCCTCTATATCCAAGAAACTGAATCAGCTTCAGCATCCCTCCCTTGTCGTCTTGTTATCAGCTCCTGGCGTCTTTGCACAAAACACCACATTCGTATTTCTGCACACACCTGATAAGGTAGTTTCCTTAGCTACACAGAAATAAAGTTGTAAGCAGAGATGTCCTGACAGCATACTGACCCAAGTGAGAATACCTGGCTTGCTTCCCAAAGTCTAGCTTCTCTAAGTTGTTTTTGCTATCCCCAGAATCTCTGCTGCAACCTGAGTTTCCTAGCCTGTTCCTCCTACTACCCAGCCTTTTCACACTTAGCTTTAGAAATACTTGCTTTGCAAGGCAGTCTCAACACAGAGGTGGTTTCTCTCTGCCATTTCCTAAAACTTTTCTAGTGTTTTGAGATGCCTTTCTGACAAGACTAACAAGGTGATAGAGACTTTCTTCACCAAAAGGGTCCCTGCTCTTTCCCTAAAGCACCAGGTGAATTTTAATACTTTTGTATTCTGTCACTTGACCCTGGATTTTTGCTCTGATGCTGAGCTGGCAAGGACATCCTATTCCTTTTTCTCTATTTGTCTTCATATCCTGCAAGTTCATCAGAGATCAGAAGAACATGTGCAAAAAGACAACCCACCCCCCAAACAAAAAACAAGTGGCACACTGTTCACAGCAGTCACCAGTGGTGTCAGACAGCATAGCAATTTTTGTGCAACATGGTTGACTCCAAAGTGCTTTTCAGTAATCACAAAAGTTTCAGTGGGAATATTTTGCTTCATCCGTGGGACCTGGGTGATAATTTGAGGGTACAGAAAGATCTCAACCTACTGAAAAAAAAAAAATTAAAAAATAAAAAATAAATAAAATTAACAAGCCACCAGTGTATTCCTGGCAAAACATTTTCCCAGATGCTGCCACAAACTGATTCAGGAAGAGGTCCCAATCTCCTCCAGCTCCATACATCCACACCCCTTACTCACACTAAATGTCACTATTTCAGCAGAGCTTTCCTCTTTTGCCCCTCCATCCCCAGCTCAAAGCAATGAAGGATATCAGGGAATTTGGCTGGACCCTGTCTCTCACTTTACATTAATCCTATAATCAGTAAGGAGAGATGCTGTGATACCTGCTCCCAATTCTTCCTGCCTTTCAACAGTCTATAGAGGGCAAATTAATACATAATGGTTGAAGAGACGGTAGGTTTTATCTCTACAGCCAGAAGAGTGTATTTACATCTTAATCCCCATTTTCTTGAGTATATAGATCTCATCTCTGAGAGCTCTAGAGATGCAAAAGCTGGAAAGAAAGAAGTGATTTAACATAAAAAAGCAATGCTGCTTAAAAAACAATATCAAATTAAACCCAATATTTTTACTTAAGAATTTCAGAGTCAGAGCAGAGAAAAATTCTACTGCAAGGAGTCTCAAATTTGCAGACTGCCTATTTACACAGGCCAGTATCTATTTACTCTGGAAAAGTTGTTACTTGCATAGTAATCAAGCCTATGCTTACTACAGCTGTTGCAGAGTGAATAAACCCTCTTCTCAGCTAAACAATGAGGGGGTTCAGCCAAATCAGCCATCTAAGAGCAACCAAAGCAGCAAAGACCATGTGAGGTCTGGGGAAAGAGGCTGACAGCTAAATCCAACTAGGCAGCCAAAGGCATCTCCTGGGCAGAAAGGCCACAAAAAACCCAAGGGCTTGTCTACATAAGCAGTTGTTTCTTATTAACTTGTTCAAGTTTACATGCTAAATCTACCATCTAAATCTATCTAAACTGAATTTCCAAGTTAAACTAATCATGCACAAGGCACAGTCTCTGGAATAAGCATGTCTACACTTGAGTTGTTTAGGAATATCTTAACCCATTGTCAGTCCATAGGCTTTATAACTTGTTTGTCCATAAAGTACAGCTGCTGGTTCAAAAGCAAAACAACAGTTTTTAATATCCAGTGGCAAACCTATCCCAGCAAGTTTCTCCTTGTGCAGACACTGAGTATTGGAGTGCAGTTGTGTAGTTCATTCCACACCACCAACAGAAATAAAGTAAGGCAATAATCATATTCCTATTTGAGTAACTCTTCCTATTGAGAGGCTCCTGCTGTCAGCTTTACTAGTCACACATCTTGCTTCAAATAAATGCTGTTGTGCTGGCAAAACCTGTAACTGATATGAGACACTCTCTTTGAGCTTCACTCACAAAAGAAGATAATGACCTTTCCCGGTAGTTTTACAGACTCCAGGAAAGGAGAAACATTGAGAGTGTGCTTTTCTGGGGTGTGTGTGTGGGTGTGGGGGTGTGTGTGTGTGTGTGTGTGTGTGTGTGTGTGTGTGTGTTCGTGTTCGGTTTTGGATATTCAGCTGGGGAGAGGGATTGCGGGTTTGGACTAGTCGGACGGTTTGTTGGTGTTTTCTGGGGGGAGACAGGATTTGAGTGGCTAATGCCAGAGTGACAACTCTGAAAGAAACTATTTACTTTCTTGACAACATACTTCAAAAGATGACAGTGACTTTGTTACTACGCTTGAATGTGTAAAAATAAATGATAAAGTGTTTTTTTTTAACGGCATTTTTCTTGAGGGACAACAGGAGTTGTGTTCACTAAATTATTGTAGTTAGAGTCCTGAACCCTGCTGCTCTGACGTTGCAATGTGAAATATCTCATGGAAAAATAAACCGCTTGTGACTTGGGTGATGAAAACAGTGCAGAATAATCTAACACATGGCCACAAACTGTTTATATCTTAGAATGCACTGCAGATATTTGGCTAGAGCTGCAAACCCGCATTTCTCAGAATTAGCAAGTTTCAGTGTGTAATAAGGACAGCAGACTGCCTAGCCAAATAAATAATAGAAAAAAAATCAAAAAGAAACAAAAAGCCCTCTTGTAACTAATGTTCCTAAAATGCATTCACTTGAGACAGCATAGCTTTAAAGCCTCAATTTCTGAAGACCCTGGCAACAGGAAAACAAATTACAAATAGATCCAAAGAAAAATTATTGCAGAGATCAAGTGCATTTCTATGGAACAGAAAACAAATACATTTTTAACCACTGGTTGATGATGAAGTATATACACACAAGTGAAAAACCGTATCTGAAACAGCACAGTGCTGTGTAAAAAGAACTATGCTACTAATAAAAAAAATTACATGTTGTAATCAAATGTGATATGAAAGTCTTCTGTCACTAAATCCTGAAGAGGATATAAAAATTCTGTCAGTATTGTTTGCAGTTTTTGTTTAAATACATAAGCACAACTGTAAGCCTATCGTCTTCAGTTCTTCATTCAGATCCAGCTTCTTCCAAATTCCACTTCTCAGTGGTGCATAACAGATAATTATCAAATATTATCTAAATAAAAATTGGAATGCCAATTGGGTAGACACATTTTATCCACAAAGACATATTATATATATTCATATAAATAATAACAAAATTGTCACTTGTAAAGATTTTTTAGTGAGGGACACAATGAGCAAAGAAGTAGCAATATAATAGCCATAAGCTTCAGCAGAAGTTGGAGTGCTGATTCTTCTGCATGTTTCCTAGATGCTTTTGCTCATGCAGAATGCAGCTATACTACTCAATGTGCACACTGATGAGCACGAAAACACACCCTTGCATGATGTCTCTGAAATGAAAATATTTACATTCTTAGTTGGAGTTTTTGTTTGGTTGGTTGGGGTTTTTTTTGATTGCTTTTATGAAGTCAAATAAACTGAATCTTTTGACAAACAGCTGGAATCTTGGTCATCAAAACAAGAAGTTACCAGTGATAAACACATACCTCTGTTATGAATGATTTGGCTGTCGAGGGGTTCATTATAAGAATAGCCCGTCTCAGAGTGTCCCGGTAGCGGTTCAGTTCTTCTATTCGCATAGTGGCAAAGAGCCCCGTGATCATTTTGTTGATGTTGTTTTCTACTTTCTGCAATGCTACATCCATTCCCTGTTGAGATACTTTGTCCAAAAACTCTTGTATTCCACGGATATCTAGGCAAATCAAAAGCCAGACAAGGTGTTAATTAGTAAGTGGAAAAAAGACAAACAGCTGCTCAATTCATCTCACATAAGTGTTTCGTTCAGCGTCAGGTAGACAGACCCCTTTGGGCTTTAACTTAATATTCACTGGAGCTGCTCCTGAGCTATGCTCATAGCATTTTTTAAAGCACTACAAGAGGAGAAATAATGGCCACACATCAGCTACTGCGCAAAGAAACCACCAGAAAACAAGCCTACAAATGTTTCTAGCATGTTTCTTAATTTGTTCTTTCAATCACCACACTTGTTCTTTATTTTTCTTAAAGGACTGACTTCCGTGTTAAAATCCATAATGAGCAGTGAAGTTATGATGACTGTATGATGACAGTGCTTCCTTCTAGTGAGGGTTGTTGGAGGGGGAGAAAGGTAGAAAGCAGACTATTTTCTTTTGAAGGACTCAAAACTATGCAACACTAGGTAGTTTAATGTATCTAAGTGAGCTTGGGGCAGCCCACTCATCCGAAAGTCTTAACGTTGTTCTAAATTGCACAGCTATTTATTTCCTTCAAAACCAAAACAAAAACCAGACATACAGTTGCAGCGGTACTGCCTGCCCTCATGGGGTACTGCCACTGCTGGTGGAATTTAACAGTTCTTCCATAGCAAACTGCTCTAATAGAGCTTTCTGGCTAATTTTGAATAAATCCTTCCTTAAAAATTACTTGGAAAAATTGATCAGCAAAATACTGTATTCACCATGCAGCCTGTAATATCTTTGATGTCCTCCAAACTAAAATGGCCAGGCATCCTTACACTGTGATGCTGGTCCTTTGAAAGGCCTTTTTCAGTAGTGAATTCCACAAGAGTAAAGAAAAAGCTCAATTTTCTTTTTTTTTTTTTTTTTTTTTTTCCCCCTTGCTCTTTTGAATAGCTTTATCTAAAACCCCAAACTTGAAGCTTAAATTTAAAATCATTCAATGACTTTGTAATTCAAAGCAGAGTGTCCTCTACCTCAGGAGAATCCCTCCAGCCTCAGGGAGTCCTCACTCTCTGACCCCTACACACCACTGCAGCTTCTCAATGTTTTCTCTGGAGCTAAGTTGCTCCCTGATGCAACTCCTTTCCCCGGCACTTGCCCAGACCTGCTCTCCCAGGGGACATTCAGCAGGACATCCTTCTTTCCCTGCTGGCATGCCAGCCTCCCGCATACCCATCCAATCTCATTTACAGGAGTAAGATACAGACTTAGAGCCAACAAAATAGACACTCTCTGACACGGTGTGTGTGTGTGGTGTAAGAAGGGAGTGGGAGGAAGGAAACCAGTAACCCACTACAGAAAGAAATTCCTCAAGAAACATTTCTTTGGCAAGAAGGGTTTCTCAGGGTTTAGGGGCATTCGTGGTTAAAACTCACCCAAAAAGTATTTCACACATTAGAACGCTAAATCTTTTCTCTCCTATGTGTGTGGTGCTCAATCCCATCCCTGAGGGAGTGCAGTTCCTGCTCTGCTTCCTTCCTAGATCCTTGCTCTGCCAGTGCCTTGTTTACCAGGGGAATAGTCAGACCTGAGGCCATAGGCTGATCATGTGTCTTTCTTCATGAAACGTCTTATACTTGAGAAAGCTCCCAACTTGACATTCATGATGGCTTGGCTACTCTGAGATCTTTTATTCTCACCTAATCATCTTTCCTACTCCCTGCCCTTATACTTGGGGAGGGGGGCATGGAGGGAGGCTGTATTTAATCCTCACATAGAATGAGTAAACATGGAATGAAGAATCTCAAAAGGGTTCATACTACTGGAAGCACCTTAGATGCAGTTGGCATATGATATGAGAGGACAGCAAAATCTGGAAAATCAGACTGAAAGTAGACTGAAGGAATGTTTAAGCACAATAGTCTCTAAGCCCTAGAAGAGCTATTACATGAACAGCCATGAACTCTATGAGGAAAGAGCTTCTGGCTGGCCCTTTGTGTGGTCTATTTTGCAGGTGATACAAGTGACGTGGCACTGGTACATTGTGATAACAGCTCAGGGTAACCCCAAGACAAGCCACAGAGAATAGGAGAGCATGTAGCTATTGTTTACTTTATTAGGATTGCAGTAGCTACCTTCTCAGGGGGTACATTGACAAGTAACAGCTTTTAGAAGAACTAAAGATCATTTAAAGACCAGAGGAAATAATTAAAATATCTGTGCTATATCTTTTTGCCAACTTTGCTGGAAAAACTGTGCCAGAACTAAATTTAAGCTTTCCCCTTTTCCAAGATCAGTGAATACTTCTTTTACGAAGTTATGCATTTGAGGATTTGGGAGGGCCCAACATACTCTGAAAGTTTAAAGGTTCTGACAAACACCAGGGATGTTAGCATTTGACATCAGGTTAAGGCAAAATAAGATATCTGGGTAGTTCTGCGTTTCATGGAGGTCCAACCAGTCCTATCAAAAAGATCCGAGGCTTAGACATTCACACTCTGATTAGCTTATTTCCAGCCACAAACAATTCCATAAGGAAAACTAAGTTCATTCTCCAAGGAAGAGCAAACATTCTACCTGTCTCCCCAGGAGAGATGTCCTCACTAGAGAGTATTACAGATAGCCATCCTCCTCCAATACCAGATTACTGAGATACTTCAAATTACAAAGAAATAACCACGCAAGAGCTTATAATCAAGCAGTTAACAAAAAATAACAACAACTAACAACAGGGTTAGCCTTGGAAGCCGGACTGCCACAATCTGAAAGTTGGGTCTCTTATCTAAGTGGTCTAAAATGCCATGAACTGGAAGGAAATGGTATTTTAGGCATTTAAGATATTTTAGGCATTCAGCACTGCAACCCCATTCTTCAGACACTGCTGAAATACCAGTATTACTGAACACTTGAATAGTTCAAACATGAATAAAATACATGCTTACCCTAAAAATAAAGCTCCATAAGAGAATCAGATACTAATCACAGCTTCTATTTAATATCTAAATCAGGAAAATTAACTTCAGTCTAATCAGAGATGTTAGATTTTTTTGGCACTTTAAATACCAACAAGATTATTTGAACTGCTACAAATACGCCTAGATTTATGCAAATGATAAAATAACTTCTTTTCACTTTAACCCCTTCATTCTAATGCTCCTGAGGCTCACTGCTCAGTTAGAATCATAGAATAGTTAGGGTTGAAAGGACCTTAAGATCACCTAGTTCCAATACCCCTGCCATGGGAGGAACACCTCACACTAAACCATGCCATCCAAGGCTATGTCCAGCCTGGCTTTGAACACCACCAGGGATGGAGCATTCACAACTTCCCTGGGCAATCCATTCCAGTGCCTCACCACCCTTACAGTAAAGAATTTCTTCCTTATATCCAATCTAAACTTCCCCCATTTAAGTTTGAACCCATTCCCCCTTGTCCTATCACTACAGTCCCTCATGAAGAGTCTCTCCCCACCATCCCTATAGGCCCCCTTCAGATACTGGAAAGCTGCTATGAGGTCTCCATGCAGCCTTTTCTTCTCCAGCCTGAACAGCCCCAACTTTCTCAGCCTGTCTTCAGACGGGAGGGGCTCCAGTCCCCTGATCATCCTCGTGACCCTCCTCTGGACTTGTTCCAACAGTTCCATGTCCTTTTTATGTTGAGGACACCAGAACTGCACACAATATTCCAAGTGGGGTCTCACGAGAACAGAGTAGAGGGTCAGGATCACCTCCTTTGACCTGCTGGTCATGCTCCTTTTGATGCAGCCCAGGACACAGTTGGCTTTCTGGGCTGTGAGCACATACTGCCAGCTCATGTTCATTTTCTCATCGACCAACACCCTCAAGTCCTTCTCTGTGGGGCTGCTCTGAATCTCTTCCCTACCCAAACCTGTAGCTGTGCCTGGGATTGCTAGTCTATGTTACTCAACATCTAGACAAATGGAATAGAAACCTGGGTAAAACAGACCAATTGGAGTCAAAATCATTGAAGTACAAGCAACACAGGTAAATAGGATCTAGATACACTACCAAAATATCAATTGGAAAAGTTACTTAGGCTATGAAAGCCTTCTCAAAAACTTAAATTCTACAGCATAAATCCACATATTGCTCTCTATCACCAGAACAGGTTAAGCAGGAACTACCCAAGTTTTATTTGTCCTTTCAAAACAGGATCATTTGACCTTAATTTATAAGCAGACTGGAGTTATTGTTTGATATTCTGCATAATCTCTGTTGTCCCAGAAGTCAGATTATGGGACCAAATGACTTTGTTTTGCACAAATATCTGCAAATATAAACAATGCAACAATTATATTGAATCTTCAAGAAATGAAGGGGCAAAAGGGACAGAGGTCTGGTAGAATTATATAGTTCGACATTTATTATCACTGATACCAAAGGTATGGTATCAGTATAATACGCTTTTAGGAAATTGATACAATTCTAATGAAAAAGATATCAGACCATTCATAAAACTTTTTTACTACTTCCGTCTTTGGCACTGATACAATACAAAGCTGTGGGCAGGAATAAATACATAATTTGTGTGTACCCCATCTTATCCAGTTACAAGAATGGAGGTATTGGAATGCTCACCTGCTGCTATGAACCAGCAGAGAGCACATATAAAACACCCTGCTATGTAAATGCTGTTTAAATCATCATAGTGCTTCCAATATTTCAGCAGCAAGTCACTAGCAATGATCATATTCAAAGTGTATGCCAAAGAACAGATGCTGCCACTGAATGGGCAGCATTATCTTTCCTGTGTGGATTGTCTGAAAGTGGCACATATCCACAGTGCACTGTGGAACCATTTTTATAATAGATAAACTCCTTCTGCAGAAAAATCTGGCAAGCAACCTGTGTCACAGATGGCTCTGCTGCGGAGACACAGAACTGTTCATATCTGGAACACAGGTGTTTCTCGCCCTGAATTTGATCACCAACCTGCTGCCCAGCCAGAAGACGCATTTCTATTTTCTATTTAAATCAGATGAGTCACAGCCATTTCCAGAAACAGAAGAGCTGCCCATTATCACCAGTATTAATTATACTCCTTGCTGATGAAAGCCAAAGTTACCACATAGAAACAGACCAACGCCAGAGCCAAAGTTGCTATCTCCCCTCCCAACTCAGTGTCACTAGTGATTAGTATTACGTTTTCTGTTTTTTTCACTGTAAAGCCATCACTTCCATTCTATACCTGTGTGCACAAGAACATAACACTATTCTGCAGTCAGATACTCAGCAGCGGCTATAGGGTTAAAACAGACTGAAAATGTAAAAGAAACATTACAAACATTCTCTTCTGAACCAAAATTGTGGCTGATTCAAGTGACTGTGAAGTTGGCTTGGAAAGTGTAAGAAACAAAGGGCAAGGCAAGTGAAATTTATCAAGGAGTTTGATGGAAATTACCTTCCCTGACTGCCCATACATAACTATGCCAGAACAAGGCAGAGGTCTGTATAAAGGCTTTATGATCTACACTGCTGGTGCACAGAAGGCTCAATACTGTACGTACCAGACTGGCTGCAGCCACAGCTAAGGTGCATGAACAGAGCATCCTGCATGGGTGAGCACAAGGCTTCCTAAGCTCTCAAGACCAAACTGATACATTCAAATGCAGGTACTCAGCATAATGCTAAGCAAGCTGAGATCTGAGTCAGGTGCCAGCTTTACTACAGACTTATCATTACTGTGTCAGTTACTATGGAACTGACCTAAGAAAGAACTTAGGAAATGAAGCACAAGTCAAATCAAATGCAAGCATCTAAAGTCACACTGCCTTTTCATCAAGCAACTTTTCAATATTAGAGAAACCACAAGAAATAAGTATCTTAAATGCTGTTGCAGAGCATACTCAATGCAGAGCTAAGCATCCTTCACAGGCTACAGGTTCTATACCTAAATCTCCTTCAATGACCAACCCAGCAGCAACACTCAAACCTCACCTAAGACAAACATTTGCACCATTTACTGGAAAGCTCAGCAGCTGTGTGGCAGAAAATACGCAGTCAGGTGGCAGGGAAAAGAAGCCAGTATTTTCAGATTGGGAGGATTTAAAATCCACAGTTTTCCTCAATACGGGATTACAGGAAGAATTATGTCTTTGCTCTCTTTTCATTGAGGTCTTTAACTGGCATATATGACTTCCACGACCTGATCTTAGTATAAAAAAAAAAATCCTAAAGTAGTCCTTCCACAAGGGTTTCTTTTTGGTCACTGGATCAGATTTTCCTTGCATTTCTTCTCTCTGGTCCTACCGAAATTCCCTTTGCCATCTCTGTTTCTATGCAGAGGAATAAAAAATTTCAGAGGGAGCAAGTCTCCTAAATCCATCTTGGGGAAAAGTCTAATGATCAGGATAGCCTAGAACAAAATATGCTGGGGTTCAGACATGTCATATAGAAAAAACGGTATGTATACACATACAGATTTTATAACCTGTACAAAAAGAGCAGCAAATATTAAATAAACTCACATGCTAAGTACCTCTTATACTTTGATTAAAAATGAGAAATCTAAAAGTTAGAAGTAGATGCAGAGTTTCTAAAAAATTTTCAGATCACACTAAGGCCAGGAGAAGAAAAAGAGGGCACTCTTCACCAGCAGAAATGAATTAATCCATCCACCTCTGTCACTGTATTTCATCTAAATTACAAGGCACTCAACTCAGCACTTCAGTTATCTCAACCCTGGTTTACAGTCATTAGCTCATGCTCCCTCTGATACTGTTTCAGGTCTGAGAACATTTTCCTCACAGTATCCAGATGATTCAGCTGTGGCAGTAAAGGTGAATGCACCTGTCATAAATATTCACTGTCTGATTTATACAAAAGAACACTTTATTTGCACAGTTGATGAGAAAATCCATTGTATAACAAATGACACTGTTCAAATTCTTATCAAGAAAGCTTTATAAGTGTAGCACAGTGATTCTTCCTTACATAATGATGGCTAACATGACAGCAATTGTTAATTATGGAAATGCACTGTACACAAGGGAGATGTGCAGCTCCAGCCAGATTCTGACAGCGCCAGTGCTCTGCTTAAAGCTTTGAGCAAAGTGTTTGCATTCCTGTGCACATGTTGATATTTATTAACATGGTTAAGATCAACGCTAAGAAAAACAGCAATTTAGCATGATGATTCAGTAACAGTCCATACTGCTTTCACTGCAGTGGGAATCCTTCTCATTAGTCAGCTTATATGTAATTCAGTGAGCCTCCAAAGCAAAACAAAGACATTAAAAAAATCCCAAATCTACATAGCTTTCATATTAATGTGTGGGAACTGTGAGGGAGCAGTTACCTGAACTGTTTCAGCTGGAAAATCAAGCTTCAGAGACTATAGCAGCAGTTCAAACTCATATGGAAATTCAAGCTCAAATGTTAAACTGCATACAAAACCTTCATAATATCAAAATTTCTGGAACTTAACAAGTGGGAATGACATTTTTTGGGGGAAACTGGAAGTTTGTAAATGGTAAGAATGACTGATTTTCCCCTCCCTTACTTGCAATTTTATGAAACATGACATAAGAAAAATAAAATTAAAAAAAAGAGAGAGAGATAACAAATTTTCTCAAATTTCTTAACATCGTCTGATTGAGAAAAAGGAAGAAAAACATACTTTACATTGTTCTATTCCAAATCATAATAAACCCAAGTAACTTTAATTTTCTTTGCTATGAACTATGGTGGCACTACTGAAAACTCTATGTAATCCTTATTTTAATGGATCATCTAAGTGTCATTTACATTAGCTTTGTGTTTCATGCCATATGTCGGTTATTAGAGATTGCTCTTTAAATATGAAAAATCAATAGAGATTGTCTCAAGTAGCTGAATCAATGTTGGGGGGAGACAGTTTTCAAATCATGCAAGACTAAGTTTCCAACCTTACTGGTGATCGACACAAGATTTATCCTTTGACTTTCATGTTTTTAACTGGAAAGAAGGAAAAAAAATACAAAAACCCAAAGGATGAAAATGATAAATCAAATTGAAGCTAGAACTAATCCTTAGCTTCTCGGAAACAGAAAAGGAGTTAGACTGTGATTACCCCTCGCTCGTGAAGATCAAGGCCATATACTCTATAATCACAGAATTTTGACTGCATAACCTGCTTTCTATGCCTTCATTCAATTTCTTCTTTACTATAGTTTGCAACAGACATTTCCAAAAGGTTTCTAGGAGATGCCTTTGAGCAAAACAACCTCTTGCAGAGAAATATTTTTTCCCTGCCTAGTGCCTCCAATGATAATGGTTTAGAGCACTGTACTGTTTACCTTCAGCATTTATTCTCTTTAAAATCACGCCAAACTTGAAAAATTGTACTTAAATCCTATAGAACTGTACAACAGAGCTCTATACTTCTGCCTAGATATATACCTTTATTTAATAACAAGTAATCTATATTTCTGTCTGCATGATACATCAACTCTCCCTGTAATCACCATTGCTCCCTGTTGGCTTTCATAAGCATGAGGAGCTATACATCCCCTTTCAAGGAGGCCGTGAGGAGCAGCAAGGTGAGTGTCCTTGCAGACTTTCTGGTAAGAAAAAAGTGTTACTATGTGTGTTATAATCTTATTTCAGACAAATTGTTCTCTCTGTGTCCTTCTGCTCCGCAACATTTTCAGTTGATTAAAAGTTTATACTAAAGAAACGGGAATATGAGCGGACTAATGCTGTGAAGAACATAAGCTATGAAAGCCCTGTTGATAAACAAAGATTTAGAAATACTGTAATAAGTATTTTTTAGCTTTTCCCTGTCTGTGCTTCTTCTTTTTCTTGACTGGTTAGAACTCTCAGAAAGAAATTTTCTTTTTCAATTTATGATACTACCTGATATTTATAATGTTATTGTGCCTAACTCATGCTTTTTTGCCAATGGTGGTATAATTTCTGCCATTAACCATGTAAAGTACTTTGTTCAATAGTTTCTTCATTTGATAACTGTTAATTTATTTAGCTGCCAAAATATCAGCTTACAAAGTCCGTTTTAATACTGCTGAGATTTTAAAACAATGCCTTGACAGTTGAAAACTAATTAGCAATCTCTAGTGGAGCTCAGTACAAGGTTTAGGTGTTCAAAACTCTTCAAATAAGTCACTTTTCATCTGACATTCGTGGACTGTGCATATATGAAAGAAATCTCATCTCTCTGCAAAACCTTGAGACAGCACCTCCTTTACAGCGATTACCCATTACACAGATATTAGAATATATACAGTTTTATTTTGACCTCAGGATTGTAATTCTAGATATAATAAAAAATTTGGTCTTCCTTCCTTACTAACACAACACAGGAAGCTGTCAGGCTAAGCCTTTGAATGCTTTATCTATTCCATCCTTAAAGACAGCAGTATGAACGAATGACAAACACTCTTACATTTCTGCATATTCACTTGTAGTTCTGGAATGCATTTCCCCAACTACTGTGTGGTTAAAAAGCAGAAACATGGCCATTGCTCCGTTAGAGAGATTTTATAGAATAGTTCAGTTATCTCGGAAGTTAGATAATTCTATGGTCAACCAAAACGTATATTCAGTTTCCAGTGGTAATGTCAGCCAGCAAAAGCAAGTTGTTTCAAAGGTTTCACAAACAATTATATAATAAGTTAGCAGTTAAGAGACACATTGAAGTTACACAGATGAAAAATATATATTCCTTTCCCTATATGGATGACATAATAAATACTAATAAAAAAAAGTTTGATAATAAGCTTGAATTAATTATGTGTTTATTGATGCACAGTGAAGTAAATGAGTAAGGGAAGTTGGCAAAGAGCCAGATGAGTAATAAACAGTTTTAACACTGTTTGGAGACAGACTTGAGAATATTATAGTCATTAGACAGCTGAAAACAGCCCCAGGGTAATTATAAGCATTTGCAATTGATTAAAGAGATCATCATTCTTTTATGAATCTTTATTAAACTTGCATTAAGACTTTAAATTATTTGAAAATGCTATGGTTTCAAACATATCTTTGTCAGTGGTCATAGTATATATGGAAAATGTGTGTGCAGGAGAGTGTCAATGGAAGTACTTAGTATCATAGAATGATTTGGGTTGAAAGGGACCTTAAAGATCATCTAGTTCTAACCCCGCTGCCGTGAACAGGGACACCTTCCACTAGACCAGGTTGCTTAAAGCTCTGTCCAGCCTGGCCTTGAACACTGCCAGTGATGGAGTATTCACAACTTCTCTGGGCACCTTCCACAATAAAAAACTTCTTCCTAATATCTAACCTAAATCTACCCTCTTTCAGATTAAAACCATTCCTCCTTGTCCTATCACTACTTGCTCTTATGAAAAGCCCCTCTCCAGTGTCCTTATAGGCCTCCTTTATGTACTGGAAGGCTGCTCTAAGGTCTCCCTAAAGCCTTGCTGTTCACTGTAACTCTCTGAGTACAGCCGTCCAGCCAGTTCCTTATCCACCAAGTGGTCCATCCATCAAACCCATGCCTCTCCAATTAAGAGACAAGGATGTTGTGCAGCACAGTGTCAAATGCCTTGCACGAGACCAGGTAGATAATACCAGTTGCTCTTCCCTTATCCACCAATTACTCTACATATTTTTTAAAGGAGATACTACGAGTTCAGGGCCGGTAAGCACAGATGGGCATCATCTTAGAACATCAGCCCTCTTACTAATCAGGAGGCAGCCTCTCTGCAAGCAGCTCAGCCTTCTGAGTTTCAGGTAAAATCCCTTTTTGAGGATTACTAAAGAACAATATTCTTAATCGTATAGCACTATATGTAATTCATTTGAAAACAACCACCTTCCTGGGGCAGAGATGGGGAAAATGGTCTCTTTTGTCTTCTTTAGTTTCACAGACCTCTTTACTCAGGCTGGAATCCTCAGAAATACAGATCTCACTCTTCTCCTCCTTGAGATTGTATTTTGTGTTTTTCTCCAAAATACTCCCTCAGATTGAGCCTGAGACATCTTTTTAGTGATGTGACCAGGTACCTTACACCACTGCCCTCATCCTTTACTGGCGCACAAATCATCTGAAACCCCTGTGTATGCTGAGGGGCAAAAAGTGAAATCCATGCGTAAGTCTTGAGAGACACACACACTCTAAACTCTTTCCTAGTGCTAACCTCTTCCCTTTCCTTTCAGTGAATTCTTCAATCACTACTTCAACCTCCATTTGCTATCGGAATGCCTCACAGAGCAAATCCCCTTCATAGCCTTAATGCTGGTTATGTTTCTTTTCTTCACAAAAGTTAAATTACCACCTAAGAGAATGGCAAATACCCACTGCCAAATATACATAGTATTAGCAAGAAGGTCAAGAAATTGTAAGCAAAGATAGCTTAGTCATGAAATCAGTAAATAGCACATAAATTGACTGATGGTTGCATATCAAAGGCACACTGGGATGAAAAACATAAGGTTAGGCCAGAAACTGGACAGAGAAGTGGAGTTTCATAACTTTTTTTTTTTTCATATATATAAAATACAGACGGGTTTTAAGGTATTACTGCCATCACTATAAAAGAGAATAGGAAATAAGAGAAAAAATCATTCTCCAGAAACAGTCTAATTCCCCCAGCCTTTCTAGAGAAAGTGTAGAATTTTTCTATCTGCTCTGGAACCAACAAAACATTAAAAATTCATGTTTTCAAACAGCTAGAGTTTCTCCCTTTCATCTTAGAGATGCAGAGATACCAACACTGTAAATTGCACTAGATTCACGATTATGTTCTTGCAATGATTGACTGGTTTCTTCATAACAAATTTACCACTACAGAAAAGTACCTACACATTCCTGGAAAATGCAGTGAACTGAAAACTGCCTGAAGACGAAGACAGAAATTACAAAAGCTTGCCCCTTGTTGATATACCACAGAGATAAAAAACAACAGTATGCTGGGATTCTAGGTCAATTACTCTGCTTATATAGCCCTGGATCACACATTTATATTTCAAATAACTTTCATTTTTTTTCCTCTGCAATTGAAAGTCTAAGAGTCTTTGTCACGTTACTGTTTGAACACTAGCCCTTGACAGACGCTAGCCCATGGATGAGGCTCTCTCAAACTGTGTTTTAATTGCTTTGAACTTGAAATCATAAAGTAAAAATGTAACTGGCAAAGCTTGCTCAAAATGTTTACAGGTGCCAGTGGCTCTTTTTACAAACCTAAACTCTGCAATTTCCAAAGGTATAAGTTTTATCCTTATAGTGTCCAGTCTGAAAATGCCTTTACTGAAGAGTGTGCTGACTGTCCTAAGGAAGAGTTCAGAGATGTAGTGGAAGGACTGCCCAGCCTCTACACTCGCTTTTAAGCAGGAGATGCACAGCTACCCTCTGCATCACAGTGATGGTACAGTTTGAGCTGAGCAGTCAAGACTGAAGAGAGTAAGAGCCAATTTGGCTGCTGAAATGAAGTAAATGTGGCTTGCAGATATTGTGTGGATAGTAATTTTAATAGCAGGTTGAGTATGGCATCAATCTACTGCATAATTTTGCTGCATTTCATGCCACCCACTTTTTAACTCTGCAAGAAGGCTTAATGGCATTTGAAGAAGCACAGAATTGCCCTTGAACACTTTTAATATCCTCATATGAAATTTTCTTAAACAAAATCAGATTTCATGTCCTAGGCAGGCCTTTAATTTGTTTTACCTCAAGGAACAAAACACACTGAATACAAGAAAACCGACTGCAATATTTTCACTGGGATTTTGATTTACATCACCCCAGGAAAGAAAAAGAATGGGGCGTAAAGACGGCGCACCTCTCTCTGATTTTTACAAGTTCATTTGTGTTTATACACTAAAGATGCAATTGTAGTAAATAAAATAAACAAGTTAGTGTTCTCTTTTCTCACCTTCTCGCTCATTAAATGTTACTAGTTTTTAGCCTCACATTTGTTACTGGCAAGGCTCTACCACTCTCATAAGATGATGATTTTACTAAAATATTTCACTAGTTACTCAGCTTAATTAAGTAACAGCAACAAAACATGTTTTTTTTATTATTATTACCAAGGTGCCTTTTGTTTTGTTTTTTGTTAGACTAGTCAGCCTACCTACAATTTTACTTGGAAAAAAAACATCAATTGACTAAGACGTCAATTATTTCTACATCACTTCTTCAATACCCAACTGGCTATGACTTAATAAAAGAATTACTTCCTTCAAAGACTTTAACTTTCTTTGTTGGTAAAGAACCTATAAGTAGACTTGAACCTTCTAGCATTTAGTTGGAAGAAATGTTAAAATGATAAAACTGAATATACTTGTCTATTTATGTCCAAGAAAGAATTTGGGAGTTTGAAAAAGGATAGCATTGAAGAAATAACTCTCAGTCACACAGAAAGACACACTTCCAATTATAAATAATTCTCCAACTCTCTGATAATGACAAGGAATCTATGATAGACTGCAAGATAAAATCAAAATTAATTTCACTAATAAAACTATGATATTGAAAAATTGACACATAAATGGTTGCAGCCTCTTTTAAATGATCAAGGAATCTGGTTTAGCACAGTATTTACTTTGGATATGAGCCTGATTTTACTGTAGGATTTATTTTTCTTAAAATTAAAGACATTTTTATTTCACAGAATGAAATTATTGCTGGACATAATTTCAGTAATACAACTGAGGAATTCTGTTCTAAATTGTTACATTAAATCACTATACAGCATAATTTCTCAGAAAGGAGTCCTAGAATTCTGCTGGTTGTTGGAACCAGTCTAATAGCAATTTCATGTTTTTTAATCTACAAAAGAAAATTGCAAGAGAAAAAAATACGGATTAACGCATATCAGAACCTACATTCCCATTACTTCTCAAGTGTCATTTACTGCTATGGAGACATCACTTAATGTTATAATACACACCTTGGGAAGGAAAGCACACATACAAAAAAAGACCACCAGGGCAAGAAATCGCTCTGATTGCACAAGCATCAGTTCTGCAGAGGACTGTGCAGAACATACTAACAATCTCTCCCTAATATGAATTTAATTCTAATGCAAGTGTTGGTCTCCCACCTAACTTTAATGTTTAATACTAAATGTTACATTAAAATGTCTAATACTAACTGCTGCGAGCAGTTAAACTGAGCAGAGCTTCCAACTATATTTTGATTTTAGGTCTGTGTGAGCTGAGAAAATAAATAAATCTCACACTGTGGCAGATTCTCTTAGGAAAGCTGAGGAATGAAGCTGGGATCTTCCAAAGGAAACTGCAACCACCCTTACCTGCACTGACACTGACCAACAGGATGGCTTGCCCCTGGACTTCCATCCCATGTCTGTATGCCCAGTCTTGATTTCTAGAACAAGCACAGAAGCTAATAGTAATGTTCCCAAACATCACGGAATCGTAGAATAATTACAGCTGGATGGGAATTCAGGAGGTTGCCTAGTCCAAATTCTTGGTCAAAGAAGTGTGAATACTGAATTCAGACTTCACTCTATACTCCATTAACAAGTGATTCCAGCTTCTCTTTTCATGCCCCAAATTTCTCCAGCCCTCCTTCTGTACAAGACCCTCTTCAGTCAATACAGAACCTGGCAAAATGTGAACTGCTAACATACTGGAAATGCTTTGAGTATATTAATAAAATAGGGGGGGAAAGGGAGAAAGTGACTTTTTTTTAAGATTTATAACAAACTCATGGCAAGACTGATCTCTAGGCACTGCTAAGAAATTAATGTCATCATGGGTATGAGGAAAGCTACTGCGATAGATCAAAAACTGGGTAAGAAAATTAAGAACAGGCAAAACACTGTGTCAAACCTAATGATTTCATCTGAAACAGGGTAGTGAGGAATTAGAGAGGCATTTCACTGTGAGCAAGAAGAGGAATTGGAGAGACAGAGAACAATTCTTAGCGTAATGAAAATAACAAGAGAGGCCTTGGGTTAGAGGTGGTGATCTAAAACTTCTGCTCTCTTGTTCCTTATTACAAGTGGAGGAGGTGACAGTGAAATCAGCAACAAAATTTAATAAAAACCCCTGTGGGAATCAAAAAGAAAATATAGAAACTTCTGGCTGCCCTCAGATGGCTGATGAAGTCAAGGATTTAGGACAACTTAAAGGAACATAATAGCCCTATTCAAAGTTGCAGCTTAACTTAAAACTCAGGTTGTATGTCAATGCTATTTTGTGATATTAGTCCCAAACTGTGCACACACACAAACAAAACAAAATAGACAACAGAAAGCCCCCAAATAAATACAAAAAACCCACCCAAAAATACCCAAACCACACAAGTGGTTAGAAAGGGCATAGACTGATCAATATCTACAAAACACAGATTTATTTTTTTTTTACACCCTTTCCTGATGTACATGACAATGTCCACTGATCTGATTCAGATTACTGGTCAGTTTTGGCTAGTATGGCATTACTTGTAGCCTACTGAAGTCAGAACACCACAAAAGCTGGTAGAAAGACTTAATATCTGCTGCATGTCATGTCCGGAGATAATATGTCACTGAACGAGCTAGTGGTCTGAAATTTACCCTTTGCAGGCAGGCATCTGTTTTACATAAGTCGCATGCTAGTGAGATTCTTACCCAGAAATCAAGGACAAAACAACATGATGTCCGAACTTCATTCTCAAATTAAATAATGAAATTTGGATAACTTAAATCTAATGTTTACAGATGTAATTATTCAAAAACAGCAATCATATTGGGGGGGGGGTGTTAAACTCAAAAATAAATGCAAAAAGATATCTTTTAGCTGGTAAGATTATGGTCTTCATAAGTACAGTAGTACTTAAATACATGAACTCATGTAACAGGAACAAAAATAATCTGCTGCAAGCTTTTTTTTTTTTTTTTTGTGTGTCTTCTTTATCCTATAGCTGGTGCTTTTAGGTGCTGCTTAGTTATAAATCAGAGTTCTCCTATTCATCATTTTCTATCTTTCTAATGTAAGAATTTATTATGTAGCCAAGGAACAGAAAAATCAATAATATCTGACCTGAATGAACCAGATATGCACAGCAAGTCGCTGAAGTGAGCATTTCTCCATAACTTAAAGATTTAACTTTGAAAATAAGTTATAAAATGTTCATCCAAACCAGTCATGATTACTTATGAATTATGGATGCATCTGAAGAAAACAGGTCTGGTTTCAAAGCAATTTCCCATAGAAAACAAGATCATTTGTTAGATAATGCACCTACACTACAGAAATCCGTCCAGCTCTCCTCTCAGAAAACACTTGTACCAAACTCGGCTGAGTTACCAAGCTAGACGACACAACCTTGTGATGCCACCATGTGTGTCACACTTAACTCCATCACACAACCATCAACTCAGCACTTTTCAGGAGCACTGAATGAACTCAAACTAGAGGGAACATTGTCTTGTCTTCTCCAGGCCCTCTTCTTCAAGTTGTTTGTCCTACGGAACTAAGCACTCTCTACTAGTACTCCACAAGTTTTATACGTATGAATAGCAGCTTTTTCTTGCTGAGGCCTCTGACTTTCATTCACCACTGCTTCAGATTCTGGCTATCAACTATATATGTTAACAAAAAGATTCACCATACAATAAACACTTCTATAGAACATAAAATCTCAAACATCGCCACTTGAATTGCCATATTTCTACACTCAAAAGAACAAGAGAGCTTGCTAAAAACTGCTATGCTTCATAAACACTGGCAGAATAGAAAGCAAGATAAGTTCTCCATTTATCAGCTAACTCTAACAAAGAAATTATCAAGTAAACCTGTAAATGTTGATGGATTTTAGAAATAGATTTCTCTGAGGTGTTGTGAAATGCTGACAGAACTGTAAATGTTCACAAGCAAAACATAATTTATTGGAAGACTATAAAAAATGTAATGTGACTGCTTTCAACAGAATTATGGATTTAATAAAAGTCGCCCTGCTAAATAAATACATACCATAGTCGTTATCATAAAAAACAATGAATTTCTGCCAGGCATATTCTGTGACCACCCTCAAGATGACATCATTTAAGTAGACAGGAGGGCGGACAGAGAGCGTGTAGTCATCATTGCGGTTGCTCCTGGTGAGCCCGCAACCGCTCCTTGGCGTTCCTGCTGTTGAGCGTTGGATGAAGAGGTGAGGGATGTGCATGGCGTCTGCCAGCGACTGCAGGGATCCTGCTGACGTACAGCCAATGGAGCTAACAAGAGCCAGGATGCCTTGGTTCATCAGGTCGCAGGCTGTAAGAAAACACAGCAATATCTGAGGTGAGAGAGGCTCAGTGAATAGGGCCTATTTTGCTGCTGAAGCACAGACACTGGGAATTGAAACACAACAGGTTCAATCAAGTGAAATATGGATCAAATTTTGCATATTGAATAAATCAGACCTAAAATTCATTAAAATTATGAGACTTCTTGATTCAATTTGAGCTGTCTTGTGGTGAAAGCTGGAAGACTGCCATGTCCATCTTGTCCAGAAACTAATTACCCCTTGAAAACAAGACCTACCCCTGGGCCTTTTGAGGAACATTAAGAACTGATTCCAGCTACTGAATTAGCATGGCCACCCAAGGAGATAAGCACTCTTCAAGTGAGTGCAACAACTCCATGAATAGGATCTCTGCATTATACAGAGAAAACCTGAAGAAATAACAGCTCAGGCTTGCTGTCAACTTTTGAAGACAACTGAATATGACTACAGACATTAACTTGTCCAAGAAAAACTAAGTTGCGTCTGGGTTTTAGGGGATATATCAGATAATCTTTTCTAACTTATTCTTTTTCTTAAAATAAACAAATGAAAAATCCCCAAAATATAGTCTTATAAATAGCAAAGTATTTTCAAAATTCAGTAAACAATTTCTATACATTTACTCTCCTCACTTCTGTAAGAAAGGCATGGGGTTGTTTATGCTAAAATAACACAAAAAATAACAGTAGTCTGAAATATAATACCAATGACATCCACATTAATACCAAAGGTGTTTATCGTTATTAAAGTTAATGCAATTAATAATTATCAAGTTAATTAATAATGATTAGGTCTACAATTCTGAAGGATTACCGTGTGAAATAATGCACAGTCAAGTGTTTATACTGTGTTTCTAACAGACTTGAGAACCTGAATGAAGAAACAGCACAGGCTTGCACCATAATTCCCTAGAGCACACGTAAGACTAAATTTTGAAATGCTCAATTTGCCACTGGCAAAACTACACCTGCAATTAACCTGCATTTATACATGTAAATTAGGTAATGGGACAGTAAAGAGTAATATGCATTTACATATGAATATCTAATACTAAAATGTGCAATCATTTATTTTGCAGGAATATTCTGAGCACACAACAGGTGCAGGAAAAACCAAGAAACCCACATGTGAGAATATATTCCCCTAAAAATATGAAAACATATTTTAGTGCCAGACCTGTTGCTTCGTATCATATGGCTCTTACTGTGACTAATGTTTTAGTTCGCAAACACTTATTGATTTCAATGGGAATATTTACAGAGTGAGGAATGGAGTTCACATTCAGGCACACGTGAAGAATGACTTTGTAGCTGAAGAACAGCACAGGAGTTCATGAATGCAGATAACTACCTTCTAATGCCAGTGCATTATTCTTGTTGAGATACAGAGATTTGTAACGTGCCATGGTGGATCCCCACAGCATGCAGATGCTGCTGAGTCTCTGTCTGATGGAAACATTTCTGAATTCTTCTTGCCGATAAACATGAGAGGGCAAGTGTTTCCACAGAGGAGTATCAAAGTGCTACGGCTTAGGATAAAGCGTATATGCTCTGAATATAGCTCAACTTCTGGGCCAGCTTCTAGGCTTCAGGCTGAAGATAATACATTTTCAATAACCACAAGTACACTTTTTCAGAAAAGTACCAAGATCGCTGGTAATTGGCCAAAAAAATTACCAGTATCTCACACGTTACTAAAATTCAGAACATTTCAAAACAATCTTATTAAGTATTCATCTTTTATGCTGCTTGTTACATTCTTTATCATCACTTTCAACAAAGATAAAAGGCTTGCCAATTTATCTTTGTAGGGAGATGCTGAATCTTCTTCTTGATGTGGTTCTCCTGCAATATCTAGGTTGCATATCCCAGTGAGTATGCTACTGCTTGCGAAACAAATTATTTTTAATGATATATTGACCTATCCATCAATAAATGCCTGTACCTATATGTCAACAGATATCTTTATGGCTATATAGCAATAGACAAAATAAATGTTAGGTTTTGCAAAAGCCTGTTTTTAAATCAATGAAAATTTAAGTCTACATGGCCCTGATGCCACCTCTTCAAAAAAAAAAATATGCAGCGTAACCTTCCAGTCTGTCAAACATGACTTAGAAAATATAGCAGATTCAAACTGTCACAAAAATTGCTTGAAAATGCCTAAATTTCCAAGAAGGCTTTCAGACTGAGCATAATCAGTACGTTCCCTGTAATGCTCTGACGTAGGAAACATGGGTTTTGTAAAAATTGTTATTGAAATATGAAGGTAAAAAAAGCAGCAAGGAACATTTTGCTCCACAGGGCCAAATGCTAATACTGGCAAACAAACTGAATAAAGGATTGAAATCTTCTCTCTTGACACTGCACTACATTTGTTACAATAGCCTCAGGATTGAAGTTGCCTGTGTAGCTCTTTCTCCATGTTGTGCTTATGAGAATTGTGTGCGCTGGCCTGGGACAATATGCGCTTAATTATGCTCACAAATAAACTTTATTCCTGTACACTTAGTGGCTATCTAATACACAGAGTTAGCTGCTGGAAAAAAGACTGTTATCTCAGAGGCAGGCTTTTCTAGAAAATGAGTACATGAGCTGCAGAGTTCGCCTCTGAGTCAATCTGACTGGATTATTCTTTGAACAGAAATATAATTTCTACAATATAAACACATACAAAGTAAAGCCTGTACAATATATCAAACTGTCATGTATGGTATTCATATATTCCTTAGCCAAGCAGAACTTCCATTGGCTTCAGCAGAAGAGTTGATTGCTAAAAAGCATAAGACTAAGGTCTAGATGTGTTCTTAACCCTTTTTTCCCCTCTTACAAACAAAAGCTCTACTAAATCCTTTTCCAAGTGATCCAAAACTTTCAACTGTATCTTATCCATCGACTAAAAGCTCTAGTTCAACCATATTTGAAATCATGTTTGCATTCTCTTCTTCAGCGAGAGATATCCAAGTTTATTTTGCCCCATCTGCACTAAAAAAATCCACACACAGGCATACATATGTAAAAGGACTTAAATGCCATCTTGCCATTCAAAACTCTAACACAATTTCATTTACTATGACCTCCTTAGAGATTGTATTTCCAAGCAGGTATTTAGTCTACTGCCAATACGATCAAGGAATATTAGTTTGCCATCAACTGGAATAAGGAAAATATTACTGTGTCAATGAAGTCCTTAGTCAGGACAGTAGAAATGACAAATTCAAATGGACTTGTACACAGCTCCATTGCAGGTTCAACAAAGAAAGAACAGAAAACTAGTAACAGTATTTATAAAACACTACTGTTCCATATTACAAGCTATGTTCAAACATAAGTTGTCCAGATATTCAGTCACCCTCATAACCACCAGACAGCAGCTGCTGTTAAAAACTGGATCTTCACTGGCTAAAGGAATAAAACTGATCACAGAATTTTACACAAAGCATGGACAGAATATCTACAAAATAGGACAGAATCATAGAATCATAGAATAGTTAGGGTTGGAAAGGACCTTAAGATCATCTAGTTCCCACCCCCCTGCCATGGGAGGGACACCTCACACTAAACCATGTCGCCCATGGCTCTGTCCAGCCTGGCCTTGAACAATGTCAGGGATAGCGCATTCACAGCTTCCTTGGGCAATCCATTCCAGTGCCTCACCAACCTCACAGTAAAGAACTTCTTCCTTATATCCAATCTAAACTTCCCCTGTTTAAGTTTGAACCCATTACCCTTTGTCCTATCAATACAGTCCCTAATGAAAAGTCCCTCCCCAGCATCTTCGTAGGCCCCCTTCCGGTACTGGATAGCTGCTAGGAGGTCTCCATGCAGCCTTCTCTTCCCCAGGCTGAACAGCCCCAACTTTCTCATCCTGTCTTCACACAGGAGGTGCTCCAGCCCTCTGGTTGACCTCATGGCCCTCGCCTGGACTTGTTCCACCAGTTCCATGTCCTTTTTATGTGGAGGACACCAGAACTGTACACAATGCTCCAAGTGAGATCTCACGAGAGCAGAGGGTCAGGAACACCTCCTTCGACCTGCTGGTCATGCTTCTTTCAGTAATTTAAAATGTTTCTTCACTGATAAGCACATATAGCACATTGCAGATATTGCACACACTGGTGTGCACCTTACACTATATTTAACCCTTCCGCTTATCTTGCCTTTCTCAAAATGCAAAGTAACTGAATTTCCAACACTGAATGGCTGAACACAGTAGCACAAAGAGCCATGTTTTAGAGTAAAGTCTCATCTAGATTAGTTTGGCACAGCATCTAAAGAAAATAAACCCCTTATTTTTGTGTTCAGTATAGTATATTTTTAAATAAGAGCATAGCCAATGCAATTTGAAATAAACAATTTACTTCTAGGCTATCAGCCTGTATAAGCACTTTTAGGAAAGCAGACTTTGAATGGCTATGGTTACAAATGTGTCCTTAAAATGTGTTCTCTCTAAAATGGAAACAAAGGTAGGTCCTTAAATAACTAGCTGTTGTAATTTAAAAAAAAAAAAAAAAAAAAAAAAAAAAAAAATCTATAAATAAGAGCTAATTTAAAAACAGATGCAGGAATAAGAGGCACCCAAAAGGACTACTGAGATTTACTGCTACAAATATGAGCATTTTCTTACTGATTTCTCCCTTTTTCTTCTTGATAATAAATCATAACAAACCACCCTCATATTGAAAAAACAACAACAAAAAAATTTAGCATAAGATCTTAGGAGACTTCAGTAATAGCCCTAATTTCCTCCCATTTAAATTACAGGATAAAAAAAGTCAGACCAACTCTTAATATTACTTATTTGAAAATGCTAAATACTGTACATAAAGAGTGGCTAGTATTCCTTTAAATAACCAGAGATGTATTTTAGAGTCCTTTTCATCTTCTGCAATTTAAAAACTACAAGGCTCCATCCAGAACTGTACTGTTGAGTATATGTTGAGTGAACAGAAATTAGATCTAAACCATCTTCCCAGAGTCCTGGTCCCATGGGCCTGACTTGGACACCCCAAGGACATCCCCTGGATGTCCTTCCCAAAGCTGATATCAATTCAATCTCACTACTCCTAAATGTTTTCCATAAATTGCCCCATAGAGAATTGCCTCAAAGCTGTTTAGCTGAATGTGAAGAAAAAAAGAGCAACCCTCTCTTCGCTGATATTTCTGTTGTGGATGGAGAGTGAGAAATTATAAACAGTTTTTTCCCCTGTGACTGCACTCTGTGTTTTGGAAGTGCTTTAGGTTTTGGAAGTGCTCCAAGGATTCTGAAACCAGGAGGGTTTCATATGATTGGGCCAAATTAGCCTTCCCTCGATTTCTATAGGACAGTCACCCCATTTGGACTAATCCACATCCAAATCAGGATAAACTGCTGATTCAAGGGGAGAAATACAATGGCAGGTGACTTCAGCACCTTTAAATGGATATTAGGCAATCAAACCTTCTATGCAGTTTTCAAAATACAAGCTATTAGTTCTTGTTTACTTTGAGAATAATATGCTGCTGGCTGCTCCTCAAACCCTTTCTTAGTTTCGGGATGCTAATGAAGACTGAGGGACTCTAGCATGCAGATTCCCTATTGCAAAAGGTAAGGAATAAGGTTAAAGTGGGGATTTTTTTCAAGCTCCCTCTTTATCAAGTGGTCATGCTAACCACAATGCAATTTTTTGGTCTTTGTCACCTTAAAACCATAGTCCCAAAACTTTCATGAATTCACTGCAGAAAGAGAATGTATTGACATGAAAAAGACATGAAAAGACTAGCGGTGTTCAAGGCCAGGTTGGAGAGGGCCTTGGGTGACATGGTTTAGTGTGAGGTGTTCCTGCCCATGGCGGGGGGTTGGAACTAGATGATCTTAAGGCCCTTTCCAACCCTAACTATTCTATGATTCTATAAAACTTAAAAGAAGTTTAAACAAATAAACTACAGGTCTTTTTGTTTGGTGTTCACAATCTTAGATGCAAGAAGTAAGAATAAAGTGTGATTATGAGACCTATGATTAAGTAAGCCTAGCCTCCAATTTTAAATAAATCTTTTTAGTCACTTCTGGATATCAATTCCACTCTTACAAATTATTTTTCCTTTATAACAAATGGTTTATCCGAGTCTTAGAACCGAATTATTTTGAGATGAGTGACAGCATATTTTTAATATCTCCTGAAAATTCTTCAGAAGGAAATAAGGGGAAGATGGGGGGAAGGGGGGGGGGGGGGGGGGGGGGGGAGGAATATTATTGACTGGATTTAAAGAACATTCTCCTCTGCAGTGCAGATAATAGAGTCTATCCTGTTCCTTTTCTTGATAAGGTTATAGAAAGCCACTTCATTTACATCTTCTCTGTAAACATTAGCCAATTTCCCCCTCCCCTCCACTACATTATCCACAACTCGGACTACTAACAGTATCTTAAATTCACTTTCAATTAACCTTTAAAAGATTTTAGTTTGTCCTGACTGTAAAACAAACCTGTGTTTGAGTCTTAACAGCTGTGCTTCCTAAGCCTTGTGATTTGTTTGTTTGGGAAAAATAATCCAAACTTCTGATATCTAAGAGTAACAAATATTACCAGAGAGCACATTTGCATCACTGTTGCACCACAACAACCTTTCGATGCTTTTACTGAAAATAATTTTGTGATAGTCTTTTCTGGGTCAGATTTCTTCCTGTATACAGGCTTAGTCAATTATGGCAACGTTAAATCCATCACATTAAAATTTAATAATTCATGTGAGCCTTGAAAACATAAACTAGAAGTTTGAAGGGAGGCATGATTTATACACAAAAGGTATTTTGACACCTTCTCTTGCAGGATGCAATGGGAGAGCTTGAAAGAAACACAGCTTGCAAAGGCTACCAAATTGAAGTCTCTGAAAGCTTTCTTTTTGGACAAAAGTCCAGACATATATATTTTTTTTAGCTCCTTGCAAGCCAACCTGCAGCTCTTCTGTTCAATACTACCGAGGCACACAGAGGGCACGTATCTTGGCAGATTACCACACCAGGCAGAGAAACAGCAGTAAAACATCTTATATTTTTCAAATCTTGTTTCACTCAGTATTCAACAAATGCAGTAGGTTTTGTCTCAGAGGAGTGATGGCTCCTACCCTTTCCTGAAGGCTGAACTGCTTTCGAAAACATTACAAAACTTCCAGCATTTTAAAGAAGTTACACAGGCACAAATCTTCAGCTAAAGAATGGCTTTTGCTGCCATCTCCTCTAGCATGTGAACATTAATATACTCCCCCAAAAAAGTGCTACAGCTTTTCAGGATGTCTTGGTTGAGAGGTAAAAAGAGGCTGGAGTGCTGACAGATCTGGCCAGAGGAGACTGTGCCTTGCCAGCACTGCTGTAGAACGGTTCAATATGAGTGCTAATGGGTGAAGAGGGGCAGGGAAAGAATGAGATTAAATCGATTAAAGCCAGGCAGTGGCAGACATTGGATGAAGGGCTAGAGGCGCATCACAAAATTGACCGCTAGGATCCCAGCATCCCAAAAACGATGTCTATCTGCAAAATTAATGTAGCTCACTGAAAAATAAGGAATGCAAAGAAATAAGGGCCTAGATTCTAAGAATTACTCCAAAACCCTCCCTTTTCTTGTGCTGATCCCTAACTGAATCAAGCCAACCCGCACCAGAATCCTTGCTCAAAGTATTGCATGTGTGATTTACATTCACCCATTCAGCAAAATGAAGACGTTTAATTTCATTTGCAACCATGGGTAGATTACACTTGATTACCTATTTAATGATGAAGCATATACTACTTTAGTACTGTGCAACTTCCTCCATCCCTTTGTTCATCCTTGCCCTTGCGCTGTTGCTATTTTCACATCCCCACCCAGCACCATTCGAGAAGTTATTAAGCTGCACATTGTGTCTGATACCCTTTTTAATAGCTAGCTTGCTTGCTGCAGAGCAGACAATTGCTGCATAACAGCAATTATACGGAAAAAGAAGACTGTCTTAAAGCAGCTTAATATAAAATTAAAGACAATTTTAGCAAAAGACAGAATCCTGATAAAATCATAGGGATTTACTCTAGTTCAGCGTTCCATGAAAGTCTGTGTATAAGTGTTGGGGAAAAAATATCAACAACAAAACCTGTTCAAACCTTGAGCATCAACAATTCTTATTTTATGGACTTGCTCACAACAAGCTAGGGCAACAGTCTTGTAAAGAGAATAAAGCACTGAACTTTATGCCATTTGACAAAAATTACACTTTCCTTGCCACCTATCAGTCAGATTGTCAGGCAATTTTCCCTTCCAGCCTTTCTATCTCGGATCTAACTTAAACTTCCTAGCTGTTTTTTTCTTCCCCTGAGCATTGCAGAACACTGCCTTTCATCCTCCCATTGCCTATTCTCCCTCTGCCCTTAGTGCTTGCTCCAACCAGGCAAAGCATCTTGCACTCCCTCTTCATGTGTCCTCCTCCATCTCGTAAAAAAAATAAAAATAATAAGAAACCCTAAACATCTCCTTCACCTTATCTCCTCCAATATCAAGAAACAACAAGATGTAGATGATTTGGCACCGGACTGAGAATCTGAAGGCTCATATCCTGGTCCCACCTCTGCCATTACTTCATTGTTTGACTAATTCTGGATGAGTAATCTGATTTTTCTTCTACTTTGGTGATTGTGTTACATCGACACCTTTGTGAAACGCTTTTGCATGATCTAAATAGAAAGGATTACATCTCTATTTTCCACTTAAACATTTTTCCCAAGGTTAGAAGGTCCATTTCTTAGCTTAACTCACATTTCCTGGAGTTCCTTTACAACCCCTCTCTTTTCTGAGTGTTCATGTTTCATAGCCCCCCTTTCTTGCCCAAACTATTAGTATGGAGACAACAGGCTCTGCTGAAGAGATGCAGTGCAAAGCACAACACCACAACCTAGTCCAGAGCAGACAAAAGAACACACAGCTGGTAGCATTAGTTTAATTGGAAGCCCTACAATGGAAAGAGCTGCCTGTGCTGCCCTGGATGAGCTTGGCATTCTCCCAAACATAGATATTACAGAACAAAAGCACTCAAAATAAGACCATCCCCCAAAGGAAAAGAAATGTGTGAACAGCAATCTGAGAGTGCTTTCTTTCCTACAGTGCAAATGGCAAAATTTCAGGGAATGTTCTGCTAAGGGGACAGTAGAACATTTTTAATTTTTTTTTTTTTTTAATGTAGCATTGTAGAGAGAGAAGTGTTTCCACAAACCAAAAAAGGCACACATTCCATTCTTTTCCCTTCCACCCCCCCTTATTTTTCTTTTCTTCTTTTTCTTCAAGAAAAAAAGAGCCAATTCTACTAGACAAGTGGTTCAGAGCAATTTGAACAGCAAACAATACTAAGGCCAGACCTTGCATTTGCCATGAAAGAAGGAAACAGACTCTACATCAAGATAAGAAAAGCTTTGTAAGGAATAAAAAAGACAAGAAAGACAGTCCATCAGTTGCAAAAAATACATGGGTGTGAAAAAACTGAGAAGTCAGTAGGAGTATAGAACATCAGTTCCATTAGCAACTTAGCCACTCAAGAAAGCCTTAGACGAGTCAAAACAACTATCACCATTATTATTTGCTAAGAATAGACATTGTGCTTATTTCACTGACACATGGAATAATAATCATGATAAGAATAACAACAACCACTTTTTATAGAATGTTTTTTTATGTGTAGCTCTGAAAATACTTTGCAAACAAGCTCAGCATCTTCATCTCTGTTTCACAGAAGAAGCAAAGCAGATGTGCCAAGGGGAATTACTTGCCCAAGGTCAGAAAGCAAAGCAAGGAAATTGTTTTCTATGCTAAGCTAAAACATGCAAAGACTGAAAACAAAGTCTTTTGTTGCAGCTTTTCATTGTTTGTTTTGAGCATTAGTGTGCCACTGAAAGCATCTTATGTTCTGAGCTCAATACAACTAAGCTTCATGAAAAGTAAAGATTTGAAAGGCAAGGCAATGTGGCCTACAACAATGGAATTAAGTGACAAAGAGTTCCAGATACATAGGCACACCAGAGCAAGAGCACTATTGATTATGGGGGATGGTGGGCACATGCCACAATACTAAGACACTGTCAGGTACCTAATAGAGGGGGTGAATGAGGTAAATAAAAGCAGAGCTGTAGGTGGGAGCCAAAGTCTTTCTGGATAGCACAAAATGCCAGAAGACATGGTGAATGCTTTACAAGAAGTATTCAATAAAAGAGTAATCATTTCAGAAGGAAAATTACAGTCTTCAACTGAAGGAAAATCATGAAGTACTGAGGTAAGGTGGTGAAACCCAGAGCAACACATTTAAAAAGGGCTGAGGGCACAATTCTTATATAGTGAACATATGCACTGAGATATGCTAAAGCATTACTAGTGGAAATCATGGGGATAGCAAATAAGAGAAGCTATGGGCTTTCGCAAGGAACAGTAAAGGAATATGAGTAAAAGGGATGTAATCATGGCTTTGAAATCATGGAAAAGGATGTTAAATGTCAGATGGCAAGTGATGAGGCAGTGAGATTTGCAGTTGGGAAGTAATAAATCAATTTAGATATCAAGGAGGAGGATGCAGTTGCTGCAATGTGGGAGTAAGGGAAGAGAGCAAAAAGATACAGCAAGGAGGCCAATGACAGCGATACTGTAATAGCTGATGTGGTAGATAGCCAATGCACTGACAGTAAATGTTCCAGTTAAAAGGACACTGAAGATAATTCAAATTGGTGCATGTTACAGACAAAGCAGCAGCAGGGCTTGACAGCAGCATCAGTGAGTGAAGCAGTGAGTGAAGCAGTGAGTGAAGCAGTGAGTGAAGCAGTGAGTGAAGCAGTGAGTGAAGCAGTGAGTGAAGCAGTGAGTGAAGCAGTGAGTGAAGCAGTGAGTGAAGCAGTGAGTGAAGCAGTGAGTGAAGCAGTGAGTGAAGCAGTGAGTGAAGCAGTGAGTGAAGCAGTGAGTGAAGCAGTGAGTGAAGCAGTGAGTGAAGCAGTGAGTGAAGCAGTGAGTGAAGCAGTGAGTGAAGCAGTGAGTGAAGCGGAGAGAGAAGGCAAAACGTGCCTAAGCCTGAGAGTCTAGTTTTGCTCTCTTTCTCCAGGAATAATAATGGTGCAGTGTTCCTTTGGTGTCAATTGTAACCTTTTACTGAGATTACTTTGACTTTAACAGTTGCAAGAGATGCCAGGAAAAGAATGTAATGCAGCTTTGATTTTCTTTTGACTTTTTCCAATGTCATAGGAAAAGAAATTTGCATAAATCCAAAAATGGAAAATATATTTGAGTAGCAATAAACACTTAACCTTAATTGGAAGCAGCAGTTGTTCAAAACCATGCACGCCATGGTAAAACAGAATTGCCAGATTTAAAACCCACCTCTGACAATGAAGAGACACAATCCAACAAAAGGCATACCCAACCAACTCTCAGAAATCAGCTGACTCAAGTCCTATTTGGAATTAGAGGAAAAGCTTCCCTTTGCTTATAAATAGCATTTCAGAACTGTATCTCTCCATAACAAGCACAAAACCATGAAGGAAGTAAAAACCAATGATCTCAGCTTCCAAAACTGGAGTAGATGTAGTTTTCCACAGCCTGTATAGTGCAAGGAAGCAGCAGCATGTGCAGGAACACCATGTGGAGTGAAGCAGATGAACTGCTGAGTCTACTTGCTTGCTTTTCCCTCAAATGAAGTTACAATTTTCTTCCTATCTCTGTTAAAAACTTTTAATTGTTATTGGATCTAAGCACCAGTGCTCACTGAGTTACTTCAGATACCAGAAACTTCATCCCTTTATTGCAGTGTTCAATCACAGAATCACAGAATCACAGAATAGTAAGGGCTGGAAAGGACCTCAAGATCATCGAGTTCCAACCCTGTGGATGCAGCATTTCATAGAGTGATTGAAAATATTTTCTCCCCTTTCTCCAACTTTTTCATAAAAGGCACTGCCACAATAACTCCATACAACAAGAGTATTGACTCCACTACAGAATTCTGCCTTCTTGGTGCATTAACTCATTTCGCACTGATATCACAGCTCACAAGTTTCAAGTGAATTAGTCTGTCACTACTGGATGTGAATGAGGGGGGAACCAGACTTATTGTGAATACAGAGAGCTCCTGGCTGTGCATTACAAATAGTGTCATTCCCCTAAGCTTATTTTTTCTATGCAACATCACAGGAGAAGCACAAAACCCGGGGATGCTTGCTTCAGATGTCAAATGCCTCTGGGGCATCACACCTATGTGTTTAGCTCCAGTACTGAGTCCTGAACCCATGTGGAAAAAGGACCCACCATCATTTAGCTTACACAGCTCGCAGGGATGCCATGAAACTGACACTAAACCAGAGCACTAGCTACCCCCAGCTGATCTTCAGTACTACAGCTATCATGCTGTAGGAGAGCAAAGAGGCAAAATAGAGAAAAGAACTGACATAAATAGTATTCCTTTCATACAGGCATGTCTAATCCTTTATGATAGCAAGGAAGAATAGTTATTCCCATTTTACCAAAATATCTGAAGTATATAACATATAAAGCAGCACATCTGAAAAGCTGGGGTTACAAAACACAAGTGTCTTTTTCTGCTCAGCACTTAGGTAAGCAGTAAAAGGCTGGTCCATATATACATGTAAGTGGCATTCAAAATGCCTAAGTCTGCTGTTTGAATCCTGTGTTCACAATAGAAAAATGCTGAAGTTTCAAAATTGTTTCTTTGGGACTGTGTAAAGCACAATTTCCTTCATAACGTGAGCACTGCCAAGGGCATTGTAGCAATGCCTACACGTTCGTTCTGCGACTGGGCTGGTCTGATCAAAGAAAAGACAATGCTTTCCTTTCCCATTGCATCTCATTAGCGTGCTGCAAGAGATATTCCATGGAAAGAAGGAAGAAGGTCAGCTTTCAGATATTTAATTACAGCTGACTAGCTGCCAAGAGTAAATAATTTCAAAATGCACTGTAACGCATGAGTTTGCATAATTTTAGTACATTATTCCATTGTCTGTAAGTTTGCTTCTGCAGAACTTTTATGAAACAGGAGGCTTAAGCTTAGCAAATAGCCCTGATCTCATTTCACCAGTTTTGAAAGGTGTGAAGTTTTCTGACTTTTCCAAGAGCCGTGCCTGGTTTTCACCTATGAATTAGTGAGGAGAGTACACTTTGCCATTTCCCACATTTCATACAGTCAATTACTTCCCTTTGTTAGCAGGGGAATTTCAGACTGCTGTATACCAAGGCACTGTTAGTTAGCCTGTATTTTTCTCTCATTCTCCCCTCCTTGCTGCTTTTGATACTGCTAATTTTTAAGAGTCATGTAGTCAATACATCATAAATTTTATTTTGGCTTTTCTTCTTTTAGGAATTGGATGCATGCATGTTCTTATTTGGTATGTCTGCAGCACACATACACACAAACACGTATGTATACACAGAAGATATTACAAGGCTCTCCAACTTCTCCTTGTGCACAGCAATACCCCAGGACAAGCTGCATGGGCCAGATGCAAAAGACAGCTTTCATCGTTGAGAACATAGTCTCCATCATTTATGGAAGCTCCCTACATTTCTAAGCCTTTAAGTCATCCAACCACAGAAAAAGTCTAATGCCAGTGCTTCGCAAAGCTTCAATTAACACAGATGCATATTTAGTATTAGTGCAAAAGATGACCAAAAATGCAGTAATTTTGTCCCCACAATAGAAAATGAAAGCCTTTTCTAGCCTGAAATTGACATTTGAATTAATGCAGCTTTCACTCCTTACTATTTCTATGAAGGCAGATGAGCAATGTCAAATACCCCAGAATAAAATGATATGCACAGAAGTTTGAAGCACATATAAGGACTGTCAAATTACACTTTGCAAAACAAGAAATATAAGGGGATACAGAAAAGGGAGAGGAAAAAAAAAAAAAACAAAAAAACCCAAACAAACAAAAAAACCCCAACAAAACAAACCAACCCTGAATCCTCTTACTATCAGTATCAGTGCCATTTCTAGAGCCAAAACCAAACAGTGTTAAAATCCAGGCATGTTAAATAATGACCAGTAAGTAAGACCAGTATCTTCATACATCTCTAAGATTTGTAAACAATGAGACCTGGTGGATATTTAAAGCAAAACAAAAAAACCCCAACAACAGCAACATGAACTTCACACCAAAATGCACCAAGCCCTCAACTCAGTCTCTGTATGAAAAATAAGAACATGGTTCTGGAAATGCAGTAAAAATCCCAGCTTAAAGCAATTTTTCTACTAATTTGACAGCCTCAACAGCTTCTTCCAGTGGGAAACACTTTTTTTTCCCTATAACCTCATATTTTTCGGACTGGTTGGTGCCAGTCAGCACTTAAGGCATCCTAAGATTCTGAGATTTTGGTGGCAATTTAAAATTGTCATCATAACTCCATTAAATGCCTTGGGAATGCCTCCCAGGTCTCGCATCATTAACATGCCTTATCCCAGCTCCATTGTGAGAGGCCTTGTTTCCCCAAGACTTCCTTTCACTTCAAAGGAGATGCAGGTATAGGGCCTTGACCAGACCTATATGAAGGTCTTCCATCCTAGTATCCATTTTTGACAAAACGGGTACCTACCCTCCCCAGTGGAACAAACTTCAGCTGCAGTTTCACCATGGAACTTGTGTGTTAACTTCGCTTTTGATGTTTGCTATAATTAACTATATAGATATTCCTCAATCTATATTGTGATTTGCAGTAAAGTCCTCTATATGAACTTCCACAGAATAGCCTGCGAGCTCAGTTCCCTTGTATTTCCACGTATAGATTCTCGGGAAGGTGTTCAAGTCTATCACCAAAAGCCAGATCTGCATATTTCACTGGAGAACAACAATGTAATATATCATAAAAGCTCTTATGAGGTGGGTGGAAGTTCCAAAGGGCTGCAGACCTCAAGCCACCCTCATACATCACCTTTTCTAGGATCTGATTCAGCTGTTTCTCAAAGACAACACATGCTGTTCAGGCCATGGTTAGTTCTGCAATTCAATCCTCAATTGAATATATTCTACTGCCTCGTAATCAAATGCATACTGAGATGTCACTGTATCTCCTGTTTCTACCAGCTAAAGGACAGCCTTCTTCACATGCATATTTTTTATACCTGGGAATATATGACAGGAATAGCAACTCCTCTGGCTGCAGAATACCTAAACTTGCCCACTGCCTTCAGTTATTGTCTTTTTGCTGTTAATAGGAGCTGTCACAGGCTCAGGGATTCACACTAGCACACCCTGCTGCAGAGCTAGGGACTACTGTTATTTGTAAAGTTTTTTCTCCTTTCATGAAGGAAGACTATAGCACATAATACTGTTTCAGCAGACCAATACCACTGTTTTATTTTTAATAGGTACAACTGCAAAGGGAACTGTTAACAGTACTGTTGTTACAAAAAACAGATTAGACAAAACAATACACTTTATAGAGAATGCTTTTTATGTGAAGAATGATAAAATTAGCAGGGCAACTGTTTCAAAGTACTGGCTATGACCACTTTCCTGTAGCTGAAATAAAGAGGATTAGCAATTCTGCAAGTCAGAAGCCTGACTACTTCAAGTGAGGGGATTTTTAAATAGTACAGCCTTATGATGTTAAGTAAGCCTGGACAAACTAGACCACAGAAACCTTTACATAAAGACAGTCAGCCTGGCAGTGTGAGGGCAGACATCTGTGAGTAGAGAGGAACTGCCGGGCCAGCAAAGTTCTGGCTGACTTTGCCTCTAGTTACAGATAGCCACACCTCCTTCCACATTCACTTAAAACGCCAGCCAAGGGGTACTCTACCTTTCTAGATTTACACCCCATAATTTCCATCTACAATATCACTTGGTTTTCCAAGCTGATATGAACAGGAAGGAGTCACTGTCAGATACACTATAAATTATTGCAATTTAAACAAACTAAAGACCAAGTCTTACAAACTAAACTAACACACACCAAAGTAATATAAATTACAGGGGAAAAAAATCCAACTAGTCCAATGCAGACTGTAGTACTGTGTTTACTTTGCATGACATGCATCTACGCTGTAAAAGAATATTAAAAGAAGGAATATGACAGTTGATGAATTTTATGAAAATTATGAATTTTACCAATTCAGGTCAATCAGTACAGATGTATTTAAGTCTATATGACAGGAGGTGGAATTGAATATAAATCCTTGACTTCATCTTTTCAGAAAATCCGTCACTACCACTAGAGTTGTTCCAGCAGGATGGGTAACACCCCAGCATAAACAGGCTGCAGCAGGATTTTAACTATCATAGAATCATAGAATAGTTAGGGTTGGAAAGGACCTTAAGATCATCTAGTTCCAACCCCCCTGCCATGGGCAGGGACACCTCCCATTAAACCATGCCACCCAAGGCTCTGCCCAACCCGGACTTGAACACCGCCAGCAATTCACAACTTCCCTGAGCAACCCATTCCAGGGCCTCACCATGCTTACAGTAAAGAATTTCTTCCTCATATCCAATCTAAACTTCCCCTGTTTAAGTTTGAACCCATACAGTGTTTTAAAAGACCTAAGACAGTACCTCTACATAACTCTTACCAGCAGTTGTCTCTGCAAGCAAAGGTCACCAGTTTTTCATCCAGAAGGCTGCTGATGTCTTCAAATTCCAGAATTAAATTGGTTCACGTAAATCTGGGCTCTTCACCCACTTGCTCAACCACAGTGCTAAATTACTTTTCCTTTATGGGATATAGCCCTTGCAGCCCAAATGCAGGTGTTCCTTGAGGGCCTGCAGTACCAGGAAATTATTCTTTTTTCATTAATTTTAAGCCACTCTTACTTGGAAAGACCTATCACTCGTAGCAATGCCTATACACATCATCAACACACAAGTGATTAAGGCGATCATTCAGGATGTGGAGGATTTAGACCTAGTTTAATTCTTTACATAACACCATCACTGCATATGCCCTAGTTCAAGGGAGACAGTTGCTACTTGGACATTAAAATGCTGGGTGGTGAAGCTCCAGAATGCCTCTCAGACCATTTCACTTTGCATAGGCTGTCAAACACGTAATTGAACAAGGACTGTAACCCAGGGGTCCAGCAGCCTACGACTCTCACATCAAACACTCTGTCCTTATAGAAAAGTGATTATCAAGAGATACAAGTTCAACTCTTTCGTGGCAAAAAAAAAAATTGTGCTCCTATACCCTGACTGTGTGCACGAATCCCTCAGCTATCATTTAAAAGAAGAAAATATCCTTCCTTAGGAATTCTGTGACTCTAGACTTTCACCTCCCTTCCTGTTTCTAACAAAAAACTTCACAAAAACGATTTTGCTGCAGGTGGAATAGATATTTCTTGTCTACCGGAATAAAGCTTTTCTCTTATTTTATTCTTTTAATCTCTTTTCAGCAGCCAAACCAAGAAGTCTAATTGCATGCAGGCATGAAATCCCACATCATCCAAGCTGTCTTTAGTATACTGCTGAGAAGATATATCGAATACATATCCAGGAAGTATTTTAAAGGAAAGGAATTACAATTGACTTGCTCCACTTAATACTAAGGCACTCAAGTAAGCTAGAGTAAATGCACATTGTTACCATTGTAATTCATGTATTTAATCTTATCCTGGGGTGACCTGTGAGAACAGTAAGGTAACTTATCCCCTGTACTGCAGATGATCACAGAGCATTTGACAAATCAAAAATTTACACTCGATCCTAGTACCCAATAATACACACTCTGTGCCATAGTCTCATAATCTTCTTTTTGAATGTAAAGGAGATGTCCCTCTGAAATCGATGCACAAAAGTCCCTGATACAGAATCTTCAGATCCAATAAAACAAAGAATCATATGATGATACTTCATATACATTTTGAAAGACAAATGTGCAATATTTGATTTAATTTACAGGAGAAAACCATAGAAAAACAAAATAAGTACATGGCAGGATTTGATGTTTAACAAATATTTTGCCATTTTTTAGATTGCCAGAGAGAGTAGTACTTATGAGGAATTGCCTAGAGACCTCGCTTCTTTATATTATTCAAATTTTAAAAACCAATCAAATAAACCAAGCCAACCAACCACAGAATCATAGAATAGTTAGGGTTGGAAAGGACCTTAAGATCATCTAGTCCCAACCCCCCTGCCATGGGAGGGACACCTCACACTAAACCATGCCATCCAAGGCTCTGTCCAGCCTGGCCTTGAACACTGCCAGGGACGGAGCATTCACAACTTCCTTGGGCAAGCCATGCCAGTGCCTCACCACCCTCACAGTAAAGAACTTCTACCTTACATCTAATCTAAACTTCCCATGGTTAAGTTTGAACCCGTTACCCCTTGTCCTATCAATACAGTCCCTAATGAAGAGTCCCTCCCCAGCATCCCTATAGGACCCCTTCAGGTACTGGAAGGCTGCTATGAGGTCTCCACGCAGCCTTCTCTTCTCCAGGCTGAACAGCCCCAACTTTCTCATCCTGTCTTCATACGGGAGGTGCTCCAGGCCCTGATCATCCTCGTGGCCCTCCTCTGGACTTATTCCAACAGTTCCATGTCCTTTTTATGTTGAGGACACCAGAACTGTACACAATACTCCAAGTGAGGTCTCAAGAGAGCAGAGTAGAGGGCAGGATCACCCTCCTCGACCTGCTGGTCACGGTCCTTTTGATGCAGCCCAGAATACAGTTGGCTTTCTGGGCTGCGAGCACACACTGCCGGCTTATGTTAAGTTTCTCATTGACCAACACCCCCAAGTCCTTCTCTGTGGGGCTGCTCTCAATCTCTTCCCTGCCCAACCTGTAGCTGTGCCTGGGATTTCTCCCACCCAGGTGTAGGACCTTGCACTTGGCATGGTTAAACTTCATCAGGTTGGTATCTGCCCACCTTACAAGCTTGTCAAGGTCCCTCTGGATGGCATTCCTCCCCTCCAGCACATCAACAGAACCACACAGCTTGGTGTCATCGGCAAGCTTGCTGAAGGCTCACTTAATCCCACTGCCCATGTCACTGACAAAGATGTTGAACAAGACCGGTCCCTACACTGATCCCTGAGGGACACCACTTGTTACTGGTCTCCAGCTGGACATTGAGCCATTGACTACAACTCTTTGCGTGCAGCCAATCAAAACAGAACCAAAACCAGCCCAACTAAAAGCATGCAAGGCAAAGAGGAAATGCAAACAAGACAGTAAAATTATAGAATTACAGACTCACAGAATGGTCAGGGTTGGAAAGGACCTTAAGACCATCTAGTTCTAACCCCCCTGCCATGGGCAGGAACACCTCCCACTAGACGAGGCTGCCCAAGGCTCTGTCCAAGCTGGTGTTGAACACTGCCAGAAATGGAGTATTCACAAATTCCTTGGGCAGCCTGTTCCAGTGCCTTACCACTCCCATAGCCAAAAATGAAACTAAATCCATATAATGCTTCAAAGTATAATGTGTTAGCTTCAAACCCTTCAAACCTTTTGCTCCCATCCGAAAGACTCGCTTATAGAAACACTGCTCACCATATTAAAAAAAAAATACAAATATGAAAAGCCTTATTTTTAGACACTTAGAAGAATCAGCCCTGTACTTCCTTTAACTCTGCTTTGCTTTTATTCTTTGCGAAATTGAAATTTCTTGGTTTTATGAGACAGATGAAGTTTATGAGGCAGATGAACTTTTAAAAGCAGGGAACACAAATAAGCACACATGGCTTTATTCATGAGGCGGTGGTAACAAATACTGAACTTAGAGTTACATGGGAAACTATTTACCTCATCCACATATTTTGATATTTCTGTAATCTCTACTGCTTTGCATCTGAACAAATCCAATACATCTAAAAGCTTTGCTGTTAAAAACAATTAAACCACAAAAATCATAGTGACCTGCCTTGAAAACTTGTCTATATTTACTGAAAGAGTGCAGGTGAAAAAGAGCAAAAGTTCAAAGGATTGGTAAGTATTTATCTTTATAAACTAAAAATTCTGCAACAGTAAAGACTGAAGCAAGGTTGTCCCACAATAAGCTAGAAATAATGTTCATGGCACTCATGTGGGATAAGGGGAAACCAAATGTTACAGATGATCTAAAAATCATTGAAAACAAAAATAAGAAGGCAAATATTCTACACCCTGTCAACATGTTAACATCTCTGGTTACTCTGGGGCAAAAAAAAAAAAAAAAAAAATCCATTTTACTCCTACATGAATATTTCCAAATAAGTTCTGCTACAGCATGCGCAATAGCTCCATCTTTACGTACAATGGAAAAAAAGCGTCAGTGTAATTCCCATTAGCAATAATGAATTGGTTCTGATTAGAAAAACTAGGTCAAATTCAAAGCTAGTATAAGCAAATGGAAATCCATGCTGTTATGGAATTGTTTTTAAAATAATCCACTATGATTTATTTGCCCTCTATTTCTTTTCCTGGGGGAAAGTTGCCTTATCCCATAACACTTCCTAGAAAGATAAGAGAACTACTAAACCCACCTGACAGTACTGCTCTGTATTGAGATGTACTGTTCAGGACTCTGAGGTTAAGAAAAGCACTATGTAACATCAGAAGAATGATATTAGATTGCTGGTGGTAACATCGCTTCTAAACCTGACAGAGAGGTTTCGCAGCTCCTGGCTATCCCTCAGGAAGCAGGGGATACCATCAGAGATGCTTTCCTCTTTACCTACCACACACAGGTCGTTTCAGGTTGCTGAGTCACTGGCTAGGATCTAAGCCATCAGATCATCCTTAAAACATCACATTTAATTACAATTTTCTTTTTCCCTTACTTTATTTGTCATCCTTCTTTCATCAAATGAAAGAATGGATATCTTACCTCAGAATGGCATCTTTCTTCACTGCTGCCAAAATTAACCCTAGCACAAGGGATATTTATGTTTCTAAGTGGCTCGGGCATGTCCCCAGCCTGAATGCAGTTATATTTTATATATATATTTAAACAAAAAAAAACCAAAACAAAACCCACCTTACAAGAAGAAGAGTTTTGTGTTTGGTTTTTTTTTTGTCATAGTTTATGATTGCAAGGTACTGTCACACTTTTTGCTTCACACTCTCTCTAGCAGATTTATGAAGAGTAGACATCCATGCGTCTAAACAACTTCAGCAGGTTAAAAGAAACATAGATGAGAAAAAAGTGGAGTGGGGAAGAAAATGTTTATTTTCTTCCACCCCCCTTCAGCCCTTGTAGAGAGGTTTTGGAGGAATCAATATTCTCAGATTTGTAAGAAAAGCAAGCGGGGGGTCCGAATTTCATCACCTTTATAGAAGCAGACTTCCTGTTAGCTCCACCAAAGAAATGTCAGATCACAATGACAGCCCCCATCAGCAGCTACCCGAGAGCCATCACATTGACTAAATAGCCTGGAAAAAGGGAAGTGCATGAGTCATCAGCTGGAAAGTGTTAAGAAGCTGTCAAAAAAAACCCCACAAAAACCAAACACTAAACACATACACAGGATACTATGTTGTTTTTAGCCAGAACTGAACATAGAAATAGGTCTTCTAGTTATAAATTATTTTTGGTGCTACAGAGCAGCGATGTGCAAAGGTGATCTCACTTGATAACAGCCCCCTGCAGAGCAAACACACACAGTAACTACTCTTGCAAGCTCACTGGCTGTGGGGTGATTGGCTGTGATGTGCCAAGTTCAGCTTCTAGAGCAAAATCTTCTCTGTGGGAAACTGACTGATGTTTGACCACAAGTACTACAGGAGCATTATCAGAGGGAAAGCAAAAGTGGAGGCATTTCATCCCTTCAAAAAGAAATCAGAAAACTGCATTGATTTTTAGCTTATTTTTTAAAATGAGGGTGAAAAAAGAAACAAACAAAAAAAAAATCATGTAAATGTGTATTAGTTATGAATGCTGTCCTGGCTAATCTGGGCAAAACCCACAAAAAACAGCAACTTGTGAGAATGATTGTTGGCCTGAGCACAGGCCAATCAATCCATTATGATTTAAATGCAAGTTGCTGTGTTAGAGGCATTAGTTTCCCACTACATCACATTTGACAATTTAATGGGAGAAGAGAAAAAAGGGAAAAAAAGAAAAAAAATAAAATAAAAAGGCATTGGAACCAGACACCTCAAGACTGGGGCTCACCAATGACTCACAGATGTCAGAGACAACCTTGCTCATCAGATGCAATGATTTGTCAACATGCCTTATATTTACAGCACAGGTGAAATGTGCACTTTTCAGAGCAAGTGATTTCCTAGGAGAAGGGGCATCTAGATTATACACTCTCATAACATCTAGCATGGAAGAAATTAAATTAAAAACCTGCTGCCAAGCCAAGGTGTGCTAACTCTCATCAGAACACAATTTTCTAACAGCACAACACACCCACCATGATGTGAAATATGTAATAGACTCCTTGACAGAACTACAAATATTTTTCTTTTATATAGAGAATTTGGGAATGGGGGAGGGGAATTGACAGGAATATAACTGAGTAAACACATATATTATCCCAAAACTTCACTAAAATCAATGAACAGAAAGAAACGTCCACATGCCCAAAAGAAGATGGCAGTATATCTGCATTCATTAACAGCCAGCTCATGGCTTGCCAACTACCTGAACTTTTTCCAAATGCTTTAGAGCGAGCTCAAATTTGACTGTGGTCCATTTTGGCCACAAATTTAAAAGTATGTCCTTCCGTTGTTCATATATATTGCAATCATTTTGCGAGTGCTAAAGCTAGGCATTACAATCACAACATGCATTACACAAGCATTTATGTGCTCTATTTGGTTATTTTTATCACATTCATGCATGCAAGCATACATCTCAAATCATTCAGACCACATCAATTTAAATTCATTTAAAGCCTAGAAAACATCTATGCTCACTACAGAAATTAATACAAGATTCCTTATTCAGGAATGGGAAACATTTCCTTAAATGCCTTATTTATAAGGCAGTCTGTGTTTATTCTTTAGCTTATCTGGCAGTCAAATTAGTTTAGTATTTTCCTGTACAACTTTGATTTAGGTGGAAAATACAGGGAAAAAAATTAGATTATTTTCATGAGACTATCTGGTACTCCATGGAAATTTGCACAGCTGAGCTCATTTCCTGACACAGCAGCTTCCCAGTATACTTCCAATACCTAAAAGGGGCCTACAAGAAATCTGAAGAGGGACTTTTTACAAGGGCATGTAGTGACAAGACAAGGGGGAATGGCTTCAAACTGAAAAAAGGTAAATTTAGACTAGATATTAGGAAGAAATTCTTCACTGTGAGGGTGCTGAGGCCCTGGCACGGGTTGCCCAGAGCAGCTGTGGCTGCCCTACCCCTGGCAGTGTTAAGGGCCAGGCTGGACAGGGCTTGGGGCAACCTGGTCTAGTGGAAGGTGTCCCTGCCCATGGCAGTGGGGTTGGAACTGGATGATCTTTAAGGTCCCTTCCAACCCAAACCATTCTATGATTCCGTGATTCCTAGAATGAAAAATGACAGTAAACTAAAAAGACAGAACCAGAAAGATATTTGTTGGCTTTTTAACATGGACAACTTCTTACTAATTTTCTTCTTGGATTGATGAAAGTTGTATTGCCAGGATCCACCACTCCGCATGCTTTGTGTGGTGCAGGTGAGAGGAACTGTATCTAAAAATACATACATAGTCCCATTATTTAATTTAGCAAATACAACGCAGAAAATAAAGTCCTAAACTCTTACTTGTTCGTCAATATCCTCTGATGAACATGAAGAAGAACAAGTATCATTCATAGTGCAAACCGCTATTTTCAGGCTGGCCTGTTATAATGGTTGTACTAGAACAGTTTTCCAATAATGTAACTGCTCTAATATTGTTGGCATACTCTTAAAAGACAATCAAAAATTACATTTGCTAATGGGTGCGTGTGACAAGTTACTATCAGCAGGGGCTGCAGGGCAGCCCCTGTGAGGAGCAGCAGGACACAGCCAGTTCCAGCCACCCATCACAGGGCACAGCTGGGACCCGCAGCCAAGGTAGCAGTGCTGCAGGGAAAATGTGTTTAAGAGCGAGCAGAAAACATGGGAGAGAGGAGGGAGCGTGGAGAGGAGGAGGTGGTGAGGAAATCAGCAGAGAAGATGAAGGTTGGAGTAGGAGGGTTAGAAGTTGCTCCATGGCAGAGCAGACATTCCTGAGGGACTGTGGCCCATGCATGCACACAAGGTGAACACCTGATACCTGAAGGGATCAGACTGGGGACACAGTGGTCCCCATATATGGGCATATTTGTAGCCTGCTTCCTTATAGCATCAGTTTTAAGCAGCACAGTAGTGGTAAACATTCATTTTCATCACGTATATTGTTACAAATCTCACTTAAACATGATGCTGACATTTCCTAGTAGAAATGCTTAGCTCTCCACAGATCTCTTCCACATCAGTAATGAGTTTCAGCAGTGATAAATGATACCCTCTCCAGTGTTTTCTCACTCATCTTCTCAATACCCATTTTCCTCAGTATTCCCTGCTGAGTACCCTTTAAAAGTCTGAATCATCTTTAGACATAATAGACAAGCTAGTGGTTCAACAAAGAAATATTAAAACTTGCAGGATCAAAACTTGAAATACTAATGGAGGAGGGCAAGAAGCATTCAATAGGTGGGATGACTACACCAAATCAAGTTATTTTAAAAGCTCAGATTGTTTAGTGTTGAAAACAGAGGCTGATTCAAACCCTAACCCATTTTTGAAAGAAAGAATTTCTAGAGATGTACCATTTTACTTTATAACTGCCTGTTAAAAGACAAGTATCTCCCCATAGAAAGCTATATATTTTGTTTTGCTTTGTTCAGTCCTTATATGTACCTCTTTTCAGGTATGAGGATTTAATATTAGGAACCTGTTCTTCATATTTATACACGCCTCATTCTAACATCTGATATCAAAAAGCATCACTTTAAATTTTGAAACATGATAGTAATTTCAAAGCTTCCAAATACTCTGAGAACTGTATTTGTGTACTTTTACCTAAAGGTTAGATGCATGTTTATTTGTTATCCTAAGTCTCCTTTGCCATACATAATTCCAAAGAATATTTCCACCAGCTGGCAAATAAGCTTAAAAACATGCTGCAGTTTATCAGACATGATGATTATCTGTTAACCATGATCACTTAACCAAACAGCCACAACTGCTATGCACAGCTTGCTATCTAAAACCAGCTCCTTCTAATGGAGAGCACTTACCAAATACAGAGCACGCCAGAAACACAGACAAGACCATAAACAGCATCCATGGACACATTTCTCTCAACTTGGAGCAAAATATGGGCACAAAACCCCAAATTTCCCTGCTTTTGTGTACGAATATTCACAGGCTCCCTCACTGCTTGAGTTACTCAATTCTCCACATGTATTTGGTTCAGACTGAGAAATGTCTTACTTCCCTGGTGTCACTTTGGTTTAGTCCATGTCATACAAAGCCACAACAATAACTGCAATCTGGAAAGTATTTGGCTAGAGAGAGATTTGATAAGACAAAGGTAGAAAGAAGCAGAAACTGGACAACAAAACTGTTTAGAGTCAGATTTCTGTATCTGGACATGACAAATCCTACAGCAGTTCAGTAATAATCAGTGTATTAACTATCTGTATTATTATATACTATTGCAATGTTTTACCATTTTTTAACTTGGTGTTCTTAGTGATTTCATGCAAACATATCCAATTGTCATGAAAAATGCAATTTTTCATGACTGGGCTGCAGAGCTTGGAAGATGATAAAGATTCATAGAGGAAACTTCTCCTGAAGGCAATGGCTAAGCTCAGCTCCTTCATAAATCCTATTCTTATCAACAGCCCCCCTTTTCTTGGAAAGCAAGGGGCTGTGTGCTTACTGTCAGACTCCTACAATGTTTTATTTTATTAGAAGGAATGCAAAAAAGTTCACAATCACCTACTCCAAACTACGTGTGAAAGACCAAATTCTGAATTTTGTTTCAGTAACATCAGAAATTTGAATGAGTTGTACATAAATTATTAAGGCTGGAAGACTTCTGTAAACTGCCATTCCTTTTCAATTTCAGTGGCATCCTCTTCTTCTTTACCTTGGTGTGATAAATGCATACACATTATACACACATAAACACGTCGTACACACTTGACATGTACTTATCACATAGAAGTCCCCAACAACCGATAAAAGTAATGCAAGACACAATAAAACAAACTAAAAAGCCAGGGTGACATGCATTATCAGAGCAGACTTATGAAAAGTAGGGTCAGGTTTAAAAAAACCAAGATGTTTTACCATAATGTAAATCCTTAAGTACAGTTTCAGAATTATTTTTTTAACACTGAAGCACAGTAGCACACCCTATAATGAAGAAATCTTCCACTTTTCACATGGTATAAAATTATGAAATGTAAGTTGTTCATGGCCATGCTAGCAATCCTTCCAATACCTCTGGAAACAGTAATTCACTCATTAAAAGATTTTTAAATTTTACCATAATTTTTCATCTGTTTCTTCCCCTCCCCCACCTTACACTTTTTTAATTGAAGTTTCTGAAAAGTACTGATTGAGGTCTTTTATCCTTTTATTGCTTTTTTAATTCTTTACCTCAGTCCTTTCACACTCCTCCTTAATCATGAATGCAAATAAAATTCACAGTGCAATCAGCAGCTGCCTAAGGAGAGCACCGAGCTCTGTTGCCATGGGAACAGTCGAGTCAGTCCTTGACCAAAGGAAGACTCAGATACCTTTTTGCCTTATTCCCTTCACTGTCCCTCACCTCCTTCAGTTTCAAACCATACATGTTTCCCTGGAACATAAGACATCTCACAAGAAATATTCTCAACTGATCTAACAACAAATGGTCACCAACATGAAGGTCTTTTACACACAAAATCAACCACCAGCAGCAGCGGCTTATGTGCATGTCCTCCATGCTGAGCATCATCCCATAGGTCATAGGTACCAGACAAGGGTCCTGATTACCAGAGCCAACCACTCACCCATACTCTGTATCTCTACAACGGCACTTCCTCAGTCAGAAGTGCTACAATTTTTTCACTTCAACATCTAGAAAAATTGCATTATTGCCTTCCTACTAAATGTCTCTAGAAAGGTCTGAATGACTTAAACTTGAAGGTCCAAAGACAGAGAAATTTTCTGATACAAACAGGAAAATTCACATGAAGTCATGTCTCCTTTCTATTCTGTGAGTTTGTCTGTAAAATTGTATCATCAACTACATCAACGGTGCCCATCACATTTTAGAAGCACCTAGCAACTAATGATGCTGCCAAAGTTACGAAGAGCTAGAATTTAGTCCAGTTATTAACAAGAGATGAAACCAAACAGTCGTTCTGCAACATTATAGCACAAACATTTTTAATTTGAGAGAGATGCTTTCAACTACCTTTATCTTGGTGTTACTTTATGGAAATAGACGTGCACAGTATAGCAAAACTGCACAGACAGGGCAATAGCACTGTTCCCACAGGTCTGAGGGTGCCCTCATGAGAGAGGCTGATCCTGGCTGGATATCAGGTATGAATCAAAGCCGCTCTATCACTCTCTTTCTGAGCTGGACAGGGGAGAGAAAAATATAATGAAACACTCATGGGTTGGATAAGGACAGGAAATGATCATTCACCAATTACCCTCATGGGCAAAACAGGCTCAGTGAAATTAATTTAATTTATTACCAGTCAAATCAGAGTAGAATAATGAGAAATAAAACCAAATAGCAAAACCACCTTCTCCCCACCTCTCCATTCTTCCCAGGCTTATCTTCATTCATGAATTCTCTACCTCCTCACTTTCAGCAATACAAGAGAATGGTAAATGGGGGCTGTGGTCAGTTCATCACACGTTGTCTCTGCTGCCCCTTCCTCCTCAGGAGGAGACTCTTCACCCTCTTCCCCTGCTCCAGTGTGGGTTCCCTCCCACAGGAATCAGTCCTCCATGAACTTCTCCAATGTGAGTCCTTCCCATGGGATGCATTTCTTCACGAACTGCTCCAGTGTGGGTCCCTTCCATGAGGTGCAGCCCTTCAGGAACAGATAGCTCCAGCACGGGTCCCCCACAGAGTCACAAGTCCTGCCAGCAAACCAGCATGGGCTCCTCTCTCCATGGGGACACGGATCATGCCAGAAGCCTGCTCCAGCACAGGCTTCCCACTGGGTCATAACCTCCTTTGGGCATCTCAAGCTCCAGTCTGGGGTCCTTCATGGGCTGCAGAAGGACAGCCTGCCTCACCAGTATGCACCACAGGCTGCAGGGAAATCTGCCTCAGCACCTGGAGCACTTCTCCCCTCCTTCTGCAGTGACCCTGATGCCCTGCAGTGCTGTTCCTTGCTGTTGCACTCCTCCCTCTGTCAGCAGTTTTTTCTGTACAGTAACCTTTTTTTCCCTTTCTGAAATATGTTATCCTAGAGGCTCTACCACTGTCACTGATGGGCTCAGCCTTGGCCAGTGGCGGGTCCATCTTCAAGGAAGAAATTCTTTACTGTAAGGGTGGTGAGGCACTGGAATGGGTTGCCCAGGGAAGTTGTGCATGTTCCACTGCTGGTGGTGTTCAAGGCCAGATTGGACAGAGCCTTGGGTGGCATGGTTTAGTGGGAGGTGTCCCTGCCTGTGGCAGGGGGGTTGGAACTAGATGGTCTTAAGGTCCTTTCCAACCCTAACTATTCTATGATTCTATGATCTGGCTGGAACCGGCTCTATTGGACATGAGGAAGCTTCTAGTAGCTTCTTACTGAAGCCACCCCTGTAGCTCCCCCCCTTACCAAAACCTTGCCATACAAACTTAATACACCTCAACACCCAGATAATCTGCTTATTAGATTTTTCTTAATAAAGAGCCACAGCTTTCAGTGGTGCTGCCAAACTATTAACATATTCAAATAAACATAGAATCATAGAATCATAGAATAGTAAGGGTTGGAAAGGACCTCAAGATCATCGAGTTCCAACCCCCCTGCCATGGGCAGGGACACCTCCCACTAAACCATGCCATCCAAGGCTATGTCCAACCCCACCTTGAACGCCGCCAGGGATGAAGCATTCACAACTTCCCTGGGCAACCCATTCCAGGGCCCCACCACCCTCACAGTAAAGAATTTCTTCCTCAGATCCAATCTAAACCTCCCCTGTTTAAGTTTAAACCCATTACCCCTTGTCCTCTCACCACAGTCCCTAATGAAGAGTCCCTCCCCAGCATCCCTATAGGCCCCCTTCAGGTATTGGAAGGCTGCTATGAGGTCTCCACGCAGCCTTCTCTTCTCCAGGCTGAACAGCCCCAAAACATACATCACATTGAGTATTTTTATGATTTCCAGGACAACTCTTCTAACATCCTTCACTTCCACCTGCTCACTGATTTGTTGAAGTTTCTGTCATATTTCTATTTACAGGGTAAATAGCTTAGCCCACTGTTTCCATTAAAGGGGGGGGAAATGACATTGGATTGTTCTGAAAATACCCAAAGAGGGCTGGTTAAACTGCAAATCTAAACTGCAGTTTAGATAAACTAAAAAAGACCTGAAGAAGTGGAAGTACCTCGTAATTATGACCACTTTTGTCTTATTCCTACATGCTTCATGACAGCTGGAGCTTCTGCCCAGCATTTGATAAATGATGGACTCTTCTGTGTTTTTTGATAAGTGCACTTGGACTCAACAAACTATAAATATGCCTCAGTCATTCAGCACTAATTAAATTTCTCAATAAATATATAAGAAACCCTATAATCTTACAAACACAGAGTCCTCAGGAGGCAGCTATTTTCCTAAGTGAGGCAACTGGATATTTAAAAAACTTACAGATACATATATACACACGCACGTATGCATATATACATATACACACATTCAAGAAAGTAAATAAAACCAAAAGAATAAATACAAAAATAATCCTTTATTTCCTTTAACCTTTATCTGGAAACTACATTAAATAGCCAAAATCTAAAATCTCATGCTTATTTAAGACTTGGTTAATCGCACTTTTACTCTTTGGCATTTGCTTAATGCATCTTCATTAAGTGAAATTCTTTGTTAAAATGTCCCAGTTAGGCCACAGTCATCTCCAGCCACTCTCATTATGCCAAATCAGTCTCATCAGAGATGTCCCACTGACGTCCCAACTCTAATAAGTCTGGTTCTAACGAAACAAAAGTAAATCACAAAGGATGCCACTGCACACATTTGGGAGAAGGCAAAACTGAAATACACGACATTGCCCTGCTGAGTGAATTGCACTCTATGATATTCCCGATTACATATTTGGAATACAGACAGATCCAGCTTGCTCCCTTCCTTTGAAATTTGATTAGACAATTAACCGTATATGACTACTTTCCTATAATATCATTATTCCTCTTTCAATCATTTGAGAGCTGAGTACAGCACAAAGCATACTTGCAAAGATGACAAAAAGGCAAGTTCTTGAACAGAACAGTGTGCTTCCTAACACTTCGTATAATAAACTGTGTCATAAGAAGAAACTAGGAGGCCCTTAGGTATAACAAATGTTTTATATTCCAAGTGCTGGTTAAACATCGGCTACATAAAGCCTATGAAGCATAGTACGAGGTCTTTGTTGTGGTTATACAGTATTTTTTTGCTGGCAATTGCAAATTCAGTTTTGCTTTTTGAAACATCCACAGCAGCAAGAAATCTTCAAGAGTTTATCTTGAATGTTTACCTTATTTTCAGCGCAGAAGGCAACAAAGAAATAGGCACCAAAAGAACGGAATCAAAATAGGAGATGATAGACAGAAAATTAGAAAAGCAATCTTAGAAGAAACTGCTTTGATACCCTATCAAAATGACACTTGTTTTGGCACTGTGTCTTCCTGGCTTTATGCCAGATGCTTACTCCAAAAAAAAAAATATCATGCATTGGTATAAAACTTGATGTAAACGTGAGCAAAAAACCATAATATAATCTAGCAGATTCATCTAACATTGCAATCTTTTGTAGACAGCCATTGCCTTATACAGATACTAAAATATAAAGAAAATTATTTAAAGGGAATTACTATAATGGGTAATGAGGGGGGAAAAAGAGTAAGAGGGAATTATAAAGTATATCTTCAATCTGAATTTCTTTGGGTATGGTTCTCCAATGAAGGAAGCACAGAATATCATTAGTATAAAGACCTCCATGAGGTGATCAGGTGTCCTGTTTTCTGGCAGAACTGAGGAAGATGAGGAAGAAGGGGAAACAGGTTGAAAATGCATTTTACTTTCCAGTTTTTGCTAAAAACAAAACAAACCAGTAATGCACAAATCTCTCTACACATATTTGGTTTTTTGAGGCAGGTCTAAAGCAGTTCAAACTCTTAATAATAATAATAATTCACCTGTCTGAGAACAAATAGTAATCACAAAACTAATGGAGTCACTCTGCCCTTGCCTTACAACTTACAATTCTTTTCTATCTATACAGAACATTGACCATGATAAAACGTGATGTCTGTATCTACCATTATGCCAACACTGCCTCTGCAGGGCTTATGAGCTCTTTTTCTCTCTTACTGTTTACAGCGTTGTATGTTTGTAATTCATACCCTTTAATTACACTAATATATTTTATCCAAAGGTTGCTATTATTACTGTTGTTTTTTTACTCTCGCTCCAGCTTAATACATTCTTTCGAAACCAAACCCAGATGCTCATGTCTCCTTCCTAGGTATGAAATTTTAAATCAGGTTTTCCTGCAGTTACTTGCAAGACTGTTAGCACCATACATTTTATGCTCTTGTAAGCATGACATGTAGTGCACACCCAGCTCTTACAATGTCTTTTACCATTCTGTTGCTGTATATTCTCTAAAACCAGCCTTGTGGGACCACAGAGAATTTACCCACACTAAAAGAAAGCTGTAGATAATCACATCACGCACTGCCTTCTGAAAAATACCTGAAGCTTCAATTGGATAATAATGACTAGCGATTCACTCATTCCCTTTGTACGCAATACCTAGAAACTGAACCCCTTATAGTGTTTTGCATTCTGATCCTATTGGTTTGAGACACAGACAAGCACCTGAGTTGTTTCATGATCTATTAAAATGAGGCAAAACTACTACTGTTTTCCTTTGAAGCAATGAAGTCTCAAGACTTAACTCCATCAAGAAGACTCACATGTCAGCTACTGATGTAGGAGCTAAACTTTAAAAAACTTAAATTCTATGTGTAGAATAATTTCCCTTTTGTTTTTTACTTGCACAAACCAGATGTAAAAGATGTATCATTTACTTCTATTGAGTATTTTCTCGTATTCTGAAAACTTCAAATCAATACGTGGGGCTGCTTTTAGAACAAATCCATGTCTTTAGTTTCTACTAGTGCTGCGTTATGGCATATTTCCCCTAGAACTGTCTCAAAACTACTTAATATTACAGAATCACAGAATTGTTAGGGTTGGAAGGAAACTCTGGAAATCATCTAGTCCAGCCCCCAATGCACATACACAAAATGTATACCCATGATTTTCTTTCTGTGCATTGGGATAGCAAATAGAGAAAAATTATTCTGTACTTCTTTAAAAAAAATATTTTTAGGTTTAACTACATTGTGCCCTTTTCAGGTAGCTTCAGCTCATTCAAATCTCACAAGATTATTTATTCCAGTTCAGTGTTTTTAAAAGAACCCTTCATTTTCCTCTGTAAAACCCGATCAGGAAAATTCTCCATCTTGCACCAGAACATCAGGCAGGCTGTGAAGAAAATACACCCCTCAAAATGAAGTCAGAATGTAATAGTAATTACTATAAATGCTTTTTAGTACACATTTGCATGAGTAAGATGTTAAAAGTCATCTCACCATTAATTGTTATATATAGAATCATAGAATAGTTAGGGTTGGAAAGGACCTCAAGATCATCGAGTTCCAACCCACCTGCCATGGGCAGGGACACCTCACACTAAACCATGTCACCCAAGGTTCTGTCCAGCCTGGCTTTGAACACCGCCAGGGATGGAGCATTCACAACTTCCCTGGGCAACCCATTCCAGGGCCTCACCACCCTCACAGTAAAGAATTTCTTCCTCAGATCCAATCTAAACTTCCCCTGTTTAAGTTTGAACCCATTACCCCTTGTCCTCTCACCACAGTCCCTAATGAAGAGTCCCTCCCCAGCATCCTTATAGGCCCCCTTCAGGTATTGGAAGGCTGCTATGAGGTCTCCATGCAGCCTTCTCTTCTCCTGCCTGAACAGCCCCAATTTTCTCAGCCTATCTTCATATGAGAGGTGCTCCAGTCCCCTGATCATCCTCATGGCCCTCCTCTGCACTTGTTCCAACAGTTCCATGTCCTTTTTATGTTGAGGACACCAGATCTGCACACAATACTCCAAGTGAGGTCTCACGAGAGCAGAGTAGAGGGCCAGAAGCACCTCCCTCGACCTGCTGGTCACGCTCCTTTTGATGCAGCCCAGGATACGGTTGGCTTTCTGGGCTGCAAGCGCACACTGCCAGCTCATGTTCATTTTTTCATTGAGCAACACCCCCAAGTCCTTCTCCGCAGGGCTGCTCTGCTGAAGCTCAAGAACAGGCTTATAACTTCTGAAACAGCTTTGCTTTCCCTGTCAGTCCCAGAATAAGCCAGTTACTCTTTCAATCTAATAGGCTTCAATTTTTGTCTTGAAATAAAATGTCACCTTAAAAGCAAAGGCCAGTTTAATGAAAAATTATTTTGTTCTATTTTCCCTTTCTGATCAAGCATGTCTCTGCAATTTCAACAGTAAATTACCTTCATTCTCCAGGAACAATCTGCATTAAATGGGTTGTTTTAAAAGTAATGTATCTATTGTTCTTATTGTGAAATGTAAAGGAGGATGGTACAGCAAACAATTTTCCAGTGCAAGAGAACAGTGTGTAAGGTACTGAAATGCTTTAGTTAAATAACTGGGATGCTATTTCAAGCAGCGTAAACCCAACTGCAAGGTCAAATTAAAAAAACCTCAAGCAACGCAAAAAAACACCCACAAAACAACCCACACTCCAAACACCCAACTTGAAATCTGCATTTGCCAACTACTTATCTGACTGATTCACAGAAAATTGCACCTTTCATTTCTCTCTTACGGCAGAAAGCTGCTTCTCTATTAGACATCATTGCCCCTTTCTCCTTCCCTAGAATTAATGGGACAAATATATATTGTACTCTCAGTAACTAAGACAGCTGAGAATCAACAGAAGCCATAACAATGTTAGAATTCCTAGCAAAAGCAGCGTGGGACTTCACTGCCATTTCTGGGGGTTCAGAGATACAATAAGTACAGTCAATTGCAATGTAAATAGTTTAAATAATTCTAGTTTAACAAGTCTAGTACATTAAATCAAATTTTTCTAGCTACTTTTGTAAGCCAGAGTTGGGTGGAATCATTTGACATAAAAGTAGAGTTTAGGGACACATCATAGAATCATAGAATAGTTAGGGTTGGAAAGGACCTCAAGATCATCAAGTTCCAACCCACCTGCCATGGGCAGGGACACCTCCCACTAAACCAAGGCTATGTCCAATCCCACCTTGAACGCTGCCAGGGATGAAGCATCCACAACTTCCCTGGGCAACCCATTCCAGGGCCTCACCACCCTCACAGTAAAGAATTTCTTCCTCATATCCAGTATCATAAGACAAGTTTAGGGCACTTAAATGGCTTTTATATACTCCACAATTATTGCTTGTTCGTTCCATCTTGTATTTGCATACCCTCGGAAGTGGAAGCTCTAATCTATGTGAGGGGAAAACAAAGCAATTTATTTCCATCTTGTTTAATGTGTCTATAGAAACCGCTAATATTTTTCCTTTTTGGTTGCCTTTCTGGGTTTCTTATTTATATGCTTCAGCTGTCCTCTTTAATAACAAAGTTAGCCTCTTATTCAGGAAGCGATGCCTGAATTTGAAATATGTTCAGATTGTTTTTTATGTAGATAAAAGCATGGCACAGTAAAATAAAAAAATAAATTCTAGTGCCTCCAAAAGAAAGGAATTTAAAACTCAAAATCACTCTTTGCAGATAATGCTTCATTACAGCTATACTCATTTTGCTTTAACAGGAAATTAAAGCAGCATTTAAGCAATAAAAGTAAAATTTTCACTGCAAGCTATAGAAATTTGAAAAGAACAAAGACCCTAATGACACATCAAAGACATCCAGAAAAAAACCCACACTTTTCTTCTCCACAGAAGGAGACACTAACTTTCATCCCATTACTAAGCTTTCCTTCAATTGCAAAATTTCTTGACATACCTCCATTCCCTAAAAGCTACATTCCAGTATACATACGTAACCAGGAGACTCATGTTAATGGATATTTCCACAGAAGAACAGAATTTTGCATTTCTCCACTTAGCCTGGAGGAAGTTATCATAAACATAAATAAATGCTATTTATAACTAATCAAGCACATCAAAACAATCAAAGGACACAGACGTGAATGAAATGCCACAGTACCATGGCTACTTATCAAACTGCTAAGAGCAAATACAATTTTGTCACACCATAATGTGAAAAGAAATAATTTCTGGTTCAAGGGACAGAACTGGCCCTGAGCATCAGGCACTGACTTCAGATAATCATTTCTGAACTATTTGAAATAAACAGAATTGTAGTTCTCTATGCAATATTCCTGATGCAGCAAAGCTTACATGCTCCTGTTAGGATGCTGTGCTGAATCAGGCCCTTTCAGCACTTACAGGCACTTAGAGCACTGATCTATGAAAGGAAAACAAGCATTTGAAGTTAGAGAGAGGGAAAGTTACCCGGCATATTAAGGAAATAAATAAATAAATAAATAAATATTGATATATATATATTTATATATATTTTTATATATATATAAAAAAACAAACGTAAATCTTTAAAAGTGCTTGAAAGATATTCTTTCCAGTCAAAACTCTTAACTGCTGCTTGAAGTTATGTAAATATCTAAGCATAACCAATTACCTGTCACAAGTTCTTAGCTGTAAACAGTGCAATATTTTGCAACACTTCGAATATACCACTTTACATTCCTTCTATAACTTTCTCTTCTATCTTTCACTATACATTTCTTATATACAAATGTGTCTGTGCTCTTCTGCTATGGTATAACATGATGAAGACTCCAGCTCAGATAAACAGCTAAGTGTTTTGGGTTTTTTTAAGGACTGATATGTCTGTATTCTTTAGTCTATTCAGTCTTCAGCAATTTCACAAACATTTGTACCTTAAATCTCCAGTGTGTAAAGGCTTAACACACTGATGCCACTTTCAACTAGTAGTCTAACAGTCTCTGAAGTTTATATGTTTAACTAACCATGTCAGATGTTTCCCTTTTCATCATTTCCCATGCTGATTCTTGGCTCAGCTTACCAGCTAACACCTGACAGTTAAAATGATCATGCTCATATACTGCCGTGGTCAAGGGCAATGAGTGACAATTTTACCTTTCTCTGTTGATAAGTTATTTTTTTGGGGGGAGGCTGAGAAAATACTCAGATAGGCACTATAAGCTTGTATTTCCCAATTTTTAACTGAGTGATTTGCAGGTTTTATTTGGTTCCTTATTTAAGGCAGAATATGCTACTTCTAACTTTAAGAAGTGCTTTGGTGTAACTCTTTCTCATCCCTTTAGAAACAGATCCAACCTCCATGGCTTTCCTTAAAGGTCTGAACTATGCACTATGGGAAAGAAGAAAAGTTTGCCTTCTCAAACCACAAAACAAGCAGCAAATATATATGACAGATCTGACTCCTCCCCTGAGTCAAAAGTAACTTCTCTTTGTGTTGACATGAGGATTTCTCTGAGTGCCCGTTGCCCATCTGTGGATCTGCATTGTACTCAAAGGGAGGACACAAAACAATTTCAGTCAAAATGATATTCACATTCATATTCTGTCAGACAAAATATAGGCCTGTAGAAGACCAGCAAAATATCTGTAAGGTAGCAACAGACAGTAAAGTGCTTGAGGCATGAATGAGTGCCTTGGAAATTATAGGTTGGCTGAATGTTTTTTAAAAGAAGCCTAAGACCAGAAGTAACTTCCCCTGCGTACAGCATGAGAAAACCCTTCGTAAACATTGATGCTATTGTATTTACAGTACTTAATGCTTTCCTAGTTTATGTTTGATTTACAGATAAAAACGTTCTGCAGATTTCTCCAGCTGTGCTCCCTTAGCAGATTGTAAGATGCAACAATCTGTTTGAGAACAGCTGCTGGTTCACATGTAGTTTTACTTGCATCAGTGTAAAATAGCAGCTTGTTACATGAATAAACCATGGTGTTTTTTTGCCCCATTCTGGTAGAAAGGTTAATCTATTTAATTTAGTTTTACATGGAGGAGAGTTTTATTTTTACAGAAGATTTTATTTTCTAAAAATTAAAAATCATTTTTATTCATGTAATTTAAGAATCTGAAAAGTCCATGTAGTCTTTCTGGAATGTCTAGGATTTCATTTTGGTCTGAACAGAGATACATTTGCAAATAGATTTAAAAAGCTGTTCAGTCTATACATTGTTTGAAAAGCCCAACTCCATGCTAATCTTCAAATGGTCAAATGCACAGCACACAGAGTTATACACAGGAATGTGCCATCTTCAAAGCAATGGTAATTACATAATACTTCAGAAATTTTCAAACAGTGCCTAATTCTAAATATCTAGGAAGATATTAATGATGATTCCTTATCCCAGTGCCATAGATGAAAATCAGCGTGTAATTTTGGTTTAAATAAGTAAACCATAGGAGACGTCTGAGAGAGCTTTTAAAGTGCTTAAAGCCCACTTAAATTGATTTTTTGGCCACCACTTCCCAGTGGGACTGACCCTGACCTCCCTCACTCAGTGATGACTGTTAACACAGAGAGGCCCTCACAGTACAAAGCCACTGACCTCTCTCGAAGCTTCTCCAGGGAGAAGGGGAAAACTCATTTGGGAACTAGGCTTCAGCCAGGAGCCTCAGAGAAACGCTCCAAACAGCACTTCTTGACAGCTTTGGGCCATTTTCTGTGTTCTCCTTGAATACTTTCAAAACAGCTCTGTTTTGTAAGATCCCTCATCCTACTGGGGCTTTAACTTCTGTCTTCTTTCGGTCTTAGGCTTCTTTCTTAACCCTGTTTTTTTACTATTTAGGTAGAATCATTTAAATACACTGCTCCATAGTTCGCTCCTCAGTTAAGGATCAACAACATACAGCTTTTTTGAGTGGAAGTGGGGGAGGTGAGGTGATGGTGTAACTTTTTTTGCTTTGTTTGGGGCTTTTTAACATCCTCATTGCACTTAAGCGAGTTTGTTTAAACATAACTTAAGACCACGCTTCCACTCACTACTGCTGCATGGCAAAGCAGTTGAACTCAGGCCATGTCCTTTGTTTTTAGAAGTTACGGACAAATTTTTCATTAAACTTTTCTAAACATATACAACACTGTCTATTGCTATAAAAGCTATTTCTTAAAAGAGCTGGAGAACTGAGGGTGAAATGAAAATACAATCTTCACTACACCTACAGTTACCTTTCCTCTAAATGTTGTAAGAGGGCAGTAAGGAAGAACTATCCAGTACGTTTCAGACACACCTCTTGAGAAACACCAGGTTCCAAGGAAAAAAACCCATCAGTGTTTGTTTGAAAATGCTTCAGCAAACCTGCAGCCAAACACAAAGTTCAGCATCTTATTCTTTTCCATTTGGAACAAATCACAGCTTTATCTGACTTCATGAAGCATTCTCCAATGTTTCTTTTATTTTTTTAAAGATCTCCATTCTACCTCTCAGATTGCAATTGCTCTGCCATTCATGAGATTACATTTTTACCAGCTACAGCCTCACCAATCTTTACAAAGCGTCCCAGATAGTTTCTACAGGCACAGGGCACCAACCGTTTGTCACTTTGAGGCAGCAGCTGAACTTTCCGATTGATTACAAAAGGAAGCAGCAATAAAGCAAGCAAGGTATGTCACCAGTTTGGATTCAAGGAACTAGATTTTGCCACACTGACAAACAGCATTACTTTTCCCATGGGGTGATAACCAGGCTATTCCTAAGCCAAGGCACCATCTACGCTGAACAAGTGTTAAGGACCAGACTCAACATAGAACAGAATCATAAAATCATGTAGGTTGGAAAAGACTTTTAAGATCACCAAGTCCAACTGTAAACCTAACACTGCTACGCATACACCATCCTATGTAATACATATACATATTGTGACACATACCCCCCCCCCTCAATTACCAAATTCCTATTCTTACCGTTCTGATAAATTCACACAAACTGTGCAATATCTGTTCAGCACACTAGCTGGTTGCAGAGCCTGTCATTTTATCTTGTGCCTCATTTGTCTCCAGCTAGATTTTTGAAAGGATTTTAAAGAGGCATTTGCACACTACTCTGAAAAGTATGCTAGATAGTTTGGTTCTGGTTATGGCATATAAATTGGATAAAAGCATTAACTTACCCACCATTTCACTACCTAAGGGGCAGATTTATCTTCTTTTTCTTTGCGTTTCTTCCCTCACAGACAGCAGGGAGTATACCAAGGTGAGAATGAAAAAAACCCACATTTTGAACTCACTTTAACTTGTTGCCAACAAAAGATTCCTGGAGCAATGAGTCCCACTGCCTATAGACTGTTCTTTTGTTTCTCTAGACACTCTCTGAAGTGATTTCACTGACTCTTCCCCATAGAACCTCCACTGATGTGAGAAACAGTGCATGAATAAATGAATAATCCTTCCTCTTGTTTACAGCTCTCACACTTTTTGACAACATGATTGTATTCTCATCAATAATCCTATTCTGTTTAAACACTGTGACTAAAAATTGCAGAGTTCAGGTACTCTGATTTTCAGGTGACCATCTTTTTAATAGTGCTGTGATTGAAAAGTAAGTCACAAAGCTTCAACTGAACCCAACTGCATTTGTATATTGCCATTTGTCGTAGTTTAAACCCCTCACGCAATCGCTCTCTCACTCACTCCCTCTTTCTTCCCCCCAGTTCCCAAGGGGATGGGGAGGAGAATCAAAAGAATGCAACTCCCACAGGCTGAGATAAGAACAGTCCAGTAACTAAGGTATAACACAAATCACTACTGCTACCACCAATAATAAAAATGACATGGCAAATACAAGGAAAGAGAATACAACTGCTCACCACCAGTCCCCCAGCCCGACCAAGCAGTGCACCCCCCACAGTGCACCCCCACCCTTCCGGGTCTCTGCTCTCCGTTTTTACATCCTGAGCATGACGAGCTGCGGTATGGAATAACCTCTTTGGTTAGTTTGGGTCAAGTGTCCTATCTCTGCTTCCTCCCGGCTTCCCCTCCTCCCTGGCAGAGCACAAAACTGAGAAAGTCCTTGGTCAAACCAAAACATTACCAAGCAGTAACTGAAAACGCTGGTGTTATCAGCGCTGTTCCCAGGCCCAAAATCAGAAACACAGCGCTGCACCAGCTACCAAGGAAAAAAATGACTGCTACTGCTGAACCCAGGACACCATTATGGATTTTTATATTCAACTGAAATGTCTATAAAAAAGCTTCTTTCATTTAACTGCAGCAGACCTTAGGCTAATAGCAGGAAGTTGGTATATTTAGTCCCCTGTCCCTTCAATGTTTCACAAAAGAAATATACTTCAAAGAAACATATACACAATACATATGCATGATAAAAAGGAACCTGAACATGATAAAAACAGCCTATTAACATCACTAAAAGTGATGGGAAAAAACATATTTGTAACTTTATTCAAATAGCGAAGGACAAGTGTGAGTTAAGCTAATTGGAAGTGGTCAATAAATCAAATATGATGTTTAATATGAATATACATACTAAGTAAAAGACTGGAAGGCACACAGACAAACTAATACAGTTGAGCTAAGGTTTATGTTACTGAGGACAACAAGTCAAATCTTTTTACCAAACCCCTCTCTCATACTCACTGCTGATTCTTTTTGCCATATCTCACTACCTGCAGCATTCAGCTGGTATTGAGCTGCTGAAAGAGATCTATAGTTCACTGATGCAAACGAAATACCCAAACTCTGTTTTCAGTTTTAACAGCAGTTTTCCAATTAATTTATTTTTGGTATTAAAGATACAGCTGCTAAAAGTGAGTGAAAATTAGTTTTAAAAAAATGCCCTTCATTCAAAATATTCAGGAAACACAACATCCTCAAGATCCAGAGAGAAGGAAAAGCTATCACACCCATTCCTGCTCCATTTTTCAAAGAAAAGGCATTACATTTTAATTCCTGGCTCTAAATGCATCTTCTGATTTGGATCTTATGAAGCCTTATGAGAAATGAATAACAGGGTTTGAAATCAGACAGAATTCAAAGTAACAAAAAACTTGTGGAACCAGTTCACTGCATAGACTGACTGACATTTGAGCTGAAAGCCACCAAATGGCTCAAGAGATTTTTTGTGCCCTCCAGTTCAGATTAGACCACTGACACTGACTTTCAAACAAATTTAGACACAGCTACTCATTTCTCATCTGCTCTTACTTTTTTCCTAACTTCTATTTTATGTTAGCAGCCAGCCCTGTTCTGAAGACAGATTCCTGCTAAAAAGCAGCGCAACTTCCTGAACTTTCAAGGACAAGCTTGCCCATTTAATAAAACAATGCATTAAAAAACATTGATTATTTTAGGGGAAAAAAAGTAAATCAAACAACTAAAACCCAGCCATCATCACATGCCAAAGCGTCCTCAAACAACCTTGCTCGCTGGACCTTTACTACAGTATTGGAGTTATAAGGTTTTTGCCTAGCCTTGTTAGATCTCAGTGTGGGTCCCCTTCAAATCTCCACCTCCTTTATACCTATGCCACTGACATCCCATCCATCATATCCCCCAGAGCTTGCATGTGACCAAGTGCACGATGCATGGTCTGGAAAGGATGATGCAAAGGTAAGAAAAGGACCAGAAAAATATGGTTCTAAAGCAAATCTTTGCATCATCCTGCCTTCATAAATGATCTACAGATGTTCCATCTTCTGCAATCCACTGAAATTCAAAACAAGCTATTTTGACAGCTTGGTTTGGCAAGACGTGGTTATTGTGGCTGTAAGGCTGGAAGTGGGATGGTTAGTGTTGACAGAAGCAAAGTAAAAGCCCTGGAGAATTAATTATTTTCAGCCTTCCTGCAGTTACCAGGCAATCTGAAATACATCAATAGATTCCCACAAACAATTTTAACCATAGAGAGAACTGGCCCTGTGTTCTACATGATCCTGAACCCAGAAAACCAGAACACTTAAGTTGACTTAGAACTGACAGAGCTGCTGCTGCTATCCCTTCCCTACAGATTTTAGAATAACATTAGTAGTTCAGCAAAGCATCCAGTCACCACATCCTGGGGGGGGTTGAAATAGAGCACCTCAGTTCTGCTCAGCTCTTAAATCCACATCACAGGTCCAACTTTGCCCCACAGCTGCAGAGGGACATTCCCTCCTGCCATACCCTTTGCCATTTTTCTGCTGCAGCTAAAGTGTAAAGATCGATGTCAAAGGGAATATCTTAGCAAGCAAAGAGGAGATGATACTAGCTTCATTTCTAGTGGCGAGATTCTGCCACTCTGCATTAGAAATAATTGTGTTTTTTTTACTGTAGAAGACGATGAGGCCATAACACAGGCTCAGGCACAGCTTGTGGCAGAACTCCGATTTTTTGGGAAGGTCAGGAAGAGATGTGTTACTGCAGGCTCACACAGACACGAAGGCTTACAAAACCCCCATTTACATTTTTTTGAAAGGATTTCTTACTACTACACTCACAAATAGAGAAATACAGTGATTTGACTTTATTTAGAAACACTACACAGTAGTGATGCTGCAAAGCTGTACACACTGCAGAGTACAAAATGATTAAAATGACTGGAACCTGCAAACTACCCTAAAAATCCATGTTCTCCCAAAGTTAATTTAGTAAAGTTCTCACAAATGATCCCTTTTGGTAATTAAATAGAGTATAAAAAAATAATAAGACCTGGCATAACTGCAGTGCTAAAATAATCCTGCATCTGCCCAATGAACTGCTTGGCAATCAGCCAGATGTTACATTTTATTTAAATGCCTGTATTATAACAATGACAATATCCCCATGTACCTTCTTTCTTTTCTTTCTCCAATAGCACCAAAACTCTCTGAATACCTCCTGTCGTTGATCCCAATAGTTCAACATCAGCTTCTCAGTTGTGACTGACTATACATTAAGCTTTGATCTCAGTCAACTCGAAATTATGTAGAAAAAATGCAACAGGAAAGTGAGACAAGCACATGCTTTTCACCTTAGGATATAAGGTTACATATGCACCACTACATTTTATTACAATGTGAATGACTCTCTCAGCAACAGACAGCCTCGTTCCCCTCAAAGGACGTAAAGGCATAAGCAGAAGGTATAAACCAATGGGCCTTGATATGGCAATTAATGTTTTTAACTGCATAATTTAACAAAGCGGGGGAAGGGGGGAGGGCATGGAGAGGGGGAAGTAGTATTTGGAACTGACTAGTTTCCATACATTCCTCAGTTAGCAACTATGTGCTATATGAGGTCTTACTGCGCATTATTAAATAAGACACACTTTCCCCTCTGTTTTTCTCATTACTACAATGTCATTGTTCCTTTGCCTCAATATTTGTTTAAATAAAAGTTACTTTTATGGTTTGCAAATATAGGCAACAAAATCAAGCCTGAAAGGAGGCATCTATCTTCTGAAATGCCATTTTCACTTTCATGTGCAACACAATAATTTTCTCTCAGAATTTTCTTACAAATAAAAACAGTTGTAAGGCACTTATCTGTGATTCAGAAAGCTACCTGTAAGGAAATTATTATAGGTGGCCATAATGATGCGTTCATACCACAATGAAAAGTCCAAAATGTGAGTTGGTACAAAGCTTAAATAACCCCCTTTGGGTGAGATCAAGTTGAGGAAGTTTAATATCAGACATACCTTCTGTCTGAGAGACAGCAGAAAACCAGATTTTATGATCTAAAAGGTTTTTTATTCCTTCTGCAAATATGTTATAATTCTAAAGGTGCTGGCACACTGAAGTTTTCACCAAGGTCAAGCGTCTAAACTGAATCATTACGAAGCATTTCAGAAGAGTCAAGTCTTCCTTATCATGCCAATATACTGTGCATTAAAAAGGATTTATATAAGACAACGCTTGCAGACTAAAGGGTCAAATCCTCATTTTGTAATGGGGGAAAAAGTCTCAAAATACTGTCAGGCTATAACTGTGGATTTTCCTGGTCCTCAACCTATTAAAAAAATTATATACACACTCAAAGTTTTATTTGTGCTTGATAACAAGCCAAAATAGCTTTTTTAGCCAAGTGAGGTATTACGTACTTATATTTCTCAAAATCAACTGAAGCTGCTCTTTGTTTTCTGCTGACTTCAGACATTTTTATCAAATATATTTTTGTTATTTGCCCAACATGAGACTTCATAAGGAAACTTTGCCTTCAGAAAGTGCAAGGTACTCAACTTCTGAAAATGTAGCTCTCTAGAGTTCCCTGTGCTCCTTACTCTAAGTGAAGCAATGAAAAACACTAGTTAACCTTTACCTGTATATCAATCAATGTGGCTCACACCTGTGAGATGGGCTCACACAAAAGCATTGGCTTTTACAGGCCTCGGTATTACCTGGGACTACCACAGGCATTTCATTACAAAGCCAATATAAATGAAAACAGTACTCTTTTTCCCTTCAAACTAGGATCCCAACTTTAGAAAATACTGAGCACCACAAAGCTTTATCAGCAAAAGCAAGCAAAATATTTTCCCTTTCCCCTCTGAGTTATTCTTCTAATTACACTGTTTTAAACTTGGAAAAGGTACCGATAAACAGTGTAGTTTTATACTGTTATCTCCTTCTGATCTCACCCCATCTTATAATAACAGTAATTAATGCCCAGCCACCCACCAGCTGATTAGATAGCACATGAAGAAATCATACCTTCATTAGACTGCTGCGAGAGACGTCCAGCCTTAGGCATTACAACTTCACACAGTACTTTTAAAAACCAAAACCAAACAACAAAAAAATAAAGTCCCCTTTTAAGTTCCTCACACTGCAGAGACAAGTGCTGCAGCTGCACACATACTGCCATCATTGCAATACAAATCTAACAAAACAAACACGTGCCTTTGCACCTTATACGATCACACTTCAGTGTAGCAAGTAAAACATTTGAATGCGTAGTAACTGCTACTAAGGTACTCTTGTTGCCAACCTACAGCAGCACTCTCCTCCAACATTCCTGCCCTGCTCTCACCCAGGTCTATGTGTCTGTAGCTGTCACACATTAAGAGATTCTAGAAAACACAGGAAATGCCAAATGGCCAACTCTAGGCATTACAAAATTGGTAACTGCCTACACTGTCACCTCATTTGCTAATCCAATCCTATATTCTGTACACCAAGACATTACTTTTCTTCTTTCCAGAATACATAATGGCTTTATGCATCCCAAATAAATTGGTCAATTCTGGTCATGGTGAGACATAACATATCATAGTTTATTATTCAACATTTCCATTTTCTCATCCTGATAGAATCATATAATAATTAGGGTTGGAAAGGACCTTAAGATCATCTAGTTCCAATACCCCTGCCATGGGCAGGGAGGCCTCACACTAAACCATGCCATCCAAGGCTATGTCCAACCTGGCCTTGAACACTGCCAGGGACGGAGCATTCACAACTTCCCTGGGCAGCCCGTTCCAGTGCCTCACCACCCTCACAGTAAAGAACTTCCTTATATCCAATCTAAACTTCCTCTGTTTAAGTTTGAACCCATTACCCCTTGTCCTATCACTGCAGTCCCTCATGAAGAGTCCCTCCCCAGCATCCTTATAGGCCCCCTTCAGATACTTGAAAGGCTGCTATGAGGTCTCCACACAGCCTTCTCTTCTCCAGGCTGAACAGCCCCAGCTTTCTCAGCCTATCTTCATACGAGAGGTGCTCCAGTCCCCTGATCATCCTCGTGGCCCTCCCTCTGCACTTGTTCCAACAGTTCCATGTCCTTTTTATGTTGAGGACACCAGAACTGCACACAATACTCCAAGTGAGGTCTCACAAGAGCAGCGTAGAGGGGCAGGATCACCTTCCTCAACCTGCTGGTCACACTCCTTTTGATGCAGCCCAGGATACGGGTGGCTTTCTGGGCTGCAAGCACACACTGCTGGCTCATGTTAAGTTTCTCACTGACCAACACCCCCAAGTTCTTCTCCACAGGGCTGCTCTGATGCAAAGACCGAAACTGTTTTTATCTGTCTCCTGTCATTTCTCATCTAAACCAACAGCCTTTTCTAAACTATTTCATTATCCATTATATTTTTTCCCCATAGAATAAAGTTCTCTCTTCAGTAATTCCAGTAAGCAGAATACATTATTACTTTTAAACTATTAAGAAATATTATTTGCAATGAACTATGTTTTGCTTTTGATTACGCTAATAAATTATAACTTTTTACACTATGCCTCTACATTGCAAACTTCATACTAATATGTTGTTAAACATGTAAAAAGATATTAATTTATCCACATTCAACTCTTCCCAGATTTTCTTAAATTCATTTCATTACCTACTATTTCATAATCCTATTCCTGTACAACAGAAAATTCACAGTAGAGATTGGTTATGGTAATATTAGTAATACTCTTACACTCACATTCTGGGAATTGTCATATATGGATGCATCAGAAACTCAAGTCCACCCAGCTCCAGTCAGTTCCTAAATTCAAACTGGCAAACATAAAGCAGCTTGTGAAGAAGCAATCTGCCTTTTGCTTCATTTCCTGATACAACCCAGAACCTGATAAACCCAGGTGATAATGTTGAAAGTCAGGTGTAGTGGTGTAGCAACACTAATGATCTACAGGAGAAAAAAATCACAGGGGAGTAACTCTAATGAGCCCAAAAGAAAAATCCCTCACACTCTACTTGCAACATTTAATGTTTAATTGAATGTTTTCTTTATAACATATGCAAAATAAGTGAAAACTCATACACAATTTAACTATTAAAATTCCATTTGCTTACATTCACTAGCTTACACTACTAATTTCTCAATTATTCAACCTGTAGGATCAGCACTGGCCATTAAAAGAATGAAGAGATAATCTGATCAGAAAACAAAATGTTTTAATCTCTACTAGGAAAAAGTTGTCCTTATTGATTTTCACCTCATGCTATTTTTTGGTTGTTTTTTTTTTGGTGTGTATTTTGTTGTTGTTGTTGTTTGCCCAGCGAAGCTGTGAATGCTCCATCCCTGGTGGAGTTCAAGGCCAGGTTGGACAGAGCCTTGGGTAACATGGTTTAGTGTGAGGTGTCCTTGCCCATGGCAGGGGGGGTGGAACTTGATGATCTTAAGGTGCTTTCCAACCCTAACTATTCTATGATTTATGACATATCAATCACATTGTGATGTGTCAAAAACCACTGTAGTATTTTGTGCTTTGACCTAAGTCATGAAACACCATACAAATGAAAATGCAAAGCTTGGAATTAAAATGAAACTGTTTGAACTGAAAAATCATAAATTTGTCTTTATATCTCTCTGAGGGACTTTTAATCAAAGTCTGTACAATGTAATATGATTTTTACCTGCAACTTTTCCCACCAAAAATGTCTTTTGACAAAAATAGTCAAATCCTTTCTATTTTTGAGACATATAATAGTATGTTTTCACTGCACCAATCTTCTTTGTACTGTTACTATTCAGCAATAGTGTTATCCATTCAACACCAAACTAATGGCCAGACATAACATGACCAAATGTAACACATAATCCATTGCATTTTTTTAACACAGCATTTTTGATTGTATCAAAAAAGATAATATAGAAAGCTTGATTTTCAGCAAACATCTTGAGAATTCTGTACAATTCATACTATTTACAAAGAATCCGAAAAGGACAGCTGGAATGGATTTTAAGTGGTCATTTAAATCCCTGCTGCAGGATCAACTATATATAAACTATTTGTGTCAGGTATTTGTCTAATCTATTCTTAAGACCCTCCAAAAGATGGAAATACTGCAGTCTCCCCAGGCAATCTATTTCAAGGGTTTGCAATCTTTAGTTTAAAAGCATTTCTTAGTATTTAACCTCAGACACCCTCGCTGCAATTTCCTTCCATTATTTCTTGCCCTAAGTACATTTGGGGAATCTTTGTTTCCATATGCTTCCAGTCACTTTTTACATCACTGAGCAGTGTCGCTGTCTAAAGTTTCTTAAAGTTAAATTAACCAACTTCTTTCACCTTTCCAAATATATTCATATTTTTCATATGGATAGTCCTTTTAGTTACTCTCTTCTACATCCTTTGTATAGAAGTTCAGTTGATGGAAGTATACAACAAAGGAATCATCAAACTTACACTAAACTGATTAAATCAACCATACAATTTACTAGACCACTAACTGAACTGCATTTCAGGAATAGGTCCAGAAAACTAGGAACAACATATTCAAGGAAGTCTTGTTGCTAGTACGTATCTTCTTTTCTCTTCTCCTACTAAAAACTTGGGAAGAGGTTGCACTAGTCAGAGAAAGAAAGAAGGAAAAATTGTGCAAAGGTACACTCATGTGCTTCACTGAATGTGCTGCCCTTGCTATAAAATGCAGCTCTGAGGCCTCTGTGAAATACAGGCTCTACTTCCCTCATACAGGGAATTACAGAAGCTCATTCTGAAGCAGTCGCACAGCTTCTGTGCAAATGAGAGATCAACAGTGGCAACGGGGTGCCTCATCTGGACGACAAGCTCTTTGCTTTAAAACATGGAGGCATAACTCTAACTTAGAGCTGTGAATACCATAGACTACTAAAATCAGGGATCTTCTTAACTGCTCTGAAATACTATCTCCAAAAAAATGCTCTCACATGGCCTCCCCACTTATTAAGTGGTAACAAGCCACACAGCATTTCTAGGCCAATAAGAGGAGGAGAACTGTGAATGGTGTTTACATTCTTTTTTGCAACAGTAGATAAATATTTTTCAGGTTAATCAAAAATTCATTTCCTCCACCTCTTTTGTTAGGCAACAAAAGTAGCAAGACATATCCTCGATATCGCTTTATAATACTGCAATACAATCCTTAACCTCTTTGTAAACTATCGGTTAAAGACATTCTGAAAGCTTAGATAGGGTCATTCATTAACTGTTCTGTAAGCAGTTTGATGAACAGTTAGCTGAAAGATATTAATTTTAGGAATACTGTATAGTTGCACATTAGATGCAACCAGAAACATGTCAGGGTTGTAAACAAAAGAAAATAAACAGTTGTCATCATTCCAAATTTCACTGGGTTGGCAAAAATGAAACAAATGACAGGAGGCAAAGAATCCAATCACTAGAGACAGCTACTCCTTCATATCCTAGAGTCCTGCTGTTTTAGCCCTAAACCATCCCACCCCCCTAATTGTCTGTAAGTATAATTCCTTGATTATGAATTTAAGAATAGTAATAAAAACTTGATCTAAAATTAATTGCATACTCCCACCACTCCTGTGCCAAAACAGATCAGTCTCAGGGCTATCTAATAGATCTTTATATTACCCTGAAATAAACTTCACTCAGTTCTAACAACCACAGAAAAGCAGAAAAATGTATGTTGGAAGAGACCTTTTAAATTAACTTACTCCAACCCCCTGCTGAAGCAGGTTGACTTCAAAATTAGATCAGGTTGCTCAGGGTATTGTCCTGACAGGTGTGGAAAACCTCCAGGTTTATATCTTCCTCGTAAGGAGGATATAAAGAAAGATCATAGAATCATAAAATTGTTCGAGTTAGCAAAGACCTTTAAGATCATCATGTCCAACCATAACCATTAACCTAATACTACCAAGTCCACCACTAAACCATGTTACTAAGTGCCACATCTACACGTCTTGTAAATGCCCCCAGGGATGGTGACTCAACCACTCCCCTGGGCAGCCTGTTCCAATGTTTGACAACTCCTTCAGTGAAGAAATCTTTCCTAATATCAAATCTAAACCTCCCCCGGTGCAACTTGAGGCTGTTTCCTCATCCTATCACTTGCTACCTGGGAGAAGAGGCTGACTCCAGTATGCTGCAACACTCACCATGCAACAACCTCATTTCAATTAGCTGTAAAGAGAGATAAGGTCTCCTCTGAATCTTTTCTTCTCCAGACTAAACAACCCCAGTACTCTCAGCTGCTCCTTATGAGACTTATTCTCTGGACCCTTCAGCAGCTTTGTTGCCCTTCTCTGGGCACACTCCAGCACCTCGATGTCTTTCTTGCAGTGAGGGGCCCAGAACTGAACACAGTATTTGAGGTGCAGCCTCAGCAGTGCTGAGTACAGGGAGGCAATCACTTCCCTAGTCCTGCTGGCCACTCTTTCTGTTACAAGCCAGGGTGCTGTTGGCTGCCTTGGCCACACTGCTGGCTCACCCTAGGATGCATCCATTTTTTCAGAGAGCTTATGAAAATAAAAATCCCTCTCAGACTACTGATGTTCTCAGTAGTCAGTGAGAATTGTCAAAGCATTCCTATAGTTTACTTCCCAGTTTTTAGTAATCTATAGGAGGAATTTTCCTCTAACACCTTTATCTTTAAATATCACTGAAGAAAGTTCGTGCCAAAGCTTTCAGGTTGTTTTTTTTATTTGTTATCTGAACCTTGAGCACAAATTTGAACCAAATAATTTCCATCTACATGCTTAATAATATCTTCAAAGCATTGAGTAATATTTGTGACACACTTTTTTTTTCAGTAAGTATATGGCAGCTAAACAGAGATAGCAGTGTTTATGTGCAATACACCTCCCTCCTATAACATACTGAAAAAAGTATCATCACCTGAAGCAATAATTTAGGGAATGCATAGTGGTAAATCAATGGGAATGAAACCATGCTTAGGTCTTCCCCTTGCTGAATGAAAATGCAACTTGATGTTCATTCATAAAACATGGAAAAAAATAGTTTGCTACAGTCTAGTTGAAAGTTAGTTACCAGGATGTATTTCACTATGAATGAAAAAGTAATTTCTGGACAAAGCTACTTCTTCAATGTGCTTGACTTAGCAACGACCACTAGGATAATAAAGTATCTACAACTCATAACTCACTATGAGAAGTACACTCCTTGAATCCTCTGCACTTAATCTGATAAACAAGCACAGGACTAGTCCAAAACTCTAACTGTAGATATTTTGAGGGATAAACTGAATTACCATCATATCATGTCTGTGCTTTACTTATCTATCCTTACATTCCGAATTCAAAGTTTTATGACAAGAGAGCAGTTTCAAGTAAACTTTTTGCTCAAAATCCTTACTCATAGCCAATGTGAGGTTAAGACAAATATCGTTATTCACTTCCACCCACAGAAACATCCATTTACAGAGTATAGCATTATCATTTATATCCAGCTTAGCCATCTGCACAGTAAAAGATGAATTTTAACTCATCCTCAGGGCTTCCTGTACTTTCTGGGAGATAAAAGATATGGCAGAACTTTTACAGATATGTTATATATGGACAAGGTATCCAGAACTTTGCTGAACTGAGGTTTCACTACTTGCCTACAGAACATCCATGAATAAATACGCTACTCATCCCTTCTTTCTGCACATGTAGTGTAACAGGCTCTTAAACTGCATGACCACATACTGTCTTTTTACCACAGATGCAATTGTCATTTAAGGCACAGGACAAAAAATAATAACATATATTTTTTTTTTTTTACATTTTTTTTTTGTCCTTATTGGTCAGTGTTTGATTACAAGCATTGTCTAGCCAACATTTCCCAATACTTCTATACTCGGATTAAAATGTTTCTGTCCCATAAATGGTGTAACTATTTTCTTGTTCTTATTTACTGCTTTTTCAGCTTACAAAACCACAGGAATGTTCCTACTCCATTTTAATGTAGGTAAAACAGGTTAGCTTAAATCGCCATAAATAACCACCATTTCAAAGTGTTGGCTACGTGGGTATACAGTCTCCACACATGATCAGAACAGAGTTTCTCCATTAATTGTAGGGTGTTTTGTTTTTCTTTTTTTCTTTTTGATATTTTTACTCCAAAGATTCTGTGTACATGAGGAAAACAACCTCAAAACAAAGAGCAGAAAGACCAGAGAATATCAAGGAGTACTGTCTTGCATAGGAGGGAAATGGCTTCGTATTGCACACAATACCCATAAGCTTTTATTGCGATACTCTCCTTTACACTGTCCACAATTTATAGAAAACACTGATAATCTGAAAAGTTCAAAATGTAAACTGATGAGAAACAATAAGAAAACTGTTTGTCAGTAAGATACTAAAAAAATCTCCATGCTGTAATTTACTTGAGAGATTGGGAAATGACAAAAATCACAGTCTGTTTACTTTTTAATAGAACTAGCAAATACAAGCAGAAAATGTTTCAGTGAAGCAAGGCTTATAAATAAGGAGAAGCAGCATTTTTGAATAGACAAAATAAAATATAAAAACTCTTAATAAAGCCTAACAACGATAACAACAAACATCAGTTTAAGTATTAATGAGAATAATTGGTCTAGATATTACATGATTAACATAATTAGCTCAAGAGGGAACTCGGATGAAGCAGTGATGTCTGCTTCCTAAGAACAAATCATTAAAGGATTACCCTATGCAAATCTCTGACCATCTGAACAATTCTAAATATGCAGGGGAGCTCCAGAAAACCAGAAAAATACTTTCTTCACCTGACCCACTCAAAAAAGAGATAAAAGCAGACAAAAAAACCTTCACATACTTCAGCATATTAGAAGAAAACAATGTGTCAAAAAATGGCTAATATAACAGGCTTATTTTTGATGCTGATTTTAGTAGCGAGCGCCAAAGAATAAAATTAACTGCTTCAAGATACATACTGAACAAAAAGCACCATTACCACGCAAGACTTCAGTATTACTTACCAAGAGGCCATTGTTCAATATTTCTGTACTATCAGTACATAAAACAAGTCCTGATCTCTCTGACTTACATATCCTTTCCACAAACCTGTTTTTTTACTCAAAGGAATAGCCTGACAACACAACAGGTAGCAACTTTTCCACTAAGTCCTTCTCAGTATTTTTACAGCCAAAATGGATCCACTTCTAAGCTGGCTCTCTTCTAATTAACTCAGGAAAAACAATAAAAAACCCCATTGAACAAGACACACAGGAAAGAAGCAAGTACACCTTGTACAATTACACTGACTGTTTCAGGAAATGTCACAGTGATAAATAACACTACAGTCTCCCCAGAAGTGAGTTCCAAAATTATTCTGTCCCTATGACAGATGTATGCCATTTTCATCACCTGGACTAAAAATGGCATTCCCATGAGGTGGTCTACCACAGCTCTGGGAAGTGCCATCACTTCATCTGTCTGCCTCTGAAATACTGATAAACTAACATAAACTTTCGGGACACAAGAGAAATGCCAACCTGTGAACTACTCAGTAAAAAAGTCTACTGATCAGTCTTCTGTGGAAGTGAGGACTATACCAAAACAAGAGGAACAGGGTCTATGCAGGTAAGCCTACAGACATTATTGAAAGTTTAGAAAAACATTCACAATAAAGACAACTGCTATCAGTCTGGACATAACCCCAGAAAAGCAGCACCTGTGAGTATCATAACAGTTACACCGGTTCAGACCAACAAGACCACCTAGTACAACAGCTGTCTCCAACTGGCCATTAGCAGATCCTGAGGGAAGGGTGAGAACAGGGCAAGCAGTTATGCCACTTATACTGGGGGAATGGGACTGGAGGATTCATCCTTTCTGTTGTACGTAGAGGAAAAAAAAAAACAAAAAAACAAACCTCCAAGAAAGAGATTAAAATATGTAACTAGTGGGGTTTGCTAATAAGAAGCATTAAAAGCTATCGCTATGGTGTTAGTGGTGCAAGTCATGCATTACTCAAATAATTTCTACATTCACTTTTGCTCTTTGGCAAATATTTGTTGCCTACTTGGGTATGACATAAGCACAGAAGGGCTGCATTGGAATGAAACAGCATCATGAAATACTGAGACAGCCTAACTATAAGCCAAGGACATCATTAACATGCTACTATATCAGTTCCTCTTGCCTAGGTTGGAGAGATGTCAGAATTACAGCAAGAAGTGGAATATCACAACAGGGATAGTCTCCATCTTCTGAGTATTCTTCATCTACAGTGCTACAACCACTACCCTGCACTACAGAACAGGCATTTCTGATTAGTTGGTGTGGAAATGCCAATTTCCACAAAATTTGTTTTCAAAAGCTAATAAATCAAGCATAGACTCTGTTTTTTTTTAAGTTTTAATTCTGGTAGTAAGCTGACATATTTAGTATGTATATACACTTCTTGCTTACATTTATCTTTTCATGTATTCTATCCCTACTTATAGAAATGCATATTAGCCACCCTTTCAGATATTCAACAACCTTAGCCAAAGTGCAAATAACATTCCTCTATACAGCACCATTTAAAGCCAGTAATGAATGAACTCTTTAAAAAAGTAAAGGAATTACTATGATTTACTGTAGAAATGTGTACTTCAGTATTGCTTAACAATAAATACCAAAGCACAGACTTGCTCCCTAAACAGAGCCACACATCAACATCTCACTGCTTTCTCCCTCACAGGACTGTAGCAAACTTTAAAGCACATGATACTGGTATCTTAATATCTGAAACTGCAGCACCAGAAAAGAAACAATTTTCACTCTTCTATTTTGGCTCACTTTTTTTTTTTTTTTTTTTTTTTTTTTTAACATTTTAATGATGCAGCTTAGCACATTTCTTTCTTTTAGTATTAGCCTTTAAGGACTAGGAAACAAATTTTGTCTGTATATACATTCTCAAAGTCTGGGTATGACAGTCTTCTGCTACAATCCCTTCTCTAGAACAGAAAAAAAACCCAAACAACAAACTTCTTTGTCTCAAGACTGTAGAAGGTATCCAGCTTAAGCTGGGTCAGGCACCAGAACCATTTCAATCACTGAACCCTTCAGCACAGATTATAAGGTAAGAAACAGAAATGTGTTTAACTAACCTGCACAGAGCTATATCCTTTCTGTGCTCAATTAGCTCACCAAAAGCTATCACAGGTGTTGGTAAAGCATATATATATATATATAATTATATTGGGAAGACCTAAAAGAAATTTCAGGTGAGGGAATCTATACAGATGCCTTTCCTTGTGAAGCCTGCTCAATTTTCTACCAAAGGGAGAGTACAGTGAGTTTCCAAATAATTAGAAAGAGTGCATTCAGAGATGACTGCTTCCAGTCCTCAGCCAAATATAAAGCCATCCAGTGACCAAATCTGACCACATCGTTGCCCCCTTTTAGGGCACACAGTAGAAAGGAAGGGGAAAAGAATGCAAAGCAAAATGGTTGAGCTAAAAAAGCGACAGAATTAGGGCTCAATTTGAATTCTGAACCCACATGCAGTTGTCATTCGCTTCACCAGAAATTGATGGATACAGGAGAACACAACAGGAAAAATCAACAGTCCACAAAAAAATCCATGTAAAATTACTTAAAACTATTTCAGTCACATTACATGATATATTATCTTCTTGCTTGAATGCACAGTAGGTTTTAGAAGAGTATTTGATTATAAAGTCTGTAAATGGAAATATTATTAGGATGGCAATACCTTGGGTTTACCTTAGGACAATCAATTATTTCGCTTTTCAAAGACCAGGAAAAAACAATGTGATATCTTCTTGAGGACTGTACATCCTGGATAAACATTACAGCAACATCACAGTAATATACCAAGCAATTAATCTTCTAATTTCTTCACTTTTTTTTTTTTCTTTAAATAGGTCAATTATGAGATTTTGGGTTCCTGTGAAAGAAGTAAACCCACTGCACTTAATAGACAGAAACTTCTGACTGTATAGTCAGTCATATTGTCTATTGAGTGTACTATTATGTATGCATTTTTCCATTTAAAAATATGTAGAAACTGTATTTAAGTATTACTTAATGGCAGCATTTGTATGGTAGCAAAGAACCTTAAGTTCCCACTATACATAGCTTCACATGGTTTTGGCAAATATTGCTGGAATAATGTATAAAGCTGTTGTTGAGGTGTCCCGATTCAGCCATATTTAAGCACATCATCATGTGCTCAAGAGCCATCCCCTCAGGGAAGTGATAACTTTGCTCCCATAGAGCAAAAGGTGATATAGCAGTTTTCCATGTCAAAATTCTGTGTTGAAGCTCTTATTGTTGGGGTGGTGAAGCTTCAAAAAATACCATTAAGGTTGGAATTGCAAATATTTTTCTAAGAAATTTGTTGGGAGATGAGGATCTATCCATCAGAGGCTAAAAATTCCATGATCTTATGGCTCTTACTACAATCATCTGTTACTTTTCCCTGAATGATATGGAAGAGGACAAATGAAAGATGTCTTGTGAGTTTTGTATTATATCTAGGCATCTGGAAAAGAAAAGACCTCCTTCTCACAGATTAATTCTTAAACTCCATTCATAAAATTTCCTTATATCATGATGTACCTTTAATGAATCTTTAAAGCAAGATCATGTATCTTACTGGTATAACTTATACCAGCACCTCAAGATTAAATATATGAGCAAAGGCACTTTTTGTTGTGTCTATATGAAGATATTTTTCTCATCTATAAACTGCGTAACATATCCCATGAGGACATAATGCATGAAGTACAGACCAGACCTCAGATTACAAGTAGTAGTCTAAATCTGTAAATAAGTTTTTTTCCATAGCTAACATGCAAATATAGCTAACGTGTAAATGACTTTGAAGAAGAGTTAAAATGAACTCAGAAATATCTAATCAGTTTCTTTAATCAAGACAACCTCTTCTGTGGTTAAATTTTGCTTGCAAAAGTCAGTCAAAAGCACTTTACATGGGAAGCAGTCCAGTATGTGCTTCAGTTTCAGTTTGAGTCCTGCCTAACGCATCCATGATCTGGATATGAAAAAAATAAAACTCAAGTGCTAGTTCAGTTTATTACAAATAGAGTTTGGAAATGCTGTGTGCAACAGTACAAGACCTGGGTGTGTTTTGAACACGTATTTCATTGGTAGATAATAGTCAGGGTGCAAAACACGACAGCAATACCCAAATATCAGTATGAGTAGCATTCCTTCCCAGTGTTACTTTCGCAGGTTTTCTCCAATATACTGAAAAAAAATAAATAATCTTATTACGCCAGACTGATCACCATCAATCTGCCATGAGGGACTTGCAAGTTTACATCTATTGTGACAGATACAAGATCTATCTAGTATACACTGATGACGCCACTCATGATATTTTTAGATGCAGTTATACCCTAAACACCACAGTATTTACTGATTGCCTCCCTTTTTAATACTTTGAGTTGTTAAAAAAAACCCAAATCCATCTAAAGTAATTAATTCAGTGAATCTCAGTCATAGACAAATTTTGGTTCATCCAAGTCCAAATCAGAAAATTCAGTTTATGTTCGTGCTAATGAAATTCATATAAACTACTGTGGCTGTTCCTCAATATAAACCAGGACATAATGCGTGTGGGAAAACTGAACTCCGGCTCTTAGAACCATCTAAGTTATACAAAGGCAAAAGGAGAAAGGGAAAAATGTTCTCATCAGAAAATGTTGCCAGCAGCAAAAGAAAACATAATACATAAATATTCCTCTGTAAGCAGCATCTTTCCCTGTGGTCAGCCTGCAGAGGATGGCAATGCCATTCATTTTATAGTGCCCTAACATCATGTTTGAATTGCTTCTTCTCTACAGATATGGCAAATGAATCTTAGAGACATTCATCATATTCTCAAACAAGATCTTCTTCCCTGTTAGACATGCACTCCAGTGTACATTAAATGTGATTTGGACAAGCCTGAGATGCTGGGTGAAAGGGGTGCCCTTGCTGCTACATCAAAGAAATGCCCAAGAAGCTTCCCCACGACAGCGCCTTTGGCAGTTGCATTACAGCATTACTCAATAAAGTGCTGACTTCACAAGAAGCATGACCCTACAAGTTAAATGTCTTTTTTTTGTTAAAATAGCTTCCTTACTGATTGATTAAACACAGAAGCAAAATCTGCCTGCTTTTATTTCTCTTTTTTCAGCCTCATTTTATGTAGCACAAAACAAAACAAAACAAACAAAAAGCATCTTCATTGCTTTCTTCTGTAGAAGAATATAAAAAGCTCCAAGTATGACAGTTAGCACTGTCATGATGCAGACTAGTTAAACTGTACACACATCAAAACAGGAAGATAGTTTCCTGAATTGAGACACCAATTATGCTAGCTTTAGCTATGGAAAATATAATATGCATAATCTAATTCCTTTTATTTTTCAAAGGAATTCAAGCTCCTGGAATTTGTGTAATTCATTCAACTACTTTATTGAACAAGATCCTATATTCAACTGTCTTGCACATAACAAAGAGACAACCAAACTTGTCATTTCCACTGTCAAAATTAAAGCTACTGCAGGAATGAGCTGCATTATTTGCAGCTATTATTGCCTCTCCAGCCCTCACTGTGGAGGAATTAAAAGCAAAAATCTGCTCACACACACAGTCAGCTTTATGCTGAGATACAACTTTGCGAAGCAAGTACAGGCAGTGGGGGTACACAAAGGCAAAGAGAGCAATGCATATACTCAAAAGATGTGCTATGCTTTCACTGAGAGAACTCAAAGTATTTAGTTTAAACAAAATATGAAATCATTCCAAATATTGTGTGGAAAATTAATACTGACAGGATAAAAGTGATTGCATTTACTTAGCTCCATTTGCTGCTTTTTTTTTTCTAAACTACAGACTAAAATGCAATTTAAAAATAAACTCTCTTTGAAATATGATCCTTGAAAAGTTGAACATGACAGAGGCACATTAACCAGCTGCCTCAGTAGACTAGTCTGCATTTAAAGCTATTCAGTTCCATTAGAAAAGATAACACAGCTCAGGATGTATCTAAATACATCTCTAAACTGTTTGGACAATTCAACAGATATGTGGGTGTTCTAAGTATGCCCTTAGTTAGGCTCCATAATTATATTTAAATTTCAACTTTGTTATTGCTGTAGAATCAAACTTATAAGGAAATTTACAACCAGATAATTTTGCCACAAGCTTTTCAACACTGTGTAGTTCTTTAAGGCTTCATCACATGCAGATCTCAGCGAAACTTTTTTAAAGGTAAAGAGAGTATTCAAAATAATAACTGCAGACAGGATCTTGAAAATATACCCTGGAAAAGGGTAAACTAAAAGGCTACGTATCAGCGGAGAGGGAGAAAATGCCCTCATTGTGCCCACATTAGAACTATGTTTGAATGTGCGGGATTGATAATGCTGAGACCATCTCTCTGACGCTCCTTCCTGGAAGAATCATGATCAAGTTTGAACTTAACACAGCAAAAGACTTTATGCCTTTCTGGCAAAAAGAAACACCTTTTCTATTTTCCAAAGCCCCTTCTCAGTTTAGCTGTCTTTCCACTGAGGATTGGTTGGACTGGTATTTTTTTATACAGAAAGCAGGAAAAAAGGTGGTTTCAAGGAAGGTACTTTGTAGAAGAGATAGCCAGAACTGCAAGTTTCTACAAAGAATCACCCATGAACTTACTTTTTCTCCTGCTTTCCATATAGCTAAAATTCGTGTTTATGCCTCCCCCAGTATAAACAGAGGCTATTATAGCTCCTCCCACCACGGCCTTCTCTGTCATCTGTCTTGCTTTTCCTGTTCAAATTAATTTTAACTGTGAACTTCAACTTTGTGAAGCATAAACTTCAACTTTAAACTTCAGCTTCAAACTTCAGCAGCTATCTTTGGCTACTTAACTACAACCCATCTGGCCATCAGTAATAACAGGAATTACCTAATCTTGCCTTATAATGCTGCCCTATTTCCTGGTCCCCAGCTCATTACCATTTGAGCTACTGCTCCCACCACTTCAGCCTAGCCAGTGTCTTCTAGTCTTGGCCAGCTGCTTACACAATTATTCGGTTGGATTATGATAGCCAGAGAAGGGAAATTAAACTTTTTGTTCCCTTTAAACAAGCCAAGAGAAAACTGAAATACTCAGAACAGCAGTATACACCATTTGACTACATATTTCTGTCCTTAGACTGAAAGGGTTTTTACAGCCCTGTAAAGAAAAAGCTGCAACTCTTTGGGGAATGCTGCTGAAAAATCCTTGGCTTTCCACATACAGCCCTACAAAGAATCGTAAGACCACATGAAATTCAGCCACTATGGCAGGTTCTTGTTGGGTGTAATAAAAAGTTTTGTGCAATTAATCAGAGTCACAAATTTGTTATGCTTGCATTTTTTTTTTTTTTTTTTTTTTTTTTTTCCATGGAGGCAGAATTTGCCCATGTAGAAATGTCACAGGCTATGGCTAGAATTCCAGTGCCATTTTAAGGAAGAATTTCAGAGCACAAGAGCTGTCTATCATCACATCTTCTATCAGGTCTTCAGAACAAATATTGTAATACCACTTCCCACTACACACATGGGGCCTGTGACCACAAATTAAAATCAGAGTAACAGCTAAATATTTTATGCTTTCTGAGCAGCTCATGCAACCTCAATCTATATTTAATGAGTGCACTAAATATAAACAAAAGCAAATGTTGGCCTGGTGGCCTCCAGTTGCCCAAAATATCTGTTATTGATGTATTTTTTTTCTTGAGGAAAATTCCTTGTTTACTGTAATCAGATTCTAAAAAGTTCTTATTTGATGTTTTCCCATTTTGTTTCTAAGTAATATTTCACACACATACACAGGAAAAAAAAAAAAAAAAAAAAAAAAAAAAGACATGCTTCTTAGCCCTTGAAAACTGAGAAATGTAAAAATCTTTGGTTGGTGGCCAGACCTCGGCTATGGAGCAAGCACTTATTTAGAGGAAGAAAAAGAAAAAAATCAGACTCTCATTTTGCACACAGAGATTGGAAGGTGGCATAGCGGACCTTCTGCTTGGCCAGCATCTTCTTTTAGGTACAGCCAAAGTGTTCTGAAGTCACAAGGGAAGAAGAGATACGGGAAAGAAAGAAACAGGGCATAGAGGATGAACAGTGGGAAAATGAGGAAAAAGTTGCCAATGAAGTGGGCCTGAAACACACGTGAAAGTGAATTTAGGAAAGAAATGGGACAAAGAAAGATATACATACTTGAAGAGCAAGTAAGAGGAGACAGTACAGTAAAATAACGAAGAAAAAGATACATGGTGTACAGATTGAAGAAGACTGGATCATGTGAAATCACAGCAACTGAAAACCTAGCAGGCAAGGCGACATCAGGAAGAAAGAATAAGAGTTGGCATTCAGACAAGCTAAAATTAAGACGAAACAGAAGGTGTTAGACTGAAAACAAAAGGCAATGAAGCTATTGGAAAATGCTAGGAAAGGGGAAGAAGTAGCGTGGGAGAACTGAAGAGGCAGCATAGAGACAATCTAGACTTTCACATTTAAAGTGCTTCAATTACTTAGAAAAGGAAAGACATGGGTTGATTACTTTCCGTAAGTGGAGGAGGACTGGGTGGGAAGTTCTTCAGAGTGGGATCAGTTTTTAATCTGAAAGAACATATTAATCATTTAGTGCATCACACAAAATGTAGAACCAGACAATCCTGCAAAGTGAAGAATCCTATTTGAGCAACTAGAGAGTCTAAGAATTGAATGCAACATATGCAAAATTATTTCATCATGGCACACCGGCTGTTTGTTTATGTAAAATAATGCATCAAAAGGCTCAGGGACTCAGAATGTTTAATACTTGAAATTTTAATAGGTTTGAGAGAAGAAAACTCTTCAGTGATTAAAGCTGTTTTATCTTACAGGCATATCATAAACCTGTTTAAACAGAATTCAAAATATGCTATCAGAAACAAACCTGTTTAGAAATGGACTATGATGAGTTTAGGGGCTAATTTTCCCAAAAGAATTTCAAATACATCACAAAAATGTTGTATAATATACATAATATGTCAGCTGCTTTTGTAGCTTTTACTAATCTATTACTTAGCCTTTAGGACCTTTGTTCCTGAAGCACACACTCCACCTTTATCATAATGCCATCTCTGGATGCGAAGCATTTTGGGTATGAGAGGAGTGGTGATGCATGCAGAATTATTATTCGGCTCAATAAGCTGTGACACAAGGTACAACAGTAATACATTCAGGGTTGAGTGGTGAGTTTTAAGGCAAAGCCCAAATTTGAGAGCAGTTAAAAGCCTTGCCATTACATCAAGGAGTGCTCTGATTAGGCGTGGATGAAAGGAATGTGGGGTGCACATTTGGAAGTCAAGCACTGCCCACTAGCAGTGCTTAACCTAAAGCGATGCTCACCAATTTTGACCTTTTGCTGCCAGGATGATGCATGCTTTTGGGATGGATTAAACGAAGAGAAAAACTGCCTACTGCTGCTGGTCCCCAAAAAGAAAAGCGCAACAGCTCCTCATCAGGAGATGAAGAAGTGGGATGCATCTGGCTGGAACGGAATTAACATTTTTTTGTAGCAGCCTGAATGGTGTGGTGCTGTGCTCTGCATTTGTGGCTAAAACAGCACTGATAACACACCAATGGTTTAGTTGTCGCTGAGCAGTGCTTGCGCAGGTTCAAGGCTTCCTGTTTTTCCCACTCTGCCACCCTGGTTAGTAGACTTGGGATGGACAAGAAGTTGGGAGGGAATTCAGTTCACCACAACTGACCAAAGGGCTATTCCATACTGTATGATGTAGTCAGCCATAAAATTTCAAGGCAGGTGGAGGAATTCAGGACATTTGTTGGTATGGCATTTTTTTCCACCAGCAACTCTTGCTTAGGTCCTGCTTTCCAGGAAGTGGCTGGACAGCTGCCTGCCAATGGGAAGGAGTCAATAAAATCCTCATTTTCTTTGCCTCATTTTTCACTCATAGCTTTTTTTTCACTTAATAAACCAACTTTATCTCAGTCCCTCAGTCTTCTCACCTTTCTGTTTCCCCCCTAGCCTGTGGGAGAGGGGAATAAATGAGCAGCTGGGAGGGTGCTTGGTTGCTGGCTGGAGCCAATCCACCTCAGGAACAATTTTTTATTTCTCAAAAAATAGCCTGAAATTACAATCAGGAACAAGTTATTCCCCCCACAGACAAAATGAGAAATGCAGAAGCCTCTTTTCTACCTAGATGCTGCAGCACAAATACTGCAACAGGTAGGTAATAATAATATAAAATCTCTCCCCGTTCTGAAATTCTACACCATGGTCTCACTTGGGAAAATGGCTTTAAGCCTTTATAAATATGTTTAACTTTTTTGACTGACTTGTTTGACAGATATTTGACTACAAGAGCCAGAGGCAGAGAAACAGAACACCCTGAAAAACAATGCCGTGTTGGTGCAACCTAAGGGCTCAAACTCGTAGTTATCTATCCAGAATGCTAATTAATGCTGAAAACATATGAAGCTAGTTTAACATTTCTCCTGGGTGGACTTCTTCAGAGATAAGGATTATTACACCATCAGTCTGATACATTTGTACTGTATTTCTCAAAAATATGGCGTCTTCTCAAAAACAAATATCAGCTGGCTGAGCTTCTGTGAACCAATGCGATTTTGCCTGCTGCTATTTTCCTAGGAAAGGAACATGATGAAGCACTGACTGGAATGATAAATTAAGGTAGTACTGAGATGAAACCCAGTTGAATACAACAGTTTTCACCTCCACAGTATCTGTGCATTGTTCTTAAAATTTTAGATTCTGGATTCAAATCTGGAAAGCACTTCAATTTCCAAATACAACTGTCAGCAGACATCTGCCTGCCTTTGTATTGAAGACAGATGGTGAGTAAGAGTTAATAGTAGGCAAAAAATATAAAAGGAATGGAGTCCTCCATCACAACTGAGAGACAAATATTAACATTTTCAAATAAAGATATTAATATTTTCAAATCCAAGAAGGTGTATTTTTTACCTCTTATTGAGCCATATAGTCTTAATAAATACTAGGCATGAAACGGGGTAGAAGAGACAAGGAAGGCCATAACACTATTCATTTAGCATTAGTCTAAAGAAAGAGCTGAAATATGTAAATTACACTGCTATTTTCACTGCATCTTTTGTTATTGTTCCTTCAGTGAATATGAGGGACACCAGTAAGAAACTTCAAAAGAATAGATAACATCTGAAGAATGGACAAGCTGACAAAAGAGATCAGTAAGGAGAGAACAGCCCAGCCAGATAATCCTCAACATCTGTGTAAGAAATAAAGAAGAATGTAAAGGTCATGTACAGGATTACTTTCCCTATAGCAAGAAGTGTCTGAAAGACAACAGGGGGTGGGTGGGGGGTGGAGGTTAGAAAGGGAATTTACCGTTAAAAAGATTAGTTTAGAAGTTAAACAGAAGTCACTGCAGTCACTGTTCTTTTCATAAAGTGGGAGCCACAGGCTACTTGAACAGGACTTAATACATGTGAGGCAAGAGGTTTGTTCAAATATGGAAAAATACCAGCAGGAAGAGGAGGAAAACAAAATACAAACGTACACGTCAGGAGGTTGCTAGTCTTCATTGTCCCTTAGCAGTAGGCATCTCTCTCATCCACTTGGCTGTATTTCACAGACCTTTCCTGGTTTCTTTCTCACATGATTTTCTCAATATGCTCTGGTGCTGACATTGATTTCTGGAATCAACATCTTACTACTATGCATAGGAGAATTTTATAGTTCTCAGGACTAGTATTTTGGGTTGTCCGCAGGCTTGCCCAAGCATCCTCAGTTAGGGCTTATGCATTTTGGTTTATACTAAAATGACTATTGTGTGGTTGTGTGAGATACAGGCCCATTAGAAATGCGTAGTTTCTGCTGTGCAATGCAGCAGCTGCACAAAATGGGATTGCTGATTTCCTAGCCTGCATTGACACACCAGGGAAGTAACAGAACTTGTCCATTTTACCACTCCCAAGTATCACAGTCTGACATGCAGTACATATTAACTAGGGAGAAAGATGCACAATAAGTCAGCGAGACACTTTGAAAACAAAATCTCTGATTCTGCACAAGCTTAGCACTTTGATGTGCATTTGAGGCAAATACGCACAATACAAACACATGAATCAGTTCAGGAATTACTTTAGCAATGATGTGGGACTGTAATGTCTTTTATACTTTACCAAGAACAGCAAAACTTGGATCTTAATGACTTTGCACAGGAACCAGTTACATCTGGGAACAGAGACTCTCATCAATCACGATAGACAGTGTTGCACATGCCTTGCTAAGAAACCTGGGTTATGCCATGTTATTAATCCATAAATAGTAACACCTATCTGCTTAATAGGATTTTCTATGACTTAATGCATTAGTTTTTTAGCATCTGTGAAAGGTACCCAGGCAACTTGGTGAATGCTGCATTTCAAAAAGCTGAATAGGTAAGCAGTTCAATTATTTAGTATTACATCTTAATAATACCCAAGTGCTTTGGAATTTAAGGGAAAGTTTGCATGTGAAGAAACTCGTATGCGTGTTAGATGCAATGAATTAACTTGAAAAATTACTTCTGGAAGAGTCTGTTCTGTAGCAGCAATCAGATGCTTCCATATCAGCTTGTAGCTATTATCCTTCACTTAATTATTGTAGAACAAGTTCATCAGACCATCAAAAAAAAAAAACCCTTTGAGAAGCAAAACTGATCTAAATCACTGTAGCCCTACTGATTTTAATAGAACTATACCAATTTATCCTAGTTCAAAACAATAACTTAAGCCTGTTGTTGTTGAAACTCATACTTGAAAATCAAACAAAAAAAAATTACATGCATGCTGTAACCAACAAGGATGAGAATAATACCACATACGGCACAGAAAACCAATCTATAGTCAGGGCCCCAAAACCTCTAGTAAATCCTACAATGCTATGAAACATCTTGGAGTATGACCCACTACTAGCATTTTTGTTGTTTGGTTGCTTTGTTTTCAATTCTATTTGAAATATGTTTGAGTTGACCACTGGTGTTGTTCAGGTGGCAGCATATACAGAATGCTATTCATGGGGTTTTTTTTCTAAACATCTGCAGAATTTCCCTTGGGGTAAGTAATTAGTGCAACAGCAACCTCTTTGTTGAGGTACCTTCCATTCACACATCAGGTCAGTTACAGATAACTTCCACTATTGATTTTTTTCCTGTGTCTGTGCCAATACTTGAAGCACAACAACAGATTCTTACTTTATGGAAATAACATTTGCAACCATTTCCTTGTTAGTTGGTGCTACCTTGATTGTATTAGCCTTGACTAGGAATAGTTTCAAGCTGCTCCAATGTCTGACTACTGCTTTACAAGGGAAAGAGGAGGAGTGAAATCTAGAATTTAGAAACAGTTGTGAACTCTCTTTTGCTTCCACTCCAAAGGACTATTAAAATATTTTAAAATTAATATCTGAAAGAAATGTCATTGATGAGCATTACGATACAAGCATTACGATAAAATTCAGTGGCATCTAGAGTGTCCATTGACCATATTTTCAAGCAGTTACAAAGATTTATGTTTATGGATGTGCAATTGCTGGCAGAAGAACTCTTCTGCACAGCAAGATTATAGAATAATAGAGATGATCTGCCTTTTTTTTAGGACTAAAACTTGTGTCTTGCCACTCTGCGAACCCAGACCACACTGCATAAACTGTATTACTGTTTCCTTAAAAGATCAGATTTGCCACAACAGGTAGGTATGTGCATAACCTGGAGTCAAGACACGCCTACTGGTGCATCCTTTTTTCTTAGATGTCTCAAAACATAAAGACTGACTATTACCCAGTAACTCAGCACCAGTTTGTTGGAGGAGCTATCTGTGTCTGGAACAGTTTGAAAATCTCTTAATAATGGCTTCCAAACGCATAAGTAGGGCAACACCAAAGGCCAGAAGTTTTTAGACAATGACGAGTAAAAAGGGTTCCTGCAGTCCAGTATACTGATATAGCCTCATATAAGTTTATTATGGAATTGCCTTCACTATAAGCTTCAATTCATAAATTAAAGCCTCCATGTTTTCTGCACGCTAATCATGAATCTTTTTATAAGATGATCACAGTATAGGAAAAGGCTTGTGCATAAGAAAACTGAACGGAAAAAAAGAGCTTAAGTTTGAAATAACAGATTCACCTGAATGCGTAGACAAATTATGTCTGTGCTTTTCAGTTCTTTCTGACTCTACTTTTTATTTAGATTAGTTTCTTCAGAGAAGTGGAATATTAACTCAGAAGGGTTTTTCACAATCCCAGTGATCTTCATTGCTACTCCTTCTTAAATTGTATTTTCAAAGATATTATTATCCTTACCTTTTTAAAAATTATTTTTCCCAATAAATTTCCTCAAACCCTTACATATTCTTTTTATGAATATTAGTGTTCCATGGTAAATGTTTTAGCATCAAAAAAGAATAAAAATAAAATAATTTTAAATTTATTCTTGATACTAATTTTAGAGAGGGAAACTTCATAGTATTATACATAGTATTTGGAAGAACATAAGGATATTGCAGAAAGAGTAAGAAAGTCTTCAGACCTGTCAGTTTTGCTATATGTGTGAAGCTCTAGCAGTGTCATGACCTCAATTCTCCCATGATACTTCCATCAATAACACTAAGGATGTGGGTACAGTTTTCAACCTCTTCAGCTCTAAATTTGTCACTCTCCAAGTTCTGGAGCTAAGAAACTTCCAGGTTTTCTGTCTTCATATTTTATAAAGAAGTTAATTACAAAACTTAGATGTCAAAAAGCTGAATGAAGCTCAGCTGATTTTAATGTAAGGACAATGAAAGATAATTATCTAATCTGCAACAAATTCAGTGGTATGTTCAACAAAAGGTTTTAAATATATATTTGAAAGTAGACATTTGTTGCCCAAATACTTATTTCTGAAAACGGTTATCTGATGCAAATTAATTACCCAGCCTATACACTTTCAGCATTTGGATTTCTGTTATCTCCTATATTAAAGTACCACAGAGCCCTACATTTTTAACAATCTTTCTAGATTTAACTTCATATCTTCAAGGTGTTTAGATATCTAATTCCCTTCGATTTAAATGAGAACTAGACAGTTAAACAATATAATGTGCTTGAACATTAAAAAAATTTCAGGAAAATATTATTTAAATGTTTAAAATATACCTTACATAACTACAATCAAGCAAACAAAATGCTATCACAGCTATATAGGAGTAAGTATTCAGCTGGTCAGGATGCTTTCTGAATTCAGATGCTCTGGTCAGGATGCGCTGAATTCAGAGGATTACTGAAATGGTCATTGAGATCAGGGAGGGAATGTTGGGGTGTGTAAAATATCTTAGAGTCTGGTTTGGGGAAGGTCTGGATAATGAAAAATGGTACTGCCCCACTCCTGCAAAAGTCATCTTCCCTTCTAACCTGAGATGCCTTCCCCCTTCTCTCTTTCCCCAGCCACCTTTGTGTTACTTTTCCTCTCCTAGGTTATGCCCACACTAGGATATGAAACAGTCACCACAGCTGGTGGCAGTGATACCCAGTCATTGTGCAGAGGTTAAGAAGTTCCAGGGGCCATTCCCAAAGTTTGCTTTTATTCAGTGGCCCTGATTTTTGGAGACTCACTGGAGTACACAATGGCTATCATGTCAATTGACCTGTGTCTGGAGACAGTGTCAGTATCCTCTACACCTTTGTCTACATGGCACTATTTCTGCCTGCCCTGCTTCTTATTTTTTCCAGTAAATCAACTTTAACACATCCATAGCTTTCTAGCATGGGAAAGGAAATGGTAAGAGTCTACTCCTAAGCTGCAATAGGACCGGCAGGACAAGCCAATTGAAAAAGAGTGGAAAGTGGAAGACTGAGAAGTAGCTGCTCTCCGTTGCTGCACAGGACATTGGCAGCTGCAAAGGGCTAGCCAAAGGCAACATTCAGGTTGGTCGCCTGCTTGAAACATCCAAAACTTGTCTCCTTTGGCTTCAGCAGCCTAGTCAATGCTGTCTTTAGTGCTACTGCCTGCTTTGTCTGTTGTTTGGAACCAGCACTTCATAATTAATGACAACGACAACAAAGATCTGAGAACTGCATTAAGGCTCAAATGTCGACTTAAGATAAATTCATTCTTTTTTTCCCCCTCTTCCACAAATGAGTACTGCTAATGAAATCATCTTGATTAGTCTCAGAAAGAGTCAACATCTGAATGATACCATGAATGGTTGTTACACAAGAAAATTCAAAATGTACATTTGCCATATTATCTTTCAGTTATGTAAAAATAATGCCAGATGAATGCACTTTAATGAACTTTAGATGTATGATCAGTAGGGGAAAACCCACCATTTCAGAAGTTTCAAAATATGCATTAGCACTAATTAGTCTTTCATAATAGGATTGAAGAGCCACAGATGAGGACAAATTAAGCTTATTTCATAATGATTTATTTTAATATGGCATTTGTCCAAAGTGCCATTTCTCCATCAAATTCTCAAGTTCAGTCAGACCAACCCAAAGTAAGTCTTTACTAAAAAAGAAAATAAGTTCAGTCTCTTTCTTCCTGACACACTAATTACATGCCTGAAAACATACAAACTAACTGAAGCTGCACTATTGGAATCTGTGCAGGTTTAGAATCATGATGCTAGGAACGCGCTTTTGTAAAGCAACAATGTGTAGGTCCCACTTGTTTCAATTAAACTTCAAAGAAAGCCTAAGATTACGGAAGATTTTTTAACTTTATCAACCAGAACTAACACTTGCTCATGAAGCAATATTCAGAAGTGCATCTAAGCAAGCCTAAATAGGCCCACACAAAGAACCTGAAAATATATGATTTGTGTGTTTTTTCCAGCCTTCAGTCATATGTGAAATCAACCTGGGCTTCAGTTTCACATTCACTTGTTAATGATGCAGACTGGTACACAGTGTGAAAAGTAGCACAAGGTGAACCAGAGAAGAAACTCATGGAAAGTATCCAGCTAGCAGAACTCACTAAAGCACATCGATTTAGTAAACATGAGAAAAGTGGAGAATTTCCTTCCCACATAACTTCAGTGTTTCTTTTTTTATGGCTCAAGAGCATATAGATTTTGATGAGCATAACTCACTAATACTGGAGTCAAAGTCTTCAACTACATCACTTCCCACATCAATTCTAAACTCGACCTCAAATGACTACTGTGTTACTATCACCTGCTACAGCAATCTTCAGAAAAATACTGTCCTAGAATAATTTACTCAGCATTTATATACTGTTTGGGTTCTTCAGAAAAGAACTGCAACAAGACTGAGGTATGAAGGAACATTCTCTTTTTGATCTGAACATGCTTTTACAGCAATGCCTTTTTTAAACACAAATCTGGTGGTCATGTACTTAAATGTGCCTGAGCTATATAAATCCTTCTAAGACTTTGAGCAACAAAACATCTAGAACAACATATCACAGAAGTGGATTTTTTTGTTTGCTTGTTTGTTCGTTTTAAGATTCAGGGGAATAACTGCCTAGCTCTTCTGCTTAAGTGTGTTAAAAGCACAAAAATACGGCAGCAGTTGAGGCAGCAATATAAAAATCTCTTACATTTGCATGCAATATACTAGGGTTTAGACATGCAAACATCTTGAAAGAATTCCTGCTTGTTATATCATAAGTAGTCACTGCATTTTCTGAAACAGAAATTATGATGCTTTCATGTCTGGATGTATTCTAATTTGGGTAATTGCATCCTACCTGCATAAATTGCCTTGGCTGTTTTCATTAGGCATGATATTATTCTTTATTTCCAACCTTACACTGTTGCTATACGCTATTAACACACAGCTTTTTGTGCTTCAGCCAAGAAGTGTCTGCATGTCTATGAGGGAAAGCCCATATATTTGTTGTTTCTTTTTTATTCCTTCATTCTGCATTGCTCCCTCAAAACAGTATTCTGAATAAAATCAAGAAGCAACTGAGAAATCAATGATACATTGCAGTAAATCTCTAATTTTACACACATACCCTGCCTTTTTTTAAGATAACCTTAAAAAAGAAATAATTCTGTTCTTGTTTTTCCAGACAATTGTGAAAGTAGTTATAAGATTTGTGTGCTTGGTTTTGTTCTGTCTTGAATTTTGTTCTGGGTTAGGTATTGGATTAGCTTATGGCAAAAGGAATGAAAAGTCAAAATGACATTTCATCAGAATTTCATCCAAACCGAAATATTAAGAAAGTTCAGAAAAAAATCAAAGAAATTGCCCCCCTTACAATAACACACAACATGCAGGCCAAGTCCTAAAGCAGAACCTGAAAAAATAATCACCTGTATCGGTGGCCTGAAAATAATGGCAGTGAGGCTTTGTTTCCAGTGCAAAATCTGTCCCGAGAGAGATCCTTCTGTTTATCTTGATATGACTTTACAGATTTAAGTGCATTTGTAAAAACTCTGCAGCAAGCTAATCTATTTCTTCAGAGTTATAGCACAGTTGCTTTTGCCCGTAATTTCAAGTGCTTATGAAGTAATTATTTTCAACTTTTCAAAGTCAATTAATTAAAAGAGTAATTAATTAGATATGTATTAGCATCTCTTCCAAGACATTTGTTGAGAATAAAAGTCTGAGCAAATTTGATTCAGAAAAACTGTCATTATATAGGAAAATTCAGATTCTGTTAACAGTCAGGAAGGCAGTTTCAACTAAATTGCCACAAAGAACAATCTCACTAGCTTGTTTTGTTTTGTTTTTAACTCTATGCCCCCTGCAGTGGAAGACAAAGTACCAAGACAGCACATTCACCTCATTTTGCAGCATAAGCAGCATAAATAAAAAGATAATTTAAGAATGGTGCAATTGTACATTCTTCACTGCCTTTGTTCTGCCGGAAGTAGAAGCAAGGTAGCTTCATCTTCATTTATCTAAAGATCTTGTCGACATTCCATAAGCTAGGCTATTGGAAGACATTTTTTATAACATCAGCCTTGATGAGCTGAAGACAGGAATGAATACGTTCTCCTGTGGCTGCAGAGAGTTTTTCAGACCATCTACCACAATTTCATCATAAATGATAACCAGAAGGAGGTTATCATTTTCTCTCTCTTCAAAAGTATGATGAGACAAGAAGCTATACACACAGTTGCTGATCCTAGAAAAATATATGTTAATGTATAAAACCAGTAATGGATCTGGGGGAGGAGGATGGGAGAGGATGAAGGCTGCAAAGGACAGATTATCCAACATAGTCAATAATCAAGTCTTTAAGGAATTGTACCAAGAAGCAACATAAAATAAAAAGCACTCTGCACTTTCATCAGGCCACGATTTTTTTTTTTAAGTCATTTTATTGGATCTAACATAATGACTTCATATCCCTTGCAAGATGTATTATCAATAAAAAAGCTCCATAATGATGTAACATCAATAAGGTAATTCCTAGGGTTGAAACTAGCAGCTAGTACACAACATGGATCCACATTGGCAAGACTGTGGCTATCCATTGATTTCTGGATGGATAACTGAAGAAATACATCTTTTCTTTTAGTGGCACAAGATTACCAACACCACAAGAATGCCAAAGGTATTTTCTCATAGGTGCACTTTACCAATTCACTATATCTAACAGCTAAGGCAGATAAAGAAGCTATAAATCCCTCTAGATAAATTTTTATCTTTGCAATAACTCCTGAAGATTTCTATGAGATGGAGATGCCAGTGAAGAATAGCCATCAACATACTCTAAGAACTGCAACTGGCCTTTCTGGAGACACAAAGAATATTCCTTGAAGTGATGAACCTAGAGAACTTAATTGTATGACTTTACCAAGACAAGCAAAGATGTTTAAAAACTGAGAGAGTATTGAGTATTACTGTGAAGGTTCCATCCTCTTTTGTAAAACAAGATCAACAGTGATAATCATAGTCAAAACCAGAAATCATTTCCACTGGTACCTGTATTGGGTTAGTACTCACATATGATTAAAACTCAAGTCGAAAAGAAAAAAAAAAGGGGGGGGGGGCAGAAAATATGTTTGCTGAGGAATGCTGTTTTGTAGCTAGCAAGTCAGATGAGCACTAAAAGTTGTGGTGGTCTGAAAAGAAAGATGACGCAGTTAGCAACCAGCTGCATTGCCATTTGATCTGCAAAACATAAACTCCCAGGCCCATGGACGTGACCTTTCTGTCAGGGTTTGACTCAAAGGCTATAATGAAAGAGGACAGCTCTCATATTCCAAAGGTTGGAAAACACTTTAAAGGCGCTCAGCATCTGAAGTTTTAGCTCTTTTAAATTAAGACTACAATTTTTATCAACAGAGATCTTGCACTCATAATTGCAGAGTTTCGCAAAGTAATCAGAACTGGTTTTTTTTAGCAATGGAAATAAATCCTCTGCTTTTCTAAATATTAAAACCAAAGTTGATGAACCTATTCTACATTTAGGACTATGCTCTCCTCAGCATTTACTGGAAAAAACGTAAGGCGTGTCCCTGCCCATGGCAGGGGGGTTGGAACTCGATGATCTTGAGGTCCTTTCCAACCCTAACTATTCTATGATTCTATGATTCTATATCTTGCATTTGCATACCCAGTCTCCACAGTCTCTGCTGGACACAGAAATGAGTATGGCCAAGATAACGCAGAGTACTGCTTAAATCTTTGCTCTTTGTAAATCTTACTGTTTTTTGTTTGTTTGTTTTTGTTTGGTTGGTTTTTTTTGTTTGTTTTTTTGTTTTTTTTGGGGATGGCAGTGGTGGTTTTTTTCTGATAAAGCCTTCAAAGTGAGCAAAACTCATTATCTTGCACAGATGAATCCTCAAGGCTCAACTGCCTCCACTACACCCAGAAAAGATGTGCACTTCCAACATTGTTCCAGTGGATGTCAGTGGAACCTACAATTTGTTTATTGTGTTTATTCTATTAAATGGTCTAACTTACAGTACTTCTATGATTTACAAAACATGATCTTGCGAGGTTATAGTAAATGGCAGAACCACTACAATATGTTCAAGTGCAACTCTGTTACTGGTTTATGGTGGTTTGAATATTAGGTTTGAGAACATACCTAGAACAATCATAGTCCATTGAATCATAAAGTCAGAAGTCAGAGTTCTGAATAGAAAATGCTTTTACCATAGTTACGCATACCACTTCTAGGACTATATGCATTATTTTCTGGTAACAAAAATGAATGCTAGTGACCTATGGAGCACATATCAGATGAATGACTATCAGAAGACAATATCTCTACATCAGTGAGATGAAACAACAACATTACAGAAAATAATATTTGGGAAATGGTTCAGCTGTAAAATTTTAAACAAAATCCCTCCTACCAAAGAAATTCTAGTGCACCAAGCGTGCAAAATAAATTTCATAATGCAACAATTATGATAAAAACCACTTAATGTTCATATGAACTCTTACAGCAAATACAAAATGTTTCAAGGAGATGCCTTTGTTTTCTCAGTGTTTACTTCACATCCCTGCAATAAATTAATCAATTTCACTGTAATTCCCAGAGATTGCTCAAATTAGTGGCACAGAAGGCAACATTAAAAACTGCTTCATGACTTCAGGACACAAAAAAATTGACCAGTTTTACAAACTGAGAGTAACACACTTGTACCTCTCACTGCAAATTCTCACTGTCCCATTTGTGCTTTATTTCTATTCAAACTCTAAGGCATACTGTCTGTACTGTCAGCCTACACTCTGGTTTTGATGTTAAAAAAAAAAAAAAAAAAAAAAAAGTCAGGTTGAGGTGAAGTTAAAAAAAAGTAAATCAAAAAGATATCCCTAAATACTGACGTGATTAGCCTGATGCAAATCCCCCCTCTTCCTCCTCCAAGTCCTGACATGGTCTGACTGACTGCTGTTAAGGATACTGTGTTTTTAAAAAGTGGGTATTCAACCACTTTAAAGAGTGCTTTTTGGGTGCCTCTAGAAGGAATATCCATTCCAAATCAATAGCACTTTTGGTTTCTGGCCAAATGCTAGCACACTCATTATCTCCCACATACTGCAATTAGAGCATCTCTTTACTCTCAGGGAAATGAAACCCTTGGCAATGGATGGAACCGGAGCACTTCCATGGCTTCCTGAAGGTAACTGACTGATCAGTTGACTGATGGCTTTCTGAAAGATCTTTCATCTTCAGAAAATCATAAGTTTTAGAAAGCTTTCTTCACCAATTGTTTCATTTGGATTCAACAAAAGTGAAGTTATGTTGATCGTAAGTAGATGGCAAACAAAGTTTCTCTCTGTCAAAGTTTACGAAAAACTTGAACAACAGTTTTCTTTAGAATCCTTGACATTTGTTAATGCAGTAAGTTTTCACTAGCTGACTGATCAAAATGATTTCTATCTTATGTACAGTAATTATAGATCACTGATATTAATTTTTTATTTGACTATAATAACCATATGTGATGATTTCAGAGAAGAATGAATTCTGCACATGCATTTAAGCTACCTAAGGTGTACTGTGGATATTGCAAAATTTTTTGAGACATATCTCAGGCTATAGAAGAGGTTCAAATCTCTTTGGACTGTTTAAGCCCATGTGTACTGGCTACTACATTTCTGCTGGCTGTCTCAGTGTCCTAATAAAAGGACAATGCCCATCTGCCTGAGTTAGGAGCATTGCAGCTAAGTGCTGCCCTACAGCTGAGTAAGAGACGTCAGGACTTACCTGACTGCAGTTATACATGGATGTACGAGGGGATGATCTTCGTGGATACAATTTCTTACCAATTGAGAATATCAAATAGCATTCACTCACTAATGTGTTCTGCTATCCCTTTTATCCACCTTAAAAATGACATTACCTGGAAGACTGCCGTAACAACATTACTTTTCCTGAATGCCAGGAATAATGGAGTAAATCTCAACCCAGATAATGGATATCTCTTATGTAGTTGAACACTACCTCTTTGGTTATGCAGCAGTACAAAGATGCTCTTTCTTCTTATTTTTAAACTATCACACTACATCTGACAGAAACTGAATTCTAATATACTCTGGCAAGAAAAATTAATCAGAAGAATATAGAAAGGATAAATACACACAAATCCCACATTTTGTCTCACACCTGCCACCATCAGATAAATAATGTTTACTAACCATATTGATACTTATACACTTACTGTCTGTCACTGTGTAAGCTGAGAAGCACAAACTAACATATGCAAGCAGCCATACAAGCAATGACAAAGACTAAAATATTTTTCAATGTAAAATAGTGAGAGCTTTGTGCACTCAATATACTACAGTTTCGTTTAATTTCAAGAGTCCTATTAAGCACTGCTCTAATTGTACATCACTTACAGTTCTTGATCTGTGAAGGAGGATAATAGATGTCAAGTCGTTGTTCTAGTAACCATTCATTCAATCTGTATTTTCAAAATAAAAATCATACATGACTAAAAAATCCTTATGAGCGCACTAAAAGCATCATCACAAAGCCATCTGTTTTAGGCCATGCAGAGCTCAGTAACAAAACAAATGTTGCATTTAATTTTCAGATCCGGGCTTACTGATTATTTTATCTTTTGTGCCGCACAGTATGCCAGGAGGCCCTGCTCTGGAGACAAGTCTCAATGAAAAGAGACAAGAATTTTATTACTGCTCTAAGACACATAGCTCTGCTTTGGGAAAAATTACACAGCTCTCCAATGAGAAAAAATAATACAAATGAATGAAGTCTGACAAAAAGCAAGCAAAAAAAAAGACGTGCAGTTGCCATAAAATTGATAAATGCTGAAAGGGATCTCAAAGATAAGTGCAATGATGCCTAAGTCAATGATATTTCATTATTGTCTCTCTAGTTGCCTAGAAGAGCAGGTAAGTCCTTGATGCTTTCACTACCATACCCATCACTATTTTGCCAACTGAATTAGAGATGAATCACCCACAAGATCTGCAGAACAGTCTAGTGCAGCTTCTTTTGAGAGAACAGCTCTTTCTGACAAAGCAACATTGCCAGTAACAGCATTACTGCCAGTTTTATTACCCAACAGCACCTGAAGAATTCATTGCCTTTATACATCTACATTTTTTAACAGTTGGAAATGTTGAAAAGTCTGTGAGTAGGTGCTGTTTATGGCACTGTGATCTTTAAGAAGACATGACTGAGTCTCTCTGCCTTACATATTACCCAATAGAAGAAAATAATTTGTCTGGGAATGTTTTAACAACTGTTTTCCCCTGACAGCAAGATATCTTCAACAGACAGAGCTGGGAACAGCAAATGGACTAATGATTGCTCCAACCCAATCACGCATGCAGGCACTCCCTCTCCATCACCATTCATGGAGGGGCAAAAATCAGTGTTGTCCCACCTGGGAAAGAAAAGGTGTTTAGGTAAGTGGGTATATGCCCCTTATCCCCAAGTACAAGTGCTATTTCTGTCAACTGGGCAAAGGCGATGGCTGGACATCAGCTCTAGCTTTAACCTTGGCAAGTAAAAACCAAGGCTGTACAAACCCAACTTTGTCCATAAGCTAACTTTTTCAGAATCTTGCTCAGCTCCCTTCTGGACCAATTTACTGAACTCAGAACACTGGGTCTGTTTTTCACTTGCTCTCTTCATAGAGAAAGTGATTCAATTTCTTATGAATTAATTTCTTCTCACTTCACAAAATCTTAGACATCTTGATGGTCTAAATTACTCATCTCTAATAACAGCATATTAGCATCAATCCTGTTCCCTCTCTCTCAGGGTTTTATACACCTTGATGATAACTCCCTTATTCTAGTCGCTCCAGAGCTTCACAGATCAAATTTGGCTAATCTTTCATATCTTGCAGACAGTAAATTAGAGGTCTCTGCTGCAACCTAATCTCAGCAATGTCTTCTTATTATAAGGTCACTGGAAGTGTACAGATTACTCCAACTGCAATTTTATTATTTCTTCAATTTGTGCCAAAATAACTTAAAATGGATTATAAGCATAATTGTCTATTTAGAACCCCATATCAAGACTTGCATCCTCTCTGCTGCTATGTAGTATTCTATGCAGACTGTATTACCTGCAAATAATTTTCTTAAATCTGTATTTTTCCCCCTTTCCCTGTTGTAGGGTCTATTATTACTTTCTGGTCTCAGTTTAATTTTCCTTTAAACTTTTTTATCTCTTATCCATTTAAATAATCCAGTACTGCTTTCCATGCCAGTAGAAGCAGTACTGGATTATTTTAATGGATTAGAGACATGCTGTATTTAAGGATGGAGCACAGAGAATTTCTTTGTAATACAAACTTCTCCGATGTCATTTACTTATGAAGTAAACATAATGCTTTCTAAAATGACTGGTGCAGGGACACTTTCCACTACACCAGATTGCTCAAAGCCCCATCCAACCTGGTCTTAAACACTTCCAGGGATGGGGCATCCACAACTTCTCTGGGCAACCTGTTCCAGTGTCTCACCACACCCACAATAAAGAACTTCTTCCTAATATCTAATCTGGATCTATCCTCTTTCAGTTTCAAGCCATTCCCCCTTGTCTTGACACTACTTGCTCTTATAAAAAGCTCTTCTCCAGCTTTCTTGTAGGCTCCCTTTAGGTACTGGAAGGCTGCTATAAGGACTCCATGGAGCCTTCTCTTCTCCAGGCTGAACAACCCCAACTGTCTCAGCCTGTCTTCATAGGAGAGGTGCTCCAGCCTTCTAATCATTTTTGTGGCCTTTCTTTGGACTCCACATCCCTCTTGTGTTAGATTCCCAGAGCTGAATGCAGTACTGCAAGTGGAGTCTCATCAGGGCAGAATAGAGGAGGAAGATCACCTCCCTCAGCCTGCTGGCAACGTTCCTTTTGATGCAGCCCTGCATACAGTTGGCTTTCTGGACTGTAAGCACACACTGCCAGGTTGTGTTGAACTTTGTGTCAACCAACACCCCCAAGTTCTTCTCCTCAGGTCCTTCTCCGACAAATATTCCTAATTGTATAGCTTTCATTCACTTTTTTTATAGTAGTCCATTTGGTATTTATTTGAACATTTATTTTAAATTTAGCTGATGAATGCCATATGAAATGGCCCTATAATAAAACAGCAGAGTTATGTGGAGAGGTAAAAAAGCTTTTACAGACACCAGAAATGAATGATTAAATTGTGATAAACTTTCTACAGATTCTTTTTACAATTCTCTAGAATCTGTCAGGAGGGATTTAATTCTTTATTAAATTCTACATAATAGTTAAAATATTCAGGCTGATGTATGAAACATACTTTAAATTGTAAGCTAAATGCCTTGCCATTCATCAGCAATTATGCCCTTAATTAGTTCTGACTATTGTCAAAGCTTTCAAGCTTGTCAGTGAAAGTATGCAATCTCTTCTCCCGTAGAGATCTACAGGACTATTTACAATTTCAAAACCTCTTCAGAAATCTCTCAGTAAAATGTGCCTTCAGGATCTACCAACAATTGTTATGCACAGTTTCATGAGAGTCACTCAACCTTGGGTCAGAGTGAATAACTCAAAGCAAATACATATTATTCATCTCTTTAGGAAAATATTTGTGAGCAGATCACAGTTTCTCTGAATGTATCCATTACCACACAGAACTGCAATAGGCACAAACTCTTCTGTTAATTTTAGTAGGCTCCAGATTAGATTCTATTTTAATTTCCTCTAAATGCATTTTAAGTAGGATTATAGTTGCTCACAAATAAACTTCTATACAGAGCTCTTTTAGAGAACACTGAGTATTGGCTGCTTGCTTTGTTTGGCTATCATGTTTCTTGCTCATGTCAACATGAATGACATGACACCATTCTTTTTCATTGGGCGAACGTGACTCTAATCCTAATGAAAGGGAGTATGTAAAGGTAATGAGATATTTTAATCTCTCTAGAGAGGTTCAGGGATGAACTGGATTAGGGTGTTTCACAAAATTCCTACACCATGTCAACACTGCTTATCCCCAGAAAAAAATATGTAAGTTGTGTTTACATCACTACGTTATATTGACAGTGTGCAGTCTTTATATTCAATTTATTCCATCCTTGATGGAGATTTGAGGACAAAGAGGCAAAAACATAGAAGCAATCATTAGATGCAAATGTCACTCATAGGGTTACAGCATTAGAAGTCACAGACAGAAATTTGGGGTCATGCTCCTTAAGCGATATTCCACATGGAAAAAAATATTCACTTACTGATTTTTGTCCTTGTCTATACTATAAGCCTAACAGTTTCTTACACAGATTAACACTATGCATAAAGTATCCTGGTTAGATTGGATAGAGGAATAGTAATACCATGCTCATTTATGAACTTGGTAACATTTTCAGGTTGCTGGAAAAATCTTTGGGTGTGCCTGCAGTACATAAAACACACCTCTATCCCTGTATTTGAAGGAAGAAGTTTAGCATTCTTGCCTACAAGAACATTCTGGGAACACATACACAATATTCACCCAACGCTACAAAAGACATACTACAAAATTTGCTTCTCACTTACAGTAGTTCTGAATGAAACAACTTCAGTGAGCAAGGGCTTCAACTCAGCAACTCAAAAAAACAATTCTACTCTCTATGCCTTCTTGACAAATGTACAGAGATGGAAGTAAGGGCAGCACCGAGTTATGTAAATGAATGCAGTCTTGCCTATCCGATGCAAAGCTGTAAACTTGTCATTTATCCACTAAACGATTTGATCTTCGATAAGAAGATGTCTTTTACTAACTACACTGTGCTTCTTAAAGATTCATGAAACTTCATTTAATTTAGCTTTTAAGCTATTTGCTTATTCCTTTTTATTCTCCTATCCATGGAATTCCTCTCTACATCTTAGAATTAGGAACAGGTGCTGATTTTATACACCTTGTGAGTGTGTCATATTTCATTTTGTAGCAAGGTATTTTTTAATCATGTCATCCTAAAGTTTTTCTCCCCTCACCAGTAATGATTTTGGATAATCAATATTCTGAAAGCACTGGTCAATGCAAACTAAACTGCATAATGCTTCTTGAATTACTATTCCCCAAATCTTAAAGCACCTCCATAGAATCCAAATCCTTTATCTTATTACTTGTCTACCAAAAGCTGTGCATGTGGCTCATTTGAACTTTCCTGAAGAGTTGAAGAAAAACTACGCAGAGACTTTCAGTCAGCTGAAGCCCACTAATTGCACTGTGTTACCAGGATATGACTACCACAGTGGAGTGTAGGTGTAGACTAGCTTTTCTTAGTTTTATTTCCATAATCTCACCACCAGAGAACCATAGCTAACATCCACTTGCATTTCTAACTGAAGAATACACTTCATATTGGAAGTCAGTAACAGCAATAATAGGGGAAAGCATAATTAAATGGATGTGGTTTGGGTTTCCTCCAAAGCTACTGTCCAGCCATATTAAAGAGCTAGATGGACAACATACAACCTGGTACAGTGTTCAGTGTTGGGTTGGCAGCAGGCAGGACTTATTGAGTTTATGATTTGTCTGGAATAATGCTGCACAGATTTTACCACAAAATTATGAAGTGATTCATAATTGTGCAAGATTCAAATACATGTATATGCAATACACATTCCCTTATGTTACAGCACTATAACTGGGTAAACATATACAAGGGAAAAGTGGGGGGGGAAGTGAGGGAGTGAATGATGTCTGCTGGAGATTTTGTTTTTGGTGTGTGTATGAGAAGAGAGCACGTGTTTAAAGTGATAATGGCAAAAGAAAACCATGAGACAGGCAAGGAGCTCAAAGAAATTATCTTTCAAATTCAGCAACTCCTACTACACTTTGTGGATATTTTGCAGATTTACTCAAGATGGTAAGAAATACCCTGTTGGGCCTTCTCTTTTGACCAGTGATAGACCTACCACAAATGAAACCAAGTACACTGATCTACCCTGTCTCTCTGAGGCAGTAGTAAAAAGCTATTTGGGAGCAGATTATCTGCAGTTTGCCCTTTCCCAGGCAACTCCTGTCACTCACCCAGGAATGCTGGATGGAAAAGTCTTCCCTACCCATTCTTCATGATGTCTGCTATGAACTTTCTACCCACAGGTTTGACTAACCCTCTGTGAACCTCCCACTCTTGTCTGTCTGCATTTTCTGCTCTGGCAACAAATTCCAGAAGTTCAATACCATTATTAAAGAAAACAAACAAAACAAGTACTTTGTCTTCTACATTGTAAATGGTTTTCTCATAGTTTTGGCACATGCAGTCCTTGTTCTACTTTATGATTTTGTTCATCTCAGTCATATCCTCAGCACAGTATTTTCTTCTCCAAAAAAAACCCCAGCTTTTTAATTCTCCTTTTGATAGCTTATTTCTCATGCCAAGATGACTGTTAGTTGGCTCTTCTAGAGCTACTAACAGCCTTGCCACATTCTGCACTCCTTGGTCCTAGCCCCGGTAAGTGTTTTTATCAGCATAATAGAAAACACTATTATCTGAGAATTCTACGGGAAGGTTTTTTTTGCCAAGTCTGACATTATTTAAGAGAACAGAACAGCTCTGAAATTCCAGATCTTTTTCTGATACCTTGGAAGACAGGACACACAACTTCATGGATCAAATCAGAGTAATACTTTCTGTAGTCATGAAGTGAAGCTTTTTAAAGTTAAATAAGCAGAATCACATTTTCAAGAAATAACTGTTATCCCTGGAGTAACTCAAGATCCTCAAGAGCTCTGTGCATTTTTCATTGTTTCCACGAGCTTCCTGGTGAAGCTCAGAGCTACAGAGAATAACTTGCTGAATTGCATTATTAGGATTAATGTTGATAAAGACATTCAAATATTTTTTCATTTTTTGCCATCTCTGTAGGTTTCACATTGCTATAGTAGAAGGCTAAGCTGACACTGTATCTGTAGAAAACAAAAATTATGATGGATACCTAAAATGGATCATTATAACATACCAACTGTGGGTCCTCTGAGACAAGGATATGTTACTGTGATAATACCTGAAACCCTAATACTTCAAGAATAATTTAGTATTTATGAATTAAAACACAAAAACTGATCTCAAGAGACCTTTTCAAGACGTCAGCACTTTAACACAAGCTTTTTAATAAGTAAGAAATAAAAGTAAATGCTGATTCTATACAACTTTCAAATAAAAGAACTATGAGGTTGATAAAAAAAGAATAATTTAGATGCTTGCTCTGTCAAAATCAATGTAGCTGTGTAAATCTTGGCCTTAAAGTTATAATTTGTCAATTTGTCAAATACGGTTTAATGTGAAATTACTGGTAATGTTTAATTGGTTTCTAATGCCAATGCAAATTATTTCTGTAGTCAATTTGCCAGTTTGTGAACTGAAATAAAGAAACACAAAAATAGTAATTTGTGAGAACTTGGTTTTGCAGGTTGTCAAAACTGGATGCGGTTCTGCTTAATTAAATCTAACTATTAAATTCTTCAGTTTTAATTAGTTATATATTTCAGATAATCCTTCTCACCAACACTGAAAGTACCCAAATCATGTCACTCATATATGTGTTCCTTAGTACAAAATTTATCTTAACTAACGACAGCTCATGATAACATGAAAGGTTTTCTTTCCTCCGTCTCTTCATCTCTAAAAAAGAATGGAAATTCATTGCTCTTTCCAGTTCAATATGGTGACTTCTGAAAGTAACTACTTGACTGGCAAAATACAGTACAAAGGAACTCATGCTTTTGGGTTTTTTTCATTCTCATCCTCCACACAGACTCTTGGGCTTTACTTGATGAAACAGCCATTGTCTCTCTGTTAGACAAGGGTAAATTAATGACAGACACTTTCCATAAGTAAATAAATGAAACTCCTGAAGGCTTCAGTACAAGACACAATTATATACTTATCTCAGAAGAAACGGTTTGTTTCTTGCTAAGATTAAAAACAAGGAGTTCAGAAAGAGAACAACTTAAAACTAGAGACAAAAACCCCCAAAATTACAAACTTCACAAAGAAATCTTCAGGTCAAACTTTCCTCGTAAGCACAGAAGGTCTTTTTACTTGTGTATTTTGCCATCAATAAAAAGTCACTGCTTCTAAATATATAGCATTATTATTATTATAGACTTAAATATCTTCATCATGCCCATAAAGAAAATGGAAATAATGGTGACACAGCAGATCTGAAACACCAATCCATACACACACGAGTATTTCGAAAGAGACATAAAGGAATACAAATAGGACTAAGTTGAATTTACAGAAATGTGACCTATTTATTTACTACACTGGAGCATCACATAAGAACGAAACGTTGGACTATAAAAACAATAGCTAGCCCATATACAAAACAAACGCCGTGAAGTTGTTGTATTTTTATATATTTTTTAACAAAAGAATACTGTTTCATGTCCCCATTCCACCCCCCACCACCCCCACCACGGGGCTTAGCTGGGATGCAATTAAAACTAATATACACTTTTTCAATACTCACAAGTTTGACCCCAGGCACGCATTTCAAAGGACTAATTTTCATGGTTTATGTATTTCTAATCCAGTTTCAAGTTTCAAAATAACCTAAGACATACACCCTTTTTTAAAGCTGTTCTTCTTTCAAATGATTTTTTTTTTCTTGTAGCAAAATAGGTAATCCAGAAAAGAAAGTAAAAGGAAAGGAAAAGAAAAGGGACACTCTGGCCTTGATGATGTATATTTAGGAGGGAAATGGCTGTGAGCAACAACTGTGCCACTGTAGTCTGCTTTTCCAAATGATCACTTCTTACCAATTCCATCTGTATGGGAACATACACTGTTGAACAACTGTTTGTTTTTTTTTGTTTGTTTTTTTTTTTTTTTTTTTTTTTTAAATTTTCAGTGCATGACAGTCTTAGTTGATCAATGTACATGACAGTACAATTTTACCCAGGAAGACAACCCCATATTAGCTTTCATTTAACTAGCACAAGGAAAATAGCAAAGCCAGAGGTGTGGCCTTCTTCCACCAACATGCCAGCTACTTCCGGCCAAAGACTATGGAAATCTGTGCTCTTTCAGTAGTCCTGCTTCTTTAGCAGGTGAAAATAATGACCTAGTAGCCCCACATGAGGTAATCATATATTCATTTACTAGATAGATACATCTTCCAAACTGAAAAAAATCTTTGCCTCAGATATGCGTTCTCTTTCCAAGTGTCATAATATGAGCTAAATATGCCCAGAACTAGTGACAAACGGATAATTGCCTACCTAAAAAACCCCTGTAGAGTTTGAAACTGTAAGATTGTGTATTGTAAAAAAAGGAAGCAGTTTTCAAATGTCATGTATGTGATGCACATCCTTTCTTCTTGAGGAATCAAAATCTGTGTTTTTATAGTTCAAGCTAGTCACCAGTTCTGGGTAACCTACCTTTTAGATCTCTGCATCCAAATTTAAGTAAAGACTTGAGATAACCTGCAGATTAGATAACCTAAAAGTCATAATAACAAAATAATAGCAAGTGCCTTTCTTCATATAAAGCTTTCTTTTTGCAATGAAATACATAAGTCTGGGGCTAGTATCCCAATTGCAGCACTACACTAGCGTGGCAGTACTGTCTCTCCAGCCATCATTAAAATTGCTGCTGAAGTTTTGCTCAAGATGCATGCCACTCTGATGCCACTTTTATACAACCTCTTTTAGACCACAACATTTTTTTGATTACAGGTCCTTTCTGTGATGGACAGAAGTTTAGCAGGTCATTTACCAGCAATTAAAGTGTTTTTATGGAACAAAAGCTTGTTTACCAAACCAGTCCTCTAAGATTCAAGTACTGGGAAACAGTAGACTACTGTTCTGTATGTAAACAAGATATTTCACATAGAAAACATCCTGAAAGTAGGGGGTAATGGAAATAAGCCAAGTATCTTATCAAACCTCTCATTTTTTATGCCCATTTTGGCAGTCTCAATGTAGAAATTGAAAGTAAACTTTCATGAACAGTATGTTTCTGTCAGCACCTAGTTTAAATTTATTATTTGGACACAGAGCAAGATGCAGCTATAGCTTAGAAGTGAAGTTCACATGCATGCTAACAGGTAAATAAAGCCTCAGTAATCTCCCACAGACTAGACAACTAATAAAATCAAATCAAAGAAGTAGCAGTTCTAATATAAACAAATTTAGCCAAGGGTACACATTAAAATGTTTCACATGTGGCATCACCCCTTCACACACAAATTGAGATCAGTTTGCGATTGTCTCATAATAAAAAGAAAGGAGGGCAGGAGGTGGAATTGCAAAAAAATAAAGACATTTAGCACTGAACCGTTTCATACAAAGCAGGAAACAGTTTCTTGCTGGAAGAAATACTTTTGTGAAACACAGACACCATGCTGTTTATCTAATGACAAAACAGTTGAACCAGAAAGATGGATAGATTCTCACAGGCACTTCCTGCTGACCACGTTAAGTACCATAGCAGAGAAATTTTTAGACTTTCCTGGAATTATTTTCTGTAGACTTGACTGAACCAAATACGCTCTATGCAAATCTCTGAATATAATGAAAACTGGAATTGGCAAAGAGGGTTTTCCATGTACTCTCTCAAACCACTGAAAACATAGCTATGTAGTGTAAAATGCAGAAAAATTGCTTGCACAAAGCCTTCATGGTGGACAGTAACCTTTCTGTGCATCATCAGAAGAGTCAAGCATTTTTAGATTTGACTCTGAATTACAGAGGAAATGAGGCTGAGTCTCCACTTCACTCAGAGTGCAATCAATTATAATGCTTCAAATTAAAGCATCTATCTCTACAAACGCTCATCATTACCCTACAATATGATGTAGACATGCTAATTTCATTAGGACATTTTGAAGCATCAATTACACATCTCACATTGCAGTCCTCCAAATGCGCAATTCTCAGATTTGCCTAAAACTGCAGAGAGAACAAAGGCAACTTCACTATTATATAGCTTAAACACGATCGAAAAATAAATTGGGACTACCACATGGCTAAGGTCTTCCACCAGCCAGCAATCCCTCCTCCCCACCAAATAATGCAAACACCCAATACAGTTTAAATTGACAAAAGCATCACTCACCACTTTGTGGTTAACTCAGTGGCTAAAGTAACAAAGCAGAAAATTATCTCAACGGGCTTTCAGAGAAGCAAAAGTACAATTGCTGTCGCTGTTAGACTGAGCAGACTATGGTTCTCAAGACACTCTAGCCTCACTCAGACCTACCTTCCTGTGTTAGTTTTTAGGTTCAATTTCTTTTCTTTTATAGCTGTAAATCAGTTTTCACTAGCCTGTGCAGCCCTTCTCAAAGCACTGGAGCTGCATAGATGAGCTGCACTGATTTACATCATCTCAGAATTGGACTCAGAAGATTTTTAAGTAGCATGCTGAGATTGGATATGTAACATCTATACCAAAGCATCTAAGATTTGATTGCAATATAATGAAGAGTCATTTAAGTAATTACTTGTGCATAAATTACACTATGCTCATACATTCCAATATATAATTGCTGCACATTACAAGCACCATGGTTACTAATCAAGGGGAGAAAGGAGTTTGAGACCTGGAAAGAGCAAGAAAAATTAGGTAGAGCAAATACACAGTTAGACTAAAGAACACGTTATTCATCTGCTGTTTTGACATGTAGTATGTGTATAAGCAGGCAGGCAAGAAAAAGAACCCCAAAGTGACATATCTATTGACCCCAGCCCAAATAACACGTAATTCCATGTGTTACAGAATATATGAGTATGCTGACTGGACTCAATCAATACAATTCCCTCATCATGATTTAAATTAAAATGTGACTCAAGATGCCAATCTTGCTAGGTTCCATAATCCCATAAACCTCAATAATCCTAAAAGGCAAGTGTTCCATTCATTAGAGAAAACCCTATGTCCTTGATGCAGTAGTCTCCCAGCCTTCCCCTGTGTTAGGAAAGGAGACTATGGCTATAGCCATAGCAGAAGCCCATATGCTGACTTCCAATAGCAGAGGTCACCACTGCACAGGACTCCCGGCAAATGCAAGGACAGTAACGTAAATAGAGCACTGGTAACCTGAGGGAAAGCCCACCCATTCCACAGACAGCATGGGAGCAATACTGGCTGCTGTCTTCTGATGCATATTTGGATGTTTTTTATGACCCTGTCCCAAATTGCAGGTTTTGCAGTCAAAGCCAAAGCAGTTTTTACTGGCACTCATTTTCTATTAGGAATATTTGGCATAGTTTCTCTCTCATGAAACTAAATGTCTTGTGACAGTAAGCGTAGCATGATGGAGGGGGTCTGGCAGAGATGCCAAATGATCTTTGGCCTTTATTTATATGCGACATTTCCAGAAAAAACATTTTATTAGATAAGCCACTAGGGAGCCATCCTTCAATAAATGGCTACAGCCACATTCTTCTGGAAAAAATAAGCTTCTGAGAATGCAAAAACAGGTTAGGAGAATATCTTCTGTAAAGCAAGTAGAAATGGAAGAATAGGAAGGGAGAACCTTTAAAGGGGAGTCACATTTGGACTGATTGATTCCTGAGGCATCACCACATTAAGAGCTGTCCTGGTAAAGCACTGGCACTACCCACCAATCTCAGCTGCCCATTTCAATCTCAGCAGTTCACTGACTGATATTAAATACACTATCCCTGTGTCCCCATTATCACAATAATACATATCCTCAGACTGTATTGAAAGCAGAGTGGAAAAATCTGATGTAAATACAAGCAAATTGAGAACAAAGGATCACTGACATGATACACTGACATTTCTAGAACACTGCAGCTAAAGACAGTTTTCTTTCGCAAATTCCATCTGCGGTCCTGTCAAAAAAAAGAAAAAAAAAGTATGGAAGTTACAAAGTCTGTAAGTTTACGAACTATGAAAAATGACATGTGGAGAAGATGTCACGTCATTGATAACAGCTTCAGCAATCATCAGAAAAAATCATTTAGAAAACTGTGTCAAAGTCTGAACTCCTTCCCTATCATCAGGAATAAAAGAAGATTCAAAGTTTCTGCATAACACATGGAGAGAGTAATTATTAATTAAAAGACACAATTAATGAACACAACATAGACTGAGGAATACAGGAAAGAACAGCTTTTCTTTTTTCCTCTCTCCTTACAGGTTGTGTTGGTGGGCTACGTTGTCTATCAATCTGAAGTTAAAGCTATTGAAGGCTTCTGTGTGGGAATAGATCTATATACGCATATCACCTATACAGCTACATAAACGCATACGCCAGAGCACAAGCTAATCCCTTTAATGAATCTAGCCCACAACAGTCTAATCACTACAAGTTTCCTTTGTAATAGAAGCTATATTCAGATGCACAAACGCAATTCAATCTTGCTTGTAAAGTACTATAAGCTTTATCCTTTAAGAACCTGAAAACAAGACCTGGTTATTACTTTCTCCTCAACTTTCAGCTCTCCTTGGGCCCAGATTTTAAATCTTCCTGGAGTTAATTTCTGCAGCTTAATTATACTACTTCCCCACTAGATATATAGTGTACAAATCAACAGAGAAAACATTAGTTCCTGGCAAGAGCTCTTGGCAAAGTAGTGATTCTTCCACCTCCTCAGAGCCATTTTGAATATCAAGACTATGCACAGAAATACTAAAATTTGCCATGAGTTGGTTAGGATTTGGGGGGTTGGAACTAGATGATCTTAAGGTCCTTTCCAACCCTAACTATTCTATGATTCTATGATTTGTTAAAGCCCCCTTTGAATCCCTGTGGAAATGTTTGAGTCAGGTTTTAAGCTTGGCCTTCTCCTTAAGATGAACAGAAGTGCAACAGAACCACAAAGAAGAAACAAAAGTACAGGAATGGAAAATATCTTAGCAGACTAATCCCTCCAGACCTCTACCCTTCTAAAACTATTCTGAACCGATAAGTTAAGGCTTATCAAGGGAGAGATGTTACTGTAGATGAAACCTGAATTAGATTTAGAAGTTTCTGCTGCTCAGTAGTATTACAAGTTGCACAAAGAAACAGCTTGCAATATATGTATATGCCTGAACACTGCTGGCTAATACTGGGTATGACCAGCTATTAGAAGTTTCCAGTTGGGATTAGACTAAACATTTGACTTATATATCCCAGCTGATATTGTAATCTGTATGACATGAAGGAATTTTCCGCAGAAGGTAAATTAGTAAATTGAGCAAATGAGACAGTGACAAAAGGAAAACTTAATTGAGTTATGATTATCAAGTTATAATGCAGAATTATCTTTCAATAAACAGACTTTTGAAAATGAACCAATTAATTATATCTACAGTCATATAGCATTAGCTCTTCCCTCTATTGTCCAAAATCAGTGACAGCCAGTGTGGGTTTTTTTTTTATTTTTGCAGATTTCCCAGATGCATTCATTGTTACACATATTTGTATATGTATTGAGTCATGAATAACTAGTTGCAGCCAGCTTAAGAAAAACTAAACACACATATGAGGCTATCAGGCTAGCTATGATCAGTGAAAATCATCACTGAGATAAGTATTTATTTCCCAACACCTCTGCCTATAATATGGAAAATTCCTGAGAAATGCAGCATTGCATGCATAGGTTCAGCCAGTTGTCAGGAGCTGAAAGCAGAAAAAACAAGAATCTCAGCTTTTACTAACAGAAAAATCCTTGCTTTCGTATTTCTTCCAATGAAAAATACAAACCAACATTAAAAAACTGCTTTCAAAAATTCTTACTTACTAGAATAGAGTCATGTAGATAGTCAAGTCGGGTATGACAAGTCATGGAAACTGTTAATTGCCCAAAAGGACACAGCCCTTGTAAAATGTTTTTCATTCTGAAATATGGTATCTTCCATAGACAAATAAATCAGACATTATGGAACTAGATTTACTGCAGTTACAGGAAAATCACTATTTGCCTTATAAATTCTTGTGATGCTCTTTTCTTCATATCCACTAGCTAAGCACTGGATAAAGAAGATGAAATACTGATGTAGTATGGCTACCTTTGTATTATTAAGGCATTAAAAACCTTGTTATTACTAAGACGTCAAAAGCAAGACAAAATTGTTTTCAGGTGCCATTTATCTTTCAGTGGTGGCAGTAAAAGCTGCTGAATTTTTTCTCAAAAACAATTTTAACTTTCAGATTATGCCACTACATGCCATTGCCTATGCAGCATTTATCGTTTTCAATACCCACAAGGAGCCACAAAATGCCTTTTTAGCCATAGATGCTAAGGGTTCCTAAGATTTTATTTAGAAGAGCACAGAAAATAAGCTAAGGTTTTTCACCTCTGTCTCTCTAGAGAACAACTAGGCTGCACGTCATCTCTCCTCATCTCAGTTGTGAGCAGATTTTAATACACTGTTCATGTTACACTTGGGACAAAGCTTCAGTGGCCACACAAAATAAACTTCTGGGCTTTTCTTGTTTATATTACATTTTTACATTACATTTATATGCTCTATTACTAACATAATAGTTTGATCTGACCTACTCAAGGATATACGGACTGTCAATGTCAGGTGAGCAGAACAGAGCAGGGACCAGATGCATGCCCCCATCTTGTCTGCATTACTCACTTGAATTCAGCACGTGACTGCCAGAATAAATCACTATTTCCAGCTTATGCAAGATACTCCTTTTCCCAGCTCTTTTTATTAAGAATTATGGCTGTTTTATTTAAAATAAGCTCATGGAGTACTCACAGAGGAAGTCATGAATTAGATTCAAAGTGCTTGGTTTCTTACTAACATAGAGATTTGAATTTTTATAAGGAAACAGAAAGATTCGTCATCTAACTCTAAGAAGGAGGACTGAAGTTTTACTTACACACTGAGACACATGACCAGACCCCAGAGCCATCATATGAGTATTTCAAAATGTACCACTGCTAGAAATTGCATCGTAATAAGTGAATATGGAACCAATCCTTTAGAAATATCATCCTGGGAATAACTCAATTCCTTGGGCTCTCCAGCCAAAGCTGGTTGAAGATTACCACAGAGTGAAAAGGCTTGCTGGAGATTTTGTTGGGGTGCTGCCAGTTTTTAGTACTGGTGCAACAAAAGGCATTCTTTGCTACAAGGCAGGCAAGATGCAGCATCTGATGTGATCATTAGCTGCCTACCTGTTTGCTTGCATTCCCCAGCAGCACACAAGGCTTGGGCACAAAGGAGAGTTTGATACAAAATTCAAGCTCCAGTCACTGTGTAAGTGATGGACTTGTCAAAAGATGAAACACAGCTGCAAAATTCTACCTTGTCTGTACAACTCCACTCCAGCTAGAAAAAGCAGCTATATAAAAATGACATGGAAGTAAGGAAGGAAAGAAAAGGGGGGGAAAAAAAGGAAGGAAAGAGAAGGGAAAAAAAAAAAAAAGGGAAGAAAAGAAGTGCAAAAATGCAAACACTGTTACAAAGATCACCACAAAGAATATCTTTCAAACAATGAAGTAAGCTGGATGTCCCATATTGACCAGCTAGGACTCTAGTATGACCCATATTCTAAAAATCTGTCTAAAATTGCCTGTGGTTTTAGATCTTTCTAGAGCACTATCATGTTGAAAACATGTGGCTCTCACCACTTGTTTCCCCTCTGTGCATGGAAACATGCAGCAGATGAGGGCAAGCATCTGGGTGACTGGGTTTTGCAGAGACAAACAACTGCCAAATATGCAACGAAAACAGGTAAACAACCAGAGAGGGGAAAAAACAAACAAACAAACAAAAAAAAAAACAAAAAACACCCAAGTTAGAACCAAAAGAGCGTAGTCCAAATATCTATCATGAGGCAATGTGTCAAAATGATACCTCTATTAACCAGTCTAATCAGCTTCCAAACTAGAAAATATTTATCAGTGCTGAAGGCAAGTTTCTTATTCAACATTGGAAGGTCTTAACACCAAGCAGAGAGCGTTTACATTGCAGAGAGTAGAACTATCAATCTGGAAAATACTTCTGATTCCCAGTTGAAGATGATGTTTAATGAAGCCAGTAAAAATGCAAAATCATCTTCTGACTGCAAACTCTCCAAAACATTTCAATGAATTTATATCAAGAACAGCCTGCTTTCATCAGTTACTAACAAAACCCATTTCATTGCAATCTTGAAAACAGGCATTTTAGACTTCCATGGCCATATCTTCCAAGTCGTATACACTTTATGCTATGAACACATCTGTTCAAAATTAACTCATGAACATGATTATTTAATGTGCACAATAAAGTCAAAGGGTCTAGCTGGCCATATGCTAACAATTGAACTGTACACCTGCCCTCAACTTCACTGTAGTTCAGTTTATGCATCAAACTACAAAAGCCTGGGGAATTTTGGACTGGTGGTGGGGGGTGTTTTTCCTTCTGTACTTGTACACTACTGACATAAAATAGAACAAACCTTGGGTCCAAGATAAATGTTTTCTCACATGATCTTTAGTACTTGGAGAATACTATCAGGGAGGGCTTACTTTTCAAATTTTGCATTAAACTTATCAACTGAATATGAAATATTTCTTCCTTCAAAGTACAAATGGAATCATCATTTCATGAGCATACAAGGTAATCAGGAATCATCCAAAGTGTCAGATATTTTAGATAATGCATGATAGCATATTGGTTTCAGTAGATTTTCCAAATGAATTTTTTTGGTATAAACTGGGGCTGCCCTTCCTTAACTGAAAATGTACTCTACCTTTCAGCAACAAGATCGAGATAAAGCCCAGGACACAGGATAATGAGAAAGTAAACATCCCACCAGTATATTTGCCCAGCCTTCAGCTACTGTTGGCTAAAACTGGAGCTCATCATCCCTAGTTAATGGTTCTCCAGGGATTGTTTCTTCCTTGAATTGTCCAATTGCTTTGGAATTTTGTTTTAAACTTACACAGACTTTAAGTATCTACATCATTTGGCAAAAAAAGTTGCACAACACAAGTATACGTGTACAAAGAAGTAGCCATGTTTTGTGCACAAAATGTATGTGTGCAAGTTACATAAGTTATTGGCTATTATTTAAAGGATTCTAAATATGCAACTGGACCAAATAACAGATAGTTGAGATAATTTGGGTTCATTCTACTCTGGAGAATATCTTGCTATAAAGTATTACAACTGGGAGCCTATAGTTAATACCTGGACCTGAATTTACTGTGATAACAGTAAATATTCTTTTTCAAAACTAAGACTAAGGAGAACTTTTTGTTTGAAATGATGGTTATTATATGTGAATGAAAAATCATAATATTTAGCTTACATGAAAATAAGAACAGTGACTATAGCAATGATTATTCACATGTGCTGGAGGACCTGACCCTTTCATATTAGAAAAAGACACAGATCTACAAAGTCAATGCCCTGTGGATTATAGCTACACACTCTCAGGTGTCATGCTGTAATGAGGACATACTTGTTTAATATTCATTACTCCTCTTCTTGTTTGCTCAGTACAGAGGGTATTTGAACTTTACAGTGTTCAAATGGACTTCACAGACTAATTTCCCTTGGGTAGCCTTTTTGTTGAAATTCCTATAAATTGATAACTAATCAAAGGAATAAAAGGGGATGTGGAGAAGTAAACAGTTGCATAGCTTGCTAGGGTTCATGAACTGAAAAGTATCTTCTCTTCTGAGAGCAATGAAATTACAGACATCAGAGGATTATTTGAATTTTAGCCCTAAATTAACTTCATCAGATGGTGCTTTCTTCTTACATTTGCACAGGTGAGGAAAAGACCAATTTTTAAATAATCAGTTTCCTTAACACGAATAAAATGCATATTTATAAATGAGTCATTCTGTTACAGAACATGACAAAACTCAGAAGCAAAAGGCAGTCTTGCCATCCTATTGATCTCAAAGAAACAGAGGATTTGTGACAAAAGATCATCTACTGAATGAAGTAATGCAACAAGTTGCCTCTGGCAGTGATCAAGCTGATGCTTTATAATACAGTAAATAAAACTACAATACATTTAGCCACCCATGCAGTACTGTACATAGGGGAGGGCTGGGTTTTTGTTTGTTTGTTTGTTTGATGGTAGGTTGGTTTGGTTGGTTGTTTTTTTTAAAGTGATTCTTACATCAATTGGCTTACATTTTCTGAGGTGCGATTTGTTTATTCTTACTATTGCACAAGCAACAATGTACACATCTTCAAGGTGGTGGCCTAAAATCTACTTGCAAGATGCATTGCTCTATAGCATAAGAACAATGCAACACAGAAAATTTAAAATCATGATTCATTATTAACAACCTGTTAATCTTTAACAAAAATACTGCAAAATGGATTTAAGAGCTGTGTCGAAAATTACATGAAGGTTAACAGAGTTTAATAATTTTAAACAGTCATTCACCTACATGGTATTACAAGTACTTTTGCATTGCCTCAAGAGCCTTACATAAAAATGCACCAGTTTATTTATCAATATCTCTATTGCTCATACCATTTTCAAGCAAGGGTTTCTCAAAACAGCCTCAAGGACTGAGCCATTGAGGCCTCACTTCTAAAGGAGGCTGCAAGAGAAGTTCTCAAAATGTCAGAGAAGAATCGTATCCCAAGCCACTGCTAAATTTACTTCTGAGCTGGCTATTGACTGCCTTTCAGGTTGGCGAGAAATCTTCTGCCTTAGACATTAAGGAATTTACATACTCAGCTGCCCTACATGCTTAGTCATGGTCTAGAAAGCCATGACCTAACATGCTCACAGCGTGGTCAGCACTATATATGATTGACCCTGGAAAACCTTACAGATGGCCAATGCAGTAATGCTAATAAGCCCCTGCTAAGAAAAGCAGTTACCCAAATGGGCACCTCTTCCACAGCACAGTTTCCAGCTTCAAGTGTATCTCAGAGAATAGCCCCAATCAGCTATCAGCAAGACACAGTTGGCAATGTCCACATTTCCCCTGTCCTGCAGTCAAGGAGCTAGATCTGCCACTGGAAACTCACTTGAAAGAAATCTAATCAGGGTGCTCCAAGTGTACACTAGAAAGTAGGTGGGGATGATTAGAAGGTATTTGAAAGCAAAATCCACACCCAAATTAAAAACTCAACAGCGCCCAGCTCCCCACTCTTTCCTCTGCACCAGAATGCAACCATGCCTATGTCCTTCTTAAAAGACCCCAACCTTGAGTATTCCATATTCTGCAGTGGATTTACAATTCACACTGATCTCAAGAAGTAAAACCAATTACCCAACAAGCTGAAGTCCATCTTACACAAGCTGTAGTTGCTGTAGTATGGATTCTCTTAAGATGTTGAAACTTGCATATAATTAATTACTTGAAGCTGGCAGGACTAATAAAGTTAATCACTTTGTTGTCTGCAGGCTGTCGTGGTTTAAGCCTCTCAGCCCCGCGGTTTTGCTCATTCACTCCCCCCTCTTTATTCCCCCCGCTCCCGGAGGGATGGGAAGGAGAATCGAAAGAATGCAACTCCCACAGGTTGAGATAAGAACAGTTTAGTAACTAAAGTATAACACAAAACCACTATTGCTACCACCAACAATAATAATGACAAGGCAAATACAAGGAAAGAATACAATTGCTCACCAGCTACACCTAGCCCAACCAAGCAGTGCACCCTCACTTTCCGGATCTCTGCCCTCCGTTTTTACATTCTGGGCATGGTATGGAATAACCTCTTTCATCAGTTTGGGTCAGGTGTCCTGTCTCTGCTTCCTCTGGCTTCCCCTCCTCCCTGGCAGAGCATGAGACTCAGAAAGTCCTTGATCAAACCAAAACATTACCAAGCAGTAACTGAAAACACTGGTGTTATCAGAGCTGTTCCCGGGCCAAAAGTCAAAAACACAGCGCTGCACCAGCTACCAAGAAGGGGAAAAATGACTGCTGCTGCTGAACCCATGACACAGGCCTAAGGAAAGGGATTAGATTTTTCAGTAAAGTTTTAATGTTTGATCCAAGTTCAACCCAATAGGCACAATTCTGCAAACACCTCAATAGGATGAAGTACTCTGATAAAAACAGTTGTGCTGCCAGAAAGCATTTGTGAGACAAGGCTACAGGAACTATGACCCATAAATTAGATGTCACTGAGTTTATGCAGAAGAAATCCTTCAGTGTAGGACTGTATCGTTGTTAAAGCAATTGGTTTTCAGTGGTTTGTTGGGCATTTTTTGGTCCTTTTAAATAATTTTCTAACCCAGCAGGGTCATATTAACTCTCAGTGCTGGTTCTGTTCGAGCTTGTCCAAATGCAAACTGAAATTCCCTGACCTTTGAGGCTCAGAGAAGACCTGTTAACAAAATTTGCACTGATCACGTTTCCTAATTTAAACTGTTGGGGTTTTTTCCTTCATTTTCTGAAAAACAACCCCAGTGTGTGTAACAGACACTTTCAGACTCTACAAATTAACCTGGCTTGGCCTCTGAAAGAGAAAAATGTTTTAAAAGGAGAAGGAGTAATTATTAAGCTTTTTGTCTGTGCTGCTTGTCAATTTGCATAGCATTATCCATAGTGCTTTGCAAAGCTTTTTCTGGAGGTCATCTAATCTTGTTAAATCTGTCACAGGGTTGCCACTGTATCTGACTTAGACAACGCATTTGCACGACACAAGTCCCTAGCAATGGTGATAAATGTGTTTGTCTCTGGCAGTCCAACCACGCAGATGCTTATTATATATGTATGCATGCATTTACGTTATTTAATCAGCTTCAGAAAGGAGAAAAAGGTCTCAGACACCCAAGATATAGTTTGTTTTTCTATGCACTTACAGCCTGCATGTGACAGTTGTAAGCAAGCATTATTTGCTACCTGATCCAGAAAGATCATGAACTTCTTAGGGATTCCACTGTTAGTATTGTCAGTTTATTTACATAGACCTAACCATGCAGATGGAATAATAACCAAGAGTATCTTCACCCCGTTTAAAACACACCAGCTGGAAACTAAAGCATAATAAGCAATATCAAGTTCAAGGGAAGACAAATGCTGCTAGCTAGACTATTTGTACCAGAAATTTCCTGTGGCTAACAAAATAGATGAAACTAGTAAGTGGACTGTACACAACTCAGCTGCTTTTATAAAGCCCAAAGGATTGAATTCATTTTCACTTTAGGAATCCAGTCTGTAGGCAAGCCAGGATCACAAACAGTTAAGGGAAAAATCTACAGGCAGAAGTCAACCCTGTAACCTACACTGACAGGGAAAATAAGAAAAGTTTCAGGCACATGTAGGACTAAAAAACGCAATTAAAAAAAAAAAGACACTATTCACACTATTCAGAAGTTGGCAGGTAAAAAGTAACTTGCAAGCCATTTGTTCTTCCGGACACAAGAAAAACGAACAAATCTGTTTCTCAGCATTTCATAAACCCAAAAGCTACTATCAACCAGACTGTTTCAAGAGCATCATAAGTCCATGAAGTGCTACAAATTGAGACAGAAAACTTCAGATTAATTATTACTGTCCTGAACTAGCATTTCTCACTGCTAAATTTTAATTTCTTGACCATGCTGATTAGTACTGAAGATGGTAGCTTTTGTTTAATCAAACTTACAAAACCAGTAAATGCTTACACTCATGGAGAATTAGGCTCAGTATTCCCATGCACATGCTTTTACAGGTGAATAATCTCTCAAAACTTGTAACTGCTTAGGGATAAAACTTAGTAAAGCCAGTATTTTCCATTACAGCTCAAACTGATACAGTAATTAGATAAAATGGAGCAATACGAGCTACTGTGTAAGAAAAATATTATACACATGCAATGCTGTCAACAATGAAAAAATGTTTTGATTGGCAAGTAAACAATTAATTTGTAACTAGTTAGTCATGAAAAAGTGTGGAAGAATAAGTGGGCACATTTTGATTCTGGCAAACTGCTGAATTCATGTAATTAACAAAACTAAGATCTTAACGTAGCCTACAGTTTAAATAGACTTTGGAATCTGAAAGACAATTTATTCTTGTCAGTTCAGTGAAGAATTGAAAAAGACAAGCTTAGGTAGTCTGAATAGTGATTTCTGCTCCTTCATCTCTTGTTAGGAATTTCAGCAAGAATGCTCGTGGAAGAACTGTTTTCAGATTAAATGTTGCCCTCTGCAGAAAGGTCTGTTTGCTGGCCTTACTATGGAGATGAGTATGTTTCAAACTTGATGTTAGATCTTCATTTTCTTTGTATGTGCTGGGTTGGCCTTAACCAACTGCCCACCCAGTCACTCCATAACTCTCCCTCCTCAGCAGGCCAGGGGGAGAAATTAAGATGAAAAAGCTTGCGAGATAAGGACAAGAAGATTATTTACTAGTTACCATCATGGCTACACAGGATGGGATGATGAGAAAAAGACAAAAACTAAACCACCTTCCTCCACTCTCACCGTCTTTCCTTCAATCACCTTGATTGAAGATCAACTTTGTCATCACCATCTCCTCATCACAATCTTAGCTATTTACAGCAGACACTACACATACTTAGGTGAACAATGACATCATATTTTGCAGGAACACACTTATACACTGATGCCAGTTTATGCTAGACAATTTCCATGCTCACATTAGAAGATACCTCTAGATTACAAGCTGCAGCTTGAAGATAGACTTGACTCAAGACAGTAATAAATTAAAGCCTGCAGATAACTTTTCCTCATTTGCCTTTTCAAATTAAAACCCACTGTCAAGTAAGAACTTAGGAAAATTTAGAAGAAAGCAAAATTAAGAACCCAGGGCTCCATATTGCCACATTGGAAATCCTGTTAGTAACAGAAGTGTCCAATGATGATTAACACCACAGATAGCAATCTTGCCTGAAAATACAGGCAAGATTTTATATTTTTATGAAAAGATAAAATTATTTTATATCTTATAAATAGCAAGTAACTGTTTAAAGCAGCATGAATATTCATATAATTTATACTTAATTGGTCTAAGTCTGGTAATTTCAGCAGATTTGCCCATATTTCACAGGTGACATATTTAACAGTTGACTCAAACCTAGCTTGTAAATCTTCATAATTGGTTTTGAAAGAACAAAAATTGCAACTAATCATTAACTTTCATGGATCAAAGTTACTTTCACTGTATTTCTAACATATACTAATTCATTCTAGGTAATACGCTAATATCATACAAATAATTTTGATCTTCATTCCAAAAGTGCATTGTAAGTCCAACAATACGTTGCCAAAAATCTTGCAAACATAACAGATTTTGAAAAAGCGAGTTTCTCAGGTAGTATCATGCAGTGTCATGCATGGAATGCCAGAAAGAGGGAATGGCAAAGTGGCTGCATTCACACTACTGCTGGTGAGTTGCTCTGCCAAAGGTTGCAATGAAAGCTGATTTCCAGCTCTGCCATTATCCAAATGCAACATTATGTCATGTCATGAGTTGAGAATACTGTATAACAAGACAGAGATCCATTCTAGTTATTTTTATACAGGTTAAATAATCGATAGTACAGACTGGAATCAATCACTTTTCCACTGATGCAGGCCACTAGGTGTATTTCTACTTCTACAGCACAATGAGGTAGATTTTCGGAAGAGAACTGGGAGATACAGATCATCAGCAAATTCTGTTAAATGCCAAGATACGATATTCCTCTCAGCACTTTGAGAATTGCCCACATCAAGTGTTTCTACATTTAAAATAAGAAGTGAACATTACAGTGTTTCCAGTACAATCTTCAATCTTTCTATCTTGGTTATGATTACAAATGCCTAAAATTTCTGGATATATTTTCTCAAGTGAGAAAACAAATATTCATTGGCTTGAGTATACTGGTAAAGGGAGACATACAGCACCTATCATTTGCCAAGAAAAATATTTTTAATAAATACAAAATATGTGTGTGTGTGTATATATCTCAGATGGTGGACTATGTAGCATATTGTTTATATTATTGCTGTTTTTGTTTAAGAAAGAAGCCAACATATTAAGTACTAAGTTATATATTCCAAGGCTTCCTTAACAATCTTACTGATGTTTATTATACTAATATTGACTCAGATTATCTCTTTACAGATCTTCCCAATCTTTGCAATATTCTAGGAATTAAACATCACAAGAGAAAAAAGAAAATCTGCTCAAGAGTCTGTATCTTTTGTCCTCGTTAAGGCCCAAAGTGTCAGAAAAAGGTAATGGATAAAACTGCCAAAGTCTGGCTATTGTTTAGGAGGGAACAACTCTAGTTTGCTGCAAGTCAACTTTTGTCCACTCTTACTACAAAAAGGTTGCTGCGTCTCCTCAAAAGAAAAGAAGCAATGAAACCTTAACAGTAATGGCAATATAATACTAAGCAGATAATATTTTAAAGGAATATCCCAACTAGGGAAAAATATAAGTACTTATCATCTATTGAACAAATACCTTTTGAAATAGCTACTGAAGCAAAATTAGGGTTTTTTTTGTTTGTGGGTTTTTGTGTTTTGTTTTGTTTTTTGTTTTTTTTTTTTTTTTTTGTTTTTTTTTTTTTTTTTTTTCAATTACATTAAAGCAATCATGTAATTTTGCACGAATATGAAAACAAGGTGGAGTACTGTCATAAGTCCAGATAGACCATTGTTTGTCTGATGTGGTGATGTGGGGTCTCCTGTCTTGTACAGTGTCAGCAACTTACTATTAAAATGAAATAATTCTCCTGGAAAGAAATTCACCTCAAAACATATAGAAGGAGAGGGAGAAGGGGAAGGGAAAAGGGGGACAGGAAGGCAAAATATAATACATATGTTCAAGCAGGCATGAAATACTTCATTTGAAATATCTCTATACCTTTAAATAAGAGCTGATTGACAAAAGACTTAATCAAAATCTGTGATCACAAAGGTCTACTCAGAAACACTTACAGGACAATTACCTTTGACTTTTACTTCAGAGCAATTTAGGACATTGATTAAAGAGAGGGAAAAAAAAGTGTTCAGTTCTAAGCCACATGTATGAAAAATATAAATCAGACATTCAACCTTACTAACACTTTAAGTAGGCTATGAACTAATGTAGTGTGCTCTGCCTGTAACAAAGGCAGAATCCTTGACCCAGACATGTTTTTTTTTCCCTTGACAAAGAAGCTGGGTGAGGTGGAGGAATAGGTACTGGAGATGGAAAACCAGGGAGCTGTAGAAGAGATGAAGTTGACTTTTGCTGGTACTGTTATCATTCTCTCATAAATTTAGTTATTCCTAAAACTCAGCTTCTACAAACTCAATAATATTTCTTTGAGAAACAAAAACTAAAAGAGTGGGGGGGAAAAGAAATTCCCTAAATCTTCCATTTGTCAGACTGATTCCTAGAGTAGGCTTATGAGCCACCAGCTGTAGGGACAGATTTTTTTAAAAAGTTTCTTTATCTTACAGGTAAAAATATACATCATCTCAATTTCAAAGTCTTCAAGGAGACAGAAAAAAAAAAAACATATTCCACTTTCAAACACACAGATATAAAAATGTAAAATCTAAGAAAACTTTAGGGAGGTAATCTTTAAGAGATGATCTGAAAAACATTTTGAGAGAGATCTCAATTTTCCAACCTGTTACACCGGGGTGATATAAGTTGAAGTATGTTCTTCAGTGATTTTGACAACACTGTCCCTTCCTAAAGACGTCGGGAAGCATGAGAGAAATTAGAGACTGTTACTGATCAGCTCAGTGAAAATGAAACTATGAAAGATTTATGAACAAATTCCAGTAACCATTTCTTTACTACAGAAATGCTGCATGGGATCCACCCTACATGGGCTCAGGTAGACAAAGCTACTTTGTCATTCCAGAGATATAGCACAGCTCATATATAAATCTGTAAGAGGATCATATAAAATAAATGAATAATTGACTGAAAAGTCTATTTTTAATAGACAGCTTCGCAATGACAAAACTAGAAACTGTAAGAAAGAAGCAAGAACTGGTCCATTCACTTCAATATTACAAGAATCAACCCAAACTCAACTTGAAATTACTCTGAGATTAAAAAAGTCATCTAATTAACTTAGCAAATACTTCTGCCGAATCAGGTTAGCTGTGATCCTTCAGGGGAAGACAGGCTGATGCATCTGTTACTATCCCCTGGCCTCATGCATGCTCAGTGAAGAGCAAAAGGTAGTGTTTTCAGGAGGGCATAGCTCTGGCAGTGAGAAGGGGGACTCTTAGCAAAGACACCTGCTGATAGGTAGTTAAGTGTGACAGAACAGGTGTTTCAGAGCTAAGAAATACCCAAACTGGATTCCATACTGCTGGACAGTCTTTATTTATGTACTGTGTTTATTCAATATATCTACAGTTGAACTCAAGGATCTTAAATGTCTTTTCCAATCTAAATAAGTCTATGTTTCTATATATGCTGTGCAGCATAAAGTATATATATATATACATCACTATACACAGTTATCTTTGAACACAAGCCACTTTTGAGTGCTTGTGACAATTCATTTCCAGGTGCTAGCAAAAAGCCCTGAGGCTGTAGGCTCACATATAACAGCATTTGTTTATACGTACCATGTGCACATCCTTTCTTACTACGCATGTAAGCCTTATTACTTTAAGAGAATACATAATTCTGTACTCCTTCGCATTTTGTGTTTCTATCTGAAGCTCAAAAATATGGGAGTAGGGGGATGGAAATCTAGTCTTGGCTATTTCCATCCCAGAAAAAAAAAAGCAACAGCAGGATACTTTGCAAAACAAGCTGTCCCTGTGAAATTCCTGCCTACTGCAGCTTCAGTTGGCAGCATATGCTTTGAATAAGCTTCTCAATTTCTAACATGTTTCTTTGGAAAGCTGCTGCACGTTAGAGTTTCAAACCTGTGTGAGACAGACAAACTCTGTTTTCTATTTTTCATGTCAAGATTATTGAATCATTCAAATCTGGAAATACATACCAGCAAAATACACTTGCCTCTATGCTTTGCTGTTTAATCATTTACCAAAGACATTTGATGTTGGAAGTTAATGATGCCACCAACTAGACTGTCACACAACTTGTGCTTCTAAATATTAAATTATTTACCCCTAACCTATTGTCTAAATTTGACCTTTTCAGAAAACTGCCTCTGTAAGCTTGGCTGCTTACATTTGTTCCAGACTTTTGGAACCCTATCCCAGTGCTAAACAACTTTGAGATGTCCAACACATAATAACAGGTCTAGGTCTCCATTTAGTATCTCACCCACAAATTATCAACAATTTTGTGTACCATATGCCAGGAAAAAACAGTGTCTCAGAGCACTGTGTGGGTTGCTCCTCTTGCTTCTCCCATATTGTCAAGTTTCCAGAATTAACATGATCCCTTGTTTACGCTTGTTACACAGGGCTCTGGGCCGCTCAACACTGCTCTTTTATCATAGCATTCTTCACTCTTTCTTTCTTTCTATATGAAGAGACGTCATTTAAATTTACATTTAAATATACAAAGTTGAAACCTGGTAATGATAAAGTGGAAGTATCATTGGTTTCCACTAGTTATATCTTATTCTGTATCTAGAGTCAATTATAGAGATGGTGAAACCTGCCATTTCCCTGAATGAATGACGTATCTCAAGGATGATCCCATTCATTCTAGCTTAAATGATTATTTACATAACTTCGTATGTAAAGATAACTATGATTCACTAAAGACAGCTTCCAATTTATAAAAGCACAGTTTTCTGCCTTTAGATAGGATAGGGCTGAAATCAATACCAAGGGGAATTGTGTATTTCCATAGCATAACACACTCAGGAATCTTCAGCATCCAAATAAATCTGGCATATCTTTCAGCAAAGTGCTGTGCAGAACCAGAAGAGTGTGTGCCTTCCACTGTCCCCCAAGACAAAACACAGTGCTGACACTTTGAGGTTACTGGCGTGTAAGAACACTCACTGGACAACTCCTGGGAAGACTTTTGTCTACTGTCTATCAGTAGCTGTTATAATACATATTTCGCAGCCCAGAAAGCCAACCGTATCCTGGGCTGCATCAAAAGGAGCGTGTCCAGCAGGTCAAAGGAGGTGATCCTGCCCCTTTACTCTGCTCTCGTGAGACCTCACATGGAGTACTGTGCACAGTCCTGGTGTCCTCAACATAAAAAGGACATGGAACTGTTGGAACAAGCCCAGAGGAGGACCACGAGGATGATCAGAGGACTGGAGCACCTCCCATATGAAGATAGGATGAGAAAGCTGGGGCTGTTCAGCCTGGAGAAGAGAAGGCTGCATGGAGACCACATAGCAGCCTTCCAGTATCTGAAGGGGGCCTATAGGGATGCTGGGGAGGGACTCTTCATGAGGGACTGTAGTGAGAGGACAAGGGGTAACGGGTTCAAACTTAAAACAGGGGAAGTTTAGATTGGATATAAGGAAGAAGTTCTTTATTGTAAGAGTGGTGAGGCACTGGAACGGGCTGCCCAGGGAAGTTGTGAATGCTCCATCCCTGGCGGTGTTCAAGGCCTGGCTAGACATAGCCTTGGGTAACATGGTTTAGTGTGAGGTGTCCCTGCCCAAGGCAGGGGGGTTGGAACTAGACAATCTTAAGGTCCTTTCCAACCCTAAATATTCTATGATTCTATGTTTCTATCTTCTGTAGCATATGTGCAATACAAAGTTGCAGCCTGTTGAACATGTGGAGATGTTTGACTGTTAGCTTGAAGCAAATGCTGCCATGGTTTAGCATGTCAATAAGCCATGTTACTGTGGAGTAGAGAATGATTGGATTAAAACATTCCCTAATTATGCCATACAGCACAATAGACTGTAACAGCTGTGAACAAGCCATTGTGTCACCATTAAGTGTTTTGTCATGGTCTGTCAGAGAATACTAAAGAAAATTCAAGCCTGTAGATTGTTGGTAAGATATAATGCAATGTCTCAATCAAATACATATGAAATCTTCTTGTGGAAGATTTACATGCAAAAGTCCTCCTACTGTTATGGGAATTAGCTCTGTGAATTCCCCACACATTTATGGCAGCAGGATAAACCCTTGTGACAGCATGGCAACAAAGGATTTGGAAATTTGTAACAGAAAAAGCATTTAGAAATTACTGGTAGGTAGGCTTGCTGCCTTTCATTGGCTCTTGTCTTTAATTGAAACAGCAAGTTGTTTTTAATCCTTTTGTACTCAAATACCCAAAAGGCAATAGTATTTGTTTCACAAAACTTCAACTAAGTCATTTTTTACTCCCTCAAGACCTCCTTTGAAAAGTATTGAAAATGTTCATAATCTCTCTTGCTCCCTTCTTCTGATTACAAAAGGAAACATTTGTAAATGAGTATATATAAACCTTTTTGTAGCATGCTAATTCTCAGGGCTTCCATCAGTGACAGAGAGATGATTTTCTGACAAGAGGGCTGATGGGGTCACCCTACATGAGCAAAGAATACCTATGATACCAGCACAAGCAACTCTGCCAGTATCAGGTTTATGGAAAGTCTCATTTGACTGTGCTCATCGCAGGTTGTTAGGAGATTTTAAACTGCCCCACTAAAGAAAGATCATAGAATCATAGAATAGTTAGGGTTGGAAAGTACCACCAAAAAAAAAAAAAAAAAAAACCACACACATAAGACATATTTTTAGGCTCGTAATGAGAATGAGAAACACCTTTCTATACTCTCATAGTAGATAGCTGTAGAATTGTCACATTAAAAGAGGCAGGCTGCTGCCCTCTCCCTTCAGTTTCCTAGGGCTATAACTTGGGCAAGTGCAGAGCAATTTTTTGTTGTTGTTGTTGTTGTTTTTTTTTTTTTGTTTTTTTTTTTAACCTGGCCTTTGATTACAATCAATTAAAAAAAAAAAATAGAATATCCTTCATTGCTATTTTTAAAGCCTGCTTTTATGAGTGGGAATTAATTTTAATGATGCTGAAAGCAAGTGCGTATGAAACAGACTAAAGCAGAACCCAAAGTCATTCCTACAATGTCTGTGTGTTCTCTAAGATTACTACTGCAACAGGGTATGACAACCCCTATTGTCACAGGCAAACACCATTCCAGGGAGGAATTCAGCAATATTCAGAGATTTACCTTTTTGTCTTATCTTTGCTGTTTTCAGATACAACAGAACCGGGTACGTAAACAAGTCTTTCATATGAGAAATACTGGTCTAGTCCTTGAGGACCTTGCTCACACTCTCCCTTTCAATTTATTCCTTTATATACTAATCTCATATGTCATTTCATGCCACCAGAAGCCTCCAATAAGACTTAAAAATACATATGACACCTATAATGTAATTTTCTTTCTTCCTTTAGACAGATGGTCACACATTGACGGCCCACTCTGTTTAGATTCACACAAAAACTAAATAAATCTTGAGCATCGTACTCACTTTAAATAGCAACCAATCTTAAGACTGAGCTGAAGCAAGACGTATGATGTTGTATACCAGATACAACATGGCAAGGCACAGGCAACATTTTTACTAAGTCTATAACTTGCATCGCATTAGAAGTAACACTGGGTGGTTTGCTTTGGGCACCCATTATTACAGTCTTGCATTTCATTGTAATAAAGTTTATGCTAAGTCTTTCGGTTCAATTTTATGCAAACCAAACCCAAATATGTCACCTCATTTTAATTTGCAGATTTTTGATTCACAAGAACAATGGAAAAAAGATATTTAGTTACCAAAAGCAGTCTAACAATGCCAGACTGTCTGAAAGCACATTAAATTAGAAGTTTGCATAGTTTCTGGCCTCACATAGCAAAGCAGAGAACAGCTTTGGCTGCAGGGCCATTCTAATACAGAAAGATATGTTTTAATAATGAATGCAAAGTATTTTATCAGCACAGCAAGGAGGGATAAGGGTGGGAAAATGACGAATGACTTAAAATTCTGCAGGGGGTTTCTACTGATGTAGTTCAGAGAGATGCCATGTTCTGTCACACTGCTTTCCCTTTCTCCAGGCTATAAGGAAATGAGTGCAGCTAGGGAATCACAACCTCATGCAAGAGCACGGCATGGTCTTATCTATCTTTAAGATCTAGTGCTTTACTATCTGCAGTCGTGTGGCATCAGCTCAGAAGACGAATTCCTTCAAAAGAACCAAGTCAGTCTAGTCCCTTTGCCTGCAAGAAATGCAATCTGGATTAGCAATCACAACATGACCTTTTCACCACACTCAGAGACAGAATCTATTAGATATACTAGATTTGTTTCAGACTCTTTTCCTGCATTGCAAAACACTAAGACCTTTTTGTGAACTACCTCAATGCTAAATATTCAAGGGACTAATTACCTATACTTATCATTCATGAGCTGTAGCAACTACACCAACCTTACATGCCTTTATCCAAAGACATTTTTCTTTTGACATCACAGCTATGGGGTACTTGTTTCTTTCACGGTAGTGGTCTACCTAGTGCCTAACATAGATATTGACCCTTAGTATCAGTATTAAAAGCAGCTGAACTTCTATATATGTACATATTCGTTTAAGATTAATTCACATTGCTGCCAGTGATCCCAGAAGTGCACATTTCTCTAGTATCAAGCTAAAATGAACAAAAATTAAAGGTAAAACTTCACAAAGAAATACTACAACTTGGATGTGGAAATTTGAACCTCACTATTTTTAAATGTAGCCTGCTTCTAGAGAGAAACATGCACTTACATAATATGGGGGTGCATACACCATTTTAGAATCAACTTTGCATTTACTGTACAACAGAAGTCATAAGGACTTGATCCCCTCACTCTCTACCCCCTACCCCTTTTTTTTTTTCCTCCTTTTCTAGGAGCTAAGGAAAGACACAAACCAGAATATTGTGTTTCAGCAATACATACTTCTGTTTTAAACCACAGGCAGCAAAAGGGTGGACAGTCACACTGATTTCAAAAGATTTATTTATCTATTTTAAGCTTATTTTGCTCATCATTTCTTAAGAAAAGAGCATTTTGGTAACTTTTAGTAGGACTATTCCACAGCTGTTCCAAGGAAACAACTGAAGAGATCCAAGACTAACTTTGGAATGTGTAACCAAATGGACAGTTTCACATACAGTACCTTGAAGCATGTCACATGCAACACTCCTAATAAAAACAAGCTGCAAATGCTGTGGCTAAAGTATGCAAGCATTTGACAGCAAGTTAAATCAGAGGGTGAAAAAAAAAGCAATACTTAGTCTTCAGTGGAGAGTAAACCACAGGAACACCAAGAGTGGCATACAATTTATATGAGGTGTCAGGGATTTCACACATCACATACTGAATGGAAATACTGGTGTCATTATATGGTGTCACGTTCAACAGCAAATCAGAGCAAACAAGCAGCTCCTGAGTCACAAACCACACTCCCGCCAGCAAATTACACAAAAATATCCAGGAGGACACAGTCACAAAAGACAATTTAACAATACTGGAAATGCAAAAATTTAAAATTAAGCTGGATTTCAAGTGCGAGACCTGAAAACTACAGTAAAAGCCACATTAGGAACAGGTTAGAGATAAACTGTAACGCTAGGAGCTGAAGATAGCTCCATAGCTTGTGCAGATGGGTATGTTTCCCAGTATTTCACTGCATCTGGGAATCTGATTCCTGGCCCTTCTGAAGGCAGAGAAACCAGCCCATTATGTCCTTTGAGTATTTATCTCAAAGAAAGAGCGTGAACAACAGAACCTCTACTAACTGGTTATGCTTTTGAGGCTCCAAATGGCTACACAGCCCACCATTTGCTGACTGAGTACATTGTTTAACTTGCTTTGAACACAGTGGAGGAGGCAGCATCATTTGATCTATTGAACTGCTAAAGGTCATTTATTGAAAACTTAGGAAAACACATGCTTATATTAGATTCCAGAGAGTAAAAGGATGCGTTGACAAAGGGCACATTTATTAGAGAAGACCTAATTGCGTACTTAACCTTAGGTACATGCTGTCTTAATGGCAAATGAAAATATGCTAAGCATTTTATATTTTTCAGAACACGGGCCAAAGGTAACAGAAGGATCAAACTCTCATCATGGAGAAGCCTTTTCTTTTTCACCATTCATCACGGGTAAAGTTAAATCTGAGGGCATCCAGAGGTTCCTATCTGCATACTAATAAATAAGATGCTTCACAGAAGAGGATCTCTGTTCTCTGCAGCCCCAGTTGTCCCACCCACTGTTCTGCACATTTACTTCATTCGGATGCATCTCAATGGCAAAACAATTGTCCTTAGAACTAGTGGACAACATTTGGTAAAAACAGTGTTATATTTAGTCTGTTTACACCTTCCCATGTTCATTTTGCTGAAATTCCCATCAAACCTTGCCCTTCATACCAGAGCGCAGCAAAGTAACAAGCCACACTGAGGGAAATTGTCGTCAATCATCTGCAATTAACCAATGTGCCTCTCAGTAGCTGCTAGGGGCTACAGGGACCTAAACTGTTCTCCAAGGCTTTGGAGGGAGATCGTGCATGATTATGTATTAAAAAAATCTTTCTTGAGGGTGAAAAGAAACAAAACAACACCCATACTCATTCCAGAATGGAGAACTGAAATCAGAGAAAAGTCACAACACTGATCTCTCCTCGACTGCAAACTGATCATCGTGATCATATACCAGGGAACCAATTCCTTGGTCCCAGAGTCACTCTGGCAGTTTCAGAAGTCCTTTATGAACCAGTCCCTGGGAAAAGGAAAGGAACAAAAACTCAGCCCGTAGTGATGTCCACCTCTGCCCAACAACAAGAGCAGGTATTTAAGATGAATTCTCCCTGGAAAGTGCATAGAGAGCCAGAATTTTCTTTCCAGGGTGGAAGGCGAGGGTGTGAACTGCTTATTTAAAGAGAAGACTGTGTGTTCCTTGTTCTGTGAGCAAGGATCATGTCAGTGACCAAACAGAGGCAAAAATCAAAAATTCTGTGGAAAAAACCAACCTGTGAGGCATCAGCAGATGCAGTCGAAGACAAAACAGACAATATGTCTCCTTGGTTTCATTAATCAATGACTCCCTAGGGAGAAGAAACCCAACAGTAGGGGTAGTACACAATAGGTGCACAGTACAACCTCAGTGAAAGAAGCTGGAGTATAATTCAAAGCAGACCAGCACAGAGGATGGGTAATTGACAGATGGAGATTTGGATATTCACCCCAATGAATCACTCTTTAGGATTATTCCAATCTTCTTACCACATACTAAAGATTTATACCAAACCTGGGGCACAGTCTCAGAAGATGTTCAACTGCTGAAGAATTCAAAAAGAAGAAAAAAAAAAAAACAACCAATAAACACATTTTTAACTGTATTCCCTCTATCTTCACTCCCTACTTGTGCATGGGTCGTAGGGGCTCAACAGTAAGTAAGAGAGCTGCATGAATGTGTGTTCATAAACCCTCTTGAGACTGTCAGGTACTGAGCAGGTGTGTGCTGTGCTCTCAACCTCCTCTGTTAACATAAGAAACCTGACAGTATAGCAACATATTTATCAGTCAAGTATTAGAATATAAAATAATCAGGCATTTTAGTACTAACAAATTAACTTACAATCCTTATAATTTATTCAAGTGAATGTAAACTAAGCTTCTTGCTGTGACAACAGCAACCTGTAGTAAAAATAATGCTTTCCTCTCTATTTCAATGCTGTTAACAGATACTGAAATTTTAGTACGTGACAGAAGTTGTATTTTTGTATTCTTGGAGGTGTGAAAGTATGGAAAACAGCAAGAATCACAAAATAATTGGAAATACAAATAGTATTTGAGCCTCAAATAGTGGTTTATGTTGTGAAAATAATGTGCAAATATTAATTCATTCTAGGAGTACTTTAGTAAGCAAGAACATATTTTCTTTCACAATTTCAGATGAGAAACAAGTGAAGAGAATTTTGTTTTTGAAGTTGGACAGAGACACCCAGGACCCCAACTCATGTTTTTTAAAACTTCCTATCAGGTGTGTATTAGCCAATACTATGCATTTATTCTGTTATCCTATATTTTGAGACTTCACGAGGAAGGAAAAATTTGTTTGCTTTAACAACCTTCTGATATAGTTGGTTTGTCCAGGTTTTTTAAAGGACTGTCATTTGCATTTATTTTTTCAGATTATCAGCAGTGTTAGTCACCTCTTTCATTCTGTCCATATACTCTTCTAAGTTTACCATGAATGGATAGGCAGATCATTTAATTTACAAAAAGAAATTATGGACTATTCCCAAGATGGGGAGGGAGGGAAACACTAAAATGGCCTTTATTACTGATCCATAACTTATTTATTGATTTTATGAAACAACTCCAACACGTTCATTACAATCAAAAGAAATCTTAAGGTTAAAAGACATGCAGATATGGCATTTAAGGGGTGTGGTTTAGTGGTGGACTTGGCAGTACTGGGTTAAGGGTTGGACTTGATGATCTTAAAGGTGTTTTTTTCCAGCCTAAATGATTCCATGATTCTATGATCCTATTCTGAGTAAGGTGAAAAAAAGACTACACAGAGCTAAAAATGGTAAGGTTTCTACAACCAGGAAAGAATATATGAAGAATACAGAACAGCAAAAGGGGATTAAGAAAGAATTTACTTAACAGAAGAATAATTAAAAAGTTGACATGTGCCAAGGCTGAAGCTGTAGCTTATCTGAACAGTTTTAGGCTCCTATAAATAAACAACCAGGCAAACAAACAAAATTTACTTATGATGAGTACTTAATCCCCTAATTACCTGAGAGAAATCTGTTCACTCCCTGAAAGTCTGCTTAATAGCAGAACGTGCATTTTGTGGTATAAAAATTACCTCCTCCAAGCTCAGGAGTGAGATATCCCAATAAACAGGAAGTGTCCTAGGTTCAGCAGCAGCAGTCATTTTCCCCTCCTTCTTAGTTGCTGGTGCAGTGCTCTGGTTTTGACTTTCAGCCTGGGAACAGTGCTGATAACACCGATGTTTTTAGTTGGTGCTCAGTAATGTTTAGTCTGACCAAGGACTTTCTGAGTCTCATGCTCTGCCAGGGAGGAGGGGAAGCCAGGAGGAAGCAGAGACAGGACATGTTACCCAAACTAGCCAAGGAGGGGCATTCCATACCACAGTACGTCATGTCCACTATATAAACTGGGGGGCAGTTACCTGGAAGGGTTAGATCACTGTTCGGTCAGGCTGGGTATCGGTTGGCAGGTGGTGAGCGGTTGTATTCTCTTCCCTTGTTATTTCCCTTATTATACCTTTGTTACTGGACTGTTCTTATCGTGACCTGTGGGAGTTACATTCTTTCAATTCTCTTCCCCATCCCTCCAGGAGCAGGGGGAGGAAGGGGGAATGAGCTAACGACTGTGTGGCCGATTTATGGTTGGGCTTAAACCACAACAGGAAGTCAGCCAAGAATGCCAGGAAGCCTGAATGGATGAACAAGGAGCTCCTAAACAAACTCAAACACAAAAGGGAAGCCTACAGTTGGTGGAAACAAGGGCAGGTAGCCTGGGAGCAATACAGAGAAATTGTACAAGGAGCCAGAGCTCAGGTTAAAAGACCTAAAGACCTAACAGACTGAAATCTGGCCAGGGATGTTAAGGGCAACAAGAAAAGCTTCTACAGGTACATCTGTGATAAAAGGAAGACAAGGGAAAATGTAGGCACTCTCCTGAAGAAAACAGAAGACTTGGTTACCCTGGATATGGAAAAGGGCAAGGTACTCAATGACTCTTTTGCCTCAGTCTTCACCGGCAAGAGCTCCAGCCACACTGTCCATGTCACAGAGGGCAAAGGCAAGGACTGGGAGAATGAAGAAACGTGCTGTAGGAGATGATCAGGTTCAAGATCATCTAAGGAACCTGAAGGTGCAAAAGTCCTTGGGACCTGATGAGATGCATCCGCTGGTACTGAGGGAACTGGTAGATGCAGTTACCAAGCCATTATTCAGCATATTTGAGAAGTTGTGGCAGTCTGGTGAAGTTCCTGCTGAATGGAAAAGGGGAAATATAACCCCCATTTTTAAAATGAGAAAAAAGAAAGGAACTATTGTCTGGTCATTCTCACCTCTGTGCCAGGCAAGATCACGGAGCAGATTATCCTGCAAGCTATGCTAATGCACATGGACAATAAGGAGGTGATTGGTGAAAGCCAACATGACTTCACTTAAGGGCGAATCATGCCTAACAAATTTGGTGGCCTTCTATGATGTCATTACAGTATTGGTGGGTAAGGGAAGAAAGATGGATGTCATCTGCCTGGGCTTGTGCACAGCACTTGACACTGTCCCTCACAACAGCCTTGTCTCTAAACTGGAGAAGCACACATTCAGTACTGCATCCAGCCACCAACATAAGTAGCACATGGACCTGACATGTTGGAGTAAGTCCAGAGGAGGGCCATGAAGATGATCAGAGGGCTGGAGTACCTCTCCTATGAGGACAGACTGAGACAGTTGGGGTCGTTCATCCTGGAGAAGAGAAGGCTCCCAGGAGACAATGAAGCAGCCTTCCAGTACATAAAGGGAGCCTATAAGAAAGCTGGACAGGGGCTTTTTATAAGAGCAAGAAGTGATAGGACTAGGAGCAAGGGTTTTGAACTGAAAGAGGATAGATTTAGATAAGCTATCAGGAAGAAGTTCTTTACTGGGAGGGTGATGAGACACTGGAATAGGTTGCCCAGAGAAGCTGTGGTGCCCATCCCAGGAAGTGTTCCAGGCCAGGTTGGATGGGGCTTTGAGCATCATGGTTTAGTGCAAGGTGTCCCTGCCCATGGCAGGGGGTGGAACTAGATGACCTTTAAGGTCTCTTCCAACCCAAACCATTCTATGATAAAAGCATATTTAAAAAACAAACAAACAAACAAACAAAAAAAAAGAAAAAAAAAAACCTCAGAGTTATGAGAGTAACTCTGAATGTGTTTGATGGAACACAATGCATAATATATTGTCTGAATGGAGGATGACTGCAAGCAACTCCTTTTCAGATACTAAGAGGATGGCTGAAAAAAAGGAAGTTTGACATTTCTAAGAACCTTGGGAGTCCCCAGTAAGATGGTCTGTAACATTTCTCTAGTCATTTCTCCCTCTTTTATTTTTTTTAAAGTTTCAGTCAAAATGAAACGCAAAGCTAAAACAGCTCCTCAGTGAGTTAAAAAATGCTATGATTGTAACAGTCAAAATGGCTGAACTGTTATCCCAATCTAGCAAACATCTCATGATCTGAATCTTCTAAGGGCAACTAAACAGAACCTGTAACTATGTCGATAACCCACCTGAGTTGAAGCCCGATTTAATAGCCAGTTTAGCCTTCTTTCCAGGCATAAGTCTGAACTGTAGATCAGATTTTGATGAGCTGCAGTATTTCATAGTCAATCAAGTGGAAACAATATTGTGAAAGTAAAAATCCCTACTCCAGGAAAAAGAAGAAAAAAAAGTATGGGAAAAAATAAAAAGAGGAAAAAGCTTGCAGGTTGACATGTTACCATTTGTGAAATACTCACCTACACTATATCTACACTTCTCTTCCTACTGAAATTCAAGTACTAAAAATTCTACTAAAATTCAACTTTGTAGCAAAATACACTTTAACAGCCTTCTACTTTCATTGCGGTTTTCTTTCATGAAATATGTGTTCAGGCTAATTAAAAAGGTTCCTAAAAAAAATCCCACTGCTTCCCTCTAAAACAGTAGGTACAGACAGCTTCCAGAAGAAACCTTTTTCTCAGTGATGATTACAGAAATCAATATATCACACAGGATTTTTCAAAACCACAAAAACAAACCAGGAAACTGTTTTAGGGGTTTTTTTGGTTTTGTTTTCCCCCTTATGGAAACTTGCATTTAAGTCTAACTCAGAGAATTCTAGGAATATTTTAATTTAAGCCTACTCTGCGTTACAAGCACTCAGAACATGTAAATTCAAGGATAACTGCTGAAAGTATGAAAATATGCTGCAGAATATCTTTGATGCTTAAACAGTCAATAAGGGTACAAGCCTCCTTAAGCTATTTAATTGCAAATTGCAAAAACTGCTTAATATCATCGCTATATATAGTAAGCTGGTTTATACATAAATGTGTCAAGGTCATTTGGTGCCATTACTGATATAAGAAGCCATTTCAGTATAAATGTTATTAATTGGGGGATTAATCAGTCATACAGCAATACTTAAGCAACTTCTTCACAAACCTTGTAAATTCAAGGGTCACCTCTCCAAATATTTGAAAAAGACAATTGCTTCTTTCCCCAGTTTATAAATCTCTCAAGCACGCAAAGCTAGGTTCTAGCTATCAACTTTAGAACGAATTTCTGCCATCACAGAGGTAATCACTTCATACCTTTCAAGGAACAAATAAAATAGTAGCTGTTATTGCCACTCTCTTTCCTTAGTAGGTTATTTCTTGTATGTTACTTATTGGAAGCCCTTACTATGATTTCATAAAATTAAGTATATTTACCATTACCCACTTTATCTTATCCATGACAAACTAAAAAGGATCAAGCGTGGCAAAGCACCTTTAAACAGCTTAACATTTTCAGGTGATCAGTCTTCATAAATTTTCTAAATAAATAAATAAAATCGTAACTATTTATAGAAAAGGTTTATCTTAGTTTAACTACCCTAGAAGAGTGTCGTATGTGAGACAGTCCTGTTTAATGGTGCAACCATGATGACAAAGACCCCACTGCAACTAAAATAATGAAAGATGCATTACTGAGAGATTTCAGAAACGATCAAACCTTGACCTAGCCTTTATGTTTTGCTGGCATTTAACAGTTTGAAGCAAAGAAGTAATCAAAACCCCAAAGACCATGATGTAAACAGATATCTCTAGAAATGAATGAGAACCTTAGCACTTCAAAAGTATTTTATTCCTATTTCTACCAGAAATAATTCAACCTCTTGTTTCTTTACAAAGACTATTAAAATTGGAACAATGAAATGATCACAGATGTTAATAACCAGTGTTGACTTCAAAACCTTTATGTATTGAGCTAATACACTCCAGAAGATACTGACTTAAAATGTAATCCAAAAGAAATTACTGTTTTGATTACAAGGGTTTGTGTGCATCTTTTTTTAAACCTTGATAAATTTTTCAGTTTTTGCTGTACACTGGGATACCTTATATTGCTGTGGGAAGGGAAAAGCTTTTGGATCAAAGAAGGCACAAAAAATTGAAGAATTTTTTAAGCTGCTTATACTGTATTTTTCTTTTATAGAGATAAGAAAAATTTTAAGCTCCTTTTTCATAACCACAGTCACTAAAAACTTACCTGAAGCTAATCAGAGTAAAATAAATAGGCTTTGAATTAACACCTAAAATGAGCAATTAGGATGTAATTAAGGTAAAATCTGAAAAGATGTGTATTATATTTGGTAAATTGCTCAGAAAGCTATTGTCTTTCCAGATTCCTACCATGTTTGCTGCTAATGGAAAATGAAGAAAATAATATTAGGTCAAATAACAAGAAACTCTAATAAGAGCTCTAGTTCTTAAAGCATAAAAACAAGGCAGACATTAGAAATGAGTTATTTAAAGTTATCCATTCTATTGCAAGAAGTTTTAATTGAAACACCATTCATCTGCTTTTTCTCCTTCACTAGAGCAACCTTCCCCCATTAGAAAGTCCAGACTGGAACTAATTGTTTAGAGACTAAGATGGAGCCCATATAAATCCATGTTTTCTCATTATACCAATAGGCCTTGGGTTGGTTCCTTCGGAAATATTAAATCACGGGATTTCACCACACTGAAAAATGAGTTATTGGGTAAACAGACACAGTTACAAGCATTGGTCACATCCACCTATAAGGAATATAAACCCTCTTATGAAATTAAATAGGCTTAATATAACAGTAATACTTTCATATAGAAATTATATAACATTTAAAATACACACCTGTATGTATATATAAAAATTTACACACACACACTATGTACTATTATCTACTTACTGTTTCTCAAGAAGACTGCAAGCTGAAATCAGTTAATTTTAACTCAGCTAGCAAAATACATCTGTCAAACTGTTAATCCCTAACCATTTTTCTTCTGCTGTTTACTGTTGCCTGTAGCACCACAACAGCTTCAAGAAACACATATTTACAAAGGCTGTACTTTCCAAAATGGCCTATTTCTGTTCCTCTCTCTTCCATTCTGCACCTATTGCAAATGCAAATCTATGACTCTTCAATGGGTTGCTTTAAATAACTTCCTCCTTTCCCTTCATGCAGCTGAGAAGATGGCAAAGGGCAGGAAAGCAAAGCAAATCATTAACTCTTACCATCAGATACAGCTGGCGAGTCAGTCTTTTAATCTAAAGGCTCTGTGTAAAATGGGACAACTAGCCTAAACTTGTGCTGTGACATTTTCTAGGCAGGAAGATATAGCACATGTGTAAACTAACTATTACCTAGAAAGGACAAATGCTCCAAGTGCTCCAAATGCTGGCTGTCTTTGGTTTTATGACTGCAATCCTTTTTCAAGATCCACACCTGAACTCAATGTGGTAATTTATCTGCGATTTTAGACAGGACCTTCACTGCACACAGCTTTACCTAAAAGAGAAGCAATCCTGGCACCATGAGTCTGCTCTTCTTGGCCTGCTTTAATACACAATACCATGACATAAAGTGCCTTTTTACTCTGAGGTGGGTTTGTTGTTTTTTTATTCCCCTTCCCATTTCACATCTACTTTTTCTAGTACTTGGTGAGTCACAGCAAGAGAGACAACTTAGATAAATTGGATCATAGCCAGTAAAACCCATCTCACAGCTGCTCTCTACTTCTGCAACAGAAACATCCTTCATCATAAGATCTGTTTAAATAAGCTGTCAATAAAAATTCCTCACATTTATCTGGAAAAGGGTTGATGGCGGAAAAGGCTAGTAGCTATAAAATCAGAGATAAGGCACTGCAGCATCAGTCAGCATTCAGCAAGGAAACAGAACCAAACCACTGTTTTACATTTAATTAGGATTAAGCAGAAAAAAAATATGGGACCAAATGTTCAGCCTTTGTAAATCAGCAGATCATCACTGAGCTTTACCCATTGACATCCACTAAAAATACAAGTCTTTTTCTCTAGAAATGAAATGCCATATACACTGATCTGGAAGACAGAGGAAAGTGTTTATACACTTACTAATATCTCATACATCCTGTTCAACGTTTTTTTACCAATGTAGTGCCACATGGATGTATGCCAGCCTACTCTGAGCAGGTCAGCAATTTCTACACAGAAAACGGCAGCCGCTTGTCTTGGATATAGCATCTAGCTTTATTGTGGGCAAGAAGCCGTACTGTCTGGGTTGCTATAATGCTGGGTATGAAACAACACACTATTTCCTTATGCACTGCACAGCCATAGGAATAAGCTTAATGGCCATTCTTGTTGCAAAAGCACCAATATACTCATTTTACATGTGATGGAAGTAAGGGAAAGAGACAATAAGTAAATCGTCCAGCCACTGGCAGCACCAGGAATAGAAAAGAGATTTTCAAGTCCCAGTCCATTGCTGCCCCTTCTATGTTTTCATCTTCTTTATGGTCCACTATTGATCTCCGCATACATCTCCTTTCAGACTCTATATGTCCTAGGTAGAAAAGACAAAACCAGCTGATCTTTATTGCCACAAAGGCACTCCATTGTCTCAGACTGATCTACGAGGAACAAAACAATGTTCAAAACAATCTGGCACAAGGAAATACCGGAAAAAGGAGGAAAAAACAATCTTCTATTCTTCCAAGGTCTCACAATACTTATTTTTGCTTATAGAAATATACTTACGCAGCATGTCTAGAACTGCATCACTATTGTTTAGCTAAGAGCTAAAAAGAGAAAAAAAAATGCTAGTTACAAAAAAAACCAGACTGTTTCAGACCTTTGAAGCATCTTATTGGCCTGCATAAGCTTTTGAGGTCTCAACATTCAAATGTCTTATTCACTCAGCACAAGTCCTGTCAAGGATGTTCAAACTGGGTGGACAGAAGAGGTCTGGTTCTTTAAAAGGCGTAGGCAAAACTGCAATTCATCCTGTGTAATGTAAGCCCCAGTGAAAATTAAAAAATTAAAGAATACTGAAGAGCATAAATCTCCTGCAGGCTCCTTATCAAAGGATGCCTATCAATCAAGACACCATGGAGGATCAAAAGGAGTGTGATCAGCAGGTCGAAGGAGGTGATCCTGCCCCTCTACTCTGCTCTCGTGAGACCTCACTTGGAGTATTGCGTGCAGTTCTGGTGTCCTCAACATAAAAAGGACATGGAAGTGTTAGAACAAGTCCAGAGGAGGGCCACAAAAATGATCAGGGGACTGGAGCACCTCTCGTATGAAGATAGGCTGAGAAAGTTGGGGCTGTTCAGCCTGGAGAAGAGAAGGCTGCGTGGAGACCTCATAGCAGCCTTCCAATACCTGAAGGGGGCCTATAGGGATGCTGGGGAGGGACTCTTCATTAGGGACTGTGGTGAGAGGACAAGGGGTAATGGGTTTAAACTTAAACAGGGGAGGTTTAGATTGGATCTGAGGAAGAAATTCTTTACTGTGAGGGTGGTGAGGCCCTGGAATGGGTTGCCCAGGGAGGTTGTGAATGCTTCATCCCTGGCGGCGTTCAAGGTGGGGTTGGACATAGCCTTGGATGGCATGGTTTAGTGAGAGGTGTCCCTGCCCATGGCAGGGGGGTTGGAACTCGATGATCTTGAGGTCCTTTCCAGCCCTTACTATTCTGTGATTCTGTGATTCTGTGATTAGTTCAATTAGCTCCCATCTTCATACCCAGCTTGAGAGCCTGGATAAGAGGTGGCACGGCATAAGCTGGGAACCTCTGTCTACTCTCCTTCACTGAGGACTGTGGAACCAAGAAAACATGAATGCTTTCCATCATTTAGGTTGTTCAAGGAAATTTTTTTTCACTTCTGAAATTAGATGCTAGCTGAATGATAGTTTGACATCAGATTTTAATATGAGGTTTGATCGCAAAACTGTCATAGATGATGTTGGTCAACGCTGTTCCCACTGCCAATAGTTAGGGTGCTTTCACAGAACATGAAACTCAGGTTCCTCCCTTCTGATAGAAGCTGTAACTGCCACTGTAACCACTCGGCTAGCTCACAGGCTTGAATAAGGTGTTTCCAGTTTCTCCCACCGACACTGTTCTTTTAAAAAATGGGCTTGAATATTTTAAAGTAAAAAGACTGACAGTCCGCCATTCATCCTCCATTCCTTTCAAAGTGACTATGGATTTGGCTTCTGCATTTGTCTTGTTTTTGTTTACCATGAATTCCTTTTTGCTAATTACTGATCTGTATCCTTCCCTCTGTGTCTAATCCTCACTCAAAGAGGAAAAAAAAAATTCAGTGCTTTCTTATAGTGAATTTTATTCTTGTACTGTGAATCAATACGTTTTGCTTTAAGGCATTTTTCTTTACATACTTTTAACCAGCGATGAGCTGAATGTTCATCAGCAGCTGTGGAACACAGCAGAGAGGAACAAAACGAACTGCACTGCTTCCTTTGAGGACAAGAGATCAAATCCACTGAAGGATTTGAGCATCTTTAACTTCCCAGTGACTGTGTCACAGAGCACAGACAGCAATCAGGGTACCCGACCCCAAAAATCAGCAGATTTCATTATTCCACTGACACTACAATCTCAGCAAGAAACAGCCTAAAGTCTGCAGATTGATCATACAACTGCCAAAAGTTCACCAGCAGAAGAAAGCTGAAAATGGTGTCAATCCTTGTCACACTGCAGCTTCCATAATGTGAGGCACCTCGAAATGACACAGTCTACCAGTCAAATCTGTCTCCTTGCAAGGCACTTACCTATTCCTTGTTTGCTCAAGTCTATATAATGTTCATTCTTACGGTTTCATAGCAAAACACAGCAAAGAGTGGAAGAGGCTACCATGGTGCTGTTCTTACTCTCCCTTGCATATACAATAACCTAATGCTGGGAATTCACAGTGAGGAAAGGACAGCTCTCGATTCGTTCTTGCTCCTCTGCTAGCGGGGGACTTAACTGTACACCTACCAAGAGAAAAATGTCCCACGCAGCATGCTGATTAAGGAGCTAGGAGGCACAGCATAGTAAAAATAGTCCAAGGTTTACAAAGCAGGAAGGAATGCAACTTCATACTTGAGAACTCACATGAAAGAAGTCATCTAATACCTTTTCCTTGGACTGCTCACATACATCATTCAACAACTGATTACCTTAGAATTCTAAAGCAAAGCCAGGATAGCAGTCAGACCTCCTGGCTACCAAAAATCAAGTACCAATCAGTGTGTCATCATTCCTTTTCCTGAAGTGCCCTTCCACCCCACAGTCTCACTAAAGCTCTTCAAGCCTCTTTCTCCAGTGATCTGACTGAGGTCAGTTCCATGTTTACTTTCCAGGGGCTTCGTAATTATGACATTATTCAAAATGCATTTTTCCCAGTAGAAGTTGGATGGACTTGTTAAGTACATTTTACAAATAGCTTTCTGTAAAAAAAATGTTAAGCCTTTGAAGTCTACAACATTTCCATCAAATTCCTTTCATTATGCAGTATGCTTTCTATTCTGTAATTAAAATAACTTTAAAAATAATTTGCTGGTTCTTATACTCAAGCCTTCTTAACTCTTATCTTTCTTTATGAGTAATAAGAGCCTTCTATTTGTACAGCATTATTATATGAAAATTTTCATGTCAAAAGATAAGAACTTTCCACAAATGCACAGGCATTTTTGTCCACGTAACTCATACAGGAAATTATTAAATTTTCATATAGAAATATGGTTTGTACCAAAAATGCTTATGATGATAGTTCTTACACTGGTAAGAGTAGATTAGGAAGCTTTACTTCAAACAGAGAGAACGCTCACTAGTCTCTTGGACCACCAAGCTTCAGAAGGCTTCTAGTCTGCTGGAACCCTGTGAGTAATGTTTCTAGCATTACATTTCCTATAGCCATTATGGTCAAATTTCATTGAAGTTATGATTACATACAAATATTTTTGTGCGTCTGTGCGTATTACCAGCAATGGTAATACGGGCTATCTTCTGTACTAGCTGTACAAAAATAAACTTTGCTCCTCACGTTGACACATTCAGGGACAATAACAAAAACAATACCTCTTGCTGATGTAGGCCAACTGTCATACCACATGACAGGAAGGGAGAAGAGAGAAATGGGGAGAGGAAAACTTTAGGGAACTTTGTCTCCTTTAGATCGGCTTGCTAGATGACATCCTAAAATTTCTGATGGCTTTCAAACAGCCCCTTAATACCATACTGATGGGAAATTTCACAGAGAGGTAGAGGGACAGAAAAATGGCCCTGTATTTCAAACAGCAATTTATTCAGACTACTTAAGAATGCTTGAATCTTTTCAATTACTGTCTCCATCTTTTTACTGGAAAGACCTGATTTTCACTTCATCCAGTTTCTGTGGAATATTTCATGCCAGTGGCAGAACAAAATACCCAGTAGAGATTTTTGATGCCTTCCAGAACAGGTGGAGCATACAATAAGTCTATGTTGCAGAGGACACCACCTTCTGCACGGACACCTATCCCTTCAGCACTGCGCTCATTAATTATTTAAGGTGGGGATGCAAGAAATGTTATCGTGTCTGAAGGTTGGAAGAAGTCCTTTGAGACTTCCCCAGCAGGTTAAAGAAGTGTTAATCATGTTTGGACCACAAAGAAGGAGGAAAGGAAAATGTGAAGAAAAGCATTTGAATCTCTGTGCATGCATCCACATCCAGTAGGCAGGACATTTGCCAAGCCTTCAAGGAAGAGTAATGGTACAATGAAGTGGGTGAGCAAGACCAATAAATTTGAGATTCCACCAGTAGCTTATGACTGAAACAGTGGTTTATGACCATCCTTTGCCATATTCTTCACATATATTGGAACATTATATATATATAGGTAGTGAGGTACTACACATCTGTGAAAGTGCAACATGAAAATACACTTTGCTATCACTTTTCAATACTAAGAGAAGCATTTTTTATGCCCTAAACTTAAAGTGAAGTCGGCGTGAACTGCCTGGTGTACTTCAGGGACCTTTTTAACTTGAAGGCTTAAAGCAAAGTATTTGAGCATGCTCAAATTTCACAGTTACTCTACATTTTCATAGAAAGCAACCCTGATCCATCCAACTGCACTTCCCCCAGTGCTGAAATAGCCTTGAAAAGCAACCCAGTTTTTTTGGGCAAGAATTCTCAGGGACTACCCTTTGATTTCTCTTAAAAATAGATGAGATACATCAATAGTTTATAGCTTAGCCTCTTCAAACCATCTTATGGTGCTCAACTCAGATAGCAATTTTCTTCTTGCACACTGTGAATACAAACACTGTAAGTACATAAATGTGACTTTCCATATATTGTGCAATACTTGAGATTTTGCAAAACTAGTAAACTCTAAAAAGTTAGTAAACACGAAAAGCTAGCACTCAAATTACAAGCAGTAGAACCTACTAGGAATAAACTTATTAAATATCGTCTAATTAGGCATAGTGAATTATATTTTCAGAACCAGACTATTCAAAAGGGCTTTCTGTAATTGTTTCACTGATAAAGAAGGCTCCACTCATATAATGGATAAGTCTAAACTGAGAACAAAGCAGCTTAAGATTCAGATAAAGAATTCCCTCCAAGAGAGATTTACTACCAACAAGCCATTATTATAATCTGTTGTGATTTGCAAAATGGTGATTTTACCAATAGATCAATTTACTGATTTGAAACAAAAACTTCTGCATTCTTGAAGTCAGAAATTCATTTTTAGATGAACTAAAGCTTTTGCATATTTTTCTAAAAAGCCTCTTTCAGGACAAAGGAGGGGAAGATTCGACTGTATAAATTATTTCATTACCCAAACCTAACAACAATACAAAGCTGTTCATATTATCTCACTTACAAAGCACATTATAACAGTTTCCTTCTAAATAATAGCATATTCTGCATTTATAGAACACAGCTATTATATGTTCTGACAGAGCTGTTTTTACCCTGTTCAAGAAATGACAAGCATCAATGGGAAAATATCAAAAGAGCGCAAGGATGAGATTTTTTATTATGACAGACATGGTACTAAGTCATAAATTAACAAGGCCATTATCAGCCAGAGCATCAATATATGCTCCCTGACATGAGCTCATTTCAGAAGCTGAGACATCTTGATTAATGCTATATACTAGCACTGCATTTTACATGCTATATATCCTTAGGAAAGTATATTGCCTTGGACATGATTTTGTCCTGGTTCTTGATAGCCAATATTAGGGGCTGGGTATATGTCTTAGTTAAATACTTGATTAAGACAAGGCACAAAAATTCTAATAACTGCTTTTTGGAGGAAAGGGTTTCTTATTTTTATACTATGGAAATAAATGCACAGAAAACATCCAGTGAGCTTAAAGCATTAATAAGAGATAACATGTTTACAGAAGTTAAAACAATTCAGTTGATTGCATTAAACACTGCTTGTGCTTGCAAATTTTCTTAGATGCTGCCTGCTGGAAACTGTTTCATAGGTGATCTGCTTCTGTAACGGTTGCATTATTTCATTTTTCATACAAAAACAAGTTAGGGCCTTATGAGAAAAGAGAGAGATTGGAGATCTGAGATGAAACACCACAGAGTCACAAACACACCATGCGTTTGTAATGCCTGTATTAAATTTGGGATTACTATTCTGCTTTACAAATGTGGCTGTGCTTGAGCTGCTGTCCTGGGTTCAGCAATGGCAGTCATTTTTTCTCCTTAGTAGCTGGTGCAGTGCTCTGTTTTTGACTTTCAGCCTAGGAACAGCTCTGATAACACAGATGTTTTTAGTTACTGCTCAGTAATGGTTACTCTGACCAAGGACTTTCTGAGCCTCATGCTCTGCCAGGGAGGAGGGGAAGCCTGGAGGAAGCAGAGACAGGACAACTGACCCAAACTAGCCAAAGAGGCATTCCATTCCACAACACATCATGCCCAGTATAGAAAGTGGGGGCAGTTACCCAGAAGGGTTAGATCACTGCTTGGGTTGGGTATCGGTGGTGAGCAGTTGTATTCTCTTCCCTTGTTATTTCCCTTATCATTACTATTATTGGTGGTAACTGTAGTGGTTTGTGTTATACCTTAGTTACTGGACTTTTCTTACCCCAACCTGTGGGAGTTACATTCTTTCGATTCTCCTCCCTATCCCTCCGGAAGTGGGGGGAGGAAGGGAGAGGCGCAAGCGGTTGGCTGCATGGTTCTGCATTGCCAGCTGCGTTTAAACCATGACAGCTGCCACGATATTAATCAAAACCAGGTAGAAAACAAGCGAGTGTTGTAACTTTTTACAGAATACATAATGAGATGTTTAAAAAGAGATTCCCTATTTACCAGGAATCTCCCAGGAACGGACCCCGGCCACATCCATTTCCACATCAGGAATAATTGACAAATAATGAGAAGCAGTGTGCCCAATGCCACATAAAAATTGCAGCTTAACAAAGCAAGTCAGAAGTAGAATTCCATAATTTATCTGTCTCCAACTTCCTAAACTGATCCTCCCTTCTTTACTTTTAGGCCAACTGGGTTGATGAGTTTTGAGAGACAAATTGCCTTGTAATGTAATTTATTCAACTGGCATACAGCTCCAGTTACATCTGAGAAAGGCACAGTGCAGGTTATGTGCAGAAATGCCAAGCAGGGTATGTTGTGGTCTTTAAACTTTGTAAACCTATGTTTCAGTAAGAACCACCTGAAAAGAGAGAAAAAAATCACCAACTCACCTCCAAGAGTGATTCCGAACCATAAAATGTAGATGGATGTGAACATCTCACACAGCATACGACACTTCCCTTACTGAGGACCAGAGGAAATAAAGTAGATACGAAGAAATTAATTTCACTCAGTAAGGAAAGCACTGTCTGGGGAAAGCTGATTTTAGAAATATACACCTTCATGGTGCTTCTTTTAATGGCAGCTGTGTTAAGTACATTTGTTAGTGCTTTGTGGGACTTCACAAAGTCAAGTGGCTGAAGACTTGGGTTTCTTCTCAGCTTTCCCTGACAATCTTGCCCTCAGGCATGTACTGTCATTCTCTCTCCTTGCAGCTTGTGTAGGTGGTTCAAATTTGTTATGTTGGGTCAGCCTCCATAAGCCTGTGTATTCTTCTTTCTCCTGGGTGGACAGTGTCAGACAAGGGGAGATTAATGTACTATCACACAGCTTTTGATTTAAAATTAGTTTATCTATTGAATCTCTTTCAACCGGCCTTTTGAAAAGGATAATATATTCCAGCCACTGAGCAAAGACGTCTCCTCTGGCACTGACTGAAATCAAAGAGCAGTTTCGCTTGAAGAAGATTCCCTTCCTGACCCTTCTTGCACCTGAGACTTTTGCCTGTAATTTCAGTAACCCAGAGCAAATCTCTAGCACATAGTCATTAACCTCATGAACCAAAGAAGACCGAAACTTGGCAAGAGACGTACCTATTTTCACACTTTCCCTCCACAGGCAAATTCCCTATTTTGCTCGATTTTCTAATCTCTGCTCATTTATGCATTACCAGCTAATCTCTCCAGTCACACATACACACACACAAAAAAAAAAAAAAAAAAAAAAGAAAAAGATTGCATTCATGTACAATTAATGTTCAAATTCATTGTGAGTGAAAGTCAGGTTTTGCTTTGACATAATTATGCAAATGAACACTGGAAAGAGTTAGACAGGTGAAGACCACCGGGTTTGATATGCAAGCTTATGCTGGATTAATCCAGCTGGGCTTTTTTTCTATTTTGAGTCACCTATAAAGAGAACTGACAACTATTTTACAGTGAAAAGTCATTATTAATCCCATTAGAGCCTACAGTGCCTGCCTGTGTAGACAGGAATACTATGTCCTGGGAACAAAGGCTATGCAAACAACTCGAGCTATAGCAAAATTAATCTATCATACTAGAAAGGATCAGTAATGAAATTTGCATAGAATCAAGTCAAAACTCTCACTGATCACATATGAACATAACTGCATACATGCTTTTAGAAAATAAAAGGGAAAGATCTGTGTTGGACAGTCTACTTTCACTCTACAGCATTTTTTGATAGTTTTAGAGATGAAGGTTTCTTACTAGCAAGTGATTTAAGGCCAGAAGTAACACTAGGTATGCTAAAGACACTTAGTGAAAAAAGGATTTTTTGAATGCCTTTAAAAAATAAATAAAGGGTAAACAGTGGAGAAGTGCTAGGTACAGTGTTCTAAGATCTTACTGAAGCTTTCTTTAAACTCTAGTCGATGTTCAAGAGCAAGTACATTTACCACTCCCTCACTTGCCAGCATTATTGTAGCTGTTTCACATTGAAGCTACAGAAATCAGGAAGTGCATTGTTAGGTAGTATTAGAAGGAAATCTCCTGCCCACAGTGAAACTCTTCTGTTTCCTTTGATGGACTGAAATTCAGAAGAAAGCAAGCTTGCCATCTCTGACTCTTCAAATAAGAGAAGATGTGCTGCTCAAAAAAGACATGCTCCGCAACATTTTCTCCCAAGTAGATTGAAGACGTACTGAATGCTTGCATACACTGCGAAACATTCATGCTTGCTGCAGTCATAGTGAGCCACCAAGATTCAAAGACCCTGAGGTCTTAAAAGATCATCAAAAGTACTGGCTAGGAAAGGATTTTATTACTTGGAAAACAGACCTCCCAGATTTGCAAGTTGCCCAATGTAAGATATAATAAAAATCTACCCCACTCCACAGTATCTGCCACATTTATTCAGTAGATAAAGCTGGTTTTGCTTCAAGTAGACATGCCACTAACGAGTTGGAAGCTTAAGATGTTTTATCACATGGTATGGAGTAGGCTTCAGCATTTTTAATGGACCAGTTGATTTCAGATGGCACTGTGTTTCCTCTTTATCATAGCTTGTGAGTTACAGGAAGCTCATCTTTAGTTTTAATACCTGTTTTACTGTGACATTTTCCAATTATGTTTTTTAAAAAACTTTCACTTCCAGTATTTTTACAATTATGTGTTTTAAGATTAATGTGAACTACCATATGGTTTAAAATGCAGTAGACTTCAGAGAAAATGTGCATGAAGCACACCTGGCTAAGTTTGGATAATGGCATTTTTGTCTGTATCACATTCAGTGCTTAGCTCACAATCAAAGCCTAGTACAGATTGCACAAATTTCTTGATGAGCTGTAAATGAGCCTCCATCTTTAATCCACAATCCTAAAGAAAAACCCACCTTGCTGCTTCAATATTTTTACATCTGGCACCCTATGTGTGGGTAATAGATTGGTGATAGACCCCTATGACAGTCAAGTTCTTCATGCAAACTACCTCTGGGACTCAAAAGCTGACTAAAAAGAGCCAGAAGCCTAGTGGTTACGTGCACAAGTGTGTGTGATATCACTTTCTCAGTCTGCACCCACAATTTTTGTGGACATACACACATACTGTTTCCTCATGCAGAATGAGTGAAGATCATAGAATCATAGAATAGAATCATAGAATAGTAAGGGTTGGAAAGGACCTCAAGATCATTGAGTTCCAACCCCCTTGCCATGGGCAGGGACACCTCACACTAAACCATGCCATCCAAGGCTATGTCCAACCCCACCTTGAACGCCATCAGGGATGAAGCATTCACAACCTCCCTGGGCAACCCATTCCAGGGCCCCACCACCCTTACAGTAAAGAATTTCTTCCTCAGATCCAATCTAAACCTCCCCTGTTTAAGTTTAAACCCATTACCCCTTGTCCTCTCAACACAGTCCCTAATGGAGAGTCCCTCCCCAGCATCCCTATAGGCCCCCTTCAGGTATTGGAAGGCTGCTAGGAGGTCTCCACGCAGCCTTCTCTTCTCCAGGCTGAACAGCCCCAATTTTCTCAGCCTATCTTCATACGAGAGGTGCTCCAGTCCCCTGATCATCCTCGTGGCCCTCCTCTGCACTTGTTCTAACAGTTCCATGTCCTTTTTATGTTGACCTATATACAGAAGATCCACTCATATTTTAGCTATCTTGATAAGCTTATACAACAGGTTTAAAAAAACTTCTGCCCAGATGCTTATATGCCAAAGCATCTGAAAGTGCCTAGAACTATTATGAAAATCATACTGTGTTACATTTTTTCGTTGCACACGACTACAGGCACTGCAATATTGGCCAACCTGAACACCATGGCACTTCTACCGAATAAGGCCAGTTAGGCTTTGGAAGCTAGATGCCACTACACTTACGTCTTGTAAGTAGCTCAGCACACACCTGACATAACCTCACAACACCCAATTAAGTGCAAAATAGAGCAGCAGAAACACAGTAGGAGCAAAAACAAATATGCAGCTTTGCACTACTGGTAGCAGCTGAAGAATTGCAGGCTGAACTTTACCAGAAGCAGTTCAAACCTCCTGTTTTTTTCACTTTTGGTCCATACAAAAATCTAAACTGGGTCCCTCAATGCATTTTCTCTCAAAATGGAACAAATGCGTGAGAAATACTGCACAATTCATAGAATCATAGAATCATAGAATAGTAAGGGTTGGAAAGGACCTCAAGATCATAGAGTTCCAACCCCCCCGCCATGGGCAGGGACATCTCCCACCAAACCATGCCATCCAAGGCTATGTCCAGCCCCACCTTGAACGCCGCCAGGGATGAAGCATTCACAACTTCCCTGGGCAGCCCATTCAAAGGGACAGAAAGAAAGAGGCAACTTGGTATATGAAAAAAAAGGGAGAATCCAAGGCGCACACCATTCATCCCATCTCTGGTGAAGGGCAGAAGCAACAAGAGAACTGCTGGCCTCTTTCTGGGAACAAAGCTTTATCTATTGGGCCACATTTTCACAGCTATTTCTGTCTTTTCTGGAAGGCATGCTACTCATACCTCCGAAAAAAAATGATTAAATGAAGTAAACACATCACTGCAGCACGACTTTACTGCTGCTAAGGACTTGACCACAAATGACTGGGCAAAGCTTGATTTTAAATTCTACATTACGCTAGAATAACCCCTGCATGTCTCAAGATCATCTTATAAGTGAATACAAAATACAGAATCATAGAATCATAGAATAGTTAGGGTTGGAAAGGACCTCAAGATCATCTAATAAGTGAATACAAAATACAGAATCATAGAATCATAGAATAGTTAGGGTTGGAAAGGACCTTAAGATCATCTAGTTCCAAACCCCCTGCCATGAGCAGGGACACCTCACAGTAAACCATGTCACCCAAGGCTCTGTGGAACCCGGCCTTGAACACCACCAGCGATGGAGGATTCACAACTTCCCTGGGCAACCCATTCCAGTGCCTCACCACCCTTACAGTAAAGAATTTCTTCCTCATATCCAATCTAAACTTCCCCTGTTTAAGTTTGAACCTGTTACCCCTTGTCCTATCACTACAGCCCCATAGCTGAATTGCAAGGTGGTTTAGAGATGGGAAAAATAACACTGTACATTTGAGTCCAAAATCAGTTCCATGAAAGACAGATTTCTCTTCCTAGCTAAATTACTGAGGAGCTCTACATAACTCAGGAGCCTTAAGAAATGGTTCGAGACACTGCTCTACAGCTGTGGAGTACTTAAGTACTAAGCAAAATCATCAACAAAATTTTATTAGATCATCTATTTGCCTACCAACCATTTCTTTAAGTTGGAAGAATGAAAGTAAAACAAAACATTGGAAGCCTTAACCTATTTGTCTGTGTCATGGATTAAGCGCAGCTGGCAATCCAGAACCACATAGCCATTAGATCACTCCCCTCCCTTCCTCCCCCCACTTCCGGAGGGATAGGGAGGAGAATCGAAAGAATGTAACTCCCACAGGTTGGGGTAAGAACAGTCCAGTAACTAAGGTATAACATAAACCACTACTGCTACCACCAATAATAGTAATGATAAGGGAAATAACAAGGGAAGAGAATACAACTGCTCACCACCTGCTGACTGATACCCAGCCTGACCCAAGCAGTGACCTAGCCCTTCCGGGCAACTGCCCCCACTTTCTATACTGGGCATGACGTGCTGTGGTATGGAATGCCTCTTTGGCTAGTTTGGGTCAGTTGTCCTGTCTCTGCTTCCTCCAGGCTTCCCCTCCTCCCTGGCAGAGCATGAGGCTCAGAAAGTCCTTGGTCAGAGTAACCATTACTGAGCAGTAACTAAAAACATCTGTGTTATCAGAGCTGTTCCTAGGCTGAAAGTCAAAAACAGAGCACTGCACCAGCTACTAAGGAGAAAAAATGACCGCTACTGCTGAACCCAGGACAGTCTGTACAACAGTTTGGAGAATTTCTGCCAAATTGATGTGCTGAAATTTGAAATGTAAATAGAAAGGTGGAAACAAATGAAAAATTATAGGAAGTTGCAATGCATTTAGGCTGCCTACTGTAAGTGAAGCAGAACCTGAGTTCCTGGCCATACACCAGTGCACGCAAGTCAGGTGACTGGTTAGCCAGTATCAGTCTCATGAGAAAATGTTTTGCAGGACTTACAGTACTTGAGTGCAAATACCTCAGTAAGAATGAGTAAGATCCCTGCAGGGAAGGCTCCTCTTTCTAAAGGAAAAAAGTTCAGCTAAATTTTAATGTTGCTGTCATATTTAAATTGCTAGCAAGAAAAAATACTTTGCATTTTTATAACACCTAATTTATAGGAATCTAAATGCATTCTGCCGATATGAATAAATTCTGTTTCTTAGTTTCCATGAAGTGTGAGGATGTTATCCCCATTTTAACAAACAGAAACTCCAGCTGCTGAGATGAAGCAATTTACCACAGGTAACAAAGGAAGCCTAAGGAGGAGAAAGAACGAATTAATGCTACAGCCCTCTCAGCTTCTCTTCCCCCCTGCTCTACACAACTGAAGCTTTGCAAAGTGATTTTTAAATGCATCTCTATTTTTTAAAAAATTAATTTGAACTTTTTTTTTTCAACATTAAAAGAAATATCCATTTGACATAATGGGGAATGTGCAGCTTTAGCAAAGAGAAGGCGATACATCAGCATGCTCTCAAGGGCTTCCTTTCAATAGAATCATAGAATCATAGAATAGTAAGGGTTGGAAAGGACCTCAAGATCATCGAGTTCCAACCCCCCCGCCATGGGCAGGCTGCACAGTTCATCTTCAAAACATTCTTCCAGCATAACTGACTCCAAACCACTTCATCTGCTAAACAACAAACTCTTCTGTTTCTTCTCAGTGAGTATAATGAAGCATAAAAGCCAAAGGTTATATATAGGTTTACAAGGACCTGCGAAACACTGGATTAGCTAGAGATGAACAAATACATTTATTTGCTTTACTAAGTCAAAAATACTTAACAATTTGTGTGTGTGTGATTTTAGGTCAGTCTGGGTTTCTTTTCTCATTTATTGTAGTGGGGGAAAAAAAGTAAAGAAAAGTAAAGAAAAAAGAAGAATATAAATAGCCCTCCTAATCTGGAATTAAATGATACTAAGTTTCGGTTATTAAAACTGCTACTGATTTGACTTTCTCCAAATTAAAAATATATAAAGATTGGATGGTCATATTGTTGGTTGGTTGGTTGGTTGGTTTTTTATAAATTGAAAACTATTTTGTAAACCAACAAATATTTCTGCTACCTTCACTTTAATTTGCCATTTCTCTGAACTAAACCTAAAGATCCAACTTTCAGATACCACTTTCAGAAGCATGCTGATCAAGGAGGTAAGAGAGTCGCATCACAGCTCAAAAGCCACCTGTGCATATCCCACAATTTCCTTCTTAGGGCTAACCACTGGTGTCCAGATGAAGTGGCCCTGTCATGTGCTTTGATAACTTTTTAATATGTTTTTCTGATATGCTTTCTCTATCAGGAAACCAAGTCACCTATGATAAAAACCTACTTAGAAACCTTCCTCTTGCATATGGCCAGCTGTGAAAAAAGGAGAATTGGTGACATACAGGCCTTCAGCTCCAGGATTGTAGATGTTATTGTGTGGGCTAAAATTAATTTGGAAATCGACCCACTCCCACCTGCTTTCTAGTTGGATACTTTAAATTTCTTCTGAAAATAGTAAATACATGGCTAAGCAAAAGGATCTGGAGATAAGCTAAAGGGATCACCTCCTTATTACAACTTTCTCTTGGAAGAAATTGCAGGAAGTATAGCTTTTAAAGAGTGGATTGAAAAAGGCAGAAATTTGGCTGAAATATGCAACAGGCATACAAACCAGAGAAGCCAATCTGCTTAGTTACAAAACTCATACAACCAAATAGAAGAGTTTTACAGTTACGGAAGTCAGCCTAATCACATTATTGCAGGGACGCTTCCCAAAATATTTATTTTTTATTGATAATTTCCTACAAGCTAGGGCATGTAGTCTGTGTGGCGCTTAATAACTTTGGTTAATATGCTTCAAAAATTTTCAGCTCGATTCCACACCAAGTTTACGTGCAATAACAAAAATATAAAAGCTCTCTTCTGAAGCAGTACATTAATTATGACCTTTTTTAAGAAGGCGATACCAGGGCCAAAAAATCAGGCTTAAACTGCATTAAGCAAATGTCATGATGAAAGGTAGAACAATTTCCCATAAATTCTTCTGAAAGGAGAATGCACAGGACCTTAAATTCTAGACTGATGATCACCAATTAGCTGCTGGCAGTAACACTTCAAGCAATAGCGACAGTAACTGAAATAACAGCACATGGCAACTAGACAGTGTTCTTTTGAGATATTGCTTCCTCCACAGAGGCAGACACATTAGTTTAGGCCTGAAAGCCATTTATCTTCAAGCTAACACAAACAAACCCAAAGAGCAAAGAATATTTAACAAGTGGAAAGGAAGTAGCATGGGTTTACGAGGATCTCAGCCCTGCAGAATCTACCAGTTTCACAAGGCTTGAAGGAAGATTTCTTATTTCCACTACTGATTTCAGCTATCACCCATCTAACGCATCTCCCTCTTATTTACTGCTTGAAAATCAGACTGTCTTTAAGTCAGAACCAGTTGAAAAAGCATTTATTTCCTTTTTTTTTTTAATAGCAATACTGAAGCTTATTAGAGAATAAGTTTGAAAATTTTAGTGAATTTTTTGTCAGTTTTGCTTTCGATCCACTTGACTCCAAGCCTGCTTGAATAGTTAAACTAGCTTAACTCACTGTTATTCCTAGATACAGATAAATTCAATATGCACGAATAACCCAGTGTTGCTTACTCTGGAGATCATACTAATAAACATCTATATTTAATGTATTCATATTTTTAAGTTTCTCCCTTAAAACCCAAATCCTAGCATCTTCATGCTCTTTCACAAAACTACTTAAAAAAATCTTTGCTATATTGTTTATTTAAAGAAACGTCATATTAGGCTTCATGTTTCAATGCAGTTTATCCAAAGACATTAATAATAGAGGAAGAATTGACTGACACAGCTTAGCTCTAAAGAACGTACCTAGGAAACACCTTCTACAATTACACTGGTAAGCATGTAATAATATCCATAACTTCAGAGGTGAGAGGCTTCTGCTTTTCTTTAACCTTGGATGAGAAGCCATGTTTTTGCAAACTTAAGTTGTTTCACTCCATACAGGAATAATTCTGGGAAGTTCTATAGCCGGTATTGTACAACATCAATCTTTTTTTCTTTCTTTCTTTTTTTTTTTTTTTTTTTTTTTTTTTCCGTAGCTTAATGGAAAGGAACCCATGAATTTATCATTTCCTGATTCAGGACCAATTTTACTCATGCAAACCAAAGTGTAACTCAGGAAAAAAAAAAAAAAAAAGGCATGATATATGTAGGTATACAGTTTTAAAATGGTCTTCACTTCAAGACACATAGTGTCTAATACACTTCCTGTGTACCAAATTACAGTACCTGAATTTTTCAAAACATGGCAGGGGTTATTGTTTCTTATCTGCTTAAATACGTTTCAGGTCATTCTAAGTATTTAATGACAAGATGCAGTGGGCAAAAGAAGAAAAAGCTGTATACATATTTTAACAGAGTACCATTTTTATTCACTTGCAGTTTTGAAACAGCTTTTTTTAGAAGATGGAAGGACCTACCTTTTTTTTTTCCTTTTTTCCTTTTCTTCCCCCCTTCCTATTTTAAGGGTAATTTATAATTAAATCAATTATTTATGTATGAGAGTAAACCAAGGATATTTTGGTAGGGAAGATACTGTTCTGACAGCTAGGTGCTCCTTTAAACAATCCACTCTCATAACCTATAGTCTACAAAACAGAAACACAAGGAAAATAAAAACGTTATCGCTATAATTAGTAAGAAAGGATTTCATCCCTCATGCATTTTAAAGCTATCCTGCAGGAGATGACATCAAGTACCTCTCCAGAACTGTATCGTGTCAGCAATCCTCTCTGATGTCACATGGACATTGCTACCACTGAGTAACATTCAGGAGAGCATCAGCATCTTTAAGAAGTGGGATCTTCATGCAAATGGCAAGACAATGATTTTCTGTACAGCACCCACCTTCCAGGGGCAGTGGGAAGGGCGGAGAATGAAAGCAGCATTACTCCTGCAATCTGCTCTCCTGATGGTTTATGCAAAGAGGAATGACATTTTCTTTGCAAAATGGAAACAGCCAGACAATTGCAGAAAAAGTAATTAAGCCTCGGGCAGCTGCCAGCTATGTTGTCTCTGGACAAACATTTCAATTCAGTCATGTTTTGTAAATGGCCAGTGACAGTTTGGGGAGACTATTTTTTCTTCTTCTAAACCCCCAAAAATTTCTATAGGAAGTCAGCTACAGAACTCCACGACAGTCTTCCTAATAAATGCTATCAATATCCCAAATGCAGCTAAGGAAAAAAAATAAAACTCATGCTATATCTCATGAATTCAGATATGAACACTTACTAGAAAAGGCTTTCATTTTATATTCATGAAATGCTTTATGAAATAAAGGCTTACCAAATTTCTTTTGTTTGATACAAGTTTGTAAGGTGAAGCTATAGGGATGAGCAAAAGGGATGCTGAATGGGTTAAGAGAGTGACTAAGAAAATACTTTGCTCACCATTCTGACTTGTCAAAATATATGTCATTGCTTTAGGAGGAAGAAGACAAAACAAATCATGTCCGGTTGCACTGCTGATATGATTTTAACCTCAGGATAAACATCTGGACCAACTCGCAGCATCATTATTATTGGTTGATGCTATTGTCCCAGAATCCATAGTTCTGAAGCAAGACCACAACAATGCTAAACTAGTATGTGTTGGCAAAATAAAAAGGCTGCCCCTTTATCAAAAAAGACACAGTTATCTGAGCAAAAAGACAGAAATTATAAAAAATAAAAACCAAAAAACACAAAATCCCCCCTGCACACCACTCCCTCAAACAATGGCATAATACAGATGAGAATGGTACATCTGCTCCCTTTTATTTTTCTATTGCCTCCTTTTAAATAATCATTTTCATCTTTTTGTATCTCTTCCCAGTACACAGAAAGACATTTGTACTCCTAGTACACAGAAAGACATTTGTAGCTGAGAAGGGTCATCAGGAAGTCTTCTGAAATACTACAAATTTTACTGCAACTTCCACCAGTTGATAGACTAATATGGCTAATAGAGAGAGCCTATTAACCATATCTGTAGGTAAAAAACTCTTGAGGAACACCTGATTCCTAAAGGGTGAATGTGATTTTACTCAAAACACCAGGAAGGAAATGTGCCCATTCCCTCTCCCAGAAACTGAAACCAAGATATAAACATGAATTAGACACTCCAATACCAGATACTTTCCTCAGTCTCTCTCAATGTTCGTAAGACAAACCATTGCTAATTTTTGGATAGAAAGCCAAACAACCCTTCTGCAGAATTGCTTCTGCAGACCATAATTACTGAACACATTTACAATGTGTTGTAACTGTGACTTTAGCACATTGTCTGCATTAGGTTTAAAATGTAATTTAACACACTAGTAAAATTAGCTCTTCTATTTTATCCATGTGGCTATCACCAAAACTAAAGAGAACCTGTAGCCGAAGTTCACACAACTGCTTAAACAGAACATGAGAGAGACTCCTAATGTAGTGAAGCCCATTGGCATAACAGTCTCCATAATTATAACTAGACTAAAGGGAAGGGCAGTGAGTTTGTGCAAGCATGCAGCGATAGACTTCCAAGCGGATTTATGGCAAATGACCTATTATACTCCCTCTTACCTAAGTAGTACATCCCAAGCTCAAGAAAGCTTATATGGTCTAGCAGGCTTTATTTCTTCCATAGCAAAGCTCAGATTATGTTCCGGAAATTCACTTTTATCTCTTTAAAAAAATTTCTAGTTTTTTTTTTAATGCTGCTGTGGCGCTGTATGTGTGCTAACTCCACTCATTTTGAGCAATGCCACCTGTATGGCACAGACTACATATATCTACTTCAAGCAATATGTCTTCAAGCAAGATGGGTTTCCCCTATTCATTGCACCTCTGAAGTGGTCTTCCCCCATATATTCTATGTATACCATCTGCATTGTAAAGACTGCTTGCCAAGGTGGCTGACAGCCAATGCACTATGGTCCCATACAGATGTGTTACATATGTAAATCTGCAATAGCAAACAAAAAGGCCAGGATGAAGCTCCTTTGCTGCCTAATCTTGTTGACATTTGAGTCATTGCTGCTGTGTAGGTCACCATGACAGCTCATGAGAAGTCCTATCATATAACTCACAGAAAGAGATCTCACATGCTTAGCTCCTGCCTGAGCAGGACATTATGATGAAAGGATATTCACTCTGAGTTGTGGTTAGCACTTCACAGAAAGTCTGGCATCAAACAAGCTTCTCTAGTTACCCAAGAGGGAGCCTGCAGGGAAACACAGCTATTTGCTGCCTCCATCCTGGATAGAAATGAGCTTGTCTGCGCTGTTGAAATGAGCTATTTCTGCTATATTATACATCGCAATCTCATTTCAAACCACATTATTTCTCCTGTTCAACAACAAAGTCTAAAAGGGAAAAGCGGAGAGCATGAACTAAGTAGTACTGACAAGCTGAATTTAATAAACAAAAGTTCTTTGAGTACTGTAAATCAGAGTCATTAAGACTTTGAAGACTTCTGACAAACTTTTCATCCCTCCAAAAAGAACACTTGAAGAAATTAGTCAGATGGAACATGTCTGTGAGTCCTGAATACAAACTGATCATTATATACAGTGGCAAAGGGGTGACTTTCTGAGTCCATAAACACACACTTCTACTGATATTAATGGGGAGAACACCAGCCTCATTAGCACTGTATATTTATCTACTGATTTTTTTTAGTCTGCAGATTTCTTGGATAAATTTAATTAAACTGTACCTGTGCTTTCACGCCTTGAGAGCTTGGCATGGATGGCTGAAATACATGTGTTTACTTGGTAGTCTGTTCCACTTGCATAACAGTCTCGGACAGAGGAGGAAAAAAAACGGAAAAAGAAAGCATGTCCTCCAAGTCACTTTGACTAAAACCTGCATTTCTGCTTCACTCAACATTGACATAAAATCGTTAAACTTGCTTGTCTGATCATAAAAGGACAAAAACTGATTTTAATTCCAATAACCTGGTCAATCCACATTAGCACTAGACAGACAAAACATGATGACAGTATTTTTGCCTTTTCTGTTTTGCAATGTAAAGTGCGTTACATGCCATTGCATGGACCTATCACGTATCAGTACCAGCCTGGAAGTTGAAAGCATAGTATAACCTTGGCAAGCAGGTAAGAATACACAACAGTTTTTAATTCATCGTTATCTAATTGCTGACTCTTTTTCTGGAACAGCCATTATTTCTGCTTGTCATTTTTTTACTGTTAACTCCAAAGCAGGTAATTTAATATCTGAAATGTTTATTTGGGCCTAGAAATTGAGGATAAAATCTAGGTCCTGCTGCAGTTGAAGGGAGTTTTGTCACTGACTTCAAAAGTGCTATAATTTCACCTTGTGAAATTTAAAATCCTTGCCTGGTGAATCTTGCATATGTTTTCCTTGAATACCCAATTCTGTCAGCTCTGAAATACTAAGTATAAGGAGATGCGGTAGGAAAAGTACTGGAGAAAAATGGAACACTTGGTTTAGATGGAAACAACTTTGTGTGGAGGATTTGAGTGAAAGGCAGTGTTTAGGGGGAAAAAGAAATAAGGGAGAAACCAGAAAGGCTGTAACCTTAGCAATTGCTTGACTATCAACTTCATGTATGTATTGTAAGCACACTGCATGTGAAGATCTGTACCATTTTATGAACTAGTAAATTCTACTATAAAAATCTTTACATATGGGTTTTGGTTAAGATCCCTTTCATCACTGGATGCCACACAGAAAATAGAAATGCAGTTTTAATTATGGCCACCCTTCTGTTCATCCTGTTATTTTCAGGGAAAACATTTTATCTCACTTAATACGAAGAGCGAATCTTTTCAATGAACAATCAGTCTGCTCTAAGTTTTCACTTAGAAACAGGCTCTGTAAAGAACAAACCACATGAGCAAAATTCACTCAAGCAAAAAACACAACCATACTTGCATCAAAAAAAAAAAAAAAAAAAAAAAAAAAAAAACAAACCAAAAACAACCACAAAAAAACAACCCACATGGGCAACACTACATTTTAAGCCACACTTTCACTTCATAGTATTTGAACTTTCTATTTTGGTTTGACTGTGGTACAAGCAGAATAACAGTCTTACAGCCATATTCACTAACATGTAGGCTATAGATTCATGTAGGAGAGGGGATATAAGAGTGGAAAGTAAGCCAATCCCACAGTCATCAACACAGTTCATTTACATTCAGGTTGCTTGCAAAGCAAGTTACCCAATTTTGCCATGGTTTCACTTGTGTCAACCAGTTCAGGAACTTTAGTAGGTCAACCAAATTCTGTATGGACATATCATGCATGACAGGCTAAGGGGCTCTTTTCCTTCCTTCTGCCCTCAAATTCAGCCAAACTATTACATTCACACTCCCAGTGGCAAGATCTTTTGTGAGGCAGTACATTTCTGCCCATATAGATAACTAAACACCTAGAGCACGCTCCATGCAAATGCAGAATAAAAGCGTGCAAACAAACCTTTGCATTGCATTCTCACAGATGAAAATGTTAATCACCTCCTCTTTCACCTTGTGGCAAGGAACAAGGACACTTCTGTGGAGCCTGTTCCTTTCCAGACATATTGGCAATCCTGATCTCCAGGCACGATTGCACAAATTAGCTTTCTCTAAGTATGCTCTTATCAAACTCTGACATTTCTTGGTTATCCGTGCAACTTAACTAGCACTATCTCACCAGAACGATCTCCCCTGCAGAAAGGTGTTGCACCCAATATCCATTCATCTCCACATTCCTATAATTAATGCTAAGCCCCAAATTGGATTAGCTGTGTAAGACAGCTCCGTAAACAAGTTAACAGGATCTCTCCGCTAACAACACTGTTACCAATATCCAATTACTGTAACCAGGTATTAATCTAATGCTGTTAATCTGTCAGACTAAAACTTAAAGCACACTGCTGTAACATTTTAATACAATTAAAAAGTAATTTTTTCCCTTGACTAAAATATGTGTACTAATTAACATTTTATTTTGGTATCACAGCAATGGATATGTAGGAAACAAAAAAAAAACCAAATCAGCTCAGAGCCAGGGACTTCCATTATTGCATTAGTCAGTGATGTTGACATGGGTTTTTCGTCTGTTAGGTAGAATAAGACCAATCTGTTCAACCCACTTCTTTGAATAAATGTCAAGAAGTCTCTAATAATTCTTCTAAATTCCTTTAGAAAACAATTAATAGAAACAATAATAATTACTACCTGAATCCACTGTGGGATAATGAGAAAACCTGCTCATTATTTAAAACTTTTCTCTCCTAGCTTCTTTTAGGCAAGTGTTAAGTATAAACTTAGTTTTATCAGCCAACTGATTGGTTTTGATGTTCTGTATAAGAAACGGACTAACCCAATAATTGCAATTCCTGTTTCTTAATTCAATGTTAGCATAGCAAGTCATGAGCTTGCTAAGAGCTTACAACATCTTGAGTACTGGAAGCGGTTGTAGTACATCAAAATACAGCAAGATGAGCACAAAAGAAAAAAAAAACAAAATACCCCCTAGCATTTGCATTCTGGACAGCACAGTCATTTCTCAAAAAGAAACATTATTATCTGAATATCCTTCTATCCTTCCCACCATAAAAAAGGAGGAAAAAAAAAAAAAAAAGGGAAAGAGAGAACAATACCTAAATTATCACAGATTTCACATTTCTGAGTTATTCCTGTTCCTAGTTGAAAGTGCTCAGCTCAGCTATGGAAGGAGATGCACTCTGTCAGGGGCAGTAGCTGTGAGCTCATCTCACATCTCCTATGGGCTCCATTCTTAGGACCTCCCACGGAAATCCATTCCTCCCCACTGCAGAGAGGAGCTAGCTGTGTGCGCTCACCAGGCTGGTGGGGATAGCCAAGGCCCCACTGCCACGCCTCTGCACCCGAGGCAGTTGTGCTGCTGCTGGGGATGCTGGAGATGCAGAGAAAGAGGTCACAGCTGTATGCATGCCAGACTGCAGTGCAATCACACCCCTCAGTATAGGTAACAGTTTCAGCTTGCCCTGAAGCAGGAAGAGGTTTTAGCTTAGCACAGAATCAAAAGACTGATCTTCTCAAGAGACTGAGGGATATAACAGACATTAATTAGGAGTACAGCAGCAGATGCCACCTTAGCTACATTGTGAGTTTTCTGTTAACTTTGAGCATGTGAAAGAAACACATCAGAAAACAGAAACTAGACTGCAATAACTAAAGCATAAAACAATAGTGTGAGGCTGGTGTACAAGCCAGAAATCTGAGTCACAAAATCAGATGCAAATAGGAAAAGATTGCCAGGGTAAAAAGAAATCACAAGCAGTAGAAGGAATCAATGTAAGCAACATCGATTTCAAGTGTGTAAGACACAGAAAGAAAAGAACATATTAGGAGATATGTAGAGAAGTTCCTAGTCCATCTGATCCAGCTAATATAAAGACACCTTTAATAGGCACTTCAAGAGCTGCCAGAAACATTCTCATGGAAAAATGGGGAAACACTGAAGAACAAAAAATGAACTTATAGCCAGGGACTTGCAGACCAGCAGCATAAAGGAGGGAAGAGGACTGCTTGTACCCTTCCCCCTTAAATCCTTACAAACACACAGACAAAAATAATTTCTCCTAAAATCACAGGAGAGCCTTAGCCCATGTAAGCCTGTGTCAGGATGAATACTTTATTCTAACACAAGACTCCCCTGATGGACTTGCTACAAAGTCCCTGTCTCTTGCACGCACCTTCCCCAGCCTCTCCCACTCATCAAGTTGGCAGCCCAGGGACACAATGAAGGTGCTGAAGGAGGAATGGCAGAGTAGGGGCACAATAAGCAGGCTGCCCACATAGACATTCACCACAGGGCATGTGTACAGTGTTACCTATACACCGTCTAAATATTTCCCTACCCATAGTGCCACCACATAGTCTGGACCCAGAATTCATTCTTCATTTTCTCTCCTGCATATTTCCGCATCTGTTGTCTGTGCTCCTTTTACCCAAAGTAGTAACTTGTCAGATACAACCTATACTCAGCTTAATCTTCTCGAGAGTAGGTGATCTACTACTCAAGCAGAGATGTGCAGAATTGTGGGGAAACACTTACCTGGACACATGCAAAAACACAATCATGGCTGTTCAGCTGCCAGGCCAAGAGCACTTGGAAAGCTGAAGTACTTACAGCCCATGATGTTTTGCAGCTTCAGCTTAGGATATGACAAGACACATCCTAATAGTAGCTCTTGGTCTTAGACTTTTATAGTCCCCTGTCTGAAGGGCCAAGCCCCTGCTGGAAACTCCTGCAGTTGTGAAGTCCCATTGTGGTACCACCACACTTGTATGCAGGGCAATAAATCCAGAAACACCTTTTTATCAAGTATTAAAAAATATCTTGCTAGCTGCAAGCAAACTGTACTGGCCTTGCAAAGGGACTACTTAACCTTGAAAGAGGTTCTACATTCAGCAGCACTGCACGGATTTGCCCTTCTACTGAGAGAACAAGCAAAAAAACAAATACAAAAGAGAACATTTAATGAAAGGTAAGTCCCTATGCAGAGACACTGGGATATTTTACTCAGGGCACAGTCAGATTACATAAATAAAATTATTTTTTATTCTTCTTTCTGGATTAGTACACAATATCCAAAGGGCAGCTAAGAAAAAATTTTTATACAGGCCACCTTTATTTACTGTGGCCAATGCAAACTGATACTATTCTAAAAGAGAGCACATAGCCAGACAAAAAGATCCCTCAAGATTTTTTTTTAGATTTACCTCTGTACTAGAGGCTGTCCATGGACAGGCACATCACTCACAAAAAGTAACATTACAAAATACAAGCCATGCACTCAGAACATGCTTGCCATCGCACGACTCATCCCTGCTCACCTGTGTGGCATCATGACAAGCCATGATCACACAGGTAAACTCAGATTCAGCAGTCCAGAGTTCAGGACATATTCTGGGAGCAAGCATAGTTGTGGTCGGAGAGGAGATAACGGCTGATTTTCCAGTCCTAACCTTTAGTAGCCAGACAGCCACAGTGTCATGTCCCAGTGGCAGTTCAGATGCTGAGGGATCTCAGCCAGCTATCACTCTAGAAGGGCATGACAGTCTTGATGGTCCTGTTATTGCCACCCTTTGCACCCTATGCAGTCTGAAACATTCTCTGAAGCCTTTGTTATCTAGGATGTAGCTCTCCATATGTTATTTCCAGATTAAAGTCCACCCTGAGTCACAGCAAGCCGGGACTGCACAATGAGGAAACACTACATTTTCTTTAGTCTCCTGCACTAGAGTGAAAAGAGATGATGTCAGCATAAATCCTTGCTCTCAATATGTAACATTTTGGAAAAAAAAAAAAAGATTAAAAATGCTGTCACTCCTTAAACAGGTCACAAGTATTCCTCAGCTTTTTCATTTTTATCTTTTTTTTATACCATATGCCAGTCTGGAAGACAAAAGCACTTCTCTGAGGTTTGGGTCAGGAACAACCCTTGCATAGTCACTGCCTCTTAACTTTATCCTGCAGTCCTCTTTCAGGATCCCTCACCTAGAGTCAACTCATTCATAATATAAAGTGACCCAGAAATGTATTCAGTGACATTGTGATTCTACTCCTTAAGGGGCTGGTGCAGGTTCCCTAACAGAGACTATTGACACAGGCCTTCTCCCTTCATTCATGGTGAGAAAAAACGGTATGGTCCTGGTAAATCCTTGTAGCTCACTGTGGATTCCTTCTGGCTACCTTACAGCCCTAGAGAAGACCAGGTGAACATATTTTGGCAGCTCCTGGTCCACAGGTGGACTGAAGCACACTCTCTTCAGAAAGAGGCTTTCCACCAGCCATATGACATTTCTAAGGTTGTCTAAGGACCTGGTTTAGGGAAGCTTGCAATTTGTACAGATATGCAAGAGGTCTGACCACTTTTCTTAAGCTTTGGCCAGAGCAACTCTCCAAAGAAGCACACCATGCATGGAAGCATCCTAGCAGCAGTGGGAGATGGATGGTATGCATGTCATGGTTTAAGCCCAGCTGGTAACTTAGAACCACACAGCCACTCACTCCCCCCTTTCTTCTCCTTCCACTCCTGGAGGGATGGCGAGGAGAACTGAAAGTATGTAACTCCCACAGGTTGAGATAAGAACAGTCCAGTAACTAAGGTATAACACAAACCACTACTGCTACCACCAACAATGATGATAAGGGAAATAACAAAGGGAAAGAATATAAAACTAAAAGCGGAAAAGGAAAACAATAAACACAAGTGATGCACAATACAATTGCTCACCACTTGTTGACCGATACCAGCCCGACCCAAGTAGCGATCTGGGCCTTCCGGGTAACTCCATTTAGTTTACATACTGACGTGCTGTGGCATGGAATACCCCTTTGGCTAGTTTGGGTCAGGTGTCCTATCTCTGCTTCCTCGCAGCTTTCCATGCCCTTCCTCTCTGGCACAGCATGAGTCTGAAAAGTCCTTGATCGGAATATGCATTACTTAGCAACAAAAGATCAGTGCTATCAGCATTTGTTCTCAGACTAAAGTCGAAAACACAGCACGACACCAGCTACCAAGAAGGGGGAAAATAACTGCTACAGCTGAACCCAGAACAATGGGTCATGCCATATGTCCTTTAGAGAGATGTGTTTGCAGAATCAAGTCATTCCAAGTAGGTCCCCGTGAGGCGCAAGTCATCCAGACTGTCTGCACACACTTTGGAGGGGGGGTGCTCCTGAGGTTCCACCCACATGTATGAGATGGGGCAACCTATGGTCACCACAAGGCACTAGCCAGGGAAACTGAATCCCTAGGGAAACCTATCAGTGCAGTACAGTCATGCCCACAGACCCTAAAGTCATAGTAGACACATTTTTGAGATTGGTGGATGGTGATGACTGGTAAGAATCCATAGCTGCTTTTATAGTATTTCATAAAATAACTGCACAGCAGAAATAGCCAAAGTGCTTTTTCTTGAGCATTTTCCCAAGATGGTGATTATGAGCATGGGATAGACTCCAATGTCCAGTAGTGACAGAGGTTCCCCAGCTATAAATTTTTTAAATGATTGCCCTGGGTTGCTGAACCCAGGACAATGATTCTTCAGTATCCAAAGGCATTAGTCAATAAATGTTCTAAGCTAACAAGTTAGGAGTTAGGATTGCAAAGGGGCATTTTTCATGCTCCTATGTAACCTTAAAAATTTCAATTAACCTGTATACCTTTAATAGAACATACAGCAAAAATCACGATACACTATGCAGCTACATATGGCAAGTGTGTAACTCTGATGTCCAGTGCTTGCAGTACAGAAAAAAACTCAGTCTTCTAGTGGCTTGCTGCCTAACACAATGAAGTAATCACTTCTGGGATAAACTATGGACTCCTGTAACAAAACAGTAGTGTTTATACAGCACCTTGCGTAATGGAAACTATAGAAAAAACTGATCTATCCAAGCACTGCATGGATTTAATGAGACTGATTTATCAGTTTTAATTCATCTAAGTTCAGAAACATCCTGAGCTCTCACAATGTATGAGAAATTACTTTTATTCGTCTCCAGAATAAAACATTAATTCAGGTCAGCTTTTCTTAAGATTTGTCAAAATAGTTTTATTACTTCATCAAGACTCTTAGATTAATTCAAAATTAAGTTAAAAATAAATCCTTGAACGCAGGTGCATTTTACAGGTCATACCAGAATTTCAGGAAAATGGTTTAAATTACCCATACTGGAATTTGTCGAAGATGTTAAATTTAAAAACAGAGTTTAAAATGGTCTGCTCAGTTCTTTAGCTTGACCTCTCACTGTAAGTACAAGAGTGCAAATAGCATAGTACTTTTAAGCCCCATTACACTATAAAATGAAAAGGAAGAGGGCATCTCGCATTATTTCCAGCAGTACCTATGATGATGCCAGAAGTCATGGCTAAACCTTGCTAAGCTTATGAAATCCCACAGAAGCACTACACAGACTACGACTAGTAAATAGAGTTATTCTGTATCCAAACTACCCAAAAGTACTCTGATTTAGTTAGATTAATTCAGGTTTGATAATGTCAAAACTTCAGGTCATTTTGCTGGTTACACGTAGTTTCTGCCTAAGGTTTAAAGTGTTATTAAAGGTTTAACATATAAGCTGCAGTTCTTCTGCTGTTTTCACTCTCCGATACCAGCTCCCAGGTATTCTGTAGGTCACCAACAAATGAATGTGGAAATATGTAAAAAAACCTATTATATGAATTCCAAACAAGAGTGAATCAATACTATTTTTTTTTCACCAGAGAGCTTTATACTATTACTTTACTTGTCTACCACTTGAAATGGCAATTACCCTCAGGAATCATGAGACAAAATTGTAAGTCACTTCAGTTCAATAGACAATTCACATTACATGAACAGTAATTCATACTTCAGCACGTATGAATCTCTTACCTCTAGGGTTTTCCTCCCCCATTTTTTCCAGCCAAACAGAGGATACAGACAATGAAAAATGTAAGTCAAAACTGTTCTTTAAAACTCAAATATTCAGAATCCAACTATAAAATTTACAGTATGGAGAACTTTCCTGAAAAGCATTTAATCTTACTGATCCCAAGATGTGCCAGCCAAATATAACAATGTTGTGTTCATCTTACTTACCCACGGATACTCCTAATGGTGCTTTCTGTTACTATTACACTGTCTTTATAGATACATCTGTAGAAATGACCAAGTTGTTCCAGGAAGAAATTTACTACAGAAAGTCTTAAGTGATAGCCAGCCTAATAGTTCCAAACAACCTATTGACTAGAAAATCTATGGGGTTGTTTTCAAGTTCTAAATCTTGATGAAAATGTATTTGACAAACTGATTTAGACTAAGCAGCAATCTGCGTGTCTGAGATTAAGCTGTTTTCCTGATACTTTCTTGACACAGAATCTATTATTATCAGGTCCTCGCAGAAACTTGAAGGAGACCAAAAACCCCACCTTTGTCTCTCATCTCCAGACCTTAATGCTCCCTGATGGGCACTGCAACAGAGCAAATTGTCTCAATGTATAAGAGTAAATCTGTGAAACCAAGGCATGTTTCATACAATAAACAATATAAAACTACTGACTTTCTATATTTAAATTACCTTCCAGGTATTTAGCAGAAGAATTCACTCTTCAGCTCTGTTTTTGAAACATTTTTCCTCGGTACTATCATTCTGACATTCTGTTTTGAATTAACTCCCAAGGCGCATTGATTCCTTTTCTCTTTTTGGTCTGCATTTTCCAGATTAGGAACTGTTAATTTCTACTCTTAAGTCAAAGCTGAAAATACAGCTGCTAACTAATAATAATCTAAACTTATTCCCAAACTGAAATATAAGCCTTATAGTACCTAATATTTCAAACGCGTATCTAAGTTGCAGATGATTTTAGAAAGAGTTGGCATTATTACAGAGATTACTTAAATACACAAGCACACAAATGCACAAACACATATGTATAAAGTATTTCACACTCAAAAGACCTGCAGTAAAAGAATATTAAGGATGCAATGTCAGGTACTCAAAACCCAGGCAAAATGTCTATACTCAGTTCTCTCTACACTATTAGGTTTTAATTTCACAAAGATACTTTTTATTCCTCTCATGTGGAATCACAGGCTTCATCCAGTGTGTAGTATGGGACATGGATGAATCAGGGCTGAGTAGTAAAGGTTTCTATCCATGGTTCATTTGTTGCCAATGCTGCAAGGAGTTAATAAATGGAGTTGGAGACAGACGGAAGAGAAATGAGGGTTTGATGGTGAAGACAATGGAATGCTACTCTGAAGAACTGGATTCCAAGCCTATCTCTGCCATTGAGATCCACTCTGATGCTGGGCAAACATTTCACAGATTGGCTACTAATTGCGTCTTTCATTTCCTGCATGCACCGTGGGCAACACCTGAGGTCAGATTTACAAAAGTGTTAAGCATTCAAACTGCAACTGTACTTGATCGAAGTGGTTTTCTGAATAGAAACAGTGACATAAAAACTTGATACTTCTGAAAATTCAGATCATGCCTCTTCAAATAAATGCTTGCTTGACAATTTTGGTCATAATCTGAAGAGTCAATTGTGTATCTTTAAAATAGAGATAAAGCAATAACTTCCTTTTGGGTACAGTTAGGATAAATTAATTGAAGTTTATGCAGCACTTCACGACCATGGCCTTCTAATATAAAACTCCCACTATGACACTGATAATGTTGATGTAGAGTATTTAGTGAGAATCTGCAATGAAGTGCACTAAATACAGCATTCAGATATACAATGGGGAGGATTAAAAGTACAAGTACAATGCACCAACGACTGACAATTTCCTCACAAAGTAAGACTTCTGAGAAAATAATGTGTGGGCCCAGAGGAAAAACTGTTTTACAATATAACTATATACAAAAAGATAACGGATTACAGACAGAAGCAGTTTAATTCTGTTATCTCTTCTCTTCCAAATATTTGACTTTTGCAATTTTAACATTCATATTCTCTGACACAATCTGTACTTACATGAATGCATATACATTACAAAAAGATTTCTGTCAAATTTTGTATCAGTTTGTAACTGTTTCCGTGCCAAATAAATTTAATCAGATGAGCTGTCTGTAATCTTGACCCTTTCTGAAGTTGTGTTGAAATTTAACTTTTCAGTACCGCTTAATATCCTTTTGCTCTAAAAATGGGAATATACCACAAAGTGCGGCAATAGGGCACCTACGAGATGATGAGCAATTTCTGTCAATTTTTGTTGTATCCTTCACACATCAGGCTGGCTGACAGTAGAAGCCACACAGGCTTCCTGTTCTCATCTAGTCCACTTGAATTATTTCTGAAATTAACCAGAACCCCAATTCTCACTGAGAAACAGGAACACAACTTTTATCTCTATTTTTCAAACTTTGTAGACATACGCTATCAATTTTGTCTTTACAGTTTATGTATGCTGTCTTTCTACACCAATGTTCAGCAAATTCAAGATGAATGTTTAACAGTAGCGCTTATCCTGATCCTGTTGACATGCTGGTGGCAATACCTTGGCCTTCCCCTTTTGCTTTTATCGTCAAAGCACTGGAGCCACCACAAGGCTGCTTTAAATTGTGCTCAATTGTGATAGAGCCCTTCCAGACTCTTCGATTTACTCTAGGCGATTTTTTTTTTCCTCTCCCTGCTCCCTAAGGTGCCCTCTGACACATATTTCATATTGCAGGCTGCAAAGAGGAGTGAAAAAAGATAGTTCTCCTGGCACAATGCCACCGAGGGATTTTCTTCCCTCCAGCACAGTCTCTGGGCAGTAAGCTGTGCCAGCTGCCCTGCTGCTTCTATCTGCTGGAACAGCACAAAGCAGCGTGAGAGATGACAGAAGACGTAGGCCATGATATCTTTTTAAAGAAAGTTGTAATTCCCATTCCGCATTTCTTATTCAGGATGTTTCAGATTAATGCTTTCAAAACTATAGCTCCCAGGTTGCACGCAGAAAAGCGAGTTTTGTGTTCTCTTCCCTTTGCCTGCAATAGGCTAAAGTTTAGGGACTTAGACCACACGGGTTAATAGGTAATTATTAGCAGATAATGAACAGATTGCACAGATTTGCAAGAGCTGGTCGAGCAGTTGTCAATCTGTCACCAGCAGCAAGAAATACCATCATCAATTCCTACATCTAAGGTGTTTTTTTAATGTTTCTGTAAAGAGCTTTCTTCCTTTACAAACAGAACCATGGTTATTTATTTACATACTGTTTAAGTCAAAATAATTACATCTGCAGGCTATTTTAAATAATATTAGAAAACTTCTATTAAAAACTCAACAACCTAAATTTCTGCTGATAATGGTATTCATCAAGTGATAGTTTCTGAAGTCCTGTGTGAAGAACTGTCAGTTCTCATTTGAGTTTTACATTAGAAGGATGCATTTGGAATGATAAACTGTAAATTACAGCAAACTGGAATGAAATTTCGTAAATATCAGTTATATTAACGAAAGCATGATTCCTACACACTTAATACAAGACAATCAATCAAGCTCAGCTCCAATTATACACAACTACTAACCAAATAGCTGCCATGGTCAGAAATGATGAATGCTTTTGAAATTCTGAGTTAGAAGTGGAAAAAGGTTTTACCAGATGAAACGTCATGTGGACAGAGAAATCCTTGCGGCTTGGATACACTGCGAAAGGGAAGCCCATGTAGCTAAGAAACACTGAGAAATGCTATTCAGACACAGTTTATGCATATTAAAACTCCAACTCAAATCACTTTCATGTGATTTCTTTTCCATGGTTTGATGTACTGCTCATTACGCCCTTCTACCTTTTGACCAAGCTGTGCTCAGCTGAAGTCATGCACTAAGCAAGACTTTGATATATTCATTCAGGTCATGGAAATCCACATTTGCCGGTGGCAGTTCTGAAAAAACCCATCAGCCCAGATAGATGTATTTCATTCTGAAATGAAAACTTCAATAACAGGCAAACCAGACATGCTTCATGCTATTCTGAGTTTGCATTTGATATCTGTCTAACTCTTTACAAACCTAGAGACTAAAAGCCACATAGCAGAAGAAAGCTGGCGTTAGAGACGGCCTTTTTTATTAAAAGGCAAGACCTGCATACTTTAATTGATTTCCCAATCAAAGTGAATAATAATAATTTAAAAAAATAAAAGTCAAGGACTGTACTGTAGTATCATCTATTTTAAGACAATTATCTCTGGAAGAAAATACAATGGTGGATGTATTGGCAACAAGTCCTCTTCATATTTACACACACTTAACAGTGAAAGTGGCAGTAGATCCCCAGCTTCAGAATTCCATTTGCAGCATTTCAAATTCTTGTTTTTGCTCCTTACAGAGACAAACATGGAAGTACTGTGCTCATCTATTAACCTTGGTAGCCAGTACCGTAAGCTTTCATAATGCAGTGCCTGATTACCTCTATTTAACACAGTTAAGTCCTGGAGTAGTATTTTTTGGTTTTTGGTTTTGGTTGTTTGTTTTTTTTTTGGCTTTGTTTTTTTTTTTTTATGTTACATATATTTAGATTTAGCTTAATGTTCACATTTGTGACAGTAGACCTTGATCCACTTCATGCACATCTATGTTCTATCAATGACAGCAGGGCAAAACTACCTGGGTCAGTACATCCACATCCACTAGCTTTAGTGTAGTAGAATCTTGCTACAGCTGTACCTCTTCTAGTGCTAACTTGTCTTCATTTACCTAGAATTTCAATTTTTATTCCAATCCTACACTTTAAAATAAGAGCCTGGACTTTCCTTATAGCTTTCCCCATTTAGAAATGTAGTTCTGCATCACCTTTAAGTATTTCTGCCTGGTTACAAGAAGGATTTATCTAACTTCTTCTGGCTGTTAAAGTCTTGCAGCAACAACTTCCCAGTACATTATTTCCTTTCATGCTGAGCTTCCATCATATGAAGATAAAAGGGGCATAGAAGAAATTGAGGCCAGACATGCATGCAATCAAATGATAATTGTTGTCACATGTACTATAGCCCTTATTTAAGTCAGGGTTCTTTCCCAGATGAAAACTGCCCTTCTCAGGGCAGGGGTTATTTGCTGAGGCTTCACATCATGCTAGCACACTCCTATCACTTTTTTCTCTTGCTTCAGACGCTGGAAGAAGGAGCTGCTAGGAAAAACAAGCTCAAACAAGTAGAGAATATGAGTCTATGAGTAGAGTTTGCATCCACCTATGTCCACCAAATTCTGCAGCACTTCATATTATTTGCCCCCAACATGTTTTGCTCTCTGACCAGGCAGATCAACCTTGAAGTTTTTTGTTAAAGCAATACAGAACCCCACACTTTAAAAAAAAAAAAAAGTCACACACAAGGATACAACAAAGTTGTACACCTTAAACAGAGTATAATGCTGAACCAGCACACCTCCATACTGCTAGATACTACTTAGACAGATGTAATGTAACCTTTCTGGATCAACTTTCATTGTCACATTTATTCACTAAAATATTATTACTAGCTGATGAATTTTCACTACAAAATATCACCTTCAATATGCTTTCTCGACCAAACCATAAATCACTCATTCATCGCTAACCAGCACAAGCTAAAGTAACAAAAAAATGTGCTGTATGTGGAGTCTTAACATAGCCATTTTGGAGGCCTCACACATTTTGGGCTGGAAGGTTAATCTGCCTGAGGGTAGGAAGGCTTCACAGAGGATCCAGACAGGCTGGATAGATAGGCCAAGGCCAATTGCATGAGTGAGGTTCAATAAGGCAAAGTGCCAGGTCCTGCACTTGGGCCACAAGAACCCCACACAATGATACAGGACCTGGAGAAGAGTAGCTGGAAAGCTGCCTGGTGGAAAAGGACCTGGTGGTGGGGTGGTCAACAGCCAGCTGAATATGAGCCAGCAGTGCTCAGGTGGCCAAGGTCAATGGTATTCTGGCTTGTATTAGGAATAGTGTGGCCAGCAGAACTGGGGAAGTGATCATCCCCTTGTACTTGGCACTGGTGAGTGACGAAACACAGAGGGAGATGGGGTTGTTTAGTCTGGAAAAAAGGAAGCCCAGGGGATACCTAATGGCTCTCTATAACTACCTGAAAGGAGGTTGTAGCAAGGTTGGTGTCAGTCTCTTCTCCCAAGTGACAGGTGAGTGAATGAGAGGAAATGGCCTCAAATTGCTCTAGGGGAGGTTTAGATTGGATATTAGGAAAAATCTCTTCACCAAAAAGGTTGTCAAGCATTGAATCAGGCTGCCCAGGGAAGTGGTCGAGTCACCATCCTTGGAGGTATTTAAAAGACCTGTAGATGTGGCACTTAGGGACACGGTTTAGTGGTGGACTTGGCAGTGCTAGGCTAACAGTTGGACTCAATGGTCTTAAAGGTCTTCTCCAATCAAAATGATTCCATGATTTTAACCATAAACCAGTGTGCTGTGTTCTCTAGGTTTCCATGTTTACACACAGGAACTATACAACACTTGAATATAAGCTATCTCAACAAGATCTCATCATACTAAACAGAATTTCCAGAGCAGACAGAAACAATAATGCTTGCCAACATTATTTTTTTTTTTCATCCTCAAAAAATGAAGCATAATAGTTTTTATGTTGGTATTTCGTACTCTATGTTCATTCTGATTCAAGAAATTAGGTTTCCCTAGCAACCTCCACTGCTTTGCCTCCACAGGTTGCTTTAGTGTACCATCACCTTGGCACCTGCGAAAGACACAGTGCGACCAGCACAGCTTGGACAGAGCTACTCTCACTTTTGCCACTACCTACAACAGCTTCTGACCTTCAGCTGGATGTAGAACACATTACCAAAGCACTAGGGCTCTGAAGCTTGACCCTCCCTTCTTGGTGGAAACCCAGTTAATTTTCACAGATCTTTTCCATAGCTTCAGGTTGTCAAACCACACAGCACCAGACTGGGTTAAACTGCCTCCAAAGAGACAGCAGCCACTGGCCAGCTCCTTTGTGCAGCTGGCAGTCTATTTAAATGAACTGATATTCAAGAGCTGAACTGAGGGAATTAGAGAGAGCAACAGACAGACACAGGGTGAAGTCTTTGCTCTCAGAAGAATTGCCATAATGTGTCTGAGCAGGTGGTAGCAATGAGAAGGAAAACCTACAAGAATATTAACTTAATTTCTATCACAAGTCATTAATAGTAGCTGAGGCATAAACCCTTTCACAGCTGAACTGGCATTTGGATTGATCAGTATTGACAGCTTGTTTACCAGGAAGATCTCAAGAAGCAGAAGTGCTCACCAAGTAGCTTAAGCTTCTTTCTTTCAAAACAAGGCAAATTCAGCGAGGGGGAGGCTAGCTCCTCACACTCTGCTGCTGCAAGAGGAAAACAAAACCTTTTACTTTCTGGTTTTGCATTGAATTTAGAAAATTTGACTTGCTAATCTTTTATACATTGCCATTCTTTCATCTTCTCAAGAGATAAATATTTTTAATCAGGCAATTCCCTCCAGGATAACAATGATTCAAATTATACAGATGAATGATATCAATCAGTTATTAGGCATGAAAAATGTGTGTATCAAAGCCTAATAATGTTTATACTAACAAAAGTGCAAACCTCTTTTCCACTTCTTAAAAAGAAGCCGCTCTAATATTTTTCTTATACACTCAAGAGGTTTGGTTTTTTTTTTTTCTTCAAATGTTAGAATAAATCCAGCAGTTAACTGGTGAGTTCTGTTTGCAGTAGAACATTATTAAATGTGGAATTAATCAAATTAATGGGAGATACCATGCCATATCCCTGTAGATATATAGAAGATGATGCTTTCAAAGGCTGTTTTTTAAAATGGAAAATTAACATTAAAATGGCACTGTTGACTTTAAAGCCCAGATAGGATTGCCTTTACTTCCACGCTATTTTGCCAGATATCTATCTTGTCTCAGAGAGCATCTGACTTTTAAGGATTTTAAATGATCAGCATTTCAGGCACAGGGCTCTTCCTCGCTCTGTCCCTCATCTCAGGAGTCACACTGTGACCCTTGCTGCAGAGGTGGTTTCAGTAAAACAGGACATCTACCAAAGCTGCTCATCATTCAGTTACTTCATGCAGCAAGGGAAATGCCTGGACCACACTATGAGGTTTTTATTGGCAAACACCATGCCACACAAATGGCTGCTCCAGGGCATCTTAGCTATATCTGCCCACTTCACAAACCAGATAGGAATTTGTAGCAGGCTGCTGCAGAAGATATTATAATGAGTAGTCAGTGATTTTAAGCAGAACCTAGGGAGAGTACAACCATAGGACTTGCTTATGGAGACCCATATGTTAGCGTGAGTAACCACTATATAACCTGAGAATATACTATGATTGCCTTCAACTGGTTCCTGTGAAGACACATAGGAACATGCTACTTTTAGCAGATCTCAGTGGCTGCTGCACAAACTTAGCTGATGAATTTGTAATGGAGAAGCCTGTATGTAGTTCCCACCTAGTCCATATGCATGACATAATCTACATACTATGTTTTACCTTTAGATTAAGCAGCATACCTACACATTACATTCCTTTACCCTACAGCAGAAACTATGAATAAGTTTGTTTACTTCTAAGAAAATCCTATGAAACCTTCAAAGATCACAATGCCAAAAAACCTCATCATGGACAGGATCTGCGTAATGGGGTCAACTTGATGGTGTTCGTCTGATGTTTTAATAGGCAAGATTCCCAGCATCAGAATGGACTTAAACTGTCACTTTTTCCACTACTTTTTTAACATCAGAAGGGATATAATATTGCTATCACCTTTTCTATTATTGCTTTCACCTTTTCTACTACTTCCATTCTTCATGCAATAAACACAAGAGTCTTCCTCACTGAAGAATCTCCACACCCTGCGTGATAAAAAGAATTCATGATGTGTATCAAGTTATTCACATGCTCTTGACAGCTACTGTACTTCCTTAAATTATGAGAAAAAAATAAAATGAACAAACAAAACAAAACTCAACTCTGATTAGCCAAACAATTTTTTTCGAGGATAACACAGGGCCTAAGATCTGTAACACAGGGCTGGAAAAAATACACTGTAAAATCAAGTACCAGACCTGTTCTTTCCAGCTGACAACATGGTCTGCTTTCTCCATGGGACCAACATTAGCAGCCTGATCTAAGAAGCCACTTGTGCTTCACCTATTGTTCAAAGAGGCCACTTGTGCTTCACCTATTGTTCACAGAAAACTTGTCTATCCCTATGTCCACAGTCACCAGTAACAGTAAAGTGCTCCATAAAAAACAGCTTGACCACTGTCATTATTTTAAACTCCGCCTTAAGAGAAAACTGAATGTTAGACCGCCAGCATTCAGAGAAAGGAAGGCATCTTAACTGGTGTTCACAAAATTATCTCAATAGAAGATCATAGAATCATAGAATCATAGAATAGTTAGGGTTGGAAAGGACCTTAAGATCATCTAGTTCCAACCCCCCTGCCATGGGCAGGGATGAAAACAGTAAGAATCTACAAAAAAAAAAAAAAAAGACATTCTGAAATTAAGTCAGGAAGCACATCCAATATCCAAACAGCTCCCTACAGAAGGGTGATAGAGGACAAACACTGTCCATCTAGATTAAGTTATAGTAAAATTAATTCATTTTATAAACAGAAAATTCATATCAGTTATGAGCAGTATAAACACCTAAAGCAAAGCAAGATGCAGCTGCAAATTATGGCATAACATCTTTATAGCTACTTTCTTTGTCACTATGGATCTAAGCATATTGCTTAGCTGCTGGTTGTAGGAGTCATTTTTACAAAATAATATTTGTTTTATGCACAATACATCTGGTGCTGAAGATAAAATTCAATATACAAAACATATACAGGAAGATATTTTGCTTAAGTTAACATAGCCTTGTGAAACATCCCACCTTCATAAAGAAAACCAGAGCTTCCAAGTTTAATTGTCTATGAAGAAGATACGTACTTTAAAAGGGATTTCTCACAAACCATAAATCAGAAGGTGTTGTTCAAAGGAAGGTATTTGGCATGGAGAAGTAGTAAAGACAACTACCAAAAATTCTTGCTCAGAAACATTTCAACCTAGAAGGAGTTCAGAAATACAGAAAATACAATCCTGTGCACAAGGTTCATTTCCCAGCAGTAGGCAAATTCCTACTCCAAATTGATTCTGGCCAATATTTCATGCTTTAATCAACAAATATATGTTTCAGAATGCTATCTGGGGAAATCAGAAAAAAACCCAATCCAAAACAAAACATGGGTCCTGATCTGATGCCATGAAGGATATTCATTAATGCAGTAACAGATGGTTAATCTGCAGACTTAAAATATGTCAACTTCATTTAATTAAAAGTCAACATTATTATAATATTGCCATCATAAAATTGAGTTCTGACAGCATGCTGAATATTATTGTTGTTTGACTTTTAAACAGAAACTTTTTGATGAGGAGCAACACACTCACCACTTCTCCTGCGAGTATTTATGTGTCTCAGCAAACACAGGGCCACTCCTCCTGTGGGCTCCCTCCTGCAGTTGCTCTCTTGTGCAGAGCAGGATTTTGACACCTCTATTCCTAACCTCACTAGCATTTCAGGCTGCATGGGGTTCTGTAGCTGACACACCTATGCTACTACTGGTACTCAAGCTAACTGTTTTGTGTTATTGACTATTGACAGTTACAGCTCTGTCTGTAACTTGGAAATTACTCTAAATTATTTGTCACCTTGTAATTTGCCATGTAAATACACAGTGGTGGACCTAATTGCAAGTGAGGTGTAACTCACTGGAGGGGTACCAATACCTGGCTTAAGTTATTTGTAAGAGACTCACCACAAGGATACATCTGACATTAGTAATACTTATTCTTTAACATCGCATGCCCCTAAAGTAAACTGCCATTGAGGCATGAGGGGTAACTACTAGAGCTGTCTGTTAGCACTGGATAAAGCAGTCATTACAAAACACCACACCATTATTTTGATCTCAAGTCCACTACGTGGCCCAGGCTTCTCAAATATTTCATTAAGGATCACCTCAATTAATCCCCTAACTTTTCTGGACTTAAAATCCCAGACAGCTGGGACTGTACAGTAGAGGGACTTCAGCCTGTGCTGGATCTGTAAGCTCTGCAAGACTTCTATCTAAAAACCCTCTTCTCCTTGTGCAGCACACTCCAGATCTCAAGAGGAGAAAAGCATGAGCTGCAGGGCCAGCAGAGAGTAAGCGCTCAGAACCCACCGATACCAGGGCAGAAAGAAATCAACATTTGATGTGAGGGCCCTGCTGACGGCTGGTTAGGGGTTCCAAATCCTGCTATAAAAATGACAGTCAGGCAAAGTCCCGTCTGGTTATGGACTGCTTCTCTGTTCTGAGGTTTGGTGCAGATCCCTATTCTGTTAATAGTATGAAATACCATCTTACTGGCCTTGATTTATTTTTCACTGTCCCAAGAATATAATACAATGCTTTTATTTGGGGGAAAAGCAAAGCTTCCTTTCTTTTTTTTTTTTTAACCTAACAAAAAAGCACCCAATAGTAGTAGTAGAAGAGGATATACTGTCTTAGGGCCAAAGTATGAAAGCTATTTCTGTGTTCTGAGAAAACGCATATAGGCTGTCTTTTAAAACTGTTACAAATGCATGGTCTGAAGAGAGACTGTGAAAAAATTCAGAATGCTGTTTTGCTGTATGTTCCCAGACATCAAACAGGGAGCTAGATTCCTGAAAGTCACATCTGCATAATTACTCAGCAGCCATCTAATCCTTTCCCCAGCCCCTATGGACAATTTCACAGCTGCTACAGTTCTAAGCAGCAGAGCTGGACAAGTGGTCGGAGAGGAGGACGGAGCCAATCACCCAGATGCCATAGCTGGAAACAAGCAGCCAAAGCCCATGTTTTGCAGCTCCTAAGCACACCTCTTATCTGATTGAGTAGCTGAATGCAATCAACACAGCAGGCGAATGCATGGTGACAAATCCTACTTCTCCAGTAGGAAGGTGTACAGTGACAGTGAATAATACAGTATTTATATGTGTCTCAAAGTATTAAAGGACGCTAAGCAGAACTTGGTAGATGCTACCAAAACTTGGTAGTAACTAACTACTTATTTACTACTTATTTTAATAACTGTGCCTTTTCATTCAGAGTTTTTGAAGCTTACTCCTTGGATGCACAGAGGAACAGTGACAGACACACTCTTCTTAAAAATACTAAAACAAAAAAGCATACTAAATTCTTCAAAGCAGAAGTGAGAAATGTGCTGCAGGGTTGTCTTAGCAGTTTGCATTGTTTTTTTTTTTTAATTAGAGTTTAGATCAGCCACTCCAGATGCCAATCCCATATCTGTACACCACAAGAAGAAAGCATGAGATGCATACTCTCATAGATGGTAAGAAGGCAGCCATCAGCAAATGCTGCTATTGCAAACCAAGTGGGAAGGCAGAAGCTGATACATTCTTGACTTCTTTTTCCCATTCACAATCTCTGATAAGTGCTGTTAACAGCTGTAGAAATATGGCCGTGCAAAAGAAGCAGTCTCTTAGGTAACCATATCCTAATCCACCTGAAACTATACTATCGTGTAGAGATTTTCTATTATTACCAGTAGACACATAAAAACTTCAGTGGAAACCCAATGTACAGACCTAAATACAAAATATAGGTCTAAACCAAACATGATTCTAACAACGCCCATCCAGCACTCCCTGAAGTCCTATAAAAGGAATTCAAACAGGTCCAACTGTGAGAGAAACATATTTTCTGGTAGAAAAATATGCAGTGAATCCACAATCTCTTTACTGTAATTTGTGTGCTAAATAGCAAAGAATTCCAGTAAACATGATTCCTTGCTGGGTACAGAGATATAATCAACTTTTCCTGATATTCAAAATAGTAAACCTGGGGTGAACACTAATTGTGAGCAATACTGCTGTTTGCACGAAGAAAGCATTTGGTGAATAGGACTTTTTGATTTTTTGTGATTGAATTTTGAACACTGTGATTTACTTCAGTGTAAGAAATCATCAGCCAGTTTTAATAGCTTGAAATACTTTTTTTTTCTTTTAATTTTTTGGTCAAGATAACTATGATATTTTTTATATAGATAGCAAATGTTTACAGCAAAAACCTGACTGAGACAAGTTACCTTAGTTACTCATGTCTGTTCAAGATACGTAATGCCCTGATGCTTAAACACTTTTTCAGAGCAAAGAGTGAGCATCCAAACAGATACCCAGTAAAGAGAAGTTTTTCAGAAGCAAAACAATTCAGTTTCCAGAGCACTTCAGTATATGACCCAAGTATGTCACTATGCCAAAAAAATAAGAGAGAAATTAGAGGAAAACATGAAATACTTACAACCTGATCCAAGGGTCACAGGGATCAAAGTAGACACTCATAATGACTTTGGCAAACTTTGGGACTTGACTATAGTCACTCAGAAAAGGTGTTTTTATATTATTGCCAATCTAAACTCAAGGCTAGTTTCAAAAAACTAACAATAAATACATACAAATAGCTGAACTACTCAGTACTGCTCAGTGGGAGTACACTATCATTCTCACAGCATCTTTGATTAAAGTACTGTATTAACCTCACAGAACTCCTATACATTGTACGTGTGACAAAAAGAGGTCATATTCAAAGATAAAACATATGCTGATTACCTGTTATTTTTGGATATTACAAACTTCACTTTCTACTTCAAGTAATTTCTTCTGATCCTAACCAAAAATAACAGACTTGCCAATTCCTCTGCTAACCTGACAAGTAGTCTAGACATGGTTATATAATAGCATTCACCTCTGACAGTCCCCTCTGAGGTATTAAGCATTTGTAAGTAGTTTAATAAATTCCTGCTTAATAGTGCTTTATGACAGTCACATCAATTAATAAATTCCAAGATGTTTAGAACTACAAAGATCAGCTTTGTCCTGAGACACCTGAATTAGCATTAATTATCAACATACAGATGCTATTGACATATGGAATAGAAACATATTTGATTAAAAACACACTGTAAAATTCTCTTCATGCTCCCACAAATACAGGCAAGTAACAGTTGCATTTGTTATGACAGATACTTTAATGAGCAAGTAAATATCAAGATATTTTTGCTATTCCAGAAATCTACAGTTTGGCAAAAACTGATTTAAGATTTCCCTAATATTATTCAGCATTCTGTAACACTCACATCTAGAAAGCTTTAAGAGGCAAGCCTCAGTAGCGCTCAGAGCCACAAGTCCAACACACATTCGTCTACATCTTGAAGTACTTCCCCAAACAGTTGCTTTTCCTCAAAATCCATATACCTTTGCTTTTCTAGAACTACTTAATTTCTCAAACACCCAGTATCTCTGAATAACATGCAGCATTTTACAAAGTGAAGATACAATACGTTTTCTTACAAGTACATCAAACCACATAGCAAAGAAAGTTTTCACATTACTGAAAAACATTTGAAACATGCATGCTATTTCCAGGATATGTATTCATCTAAGCCTTGTCCTTCAGCTTTCATATATAATTTCAAGCCATCACTGCTCAGCAGAAGGTTTAACAATAAGAAAGGAAATAATGTCTCTATGTGACTCAGCAGCATCTAATACAGCAATATCTAAAGCTGCAAAGCATCTGTGTTGGTCGATAAGAGAGCTATACATATTAGGTCACAAATCATTCTAGGTGAATGTTTCAGTTCGTTGCAGCAAACCCTGACAGCTTCAGTGATCACAAACACTTTCTGCTAATACAATAAAAGGTTTAATATTGCCAACACCTTTATTCCCTCCAGCCTTCTTTAGCCCCCAACAGACTGCATGAAAACCAGCAGCCTGTACAGTATGGCTACAGTCAATGAGCATATGGGTCTCCATTTAAGAAGGATAAATTTGTTCTCTGCTGATTACTTAGACAAATATAATTGGTGTCCAGCTTCTGCAGAATACTTGGGTTTCCCTTACCTCTCTCATAGACAAGAGAAGGAAGAAAATTCCTTTTCTACCTAATGGCTTTGCAGAAAGGAGAGCATTACTGCTGTTCTTGGTGGGGAAGGAGGAAATGCAATTTGCTGATGTTAACCTGACAAGAGTTTTGATTTGGATTGTTCCCGTCTATTCCAGAAAGGCAAGGTAGGAAAATTAATCTGTCACTTAAACTGAGAAGAGTCATAAGTGATTTCCTATACAATCTTTTTTAAATTTCTATACCTGGCCATAAATCAAGAGATCTGATCACAGAACTTTCTGTTTAGAGAGTCACGGTTAACTGAACTTGTACAGCATCTCTGGTGGGCAGGCATGGTGTTCAATGTGATAAAAGCTCACTTGTCTAAGGCAGACAGGGCAGAAATGCTTCATCCTTTTCAGAAAAGATCTTTTGAAGTGCTTCAGGATCTGAAATGCCAACTTTACAAATGAAGAGGCTCATGGTTGAAAAGACCTAGGGATAGCCAGCCCCACACGTTAATGTTTCTCAAAGTATCACTGCATGCTTGAAGACCTTTACTTTCCGTTTTCCACTTCTCATTAATTCTTTTTTCAAGAGTATCAGTACCAGTCAAAGCATCTGAGGAATCACATCACCTTGCAGGAATTCTGTAACATGGTAATCCAATATGAATAGGGGTAATATGCAGTTTCACAGAGCCTGACGCATGTGACCACGCTCAAGTACTACAGAAGTTCACTAGTGTCAACGCTGCAAGAAAAGGCTAGTCTGTGTTTTTGTGTCAAGCTGGCCACAGCTTCTACCAATGGCCAGGCAGAACCCCATCAACCGAGAAAAAAGCCAATAATTGTATCCAAAATACTGTAATGTTTTTAATTGCAAGCATTAAGGAAAGCGGCTCCATACACCTGAAATAATGATAAGCCTATTACCCTGGGAGCACCCCAATACAGTACCATACATCTGAATTTTTCCAAGCAGACCATCAGGCACCAAAAGCAGAGTGAGGTCAGCATGCCAGCCACACTCTGGATCTGAATGGCCTGTTTTTTCCTGCCACCTCTCCCATCCCCACACGCTTCAGAAGTTTCAATAATAAAAATAATGCTAAAATAGAAAGCAAAATATCCTCCCAAAGATGGTTTAGACACATCTTAAATACAAATGTCTAGGAAGGCTGGGGGGAAACCTTACCGCTCTGTACAACTACCTGAAAGGAGGTTGTACCAAGATGGGTGTTAGTCTCTTTTCCCAAATAGTGAGCTACACAAGATGAAACAGCCTCAAGTTGCACCAGAGGAGGTTTATACTGGATATTAGGAAAATTTTCTTCACTTGAAAATATTATCAAGCACTGGAACAGGCTGCCCATGGAAGCAGTTGAGTCACCGTCACTGGAGGCATTTAAAAGAAGTGGGACATGGCTTGGTGTTGGACTTGGCAATGCTAGGTTAACAGATGGACTCGATCATAAGGGTCTTTTCCAGCCTAAATGATTCTAATATTAACATCCTAAATTCACCTCTGTGGCTTCCAATTTCCCTCCTCCCCATCAGTGTCATCCACTGTTTCTCTCAGCCACCACCACTGCTCCATAACAAACCCTATAGGGCCTGGTTTTCCCTTTCCTTCAGGGCCCTATCCTTTTGCTTCTACCTTGTCTGGATGCTCCTTTCCTCTCCAACCTCCACCTCTCTTGCCTTTCACCTCCTCCACTTTCCGTTGATCTTGCCTTGCTCTTCCTTCAGTACTGCCTCAACAACATCCCTCTCACAGCACTCAGTAGCAACTGCACTAAGAAAATGTATGCAAATTATTTATCTTTTTGAATCTGTGATGTAGCTAGGTTTGCCACATCTCTCATGTGTTAGCTAATGCTTAATTCTTCAGACCTTTTTCCTCACTAACTCCTGAACTATGAAATGCACAATTTATTTGCGTGTATCTTTGTTCTTGCTCACAAGTTAGCTGTAAGCAAACACGAACTCACAGACACTGGTGCAGGTTTCTGAATTTTAGGATTCTTTTTCCTGGAACACATTTCTCCAAATGAACAAAACACTCAACACAAACCTCTTCAGAGTATTTATAGTTGAATAAGTTGTACGGTTCATTTGCAGCTGCGCCCTATGGTATTTGGTTAATATAAGCTAAGTAGCTTTATTTGCTTTATTGAAACCCTGTCTTTTTTGGCCTTTAATGGCTCTTTTGTGTGTGGCTTTTTTTCCTCCACCATCACTCAACAAAGAGTTTTAAGTCAGAAAACAAAATTGACAATTCCTAAATACCCTTGCTCCCAAATGGGAGCTTCTCTTACTGCCACAAACACTTAACTGGCTCAAAAGCACACAGCAATTTTTGCCTTTGCTTACTAGAAAAGCACATTAAATGATAAATATTATTTAATAATATTTAAACTGATAAAAAAGTAATAATACAGAAAAAAAATCAATAAAAACTACAGAGATCCTATCCTCAGGAAAAGTAGCAGTTCCACTTTGGCACATATTTTGGGAATAATCATGGGAAATTTACTCAACACAACTAGAAATGAGACATTTTTTTGCAGGTGTATAACTGATGATTTGACACTGAATGAACAGCATTTTTCCCGATATTATATACCCAAGTTCCCAGCTAGCACTGGCAATTGCATGGGAAAACACTGTCTTCCCCACACATAGCACAAAACATTTTCTTTGCCTTTAAGCAGTCACTGTTGCTCACCAATAGGTCTGAGAACGTACACAAGCATAAAGGTAACTATGCAGATTTACACATGTTACTTAGGCACTATGATACTCGTCTCAAATTCTTGGTGAATGCCTTTTCAGTGGAGAAAACTCATAGGAGTCGAACTCTAACATTATCAGGTAACTCCTCTGGTTTCAATGTATAAGCGTACTCATCACCCATCACCTCTGAGCTGCAGATGCTGAGCACTTCTGGGGCATCTCCTCTACGAGAAAGTCTCCTCTAAGCTTAGTAATGAAGGCAAATGCCTCCAAATCCACCAGGAAGAAGTGACATTTACAATGATATACTTTCTTATACTCTGAAATATTTTTTAGTTCTCACTGTCTATTACCTCTGTTCTTCCAATCTGTTGCCCCTGAAGACAAAACTTCAATATTAAACAAATGGCATCAACATGTCTTATATTCCCCCTGAACAATTTCTCCAAAATAGCAAAACAAGTTTAATAATCAAGCAAAGAAACTAAATTAATGCAGAAAACAGTAAAACAGAACTGGACAAATCAATCATAACATAAATTGCAAGTTATTTGATTTTCATGTATTACTCCTCAGGTAAAAAGGAAAAAGTGAGCATATATTGTTGGTAATACTTTTGGGGCTTCTCTAGATAGGATAAGTTTGCATATAAATAGGCAAGGGCATGACTGCGTATCACATTACTTCCTCTCTTCTAAGGATTCTTACCATAATTAGAAAGTACCTTTCTGCAACGGAGTAAAGAACTCAGAGTATCTACACTGAGCACAACCACAGACTAACTAGTGAACTACAAATTTACCCTACTTTATCTGGCTGTAACTATTTTTCCCAACTAGAGAGAAGAGAAAAAAACAACCAAAACTTACCTAAACCACACCATCCCACAAAAAATGAAAAAGCCACCACACTTCTTTTTCCAAAAGGAAAAATGTCACAGGGCTGAATATAAGAAAAATTATTTATTTTTTTATCAAATTCTCAGACTATGGAGAGTTGTAGGGATGGTACTTCTAAAAACCACAGCTGATATTTATCAGATATTCCATGTAATTTTGAAGAAAACTGACTAATATTTTTGTGTTCACTGTCAGTCAGAAGTATTTCTGTAACTAGAGTCAGTATTTTCCACTAATACAGTATTCGGATGAAGACTGAAGAGGCGTCAAAGCCAGGAGAAGAACTGCAGCACTCAATTCTGACATGTAGCCCTTTTGTCGCCGCTGGCATGTTTTAAGGACTTTTATTCTACCAGGTGATCCAATGCACAGTGAAATGAGAAGATAAGGACAACACACCAAAGATTTCCTAACACATTTACCTAAGAACTATAGATGAAAGATAGTCAGGCTTTCTTGTGTCCACACCTTTGTGCTCAATTCCAAGCCATTCACTTGAATGAAGGTCTAAGAAGAAAAAGAGAAAAGCATCAGGGACAAGATTCCGCCCCCCCCCCCCTTCCCCCACCCCCCCCCCGTGTAGTTTCTGAAAGTGATTTTCTTTATTTCATTGCATTAAGTGAGTGATAGGTCTCAGATTTTAATAAAGTGTTGAGTCAGCCTCATATAAAATAAAAAAGTATTTCCTACACTAAGCCTATTATCTGCAGTGCATCTGGTTGGCTTCACACATCTTTAAACAATATTTGTATCACCAATAGTAGGGTATAGCTTGGTTTTGTTCACAGTTTGCTCTTTGTCTGCCAGCTCACTAACAAAATAAACACTGCAAATCCAGACTTTCTCTTATTTCTTTTGCAGCATCAAATGTTTCTAAAAGATGCATTATGAAACATACCTGGAGTCTTTACAATAGCATTGAGTTGTGTTACGTTTCTAAATCAAACCAAGGAAATTCATTAGAACTATTCAAAGAGTGCAAGGACAGTTCTTCAAAGAAGCATCAGTAAATTCTAAATATACATATGCTTACTGCAAACACTCTCAGTTGAACTGCAATTAGATCTTCACAAATACTTCAGGATCTAAGCAATGTCAAGGAATGATGAGAAAGACGAGAAAAAGCAGGAGTGAAGCTTTTTCTGGGAAGTGATAGGGAATCAGGCTGAGCAATGAGAAATTTTCAGAAGGCAGCCAAACACCCAGGGAGGAGAGAAATGCTGTCCCAGTGGTGAGAAAAAGGCTAAGATTGCCTCCTAGGACTTGGGCATCCTAATCCCAGGTGTTTAGTTTTCATTATGCTGTCCTGATGTAAAGACAGAGACCTCCCATGACAGATTTGCTACTCTTCTACCAAGTTCAGTAGTACTTATTCATAAAATCCTGATGTGAAATCACACCGTCAGTGCTTCATCAGTGTAATGCACTTAAAATATCCCTAAATAGACAATCTACGGTGTAAGGTGTTAGGGGTTTTTGTTGTTGTTATTTTCTCTTGTAAGATTTTTTTGTGCACTGATTTAATCATACTCAGTATTACAATTCCTTCTCAGCCTGCTTACCAATTAAACTAACATTGCCTTTGTGACATCCCCCTATGCAGCAGCTTCTGCACTATAACAGGAGTCATTCACAGCCTCTGGCTCCTTCCAGGCTTAGACTTCCAAGCCATTACGCATCTTACTGTTCCTCACAAAGCAAATCCTGAAAAGAAACTGTTTCCTAACAAAGGCTGCAAGTCATGTCAGAACATCCTAATAACAACCCACTTGAAAAAAAGAAAGGATGTGGGGTGAGGGGAGTGTGGGTGTGGAATGTGTGCAAAACTTCTTTAAATACAGATGTTTCATAGCTTCATAGAATACCAGGCTGGAAGGAACCTCAAGGATCATCTGGTCCAACATTTCTTGGCAAACAAACAGTCCAAAACAAAATGTCCCAGCACCCTGTCCACTTGAATCTTAAAAGTATTCAACACTGGGGAATCCACCACTTCCCTGGGGAGATTATTCCAATGGTCCATTGTGAAAAATTTTGCCCTAGTGCCCACCCAGTATCTCATCATGAGTAACTTGTACGCATTACCCCTTGTCTTTTCCATGTGATTCCTTGTAAAAAGGAAGTCTACATCTTCTTTGTAGCTACCCTTTAAGTACTGGGAGGTGGTGATAAGGTCTTCCCTGAACTTCATTTTCTCTTTGCTGAACAAACCCAGTTCTCTCAGCTTTTTCTCACAGAGCAGGCTTCCCATTCCTTGGATCATCTTTGGGGCCCTTCTCTGGACCCTCTCCAGCCTGTCCACATCTGTTTTGTAAAGCAGGGACCAAAACTGAACACAATATTGCAGGTGCGGCCTGACAAGCGCTGAGTAGAGAGGAAATGACTCACCTCTTCTAGACAGGTGGATCCCATCCCTCCGTAACAGGCTATAGTCATTGAAGAATGTCCCATTGTCATAAAAGCCAAAGCCCTCATGACAGCAGCAGCCACAAACCAGAAGTTGGTTTGTATTTAATGTCTATTTCTGGCTGAACCCTTTCTTCTAAGTGGTAAAGCAGAAGAAGAGATAACTTGGGTAGTGATAATTTTCATTTGCACCCCCAAGGCTTTGCAGTTTTCCTTGATTATACCCAGGCTCTGGCTTGCGCTGTAATTCATGCCCACATGAAAGAGAAGTAATGGATAGTAGTCTGTGCTTTTAACAAGTTGTGGCAGCCTCTTGAACCTTAGCTCCTGGAAGGCAGCATACCTCTCGTGACTCTCAGTCAGGCCAGTGGATGAGTGCAGGTGTTCCATATAGTTGTTCAATTTAATCTCTAGATGTGAAATCCTGCCCTTTCCCCACTTGCCATAGATTACCTGCAAATTGAGATGGTTATTGGGGGAAGGAGCCTGCATTACATGTCCACATCATAAGCAGCTCTGTGCAACTGACCAATCAATTTAGCTGATACTGCACTGAGGGGATCAGTTTCCAGGACTTTGGTTACATGCTGATGGGAAGGAAGATATGTGTACAACAAGCTGTTCTGACTCAGAAATGTGAAAGAAGTGAAAGTAGTCAAATTTCATCTTACAGGAAAGTATGAGAAAAAGGCCCAATTGCAACGCTTCTTTTATCACCCCAGAAAAGTGGGCAAGTTTCAAAATTTCCATGTATCCAAGTGAGAAAATTGTATCAAGATCTGAGACTGAATTTGAGCTGACAATTAATCACCCAGTATTTCCTATTATTATTTCATCCCATTCTCTGCAAATAGCTCAATGAATCATATTATCCTGCTGTACAAAATAACACACCTGCCATAAATCGTCACATGCAATACATTGAAAATTGAATGTCTTTTCATACAACAAAGAAGGAGCATGCATGAATACCACTGTAAGTCCTTAATTCTCAATTAACTTTCTATGATTTATAGTTTATACAATTTTCTTCCTCCTGTATTCATTAGCACCAATTCTTTTTCCTTCAACTTTATTTTGACTGATTTTTCACCTAATACCTCTAAAAATCTGTAGGGATTATGGCATACATTGAAATACAATCTGGGCTCTGCAGCACTGTATTCTTAGTCACATAGAGCCTTCAAATGTTTAAAACAATGGGGTGGAGAAGAATGTGTCAGAGAATCTCAAAGCTCAGTAATGTCTAAACAAGTACAGATGATGTCTGCCAAAGATTTCCTGACCTACTAGAAGGCACTCCAAATAAGCTATATAAATAGAGAACTGGTGGTCATTCACATTCACATCTGGTCCAGCTTTCAAGATCACCATATACGCACACAGGTTCTCTTATAGGAAGCAATTCAGGGGCATGACCCTAGAGTTCAAATCCATCTTGTATTAACACTGTATAAATCTTTTCCCCTCTTGTGACCTCCAGCCACTGGGATTAACCAACAGTTCTGAAGGTGGGACATTGTCCAAACCCAGATGAAGTCAAAGAGGATCCTTCCAGGCCCAATGCAGGTATACCATCTGTGATGCCCAGAAGCAGCAGACATGCTGTAAATACTAACAGGGTAGCCTCCAAAGTCAGCAGCAGTTTTGCTCATTTCAGAGGTGCATGGTAAAATCCCACAGGTGCCATTGCAATCCCTGAAAACTGAAGAAGGGCATAAACTCTTGGGTTGTTATTATTATTATGGCTAATGATTGATCATCCAAAGCACATTGCAGTGAATAGAAAATCACATGAGCAGATTTTCATGCATATGCATTTACATGGTTAAAATTTCTACAGAGTTACCGACGTCAAGTTATATTACGCTATAATCTAAACTCAAACAATTTCAAATACTGGCACAGGGGATGCAATTAAGCATTCCAGTAAAAATCTATTGTTGATTATGAGTATAGGCTTCCTACTGAAGTTTATTTTTTTTACCTTTTAATATGAAATACAGGCTCAGCTACTATGTAGTTAAGAATAAAGCTCATACTTCTAGCGACAACCAATATATTCATGTAACTCTTTTATATATAAGCAAAATGCAAAGACATAAACCCTGATATTTTTGCTTAAGATAGTTATTCTAGCAATTCCAGTTCTTGACTACGGCCAGCTGGAAAGTGCTGAATTCAGTCCAGACTCTGCCGTTAATGATCATTCAGTGGCAGTGATACTTTCTGCGATGCTCTCAGCAATTATGTGCCTGGTCTCAAATAGCTGCATGCAACAATAACAGTTTCTGGGCTCTGCCCAGATCCTTCCCAGAAACTTTTACTCTTAAAAGAAGATTTCCCACTAGTGAAAGATTTGGCCAAGCAGGAAGATGACTCACTAATGGCCACCCTCATTAGAGCCCCAGCAAGAAAGATGATTGCATGCTAGGTGCACAAGAATACATAGGTCTGAACTCACTCAAGCTAGCAAATTACAAAAAACAAATAGCAGCTCCTTTGTCAGTTTTAGCAGGCCATAACAGAAGCAGAGACATCTGTGCTGCCAGCACACATTCTGCAATACAGCAGAGACCAGCAATACTGCTGTTTCCTAATGGATAAGGACTAACCACATACTCCTCCACAGCATGACGGGGAGGGGGAGTTGCTATTTATGTTAGGGATAGGCTAGAGAGTATGGAACTCTGTCTGGGGACAGGCGAGCAGTCGACAGAGAGTTTGTGGGTCAGGGTTAAAGGGAGAACAGCGATGGGTGATATTATTGTGGGGATCTGTTACAGACCGCCTGACCAAGGGGACTTGCTGGACAAAGCGCTCCATAGGCAGATAGGAGCAGCCTCACGCTTGCAGGACCTTGTTCTCATGGGAGACTTCAACCACCCTGATATCTGTTGGAGGGATGGTACGGCCCGGCACAAGCAATCCAGAAGGTTTCTCGATTGCGTGGAAGACAACTTCCTTCTGCAAGTAATAGAGGAGCCGACAAGGAGAGGTGCCATGCTTGACCTCGTCCTCACCAACAGGGAAGGGCTGATTGGGAATGTGACGCTCCAGGGCAGCCTTGATTGCAGCGATCATGAGATGGTTGATTTTGAGATCCTCAGGACAGTGAGAAGAGCGTGCAGCAAGCTCACTGCCCTGGACTTCAAGAGAGCAGACTTCGGCCTCTTCAGGAACCTGCTCAATAAGGTTCCATGGGATACAGCCCTAGAGGGCAGGGGGGCCCAAGACTGTTGGTTGATATTCAAGGCTCACCTGCTGCAAGCTCAGGAGCGATGCATACCAACTAGAAGGAAGTTCAGCAGGAGGGCCAGGAGACCTCCTTGGATGGATAAGGAGCTGCTGAGCAAAATTCGAAGGAAAAAAGAGGCTTATAAAAGGTGGAAGCAAGGTCAGGCGGCCTGGGAAGAATACAGGGATGTTGTCCGGGAAGCTAGGGACCAGGTTAGGAAAGCTAAGGCCCACTGAAAATTAAACTTGGCTAGGGATGTTAAGGATAACAGGAAGGGATTTTATAGGTACATTGCCAATAAAAGACAGGTTAGGGACACCGTGGGCCCTCTCCAGAAGCTATCGGGAGAACTGGCTACCCTGGATTTGGAGAAGGCTGAGGTTCTTAATGACTTCTTTGCCTCAGTCTTTACGGGCAAATGCTCTGACCACACCACTCAAGTCTTGGAAGGCAGACGCGGGGACGGTGACGGTGGGGACCCTGGGCCCACTGTGGGGGAGGACCTTGTTCGGGACCACCTTAAGAACCTGAATGTATACAAGTCCATGGGACCGGATGAAATCCATCCAAGGGTCCTGAAGGAGCTGGCAAATGAAGTTGCTAAGCCACTGTCCATCATATTTGAAAAATCATGGCAGTCAGGTGAAGTTCCCGATGACTGGAAAAAGGGAAATATAACCCCCATTTTTAAGAAGGGGAAAATGGATGACCCAGGGAATTACAGACCAGTCAGTCTCACCTCTGTGCCTGGCAAAATCTTGGAGCGGATTCTCCTGGAAGGCATGCTAAGGCACATGAAAACCAACAAGGTGCTTGGTAACACCCAGCATGGCTTCACTAAGGGGAAATCCTGCCTGACCAATCTGGTGACCTTCTATGAAGGGGCTACGGAACTGATGGACAGGGGCAGAGCGGTTGATGTCATCTACCTGGACTTGTGTAAAGCCTTTGACACTGTCTCACATGACATCCTTCTCTTTAAGTTGGAGAGACATCAATTTGATAGGTGGACCACTCGGTGGATAAAGAACTGGCTGGATGGCCGCACACAAAGAGTAGTGCTCAGTGGCTCAGTGTCCAGGTGGAGGCCAGTAATGAGTGGTGTCCCCCAGGGATCGGTGTTGGGACCAGTCTTGTTCAACATCTTTGTGGGTGACATGGACAGTGGGATTGAGTGCGCCCTCAGCAAGTTTGCCGATGACACCAAGCTGTGTGGTTCGGTTGATACATTGGAGGGAAGGAATGCCATCCAGAGGGACCTTGACACACTTGTGAGGTGGGCTGATGCCAACCTGATGAAGTTTAACCATGCTAAATGCAAAGTCCTCCACCTGGGTGGGAGCAATGCCAGGCACAGCTACAGATTGGGCGGGGAGGAGATTCAGAGCAGACCTGCAGAGAAGGACTTGGGGGTGTGGGTTGATGAAAATATGAACATGAGCCGGCAGTGTGCGCTTGCAGCCCAGAAGGCCAACCGTATCCTGGGCTGCATCAAAAGGAGTGTGACCAGCAGGTCGAGGGAGGTGCTCCTGTCCCTTTACTCTGCTCTCGTGAGACCTCACTTGGAGTATTGTGTGCAGTTCTGCTGTCCTCAACATAAAAAGGACATGGAACTGTTAGAACAAGTCCAGAGGAGGGCCACGAAGATGATCAGGGGACTGGAGCACCTCTCATATGAAGATAGGCTGAGAAAATTGGGGCTGTTCAGCCTAGAGAAGAGAAGGCTGTGTGGAGACCTCATAGCAGCCTTCCAATACCTGAAGGGGGCCTATAGGGATGCTGGGGAGGGACTCTTCATTAGGGACTGTGGTGAGAGGACAAGGGGTAATGGGTTTAAACTTAAAGAGGGGAGGTTTAGATTGGATCTGAGGAAGAAATTCTTTACTGTGAGGGTGGTGGGGCCCTGGAATGGGTTGCCCAGTGAAGTTGTGAATGCTTCATCCCTGGCGGCGTTCAAGGTGGGGTTGGACATAGCCTTGGATGGCATGGTTTAGTGTGAGGTGTCCCTGCCCATGGCAGGGGGGTTGGAACTCGATGATCTTGAGGTCGTTTCCAACTCTTACTATTCTATGATTCTATGAGGGAAAAAAGAAAATCAGCTGCCCAGAGAAGGTGTTCCTCTGCTATATCATAAATTTAGCAAACTATCAAAAGACATATCAGGTGAGCTTTAGTTATTAGCCCCAGCAATTAGCAGATACAGAAACAACCTGATGGCCCTTGAGCCCTGACTAAGAAAACCCATTATAGAACCCAAGCTGGCAGACCATTACCTAGGAAAGGAGGAGAAAAGCATTTCAAATTCAACTGAATGCATCTCCTTGGAGGGCTTTTGTCCCCTGAGGATTTTTTTTAATATCCTCACCATCTTGGGTGCTCACCTTATATCCATGTAATAAATACACTAATTATACTTATGCCAGTTACATTGCAAAAGTGAAGATACAACCTTAACACCTATGCCTGTGTTGTCCTACTCTGTGTGTCTAAACCAATTGCTTTTGCCATCAGGAAGCCTCAATTGTACTTCTTCCCTAAATTGGCATTGAGAATTTCAGTGTTGTTCACACACACATACATACTAAACTTCACCTTGCAAAACCCTCTTAGAAATGTTTGAGGGAGTCTCCCATCACCTGCTTGTATACTTAGAGGAAATCTGCAAGTTAATTACTTAGGAGACCCTCTATCACACTACCAAGTCCGACTGTGACCAGCCACATATACACATAAATACACACTTATCAACCACTGTGCTCTGGAAAAATCACTTTAACAGATTCATCTTTTAAAACCACTTAATTTCTTCTCCTGAAGGAGACTGTATGAATCACCATTGTAAGCCCATTGATAGAATGTTTAGCTGACACTTTCAATTGAAAAAAATGTGGAGACCAATAGAAGCTAAAAGCAGAACAATTCAGAACATAACTGCCTAAGATTCTTTTTTCTTAGTCCTCCTAAATCACAGCAGCAGAGTTTTATGTTGCTTCAATTTGTCTATGAAACTATCAGATTTATCTGAGGCCATTTTAAGCTGTGCATTGTTATAGTTACTAATATTTCATAGACAAAGAGTTGCTGGTAAGCTGCAGTCAGTCATAAACGTTTATATTAATTTCTTGTAGTCATTTTATTTCAAGTTGCTTATTAGTTCCAGCATGAGGACTCAATTATCTACTAAGCATTTTCCTATTCCTATAAGCACACTATGCTCAGGACGCTCTTTGAAGCTTCCCAGATGGATGGTATGTGACAGAAGTAGGCAAGCAGAAAATAAATATATGGACCAGAGTCTGCTCAACGACTTCCAAATGACCATGTTCTGAAAAGAGAAGCAGAAAGCTTATATATATATATATATATATATATATGTATTGCTTCTAGCAGTAGTGCTTCATTAAAAATAGCCCACAAAATTGAAACAGGATCGATAATTTCTGTCTGAAAAAGTAGGTCTTAAACATTATCTCTTCAGGACCCTTACTGAAAACCCCATGTTTAAAACTTCAACACTGGACATAAATGAAGCTTTGCTTCTGACAGGAATGTAAATCAATGTAGGGTTACTTGAAAATCTAACCCTCCCCGTAGGGTTGTTTTGGTTTTTTTTTTGTGGTGTTGTGTGTCCTTAGATTTATAAGGTTGCTTATTTCTTGTCTTCATTCTGAATATGCTTCATCAGATTCACACACACACAGACCTTTAGCTCAACCTAAGGAAAAGCCATTCATCTTTGCATTTGAAATTTTTGTTTGTTCATTATTCTTTCTAGTTTTATAAATTCATCAACAAGCTGATTTTTTTTAAAGTCCAAATAGAACAGATTTGCATCTAGCCTCTGAGTTAATTCTGCTAACACAAGAATAAATCCTGCTTTAAATGTTCTACACTTGCAATGAACATAGCGCTAGCTTAAAATTACATAACTCCAAGAAGCTTTCATATAGGACTTAAAGAGTACCACTGACCCACAGCATTTATCACATTTCCTTAGCACCCTTCTCTTCATCCACATCTCTGCCACAATCATTCGCCAGTAGCTTTACAACTACATCAGTTTGAAATCTTTATCCTATGCTTTTGTTTCTTTACCTTCCACCCTTAACCTTGACTTTCTCCCTTTCTTGACTCCACTCTTCCCGATGCCACTATAGTAAGGCTTTAGCATTCTTTTATGGCCAACAGTGTTACTGTTTCATCACGAGTCTGTTCCAAAATACAGCTGTTAAAAGAACTTGAAAATTCATCATCTAGTTCATTAATTCTTTTTTAAAAAACAAAACAAAACACAAACATTTCTGCTCTTGTAACTGGTGCATTTTCCATTAATGCCCAATGATATTTCTCTGTTTGTTTCATTATTCTATGGTTTTGTTTCCAATTCTACAAAGGTATCATGTGGAGTTGTCTTGCTTCTACCTGGCTTTTTCTTTTTAGGGATGCACCAAGTAGCAGTACTTTCAAGAAAATCTTGAATTTACAGACCAAACAAAATATTTCTCTGCTAGTGTCTTAGAAGTCCAACCAGATGCCTGCAACCAATAATACCATTGTTTATATTAGTTAAATTGATGGCGCACACTAATTTAGCCTTTTAAAATGACAGTCAGGCCCAAACCATTCACCTTGTGCTGCTCAAGAAGTATTTTAACATACCATGACGTAAATAAAATACTGGTTGCCATATACATTAACTATGGTCTTCAAAAAGATGTCATTATCTCCCTATTTTGACTGTATTATTCTTCTCAATAAACCGAATACCTTAATATCACATACATTTTAGCAATTATGTCTTGAAAAGTTTTATTACTGCATAAGGTTTAATTTCAATGAGAACATTCATCAGAGAGAGAGGAAGAAAGGAGAAGGGGCTAGGTGAAGAAGGACATGAAAGAATCTATTATCCAGAAGACATAGTGAGGTTGGATTGAACTCACATACTAGGCACATAGATTTCAAAGCAGAAAATATGATCTCCAGTGATACATATTTTATCATGTAAGACTTTTGTAAGTCTCTTCATAACTAAGTTGCATTTTCAGCCAAAAAAAAAGGAAAAAAAAAAATCAAAATGCAAAAAACAAATTAAACGAGAAACAAGGAAATAAACCAAACAGATGTCAACTCTTGTCCTAAGCAGCTACCAAAACTGTGATTTAAGCTTTTCATATGGAACATCAGGACATAAATCAAGTTGGATTAACAGATATTAAACCTTGAAATAATTATAAACTGAGAAATCATACAAAACACATATAACCTGAAATATCAAAATACATCTCCCATACACCTTATGCAACTCTGAATTGATGGGGAAATATTGATTAACTGTACTCCTTCTACAATTGCTATTGAAACAATAGCAAGATAAATTGTAGCTAATACAAAATCCTTTGAGAGTCATCAGCAATGGTATGGTTTGCCTTTGTAACTACATCTTTAATATCAAATGAGAATGCAACCGCATTTCAAGAGCCCTGAATTACTTTTTTCCCTTTTCAGATGAACTATCTGTACATCACTGAGGAAGGAAAGAAAAAGTATCACGGGATATACTGTGCTGAAAAAGTGGATTAGATTTTTGGTTTTGCTTTGTTTTGAGTTGGTTTTGCTTTGGTTTTGTTTTTCTTTATATACTTAGACCCCTTGTTGGAATTGCCTTGTTGGTTGGTTGGGTGAGAGTGTTGACAACCCTCTTTTGTATCAGTTTATTTGGACATGTGCAAAGAGACTGCACCAACAGTATACACACCTTACAAATATAAAGCAACTACTTATTGATGAGCACACACACAAACCAGCAAGTTTAAGACTTAATAGTGACTGAAGTCACTACCCTGATAAAAGACTCAAAGGACTTTTGCTGGCCAGGGTTACCCAAATCCAAAGGAGATGGGTTGGCCTCTGAAGCTTCCTGGAACAGATTCCCCATGCAGCCAACCTGCCACCATCCACCACCTCTGCTGTGTCCAAGGTCCTGTCTGGTTCACAGCTACATCTGCTGACCTCCACCCAGCCTCTCCATTTTCTTTAGTTTTAGTCTTTTGTACTTTCCCACACTGGCTCTTTTCCTCTCAATTCTTTGAGGTACCAACAATCCTTGTCTCTACAATTCTGCCTCTAACTGCAATTTTAACTTTTTATTATTATTATTTTTCTTACAGGTTTTCACACAGTTCTTTCTCATGATTTCACAATTTTCTCAGACTTCTGAGCCCAGGTCATGCAGCTGGGTTGTACTGGAGCAAGACCCTGGATCAGATACAGCTGAAGTGGTAGTTCTGGAAGAAGTTACAGGGCAGATGCAAGCAGAATTGGTTACAGTGTATAGATAAATCAAAACTATAGCAGTAAAATTCTCATTTTGACAAAAGCGTCTAGGTCCAGCCTAAACTAGAAAAAAAATATCTTGACTGCTGCATTGGGAAAAAAGAAAGAAAAAAAAACCAAGCAAACGGCAAACCCACTTAAAATATCTAAATATGGCTTAGGCTCATGCATATTGCAATATTGATCCTCAAACTTCAGCATTTATTAAGGTATGGAACTTTCTCTCTAAAATTATTTGCCACAAAGGCCTGATACGCCTCACCAGCACTGGAAGACTCTTGCCCTTCAGCAATTTCACTAAAATATCAGAGCATATAATGTTGTTTGTGACCTTGCCCTGATTGCTATTCACTAAAAAAGTAATCTCAGAAACATTTTTTAGCAGTTAACTAACTAAGCCCAGATGTTAGTGAAACAGTTGAATATAAGCACTTTAGAAGAACATTTTTTCCCCTTCCTTATGATCCACATCCTCCGTTGAAAATTGGTTGCATCTTTAGAGCATCTGGTTGGACTTGTTTGAAATTGCCTGTCTCTTCTTTTGTGTTTTTATCTTTATTTTAGTCTTCAGTATTCCATTGCCCTTCTGCCCCATTGCCCTATCTACCATTGCACAGCAGAACTCTTGGGGTACTCGCATGCTGTACTATATATCCCATTTCTTGATACATTCACAGGATACTTAAGTTCCTCTTACTGAGAAAGAGCAAGTCTAATTCTGTGCATTAATATATCCTTGTATTTGGGAAGTTACTGCTTTAAATATTTCATGCAGAAGTACCTCATTTCGTTATGTCCTGAAATGAAAGTCTGAATGATCTGAAGACTGAAATGCAGGAAACAAGTTCAAAGCTAGGAAATAAACATAATACTATCTGAATAAATATAAAATTACATTTTCAGTTTGAACTAGATCTTCATCAGCTTCTTGGATTTTTTTTTCAGAAAGCAGGAGTAACTTTTTGCATCATGAGAACTTCTAAGTTTCTTTACTGCACATACAGATACTCTGATGCAAAGTCAAACCAGTTTACCCACTTAAAAATACACAACTTGTGATATGTAATCTCTTCAAAGGCAGCTGAACTGAAATCCAAGTACGGGTGTACTTCTGGCAGTTTTAAGAAATTACAAAGGAAAGACCATACCTGAGATCTCAAATTCCCATGATTCCTCATACTCTCATGGATACTGAAATGTGTCTTTTCCTCTGAAAAGCCATCCCTTTAAATACTGTAGACAGGTAACAGATTTGCCTACAAGGCTCTCTTTCCCCATTATGTATCTGTCTTTCAAAAAAAGAATGATCAGAAGAAATAAATTTTATAATAAATGATGCTTTCTTCAGCACAGCCCCAGGCAGTCTAAATACAAAGATACATCTCAGGATTCTGCCAGAATCAATAATCAGTTAAGAAAGGATGTAAATACAACAAAAGTAAAAAAAATCCTGCTTTCCAGCCAGAAATTAATACCCGTCCTTTATTTTCAACTTGAATTTCAGATCCTAAAAGCCTTTGGCAAGCAGAATATTTTTTCTGTAAGATTAATTGACAGATACACAAGTCATATTGCTGAAAGTGGTAGAAACACTTCAGAGATTCAGAATAGCAACATACCTTTCTAAAAGTAAGACCCTGTCCATGTATTTTAATACATAACTGATGAGATCACTGCTTTTATGTTCAACATGTGCTCATGAGTTTTACTAAATCTCAGCAGGAATTTATTTATTTCAACATCTGTCATATTACTTGTTCAATACCAAGAGGGATTTAACTTTTTATCGTATCAGCAGCTCTTTCAAAACAAACATTTTAAAAATATATGCAATTATTACCCAAAATGCCTGTGATTCTTTTCTGATTCTCTTCGGACCACTGCATGAACAAATTAAAATTATATATCACAGCTATACTTGCAAACTTACAATTAGTATTTCAATTTTTAAGATAGTCTAAAGTTTTTTCAGAACTCAGATTTCTTACTAATGTTAGAGACAGATGGGTATTTCCAGCTCCCCAGCCATTACTCTGTAACAAAGATCCCAAATGACATGCAGAAGTAAACTTCCAATTCATTGTGGAGTCGTAGTTTCTCAGATAGTGGGTGGTATCTGCATCGTACTTCTGTATGGTTTATGAACACAAAGGAGGAGAGAGTGTATGGTCTCATTTGCAGTTGCCCTTAAAACTCAGAAACACTGAAGTCTAACTTAACACTTTGTAAGTTATCATCTAAAACCTCTCAAGCAGCAAAATCTACCAGTTAACCACACCAGCAACACTTAACAGTGCTCTCCCCTTGCTATTATCCCACACACTTGAGAAAGAAAAGTCTTACTATAAGACAGAAAAGCCTATAAAACAGGCTTTCTGTCTTATAGTAAGGCAAAATATAAAGTATTTTCAAACTGGGCTTATTAGCTCATTTCTTTTCTAAGAGGGTCAGCAGCATTAAAGCGTTATTGGCACGTAATAATTGTTCAGCTGTTCTTTCATCAAAAAAAGAGCTCTTTGATAGCTAGACTTCAGTTGCTGAAATGGATAGCAATGATTTCTAAATTACAAGGATATGAAAACAACTGCAAGACAAGTTTTCCACATTAGGCTTTTTACAGATGCAGCTGATGGTTTTCAAGTTTTGAGACCATAATATCATGAAAAGTCTTGGGTTAAGATGTCTCAGTTATAGCACAAAGGAGTTGAAATTTCCCTAAGAAAGAAATTATGACTACTAACAATGCTACTTTTTTACAAACACTTACAGTTCTTAACCCAACATTGTCACTAGCAGCTGATTCAATTGAACAGTAACCAATTTACCTCTGTTAACTGCAAGCAGACTGTTTACACATTTAACCCCACACAAGGTTAAAACAAAAAGTTGGCGTATTGTACCTCAGCCACTTTTACTGGAGAAAATCGGGTAGATTTGTGGAAAAAAATTGTTCCTGCCATTTAGCCTAGTGCAGTAATTCACAAGCATTGGCTAAGACAGGAAAAGCTACTGTCACACAGGTTTGGGATGGTTGTTTTTTTAGAAACGCGTAACTTCTTCAAATTTCTGTTGTTTTGGCTTCTTTCCTTATTAACCTCTAACTTTTCCTAAAGTCACCATTTCCTATCTGAAGGAAGTAGCAGAAGACAGAAAACAGGCCCATTAACAAGCTTATCTTGATAAAACACTAATTACTCCACTTCCATAGATTCCTGAGGCTTACACAGCTGGAAATGTCAATAAGCTTTGAGAACACAGAGCTAGACCAGCCAAAGAAATTCAAATTTGTGGAGGTGAGTGCCACCCATGCTAATCTCCTGCCTAGGCTCTGGGAAAATTTAGGTGACTCCAAAACAGGATCAGAAACAGCCAATGTGTAGTCAGGACACTGGCTATGGAAGCCAAAAATAAACTAAGAAAAATAAAATCTAATTCCGTCAAAGTCAGGTTTAGAAACAAAAGTAGTGATTTGAACATGACTTCAATATACTTAATCTCAAGACAAGTTAAATAATTAGTAGAATCTGAGCTTCACTCCCAGGATTATGAGAGATGCAAAGAATTTTAGGTTCAGAAAGACTGTAACTTTCTGCCAGTCAGGTGTTTAAACTGCTTTCTACCTTAAAAATAAAAAGAAGAATGTCACTCTTCCTTTAAATTACCTAATAACTCAGCAGGAAAAGGACTCATACCAAACAAGACAAATCAAGGTTCAGTTTCGTCCTCAAGCTTTCAGTTTTCTCCCGAGTCTCAGTAATACATTACTATAGACTCAAACTTTTAAAATTACTCTTTTCAAATAAGAACTGCAGAGTTCATGGGCCATCTAAGGTGGCCACAACCATCTAGACTTTGTCATTTTCTTTACCTTATCTGTAAGTGCGCACGGGTACGCATCCGAATTGCTTTTGTGCGTTAAATTGAAGAGGTAATGGCCAACATACAGGTAGAGAACAAAACAGATCCACAGAAAGTGGCTCAATGTCTGTCGATAAAAACTAATGTGCGATGATTGTGTCTGTTGTAACTTATCTCAAGAGACCACTTCCTTCTCAAAGACATTCTTCTACTGAAACTAAATTGTTGACATACCAGACTTTTTTAGAATCATAGATGGTTAGGGTTGGAAAGGAGCTTAAGATCATCTAGCTCCAATTCGCCATGACATGGGCAGGGACACTTCACACTAGACCATGTCTCCCAAGTCCTGATCAACCTGGCCTTGAACACTGCCAGGGATGAAGCATTTACCACTTCTTTGTGTTAGTGCCTCACCACCTTCACAGTAAAGAACTTCCTCCTTACACCTAACTAAACCTCCCCTGTTTAAGCATGAACCCGTTACCCCTTGTCATATCGCTACAGTCCCTGATGAAGGGTACCTCCCCAGCATCCTTATAGGCCCCCTTCAGATATTGGAAGGCTGCTAGGAGGTCTCCACACAGTCTTCTCTTCTCCAGGATGAACAGTCACAGTGTTCTCAGCCTGTCTTCATACGGGAGGTGCTCCAGCCCCCTGACCATCCTCTTGGCCCTCCTCTGGGCTTGCTCCAACAGCTCCATGTCCTTTTTACATTGAGGACACCAGAATTGTACACAATACTCTGAGTGGGGTCGTACAAGAGCATAGTAGAGGGGTAGGATCACCTCCTTTGAACTGCTGGTGGAAGGCTGCATCCTTTTGATGCAGCCCAGGATATGGAGGGCTTTCTGGGCTGTAAGCACACACTGCCAGCTCATGTTCAGTTTCCCATTGATCAGCACCCCAAAATCCTTCTCCACAGGGCTGCTCCGTATCACTTCTTTCCAACAGTTACTTACTGAGGAGCGCAATTTTAAAGATTTTTCTCTCTTTCTACTGATAACTGAAAACAAAATAACTTTCTTTTTTTAATTTGACAGTCAGACTTCAACAGTTTCTCCTTTGTTTCCAGGATAGCACCAACTTCCTTCATTTTACATTATTTCCCATTAGTTTTTATGAGAACACCTCTAATACTCTTAATTTTCTCTCACTTTTGAGAGAAAGCCAATGCTATTCAGATTGTTCCACTTCTGAAACTTTCAGTACAGCATTTTAATGATATTTTCATAATTTCATAAGTGTCATAACTGACAGTGAAACACACAAATGACATGGAAAACTGAGGAATTCCTGTCTATCTTATGCTCAGTTTTAGCCATCTTACCAGAAGCTACAGGAAATAATTCTTCCATTGCAAACAGACTCACCTCTTACTTACTTCTTAAATCTCAACCTAGTGCCTTATCTTCCTCCAAAAAAATGCCAATAAATCAGAGGGAAGCTCTGTTAATAGTGAACACATTCCAAATCTCTACTGCTCATTAAAAAAAAAACCCAAACAACACCACAGCCAAGCAAACAATAACTTTAAGTGCACCCTGTAAATGCAGAATCTCAATGTAAGTTCAGCCAGATCACTGCAGTAAATAGGCTTTGGAATTTAATCAATAATGTCTTCCATGAGTGGGGAAGTGAATAATTGCAGGTACCCTACTGTAGTCAAAAACATTGCTTGCAGATTCATTTTAGCCTTCTCTGGAATAACATAGCAAGTAAATTTCTATCAAGTCACTCAACATTTTCCACCTTTTTTATCCCTTGCAGCCCCAAGTGAAAGGATTAATTTAACAACAAAGCACTCCATCTGACTGGGAAATCATTGCCTCATTGATTTTTTATCACTTCATAATATCACACCAATATTTCTTCAAGGAAATTCACTAAGCCTTGGAATGGCAAAGTGTACAGGGCTCAGCCAGGTGTACTACTCTACTGACATCCCTGTGTGTTTAATATTCAGATTTGAGAGACTTATTTTTCTTAATAAAAATCATTAAGATTTCATTTTGCCAGTATCATATCTTATATGTGTAATTTTAGTCTGTGATCCCTATATCCTTAATATTTTAATAACTGCCCAGCAAAATTTCCAGTGATAACAGGTTTGCTAGGCTTTTCGAGCCTGAAGAAGAATCTTAAATAGGTATGAAAAACAAATGTCAATTTTGCTTTGAAAAGTGAACCACCACATCCTCTTACACCTTTACCTTTCCATCTTCAGGCTACCCAGCTCAGGACTCATTCATCAGTATCCTGCCTCTATGGGACTCTGTTTTGAGAAGGCATAAAATATTTCTTGTAGTCATGTCTGCCAGATTTCCTAATGGAAATCTTGACTAGGAAGCCATTGAGCAACCAACACAGAGCAGAGGAGGAAGACAAAATATTGAAATCTATCATAATCAACTTCAAGATGTCCAATTCTTTTGCTCTGTCATTAACAGAAAGGAAATTACATCTTATCTCCCATTTACTGATTAGAAGGCATTCACAAGTGACTAACAGACTACTTCCAAGCATATTTGTAACCTTTAACTGCCTTATGCTGTCAAAACAACTACCCAAAGTCTGCCTTCCAAGAAGCCCAATTGATTCTCATTCATCTCAGCTCCTTTAACAGGTTCCTTAAGACCTCATTACTTTTACTACTTCATTCTTAGTTAAGAGGGTTTGTGCTTTTGAAACAAGTTACTGCAAGAAGTTTGAAACTACAGCTGAACCATCTTCACTGATGAAAAATATTACAGAGTAATTAATTGCCTCCAGTTCTGTTACTAGGATTTCATTTCTGAGCGTGTAAACCTCTGATAAAGAAAAGAATCCAAAAGAAAGTAACACACGAATGATGTATTACAAAACTTTACTACAGAAAGTCCCCAAAATGTCCTTACTTAGTCATTCAGAACTATTAATAAAAATCCACAATGAATTTCAAAATTGTTTTATTTACTTTCAAATATACGCACACATATGTATATGCTGTCTCTCTATTTACAGTCCCAGCCTAGAACCTGCAAGTCAGATAAGGTTGAAACATTTGTACACATCTAAATTAATTTGAAATATACAAACACATAAAATAGTTAGGAAGAGACACCTTTGAGAAAGCAGAAAGAAGATTTTATTTATTTATAAACAATAAAAGTTTTATTAAAAACTTCACTGTATCAATTGAAGGAATGCATTCTGACAGCAATGATTATTTTTTAGAGAGTTCCCAGTAAGCCAACAAATTACATTCTGGACACTTACCAGAACAGTTTCAACAAAAGATTACTGTCCCTTTAGAATAACCTATTCATAATTGTCATAATCATCCCACTAATACAAAAATGCGAGTCTCTTGATCATTCTCCTCTAAAGCATCCAAGGTTTTCCTGAAAATTCAACATTATAATTCATTTACTTGAAACAGATTTTTCTGTTTAAGGTCTGTCCAAAACCTTGTGAAAATAAATCGGAAAAATAAATGCTATCTAATCTCTCGAATAAAACCATACTCCAATTTTTTCTCATGACAGCCTACAGAAGCATTGTATTAAAATTTAACCTATCAAGTTTCCAGTAAGGTTTACAAAAGTAAACAGACACTATCTTCATGTGCTAAGTGCAATCTACTCTTCTTTTCCTGAAAAATTAATGAGACAAAGGCACAGTGGCTCTCCTCTCTCCCCTTGCCTTGACAGAAAGCAGTTTTCTTAGTGTTTCTGGATCTGATAATCATCTAATAATAAAAACACTAGTTTGTTCTGAACTGATTTTTAGCTGGGCAGGAGTACACACAACCAGCCCAATTAGAATAAAAAAGTCTGTGTTAAAATCTCAATATGAGTGCAACTTTAATAATAAGCACATTCTCACAACACGTAGAGTAGCAGTTCCCATGGCAACCATAAGTCTCACTGCACATCTATTAAAGTAGGACCTTTCTTCACGTAAGTGACAAAAGCGCAGATAACTTGCCAACAATTTGTATCATATGCATTTATATGGGTGTCTATGCATCCTCTATAGCATTAGCATGAATCTTGCTAACTACAGTTAATGCCACATTTTTCTCTCCCTCACGATCACTGAAAAAATCCACTGTAGAAAATTGTTTATCCTGTTATACACCATTTCGCAAATATTATGACACACTTGTCATGACTGGGTGACCTTCAAACCACAAACACTCTTTAGACATCCCCTGATGCCAGTTAAAAGGGTCAGTGTCAAGATTTTACAAGAGTTGCTAATACATGCCCTGTCCTCTTTTGCAAATGCAACTTCATGGTTCATACTGGACTAATATTGTTTCTGGTTCCTAAAAACCTTCCTGCTTTCTCCTGTCAACTTATTTTCCCTTTCATAAACCAGAACTTCAATTAGTATTTAATAGAAAAACTTAAGTTTCTCAAGTCTCTCACCATCACTCTGACAGCACAGACCTCACTCCTGGGGCAAGAACACTTCTGTTTGCTACTGTACCCTCATTTCACTGCTAAATATTTGCTTGCTCTATAGCTGTTGACCTCTTAGTACCCTTTCCAGTCTGCTACAGAAAGCAGAAATATTCATGCTATTATCTAAAATGTACTTTGTGATCTCCATCTTGCAGCAAAAAATACTGGAAAAAAGCTTCAAGAGCTAATGACACACATTGGGGTCAAGTTCAAAACCCAAAGTGAAGGCCTAGACCAAATGTCTCAAATGCTCTCCCATTTCTGACTATCTCCTTTGTCAGCCTCTTAATTCATTCAAGACAGAATTCTGTTTATGAGATTATGTAGATTAGGTATACAATACATTATTATTTTCTCACCACCAGACCTCTTACATGTAATATTTCTGAACTCACCTTCATAGTTATTTTTCCGTCTACCATCCTACAGACCTCTGCAGACCTACACAGATCATCTTGTCACCTTATGGAGAAATAGCAACAGAACTAGTATGTTCCTGGTATATCCCAGGAAGCTCTGCCATCCATTTTCAGTTTCCATCCATCTCTCAGTTCTTTTTTTAAAAAAAGGAAATAATAATGTCTACATGTTCTCTTGAGCAACACGTAAGATATTTTGACAACTAGAAAGAGCTTTTTGAACATTCTTTAAAGTCTGAAGAGCCGTTACTGATCCCTTACTCATGGCCACACAAGGACTTGAGTAGCACATTCTGGATGAAAAGCAAATCCCAAATACTGCAGAACTTCAGTCTAGATATTCACTCAGAAACACATGCTTTCATTTATTAAAACCTCTCCTGTGTAAAAGACCAACCTAGAATTAATTTGAAGTACTACAGAACTGTCAAGAATACGAAGTGTGAGATCATCAGAAAATAAACATCTGCAATAACTGTGGAGCATTTCCCTCTATAAGTATGAAGTCAAACAAGTTGGTTCCCATGGGCAAAACTTCAAAACTTATTCCATCCAATGGCCTGAAAACAAAGAGCAATAACACTAGCACTTTGGATAACCACACGTTGTGGATCTTCACACCTCTGCACACTCATTAATGGATTCCCAAAAAGCATTCAAATGCAGAAAGTACGACAAACCTTCTTACTGGATAAGGAAACAAGAATGTGGTGAATTTCTGACTTTCCAAAATGTTTATTGTTAGAATCATAGCTTTAGTTAAGAGATAGAAATCTTTCAACAGACATTATAAGACAGATTTACATAAAAAAACACTGCAAGTCATGACTCCTAACATCTGTGTTCTTAGGAAGTTGAAAATGACAACTTATAATTCATAGCACATCATACAAAGCTTATCAAAAAAAGAAAGAAAAAATGTCAGGGAGTGAGCTTCACTCAAAGAATTTCAAAGACTAATTTTGCAAGTTATCCACAAAAAACACAAAGAATGACAAAAATGTTAACTGGGTTTCTGAAACAAATAACAAAGAAAGTGATTCCAAACAAGGAAGAGTAACAGAAATAGGAAAGTAAACCTTGAGGGAAAAAACAAAAACAAACAAAAGAAAACCAAAACACCCCGCCAAACAACAAAACAAAAAATACCCAAACAAAACAAAACAACAACAAAAACCAAACACACATACACACACACACACAAAAAAAAAAAAAAAAAAAAAAAAAAAAAAAAAAACCCACCATTTTTCATTTACTATTAAAATGTTTAAGATATGGCAGATAAAAGATAAGGTACACATAATGCAGTTATACTCATAATTAATCTATATTTCTAATATGAAAAGATATGCATACTAGCATATATTAAGATATATTGCCAAACAAAATGCATATGTTGCATGAAAGAACACTCAGATGCGTTTTTCTCCTCATCATCTTTACTTATGTTTTGTCAGCTAGTCTCCCAATTTCTATTTAAAAATCTCATTTACTTCTTACCATTTTTGTCTGCATAATTTCCCCTTTCTACTGACCATCACTTTTTTTTTCCTTCTGTACATGTTATTTGTTTACCTTCCCTCCAATTAACCAGGTAAAAACATTCGGAAAATAAATAATGACACAAGACATTCCTGTAGTGAATGTCATAGGAGGATTACAGAGCTGTTCATTAAATTTAATTAAACTTAACAACGTTCCTCTGCAAGCTGAAAAGGATTACAATGACAAGTTTGAAGATGGGAAAAATGAAGCCCAGAGAAGGTAGAGTCTGTCCTGAAAAAGAAAAAAATAAACTCCAACCACATTTAATGTGTTAATTTGGGCTGCTGATGCCTCAGACTTACCATTTCTTTCGCAAATTCATTGCTTGCTTCCTTCTTATACACCCTGATGAGCAGCAGTATTCTTGTAATGGGCATACAGAAGGAGGCTATGCGACACTAGACTACAAACTAAAGGACATACTGCCAGAACTAATTCTGAATTAGAGGGTCCTAATTCACTAGAAGAACTGACAAAGGTATAGGGTACATCACAGATTAAAGGTAATGTTCGCGGATTAGGAGAGTCATAGGAGCACCATACCCTGAGGGATACTAGTCAGGCTTTGTAGGGGTGGAGTACATGAAGCCAGAGCTCAACACAGAAACTTCTTCTGCCTAATTCACACTTAGTCATACCTACATAATCACAATGACATGAACAACAGCTTTTATTGCATGCAACATTCTAGAAAGCTGAGAACCTATCATTACAGATAAAATTAGAAGCAGAAATAAGTTGCTTCTAAAGGTTCAAATACATTTGATTCAAGTACTTGATCTGGGAATTTCTCCATATTCTATTTTAGTTTGTTTCATATCAATTCAGCTAAAAATAACTTCCTAAAAACCTCAAGCTGCAGCAATTTCACACACACTTTTTTGACTAACTGAGTGGTAAGTCTTCAAACAGGAAAACTGAAGAGCTATTGAAGCTATGCAAGATGGTGAAGAGTTAGAGAAATCATTATGAGCTGTACCATGAAACTTCAAATAGTAATACACTTAATACTCAGTGACACTACGCTCACAAATCGTATGAACTAGATCTCATTGGAAGGGGGATGATACTCACTTTATACGTAATCAGTATTGACACCCAGTCAGAAGAAACTCACAGCAATAGAAGACTTCATTCAAAGAAGGACTACAATCAAACATTTCTAAAATGAAATCAACTGATAAAAAAGAAAGAGTTCATGTTGGTTTGGGTTTTTTGGTTGGGGTTTTTGATTTGGGTTTTTTTTTGTGGGATTTTTTTGTTTGTTTTGTGATTTGGTTTTGTTTTGCTTTTATTTTAAATCCATAAAAGTAAAGCATTCTACAGTATGGCACAAAACTTTATTTACCTTTTTGAATATTCTAATACTCTTCTACAAAATTAGGAATTAATTTTGCCTCATCCAGAAAATACAAAGGATTCACATAAAAACCATGACTGAACCCATGGCTGACTTCAAAATTACAACTGGGACGTCTTCTTTCCCTGACCTTTGTATTCTGTTGCCATATCTTGTAGCATCTTGATTAATGTCACTCATAAATGAAAGAAGGAATCTTATCTATAAGCAAGAGTCATATCTTGTAAGGGCAGTATTTTTGACTTTCAAGCAGAAATGAAAGGGAGCTTTGCTTTTTCTCTAAAATTAGCCCATTGATTTTCCAGGAAATATCGTTTATCTAGTTCCATTCTGTTCATGTCTTCTTAGCCAGAAGTGTAATTAAAAAGTCAGTTCCCTCAGGTAGTGGTAAAATTAAATGGAACATGGGATATTACAACACAGAACATTTCCCAAAACTAGTAGATAGTGAAGAAGAGGTTAAAAATTTTTAATGCTCTGAATATTACCGGTCAAATTAATTCCTAAGGTAGTGGCCTGGTTTCAGCAGTAGCAGTCATTTTTCTCCTTCTTGGTAGCTGGTGCAGTGCTGTGGTTTTGATTTTGGGCCTGGGAACAGCGCTGATAACACCAGTGTTTTCAGTTACTGCTTGGTAGTGTTTTGGTCTGACCAAGGACTCTCCGAGTCTCATGCTCTTCCAGGGAGGAGGGGAAGCCGGGAGGAAGGAAAGACAGGACACATGATCGAAACTGACCAAAGGGAGGTATTCCATACCACAGCACGTCATGTCCAGGATGTAAAAATGGAGAGCAGAGACCCAGAAGGGTGAGGGTGCACTGCTTGGTCGGGCTGGGGATTGGTGGTGAGCGATTGTATTCTTTCCTTGTATTTGCTTTGTCATTATTATTATTGGTGGTAGCAGTAGTGGTTTGTGTTATACCTTAGTTACTAAACTGTTCTTATCTCAACCTGTGAGAGTTGCATTCTTTTGATTCTCCTCCCCACCCCCCTGGGACTGGGGGAAGAAAGAGGGGGAGTAAGTGAGAGAGTGACTGCATGAGTTATACAGGCTTAAACCACGACAGGTAGCTGTGTGGAAGTCATGGTAATCTGCCCCAGGGGCAGACTTACAGAAGATATAGGACTGTCTTAGTGTTTAGGATTTCCTGAATTGCAAACCAATGGCTGACCTTCAGCAAGTTTACAATTCTGAAACTTTTGAAATGGGTATTTGTTGCTCTGGGAGAAGAGAAGAGCCCTTGTAACTCCAATAAACATGTCACTGCTACATCCTCTAACAAGTCTCTAATTACTATATTTAACTATAACAATACACAAGTTAAAATACAACTGCTTAGCCTTTATTGTGATGCTTCAAATTTCTTAACAGAAGTGAGGATAAACAGCAGCACAAATAAAAAGTAGCATTAATACTACTAAAATTAAGGGAGACTACATGATGCCTACAGGGAAAAAAAGCTGCCTAAATTCACATCTTGTGTTCAGCCAACTTGAAAGTGATAAGGTACCTGAAGTGAGTGACAGCAAATTATAGTGAGAGTTTATGTAGCTTATGTTCAACACTGACTGTCAATTTTGTAAGGTCCAGGTTTTCTGGAATCCAAATGATATTTCATTGTAAGGCTTTCTCCTTGGAAATCACAATTTTGATACTAAATATTAATTCATTCAGTCTCGCTCAAAGCTTAAAGGGCATAAAGCCTTAATAATCACTTTTAATAAGCTGTGATGTTTGCTAAGATAAAAATAAGAGCATTTAGTAGATTTCCACCACCTATAATTTGCATCTCCTACATGCTTACTGTAGTTGATATAGGTTTGTCTGAAATGGGGCACAGTGAACGTCATGTTCCACAAAATACTACACCAGTGATACATGCAATAGCTTTATAATGTTTTCAGCGCTTGTCTCTCTTCCTTTATTAAAACAGCTTAAGGTTCAGATAGTTCCTAAAAACTATGTAGATGTTTCTGCTGGAGTAGTGACAATGATGTCTAACTTCTGGGGAATGCAGGAGGTCCCTGACTAGTTATCTCTGATTAGAGCTTCTTAAAGCATCAGAGTTTTTGTGTTATTATTTTGCAGCTATTTAAAGCCAGGCAATAAACCAAGTTTACCGATATTATAGCTTTTTCCACAAATTCGTCCATTTACCAGTATTCAAGATACAGCCTGAATGAAAAAAAACTTCTCAAGAAGTTTTTTCAGACTTATAGCTACCACCGTATTTTAAAGAGCTGCTAAAAATCTTTTCGAGTTCTCAGAAGATAGGTACACAACCATCCAGTTATAAAGAGATAAAAATGTTCCAATTAAATATCATTCCAATAGTTTTCCATTATTTCCATTACATTTGGTGTAGTGTCTAACATGTCTTACCTTGACCACACACTGTATTACAGCTCACCGATTCCTCTCCCTACAGCTCATTTTTAGTTACATGGTATGTACAGCAATGAGCTGCCTGAATTCATGTGTTCATCTGTTTTCTGCTACTTTGCCTTCCATTTCATGTGATTCCTTCTCTCCATTAATACAAGCTGCTTGCCCACCTAGAGACTAGAATTATTTAATGCCACATCCTTTCTGGTTTGCACCAAGATTTCCAAGAGCATTTTTTTCCTTGTCATCAGAGCTTATGTTACATTTGTACCGAATATGTACTACATGCACATTACACAACATTGTACAATAATTCCACCATCAAAATTTCAATCAGTGCAACCAAAATTAGCACAGAGAAATATGGCTCTATTCAGCATTCAGCCTGTTTAAGGTAAGAATGTACATTGGTTGACTTATCTGTAACAATTATAATGAATTCTGTCAAATGGGCATTGACAGTCTAAGACAATCACACCTAGGTTTCAGATGTACAGCATGACTGGAAAGGACTAATAATATGAATGAATAGCAGACAAGGTGAGTATCCTCCTGTTAGCTGCAGGACATATGTGCAGAATTTGTAGTATTTTATACGGTACTTTATACACAGGATGCATACAAAATTTGGTATAGATGCTTATACAGGCTTTTACAAGTCTAAAAAAAAAAAAAAAAATTGGTAATCTATGCCACTCTTTAAATGAGTTAAAAGTATAGTTTTAGCTGCTACATCTGCTCTAAAACCCTTCTGCCAGATGAGAAAACAGCTGAGTTAACACTACAGGCACAGGCTAACATTTTTTTTATGATATGCATTGAACTACGAAATCCAAAAAATACCTGTACAGAATTTGTCTCTCTGTATTTACACTGCTTTTACTAAGATGAGGATTTGTTCTTAGTTACCTAATTTAGGAGAAGTCTGTGCATTTAAAAGAAAGGGTTTAAATGTGGTACAAACTGCCTGAATAAGTGACAGGCAGCCTTGGACTGCATCCAGGGGCAGCAGGCACATCTGGGAAAGTGGAAGTCACAGAGTATTAGTTATATTAAAGGATTTTTAAAATAAACTGACTTACAAATCTAAGTGGACTTTTATTTTAGACTGCTATAAGGAAAAGCAGCAAAGTCTTTCAGAACTGTTCAATTCATGTCAAAGTCTATCTGGCAGAGATACGTTAATCGGGTATTAGTCAATTGAAGAATACACAACAGTTAGTCCTAGTGTCACTAATAGCCAAAGCAGGCTTCCTGTGCTTTGCCAGTGAAAGTGCCTGCTAAGAAATAATTGCAAAGAGCACAAATAATCTATGAACATAATAATTTTTCTCCCATGTATACCTATATCACATCCCTTAATGTAGCTATCATGGAACAGAGAGAAACCTTGGCAAAAAGAAAGGGCAGGGAGGAGTGCAGGTACAGGGAAACTACAAACAAACAAAATTCTGATCTCAGTGTTGTTTATGTAAATGCTTTCTGTCTCTAACAGGATCAATTCATTTCACCCTAGTAAGTTTGCAAGAGTGAATGAGCTACTCATTTCTCCCTTCCTGGCTGCTCAGTCTGTTATATACACATGTATATTTTTCATTTCAGTGATTTTCAGTTACAACACTTTGTTTTCTGAAACACTTTTTCAAAAATCTGATACATAATACATAGCTTGCAGCTAAATATTTTTCAATAGTATTATTTGTTAACACAGTCTTTTCAATGGGTAGTTTTCACTGCTGTTGCTAATTGAAGAACATTTGTCTCAAATGTGCTTCTGTTTTTCAGTTGTCTGTTGGACTGACCGCTATATAAAAGAAATCTGAAATTCAAAGAACTAGGAAGCTCCCAAACACAAAGAATATTAAGAAATTCAGTTGCATATTTGGATATTCTATTAGAAGGCACATCCTAAAGTCAGATTTACATAATCTGTCTGAAGATAAAGGTAAGCAAAAGTCATCTTTTATCTGATCTTTCTATCGACCTTCAAGCAGTGGTGTAGAAACAGTAAAAAACTTCATGGCACTATGTAAATGCAGGTGAGCTGAATGCATAAATACTTGTGATAATCAGTTACTGCAAAAACCCCCTAAACATTCAGTCTCAGGCTTCCTGGTAATGTTTACCTAAACTTTTTCCTGATTTTGGCATATTTTGATTTTTTGATTGACTTTGCTGAATGCCCTTCTGAATAGCATCTTATTTCTTGCTTGGACTTTAAGGTCTTTAAGAACTGATGTAAATAATTTTTCTTGAAGAAACTCAGTGAATAAGTCTGATGTGAACTGTTTAGTAGTCACAACAGCAAGTTTCACTGTCAGAGGATCACAGACCACTGCGGCCTAGGAATAGCATATGTTGTCACTGCAAAGGAATACAAAAAGTTTGTACCTGGGAAAGTGAGATATTCTGAAAGCAAAACTCTGATTAGCAGCATTCTGCACCACTCTTAAAGATACATGTCTGCGGGATGTATGGCTATAGATTTGTGTACATAAATCTTATCTGTTCTAACAGAAAAGTAAATCTCCCTAACAAATTCCTCAGCAAGGACAACCTGAAGCTATGGGAAAGACACTTCTGTCTGCTGGATGCAACACAGTTTTTCCAGTGCAAACTTCATTTTATTTACATGTCTATAAAACCTGTCCTACAGGGAAATCCACACAGCATTAGATTATTATTCTCTTGAAAAAAAAAAACAGTCATAAACTTATAAGAGTGTAAGCATCAGCTCTGAGATACTATCACTACTAGTCTCAGAGCCAGAAGTTATTTTATACTGATCAAATAATACTAGATAAATGAGAACATCAGTGGGATATTATTTTGGGTGTGCAGAACACTGAGAGACTACAGCTTAATTAATCTGAGCTAAATTAGTGCACCAAATACATATTTTTGTAAAACATTTCTTGTTTGTCAGATCTTCTGTCTTACAAAGAATAAACCTCACAAAAATCATACTCCTGTGCTTATAGCAGTACAAATAGCAGAGCAGGAATGGCAATCATATCCTTCTTAGCCTTATCACACTCTTGCTAGTAAAACATCTGCTAAACCTGCAGCACAAAATATATCCATTGATAATGCTTTGTTCAGCTCCTTAAGTTCATAAGGTCATTGTTTATATATTGTCTAAAGCAGCAAAAGCTGTTAACTGATGATCACCATTGAGCACTTGGCAAAAATACTACAGCTCTTCCTTATCATATACATAGTCACAGTGAAATTACTTGGACTAGTCAAAATTTAAAGGATGTTCTAATACCACCATTGTCACCTAATTCAGAAACCACAAGAGGATGTTTTCCATTCATGATGGTGGTTAACACCTGTACAGTCTCTTGGGCTGTTTTTCCATTCTTGCATGATGTATGACATGGATCCCTGATCACCTGGGATGGCATCCATGCAGACTGACATTTGGGCCGTACCCTTAGGATTTCTGTGAAAAGCAACTAGTGTGCAGTAGCAACAGGGGCAGGAAGGGAGGGATCATGCACGCTGTGGAATCACGACATTGCTGGATGCTCATCTGGACTCACATCAGTATGAAATAATTTGTGAAATACTTCAAAATTTATAGGACGAAGACTGGCCAACTTTTTTTTCTTTCAGGCAAGTGTCTCAGAAACATATACTTGCCTAACAACAAAAAGCATCTGACAAGTAGGTTGCACCATATTACATACCAACCCACCTTACGAGTACTTGTGAAAATCATAGAATCATAGAATAGTTAGGGTTGGAAAGGACCTCAAGATCATCGAGTTCCAACCCCTCTGCCATGGGCAGGGACACCTCCCACTAAACCATGCCATCCAAGGCTATGTTCAACCCGGCCTTGAACGCCGCCAGGGATGATAGTACAGATAAGTGAGGTTGACTGGGAAGATCAGGAAAAAAGCATAAAAAATAAGTAAGGTAACATATATCTGATTATCACTAAATTGTATGGCTACTACAGATATACACATCAATAGAACTGTGTTCCTTAACTAAACAGTAACCTCATTCTTAAGTAAATTGTCAGGCATTGCACCATTACTGTACAGTAACACAGTCCAAATTTAAATACAGTATTCTTGTTTACTTTCTGAAACCTATGCGGTTAAAATAAACAACCAGATGAGAACAACCATAGTAACTCATTTGATCAAAGTCACGGACTGCTAGGGATTTAAATATAAACCTATAAACCTACTTTGAAGACTAAGTACAGACTAAGTGAAGTCTGTATACTAAGTACAATGGTTACCTTGCCTTGAATTAAACAGTATATACCAGCATGAGTTGGTAAAACAGATATAACTATGTTTAAAAAGAGAGCTAACTAGCTTCTATCTCTAAAATAATACACATAAAATGAGAGAGGAAAATGTATTAATTCTGTTGTTTTTAATGGACCTGCAGCAAAAGTTGAAAATGCAAAACTTGAGGCGTGATTACATACAAGAGATGAAGAGACTGGTTCAGCTAAAACAAGGAAAATCACAGACCACAAATTACCCATTTTTGAAATTTTAAAAGTTTTGCTTTAGAGGTTTTTTTTTTTTCCTTTGCCTGATTTTCCCAAGTGAATTACAATTTGAAGCAACAAAATTATAAACACAATTGAAAACTCAAGTTTTCTGCTCCACTTATGATTTTAAGGAGCTATCAGAAAACTTTTTCCCAGAAGACTTCTGATCATTTTTTCATGAATCAAAAGTCTCAGAAGGATGAAATTTAAGATTAAAAAAAATCCCTTAGTATGTTACCAAGTGCCAAAAGCATAGTTGATAAACATATAAAAGTTGCCTACTTTTCAGAGGAGATGACTGAAGAATCATACTTAATGCTACACAGTCCAAAGTCAATTAATAAGCCCCCATAAAAATTGAATTGCATACCATTTGTCTCCTTGAAAGGGCTGAGGTGGCAAGTACGACACAAATGCTATTTCTGCTAGTTGGACTCTGGCATTCAGGACAGGGGCATCATGTCAAAGGAAGCCTTTAAAAAAAGAGGATGGGGGACCAAAGCCATACTTTGGTGTTCTCATCTTAACCACATTTTAACAATTTATTTACATGCCTAAGAGTTAGTTATTTAAATCTAAGTTCACTCACACAAATACTTTTTTTAGTCAATGGAAGGAAAGAGGAAGCTCCAAAGGGCTGTTGAGCTCATCTCTGTTAAAATAGGATGAACTACCCTTGGAAAGTATCAACCTTTGAATTTATTTTGGAAGGGCTTTGACAACTACCTTGCACACTGAATTTAACATAAAACCCTTTGTATCAACTGGTGAATGGACACAGTCCCCCCCATATGCTGTTACACATTACAGACATAGGTGAAATCTGCAAAAATTATCAACATCTGTTTCGTAGCACATATGCTTCAACTCTGCAAAGCACCAGAGCTATACCTGTGGGCCACTGAAGATCCCCTTACACTGTTAAATGTTTTTTTCTGGTCCTCTTTATGAAGAAGAATTTCACAGAAAAAGAGTGGGGAAAAAAAAAAAAAAACAAACAACTATCAAGAAATGCAGGAATTTGGAATTGCAGATCTGTTGGCTTGTAGCCATGATCCTACAATGAGAGGCTGGGCAGATCAAAAATAGAAACTGAAAGCATACAAACTGTGTTGACACTTTGAATTTGATCTGGTGCTGAGAATAGGCTGCTTTTGAAGAGGCTGTGTAATTTCCCATATAAAAGGATAGAGAATGAGCAAAATGAGAAGTGTACAGTCTTTAATATGTTTTTCTTCCCCAGCCCTTAAGATGTTGCAGCCCTTGCAGACATTTGGAAATACCCTGCTTAAAATGAAAATAGTAAACAACACTGATCATTACCAACTTAGCAGTACCAGGAAAGAAATGAAAAAGAAGCTCAAAATGCTGAGAGAGACAAAAATAAGGCTGAAAGGGTCATTGAAGACCAGACTACAGGTTATAAACCAATCTCTGATGATTAAAATGCATCATAAAGAACACAAATAGATTATCATTATCTACTCTAGACATTTGCTTCTTATTCAGAAGCTCCATTCCTTGCAGCATATTACTTAATCTTTTCTAGCAGTGTCTCTTCATGCTTTCATTGGCTTTAGGGAGAGCCACCGTACGCTATGCATGATTTATATGAGAAAAATCCGTAACTAAATGCTGATGGCTACCACTTCTATGGGATGCTGCCAGCAATATAGACATTTCCTTTTGCTTGTTTAAGTCTCAGATTAACTTGCCACATTCTAGATGAACAACCACATATGACCCTCCAGCTACCAAAAAGAGGAAAAAAAGACCAAATTTCATTGATTATATTATGAACTGTTAAGGACATTAAAGCGCCTAGGATTCCTAGGGTGAACTTTTGACAAAAGCTGACAGAGGGCACTTCCTGTTTAGACTGTGAAGTAATGCTACTTTAGCAGTGACCTTGCAAACCCACTTTACTAAGAGCGTATGCTGGGAAAGAGGATATGCTTGACTAGTTTTTCTTATTTGATTTCTATCATGTTTCTTTTAAACTTGAGTAAGCCATGTATTGCAGCATACATTATTGCCACTTTCCCACTCACATCTTCCACAAGATCATATTTTTTGGCAATACCAGGTTCCTCCCATTTGATTCAAAGTCACAGTTGCTGTTTACTGTGTGGGAAAGGGCTCCTCAGCATGCCTGCAGCCGAGGTGCTGGCTGCTGTGAGATGCCAGGTAAATTACATGCCCTTTCCCCATGCTTCATGCTCTCCACCTACACAATGGCAATAATTCTCTGCACCTGCTTCAAGTGCTGCAGAGATTAAGTAGGTTTTATTAGGGATGGCCTTTTGGTTCCCAGGACAAAATCAGTTCAGCATCTTACATTGACATTTTGGTTTATTAGGGAGCTTTGTTCTGACTACTGTTAGCTGCCATTAAGTATATGCTTTAATATGATTCTAATGTGAAGTGTGCCAAATTTGATGTCATTTCATTAGCCCTGCCCATGGCAGGGGGGTTGGAACTAGATGATCTTAAGGTCCTTTCCAGCCCTAGCTATTCTATGCTTCTATGATTCAGCCATTGCCATCCTCCACCTTCAAAGAACAATTTGGCTAGCAGTAGTCCATGGGAAGGAAGGGACAATATTCTCAAGTATGTTTAAAACAGCTGCCTTTTCAATGCTTACCTAAGCGGATGGAGCATATGATTTTGTGACATTCACATGCTCCATTGGCCCAACCAGCAGCAGAGCAAAGTTATTTCTAAATTTAACTTATGTTTAAAATAGTAATTCTATGTTTTTCTATTACATGTAAGAACAATTACATTTTTTGCAGAGCCTTGAGCCTGGTTTCATTATTCATGAGCATAAAAATATTAAAAAATGGCTGCACCAAAAAACAGTAGTGACACAAAAAATCATAAGATCAGTAGATACAGGGTGAAAAAAAAGCCAGGAGAAAACTCAAGCAATAAACAATAGACAAACAGCACCACAAGAAGTGTATGATAAAGGCTTTGTTTCCTAAACAAGGGGAGACAAAGGCCAAAATGAGCGAAATTTTGCAGGCTTCTCTTAAAAAAAATGTATTTGGTCAGGGTTTTTTAAACTGTGTAAGTAAAATTCAGGTGGACTTCGCTGATTTGTTACATTAACATAGAGGACAAATGGCTTGCATCCAAACTAAACCAAAATACTCTTTTTTGGAAAAACAGTTGCAATGCAGACTAAAGGAAATCCTGCTAACTCATTCTCAGAATGGTATGTCAGACTAGAATAGTTAATTTCTGGTATCATTATGATGAGACAGGAATCTAATGTCTCCATCATACTACAGAACAGTGATAAGCTTTAATGACAAAGCTTTCATTGTATTTACTGTAAAATTGTCAGTTTGCTTTTTTCTGAGATAGCAAGACAGTTTATGTATGATTCAAAGACAGACAACCTTTGCCTGATAATTTATTGTGTTTGGTTTTGGTGAATTTTTCTCTAAGGAACAGAAAGTGTTGCACACTATCAAGCTTTCCTCTCTTCCCTGCAAAACAATCAAACCAATTTTCAACATGGAAATAAAACTGATAAAGTCAAAACATCCTTTTGAACTGCATTATCCAGTTCCAGATACAATACAGAGGGAGAAAGGTGGTAAATGCCCCATAATTCACAACTGCATTATCAAATTTAAATTGCCTAAATCATGCCTCAGAAAGCCACGTGCGGGTTGATGAAAAAATGAACATGAGCTGGCAGTGTGCGCTTGCAGCCCAGAAAGCCAACCGTATCCTGGGCTGCATCAAAAGGAGTGTGACCAGCAGGTTGAGGAAGGTGATCCTGCCCCTCTACGCTGCTCTTGTGAGACCTCACTTGGAGTATTGTGTGCAGTTCTGCTGTCCTCAACATAAAAAGGACATGGAACTGTCAGAACAAGTCCAGAGGAGGGCCACAAGGATGATCAGGGGACTGGAGCACCTCCCGTATGAAGATAGGCTGAGAAAATTGGGGCTGTTCAGCCTGGAGAAGAGAAGGCTGCGTGGAGACCTCATAGCAGCCTTCCAATACCTGAAGGGGGCCTATAGGGATGCTGGGGAGGGACTCTTCATTAGGGATTGTGGTGAGAGGACAAGGGGTAATGGGTTTAAACTTAAAGAGGGGAGGTTTAGATTGGATCTGAGGAAGAAATTCTTTACTGTGAGGGTGGTGAGGCCCTGGAATGGGTTGCCCAGGGAGGTTGTGGATGCTTCATCCCTGGCGGCGTTCAAGGTGGGGTTGGACATAGCCTTGGATGGCATGGTTTAGTGGGAGGTGTCCCTGCCCATGGCAGGGGGGTTGGAACTCGATAATCTTGAGGTCCTTTCCAACCCTAACTATTCTATGATTCTATGATTCTATAATAGCTTACATCATGATCCTTCAAGCCACAGTATGACTAAAAAAAAAGGAGAAAAAAGAGCTTCAGGGTAAGTATTGTGTGGAGTAGTTAATTATATTAGATATAATTTCCCTTTCTTTGCATGACTGGCTCTATAAAGTTAGGCTAACACAGTTATTGCTGTATTTCTCAAGTTAGCTCTTCATTGCCAAATGGACCTCCTACCACCCTGTTACTAAGATTTAGCACAGTTAATAAGATCACAAGCTCCTTAGGGCAGGACTTGCCATATTATTTGTGTAAAACCTAAACACAGTGATAACACTACAATAAGAAAACAGTATTATCTATGTATCGTGGTCTGTTCTGACGAGCTAGTCAGAATTGCGGCCTTGTGCAGAACTTTGTTTTCGAAGCTTCAGGCTTTGAAAATAAAGGTTCAATATGTGTTAAAAAATGCAAGCGTATCTGTTTGACAGTGGATGAAATGAGGTTCAGTTATTCATCATGATAGAAAAGCAGGACAATGTTCAAATTTCTGGTCAGAGAACTGGCCTGACACTTGTGCATGGAACAGAACAATGATGAAGAGTGTGTAGAATTGCTAACTAATTGCAAGTGACTTGCAAATTTACTGATAACCAGGATCAGCACCAAAATTACACATTACCACTGAGCAGTTTAATCTGCATAGATTCTGACAGTTATTTCAACACATCTACAAAATGTTATGTGGCTTTAAATAGTTTTAATTCTAAACAGTGAGATGATTTTTGTGATATAAAAAACTTACACACAGCCATAACATTACTAGGTGTTCTCAAGCACCTTTTCTTTTTCAGACTCAAAATGTTTTAAAAATAATGGCAAGTTTTGAAATGTCATCATTATTCTTTTTAGTAGCTTTTAGCTGCAGAGCAACATCCAGTCAGAAACTAAGTCAGCACAGGTTTATACAAGGATGATAGCTATATATGGAATATGTCTGAAAACAGCCCATCATCATAACAGAGAGGCATATACATGTATATACAGGATTGAGATCCAAGGAAATCCTGGCATTCCTCTCTTCATCTTTAATCAACTTAAGAGAATCCATGGTCTCACAAGGGCAGTGTAACACATCAACAGTTAACATGAACATTGAATTATGACTTATCCATTGACAAGCTATGCAGACGATGTATACCAAGTCTAGCAATACTCTTCCCTACCTCTCCTCTATAGGAGGAAAGTTCTTCTTGTGCTCGAACTGTGCCAGACTCTGCAGAAAAGAACAGCAGTGGGGAAAAACAAAACAAAACAAAACAGACACCCAAAAACCAAAAAGAAGTGGGCAAAACCAAACCAAACTGGGGTTCCTTGTGTCTGCATCACCCCATTCAAAAGGTAATGAAGTGGCCACGCTGCATTCAATATGCAAAGGGCAGCTCCCTCCATGCAGATATTTCTTAAAGAGTTTAGCAGTAAGCTCACACTGTTTTTAAGTTTGAAGCATTAAAAAGCACCTTTATAGCCAGACATACAGATTCGTTTACTTCAAAGCTTCTGAAGCCAAGTGCTCCAAAACCACATCATGAAACTGAGCTAGCCTCACCACTGTACCCCCATGACTTCTGATATAAATATTAGAAGGCAACAGAGAACCCTTGGCCTCCTCAGCAGGAGTTTTGCCAAGGCCCACCACTTATATTCAACACAGTTCTTCTCCCCCAGCAGAATGGAATTACAGTCTTGCCCTCCTCTAAACCCACTGCACTTGAATATTATTAATAGTCCCTTGGGCTACAAACAGCTTTTCCAAATATTTGCAATGAACAATAGCTAAAGTGACATAATGAGCATCCCTATACATAAGCCATTTGATCTTTAAGTTGTAGGTACAATGTTACCCTCAAGTGAGGTAACACAGCTTAGATATTCAGGTGACAGCTGAACAAAAATGAGATTAACATGATGTGCCAGGGATTAAAGCAACAAGACAAACAGGACACAGTTTTCCCTTTCTTTCAAAAATAAAAACATTAAAAGGACTTGTGTTAATATCTGTATGTAAAATTTATAAGAGCAGGCAATGATTTGAGAGGATCTGGTTCGAGACCAGCTTAGGAACCTGAACTTATACAAGTCCATGGGACTGGATGAAATCCATCCGCGGGTCCTGAAGGAGCTGGCAAATTAAGTTGCTAAGCCACTGTCCATCATATTTGAAAAATCATGGCAGTCAGGGGAAGTTCCCGATGACTAGAAAAAAGGGAAATATAACCCCCATTTTCAAGAAGGGGAAAATGGATGACCCAGGGAACTACAGACCAGTCAGTCTCACCTCTGTGCATGGAAAAACCTTGGAGCGGATTCTCCTGGAAGGCATGCTGAGGCACATGAAAAACAACGAGGTGGTTGGTGACAGCCAGCATGGCTTCACTAAAGGAAAATCCTGCCTGACCAATCCAGCAGCCTTCTATGATGGAGGTAGGGAACTGATGGACAGGGGCAGAGCAGTTGTCATCTACCTGGACTTGTGCAAAGCATTTGACACTGTTCCACAAAACATCCCTGTCTCTAAGTTGGAGAGACATCAATTTGATAGGTGGACCACTGGGTGGATAAAGAACTGGCTGGATGGCCGCACGCAAAGAGTTGTGCTCAATGGCTCAATGTCCAGCTGGAGACCAGTAACGAGTGGTGTCCCCCAGGGATCGGTGTTGGGACCGGTCTTGTTCAACATCTTTGTGGGTGACATGGACAGTGGGATTGAGTGCGCCCTCAGCAAGTTTGCCGATGACACCAAGCTGTGTGGCTCGGTTGGTACATTAGAGGGAAGGAATGCCATACAGAGGGACCCTGACACCCTTGTGAGGTGGGCTGATGCCAACCTGATGGAGTTTAACCATGCCGAGTGCAAGGTCCTACACCTGGGTCGGAGCAATCCCAGGCACAGCTACAGGTTGGGCAGGGAAGAGATTCAGAGCAGCCCTGCAGAGAAGGACTTGGGGGTGTGGGTTGATGAAAATATGAACATGAGCCGGCAGTGTGCGCTTGCAGCCCAGAAAGCCCTCCATATCCTGGGCTGCATCAAGAGGAGTGTGACCATCAGGTCGAGGGAGGTGATCCTGCCCCTTTACTCTGCTCTCGTGAGACCTCACTTGGAGTATTGTGTGCAGTTCTGGTGTCCTCAACATAAAAAGGACATGGAACTGTTAGAACAAGTCCAGAGGAGGGCCACGAGGATGATCAGGGGACTGGAGCACCTCCCATATGAAGATAGGCTGAGAAAGTTGGGGCTGTTCAGCCTGGAGAAGAGAAGACTGTGTGGAGACCTCAAAGCAACCCTCCAGTATCTGAAGGGGGCCTATAGGGATGCTGGGGAGGGACTCTTCATGAGGGACTGTAGTGAGAGGACAAGGGGTAACAGGTTCAAATTTAAACAGGGGAAGTTTAGATTGGATATGAGGAAGAAGTTCTTTACTGTAAGGGTGGTGAGGCATTGGAATGGGTTGCCCAGGGAAGTTGTGAATGCTTCATCGCTGGTGGTGTTCATGACCAGGTTGGACAGAGCCTTGGGTGGCATGGTTTAGTGGGAGGTGTCCGTGTCCATGGCAGGGGGGTTGGAACTAGGTGATCTTAAGGTCCTTTCCAACCCTAAGTATTCTATGATTCTATGACTATAGGCTTTTTTTTAATAGGGTGAGAAGAGATGCAAATGTCAATGGGAGCTGGGGTTTCTCTGCAACAGGAGGTCAAGCCTTTAATTTTCAGATTACTGGCATTTGTTTTTCAAAGATGAAAACATAGATTAAAGTCTAGAAGGTATTTTTCCAAGCACAGTCATCATGTTTAATTTTTTAACTCCCTTTCCCAGTTCTTCCCTCTCATCAATTCTATTTTCCTCTATTTTCCTGCTTCACAGAGGAGAGACTACTTTGAGGCAACTTATGCACCTGGACTGCATGGAGCCGCTCAAGCTCCTGCTGTGAGGGGATTCGAAGGAATAGTCAATTTAACCTCCGCATGTAAAAAAGGCCAGTGCTATTTAAAGTAACAAATTTAGGCCTTGAGTCTGGAAAAGAAATTATGCATATGCCTAACTTGGCATACATGAATAGTCTCTTTGCTTGAGTTTATAGTAAGGCTAAGAACAGTTTTCAATGGCTTAGGGGTTTGGATTTCATTTTCAATTTGTCTTTCACACCTATAAGACCTCCCGGTTCTGAAAACAGAACTTAGCCTTGGTTGTGATTTCAGTGCTAATTTTTTATACTAACTGAATATATATTGTACGGTACCTTCTATTAATTTTTCTGATCTACCAATATAAAGGAAGTAATTCTTAATACAGCACCTCTTCAGAAATGGACTGCCTGCTGCCTAAAATGCCTAAAATCAATGACACTTGTACGTTGCTTACAAGTGAGTTCTGTTTTTTGTCAATTCCTTTCATCATTTTCAGGGTTTTGACGCAAGGTTGGAAAAAACTTGAGGGTTGTCTGAAAGACTGTATACTCAGCTTCATGATTAATATGATGATTAAATCAAACACACTGTGGGACTCCCAAAATTTCATATTCAAGAAGTAGGTAGTGGGGAAAGGGGAGGGAACAGAAATGCATATATATATATGCACACACATATATATAAAAAATCTGAAGCTGCTGGAAACATTGTATTAGCAAAGATACAGGATGTCTCAGGCACTTCTGTGCCCAGTAAAGAAACGATGCTTAACAATTATATGTACTTGAATACAATTTCAGTTCCTTAGGGCACTTTTATTGTGGATTATATGTTTACAGATTAAATACTTAAGACGATGCAAAAATTTAGGAATACTTGTAATAGCTCCTGCCAAAGGTCCATTTACTCTGTGTGTTGGCTGGGATGTGAAAGATGCAAGATACCTGAAATAGCATGAAATGCCTGTGTAGGGCTGAGAGAGAGTCCTGCACTAACCAACCTCTCACTGCCAAAAACAACAGGCTGGTGAACACCCAAACACAAGGTATAAAACTCTTCCTTTTCCATTTTTGGTAATTATTTCAGTGCTTTCTTACCCTGATGTCCATTCCCATCAGGGCCCAAAGCATATCACTTCTCCCACCCTTGCCTGCGAAGAGCAAGGAACAGGAGTAACCAATCTGGCATTCAAGACAATCCTCTATTTATTTTGCAACGTAAACAGCTGGGTAAACAATTGCAGCTTTTTCTCCTTTAGATATGTTCCATGTGCTTGATCATTCACAGTAAAATCTGTATGAATTCTGGAATTCTAGAAATTCTGGAAATGGAACTTCCTGAATTCAATTACATTAAATTATTAAAAAACTTGATAAACCTAAATACCAACTTCCAGATTCCACATGCATTTTGGCATCCCTCATTCTAGAAGAAATTATTTTTAAAAAGCTTATAGCATGAAGAGATTATACCATTTTGTTACACACAAGATTAGCAATTATACCCCATTCTCACATAACAAGAATTAAATTTGGTTTAAAATGAGTTATCAAACCAGCAATGCAGCCACAGTGAGTCAATTCTCCCTTTCACTGGAAATTCTTTTCAACTTCTAGTTGTCGTTTTGCTGCATTATAAAGGTTGAAGCATCTTCAGTGCTGCAGGAAACCATACTGTAAAAATGACAATGCGAAGGCTAAAACACACCATGCATTTGCCATGTCAACATGTCCCCAATGAAAATCCATTCCACTTCACGAGCTGGACAAGCTGTATGCTTCATTAAGTCACAGACAGCATGCTCATTAAAGATCAATGGCATCTTCCAAATGCATTTTGTTTTTCTTTAGTCCTAACATATGGTCATAATAATGCATCTAACAGTAAGCTTGGGCACTGATTTTTAATGAAAAATAATGTTCAGACTAGCCCATGTAATTTGCTTTTATGTCTCTGACCTTGTTCTGAAATGAATCCCTATAGTTCGAAAACAGTCTCATTCCAGGTTCTCAGTTCTCTTGCCAAGAAAGGCAGATGTCATGTTTGTAACTTACAATGTCTCTATTTAAATCACACCCTTTCAGACAATGCTGGTGTATATTTTCCTTTCCTATGTGTACAGCAATTCCCAAAGAAGAAAAAAAAAAAGAGGTCCAAAGCATTACCTGTAAACTAACGCTTAGTGATAACAATGCAGATATCCCTCACAGAGGCACATTGTGCTTCTTTCTACCATGAGAAATGTTGTCATTCCAGAGACATACTACATCAGCCTATTTTACCATCTGTGTAGGAGCTCTGTGAGCCCAGAAATGATCACAGTGAAGAGTGATCAAAGGTCTGGCAAATATAGCAACATATTTCATTTTCGAATTGAAAAAAAAAGTCCCACCACATTTGCTACTAAAGCACTGTGCAAAGAACAATTGTCTTCATACACTGGGGTCTTCTTCCAAGTATACTGGCTTGAGGCACAAACTCTCAGTTTGCACTTCTGTTTCTATCGCCTTTGCTACTTACATACACATGCAGCATCAATCCTTTCTCCACTCCTTTTCTGGCATCCACCTGATGGTGAATGATAACATGTACAGTTAAAGAGTGATACAGTTGCAAGACATGAAGTATACTATGTTAAGGTGTACCTGCAGTCTGTGCACAATATTATTTTTCATGGGTGAGTTGAAACAGTCACTTGTCTCTAAGTTTCTTCATGTCTGTATGCAAGTTCTAGGCTTATAATCATACTTCTTTTAAGGTAGAATAAATGCATTTTTGGTTCAACTACTGGACTGAGCTACTTACTCAGTTATCCAGCTTTTAATCAGATTTCAGGTACTATTTAATCTTCTACCGAATAATCATTACAATTTAAATGCTTACCTCCGCTTAGGGAGATGCTGGCTTCTAGAAGAAAAAATTAATGAGGACATGCTTTTTATTCCACATCTTCTTAGTGGAACATTACTCTTTCCTGAAATACTCACTGAGTCCATAAACATTTGCCCTTCTGAGTCTTAACAATAACTTTGTCTTTAACTGAATTTCTCCAGACTACACCTTCAGCACACCATGCTTACGTTGCTCCAGATTTGCTCAATAAACTGGCCTACTAGTTTTTTTTAATTTCCCAGTCTCCAACCCTGATTTAGAAATATAAGATACTTGCTCCTCCAATACAAGGACTGGGACCCAATGCACTTCATTCACTTATTTCCTGTGTTCTGATACTAACCATAATTCTGTATTTAATCACAGTCCACTGTCCACACTTCTGCACCAAAATAAAGTTATGTAATCTGCTTTTATATCCATCTTCATCCTACATGACTACTACATGACTACTTTAAGCCTTTTCTTCTTGTAACTCTAATGCAAGCTTAACAAAATGTCAATGAACCAAAATGACAACAAAATTAAAATTATGTTATTTGTGTTATTCCCCAAGACCCTGAAAATACTGCAATAAACTGAGTTTTTCAATTCTTTCTTCCTAAAACCTAACCTGACCTCTAGTTTTATCATCCAACAGAACTAGCAGCAGGTAGTCCTGTACGTATTCCATTATTACATAGCTGCCAATATCTTTAAGCTCTTACTTTCCAATCCCCTTACTTTAACTGGAAATTTGAGCCAGAGCAATGCTTCGTACTTTTCTTATGTAGTGAGAGCAGAAGTCAGCTATTGCTCCTCCTCATACCAGCTGTCCAAAACCTGGGGCACTGGCACAGCACAAAAAGAAATACAGTGCTTCTATCCATAATTGCTGGAATCTTGCTCCTAACTGAAGCCTCAACCATAATTTTTATCATAGGTGAAAGGGTCTTAATTTTACAAAAGCAGAGACTTTAGTTCTGAAAGCCTGAAGAAAATTAACAACCAAAGGTCTTCAGCAGCTGTTTTCTCAAACCATCCCTAACCTTTGTTTTAATTATAGTCTAATGATGCATGTGAACACGTGAAGTAAAGCATGGCTCAGATGCTGACCACCACCTTAATTCTAGCAGGTTTCCAAGACTCTTCAATAGACCTTCTCAGTAGCTGAATTCCCAAATTCAGATTCTAATCCAAGATTTAAGCATAATTTAATGACCCACAGCTTCACCAATACAAGCATTAAAACCAGCAGTCCTTTGCAGAAGGGTATAACTCTGACCAGTTGATTTAAATTTATAAATGATAAGTGCAATGTGCAAAAAGCTGAGAGAGGTGACTCCATCATTCTTCCAAAGAAATTTCTAAGAGTAATTTCATAATAAGATGTCACAAGAAAAGCATTCAAAGTGTAAAACCAGGATTAAATATGCTCCAAATCTCCACATAATTTTGATTAGTTAAATGAGTTTTCTTTTGCTCTTGACTTTTTTTTCCCCCACAAGGTACATGCATGTATTTAACTTTTTTATTACATTATTAATATTCAAAACTGGAAATAAAGTTTGTATCAAAGTCAAATGAATTAGCTCTAATTCGAGGAAGAAAAATATTAAATTCCAATACTTAATTTTACATATTGATTTCAAGCTTAGATGTCATAATAGTACAAAACAGAAAGGAGATACTTAGCCACTTTATGCTTTTATGATGCAATATTTGAGTAGCAAAATCCTTCAGCAATATTTTTAGCTCCAATCTCAGACTGTTTGGACTGTCTGGAGTTCACATACAGGAAATGGTTCAGTGATTTTGCTCAATTTTCCGTTTTGTTCAAAAACTATTTGTTTCTTCTGTCAGTGTCTTAGAAAGCTGCCACTTTCTGTGTACGGATGTCTTTTTAGCAGTGTCATCACTAGTTTGCAAAGCACTTTGGAACTGGGGGGCTGGAAGGCATTATGCATGTTTAAGCTGCTATTACCACATTCTGCAAAATTTATTTTTGACAAGGCTTGTTTTGTGGTTTTAGTATCTTATTCTGATTTTCCTCTATTTATATTCACTTCCCCAATTCTTCAGCTGTCTAGAGGGTTCTCTAAGTGGCTACAGCAACTGGGTATTGTGACATTCCTTCACGTTTTCCTACAGTTAATGCTTAGCTTCACTCATTTTGTTGCTCTTAGAATTTTGTTAGCCTTATTTAAAGATGCACTTGTTTTAGACCTCGGAGTGGTCTACCTGCTGAGTTATTATTATCTGTAAGAGGAAAATGTATTTTGAAAGAAATGAAAAACATACATTAGCAGAGAAGCTTTTATATCAGCAATTAAATAACTTATGAGAATTACAGTGACAGATTTGCAACTAAACTAAAACGTCACTTTAAAATGACATGGGAGCATCAATGTGGCACAATTAGTTAACTTGCTGTAAAGGAATGCAATTCCTCCAGGAATGAGCAATAGTGTAGCACCCTAAAGTCCACATACGTCATTATTTTAGTAGAGTGGAAAAGACACATTTTCCCCTCACTTTTTCATATTCATTTAACAAAACACATACTTTGAAAAATGTACGTGTTTATTAACAGCTGCGTAAGATCTTGGCGAATCCAGCCATGATGCCAATTCTTCATTTTAACAAGAGGAAGCACAACTGGTGAAAAAGCCAAGATGACTACTACCGAAACATCTTCAGCCGCAGAGACAGAAGTTTTTAAGGAGTGTCTTCAATTAATTTGCAAAGAGCCAGAAGTACTAGCACATACAACTCAACTCCCCTGATGGCAGCCGGGTGTCAACGATATTACCAGTACACGCAAGATAGACAGCACTGGCTGTATACTGTGGGCACTGACATACTCAAATCCCATGCAATTTTTCAGTTGTAATTACACTGATTTCACAGAAACTGTTTAAGTGCTTCAAGTTAAGTATACATTTAATCGCTGTTGCTGTACAAGAGTCATAATTTGTGAAGTGCTCTGTACCCTCCTAGGACTAAAGCTACAGCATAATTGCAAAATATACTAATGCCAGTGGTAAAAAGCATTTTTGCATTATTCTCATATTGCATAAATAGCATATGTATAATTTCTCTGCAATCAATGGAAATCACAGATTTCCATATCACATGCTAAATGCTGAGGTTGATTACCTTTCTATTTAATATATCCTAATCAGTGTGAGCCAAGTGGGGCTTTAATACGACACGGAGATTTACAGCAATTTTCTTTTTTGCCCTTTTTTTTGTTTTTTCTTTAAGGGAAAAAAAGCAAATGTACATAGGATCAGAAATGGGTGCTCATATACAACACGCACAACAGGTGCTTAGAGGAAGACAGTCAGATTTAAAAATATTTAAATAGAAAGCTTTGTCTTTCCTCTTGGAGAGCAATGACAAAAGAACTTAGTAACCCCTTCAACCCATTTCTAAAGGTCTTCTTTAGAAATAGTTTCTCAACTTCATCAGAATTCAACAAAAATATTGGCGAAAATGACATTAAAATCAAATCAGTACAATTTAGCATATGGTAAGTATGTATGTTACCGCAATATAGATTGATCTAATTTATGTAGCCAGTCGTAAGGCTGCATGTGCTTTGCATTCCATGGGCACAGGAGAAAAAAGAAAATAGAATAAAATAAAAGTACCTTTCTACCATACTAGCACAAGACTTCTGATCTTTCAAGTCATGAAGCTGAAAGAAAGGAAATTTCATTTTGCAAAAGAATGCCAAATCTCGGATTCTCAAAATTCTGTCAGACAGACAACTCTAACACAACTGAGGTGACCCCTGGAAGTAACAGCCTAGAATACAGAATGAATCAACACTGGCCTTCCATACTTTATAATATGTTTGTTTGGAAGATTTATTTTTTTCTGTTTTCTTGTTTGGAGGGGAGGGTTTGAGGGTTTTGTTTGGGTTTTTTTTCCTTTTTTTTTTCTTTAGGGAGGGTGGGAGGTTATGCTAACTGCATAGAGAAAACAGTGAAACAATTGGTCTATACAGCCTTTCATGCTATCTGCTACTTCTACAGGAAAATGGGCTTTTTCCCCTTTGTGCTTTGTTTCGAAATGAAGCACTAGCCATAACACCATACTAAATAAAAAAAAAAAAAGCAGTATGTGTCACTTAATACATCTAAATTTCCCTTTTTGTTGAAAATATTCCTATTTATGACAACACCGTTATAGAAAAGAAAAATCAAGTCCTGAGTTTTTAACACAAGCTTAAAATCTGTTCCCATACAAAACAAGGTAAAAACTGAATTTAATTAATTCTGAGGTCACAGCTATTAAACATTAATACTTATTAAACATCAAACTTCAACAGCTCAAGAAGCTAGAGGGTACTAGTGGGATGGATTTCAAGGCAAGCAAGCTTACGTGGCACATAAGATGATACAGTTCATTTCAGACCTATGAGGCAACATGAAAAAAAAATCAATGGATAACTTTCTGTGAAGAAAGCAAATCAAGGCTGCTGACATAGTGTCTACAGTTGACACTATAAAATGCCTTTGATGCACAGGAAATATAAAAGCTTGCTCACTTAAGACAGAGAGGGTAAAGATGACAATTCCGAACTGAGGCCTGCGGAAGGATCTGAAAGAAAAAATATGGCATCTTCTCACCATGAGAACCTGACAACCTATACTGAGATTATAGAATAGAATCATAGAATCATAGAATAGTAAGGGTTGGAAAGGACCTCAAGATCATCAAGTTCCAACCCCCCTGCCATGGGCAGGGACACCTCCCACTAAACCATGCCATCCAAGGCTATGTCCAACCCCACCTTGAACGCCGCCAGGGATGAAGCATCCACAACCTCCCTGGGCAACCCATTCCAGGGCCCCACCACCCTCACAGTAAAGAATTTCTTCCTCAGATCCAATCTAAACTTCCCCTGTTTAAGTTTAAACCCATTACCCCTTGTCCTCTCACCACAGTCCCTAATGAAGAGTCCCTCCCCAGCATCCCTAAAAAGTTGTATATAGTTATATTTTTCTAATGAAGTCAAAATGACCATTTATTTTCTTCAGGCACTGACATGCAGAAAATATGTAGGACTAAGACATATGAGATAAGGATTGCCTAATTATCTCTTTGAAATTGAACTAGCATGAAATCCTGAATTTAGATCCAGAGCTCTGGATTAATTCTAACTTTCAAATTATTACTTCTTGAAATACTCATCTAATTTCGTACTAGAAATAGATGGCTTAAAAAAACTAAAAAAAAAGAACAGAGAACATCAGTAGAAAATACTATGTCAGAAATTGTTTTACTTGGACAAACGTTAAAAAAATTCCTAGGAATAGGCAACCTGAACATTTGCACTGTTTGAACTGCAATAGCAAAACTTACAAAAAAAAAAAAAAATGCTGTCTTTCTTTGGGACTTTCTCTTTTTTTCTTTTTTTAAAAATCAAGACTCCAAAGCTATATCCTTATATGAACTCATGTTCTTATATAAACTAGTTCATGCCATTCTGATTTAGAGATAAAACACAGAGTCAAAGAAAAGGACAGCTGGTAGCGAAAAGAGGGAACTGACCAATCCACAAACATTCCCTTCTAGAGGGAACTCGGAAGGCAAAAGCAGAAACAGCAGGTAAGATATGATGAAAATCTGAAACACCTATTGGAAAAATATTTGCTTCATTAAACAACATGATGCTCAAATTCATCCTTTTCAAGTTCAAATGCAAAATCATGACAGTTCATCACAGCTTCCACACTCTGTCATGTCCAACTCTGAAGGGGATTTCCAGGGACTAACAGGCTGTGGAAGACATTTAGGAAGCAAAATGTTTTCCATGAGGAAAAACCTTTTCATAGTTACTGAAGAGCAAGATACTGCAAGGTACCCCACTAATCCTCATCTCCCTGCATCACTCAGGGTGGGGAAGAGGGTAGGGGAATCAGAGATGAAGGACTGAATTTGAACCTGAGAAAGAGTGGGAGGCAGTTTTAAAATTTGTGTTCTTATCACTAAACGTCTATTTTAATTGGCAATAAATGAGATAAATTTTCTTGATTTTTTTTTTTTCCTCTGACAGTAATTGAGTAAGCAGTCTACTTATCTGTATCTTAACCCACATTTTTTTAAGGGCAATATACCAATACACCTATATCTTACTACAGAGTAATAATATCAAAACAGATTTATGAACCTGTACAATAATTCATAAGGAAGGACAGATTTTGTGTAGTCCCTTTTACATTTATGAACATTAAAATGAATGTGTAACATTCACTGGACCCTGCAATAGCAAGCACAAATGCAGATCAGCTCTTTCATCAGAGTGCTGTTACATTGTACTGCCATAAAAATTGTTTTCTTATGCCTTTTGCTCTTTTTGTTACTGATAGAAATTAAAGACAAAATTACCTTCCTCAAACCCCTTACAAGAGACTGAAGCTAATTATCACTCAGCCAGTGAAACTTACACTCATGCAGAGAGAACAGCATTCTAGAGTTCAGGTGCACTGAATATGCCTGAAATCAGAATGCCCTCTTTGTTTTCTGCTCCCTACTACACTGTAGATAAGACTCTAACCAAATATTCACAGACCTCTCTTTCAAAGATTAAGAAGAAAAAGAACAGGGAAGGGAAGTGGTTTTGCTTAAGCAGTCTATATAAAAGAACTCCAGGCACTCTTGCTTTTAGGATGGGTATCATATTCATCACCTCAGAAGTTAAGCATCCAATTCTCACTCTCCCTGGAACACGACAGAGAAATTGAGGATGTTGGCTCAGATTCTTGTCCAATGGAAATGATGCATAATGCGAAGAAACACAAGGCTGTCTTCTCAAGGATAAAAAAAGAGTAATTTTACTGCCAAAATTAACTCAGTCTCAGCAGAAACCAGTGTCAATTCTGCCTGGTCCTATTTCTCTCTGTTTTAATGGGTTGTTGATTTTGAAGAAAAATGTATAAGAAAAGCAGTAATTAAGATTCATAACAGTGTTTTTGTTGCTGTATTCAGTTGGATATTTGTCTTTCAGTTTACTTATCTTGATTTTATTTCTATCTCTAAGAATATTAACAAAGGAAACAACTCATGCACAAGCAATGAAGAGCTACAAGTAAGATCAAGAAGTGTGCACACAAAATCCTATACTCACAATTATTACCTCAGATGCCAATCTTAGAAATTAGTGTCTGGAATAAGTAAAGCTGAAGTGAGACCAGAATTTATCCAGTTTCTTTGGAAATAAATTCACAGATATAAATTGTACTAGCAGTCCAGCACAACACTAAATTTCCTTCCCCTCCACTGTTTATTCCCACAATATTTTTTTCTTAAAAAGGTGTTTTACCATTGTGTTTAACCAACAGAAAATTCAACATGTAGTACCAATACTGAATACTGACAACGAATTTTCATTATTACACCACTCAGCTGTATAATCACAGCACTTTCCATTGCTACAATATCTAAGCATAAAACTTTCCAGAGCTACAATATCTAAATATAAAACTCATTTTTTGTTCTGAAATTTATCATAAAAATTCCAGAAAGAATATGAATCACAAACCGAAGAAGCAGCTAGAATAAAGTAGATTATAATGGCTATTAATATACAAATGTGGCAGAGGTTGGACAAAACTGGTCCAAAGCTTTCACTTGATTCTGATATGTGGAAACTTTCATAGAAAGAAGAGATGTAGGAAGGGTGGTAGGGAAGCTCTTCAGTGCTATCAGACAATCAGAGGGAATATAATTATTTCACGTTGCATGAGGAAAGTCAGGAATGTGATATCTTGAGAGGAAATGCTTCTTCATCAGATATGTGATTTGAGATAACTGGGCTTGTTATCAAAAGCTTTTTGAGTCCAACAACCAAACTATGCACTCAGTAGGAAACCAGAGATAGGAAGCTCACACATGCCTCAAACAGATCTACATAGGAAAAACAGGCCAAAATTCCCACTGAATTCCTCCATGCATATAACTGGAAGACAGTAATAAGACTGCAGCAGATACCTTCTGTTCCAAACAAATGACAAAAGTGGTTTGACTGCTAACCACACAATTCCCATTCAAGAAATATCCAGAAACCTTGCACACAATAATCAATGATAGCCTGCTGAGTTAGTTTCCTGTTTCCAGTGGTATAAGCACTACTATAAAAACCTAATACTCCTTGGCACATTCCTACTGCTTTAAACACTACAGGCGAGGAGAGAAAAAAAAAGAGAAAAAGAAAAAATTACAACGAACTGGTTCCCAGCCAAATCCTATTACTTGGAAACCTAAATTTACATGCTGAGCATGTTTTTTCCTTCCTATCTGCATTTTCTCATTTTGCATCACTAAAAGTAGCTTCAGGGTGCTTCAATATTTAATTCCATTGAGAACCTTCAATGCTTACATCTAGCTTTGTAAACTTAATAAAAAAAATTAAACAGAAATATTGCAAACACCATGGCTAGTGCTTCACTATCTAGAAAGACCAAAAGAGAGAACACACGCATTAATACCTTATTCAGTATAGCTTTTGATGTTAAGAGTTACCCCCCAAAAATGATTGCCACTCACAGTATTTCAGTAATTTATCTTACATTTAACTTTTACACAAGACAGTACACCTTAATGAATGAGAATCTTGTCACACAATAGATCAGTAGGGATGAAATTATCGCATTATCTTTTTTTTTTTTTTTCATAAAAGATTTTGAAGAACCCAAAAACATTCTCCAATCTAATGGAATTCCACAGAATACTCTTCCAGATTTCAAATGACAGTTTACCCTTCAAAGATTTATCAGTGCTCTGATCCAGGTGACATCAAGGACTCATTCCAACAAATATAAATTTCTTGGGGTGAGGATCATGCATAATTGAGAGAGCTGGGGACCATTTAACTGGGAAAGTTGCTGGAAATAACTTTGCTTTAAATAAGGAACCTTTTGCCTAAGTACTGATGTCAGTTAAGAAAAAAAATGGACTTGTTCTGGGGTTATGCCAAAATAACAGAAATAAAAAATGACCCAAATGCACATTTTTAAAGGAAAGTGTTGCAAAAATTAGATGCACTGATTATGGCAGCAGTTCCCAAAATATTTAACTGTAGAACTATTTTACATTTACATTCCTCAAAACAAATCTAGACTATGCATTAGCTTCTCTGCCAGTCTATATATAGTCTATATTTTTTTTAAGTGTATCAGACCTTTGTAATAAAATGAAAAATTAGTTCCAAAACAGCAATCCTATAAGGTACTCCTTTTCCAACAAGTTTTATAAGGTTGAATTCTTTTCAGCTCATCACTCTTTTCTTTTTTTCCTTTGCCTTCCAGATCTAACAAAAGCATTCACACTTTCATTTAGACAAGCAGGTAGAAACTGCTAGTTTTGAAAAAAAAAAATAAAAAATCTTCTTTTGAAAGATATCGTCAGGAAATATATGTGATCCATTCATTAAAAAAAGAAAAAAAAGCATCATACCACACCCTCCTGTTTTGCTGTGCAAAAGAACTGTGCTACTATTCATAGAATCATCGAATGGTTAGGGTTGAAAGATCATCTATCTCCAACCCCCCTGCCAAAGTCAGGGACACCTCACACTGCACCATGTCACCCAAGACTCCATCCAGCCTGGCCTTGAACACTGACAGGGATGGACCATTTACCACTTCTTTGGGCAGCCTGTAATTGTTCATCATTCAACATCTCTTTCAGTTTTACTCAGCTCCTGAATAACAAATTTCCAATAAGTCGGAGACTTAAAATATACGAGATCTGAAGCCATAAAGTCAACAAATATCACACACAATGCATTTGTCTCTGAAGTCAAGAGACAGGCTAGTATTTTGGCCTTAAAGGAAACATATTTAATTTCCCTCCCTTTTAATCAGAGTAAAGACAAAATAATTGTAATCATATTCTAAGAATTAAATCAGCAACTGGTTTTAATACTGACAGCATTAAAGGGCTATTCAAGCCTTTTTCAAAGAAGCTGTAATCCTAATAAGTTTCTTTTCCTTGAGCTGGGGGAGGAAGGGTTCACTTTCTCAAACATATTTATGGCAATAGGACATATTTCTGTATAGAAAAAACCCCAATATTTTTCAAGACTCGATTACAGTTAAAAGTACTTATTGATTTTGTAGACATCTCAGTTCAGTCTGAAGATCTTGCTAGAAAAATGCTTCCACAGTGATAAGTAACCTTTATTTGGTGCACATACTGAATATAAGTATTTTTAAAATATTTAACTGTGGTGTTTTTTTCTTCTCAGTTTTGAGAACATATTTAATCAATTTTCCTATGATTGAGGGTGTAACCATCAGCTGTGAAAACAGGTCAACAAACATACTGAGCAGCCTGCAGGCAAAACATTTTGAATTAAACAAAAATAAAGTTTGATAATACACAGACAAGCACTATACATGGTCCCCTATGAGCCTTCTCCAGCATTTTTCACAGAAATGGATGGGTGGAAGGATATTAGAAATGCTACAGAAAAATTATGCTCAAACAATTTCATGGACTTCTAATTAATTTGAATTTACTGCAACAGATTGTTGTCTTGCAATGTAAGACAACCTCACTGAGGACAATGCTAATGCTCATCAGAAAAAACACTTTCCCCTAAATCAGAGCAAAGACACAGAAAGCACAGAAAGCTTATACATGGCACAGAAAAAGCTTGTAAACTTCAGACATCTAGAAAGCTGCACCTAAGAGAGAACTAACAATTTAAATGTCATCAATTTCATGTTTTCAACACAGACCTTGAACTCCTCCCTAGTTTAGCATCTAAAGGTTGTACACAATGTAACTAATATGAAATAACATTTGCTTTTAATGCCAAATCATGTAAGATTTTGTAGTATTAAATGGGATTCATTTTTCAAATGTGAATGTCAAAGCAAAGCTGAGTTGGTTTGAAAGAATCAGTTCAATAACTGAATACAACTTAAACACTAACCTTAAGGATGAAATGTGATCAACATTTGTAAGACCATATACACTGCTATTAACTTGCATAATTAATGTTTTCATTACTTTTCCCACCCTGTAGCAAAGCAATGGTAAGGTTAAAGCAGTATGTTCATACAAGTATTTAAAAGTATAAAAATTATCTTGCAATTGAGCTTATGTATCTCATAAATGGTTTCTTTCAAGTCACAGCTGTAATTTTTCTCATTAAGTATGACAGAATACAATATAAAAATTGTTAATATTTAGAATTGAAATGCCCCTGCTATAGATCACTTCAGGCATGGGCATATGTTTGGAGATACAGCTATGAGATATTTCCACTTCTGTCTCTCTAGTATATTTAAGCCTACTTTAAAAACCTTACCCATGATTATTAAGGGGATAATCAGCGTTTTGACTCAAAGTATTTTACAGACAGGAAAAAAAAGTATCAGTGAACATGGAGTCATTCATCCTGTCAAGCACATGGTTTTTCTTTACCAGGAAGAAAAATAACAATAAGAATAAAATAAATAAATAAATAATAATAAAATAATAATAAAAAAAAAAGAAAGAAAAAGGAAAAAAGAGAAAATATAGAATGCTGAGGATGCCAGTTTTGCAAGAAACCCTTCACCACATCACATGACATCACTGGGAACATTCACAACATGGGTTCCAAGAGCAGAGTTCTGAGCTCTTAACTATGCAAGATCTAACTCTGAAGGTCTAACTTTGCAAGCCACGGGAATATGAAAGCTATGGAAAACAAATGATCAGTTAGCCATGAGTACATACAGAGAATCTCCTGACACTTTAATGCTGGAAAAAATAAAAGCAGAGCAGCAAGACACTGTTTCAGCCGCTGAGCTTTCTGCCTGTGTTATTCCATTGCACTAAGCTGCACTGAGCACAGGCCAAAGTGCATTTAAATGCCAAACTCTGCTGAGCTTTCAGTACTATTTGCAGGGCCCCAGGGGATCAGGGCTCTTAACCTATCTGCAGCTGGGGAAAACTCTTTTTTGCATCTGCAATCCCTAACTAATAAGGAAAAAGGATATGTCTACTTTGAGCATGCCCAGGGTGACGTAACTACTCCTCCGAAATGAACTTTAACAGTGTCTTGAATGGCCTTCTATATCATATTCCTACAGCATCCTTGTTGTCTGGAAACATCCCCCTCCCATAAATGGACAAGAAGGAATGAGAAGAAAGATATATAGCAAAGCATGAGCAAAAATAATGAGTGTGAAATATTTCCTCCTTTCTCTAAGTGTGACTTCCTCTTATCCTCTTTTTCCCTGCCTCGCATTTTCTTAGATGACACTCCTATTCCAAGACTTGAAGATGATAATAGATTTCCAGTTACAGGAATGAGGATCGGTACTTCAGATTTCTTGAGAATCTCATTCTGATTTCCAGAAAATGATACCCTGTGAATGAGCTCCTAAATACGTACTTAGCTGCCAAAAGAACAGGCCTGACTTTCAAGTATAGAGTAACAACCCATAGGCTGTTGAATGCTCAACCCTTTTCAACATCAGTCTATTTACCTATATATTTTTCTTTTAAAATCTAAGTCTAACTGTGCACTCGCCATCATTCCTCACAAAGACCCACAGGATAAAGACCACAACCATACTTTTTTATTGAACAAATACCAACAGGTCCACCAGGTTTCCAGATTCCCATTAACTCAAAGAGTCCACGTGGGAGGAGAAAGAAAAGTGGTGATCATGTTCCTGATTTCTTCCATGGATACAGGCAGTTAGAGAAGGCCTGGGGCTGGATTTTAGTTTGAAATGGTGAATGAACACAGCTGAAGACTAGAAAGCCCTCTTGGGCTCAAAATTACAGGCATAGTCAGAGCGAAAAAAAGATACACTTCAAAGCTAATTGAGGTCATTAATGGTACTTTGAAGACAATAAACTATTTAGCAAAATTTAAAAAATGATTAATGAATTGGTCAACACACAAGCAATGACTTCCCTGGTTGTTTAATGTTTGTTTATTGAACAGGAAGTGTTCATTTGCAGTGGAAAATGAACTCTTCGAAGATAGCACACTTTAACTGAAAATTTATTTTTTCTATTAACATCATATACTGCAGCTACTGCTTATTGCATGCTTTTTGTAATAAATTCCTAATTGTAGCGATTCTATTATGCGTTAAAGAGATTTTTAGATAGAATTAGATAAATGAATATAGGTTCATTGCTGAGTGCACCTGTGTTAAGTATCATTCCTCCTATCTACTTCTGTGAGCTAAAAATACACATCACTGAAGCATATGTTGTCTTTCGTTCTTTTTTTTTTTTTAATAGTATAAGAAACCGCTGTCCCAAAAACTGCATTGAGTATCTAGCCAGCCTGTGGATCTTCTGCGATTCTTTTAAAAATCTTCTCACACAAAGAATTTGAACTGGCTGATGTAATGGATTAATTTGCTTCAGCAACCACATGGTTCCAGACACAATCCATCTAAAACATAATTAAAATACATTTGGTAGATTTGAGGCTAAGCTTTTTGAGAACAACAGATTACATTAGAAAGATTTTAATGAGGACAGGGCTGATTAAATCCTTGCTTCTACATTTGGATAGAAACTGGGGAATCCTCTGAATGAGGTTAACATACCACTTACCAACCAGAAGTATGTGGAAAATAAAAAGGAAAGACTAAAATAATCATGGTGTCTTTCAAGTTTTTAGTAGCATAAAATGAACATGTTTAGCTTGTGTTCACTTCACTAGAAGAAAAACAAGTGGCTGTTATGTATCACTGTCACCAGAGTACTATTATTTACATATTATTCCTGTATCACTTCCATAAAATACTGCTGCTTTCATATTATCTCAGGTATGTTTTAGCATGCATCATCCTCCACAGCTGAACTAAATGCTAAGCACTCAGTGAAATAAAAACTGTTTGGGTAGAAATGTGCCACACTTGTGAAGTAATTTACATGAATTAGAATTCACATTAGCAATGTTAAATACCCTCTGATACCTCTAGATGAAAAGTGTGGGATGACAGGATGTTTTTATGGTTCTCAAACCTTCTTGAGGAAGACAGAGGTAAGGTCCTCCCCAGAACCCAAATGTTGTGGGTTTAATTCCCAACCTTGTCACATATTTCCTATTTCTTTCACTGTAGGCAAATCACAGATAATTTCTCTACTGTCTTTGGCAGATTTGGGAATGCAGCAATGCTCAAAATTTATTCGCTGCCTGAAAACTGGAGATAATTTTTTTTTTTCTTTAACTACTATGCTGCATGGATGCATTCATTAGCATTTGGGAGACATCCAGATGGTAAGGTGGCAGAGATCACATTAATAATCTGAGTGTTAATTATCTAACACTTATACATTTCAAAACAATCACCTGCATAAATGTCCAGACGTCCAAAATTATTCACTTCCTCAGGGTTCCTGTTCTAGACATCTTGCTGGCCCCTCCAGCTCTCCCATACAAAAGCACAGGCCATTGATTTTGGCCTCTAACTATGAATTCAGAAGACCATGTTTGTTTGTTTGTTTTTAAGATCCTATCCTAAGCTACCTATATTCCCCAGAAAGAATAGGTGAAATAAAATGTCTGGAATAGAAGGCTGCTGTCTGTTGTCTTCTTTTTACCCACAGAAAAAGAAGTCTCAAACAGTGGGCAGTCTCACACAGTGAGCCGGGACTTCACAGATTCAGAGATGCTTTAACAATGTCATCATGTTATCAAGCAGTTAATCTTCACTGGGTCACTGCAATAGTTTGTTTCCCTATTAGGATACTTACCTAGCAAGACAAACATTTCCTGTTCACCTGACCATTTAAACTTCTCCAATGTTATCACACAAGTCCAAGAACCCTGCAGCTGCTACAGCCTCTTCAGTGTATGATCATAGCTTTTCAGATATTACAGAATTACTACTTAGCACTAAATGTTGCATCTAGTTACTATTTTATTTCAAAATTTTACTGCAAAAATACCTTTTGCAGATCACTTAGGTAAATTGTCTAATGCTGTGTACCAAAAGCTTAATACTGTGTTCCGTCTTGAACATTTACACCATGACTGTTGTAAATCACCACAGTGATATGCTCACTTTTCATCTTGAAGTTGAAGCAATCTTTCCAACAGTAAGATTCAGATAAACATCCACACAATAGGTCTTATGGCTGACTGAAAGATTAAATGAAAATGGTGATGAAAAAATAATGCTAAAAAAGACTACTGAGCTTACCCGCAGACAGATCTTAACCAAGGGAATGTACTTCTCAATATTTGTTAGATCACCAAAATTAGGCACAACTGAAATATCAGACACATATACTGCAGAAGAAGAAAAAGGTTTACACATAGAGCCCAGCTACAACTGGCATGTTTTAACAGTATTTTTCAGAGTGGAGCTAATTCGCAATACTGTGAATGTATTCTGCTAGTATGAAAATCTTAACTTCTAGCAACTAGATATGCATCTCAAGAAATAAGATTATTTTTCAATGATACAATTGAGAAAATTAAAAAAGCTCACAACACATTACAACAGTTAGAAATAACAAAGGTCTTCAAACACAAAGATGTATTCCACCAACCATATACACATACTTAATGCTAGGAAGAAACAATCCAAGCAAGAGTTTATAATGTGTGTTCAAAACTCAGTGTCAGTGAACCCAGCATTACTCAGTATAAACTAAAGACAAGGGAGCAAATTCAGAGTGACTCGGCTTGTAGCAGAGACACACAAAAGAGTAGACAGTATTTTTTAGACAGGCATATGTTTGCCCCGTGTTGACCAAGAGAATGAGAGGCTGCCTTTAGCAAAGCCTGAAATTGAGGAAACAATCTGCTCAAAGAGATGGGCTAGTAGCTCAGGTTCAGGACAGAACTTACTATATTCACACAGCCTGGGGGCAGCTCAGAGCACAGGCTGGGGGAAACCGTGTCTCTACACAAAGCTGTGCTAGCACAGAGACAGGTAAAGAGGTGTCACAGAAAGACCTGAACAAAACAGGAGAGTAATGCACAGGTCAGAGTGTGAAGGGAGGAAGGGCCAGAGAAAAATTACTGATCACTTCAGACTCCATCAGCAAACCATCACACGCATCCTTTGTTTTTCTACCATTAGCTTCTAAATTTCTTGATTCAACAGACTACAACTTTAAAATATGCCTTATTTTTAGCCATGCCATGCTATACAGAATTATCTCCACTTTAAAAAATTGCAAGAACAACTACTACGAGAACTTTCCTATTAAATATTAAAGTTTTTCTTTACTATAAATATTTTATATTTTAAAAAGTTGCATAATACTTTTAGTACAGAAATTCCACAGCCATGAAGACTTAAAAGTTATATTGTAAACCTACAGAATTTTTCAATCCAAGTTGCTCAGAGAAATTCCACTTACCCTCTTTCATTTAATTAGTAATTCAAATACTAAACTTGCTTATCTTACTTCTGAGAAATCTCATACGCAAAGCATTTCTAATGATATAGAAATGTATAAAAATACAGTAATAACAGGCAGGTTATTTTTTACTGGGACTAGTACATCTTTGAGCAAAGCTAAGCCAGTCAAATGCATATGATTTAAAGGCTTAACACAGTACAAAAAGAATAATCCTCAAAATTTCCAGTTTTATTGACTCAAAAGCCATGCACCCTCCAATTTTCACTTCATTAGGCTATTTACATTTCATAATTACTTTCCTTTTTATATTTTAATTAACTGGCAACCAAACTTGCCTTGATTTCTCATAGCTCTTTATGAATGGCAGGATTCAGGCTGTGACTTATTTACTCTCTCCTATGAAAGCAAAACATGAAAGACTTGTCCTTTGATTCCACTGATCCAATGTGTTCTTGTGCAAACCAAATCAAACCATGCTGACCCTTAATTTCAGTCTTTCGTGGCAACGTGAGCATTTTATACTGGGTCACTGTGAGAGGTCTTCATTCTCAATATGGTGAGTATGACATCTTGAATGTGCAGGATTTTTAATGTGGAACATTAAAATAACATTAAAAGAAGCAATATGTAGAAACATGAGTTATGAAAAATGAAATGTCTGAGAAAAACTGCCGTGAATGCATAGTCCAGGAACATTACAAAAATAGCACTTCTACTTCATTTTCATTACCTATTTTCCCCTTTGTTTTGCTTGTTTTCTCTGCAAATGTATGCTGTGACATATAGTCACTTCATTTCCAAGCTCTCTAATCAGTTTGAACTACATCCTGGTACTTCAGTGTGGCACTGGAGAAGGAGTGAACATTTTTCATTTCAGAAATTTCCAAACATATTTTGTTTCAGTATACAAAAGTCAAAATACAAAACTGCTTAATGAGATGGGCCATTTCTGACATCCCAGAGAATATAAACTAGCAGTTGGTCTTCATGTTCACCTCAGGGACCCGTTCTCCTGTACAATTTGTGCAAGGTGGAAAGACCAACACAAGGAAAACCAAAACCAAAGTGTTGCTGAGAGAATTCAGTGACTCCCAAGTACTATTAGCAGTATTTTTAGTAGCATCCTGCTCAAGGTAAGTGATGTGTCATTTGGGATACCTCTGACTATGGCCACCTAGACTAGCACTCCGAGAATCATTAGCAGTATTTACCTAGATCCAAGGGATGGCTGTTTTGTTATTTTAAATGGCATTGCTAGCAAGGCATCTACACAGTGCTAGTGAAAAAAGTGGTTAAAATGGAGCACACATCCTTAAGTAAATCTGATCTGAAAAAAAAGGAAGGGTTCCAAGCACTGTCTAGAAAGTGTACGTAATGTTTCAAGTCTATTTCCTTTAAAGGTAGAGAATTACATTTTGTAAATTTCTGCTAAGAATAGAACTAGAGAGATAAAAGACAGCTATAAGGAACTGTTCACGTAATTAAAGATTTTCATAAATAATCCCTCAGCTTGCTATGCAGCTGAATTTCCTGCAGCCTGAAAGGGAATTATATGCCTCCCACTGAGCCCTGTGGGAAGGTTCAAGAAAACAACAAAAGGTGTTATTCTCTATTCGACTTCAGAGGTGCTCTGAATTGTTTCTTTAGACCTCTGTTATATATACCTATAAATCAAATTATGTATCTAATATATCATATAGGCTTTTTGTTCCTTGCAATTTTGATGACGATTTGTTGGAAAAATTTTAGTCTTTGAGACTATTACTACTTGCATGGAATTATTTTGACACTAGCAGTTTTTCAGTGTAAAGCCTCCTTGCTGATAAATGAGGTTTAGCAGTTTGGGATGATGAGCTGTGCCCCTCTAGGTCTGTGCTGTGAGAATCTCCACTGCTCAGCACAAAAGCTAAAAGGCTATCGAAGTTACTATGCGTGCATGAAGGGTTTTTTCTTGCTTGAATAAAGGAAAAAGAGCAAAGCCATACTGCAAAGCAGAACTGCCGATCATCCCACACTCTCCTGGGAGATCCCAAGACAGGGTCCTGAACAGATCAATTTTGGCTGCACTTGAACCTACATCTCCTTCAACAGAGGTCAGTGTCCAAGCTGCTGCCTTGCTGTAGAGATGGACTTTTTCCTCTGCCTGGAACTATTACAAATAATTAAACATTATTTAATGTCATTCACCTATAGCACAGGACAGCAAGGCTCAAAATCCAGATCTAAAGAGTAGTTAATTTCCAATACAATGTGGCACTCTTATAAATTAGAGGATTTCAAAGAACACAAAGCAGGAATATGGCATATTTGAGATTAGGGTTTGAATCAGGTAGGGTGGGAATTTGCATCCTGGCTTTCTGTATCTGTACTTTTGAGCCTTTACTTTTGATGAGAAGACTTAACACACCCAAAACTGGCAGAAGTATTCCTGCAGTAAGATCTGATTTGACCTTAAAAGCAGAAGCAACAATTTTTCTTTTCCCGAACTTACTCCAAATGTGATTGGGAATTTGAACTGCAAGAATTAGAAGCTTTCTGGGCTGACTGTCTGACAAAAAGGTGATGCACACTTCAGATTGACACAAACAACTACCAGCACTCCTAAATAATTTAAACAGAAAACAAATTGAACTGGGAAGGATCTCTAATCTCAGATGAATACAAACTAAGTCCCATGCCCAGATCACACGAGCAATAAAGCAGTTCTAGCCTGGAGACCAGAGAAATGGCATCTTTCTGGAGAACGGCTAAAGATTTGAGAAGTATATAAGCAAGAGGAGGGGGTGCTCCTGAGTAGCTGTTATGGCTCTTGTGTCCATGGCATATTTCTGTGATTTTTTTATACATGCTTTTCACTATTTTTTGACAGAGCAGATTGAAATTGCACATTCCCAGATAATAAATACAATCTGGTTCATTTACTTCCCTCTTTGCTACTAGTCTTCATTGAAATTGATAAAATGTAAATGTTCAATAATAACTGAGAAGGAAAATAATTCATAACCATCGCTTTTGCTGATAAATATTGATCTTAAGAAACGCTACTTGGCTTGTCCCCTGTCTGATACATCAGCCTTCTTGAGCAGAGAGAATCTTTGAATTGTACAGTGCATATAACCAATTCCTTCAGTAACTGGTTCTTAATCAAAGAAAAAACCAAACAAGCAAACAAAACCTCAAAAAAAAACCCAAAACCATTTACAGCATTCAGCTGTTTTTTGTAGAAAGGTCTGCTGCTTTTTATTGCATAATATCCCATGCACATATTTAAGCTTTTTATGATATGAAAGGAATACACTCTGTTACTCTAAAAATCAAAATTGGGCAATAGGTAGTATAAAAAACACAACAGGCAAGCACTGTGGTATCATGAAATAAGCAATACCTGGATAATGTGCTAGTCTGAATTCCCCAGCACTTTGCTAGCATCAATTCACAAGAGCTTATCTCTCACCCTGTGTTAATCAAGGCCACTGACACTGACTGCAGAATGTACTGGTAATAACAATAACAATATGAAGGGTTCAGTGCTTGGTCTCGTCTTTGCTCCTGTACTTTTGTGACAGGTATGACACATTCTACTTTCCATGATGGTTGGGGTTAAATAGCCCGCAATAGATGTAACTTCCAACACACTGCTACAACTGTTCAACCGTAAAATAAGCACTGCTTAGCGTGTTTTAAATAAATACTAAAGAATTAGAGAGCACATGGTAGAAACATTAATCTCATAATCCTCCTAGCATGCCCGTTGCTTATGTGAACATAGACAGGTGGTTCGGCCAGGGCTGATGTCTGCCGTCAGCTCCAGCCTTCAAATACACACAGGTTCTAAATTTAAAAAAACAATGAATAATCACATTCTGTCTGAAGCTGTTGGCTCTGGCCTCATTGTTCAGGATAGCCTGCTAACAGAGGAGGGTGAGATGTGCTTGGATATGCAACAAACAGAAGATGCAGTTCTTGTGCCCAGAATCCTTTACAAAGAGAATAAGCATTTTCCTGCTTTCTGTTTGGAAAAGATGCAAAATACACAACTGACATCTATACCCAGCTTGCAGGCTGTAAGGCCTATCAGACTTTAGGCCTTTATTAATAATTATTTTTCACAATCCACCAACGCTGCTTTCTTTGCACCTCTGCTCTGGAAAGCATAAACAAGTACTTGGTGCAACATATCAAACACACATACATGCCCCTAAAACTTGATATGCAGTAGCTAAAGAAAACTGGTTTTTCCCAGATCAAAATCAGCAGGTCACAAAATAAATGTACGTAATGTATTTGAAAATGACGTTCATGGCACAACCTGATTTTATTTCATTCAAACTGATGGCAAACTATGAATGCAACTCAGATCAGATTTCTGCTGGGATTTAGAAGTCTTATGAGATCTTTTCTGATCAACTAGCTATTGTTTATCAAAATACTGGATGTGCTGTGCACAAATCTATGCAGGAGGAAAAACTGCAGTTGATTTATGTTTTTACTACTTGATATTACCATAGTGTACCACAGCTTAGAAAATGAATTCTCTAAAGTGATTTAGGTCTAGATGGTTTTATATCATTAACATATTATAACCAGAGCTCAGACGTGATTTTTAAAGTGGAAGTATTATTTTCAATTAAATGGAAACTGATATCCATTAATCTTGAAAATAAATTAATTCATTCCTTCCATAAGGGATCTAATTCCACTTTTACCTGTAAGCTCCACAATACCTGTTTTCTTACAATTGTCAGCAAAATTTCTATTCTAATTCATCTAAGAAATTCCAAAAATTAGGTGCTAGGGCAGTGAAGGAAGATTGTTATATGTGCCAGCTCATTTTGATGGCTAGTTCTGCTACCTACAGCAAATACTGATAGTAGGAGCCTCTCAGAAGCAGAGTAACTAGCGAGAATGGACGTGGAACTGGTACTACAAGAAAACTCTTAGTCACTGTCAAATCCACGAGGAAATTTTAAATTAAATCCTTTGAATTTGTTATTATTTAAAAGGAAAATAATTTCCTTGCTCTTATACAACTCCACTTACACTATTCATTATCAGTGTTCCACTTTATAAATTTCTGACTTCATGACTCATCCCTCTAATCCTGCAAAACGACTGTTTTGTTTGGTTTCCTTTAGTTTGGTTGGTTGGTTGTTGCTTTAATCTAATGGCACAGGAAGAAAACAGGAGGGGGAAGAGGAAAAGAATCAAGACAACTTAGGATTCTCTTTCGAGCTGAGCTTTAGGATGTATGTGGACGGGGAGAGAGCAGAAAGAGCGTTTGTTGGGGAAGTGGTTGGAATCAAGGAGTTGTCAGTGAATAGTTCTTTAAGCAATAAATGCACAAACTTTTCTCTACCAAACCTAGCAATGCTTGCACTTTCCATCAATACTGTTGATTCAAACACACACTATCTTTCCTTCAAGATGATTTTGCTCAAACCTTCCGCTGTCTGGAAATAGGGTCAAGCTCTCCATTGCATTGCAATTTTAAAAAATAATGCAGCTTTTTCCATCCATTGCAAACTCTCCAAAAGCACAGGAAAAAAAATCCCCAAAACCAGTATGTTACTTTGTAGTGGCAATAATCCCCTCTCCTGGGTTTCAAATACAAAGAAAGTAAGCACTAACACATTAGCAGCAACACTATAAAGCAGTTTTTAAATATTTTTTTTTCTCCTCACTGTTATTTCATCCCCAGAAAGTTCTAATAGGGAAGAATTATGATATTTTCAGTGAACTTTCCAGCATGAGTACGATAAGGTTTGAATGTGGTTCTCATAAGAAACACTGCTTTCTAGCTAACAACATAGCAAGAAGACCAAAACATAAACCAAGCCTTGAGGACTCAAGAATATCCTATGTTTATCATTCCTTCATTTGGATAAAACTAACTACTGCAGCATGCACTATAGAATCAAACAATGCATGAGCTCAACAACGGGTGAATTTGGTCACACAAGTATACTGAAGTTAATTGACTGCATGCAGGAAAATGCAAAATATGGATGCCAAGAGAGTCTCTCTTTCTAAGCCTTCATTAAGATTCATTAAGTGAGTCTGAGAATGTTTACTTTTTACAAAGCCTTCAATGTTTCACTGGGATTTTCAAAAGTACCAATGTGACATGGGAGCACAGCTCCCATTGATTTTTCCAAGAAACTGCTTCTAGATTACTTGTACGCTTCTGAAAATTCAATCTCCCATGCTTAACCCTCCATTTTGTTCCAGTCAAATATGTACAAAAGCTTTTGTTCTGCAAATACAGTATGCGCTGCCTAGGACAAGCAATGATTAAAGAGAATGGAAGGGATGACCCACACTAGCACCCCCAGAACTGAGAATCTGGAAAGTGCATCTCACAGGTGAAGGCTGTTCGTGACTAAGTATTTAACTGCAGACCAACACTACAGTCCCTGCACTCTTTTCTAAAAGGACACGTTGTGACAGATGTCCAAGAAATTCAAATAAGCTTTCTGAAACCTCATAGAATCATAGAATGGTCTGGGTTAGAAGAGACCTTAAAGATCACACACCTAAATGAATCATGTCCTAGTTCTCCCAGCCCTCTTTGGCCAGAGTGACTGACTTTTCCAGAAATACTTGCAATAGTATTTTTGCTGGCAAAAAGGGCTGAAATTTTGTTGATGCAACAAATCAGTAAATACATACATGAATGCATCTTTGTTTGTATTTCAGCACTGCTTTATACCAAATCCTCATTTCTGCAGTCTAAAAATGTCTAGAAAGCCTGGGTATTACTTATCTCCTATTTCTTAAGTGCATCCAGAGGGACTCTGAAATAGTCTGAACCAAATTCACTGCTTCAAATTTAGCTACTAAACACTGTAATATATAGAAGGGTAAATTTCAAAGAAAGTGAGCTTCATGCACACATACATGTGAGCCCTCACTGACTAATGCAGAGCTCAGAATATTTCAGAAATGACGACCTGTATCTTTTGACCCATTTAAGACTCAGCTTTACCATTCCAATAGCAAAATGTGGACTTAAAGAAGTATTTCGGGAAGATGGAAAGAAGACAGCAAAAGGAGATCTGGGTGATGTCACAGCACTAGGTCCCACCAACACAGCTGATCTAGTGAAGTTCATACTGATGCTCAGCCTGAAATTACAGGTCATTTCAGCCTCAGTATTAGGGGAAGAAAGGAAGCAACGGCAGGCCACCTGCCTCTACACTGCATTAAGTGGGCACACCTTTGCTCTGAATGTATAGCAGTCCTTCACCCGAAGCATGGCTATGTAGATGCTGCATTAAAGAGTAGGTACCAGCAATCAGCATAAACAAGTCCTCTTAAATTAAGTAATTTTTAAACTATTATAATTATCACTATAATGGAATGAATGAATGGGGATGAAAATGCTTAGTAATTTATATACATTGGAATAAATAATTTTCCCATGTTTTTGCCAGCCATATTTCAAATGGAAATATTATAGATTGCAATGCTGTATGTGTGGAAGGGAAACATAAGTACTGTGCGTGGGTATAATTACAAATCCATACCTGTTTACTAACATGATGACAGATACAACAGCTGGATTTTCACATGATCTACTGCTAAAACTAGAAAATGCAATTCCATACTACCAAAAATACAACTGCAAGCACAGTAGCACAATCATTTTAATAACTTCAAGCTATTTCACTGGTATAGGAAACGTAAGCATAATTACTAAGATAAAATACAATAGTTTGTTTTACAAGTACACTGAGATAAGAGTTACTGCACTTTTAATTTGTTCTCTGCAGAAGATATTTATATCGTGAGTCTTTAATTGGTACCATGTATAAAAGTTGAAAACAGTTTTTGTCGTTTTTAGCAAGAAAGCTGGAGTGAAGAGGCAATGTCACACTCTTGGGTGTTAGGACTTCACAAAGGAATACTTCTAGAAATAGCTTCAGACCTTCAGCAAGACATGATGCATGTTTTCCTGCCCTGTTTACCTGTAACACATCAAACGTTAGTCACTGGTGCAAGCAGGATCTTTGCCTCAACAGGCCATTTGCTTTACCTTTTAGAGCAAGTTGCATGACTACTTCAGTGACAGTGAAGAGCAAAAAGAGCATTAAAAAGAACCCAAAACAAACCAGGAACCAAAAACCAACTGGAGAACACTGAAAAGTGACATTATACTTGATAGATTAGAAATATCGCTGTAGCTCTGTTTCCAAAAAGTAATGAAAGCAGCAATGCTGCTGCAAATTATTTGAACTTGAAAAAGTGGAATTATAAGAAGAAGATGGCACTGCAAAAGAGGAGTGCTCAGGGAGGGTTCAGATCACAGATGATACTCATCAATAAACCTCCACAGGGTGGAGAACTGTATCATCACTGCTTGGCTCCTAAGGCTCCAGGATGCCTAGAGAGGTCTCACTTAGGCCAGAAAGTAAAAAGCTGAAAAATCCCAGTTGCATTGATATTTACATTTGGAAGACAAATTTAATTTGCCTGAATTATACCCTGTTTTCTTCTATTCTAAGTGGGTATTATTACATGTAAAACACTTTATCAGATTAGCCAGAACATTGAGCTTTACTCAAGTATTTCCCAAGCGTGTAAGCAAACAAATTTTTCAACAGATGCCTGGTTCTGTTAAGTTATATTAAATACAAAGCTGTAAATTTGATACAGATTTTCACAGTTCAAGGCAAAATTATGTGGAACTTCCTTTATAGCAATTTCTAAGCTTTGTAAGTTTTTTTCTTTAGTTTCGGAATTCACTTCATAGGATTCATCTCAAATTTTAGAAATCTATCCCACATTTTAGTTTTTTTTTGTAATTCTTCCTTTTCCTGCAGAAGTTCAGCACATAGATAAATCAGGCAAATAAACAATCCTCTTAGTAAGATACAGATAAGAACATTTTAAAGCAATGGTAGTGCATGAAAAGGAGAAAAGAAAAAGAAAAATTATTAATTCCTCAGAAATAAGAGACTTTAGAGGCATGGTTCTTCTATTAAAAGTAGCCATTCTATAGCTACCAACTTGGATATTAGTTCTTCCCAATATACATAATTCCTGTAATTGTAGCTTTTTTTCTTATCCTCTCATACTAACTGGAACATTTCCTTAGTTCCTGTCAGACTGCAAACAGAATGAAAAGGACAGTCTCTGCCCTAAAGACCTGCTGGTCCAAGTACAAGGCACAAGACAACTGATGGAAAGAAGCAGGTACAATCTGAAAACAGCAAGGTATTGGGAGTCAGCATGACAAGCTCACCAGTTGCCTGTTGTCAAACTTCTTCTAGAGACAAAGGGTGTATTAAGGTAAGATATAATGGAGAAACAAGTTGGTGGATGTTTTACTGTGTTGGTGCAAGTAGTTCCTAAGCAGGGAAAGAGGAAGCATACTAGCATATTAATGTGGGTGAAAAAATTCTGGTCCGTCTGAAACGGCGTGATATCACACAAAAAATACATAGGCTGGGAAAGCCTTCAGCATCATTAACAGAAAAAAAATAAGCATCTTATTCTGCATGATAGAGAAAGGGAGGGCCATGAGAGATGTTAGCTAAGAGCAGGCAAAATGCTCTAAGTCACAGGTTAAGAAAAATATTTTGACAGCAGTTCTGAATAGATATGGATCAGAAAATATGGCATCTGCCAAGACCAGAAAACAGAATATTGCATTACTGGGATATGAAATGTTATGACTTTAAGATTTGCACATGGCTAACAAAAGCTGTATGGTAGAGCTGTCATGTAAAACCAACATCATGTAAGAAAAAGCAGATGCCAGGATACAAAAGGTAATCAAAACTGAGAATGAGATCAAGGTTATAGACCAAATAGAAAGGACATGATACTGCCCAACGGACTAGGAAGGCTGTACCCTGTGATAATGGAGAAAGGTCTGTTTTAGCAACTTTGAAATGACAACCAATGCCAGGTGAAAATTAAACTGTTTAAAAGGACATGAAGAAACAAACCACACTGCTATCAATGTGCTAATTGTCTCTCACAAAAATATCTTTCAAAGAAAGAGGCTGTTATAGATGTTACTGATATCTCAACCACTGCTTGGACTGTTATTGATAAACGAAGGTGAGCTTCCTCTTGCAATACTTTTTGCGGGGACAAGGGGTGTGCAAAGCAGTTTCCTACCCATCTCTACTTTAGTTCAGATACACTGCCTTCATATTTTTCAAAACACCAGAGTATCTCCAAGCTGACTCTTTCTCAAGCTGAAGAGGGAGGGTGCAGCATCCTTATCATCCTTTCAAAAGACTCAAGAGCACTAACTACGACTGTGCAATATGAAATTATCCCCAGGGACTGTGATCACAATCTCCAAAAGCACTGGCCCACTCCACTCCACAAGAAAAGACGGCATTAATTCCAGGAATCCAAGTAAACTTGAGAAGAGAACGCCATAAATGTAATTTGTCAAAAAAACAAACTGTTTCTCTTACACTTTGTAAGTACTTAGGCTTCATTTATACAAAACACTAAAGCAACAAAAGGAAAAAACAGGAGAAAATTCCTATGATGCCTTTTGGCTCAGTAAAGCAAAGGTTAGCTTAACCAAAATCTCCTTCTGGAAAATACACAGAGATTTCACTGTGTGTAAGAATGGACTGCAAAGGTAGGGCAGGGAGAGAGGGGATAGGATGGGCAAATGAAAGACATGTGAGATGAATAGGTTGACAAGGGGAAGCGAGCAAGTGCCAGTCTAGTATATCTACAGTTCTGACTCCAGCTAATGCCTAATTCCCCTTCATGAGAGTTTAAAAGAAACTTCGGTTCACAAGCCATATGAAATCAAGTGTTCATGCAGATACTACCAAAGTGCTCAGACTTGCCTAGTAAAAACCATTAAGAGCTTGGGAATTAAACATTAATTTTCAAATACCAAAAGAACAAATCATCATGCTTTTAAACCCACACAATTTTGTGCATCTCTAAACAGACACCCACACTGTTCTGTACATGCAGGAAATTCTCATTAAATTAAATCTGAGCCCATCTGTGGAGCTTGCAATGGCACCACAAACAAAGTGAAAGATATTACAGCAAGTTCATGAATAATTTAGGAACAACAGAACAAGCTGTCTTAAGTGTTGCCAAAATGCAATAATGTTAATTTTAAAACTGGAAGAAATATTTAAAACAATATGTTCTTACCTACCTACAGTACAGGCCACACTGTCATCTTGAAACTAGATTTGTAGGTGTTTCTGCCTGTATGTAAGTACAGTAAGGTATTCTAAAGACTTAAATCTAGGCATTTGTCTTACCATCACAGTAATTATAGATACACTTGCTACGACACTTCTGAATTATATTCCCACACAAAAATAAAGGATCCTCCTCTTTTTTATCATCATTCTAAGACATTTTCAATGGTGCCTTTTCACACTGTGGGGCTAAAGCAGTGGCTTTCACAATGTGCTCAGTCCTTTGGAAACAATTTGAAAATCACAGGTGGGTTTTAAAAAAAAATATTTCTTTAATAAAATATTTCATCAGAATATGAAGAAAGGCTCTGCATCTCAAATATTCATTACCCAGGTAGAGATTTAAGGTCAACCCTAAACAACACATGAGAACCAGACAGTGGCTCCTTCATATGCATGTTTTTGCTACTAGATACTATTTTCTTATTTTCACTTCATGCATAACCCAGTACTTTTCTGCTTCTTAGATCACATTTGCTCGATCTTAACACAAACTTTTCATAACAAAGTAATCCAATATATTTGCGTAGCTAGGTTGACTAAAACCTCATTGTGGTTACATTTGACTACTATGTGACTTCCCACCCTCTTTCACATACTTGCTAAGCACATGACCTCCACCAACACACATGGGCATGTACAGGAAAAAAAAAATAAAATCACATCATCTTTGTTCCAGGCAGCATATATGGCTATTTACTGCTTTCAATTTCAGCACAATTACTTTGTTAAGGCACTATTAAGACAGTTATCTGCATCTTACAAGTTTTACTTGCTCTAATGCCTGGCAGGATATTGTATTGAAAAAAGATATTTAGGAGCGGTTCTATGAATGACAAAACATTTAGATGCAAGATAAACAAATAATAGGACAACCGTAAAGATCACTGATAACTTTCCTAAGTGAAACCCACATAGTACCATCAATTCTCATAACTAAGTAAATAGAAATTGTTATCATCATCACTGGTATGTAATACCTGTGAAAGAATAATCATGTTTCAGACTGAAAAAAGTGTGACAAATTGATTAATTTGCTCTTTTGGAAATTAAGACAGACAGTTCTCAGTTGCAATAAAAGTTGTTAGAATCCCAAGTTACCTAAGAGCAAAGCAGCCAATCAAGCTCCATACTCCTGAACTCTCTTGGACCAACGTGTACATCTTTGGGACTAAACAGATATATGTGAAGGTATTAAGAGCCTCAGACATAAATCTCAGAGATTCAAGAAAAGAACTGATCAAAGACAACAGCAAGTAGCCTGAGATTAGCATCTTAAATCCAAGCTGAAAGCCCTAACGGAGTAATTTTTTATGCTTCCTCACATCCCTAAACTGAACTGATCTAGCAAGTATCTTTCTCCAGGATGGGTGGGGGAAGAACTGTGGTTTTTTCATCCATAAAATACTGTGGCAAGTATAATGCTCAACTAGACAGCAGTAAAACTGTTCCACAAGGATGCATAAAACCAAGGCCATAGCTTGCAGGATGACAAAGGCAAACTAGTGATTTTAGCTCTGCTCTTATGTAACAAATCAGCAGATCCAAACAGCTACAACTACTCATATCGACTAAAAATAACAGGACTGCACAGGTGTAAGTGGAGGGCAATTATACAATGAAAAATAACTTTTAAGCACGGCAACATCATTAAAGTTGCAACATAGCCTGATTTACCGCTCCCAGAGGTACTCTGTAGGGCTGGCAGTTTAGAAAACACATATTGTTTCTTGTAAATTGAGAATACTTTATATGAAATATTAAAGAAATAAAGAAATTAGATTCTAAAATGTCATGGTTACAGATCCACTTCTCAGTCTTGCACCTTCACCCTCTAAATGCAATATTGACTGAAGGAAAGGCTGGCACACAGAGATGCAAGAAGAGAAGAGGAGAACAGAAGGTTCCTGACAGAAATGGTGCTTGGACTTTGACCAGACTCAAAAGGCTTAGAGCTGATATCACATTTCTTCCTAGATGCCTTCCAAGCATATGGGAGCATCAGAAATGCATGACCTTCCAGCAGTGCTGGTGAACCAAGTGTGCCTCCCCCATACATCTTCAAAGCCAATATAGGATATATTAAAACTGCCTTCTGTAACAGGAAGAAACCTGAAAGCAACAGCAGCGGATGATGAAACACTTCAAGATAACTTAAGCATCATCACTGCAACAGTTTTTGTCATTCTTTAATACCTCTTCAAAGACTGCAGAAGATGACAAAGCTTCCAGAAAGCAAAATCAAAAACAATACCTAGGATAAATTAAATTTCACATTTATTGCTGGGCATAACTGTGAAGCATTAACAGTGTACAAAATTTCATTTAAAGTTATGAAGAACATGACCAATCTCCCATGTTTTTTTAAAAAATTAAGCAATAATTTTATTCTAAGTGAATGTTCCAGAGGGTAAATGACTTCTGCAGTGCAATAAATGGTACAGCAAATTGAGGAGTATATTTTAAAAGTAGAAGCAATTTTCCTTCCATAACCTTCACTTGAAAGAACATTATTGCTATTTTATTAAATGGACTAAATGAAAAATAAATTAGAAAGCATTTTATGGGGTTTAAATACACTTAATATCGCAGTAAGATATGTGGATTTAAATGGCAACTTTCTAAATTAGACTGCATTGGCAGCACAGAATATACAGAATATTTCAAAGAAATAATCAATCAACATGAAGGGACATTCACTATTGTTTCCTAGAGGACCCACGAAAAGTACCAAAGACCTATTCTGCCTCTGCTTATAGAACTTACTATTCAAAACTTTGCTTTATACAAATCCAAGATCGTGGCAGGTTATTACTCCTCCGCTAAATAAAAATTGAGGCAAAATCTAATATCTTCAGGACATACAGTCTGTACAACATATGTATGGGGGAAACTGTTAGGTAAATCGTGCATGGCAATCTGATGCATTTCTCAACTAAGAGAAAGAACACGCCACCAATGTGCCAAAAAAGTTGCTGAGCAAGGTTATTTTCTGAGTAATAGGAGATAGACTGAGTTCTCAGAAAACATGGAAGGTGCTTTTGATGCTACAAGTTGTTCTACAGCATAGCACAAAAATCATTAGGAAAACAGGTCTTACATTGAAGCTGCACAACAGTAACTTGTGATTTTTTTTTGCTAAGTTTTCTACTGGGTATGACAAAATTGAAGACTTCTTGTTTCATTAAAAGAACAGTGTCTGTCATGTTTACCTAACCTGTAGTAACTATTCAGGTTTCAATTGATTTAGTTTACTGCCACAATGTAGGTAATAAACTTTCAAAAAATGGCAAAAACTTATGGCACTCTCCACTAAACCTAACCCTAAAAGTTAGGTTTAGTTGTTGCTTTATGCAGAAAGTGAAAAGCCACTGAAAAAAAGAAAGATATGCATTGCCACTGTACCATAGTATTTTTCATCGCCCTGTACTTGAGTTTCTGAAGATTTTCCATTACATGACTGTAAGTTGACTCTGGAACTGTTACTGAGGTCGATCAGAAAGCTAGGAGTCCTCAAGCGAAGAACTGAGGGGCCAAGCACAGTTTGGCTTTAGCATGTGTGTGAATACAAGGTGCAGTGTCATGGCATTTTACTTTCTCACATAACATTTTATTTCTTTACAAACCTACACTAAAATGTGTTCTGATCCTTTTTTATATCCTGGCAGTTTGAGACTGCCTCTTTGCTTCTGTTTTGTGCATTTTCTCAGCTGAAAGTTGTTTTATGATGCTTCACAAAGTTGCATAAATATGAACATCTATTACTTGAGCTGCACACAGTGAAAAGGCATATGCAGAACCATGTGCAGAAATACTAATTGCTGATTAAATGTCTGTAACTCTGACTAGTTATAGCATTTTTCTGCGATGGTGCTATCAGTTTCCTGTTAGCTCCCATCAGGATATTGGGCATACTTTTGGCACAATCCCAATTTTGCAACAGGGTGCAGGTCTTAACCCTTTTGTGCAGACTAAAGGCCACCCTTTTTGACATGCAGAATGTTTTCTCAGTATCTAAGTAACAAAGAAAAATGGGCACAGCTATGAAAACATTAAAAAAAAAAAAAAAAACAACACAGTGCAACATGCATCGTCTAATTTTAAGGACAAAGCAGGACTCCACTATTGCTCTTTCTGCCTTTCCCCCTAATTTTGAGTTCACTGACCAATGCATTCTCAAAAACAATATGCAATGCCTGCTGGGGGGTAGAGGAGGACCACCGGAGAAGCCAGTCTGGGAAGATTTCTCTAGCCCTTCACCACTTGATTATCACTCTTCATCACTGATGACAAGAAGTTATCACCCACGGACTAGCTCCACAACCTGAACTAGGGCCCTTTGCTGCAAAGTCAAATAGTACTTTTGGAGAGAAGGACAAGAGGAGAAAGGGAGAAAACTTTATTAACACTTCTTTCAACCTAAAGCCTCATGATGTTCAGACAGGCTCTGACCGAATCTGAAAGGAATCTCATCATAAATCATGGGTCTGTCCCGGGTATTTTAAGGTAAGACACTTAAAGCATAGGTTTGCAAATGATACAAAAATGAGCAACAACTAGAATAACTTTGAGACTTCCTCAGACTCCCAGTTCAGAAAAGTGAATTACCATTAATAGTTTCCAAGCTCCCTTAAATCTACACTGGGCTACTTGAACCCCTTTCCAATTTGTAAGACAGAGCCTTCTTACAACCATTCCTTGCAAACTGAAAATTGCTCCAAATCTTTCACAGTTCAGACACGACCTGTGTGCCACAAAAGTATCTTAAACATGCTTTCAAGTCTGTCACAATACTTCCCAAGCTAAAGATAAAAATCATACATATGTCAGGAAGAGCCTTAATTCTGTGGAACAGCTATATTTGTAGAGGAGAAGCATAACCTTTTTAAAGACATGTGCATTTTAAAAAATTTATACTTTAAGCAAATATTTGCTTTTTAAAACTGCAAGAGAGAAGTCTGGGAGTAAAACAAGAAGCTTTGAATATAAAAAATCCTGTGCGCACAAATGCAACAAGCTGTCCCCTGTCCTACAGAATCCCCACAGTCTGCTGCGCCAAGGGCAGCTTTCCCTATGCTGAGACAGAGTTTACAGTGGCAGCTGCCTCATCCTTGCAGGCCAAATTAATCTGGCATAGTGAGTAAAGTATGTAGTCTTGGACGGAAAAAAAAAATAAAAGCAAGCTGTTTCTAAGGCAGTTTTGTACTGAACAAGTTGGTGTTTGGTGGGGTTTTCTGTTTGGTTTTGATTTTGGTTTTTCGTTTCAATTGTGCACCTTGCTCTTCTATGCAAGTTGCCCTTTTCTCCAATAAATCTCCCTTCCAGATTAATTCTTGCCTATGATTCATAAGAGCTATTACTGAAGAAATTATGGCCAAGTGCCACTTGTGGAAAACTGGTATAACTTGTTTATTGACACATGTAAAGCAATACTTTGAAACTATAAAGCTATCTTAAATCATGGTCGTATTTTGTTATGCTCAGCTTTGTCATTCATCCCTTCTCCTCTTTTTTTTTTTTCCTAATTACTGTGTTTTCCCTTTAATGGGACTACGACATGGCCTATTCACAGGCAAAGGCAGCTAAACACAGAACAGATAATGACAACTCGTTTCTGATTGGGGACCTTTGGTGCAATTGCAAACAAACCCATAAAATCAATATCAGCATAAAAGAGGAAAGAAGAAAAAAACCTTGGCTCAATCCAGACCAAAATGGTTACAGGAAACATACAAGCTGTTGGAGTTATGTGAATAACACAGCTGGTGTATTTCTTCAAACACAGATAAATGTAGGTAAAAAAAAGTTATAATAATTTTTAACCACTTTATTTCAGCTTCTTGAAGCCGAAAATGAACATGCATTCCCATTCTAAATGGCAATAATTAAATAACACACCATAAAGGTACTTGTCCATTTGCTCTATGAATAGAACTGAAGAAATGAGTACAAAACACCTTCTTGATAAAATCTCCACCTGAAATGTATATACATGAAAACGGTGAAATGAAACTTTAAAAGGTTCTTCAGAAACTGGAACATGATCTATCAGGTATTTATTAAAGTGAGTAACTTAGATGCATGAATGCAGTAACAAATACAGCTTTGTGCTACAATAGTAGCAAGTGGGCTGTGTTGCATCAAAAAGATGGAAGTTTGAATTTCCAGTAGAAAGAGAATTGCTAGAAATAGAGAATAACCAAGATGTTACATAGACAAGTCCTTTGCTTTGTCATTCAACACTTCTCTATTTTGAAAACAAAACTGTATTAAAGATCACATTATACTCCAGCTTCATTGATGATTTGTCATTTTGCTACCCTTTTACTAAGCAGCAGACCAACAGATAGATAGCGACTTTGAGTGACAGTAAACCCAGAATTTCAAGTAAATTAGACGAAAACATTCTGTACAGATAGGAGTCAAAACAAATATCAAAGTCTGATTTTTCTTCTCATACAAAATTGAAAAGTAATTTAATTTTGTAATGACAGCTTTGAACTAAACCATCTGCTTTCTTTTTTTTTGGTTGGTTATTATGTAGACTATTATACTCTCATGCTCCTGGGAGTCAAGAGCAAAGAGCAGATTTACTGAACGGTGACCCTCTCCTTGGGAACAGTGTCTGAAGATGAAGATTTACAAGTTACAGCACCTAGTCAGCATGAACCTGAGCAACTCTCTACAATGGTGTAGTGGTGTAGGTCAAAAACTGACCTTGGATGTGTATAGGTAAGCAAATACTGAGTAGGCTCAGGAGGGCCCTGGTACTGCTGAATCCATCACTGAATCAAAGTGCTACTGGACTGCCGGGTCCTGCCTGGCTGCTCATACTTCAGAAAAATTCTTGAAGACTGAAGATTCAAAATGTAATATCTAGCCCTGAGCCTACAGAACCAGGAAAGTATGCCATCAAAATGAGCAGTAATGTGTTTCACTGATCTAGAGGAACATGAAGGAGTGACTTGATTACAGTCTTCAAGAATTACATGAAGCAGAAAAATTTGATAATGGAAGAATCACAAATGAATGGCCAAAGCCTGAAGTAAGATTAATACAGTCTAAAAATAAGGAGGATATTTTTAATACTGGAGGCAATGAACCACTGAAGCACCTTATCATGGGTTGACATCAGCTCTACAGCACTAGAAACATTAAGCTCAGTGCTTTCCAAAAAGCACAGTTCTATAGTTCAGTGAGGGCTCCTCAAAGAAAGGTGTCTGGTTAAACTGCAGTAACAACCTCTCACAACCTCCAGCACTGACTCTAGAAAAATGACTGTGGAACAGGGGGAGAAACAACTGCAGTGAATGAGCCAGTGGATCTCAACTAGGCGATAGCCCTGCACACTGAAACCTCATAGCAAAGCAGATGATAAGAAGGTAAAATACATGCAGATTCTAGTGTATAATATAAAAAATTGTTATAGCATCCACTTCTTAATTGTTTTATTTGAATGTGTTTCAAATTCAGTGACATCCCTGAATGATTCCTATTCAGGCAAAAAAAGAAAAAAAAAAAAAGGCAGCTTGATTAAATTCTATGAACTCAAGAATTTGGACTGACAAAGAAGGCCAAAACTAAGATGTGTTGTCAAGGCAACACGGGCCACGAATTGCCTTTGATATCTGCTAGACCTGACAGTTGATAATATTAGGCATCATTTGTACAGAATACTGATGCATCTAGCTGTAATTTTAATTTATAATGAGGCAAAAGCAATGCCTATAAGCAAAGATAAAATCTCATGTTTCAGAAATGTGATGCAATTTTTAGTTTGATTTTTACTTATGCCAATCAAGCAATACTGAATATAACCCCTGGATGTTGGTGTCAGATTCAACACAACACTGGTAAGGAAGTGTTATCTCTAAGGGCCCAATTTAATTTTTAGCAGTTTAGAGTTTGATAAATGTTAGAAGTTAAGCAAAAATGGAATTCCCTCCAGCCAGCTCAGTCAGATAGTTTATTATAGCATCAATAACTCCACCTTTGTCATGTAATTAGAAAGTAAAATGCAGAAAGGTATTTGAAAAACATGCCTTCATGAGCAGTTTCTATAAAGCGCAGAAAAAAGGGAATACAATAAAGAAAAAGGAGTAAGGATATTATTCTAATTTGTGACAAGCACTTCAGAAAGCCAGAGATAAAGAAATAAAATTAAAGACACTTAACATACAGAACTATGGCCATTTCAAGTGACACATTTCACTCCTATAGGCTAGAATAACAAGATTTAGCACAGACCATTACAGTCAGGGGCAGGAGGGAGGGGGAATATGAAAAAGAGGAAAAATTAGTGCAATTCTTCAGCATTCACTAATTCTGATTTTCTTGCTCCGTGAGGCACATCAGTAGTGCTGGACAGCAAATGTTTCTGCTTTTACTAATTATTCATTGCCAAAAGATCTAACTGGAATAAGCACAAACCTGGAAGTCAGAAAACTTCTGTCTTTCCCATCTCCCTCTTCCCTCCTTTAGAAGAAAAGCATGACTGGCAAAGCAACAGATATTAATATCTCTCTAGCACTACCCTGTTCCAGTTGGCTTGAAAATAAGAAAAAACTTGTAGGAGTTCAAGAATAGGTGACTAGAATAATTCCCAATAGTACTATACAGATTCATCTGTATCCAGATGTTCTTGAACTCTCTCAAACTACAGTTGCCTCTTGACTACAGATTAAAAATAGTTCCTGGAAGCTTTTTTACTGAAGCTTTTGTTACTCTATCTTCAGACAAGCAGAGACACTATAAGTTCATTATAGCTGCATTTACAGTTTCCACAGCTAATATTCAAAGAAACAGCCTGGACTTTCCACATTACTTCATTAGAAAATAATGTTTACTGAATCCTTTTCTATCATAAAACAAATTCGGACCCTACCATATTTGTCATGCAGGTCTGCAACACACCTGCTGCAGTTCCCAGAGATCAGGCCCCCAGGTTGGATAGGGAAGGTGCATTCCTCCATGATCCCTGCATGTTTTCCCAGTACCCTGTACTTCTTTACTTACTTAAAGAAAAAACTGTGCCATTCTAAAAATGACGAACTTTACAACCTGTGGCAGATTTTACCTTGGCTGGCTGCCACATGCAAACCAAGCTGCTCCCTCACTCTCCTTCCTCAATAGAGCAGAGGGAGAAAATGAGATTAAAAAACTCATGGGTTGAGATAAAGACAGAGACATAGCTTACCAGTCATCATAGTAAGTAAAAAAGACTTGACAGGGGGAAGAGTCATTTAATTTACTACCAATTAAAAATAGACTAGGATGGCGAGAAGCAAAAACAAAACAAATGTACAAGATGCCTACACCCAATACACAATCTGAAGGCCAAACACCAAAGAAAGCACAGTCTCTGCATGTCAGACATTGTCATAGGTCCATGATTGTTAGCAGTTGTCCAAATGTGACATCCATAGAATCCCATTTCAAAATGACAAAATCAAAAATTATTTGCCACAATCGCAGTGGACTAGATCTTCAGCTTTTGTAAAATAGTTGCATATACCTGCACTGAAAAGAATAAATAGCAAAACACAATTTCTCTCTTGAGCAAACTAGTGAGGAAACAAAGCCCTGAAATCAGAGTCTCCTGAACTGGCAAAAAGGGAAATGTTCCACCCTGTTTGTTGCGCTTTGGGTACAGTGGTGACCAGCACCAAAGTAGTGAGGGGAAAGTTATATCCATACAGCCCAAGGCTTGATGTTTAAGTATTTCTACTTTTAAAAGTTCCATATGGGTTTTTTGGAACAAAAACCCAACTGAACAAAAATACATAAAATGTGAACAGCCTTGCATCTACAGGAATGTGTGAAAAAATGCATGGAAACCTAGACTGCATTAAAAAAAAAAAACTACGAAAGTGAACTTGAGAGAGATGATTCATTTTATGAAGTAAATTGAACCTGTGGAAATTAATACATTACTAGTTAAAAGAGTAGAGGAAAGAATCAACTACGTTTCTAGCCTGGCCATTAGTTCTTCTTTGTGCTTTTCTACTGGATCTGATTGCCAGTGCTATCCATGTAAGAAGCTTCATTATTTTATTGTTTAAATAAAGCAGTATGAAGATGAACGGCCCTTCCCATGCTACTAAAAGAAGATTAAATGATCAAAATAATCTTGCAGTTGAAAGTTAAAAGCATGTAAACTTATACCAGACTAATATCACAATACATGAAAGAAAATTACTTTCATGAACTGTGCTTTTCTTAAAGCCAGGCAGCATCCTAGAATTTTGTTTAATTAACTGAAAACGAGCACAGCTATCTACAGTATCACTAAACCTCCACTTTCAGAACTGTGTTTTGTGAAAGAGCAAATAAGAAAAATTAAATCAGAATTGTCTATCCAAGGCGAAAGATAAACAGATAGATACTTGGTAGAATCATCTCTCTGGAACATCAGTCTGCTTAGCCCATAATTAGTACACCTGTGTGTCCGTAAGACCTCACTTTCAACTGCAAAATACATGCATGTAGATTTCAAAATTGACCCCTGAACAATTTACAGCTGAATTTCTGATCCTTCTTGCTTCATGTAACTATGAAGTACACTCACATGTTTTTTGCTGATGATATTTTAGGTAGAGACGAGTTGTTTGGCACCTCCACTTAAAATGACTGAGTTTTGCTGTCTTGGAAATTCACGTCAGAGAAACTGAGGTGAGAAAGGAATTATTGGAAATTACGTGTGCAATAAAAATGTGGGGTTTTTTTTTTTTTAGTTTCAGGTGGTGGTCTTTTTACAGGCTACTTACGCAAGCGTATGTGCATTTAAAAACAGATTAGCCAACTTTATAGAAGCCCACCCTACGAAACACAAAGAAGCAGCTGTAGCAGGAAGGTGGGAGGATAAACTAAAATACTGTTTCTTTTCCTAAAGACCTGCCACTACCCATGGCAGCAAATGACCCCATGGGAAAGTCCTGTTGTTGTAATTAATGAATTGTCTAAATTCTTTTGGTTTCGTTTAGCATTGCTAAATTACATTTGAACACATTTGAACCCTCAAATGTCAGCTCTGAAACCTCAGAATACACTTAAGACTGACAAGAAAAACTACAGTCACACAAAAGAACAGCTCTGGTATGAAGATGAAGGTAGGCAAAATACAGCAGAAGGAAGAGAAGAGTACTTTTATTTGTATCTTTTATCAGGAATATAGAGAGAAGACATCTTCCTTTAAAAGTCAGTCTTTGCTAGTCACGTGAATGCCTGAGCACTATATGACAAACTGTTCTGAAGTTTAAGCACTAAGAAAAATAAAGCCCATCATATACCTAGCCCAAACTTCTACTGCCTCCAGCTGTGACTGTGAATTACAATTACAGGTCTTTCCTGCAAGTAGGAAAGAACAAGTGATATTTCATATTATTTTACAGTATATAATAATGCATGTAGAGGAAAAAAGAAAAAAAAAAAAAAAAAAAGAGGTCATCTTTCAGTCTCTTGGCCCTCATCCTAAGTTTTATCTTTGCACTGATTTTTATAAAATAAATCTTTGTTATCTGCATTGATCCAATCACCACCCATGTATGGTCTCGCTTTTCTAGTTGCTGATATCAGATAGCCAAAATAATGCATCATATTTCAGGTCTGATGTTAACAAGACCATATATCATAATGCTAAATACATTTCCACTTTATTGATATTTTCTCTTTTGAATCCAATGCACTATCCTTTCCACTGCAATTCTAATTATTCTTTTTATTCCTAAGGGTGTTTCAAGGAAAAGTAACTACAGCCAAATACAGCTCTAATGAAATAAAAGAAAGCTTTGCCATTGACTTTAGTATTTCCATAAATTGGCGGTTAGTGAATAAAAGCTGTGTACTTTATCATCTGCATTTTATTCAGTCTTCACAGCACATCCAACACTTTCAAACTTCTGCTGATTTTCTAATGTATTTACATTCTCCTACAAATGTGCAATGTCTTGCTGTGATAACCATCTGTTTTATTTTTGCCATTTACTATATAATGTATATTATATAAGGTATATTATAACATAGCATTGGAGGTGCACACTGGGGAGAAAGCTGTTACTTGCTTTGTCCTGCTGTTACACATTGGGTCATGGTGAAGACTCTCGGAACAGGAGGTATTTCCTTGTGGCTGAGATGCAAGGAGAGTGAAAAGAAGGGAGGAAGAAGGAGAACTGGGAATGGAAGCTTACCAAAGGGACATGAGCCTAGACAGCAGAAATGACTGAGAAGTGAGAAGCAGACACACAGTCAGGCCTCGGAGGTAATGGATAAAAGCCATTATCTGGAGACCCCGAAGAGATGGCATAAATGTTGCTCTCCAGCCGCAGAACTGATAGGGTGAAACAAAGTCTGGAATAAATACTGTGGTGGTACCAGGGAAGGAATGTGAAGACTGCAAGTGGAGAAAAGTTGGGCAGAGTAAAATTTTTAACTTTTTAACATCAGTTTCAGTTTATATAGTTATTTTGAATGTTTTTTTTTTCTGCTTTAAACTAGTAATAGCTATAATTTATACTCAAGGTGAGTCCGGCTTCTGGATTTAAAGCTATTTTTGTCTTTTGGGACACTTGCTACAGAGAAGAGTAGGCAAACCCACCTAGAAGATGCAGCTGACTCAGTCTTATCACATCTACAGAATGCCAAATATTTGTGAGACTTTTCTATTACACAAAGTATGAACTCATGAGCTCTCATCTTAAGACTGAGAGCTTTATTACCCACACACAAACTTAAACTTGCATTTCTGCTTGCACCCTCTCTCCCATAGATACCACAACTCTGCCAGGAAGCCTCCTAAATTCATGACTCTTGCATGTAACAACTGCAGTCATCTATTTAATATTTATTATGTATGCTCACTGGAGATCTAGCTTTCTAAATATGGGTCTGTGTACAGTAAGTTCTAATTTCTAAGACACTCTCCCTATCCTGCTCAGTTCTGGCCTCCTTAGTGACTTATTGTTATCAAGTAGAATCCATTGGACCTTTCCTGCAGGTAATGCTTGATCTCTCTCATAATTTCAGCAGTAGTAACGTCTTACTTTGCATAATTAAAAACTACTCTAGTTTATCAAGCAGTTTGATAAAATTTCCATTTGTGTGATTTTATAGAAGGTGTTCTCTAGAACTTTATTTGCTCTTCAAGAAATACAGTGTGAAACATTGTCCCCTTTATACTTGGTAAATACACCAATACACAAAATACATCAAATAGTTGTTTGGTAAGTACATTTGAGTTTTCTCTGCTAAATAACTGAAGTGTTTATTAAACAAAGGAGAGGTATATAGAAACATGGAACTACCTTATATATGATCTATTTCATAATCTCTCAAAACAATTATATTAGTGTATTATGCAAATGCTGCCCAAATCCATAAATTTTCCAGACAGATCCATGGCAGTTTTTGAGGAATCTTTGGCCTCTTACCTTCTGCTATCTTATGGGAGGCTCGGTGTTATGCTTACATAGTACCTGCAGCATGAATACTTTCAAAAATTAAGGCTATTTTCCATTACCTGAAAGCTCTTACTGAAGTGCTTTGTTTCCTGCATAACTAAAAGAAATTTTATTTTTCCAGGTTTCATAAAAATAATCCAAAGATTTGGAGCACAGTTTTCTTTAAAGATGTAGGGATACAGTAACTACTGTTTAGAGGTTCTATCTCATTGAAGACACTGAAAATTCAGATGAAACATGCATCAGATACAAAATTTTAAACAAAACATCTTCAGGACAGCAAATCCTACAAGGGGAACTGTCGGAGTACATCAGAGATACCTCCTTACTTTCAGATTCAGCCTCTGACACAATTGGTTATACACTACAACACTGTCCAGATCCACACTGCCCATTTAATCCTCTTTCAGTCCACTAAGGAGCTGAAAATATCTGCCTAGAAAGGAATAAAATGCAAGCATCAGTCTGTGAAAAGAGTAGGTAGGGAAAACATCTTGGCAGTAGTGACTGGTCACTATATTTAGTTTGTAAGAGAAGCTGAGGAAAACCATTACAAGAATGAACAGATTCCTGCAGACTCTGGACTGAAATGTTAAGATGGGACTGCTCACCTACAGTTTCTGCCAACTAAATACTCCCAAATGGCAATGCCACTTGCATGTACATCTTTTACAGACGGAATTGATGAAAATCATAGAATCACAGAATAGTTAGGGTTGGAAAGGACCTTAAGATCATCTAGTTCCAACCTCCTTGTAATTCAAATATTAATCTTATTGAAAATTCCATTCACAAAGAATGTAAGAGTGGTGGTGTGTTACAGATTAATCAGAATTCATTACAGCTCTCTTCTGTGGTGTTAATGATTCATTGGTCTTTCAGTAGAAAACTGAGAGATATCTCCAGCAGCTTACAGGTGTCCAAGAAAAAAACATACTAGTACTAGCTCATACTAGCAAAATTCTAGCAAACTATTACACCTTGAGAGGGAAATACCGTACTGAAGAATAAGCAGGTTCATAGCACATACCCTTGGGGCCACACACACACACACACACAAAGAAAAGCAGGTGCTTTAATCACTAGACTATCTCAAAACTTAAGAACTTACTCACTTCCATTGGGTAGTCTCAAAATAGCAACAAAATATCATAATTATATTAGAAATCAGCTAAAAGAATGGGGGCAGCAGGAAAGTAGATATGTGCAAATTTAGTTTTTGAGTCACAGTGTTTGCTTAAATTCTGGAGGGACGCAACACTGAGCACGTGTTTTGCATCTGAGGGTTTTAAAATTTTTTCAGCTCTTTTTCTCTGAGGCAATGCACTTTTAATTGTAGTGGCATGTCTTTTAATAATTGAAGGCATTTGAGTTGCAACCCAAAAAATTTTCTGCAATCTAATTTACAGCTCTTTAAGGCACAAGAATAAGCAAGAGATGCACTGGGAGCTGCCGTGATTTTGCCATTTGTTTTTTTTTATTATTTTTCTACTTCGGAAAGAGTTAACTATGCAGTAAAACTAGCTTATGTTTTGTGGCAAATTATACAGTCCATGGTACATACAGGTACTGCTCCAGAGTTGTGGTGACAGTGACATGACTAAAGGCAATTTGATCTTCCCTGAAATGTATTACAGCAAAAATGGGATGATAACATGAATCAGTGCTATACCATTTTCAACAATAAGAATACAGACAACTATATTTGCTACCTTTCCTTTTTCTTTCTCTATCCACAAATAAATAGCACATACTGTAGGCTTTACCCAAAGGCAACACAAAACCCAGGTAAGCATCTAAATTACTGTTCTACAAAAGACATAGCAGAATACCCATTTTTCATCTCTCATCAGCATACATTTGCCAGTTGTATGGAATTATATGGAAAATACACTTTCATAGATTCACAGAATCATAGAATAGTTAGGGTTGGAGAGGACCTTAAGATCATTTAGTTCCAACACCCCTGCCATGGGCAGGAATGCTTAGACCATGTAAACTCCATGTCCCTCTTCACCAGACCTGCCATAATCTGCAGCTACCATATCAAAGTTGAGGCAGTGCTGAAAATGTCACTGGATGAGAAAAGCCCAGATTTTATGTTCAGGTAATATGTAACATGCAGCATGTCCTGCCACATGTAATATTTTTTTCTTTTTCTCTCATAAGCAAAATCCTTATTGTGACATCAATTAACATACATGCTAAGGAATGAGGGAGTGAACAGATGGCAATGAGACTTAGCAGAAAATCAGACTTAGATGGGCTGGTAAGTCTTTCCCAGCTCCGAGTTCTCCAAATATTTGAAACATTTCACCATACTTCAACAAATATATCAATAAGACAAGTAAAGAAAGAACATAGGATATCTTAAGCAAACTGAGTTTAACCTTAAGCAAAGCAGCAGCTGAAAATAAACTATATCAATCTTACATTTAAGAGACAGGTTCATACCCAATAAATTTTAATTACGTTACTCAATTAGCACTGATTTTTTTTTGACACTGCAATGCATAACTGTGGAGAGCTATTTGGCTGTGAACGGGCATGTGAGCAATCCAGTCTCTGACTTGGCTTCACTCGAGTAGTGAGCAAAAGGCTTTGAGAGGCATTGCAGGTCAATGAAGGGGTTAACAGAGGCGCTGAGCAGAACACCGCGGAGCCGGATCAGGTTACCACAAAGCAGACCCCTGCTTGCAAACCAGGAACCTATTGCTTTGGACGCTTTAAACTACAACCAATCAATAAACTGTTGCTAGCACTCGGCTATGTGAAGCTAACCAATCAAGTGTTATCGAATGTTCTAGTGTTCTGATATCTTTTCCTATAAAAGGCACGATTGTGCACATTAAGTTGTTCAGCGTTGATCACATTGATCAGTATTACGTTGTTCCTTAAACCCCCGCGCATAACCTCCTCTACACTATGGGTTAACACCAAGGCAGAACTTCCATCTTAACAAACTACCTCACTTTAACTTCATTACATTGTTGCACTAATGGAGTGGAAAGGACAAAGAGAGCACTGTACACTTCTTTTGCCAATATTTCTGCCCTCAGAGAGATGTTCTACTAGTTCACAAGCTCATACATGCACTCGAAAGATGCTGCCGTCTGCTACAAAAACTTCGGCACAAACTTCTATATTCTGTATAACTTATAATGTGACAACAGGAGGCATAAGTTAGCATATATTTTTTTTCTTTCATTTCATCAGCTTTATTCTAATCCACTCATAGCAATTCTGATTCCCCTGCCATCCTGCCCCAAACTTCTTCCCACTCTTGTCTGGAGTGAAAATTCAAAAGCATTTTGAAGTTAGAATTTGAAAGAAGATAAATATACCCCACTTCTGCTGTCATCATGCAACATGTCCCCTGAGCAAGACAGTAGGCTTCACATTGTGCCCTACAGGCAAAAGAAACATCCACTTGCAGAAGAAATAGTGCATATCTACCACAAATTTCTATATCCAATTTACTGATACCTGAAATGATGACCGAGAGGAATTCAGAGAAAAGACACTAGCCTCCTTTTTCTTTCAAATATATTTACTCAGAACACTGGCAGCTAATCCAGGTGCTAATATGGTCCATAGATTTTAATAAGATCTGTTGGATGGAAACAGTGCTTCCTGAAACCTAGTAACTAATGTAACATTTTATAGCTCAATCTAAAGGTAGCTGAAGTCTATCATAAGAGACTGCTTTAGATCACTGTGGACCTCCAAAAATAATTTCACCAGATCATTTGAAAAGTAGGCTTTAAATAGCAATGAACACAATTTTGAAGAGACTGCACTTCTAAAAACAGTATCCAAAAGTTAAATTATAAGCAGAACTTGATAGTAAAGCCTTGGATGGCTTTAAAGCCATTTGTCCTAAGAAATGAGACAAAACCCCTGGAATTATCAGAGGTGTCAAATCTGCTTCCAGTAGAAACTCTCCACAGAACATTTCATTAAATCATTTGATTGCTGGCTATTAAATAAAAAAGGAAACAATTTTGCAGGAGAGCAGAGAGGGGAAAAATAGCTATAATTAAGTATAGCAATTTAAAGTCGCATTCTTCACAGATCATTACTGTCATTAGAAACACTAATACACTAGCAAAGTTGTGTGCTAGAACTAGTGTATAAGGAAAAGAAGAGAGAGGTTGAAGAAGTTCAGCAAAGTTAATTTATCCCCACAAATATCTGAACTGCTTGCTCAGCTTTATATGTGAATATATTGAAAACAAAAATGCTACTCAAGCGGCATTTGTGGTCAACTTTCTGTACTTCCCCACCATTATTATTTAATTATAATTAAAAAAAGTAAAAAAAAAAAAAAAAAGAGGATTTTGATTCATCTTCTGCTTGGTACAAACTGTGTTCTACTCTCCTCTTTAAGAACTTGATCCAATTTCAAATAATTCATAGTATTCATATGTATATTAACAAATTGAAAGTAAATTCATCCGTGGCATTACGTTTTTTTCCATTATACAGTTCTGGGTCTCAGAGGGCAGTGACAAAGCACCAATATGCCTGCTACATTTTCAGTAATAAAAACTGGACAGAGATGAGGCCAAAGAAAAGGCGAATTCAATTGTGTGTATGAAGGGAATAGAAAGGTAACTGTCATGAAGAGAAGGAGATTACAAATTTCCTAAAATGAATAATTTACAGTTACATAAAAATGCATTCAAATACATTTTTTCCTTAAGTGAATCTTAAGACCCATATGAAGATAGGCCGAGAAAATTGGGCCTGTTCAGCCTGCAGAAGAGAAGGCTGCGTGGAGACCTCATAGCAGCCTTCCAATACCTGAAGGGGGCCTATAGGGATGCTGGGGAGGGACTCTTCATTAGGGACTGTGGTGAGAGGACAAGGGGTAATGGGTTTAAACTTACACAGGGGAAGTTTAGATTGGATATGAGGAAGAAATTCTTTACTGTAAGGGTGGTGAGGCCCTGGAATGGGTTGCCCAGGGAAGTTGTGAATGCTTCATCCCTGATGGCGTTCAAGGTGGGGTTGACATAGCCTTGGATGGCATGGTTTAGTGGGAGGTGTCCCTGCCCATGGCAGGGGGGTTGGAACTCGATGATCTTGAAGTCCTTTCCAACCCTAACTATTCTATGATTCTATGAAACTGCACTGTTGAAGTCTTTAATAACACAGTCTGCCAGTAGCCAGTGCCAGAAATTTCAGGGATCTTGACCATGCAGCATCTACTCAATTGCTTTGGACAACTGTTGTTTTCTCCTAGTATTTATTATGTATCCTGAAAGACAGGTTTTGGTTTTTTTTTTTTTTTGTTAGCAAGCAGACATTATTGAACACAAAAACAAGTCCTTGTATTACAGGCTGATTTTGCTTTGCCTATCTTCATTGCTGCAAAGTGCAAAAGAACAAAGGAGACCATACTAAATGGATGATGATAGCTTGTCTTCATCAGACCTTTAACAGATCAGAAGAGAGCAAAACCTCACCAACACATCCTGTTATAGAAAATTGTACATTTATTGTACACCATTATTCTGTTACAGAAAATTTCTTTTCACATGTTGATGCTATTGATTTTCTCAAGTATGAAGACCAAAGCCGATTTAAGAATCAACAGTGCTGTTGGTCTTCCCTATAAACATGTAAGTAAAACCTCCTATCCCAAGTATCAGCCCGTACCAACTGAATTAATGCACATGATTCCCTATGTCCAAAATATTTCATGGGATTACAGTCACATCCAGTGCTTAGTAAATCTCATCATAATATGGAGATTTTCTTAAATTACGTTTTAACAGGTAAGCAAGAGCTAATAAAAATTATTTTTATAGAAGCCTGGACAGCACTTCACTGCCAGGAGGAAGACCTCTGCTGAGCACTCAGGGAATGTTGAAGCTGTGACTCCTGAACCTGGTCTGAGCATGAACTTTCACAATAGCTGATCCAACAAGCTGCTGTTTATGAAAACAGGCACTTATCAAATCCCAGTCTCCTGGCCTCCTACTCACAGTTGCATTTCCACTGAACAGGACACTTGCTTCTTTTTGGCTCAGTTTGTTTTCTCCTAGATCAGTAAAGTGAATTGACTTGCCAAGGGAGTAAGTGACCAATTGAAATCATTCAGAGAGGAGAATAAGCATGTGGCCAGGAGTGGAGAGAAGGGGGAAGCTGTTAAAACAAACCTCATTTATCCCAGCACCCCCAGGCCAGATTGAGATAACACAGAACCATCTTCTCAGGTAATAACCACCTCTTCAAATAGATCTGAGGAATGAAGACTGAAAGACCTTCTTATTTATTACCTGGCAGTTTCTGCATTCATTTACACTTGCACAAAAGGCACTGGCACCAAATTTAGGGGTATTTTCTATCCCTTCTTCACAATTTTAATCATCAGTGATATGAGCATGTAATGCACTGTTTTGGGCCGTGCTGGTAGGAAATATTAAATATGTATTTTTAACAAGTCAGCTGATATATTGCTGGACAAAACTGCAAAGCTTGGATACTCGAAACATGAAACTCAAAGATCCTGACCTAGATGACTTGGCTGATAATCCAACTGTGACTGATCCCTTCTTAGGCACTGAACAAGGTCAAGACCCCCCAACAGTAATTAATCAATGCAAGCATTCTTCTCAGTTTGAGATATTTTATAATTCTTACCTACAAGTCAGTAAGTGATCACCATGATTAAAGAATTCATCTTGAGTCTTGTCAAAACTTTTTCTGTGGGGAGTTTACTCGTCTGCTTACGACCCAGTGATGCAACTTACCATCAGCAAAAGGTTTGGGAGAATGACATTAGGGCATGGATTCAATATCACAGCCACTGGCCTAAGGCATGGTGCTGCAATCTCATCTTCGCATGGTTTTTATGCTTCAGACTTCCTGATCTGTGTCACCACCACACCTATGCAAGATAATCCAAACACATGGGTAGTCTACTGAGTCACTCCCCTTAGTTCTAGTCTGCTTTACATCCAACAGAGAAAAAGGGGACATACTTCCAATGACTTGTTCTTATTTAAGTCTTTCTCACATTTAGTTTGCAGTTTGTATTTAGTTAGCTGAGATAGATGACAAGCAAAAGAAACAGGTATTTTAGTGCTTTTCACCACAGCATCTAATCATGGATCTAAATAGTGTTTTGGGCAGAAAAATGAAATTTAGGTTGTGATGTGAGAAGAATGAGATTGAAACTTCTTGACCTCTGATCTTTTAAGCTGAAGAGTGATGCGTCCTCTAAATTTCAAGCCAAGGAACATAAAAGGAAAAAATGTGTGCTGCAACTGTGGTCTAATCATGCATAGTTAGGCGTTCCTAGCCATCAGCACTTTAGCATACTTGACTAGTGATGTATGAAGTAGGCCACCCCTGGAAATTGGTTTTCTTGCACTGTGTCCGGCACCAGTGTAACCACAGGCCATAAATACTTAGGATGTTCAATATCCTCTTACTTTTATTTTTTTAGAATGATTTATTCACATAACCAGGTTAAAACTGCAGCAGTAATTCAGACGGGATTGAAAAGCTGTCTGGCTTCAAGGCAGTTGGGAGTTACTACCCATTTAGACTACAGGCAGAACAGGCCCTGTAGCCTGATTTGTTGACATTTGTCCAAAAAGGTTTCAGCACTGCTGTGTTAATCAACTGGCCTTGATTTGGGAAGGGGACAGAGCACAGATTTACTCCCCTCTTTCAACATAATCTCAATTCCTACTTCCCTCCTCTTTTGGTCTGCTTAAAACCTGTTACCAGAAATAATTAGTGACACCGAAATGAAACACTCCTCTTGATTCTCTTATTCAAATTGTTTTAAGGATTGTGGTTCACTGAAATTGGCCATTAGCAACAAGGTACAGTAAAATAAAGTTTCTGAGATAACAATCCTGTTTACAGAGTGCTAGCTATTGACCTTAAGTGGACTCTAGAAAAAACAAGATATTGCAATAGAAAGTAAATGCCTTCTTCAAGCTTTCATAAAGCCATCTTAATTTTCAGGCACATGATATCTAGAACACAATTCCTCTGAAATTTTCATAATTATCAGACTACATTCCAAAAAAGTGACATGCTTATTTCCCTGACACAATCTTGTTACCATAGAGCTAATTTTGAAAGCAATTCATGGCAACATACTGGCGCATCATGTGGATTATATTCTGCCACCCCCCCCCCCCCCCCTTTTTCACCCACTGGATTTAGCAAGCTTCCCATGAGGCCACCTAGAAAGTCAATAAAACTGTGTCTTCTTTTCTAAACAGTAAGACAATTTTGATTCTTCACATATGCAAAATAATATTATTAGCTGAGTTGGGACAACAGTCCCAGGAATAGGGAGCTGGAAAAGCAAAGGACATTCAAGTTGATTATCTACCATTAGTCCCTTTAACTCCTGTGTTAAAACTGAATGAACAACAGCCCCAAAAGCCTATCCCTTTCCTGCCAGTGATAATACAGTAGCAACCCAGATGTAGAGAAATCTTTTTATAATTATGGGCCCATCAGTTTTGTTCATGGTTCTTGTTCTCATCTCAACATGAGTCCCATATGTGATTAAACACTTTCCTAACCAACATACTAATGCAAGCGCGAAAAAATGCAAAAAGCAGGGGAGAAGGTTAACTCATCTATGAGCTGGCATGCTCTGCACCTGCTTGCCTGGATGCTGGGATAACCATCCTGTCAAGCACTTAAAATCTGTATCATTTCTCCTGCTGTCACCACTTCTGTATTGTTGATGGATGCAATCTGTACTTGCCCAAAGAACAGATAATTTTTCAACTGGACACCATAGAATGCACACAAATCATGCAAAAATGGAAAGAATGGAAGCATACTCTCTTTTATTTTGTAGAAATACTACTTTTACCTCAGTTTACCTCCTTGATGCTGAGCTGGCTGACTGCACAACAAATTGCAACACAGGAGAGGAAAGATTATTCTTTTCTAAAATAATTTCTGAAGTATCCTGTTAACCTGACCTGAGATAGAAAATTCCTGCCAAGCTCTAAATCTGGTGACTGGCATCTCCTTCATGTTAGCACAATTTACAGAAAGACACCTGGGAGAATTTTTCTGCCTCTTCATAGCTTACTTAACTTGATTAGTATCATATCTTAAAGCCATATTTGCAGAGCTTATCTACAGATATCCCAATGCTACGCCCTGATTGAAGTGGAGGTCTTTAGGCCTTTCCAAAGGTTACATTTTTCTCCCTTTATTCTGAATGTATCTGATCAAATAAGCTATTTTAAGTCCTTTTAATCAGATACTGGTCAAAGGCCTTTATGTTGGCATGCAGGAGTTAGGAAGCTGGACTTCTGAGATCCGCCTACAATGGAACATTTAGCTTTAAAATAACAAATTCAAACAACTATGATGGCACAGGGCTCAGTGAGAGATATTAGTTCAGTACTAGGCAGCTCGCACAGGCTCTGCTGAGCTTCATCCTCATGCAATCTGTGAGTAGTGGGGTAACAGACTTTGACTTGAGGGAACAAGGGAAAGAAATGCAACCCCTCCCATGACTTGAAGGGTGCAATGGGTATGGAATGACAGGACGTAAAGCAGCTTGCTGTGCCAGGGCAGAGGGAAAAACTACAATCTGGAAAGGACGTGTGTTACTGCACAAAACTGCAACCTGGGCAAAGCACTAAGAAACACTGCACCAACACTGCATCCTACCCTGTATGAAAACTTGAACGAACTTTGTAATACCAACAAATGCAAAAATATTAGCTTGCACTTGACCGCTTGCCCCTCATGTCAGAGGTAGCAAATAATAACATTATTTACAAACCTCCTGCAAGCATACAAGTATTCGTGCTAGACCTAATGGGCCCTTAATTCACGTTGTGAGGAACAGTTGGCTGGGCAGTGTGAGAGAAGCTAGAAAGTCTGTGCATGTGGAGATAAACAGAATATTAAACGCTGCAGTAAACCACAAGTATTTCCAATTATTCAGAAAGAGTTTTCAATCACTGGAATATAGAAACAATTTAAAAAAAACAATTCGGCCCACCTCAAATCTCACCAACTGGAAGTAATGCTTTAAAGTGCTTTCCTTACAGATGACTGTGATTCCCAAGCTTGCTTTTGTAAGAAAATAAAGGTACTGTGAGATTTTCAAGTGTTCAGCACAAGGATGCTTCTGGAACCCTGAAATAATGTTGATTATTTCCTTCAGCAGTCAAATTCAAAACTTCTTAGCTCCTCTCTAGCTTTTAATTTATATCTTTTCTGTCCTTTGCATTTTTAGTCACTATACTATACAAAAACATACCCATGAAAAGTGCAGATTTATAAAGTGTATATCTATCTATATATAATTTTTTTTATTATTCACTTAAAAAAACAAAGGTATTTTGCTGTATGGCACTGGGAGGAAAAGCTGGCTACAAATTTACCCCTCACTACTAGATTCGCTACACGTACAACTGCAGCAGTTGGAAACTAAAAAAGAAAGAAACAGAGCCAGTTATGCTCTGATTTGAAAATCTAGAACTGAATTTTTCACCCATCCTACACTTGATGTAGGATTCAACTCTGGATAGTTGAATTGCTCAGCTGCTTATGACAGCCCACATCAGAAACCTTCTTCAGGTAGAGCGAATATAAAATCTAAAATAAACATGGCTTATTTACATACATATATGTATGCTATTACAGCAGCCTCTAATAACAGAAAAATATTCAGATTCCTACTTAATAGACAAGCTAGACAAATAAGTCACTTTACTAATTTATTTGATAGCAAACAGCTCCAGTGTTTAGTGTTTTGATGGTTGCAAAGCAAACTGATCTGAAGTCTATGTGTGGACTGCCAAATGGGATGGCTAATGAGAATCTATTAGATATGCAGTAGACAAAGACAGTGCGTTACCTTACTGGCTCTCATACCAGATTGCTTTTTTTTTTTTTTCCGAAGAAAATGTGATTTTTCTGAGTGAGAAGGAAGGAGGAGGCAAAATCACCACTTAACTATATTTAATGAGCCTTTGCTTTTCCCATTCAGTAATTTCTTTCACTGTAGATAACTTGTTAAGCAATACATCCTACAGTCTACACAATATTTCTGATGTTCTAAATTAAACTTTTCTGGATTTAATACCTTTCTTATTTTCTTCTTATCTTCTTTCTTTTTTTTTTTTCTTTTCTTTTTTTTTTTTTTTTTTTAACTTAATCAGTAAAAGAATTAACAAAAATAAGGAATATGGACACTGGGGGGTGTGGGGGTGTAGGGAATTAAAAAAAAAAATTGATAAATTGTCCACTTTTTTTATATTGTACATGAACTGTATGTCCTTGATCTGTCTATGCATCACGTTAAAAAGATGCCACTCAATTGAATTAGATATAATTTATGCATAACTATCTCATAAGAAGTTATGGCACTGATTTTCAAAGGCCTAACTCTCATTCCAATATCCTCAAAGAATATTAGCAGAAATTAGGAAGCTAAATACCTTACCAGATCTGAGCCTTTTTCACTATCCTTGACAAATATCTAACAGTCATTTGTGATGGTATAATAGATACATTCTACAGTACAATAAAGTTATCTGAATCATGATACAGATTTTACACATTTTACTTTTCGTATTGCACCTGAGATCAGTTAAAGCTTCTGAATATTGAGGAATATTTTTCCTTTATAATTTGTATTTCTTAATGAAAATGGGCAAGAAACAATAACAGTAAGCACTGAAGACTATGTAAAAATAACTAACATTTTAAAGTACCCACTTGAAAAATTCACTTTTTGCATTACATCCCAAAGGAGAGGGATTAGTACTAATTGAGACTAGTATTAATGCGGTAATTCCAGGAATAAATTACATGGCCCTGGTTCAAAGTGAAGAGAAATTCACTGACTAATATTCACCACACAGATTACATAGGCTCTCAAAAAAGAGAATCCTTTAATCTCAGGCCTCTCATATCTATGGTAGCAGGTCATGTCTACACTGTGTTCATTCCTGTTATTTTATATATAATTCCTGTTTTTCCTTTGCTCTAACTGAACTTAATAAGTTTTTGAACATATTGCCAAAGGGAAACTAAATTTACTGAGTTATTTTGACCTAGTCACTGGGCTCAGCAGTGCTCACCCTGTCTTTCTTATGCCCCATCAGTGTTCATAACAATATCATTGCTCTCCTTTTGGAAGTCACAGACAAATATATCAGATAAAAATTAAATCCTACTTGGCAGACACACCAGACATTTTTTCACTGGATCTGCTGCTCAACTTTGATATTTCCAACCTGGCTGACAGAGGCTGATTTTCTCCTGATTACTACCTGTATATGGTCCTTCATAAATTACACCAAGTGGATCGAAAAATACTGTCATCTTAATCTGGTAATGTTTTCCATCCAGATTTTGCAAATACTTAATTTTGAAAGATTGCAGAGAGGCACTGATTTCTTTTTTGCCTCAGCTATCTCACATAAATAATTTTAACATTCTGTTGTTTATTAGGTGGAGATGCATACAGGTACTGTAAATCAGTGGACAATCACAGCCATACATATGGTAAACTTAAAGCTATAAATGGTTAAATAAGCCACAGATACCATATTGCAACACTGAGTGCGTTAAATGCCATCTATACAATTTTTGGTCAGGTCATATAGCTCAGCTATACAAACTTGAACTTGCAAAATTCTACACTGCTCAAATGAACAAAATGTTTTATCTTGGATTATGGCCATGTCTAGCTGGTATGCTGGCAGTGCTGCTATTTGCCATATATTTGGTTAGAATTTCTATTATGAAGGTCCATACAGAATGATTTTAAACTATGGTTTGTAAATTTAAAAAAAAAGGAAAAAAAAAAAATCAAGCTGATTAGAAGGACCATGGAGAAATAGCAACTACTGTTCTGGTTTGTGGGAAAAGAGGACAAATGGTTACTAAAAATAAAAACCTTACACCATATTACAAGTATGCAATCAAATGAGAAGCCAACATTTGGAAATAACAGTGAATTTTCTCATGAGTTTAATTTATAGTAAGTCCAGGTTAATATACACATATTACAAAAAAAAAAAAAAGGCAATTTAGCAGAGGTCCATTGCTAGATTAGGTCACTGTATTATAAAAGGAAAAGCAGCTTCTGGTCAACATCACCATATTCAGCAGTTACCAACATTTTGTAAAACCTAAGGAACTATTTCTACTGTCACCATTTAACTTTCTCTATCTCAAGGAAGTTGTGTTTAAGTGATTTGACAAAGGTCACACAAGAAACAAAGGTGGACTATCTGAAGTTAAATGGGCAAGATAAATCAGCAAGTAGTCCATAACAAACACTGACTTTGTGAGTGTAACTTTGCACTTGCAAAACATTAAACTGAAAGCAAAATACTACTACAGTACTTTACAGCCAAATTTTACAATGGACTGCATTCCACTCTGTACTTTCTTGAATCTGATGGAAATCTATTTGTAAATAAGGATGTTTTTCCTAGCAGTGAGGCTGGATATGGAACCAAACAAGAGAAAAAAACAAACATTGTTTCTTCTTAGCATCTTTTCAGCTAGGTCAAGAAATCATAACAAAATTAATACCTGTCTCCTTTTTCTCCCTGGCCAAAAAAAAAAAAAAAAAAAGTAAAAAAAAAAAAAAAAATTCAAGAAACCCTAAACTTACTCAGAACAAAAGTACAGTGTCTAGTTTTTTTGGTACCAGAAGAACAGTGGGATAAACAGAGCTGCTAAGTGAGGAAACAGTATAGGTTAGTGGAAGAAACTTCTGCCAAAGGTAGCCACACAGAAAAGGACAAATGACTTACAGAAGCCTCCTTCTGCTGGTGTGCTTTCCCTTGTGCAAGGAGCTCCCCCAGCAGAACAGAGGTGGACTCATTTTTCTTTCTCTGCATGTTTCACTGGCTACTTCATGCTTTTGGAAGATTTCTAATACAGATTGGCTCTCAATTATTTCTGGGTTATATCAGCCTACAGTACAAATGATGTTTCCCTTGCACAAATCACACAAGTTTTTATATGAAATCAGAAACTTGCTTCTAGCTGTAATGCAGAAAAGAAAACAAGGCTTTATACTCTTTGGGTGTGGGACTTTACACACAGCTGCCAGAATACTCATTATACAGTGATGAAAGGAAGCTCCACAGAAACACAGGTGCTTTTCAACTACCTCACTGTGAAACCTGGCACAAGCCTCAGCAAATTTGAAATGGCTAGTGCTGACACCTACTAAAAATACAATCAAGTAAAAATCCTTCTACTGAACAGGTGCAAAGTTCTGCAAGTCCTGATACACTAAAAAAAAAAATTAAAATAATCCATTTTTACCTTAAAAACACACAAGCAATAGATTGATAATAAGTAATAAAAGCAGATTTTTAACCATTTTGAAGTGTCATAATTTTGATTGCACACGAGTTTGATGAACAGAAGTTGAACTTCTCACTATACTCAAAGCTGCACAATTAACATAAAAATGTATGACATCTATAAAAGTTAATAGGCATAACGCTAAAAGCTGCCAAGAGCAGAACAGAAATGAAAGCTCTTGCCTTCAGAATCCCCGTAAGTGTGAAATCCATATCCATCATAGCACTGTGCGCTAGGTTTTTCTGCTCCAAATATAACACTGCCATAATCTTATTTAAGCAGTGCTGTGAGCGCTCATTACATTTTCGAAACACAGTCACTCTTCAATAGACAAACTAACAAAAAAACCCTGCATATACAAAATAGATATATTTCACAAAGGGATTTCAAGTCACACATCAAACTGGGACAGAATAAGTCTTCCTGCTCTATTTTAAGTATTACTGTTAGCTTGCTTAAATGGAAGTCTGGCATCATGAACCACATCTATTCATGCTTCCAGACTGATGGCAATACCCAATAAAGAACAAATCCAGCAAGTTCATTAACAAAGGTTTTCTTATTACCATGCTAAAGGGAGGAACAGTTGACATCTGCAGTCTGTTGGCTCCTCTAGCAAGATCTGATGCCTCAGAAAAAAGTGTAAATTGCTCTCCAAGTGACCTACTCATCTAAATGTAGGCATAAATTATCCCATTGAAGTATATGGGAGATCAATAACAATAGAAATGGGATTTTATGCGTGTTTATCTCATTCCACAATTAAGCATCAATTGTTCTACATGCCTGTAACAGTGCTTGATGCTGTCTCTGACAAGGAATATAAAACATATGCTCAAGCCTAGCTGTGTTTAATTAAGAAATCCCTACACTCCAAAGTAGACGGTCAAATTAGACTTATAAAATCACCATGAAAACTTATCAGTGCAGATGCAAAGACTCATTGTTTCCACTTACAGTAATTATGAGAGAAGAGGATGATCATCTTAACAACAAACCAGACAATGAGAATAAGCACATGCACATTAACATCTCATCAAACAGCTTTGATGGGGTAGGCTGGGTAGGCTGACTGAGTACAATTTTATGATTCTCCTAATAAAATATTTGTTGAATTCCCCAATAGGTATTAGTGCAACAGGACATTAGTGGACCAAGCATGAAAGCTGGTCATTTAGTCAGGCAAAAAAATGTTTTCTACTTCACGTCCCTGTTACTAACCCAGAAATATCATTCTCCTGGAACCATTAACAAATTCCCCTTTGGCCATTATACTGCAAGCAGAAAAGGAAGAAACCAGTCTTTACACATCAGTAAAGCCCACATGATGTGTTTCTCTCTGCATAGTTTGTCTTATCGAATAGGAGCTCAAATATAACCTAACCCTCATATAGTGAAAAAAAAAACAAACCAAAACCTGTTCAGGGATCAGTTGTCAAAGTACATATCCATCCACTTGTGGATGAAAACAAAGATACTGTTCGATAATATATAGTAATGCTTTGCAGACTAAAGGAAGCATAATTCTTATCCTATCTAATGACATATGGAGTTAGATAAGATGATCTCAGTTTACCCCTTCAAACAATTTGGTTTTTTGCTCTTTAATTCCAGAGAGAGTGTGACAGGTAGAGAGAAAGTGAGAAACAGAGACAGGGAGAGAGAAAGAAAGAAAGAGAGCTAACTGAATCAACAAGTATGGAAAGTCCAGAGCAGGCAAGAAAAACCAGTTTGGAGGAAAAAGAGATGGAACAAGATAGGAGCTTGTGGAAACTTGTCACTGAATGCTTTGCTCAACAATCACAAAGAGGAGCTTGGTAAGCAAGGTCAGGGAGCCATGTGCAGCATATACAGGTATTGCCAAGCACTGCTCCTGTATGCACATCTGCTACTGAGATGTCTGTAGAGGTGAGGCATCTATCCCTCCAATGTTTTGGAAGGAGATCTTGATCTAGACTCGCACTGGTTTGAAGGCATAAAAAAATTACCTCCTTACCAGGAATGCTAATTTCAGCAGCCTGGTGTACCTACATCAGGACACTGGACATTTTTACCTTAGTGGAGGGAAGAAAAACATTACTTGTAGATTTTGAAAGTGGAAATATGTTAAGTATTCTTAACAGTTTCTCACCAGTCACCATTTTATACCTCCTCTTCCTTCTATTGCTGGAATCAAGACATTTGATTGTGAGTGCCTCTCCCCCTATTCCTTCCACTTTTTTGTAAATATGTACATCACAGCTCTTTTTTTCCCTTCTCTCTCCGGACAGGGAGAATAGTACGGACCTTTTCAGTTTCCAGCAGCTCTTTGTATCCTCAGATGCCTGCCCTGTGCTGCCAGGTATATGTGTACCAAGTTGAATGTAGTCTTCCTACAACCACATAAAGCAATGAATGAAGCGACGAGATGAAACACCAGCTCCTTCAGTGTAGGAGTATCATGAGGTGAGAAGGTGTCATAAAATATGTTCCTCTAGTCTAAAACTGTTGCACTGGAAGAGTGAGATAACAGAAAGTTGCCTGCAGTTTCATTTAATGATATCCTGAATGTCAGTCATTCACAGAAAGTTGTTATACATCTCAAGCTTTGGGTTCAGTTCTTTCCCAGGGGTATGGGGCTTATTCAGTATGTGGACCTCCAGTGAAAGCACAGGTAGAACTATCCCTCAGATAAGTTCTCATCTCTTGCCCTACAATTTCTTATGGAAATAAATAAATTCCTCTTACTCTCTGTTGAACACACTCAAAATAGTTTCAAAGGTTCCTAGGTGAATAACAGTGTTGGGGACTTCTATAACTTTCCAGGTATGAAACCCCAGTTTTCTGAATCACACTGTTATGATCTGGAAGCATCAGCGGAGCAAAATGTACCACCATGGGCAGAAAAGACTATGAACAGTTGGTCTCCCTCCTGTTGGAGATAACCTGTTGTCACATGCTCTGCATCAACGTCAAAAAGCCACATGCCGGTTCCTCTCCTCTTTATCCCAACATGCTTTCTCATTTGCTGATTTGGTCTATTAACATAATGAAAGCAAAAATCTTAGTTGGAAAAATGGCTTAAAGCGCTACTGATCTATGACAGATAGGTAACTAATGTCTTAATACACATAATGCATGTACGAAACATTACAAAAGGTTGCTAAGCCTCCTGTTTGCTCCAATATCATGTTTTATCTATATGCATTTTGGTGTCTAAATACATGCTTATATCTTAAACAAAAATACAGAAGTAAAATATGACAAAAAGGCAGGAAATTATTTGGTGCAAAGATTATCTGGACAGCTTCAAGGACAATTCTCAGTAACTACTCTTCAGATGTCTCTCTCTACAGGTTATAGTTTTTTTAATAATACATAATGTTAAAGCTTCTTGCTTTAAGAGCTTCTGCTGGAGGCCTTACAACATTTTCTTGTAAAAATGTTTCTAAATAATAAAATCGCCTGTAAAACTATTTGCACCTAGACAATTTATCAGAGAGCTCTTTGGCTGTAACTGTGCAGGGTAATCTCAGGGGAAAAAAAACCTATCCCATGAATGAATGAGCCTAGCACCGGCTGCCTTTTACCAAAATACTATGTAGGACTCTTCTGCTTGTTTTAAATATGACCATGGCATTCACTAATGCAATTTATAAAGCAAATGCCTTAGACTGGAATTATTCTTTCATTATAAATAAACTCCTTTGCCCAACTATTTAACCATTTCTGCATAGCCCTTCAGGCCTCTTGTTGTACAGTAAAACTAAAAATAAAAGAAAGGCACATTTAAAGCAGCTCCGTGTATTTCGACCCTGGACTCAAATTCCCACAATTGCTTCTTTGGGGATTATGTGCTTATTTAACCAGTGGATGCTCTTCCCAGGGCTCCTGGTGCTATGTAGGATTTGGCGGGAGGAAGTAACCACTTGTGCTGTGGAGTCATTTGATGAAGTGTCCTGCTTTTCCTTCACAACCCTGCACTGCAGTATACACAAACAAATTACACAGTCTCTGACAGATCTTCATCTGAAAGCACTAGTCCATCACATGAAAAAATTACAAGTGCCAAACAGCATTAAGTGTAATAAAAATAAATTTGTTCTCCCTTGATTTTCTCTTCATATCGTTGAATAGGTTATTGCATTGTATATGCTGTTACAATTTTCAATGGGCCTTGGTAACTAATTAGTAGAGAAAAATACATTACACTCTGTGGTAATGTCTTGCAATGACAAATATTCTTGGGGGAAACAAAAGGAAAGAGTGATGGGTAGAAGAAATTATAACTGAACAGGCAATAAAAATTTAGTAACATTCAAAAGAGACCAGTGACTTAATAAAGTAGCCACAACTGGAGACAGTTCTTACTGGAGTTTATTAACTAATGTACCTGTAATAATAATTTTAACATTGCTAGGAGGTGGGATGATACAATAGTACTAATACAATTCCCAATCAATTTTCTTTCCCCCTCTCTACCTAAAACTGGACATTAAAAATTATGCTGCAGATCTACATTTTATTAACAGAAAGAATAACTGATAGAATTTAAAGGCCTGGCAGACAATTATTCTTGACGTTTTCTACTCTAAAGTGAAATACTCGAGCTGACTGCAACTCACTACAACAGATAGATGGGTGAACAGGGAAGCCTCTGAGTGCTTTCTTGGAATGTTGCCATTAATGGAACGGCAGCTGGTAATTAATAACCTTTATCTAAACAATAATTCATACAGGATTAAACTGCCTTACAAATGCTATGTCTTGATGCTGCTGAAATTATAGTGACCTAATTTTAAATCAGTGTTTTTAATGACATCACCCCCTGACCCATGTTATGCATATATTTTGGCTTACAAGGGGGTGGTAGGAGGTGCCAAGGACATTTGATCTGGTGAGTCACAACACACCCACCATTTCTTTTTGGCAGTTCTTATGTCAAATGCATTACAGAGTTAAGCACCCTAAATATCTGCCTAACGAAGAGAAAGTTAATGAACAAAATACCACCCTCCTTCACACTGTACAGAATATCTTTGTCAACGTCAGATAACAGTGTATTCATAATCCTGGCTTCCAAATGGTAACCAATACACCAGAAGGACAAAAATAATAAAGAAGTTATATCATTGTAGGAACAGGCAGGAGAGGAATCTTGGGAAGATTAGCCCACCACAGGTCAAAAGTTTTGTCTTAGACACTTGGGCTATTTTCATATCCATGTTGCAAGTATCAACTTTACATTAAAATCTTTTAATTCAGGAGCCCTTCAAAATAATTTAAGCTTTAGAGACAGGGAAAAAAAAAAAGTAAAATATGTGTATTATGTGCTAGTATAGAACTATAAAATGGAACAAAAACTAACTTGGAAGAGGAAGGCATATAAAGTGCTTCTGTACGTATGTAGTTCAGTACGAGGATGCCAGCTTTGCTGACACAGCTTTTTAAGCAAATAGAGGCTCACATCTATCAGAAATGTTATAAGTAGTACAAAAAAAGCATGCGCTTACCCATATTGAAGAAACATTGTCAAAACAGTACCTAATTTCTTCTTTTAAGTGATGTCTACTTTGGCAATCACTGCTTTATAAAACATGAGCAGTACAATTACACAGTATAGATAAATAGCCTCTTCGGACCAACCTTAATAACTTTAATTTGAGTAGAGATTTTTCTATCTGCATTTGCACTTCAGAACATTATTAGGTGGTTGAAAATACTAGAATCTTAGCATCTAATTTGCAGAATGCAGATCCTTTTGCATGATATAATTCCATCTCTAAGTCAGGTAAAACAATGCAAAATGCATACACTAGCCATCAGAAGTCCAGGGATATATTTGTCTCATTTATTTCTGGTATCTTTCATAACATGCAATCCACCAGGTAAAAAATGCTGTCTTAGAAGCCCAGAACCTGCAGTCAAACATTGGATTAAGAGACATAAATTTCACTATCACAAACTTCATATACTCCCTTTAATAAGTAAGGCCATTTTTTTGTTTCTCTATTTCTCAGGTACACAAGTAGTAACTTCAAAATTATAGCCTCAACCATTTCCAGTGGTGGAGAAATTAAAGAAAGCATTCATTAGTGTTTAGCATATCTTGGTAGCCTCTATTTATCCCTTAAGATTTTCTTTGTCCTTCTGCAAACATCTGAAGTGAAATGAACAGGCAACACTGAGATAGGTGCACAGTTGTAACTTCCTGCTATTTCTTGGGGTATGGGTGACAGTGTTAATACAGGTGAGCTTTTGATTGGTATGCTTGTTTGAGGTTCTGCAAGATTTCCCAGTGAAGCCATTTCTTAGAATCTTAGGATTGCCCTACAAGCAATTAAATTACCATGCTCAGCGCTGCTGAAGTTGATATCCTTCACCTTCAAAAACATTAAAAATGAAAATTAGATATACATTATATTAACCAAATAAAACATGAAGCACTCTTGCCCTTTCACAGTAATGTAGAGCAAGGAGCAGAAAGTGAATCAGGCAATAAATGTGGGCTTGTCTATTCCTGAATACCCTGTATTCAGAGTTTTAGTTGCAATAAACAGATTTAATTTGTTTGAAGAGCTATTGAAAACAAGCAGAAGGTGATGACACAGGAAGTGGGTGAAAGGAATGGAACAGATTCATGACGCTAAGGGATGGTGCCTTTCAAGTGATAGCAATTATCGTCCTCTGAAACACCTCCTCTACCCCTTCCCTGGATTTCTCAGCCTCCAACATCACACATTATGCTAAATGATAATCTCAGAAGCCTCCAAAACTTGTGAATGGCAAGTGGTATCAGCTCAGTCTGGGGACCACGTCTCTCTTCTATTTGGACATCTGCATTGCATTATTGCAGTCTTGTTTTTTTCTGACTGATCATCATTACACAATGTGGACAGCCCTTCAGAATAGCCCAAAAGCTGATGCTGTAATCACATAGGAAGGCTGGGCTGCTGGCTGCTGCAAAGAGAGACAGTGAGGAAAAACAGCTCTACCAGGCATAAAAGGATGCATTTTCAGTATCTGTTTACATCATTTTCTGGAAGCAATCTCATTCATCAAGAAGAAATGCTTTCAAATAAGTAAAGTTAAATGTCTATAATTCAAGAATCCTAAAAGCTGAAGAAATAATTTCTAATATGCTGGTACTAAATTTTAAAATAAAACTTGAGACAGTGGAGATTTTCTGTAACACTGAAAATGCTACTATTTCAATACTGAAGGAGGGTGACGTGGTAACTGTAGGTATCTCACTATGGTATCAACCACCAAAACCCAGAAAAATGAAAAATTATAGAGGTGATAAAGAATTAGAAGACAGGTTATAATTGGTACCAATCAGTCCGATAACTGTATAAGACTGAGATACGGTGCAGCTGCACTTATTGGAAAATACATATTTTATAATATATTTTAGAAAATTGCAAAATTAGGCTTTGTATAAATTCTATTTCACCTGGAGAAGCAAACGGCATGAAATGACACTTGTCTCTAGAGCAGATCCTAAAGACAGTCTGTCTTTAATGAAATCTTATATAAGTTACATATTTTGCAGAAAACTAAATGCTATCCAAAACCTCATGTTGCATAGGTAGAGAGCTAAATAAAACACTAAAACAAAAGACTGGAAAATTCTACCTCCAGGAGCCCTAAGAAGTTCTTTTCTGCTCCCCCCTGGCCCTCTTCTTCCATGTTCTGCAAACCAAGTAAGTTGTTTACACACATATTAAGCAACAAGAAAACCAAAGCAAAATGTCCTAAACAGTAAAGCATTTTTTGTTCGTTTGTGTTTCCCCCTGCTACACATTATGGTGAATCTTTGTCCCAGGGAGTCTGAAATTTGAGTTCCTTAGATTCTACCTGCATAGAAATTTGTTGAAAAATAACTATTCTTAAGTAAGTATCTTTGTGGAAATTTATAGTCAATAGCTTCTACAGGGTGGAAAAGAGAACAAAAACATTTGATCAGAAACAGTTATTCCCCCTTTAATTCATATCCTAACTTAACACAGATACATTTCTCCGGGTACAATGTAACCTTCATCCCTCTTTGGCCCACTGCAGGTTTCTTGTTACCAGTCCATATGACCACAGCCCTACAGATCTGTAATGAGGACATCTGCCATAAGGAACCCAGCCAAGGAACATGTGCACCTTCCAAATACAGTGAATTCCAGAGCACAGTACACAGAAAGACAAAACTTCTTTCAATTGTTTCAAGAGGCAGCCCAGAAACAGCAAAGGTAAATCTCACAGAATAGGCCATTTACATTTACACTTACATACTTTTGCTTTATATAATTCTATCGCAACAGTCGAGATATGAAATCTTATTATTAAATTTAACTTAATTTTGAGATAAAGTAACTATTTAAGAAATAATCAGACTGAGCAAGGTCTAGGAGAACTAACAGACAAGCTACTAAAAGCAAGTAAACATTTCAAAGTTCCCTTTCATCCAAGTATAATATACAACCCAGGAATCATTTTACTTTCCCAAAAGTCTGATACTTCTAAAATGGCAATCTAGTCTATGTAGATGCATATTCCAGCTGCCAATGGAATAGCTCTGCATGACAGATACTTCTGCCAAGTAATTTTTATGCCAGGTAAAGCTTTAGGAAATGGCAATTTCAAATGTTCAAGTTGCTCCTACAGTGATAGGTGTAACGGAAAAGATTATTGATGCATTTTAAGATGACGTCACGTATGTTCTTGTAGCCTTGGTAACAGTAAGAATTTTATTACAAGTTAATATCTTGTACATATCCACACATGTTTCTACCCAAAACATGACATCCTTCCCTCTAAGTTGGAGAGACATCAATTTGATAGGTGGACCACTCGATGGGTAAAGAACTGGCTGGATGGCTGCACGCAAAGAGTAGTGCTCAGTGGCTCAATGTCCAGCTGGAGACCAGTAACGAGTGGTGTCCCCCAGGGATCAGCATTGGGACCGGTCTTGTTCAACATCTTTGTGGGTGACATGGACAGTGGAATTGAGTGCGCCCTCAGCAAGTTTGCCGATGACACCAAGCTCTGTGGTTCGGTTGATACATTGGAGGGAAGGAATGCCATCCAGAGGGACCTTGACACACTTGTGAGGTGGGCTGATGCCAACCTGATGAAGTTTAACCATGCCAAGTGCAAGGTCCTACACCTGGGTCGGAGCAATCCCAGGCACAGCTACAGGTTGGGTAGGGAGGAGATTCAGAGCAGCCCTGCAGAGAAGGACTTGGGGGTGTGGGTTGATGAAAAAATGAACATGAGCCGGCAGTGTGCGCTTGCAGCCCAGAAGGCCAACCGTATCCTGGGCTGCATCAAAAGGAGCGTGACCAGCAGGTCGAGGGAGGTGATCCTGCCCCTCTACTCTGCTCTCGTGAGACCTCACTTGGAGTATTGCGTGCAGTTCTAGTGTCCTCAACATAAAAAGGACATGGAACTGTTAGAACAAGTGCAGAGGAGGGCCACAAGGATGATCAGGGGACTGGAGCACCTCCCGTATGAAGATAGGCTGAGAAAATTGGGGCTGTTCAGCCTGGAGAAGAGAAGGCTGCGTGGAGACCTCCTAGCAGCCTTCCAATACCTGAAGGGGGCCTATAGGGATGCTGGGGAGGGACTCTTCATTAGGGACTGTGGTGAGAGGACAAGGGGTAATGGGTTTAAACTTACACAGGGGAAGTTTAGATTGGATCTGAGGAAGAAATTCTTTACTGTGAGGGTGGTGAAGCCCTGGAATGGGTTGCCCAGGGAAGTTGTGAATGCTTCATCCCTGGCGGCGTTCAAGGTGGGGTTGGACATAGCCTTGGATGGCATGGTTTAGTGGGAGGTGTCCCTGCCCTTGGCAGGGGAGTTGGAACTCGATGATCTTGAGGTCCTTTCCAACCCTAACTACTCTATGATTCTATGATTCATTTGTTTGGTGTTTTTTGTTTGTATTGTTTTGGGTTGTTTGTTTTTTTTCCCTAATTGCAGTACTTTCTTTTCCAATAATGCATTGCTAGGTATAAATACCAACACAGATGACTGATTTGAATAAGTATCCTCAGATTACTTATATTAGCCAAAAGCTGCAAACCTGTTCCTTGCAATGCCACTTTTCAGGTCTTCTGCAGAGTTCAACAGAGGTTACAGGCATGTTTCTACTCAATTCCTATTTTGAAAGTGAGAGCTAGAGAATTAGGCTTAAACCCGTCATTCCCGTTTCTGTAATCTATACACCAATTAAAAAGGTATAACCCAACCCCTTGGGAGACAGCTTTTCAACTCTTATTAATGGAATTCAAGAATTTTCAGTAGAAATTGAGAGGCAAAAAAAAATAAATAAAGGAGATCCTGGGTTAGTCAGCCACACTAGACTTAAATTATTCAATTCAAGACAAGTAAGGGCATTTAACATTTTTTTAAAGGTTTCTTTCATTTCCCATTACAAAAGAACCAGATACACAAATGCATTTTAGACTTTGAATGATACAATTTACTCTTGCTCGATGTAATATTTATAGTTAAAATAAATTTGGTCAATTTTGTGTGCTCTTCTCTGCACCACAACTGAGACCCTCAGAGGCTGCAATCCTTTCTTCTTCAGGTTTCACAAAGAAACAGAAAGAGATAGCATGGATATTTTTTGTATGCACAAGTGTTCCTCCATCTTTTCTGTTGTCCTTATAGAATACAGGACTCTATAGAGGAGAGAGAACTATTTAGTACTAACTCTTCTGACTTAATTGAAAAGTCTGTTAACCTCTTCAGTAGCCACACACAGACACCCCAGTACTTCTAAAGTTCTCCAACTCTGCAAAGTCTGAAGAGTAGTGTGTGTGTAAAGAATTCCACTTGTCTTTTGAAATCAAAATGGCCAGCCTAATTCACCTCAAGAAGCAAAACAATTTGAAAAGCTGGCGAAAGTGACAACTTTCCAGATAAGAGAACCTTCATTCACTCTGTAGTCCTGCAAATGAGTAGTAAGTAGAGATCTCCTGTGATGCAGAGATGCCACCAAAGCCTGCATTCAAAACTCTTGCTGGAATGTTTCTTACTCAAAAATGTACAGGCCCTTTTTATAAAAGTATATAATACATACAAGTGTCTTGCTATGAATTCTGCACTGCTTCCCAAGTGGTCCTGTATCACCAGTAACGTTCAAAACCTGAGGAGGTTGCAGGGAAGGAACAGTTCAAGCCATTTTTATTGTGCTACAGCAAATGGCCACCTACCTTTTTTGTTCATTTCACTTCCGAATCTTCTAAAAAGCATTTAAAGGCCACCATGAACTTTTCACATCTGCCTTTTGGATAGTTTTTCAAAATTTCTGGCATTAACATCACTTCATTCTAACATGCATGATATTAGGCATGTTTGGAAAGGCACTAATAAATCTTTAATGTTACTTGCACATTTTTTGCTTTGTACCATCCCTCACTATTTTTCTACGCATCAGTGGCACAGTACAACTTGTCAATATGTGACAGGGAAATCTTCTCTGAAAAAATGTGATGGCAGTACATCTCATTTGCTTCTTTGCTTCTGTTGCTTTTTGACAGACCTTATAGGAAATTTAAGAATTTCAGCTACTTTTATTAAGATTGAACATACTTCTACATTGTGAAGAATCTGAGTTGAAATCTGAAATAAATGCTTCTGAGGACTGGCACCAAACAAGATCACATGCAGCAAGAAAACTCTACAAAATACACAAAATACTACAGTGTCCTGATAAGCTTCATTGATTCCATTTTGTTTCTATTATTTTCAGCCTTAATTTAGAATCAAATCACTATAACACACACGTTATTGAGTTCAGGGATTTTTTTACATGCAGTATTTTCCAACCTGCCATTGTACAACTGATCTCACTGAAGCTGAGAAATCTGAACTGAATTAGAGAGATTTGCTGAGCCTGATGCTTCCAAGAACGAGCAACCATATTGATTATCAGAGGTAGCTTAGAGTCTGGAAGTTTTATTCTTTCATGAAAACTGGGGCTGTTCAGCCTGGAGAAGAGAAGGCTGCATGGAGATCTCATAGCAGCCTTCCAATACCTGAAGGGGGCCTATAGGAATGCTGGGGAGGGACTCTTCATTAGGGCCTGTAGTGATAGGACAAGGGGTAACAGGTTCAAACTTAAACAAGGGAAGTTTAGATTGGATATGAGGAAGAAATTCTTTAGTGTAAGGGTGGTGAAGCCCTGGAATGGGTTGCGCAGGGAAGCTGTGAATGCTTCATCCCTGGCGGCATTCAAGGTGGGGTTGGACATAGCCTTGGATGGCATGGTTTAGTGGGAAGTGTCCCTGCCCATGCCCTAACTATTCTATGATTCTATGATTCTATATTGATAGTTCAGTGAAATCCTGTAGTTGGAACGTTTATTTCATTGACAAATTATTTGGAGGATTAACCTTTTAAAAGTAGGTCAGCATCCAGGGAAGCCCCATGCACAGGTATTGCTTGGCTGCATAAGTCACATTCAATTCACAATTTTTTAAGCATAAAACATACTTCTTTTTCAAGAGCCTTGGAGGAAATCAACATTTTGTTATTTATATTGCAGTACAACCTTAAGAATTTCTGTAACGCTATTTTATTTTTCTCTTTGCATAGGATCTCTCAACCCCCATCAATTCGTGTCTGAAAATGCATTATTAAGATTTACTGTGAAGGGTTTTCTTATGTCAGAAGAGAGGATAAGCAATCATAATGCATGTAAGGTGTTATTTAAACCTTCTGTCAGCTGAGCCTTAAGGTCAGTAAGGCTTGCTTGAAGTTGGTTCTGATTCTTCACAGACAAAATGCCATGAAAAATAAATTGGAGGTTGTGATGTTATGTAGCAACGAAATTTTAAGAATTGCTTTCCACATATAAAAAGCAGATGTAACAAGTGGGGCTGGGTATCCACTTGTGGGTGTAACAAGTGGAGTTGGGTATGGCTAGTCTCCATTCCTCCTTCTTTCAATAAATTTAGCTAGCACTGTAATCCTAAAACTCCATAGAATTTGAGCAGAGCTAGTTCCAAAGCTCAAATCACTTTTTTAAATGAAATGTACCTGCTAAATGTATTTGACCATGCCAAGATCATGCCTTTGAATTTTTAACCCTGCCTTCTGTGTCAAGTCCCTAGTCTAGGTTGATACATGAAACAGATGTGGCAGTTCACATACATTTCACCTCTGTCTTTGGGTGATTTTCTGCTCTTCAGATATTCATTTCATGTGTAATCTAACTTTATGAGGAAGTTAGAAGCTGCTATGAATCAGCAGATGCTGTTTTCTTATCTGAAACTGAAGATGTAATTTATGTTACAAAATTAAAAAAAAATAAAAAAGTTCAAAACTGTGGATAAGTGATTTTACATTTGATGTGATAATGAAAAGCAGAATTTTTAGTTGTTTTTCTAGATGTAAATGCTTTTTGTATTGCTAAACTATAGTATCCTTTTTCACAATCTAATTCTAGAGAACTGCTTGAGCTTTACTTTAAGGGATAGACTGTGATGTAGACTATAGCTCCTTTTTTCTTGCCCAATTTATTCCTGTTGGTTATTTTGGCTGATTGCTGGTTATTTCTGACAGTGCTTGTTTTTATCTGGCCAATTCTTATGACATTAATATACGAGAAACACAGCTTTAGCTGGCATTACAGAATCATAGAATAGGGCTGGAAAGGACCTTAAGATCATCTAGTTCCAATCCCTCTGCCATGGGCAGGGACACCTCCCACTAAACCATGCCACCCAAGGCTCTATCCAACCTACCTATATATATATATATATATATATATATACATACTGTTATCTGGTTTTTGAAGATATAATTTGCCTCTAAGGAAGTAGCTGTTACTAGTAAAAACTACAAAGAAAAGTTTTATTTTCTGGAATACAAAAAAAAAAAAAAAAAACCCAACCAAAAGCTTTTCTGAATAGTTATATATTTTTTCATGATAAAGATAAGGTAGAACCGTACATTTTTTTAAATGTCATTAAGTGAACTACCACAAAGAAAATAAAATGTTTTAAGTTACTGTTTTCAGAGGTTTGTCTTACACTCAGTTACTGCTATTCTAAATCAAGGTCACTGTGTCTTTCTAACACAACTAAGGCAAGGCAGTACTTGCTCCTGTGCTGCACAGGCATCTAGACAGTCTCCCCATCTCATTAGAGAAAGTAATTTGTATTCCATGATGTGTGGAACTCAACGAGCCAAGCATACAGAAGAGAATGATTTTGGATCAACATTTGATCCATCAGTGGCAAATTAAGATGAAAAAAATATTAAAACCAGGGAAAATACTAGAAAGGCAAGAAAAACAAGTGGAAGTTGTGTTCATCTTTCATCTATACATATTTACTCTCTTTTCCTTTCTTCGATCAGATAATTAGAATTAGAAAGGACTTTGCGAATAAACTCAAATTTCATATGTTTCAGTTAGAACTACCACACCTTTTTACCAGTGTCTTGACATGACAGGACCACATTTCAGACTGCACCCATTAGAGAGCATGTCAGCTGTTACAAACTGCATAATTTGCTTTTAACAATCCTTCTAGTAGTTTGAGTGGATTTCATCTTCTCAGAACATTCCTCTTCTCTGTTTCAGGAAACAAAGTTTTGGCACCCCTTTTCACTGAAATAGTTTCTCAGAAATGCAAAAGTCTCTTCTCTTAGGGCAGCTGGCTGCTCCTGTATGTGACCAGTTAACAACTGTTTGCTTTCAGCTTCTGGCGCCCAGCATTACAGCAAAGCTGGTCCAACATCTGGCTGCACCTGGAAGGGGGGATTATGCTTGCTCCCTTGCTCCGCCCTTTGCAAGGGCTGGCTCTCACAAGGCTTGCTGCTGAGCCACGGCTTGGTACTAAAGAGATATAACATGTTTGAAAAATAAAGTAGCTTCTTGCTCATTCCTTTCCTGCACCAGGTCACAGAGGGATGGGGTGAACATAAATTGTTTACCTGTAACATGAAACTGCAATTTCTGAGTACATCTCTCTGGTATTTTGTGATGACTGAGCCCAGTACATCATAACCCTCTTGTCATAAAACATAGTGTCAGAAGCAAAACCTCTGTGGGCTTTTACTTAACTGTTTTGTGGCCTGGTGCCCTGGAAGATTTGTTGTGACTTCCTGCTTTTTTTCCAGGTATCACCAGGCATAGTCATGACCTGCAGGCACATTTTCTGCTTCCAAGCAATAGCAGAGGACCTATAGCCACCTGGCACAGTCATTTGGGCAACCAGAGGTGTAGGATGCAAAAATGCTGCTATGATCTATAAATTTCTGGAGAAAATATGCCCTTAAAGTAAACAAAATAAAGAATATCAGCTGCCAAATAAAATTAAGTCGCTGATTTGGCATTGCTTAAGTATATCCTAGCTCAGGAAAGCTTTTAGGTAGGTGCTTTATTTCCACATGAAGCTAAGTCCCACTTGTTGGTTCTCCCAAAGCCAAACTTTCTCTTGTGCTTCAACAGCACGAGAGGCTCTCCAGTGCTCCCATGTCTATTCCAGGCTTAGAGTAAATGTTTTCTGATTACCATTAGAACTACCTGCTGCATCTCCCGCTGTGAGTGCTCTGCTTAACAACTGCATCCTTCAAAGTGGCTTGGCTTGCCTCAATACTCTCAGACTACACCACAATGAAGAATTGCAAAAGACTGGATTTTAAGGAGAAAAAAAAAAAAGTTTTAAAAGGGCCAGTAATTGTAGAAGCTAAAGGCACACCGACAGTCAAATAGAATAAGTATTAAAATCCCACAGCAGACATCCTTTCAAAAAGAGAACATGAAAGGTTATGGTATTCTGATATGATTAGTGTCTTAATAAAACTCTGCCTAGTTTCAAAATCTGTCCTTGTAACTGCTCTCTTTTGCTCAGATAGTTTTTCACAAATTAAAATTTAGTCAAAATTACTTGGTAGTGTACAATATAAAGGGTCTAAGTAACAGGGAACCAGACTAAAATACAATTAATTTCCCCATCTAAGAGAATCACCTTCATAATTCACTTCAGGCTTCACCTCCAGAGTGTCATGGCTCATTTCCTCATTATCAGAATTAGATTTTAAAACACTACTGTCCTCCATAAAGTACACTTTGTCTCTGATTATATACATAGAGAGAGAGAAGTATGTTCAAAATTATTTGCATCACATAAATACCCAATTGCCTCAAATACAGATCAGTGTACTTACTGAGAACATAGCCTGTGCCCAAAGAGCTAAGAGATTACAACAGCAAAAAAGTTTTGTAAATGAAACAAAAGGTATTTGAGAAGGGAAGGAAGAAGAGCAAGTAAGGCTTAAAGGGAATAATTAATTACTTATGCAATTAATTAATTAAAATAATAAAATTAATTGCATCCACTTTTAGACAAACACTGATACAGATGCATGGAGCAAATATGAAACTGTACACAGTCGGATACTTATTTGTACTTATACTGTCAGGTGAAACAAAGACTTGGTGACCTACACTTAATTCAGAGAATTTAGTGAGGAAAAGCAAAACCCCAGATTAACATTGTTCTATGAGAGAGCACAGGAGGACTACATCGAACAGCAAACAATTGAATGCAGCAGTTTATTGCTTGGTAGTTACTACAACCTGCTGCAAGGTTGCAGGCTGAAATATGTATCCCCATGTCTAGGAATATACATTTCTGGTTGTACAGTGATGATTGACTGCTGCAGTGATTTTAGTGGACACTGCTTCACAAAAAGATGAGGAGGAAATCCAGATAGGGTGTCCATTATTTATTTAAGGAGATTACTTCGGGGGACTGACAGCCTAGGGTGCTAGCTAAATAATTGGCATCTAGGAAGATGAAGTTTCTCTCATTTATTTTGTCTTTATACTTCTGTTTGTTAAAATACCCCAAAAGCCTTCTGGCACAGTGGCTTTAAACATTTAAATGCACTACTGATACTGTTTAATCACATCATAATTTGTGTAGCTCTCTTAAAAGTAAACCACTAGCAGTGTGTCAGAGTACATTAACACAACAGACCGAAGCACTGTGTTTAATGTATGAAAACGTATATTGGGCACTTGTGAACTGCAAGATGAAATGTGCATATTGCAAAATCAGAAATGACCCAATCTGGATTTAAAGTGCAAGTACTGCACAATATCAGCCTATGTAGCTACCCCTATATTAATGTGATAAAATGCAGTCTACACCCCACCATCAAAGGGCATCTCACTTGTCCAGTTATTTATTTGATTCACCTTTTAAAGAACTAAAGAGCTTAACAGCCTGCCTCACAGTCAAATGCTTTTTAAGCAAAAGCCTGAGAAGAAAATGGTTTCAAGCCTTTTAAAAGTCATGTCTGTCACCTGAAAGCAGAAGCTCTGACAGAAATGTCAAAATCTGCCATAACCTGGCAATGTTGAGCCAAAGTTTGGCAACGGCAAATGGCATCCAGTGTTAGGAAAATCACTCTTGCTGTTTTAAAGTCATGAGAAAGCAGGAGGAAAAAAAAAGGCTGCAGAAAGGTAGCAGTGGGGTAGGTAACACAAACTCTGAAGCACTAGCCCTTGGTTTCATGTGCAGTCCCCACATAAGTACCTTCAGCCGTATCATTGCATCTGAAAGCTGTGATGCAGCCAAGTAGAACACTGGGATGCTTCTGGGTTTCCTGGTCACCTGAAGAAAAGTGGTTTCCATAGAAACACTAATATTCTTTCCTTAAACCACAACAAAGACATGCAGCAGCCATAAAGCGTGCATTCGGTGGGTTTTAGGTACTCTGTGGGGCAACGTGGATAACAGTAACTAAAAGATGGCAGATTCTTGCCCTAGCCTGCACTGTAGAAAGCCTCTTTTCCCCCACTTTGGCTCAGTAATTTGGAAAGCATGTTTCAGAAAAGGCTCTTCAATTGCATTAATACCTGTAGTTCAAATTTTTTAGATTTGCCTTTTGAGAATACTGAGGACTGCTGAGGTTTACACTTTTTTTCCTCGAACCATCTATTTAGCACTGCTTAAACTACCCTGGAGAAATCCATTCTTGATGGACTGATTTTTATTTATTTTTTTTATTATTTATATAGATTTAGGGGAATCTTTTGGAGATGAAAATAAAAGAATTTATTTATTTCTTTTATCCTCAAGTACCTGGAAGTCTAGTGCAGCTTAGAGCTGCCAGATTTTGCTTTCGAATTGGAAATAAAGGTAATGGAAGTTGTCTTGCAATTGGAGAAAGCATTACTATAGAAAAAATTAGGAAGTGGAAAACATTAGAGCCCAAAATTCAAAGACTGGAGAGTGGTAGAAGCCTTGCAATTACTGCAACTGCTGCAACAGTATGAGGCCTTTCTCAAAATGAAACTGATCCCCTTTTATAGCTCACAGTATGTTCTGGGTATATTACATCCAGGCAAAGGAAGGTCACAATACCTTTGAAATTGTTGCTAAAAATGTGTTATATACACATCCTGCTCCTCCTAAACTAAGCCTCTATTACAGAGCCCTTTTCTAGTTCAGTCAATGTTTAATCTTTCCCTCTCCCTGATCTTCTCCCATGCAACCACTGTCTTCCCAACTGTCATGATGCTATCACCAGTGTTGTAAAACATGTTTTCTTAAGCTGCCAACACTTGGATTCGTGTGGTGCATTTATGCAAATTGGAGATCTGATTGATTTTGTGGGGTTAGCAGAACTAAAATGAGAACAAAGCCTGTGTAAGAGTACAGGCTTCTCACCCAGTATTTAAGAGCAGGGCACAGTGCCACCAATGCTGGTACATTATGCGGATACGCAGAAGATAGGTAATTCAAAAGAGGTTTCTTGCCATATTTCCTGAAGTACTGATGATACAATTGATTTGCAATTGCAAACATTTCCAACAGTTTCTGATTTTACAATGGAATGTTGCATTACTTTTTAAATGCTTCTCCTCCTTTTCTCCCTTAACTTTTTATAGTTCAAATCCTGGTTGAAAATGACTTTTTCCTCCCCAGTATTAGCAATGTCATTTCACATCAAAATCTGTTTTATTGGGAAATAAGAAAGCAAACCTAAAATGAAATAGAAGGGCAGTGAAGAAGTGGAAGCCTGTAAAGCTTTCATCTCAAACCTAACGTGTACTGGTTAATAAACAGCACAAGAAAGGCTGAGAAATTTGAAGAAATAACTGACACAAAGTGAAAGAAAGTTTAGTAGTCCATGAAATCTGTGGATTTAAACAGGTCTCTACAGCAATCAGAGAAACAAGAAAGGACAATCTTATTACATTCATCTAGTCCCAAAGGCCAAAGCAGATGTACCCATCAGGCCATAATTTCTGACCATAAACCTCTGCTTGAATAAAATCCTGCATGTGACCTTCATACTTATTGCTGCCCTACAAAACTCTGCTGCTCTACAGCTGAATCCCATTTAGTTATGACTCACTGCCTTATTTACTTCACTGATCACAATAAGCTTTCAAAAGCCATTACGAAGGCTTGAGTTGGTGTCTGTAAGCATACTCTGGTGACTTACATGAATGACAAAAAGGTTGGTTTAAAAAAAAATAAAAATACTCCCCCATATATGATTACAATAGGAAAACCTGTCAAACAAAGTGAACTTCAAGTAGCATCAGTCAAATCTACTTGTCATGCGTTATAGGTTGCCTATAGCAGGAAAACACTGGATTACTAGAAATATTATTTAAGATAGGTAAAATACGACATTAAAAAAAGAGATAGGAGAAAGGAGCAGGATAAAAAGATATGAGCATCAGATAAAGTGCTTGTTATAAGGCTTAAAATATTGGCAGTGAATCTCCAAAGACCCTACACGTCTTTGGACATGGGTCTTGCTGAGCTCCAGCAACCCTCCAGATGCTGCAGATGCCTCAAGCACTGCAAAAACCTGCAGAGTTTGCTCTGTAACTCTTGGTGTGCAAGTGGAAATGGCAGCATGAGAGCTGCAGAAACTGTGCTGCCCAAGGAGGCATATCAGCATGAGCAAAAGTATTACCTCCAGTTTGAGTTAACAAAGCCCCCCTCTGTCTATTTGCCTTAGGATAGGAATTACAGCAGACAATAAAACCTGCATTAATGGAAACACCTTTCCCTAAATATACCTAAATTAGTACTGCAAGTATATGCAGGACTTTGTGGAAAATGTTTAGATGACAAGGAGGTTTTAGAGAATCATGAGCAGTTGTTTGAAACAGATACTTAGTGGTCTGTCTACCAAGGCAACTCAGCAGAGAATCTCACAAAAATGCACAAGCGATTGCATATTTCACATCAGCCATTCAGAAATTGTATGATCATATTACCAATAAATTAAGGCTTGGCGGAAATAGAAGGCTTTCAAACACAAAATTTAGGCTTTAATTTTTAGTGCATTGAGGTAAGCACAAGAATAATGAAAATGAGAGATAAATGAACGCAATGATATTCTGACACACAAAAAAAGAAGTGATGTAATAATTTTGACCAAATTTCCCGGTGAACAAAAAAAAACCAAACTGTCCATTAGAAAGAAATACAAAAACACGACTCTTTTACAAAATAATTACACTTTAAGTATACTGTCGAACTCTTATCTGTTTGAAAGAATGTCCCACCCTATTTGAAGTCTCACAGGAAAGGAAGTAGTTTACACTAATGTATATTATTGCCACCGGTATGGTTCTGGCATCAAAATTCATTTTTTCTTAGCACTAAAATACTGACTTGCTACCATGCAAAAACTGACTATCCCTACCTCCATCACTCTCTATACAAAGAAAACTTCAATTCCTGCTTTCCCTTTGTAGCATTTATGTGGCCACAGCAAAAAAAGCCAGCCACAATATTCTTCCTATCTCAATCACACAGGCTCACAAACATTTTGAGACATCACATACAAGAGTATTGTAAGTATTGTGAAGTATTTCATACTGAGGAAAGAGGAAGATATAAAGGAACACGTATGTGTGAAATCTCCACAGGTGCGTGTCACTGTGACACATCCCAGCAACTGGGCTGCACCTCACTGGTCCTCACCCTGACCTACCAGCCAGGCTTGCTCTGGACTTGCCTCCCACCTCATGGGGCAACCTCACCCTTATCACATGGGTGTCTCTGCCACCCCACGAGGTTGACATTCATGCATGAGCTGCACAGTAAAGCACCAGGCTCGCTGTTGGCCCTTTCTGACAGAACATATACTGAAGGGGAGAAAAGTCTCCCTAACTTAAGGAAACTAAATTTCACATCCTATTTCCATGCACCAGAACATTCCTATAAATTGTCCCTCAGGGCATGTCCAGTGATATTATGGCGCATGTCATTCACAGCTCTTATAGGATAAAACCACTCAGCTTTGCAATACTGTCTTAGGGCGCCAATCAGAACTGTTAATGAGATGCCCTAAGATACAAATGGGAGACATTTCAGGGTACACTAATAATTTATAAAAACAGATTTAGAGGGAAGAACAGCAAGTACCGCACAGCAGTCGATCCTTTCAAATTAATTATCTTTAAATTCCAAAATCAATATTAAGTATCTGAGTGTTCCTGTTTACAATGTTTGGGAGTTACTTGCTAATTTTGCTAATAAAATGAAATAAAAGGTAGCAATAATACATGAGGTCCATTAGTGGATCATTATGAAAAATAAATTTGTAAATACATCCTCTGCACCTAATGGCTTGTTTTATCAGATCTTTGCTTATGACTTCTTGTTTTTTGAAATTCAAAATCCTAGGCAAGTTTTTTAAGAACCTATTCACTAAAAGGGACATAGTTCATACAAATCTGGACCAATTCTAAGTTGTTATTATTATGGATTTAATACGTCAAATTAACATTTTACCAAATACTGAAAGCTCTTTTTTTAAAGGCTATTCTGTAATTTGGACAAGATGAAAAGTGTCAAAACCACAAACAAAAAGAAATAAATAAATTGCTAACTAAACCAAAATAAACTTCAAGCAGTTTACATTAAAACCAATATAAATAAATAGTAGAATATAATAAATAAATAATATGGGTTTTGCACATTAGGCTCTACCTTGATAGAAGAGACAAAGGTACCTCAGGCTCATATTAATGTTATGCCTACAAGAAAAGGATCATGCTGGCATGGAAATGCTAAGTTTTGGCATTCCGAAAGCCACACACTCAAAAACATGAGATTTAGCCTCATTCTAGTACTTGTTTTAGAAATGGAATACAGAAATGGTTTGAGTCTTTGAATGATCTTTTTTTCTGCTGTTTAGTATAGTGCATTTTAGCAAAGTGTTTTCCCAAGGGATAAACCATGAAATATGCCATCCTTCTCTGTAAGTTGGAGAGATATCAATTTGATAGGTGGACCACTGGGTGGATAAAGAACTGGCTGGATGGCCACACGCAAAGAGTAGTGCTCAATGGCTCAGTGTCCAGCTGGAGACCAGTAACAAGTGGTGTCCCTCAGGGATCAGTGTTGGGACCGGTCTTGTTCAACATCTTTGTGGGTGACATGGACAGTGGGATTGACTGTGCCCTCAGCAAGTTTGCCAATGACACCAAGCTGTGTGGTTCTGTTGATGTGTTGGAGGGGAGGAATGCTATCCAGAGGGACCTTGACACGCTTGTGAGGTGGGCTGATGCCAACCTGATGAAGTTTAACCATGCCAAGTGCAAGGTCCTACACCCGGGTGGGAGCAATCCGAGGCACAGCTACAGGTCGGGCAGGGAAGAGATTCAGAGCAGGCCTGCGGAGAAGGACTTGGGGGTGTGGGTTGATGAAAAAATGAACATGAGCGGCAGTGTGCGCTTGCAGCCCAGAAAGCCAGCCGTATCCTGGGCTGCATCAAAAGGAGCGTGACCAGCAGGTCGAGGGAGGTGATCCTGCCCCTTTACTCTGCTCTCCTGAGACCTCACTTGGAGTACTGTGTGCAATTCTGGTGTCCTCAACATAAAAAGGACATGGAACTGCTAGAACAAGTGCAGGGGAGGGCCACGAGGACGATCAGGGGACTGGAGCACCTCCTGTATGAAGACAGGGTGAGAAAATTGGGGCTGTTCAGCCTGGAGAAGAGAAGGTTGCGTGGAGACTCATAGCAGCCTTCCAATACCAGAGGGGGGCCTATAGGGATGCTGGGGAGGGACTCTTCATCAGGGACTGCTGTGAGAGGACAAGGGGTAATGGGTTCAAACTTAAACAGGGGAAGTTTAGATTGGATCTGAGGAAGAAATTCTTTACTGTAAGGGTGGTGAGGCCCTGGAATGGGTTGCCCAGGGAAGCTGTGAATGCTTCATCCCTGGCGGCATTCAAGGTGGGGTTGGATATAGCCTTGGATGGCATGGTTTAGTGGGAGGTGTCCCTGCCCATGGCAGGGAGTCTGGAACTAGATGATCTTAAGGTCCTTTCCAACCCTAACTATTCTATGATTCTATGATTCTATGTGTTAACAGTTATAGAGGTCCCCTTCTCTGCTATTAACACTTGTAAGAAATCCAGTTAAAAACCAGGGGCAAGGGACATAAAGATTTGGAAGAAGGAAGGAAGGGAGAAAACTGTAATTGAATCATTATAGTGCAGCTTATGCCTATATTCAGTTAAAACAAATTAAAAGAAATATTAAACTGTGGTAAAACACTTCAACAAGCAAATATTCACAGATATATACATGCAAAAGATGCAGCTTTTGTTCTCCACTCAAATTATGCCAAAAAAGCCACAAGGCACTTAAACAATAGCAATTATGAGGCTTTGCTAGCCATGACATGCATTTACAAGAAACAGGTTTACTGGCAAATACTTTCTTGAGCTCATCAATGTCACAAAAATTTTTTTTTCTCCAACATATGGTAATAAATTCATATCAAATCTACTTGATTCACATTTCAAATATCAACTATACCAAGATATTTGCCAAGAAATTACAAATACAACTTTTGCAAAAAAAAAGTAATTGACTACTGAAATATTGGGTCACCAATTCATTTGGAATGTTCTGCTTTACTAGATACTCCTACTTTCTTTAAGTTAGAAGTAAGCAAGTTGCTTAAGACATCACTCTGGAAAGTAATTTGCAACTGCTCTACCACAGTGATAAAAGAAATTAATTTATAAGTTTCAGTGTTAATCAGTGTTAATCACGGAGCACCAGCTAACATTATCCATCCTGGATGAACTGGAAAAGAGCTTAAATACTAACAGTTCAGAAATCATCTAAAAAAGATTGACCTCACCCATTTTCCCTCTCTGGATTCTAGAAGTATCCAATAGCTTCAGTTTTTATGTTGGCCTTTTAAGATTAAAATTGTTTTTATTCTGACTGGAATATTTTCAAAATTCCGACCTTTTCTGCCACACCCTTACATCAAGCCCAGACTGCAGCGCTTCTCATCATACAGGTCTATCCACTCGTAAAATTTAACAAAACAAAAAAAATCCTAAATTCTCAAAAATTAAGAATGTCACTGACAAAAATTAGTCACCAAGCACTAAAGTCTTTTTCATTAACATTGCCTTGTAAATAGCCCATTGAAGCCAAATAGGTACTAACCTTTGACTTCACAAGTATCAGAGCAACTGTGCATGTTTGCAGCTTCAATCTCAAGCTCCACATCAAGTGTCAAAACAGAGCCACCAAGGATATAAAAAGGCATCAAAATTTTGTTTTCTTATTAAGAAAAGTTTAATAATATACCTACAATAAACATCAACTGTCTCAGACAGAAATCAGTGTGCCAGAACAATAAAGAAATAACGAATGTTTAGAAAATAAATTTGAATCCACATTTCTAAAGACTTCATACAGCTGTCTTAGCTGCATGAAAAGTGCTCAGTCACACCAGCGATTTACTAATCCAGCTCAGAGGGATTTCAAATATTGAGTCCTGTTATCATCCTACTGCTATCGCAGGAGCCCAGAGCAACATCCTCATCTCTTGACCAATAATTGGAGAATGACAAAGGATAGACTGAGTACAAAATCATATTGGACACAGGTCACTTTCTGAGTCTCTAATCCATCTTACAAAACAACGATCTTTTTCAGGTGTATGTGCTCAAAAGGTTATCCACACAACAACCTATGTTTTCCAACTAGGTGCTGCTAGATATATGAAATTAAACTGAAAGCTAGTATAAGACATCATAAATTAAAGACTATTGGTTTGACAACAAAGCAACCTGCAAAAGAAGGAAGATGTAAGCAAACTGTGTCTGACTTCTCTACCACTTGTTCAAGAGCTTTTGCTTACAAAATAGAAAAAACCCAAGTTTATAGCTTGAAGTCACTATAGCTGCACAAACCACAATAGCTAAATCCAATATTATATGCAATATTTTATATCCTATATATAAAGAAGCCAGCAAAACTTACAAATTTCTTATAAAGCTAGGTACCATTTTTCATGTCTCTGCAGAAACAACAGCAGAAAATCTGTTTCGATGTCCTACCTTCTTGAACCGCCTGAAATGGATTGTTGCCATCCACAAATGTCACCGAACATGTGATTTTCTCCGTTTGTAAGATTTCATCATTTTGGTTGAGATCAGCAACTGCCATTCGAAAAACTTCCTCATCTTTTTTGGCAGATTCATCAAAAATTGCCCCTGGGGAAATAAAAAAAAAATAAAATTAAAAAAAAAAAAATCACATTGCACCTTTCACCTGCAGTATCCCAATGCATTCATCGTAAGCACATAAGACATTTTACACTATAACATCATCCTTTCTCTCACTCGTGAAAAGCAGTTGCCTCAACAAGAGCTTCACAATATAGAGAATTTCTATATTTTTCCATAAATTAAGATATAAATTGAAGCTATGCACAGATTACAGCTAGAAATATTGTGGAAATCTAATTAAACACAAAACAAGTTGTGTAGGAACATGGCTAAGAAATGAGAACTAATTACCCTTCCAACAGTGCCATTTAGTATACTGAATGACTGCAATTAGGGATATATATTTATAGGATATATATTCAATATGTATTAAATATATATATCATTTATAGGGGATATGTATGTATCCTATATAGGATATATATATTTAATATCATGTCAAGTGACAATTAAAAAATATAAAGTTTAAATGACTTGAGAATAAGCCTAAAATGATAGCAACACTCGGGAAATGAGTTAGAACTGACTATCATGATCATAGCAGCCTTCCAATATCTGAAGGGGCCTACAGGGATGCCGGAAAGGGACTCTTCGTCATGGACTGTAGGAATAGGACAAGCGGTAATGGGTTCAAACTTAAACAGGGAAAGTTCAGGTTAGATATAAGGAAGAAGTTCTTTACTGTGAGGGTGGTGAGGCACTGCAACAGGCTGCCCAAAGAAGTGGTAAATGCTCCATCTCTGGCAGTGTTCAAGGCCAGGTTGGACAGAGCCTTGAGCAACATGGTCTAGTGTGAGGCGTCCCTGCCCATGGCGGGGGGGTTGAAACTAGATGATCTTGGGGTCCTTTCCAACCCATTCTATGATTCTATGATCAGAGAGGTCAGCATCTGCTATAAACTATCTCACATCTAATTCTGATTGGATTTGTAAAACAACTGTTGCAGAGAAATGTCTTATTCTTGAAGTCAGTAAATTAAGTTTAAGCAGTTAATTAAAATAGTTTCTGCCTTTATGCACGTGACAGAAAGTTACTGTTCTGTGCCTTTTCCCCAAAAACTTTCAAGCAGTGCATCAGAAACTGGAAACCATTAAACTCAGGAGGAGTTACAGAGTGAGGGTGTCCATACACAGACAATTCTTCAGGTGTACTGAGAAAGAACTCCAAGGCTAATCCAGAAATTTTAGGGTTTTTTTCTCTCTTGAAACTATAGTGCCCTTTCAGCATTACTAATTTCATATTATTTATTTGCTTCTTCTATGAACTATTTATGCAGAAATGGCTCAAATTACACTGTTATAGTCCTATGAAGAATGTTATATTGTTTCAAACCCTCACATCAGGGCTATTAGATTTTCAAGCACCTGTAAAGCTTTCATTTCCAGGCAGAAAAGACAGAAGGGATACTTCAAAAACAGACTTTTGAAAACTGTATTAAATCATTATGAAATTTCTCCAGTTTTCAGGTTTATTTATACTTGAGTGTCTGCCGTCAACACAAAACTCAACTAAGGCAGCATACATGGTGAGGCAGCCAGATAACAGAAAATGCTGATCATTGATGATTTCAAGAAAATACCTGCAATCAGTGCAGAAAAGAACTGAAAAAGATCAATTTATAGGAAGTGTCTACTTTAAGAAAAATAAACTTCATGCACAGTATTTACTGTGTTTTTCCCACTGACCTCTAACACTCATCTCCCTGCCAGCACCACTCATCCTACATAAGCATCATCTCTTCCTACAATCTGACCGCTCTGACTCTAGCATTTTCTCTCCTGAAGCTGCTGCCATCTGGAACAGCTGTTCTTTACCTCTCCACCTCATTCACCTGTCATCTCTGTGCAAATCTCAGCTGAACATATTCATTCTCTCTCTTGCCCCCATTTCTATTTTCCTTGTTTTATTTAGCTCCATAATGCAAAGCTGCAAATGGCTGAGAATACTTCTGGTATGCAAAGACTCAAGGTACTGCAGACCATGTCTTCTCCACAAAGATGACTACTTGTGTATCCATGTAGCACTTAATGGTACAAAAGACTTTGTCCAATTAATATTCCTTAATTTTTTTTTTTCTGATCCCATGGAAATGTTCAAACCAAAACCACACAGCCCAGCAAACACTGTAAAAAAACACCTGAAGCAACAATTTTACAGGCTACTAAGTAACAAGGTTAAAATTAAGAAGAAAAAAAAAAAATAAAAGTGGATAATAATGATAGTAATTAGTCAAATTCTATCCCTGTGGAGCAATTCTGTAACAAATGTCACACTGGAAGGAAGTGAACATGCACAGGTTTCGTGCACACGCACAGGACAGATGCTGTCTGTGTTGCAGAACAGCATGGCAAAACAAAGTCCTTCCAGCCAACACCGTGGAGTACAGCTTCTTATTCTACAGCTGGGAAATGCCATCTATCAGCCCAGCTTTATCCCCAAAATAATCCAGGTCATTTATCGAGTAGAGGATACAGAAAAGCACAAGGTATGTACTGTTTCTTTTGCATGTTCTATCACAAAAAAATCCTCTTCGGCCTCATAGCACTTCCACTGGGCAGCAGAGAACTGCTCCCAAGACAGTGCACTTGCCAGTACAGCACCTTGTTTCTTAATAGATGAACCTCCTGAGAAACTTTGTTTCACACACAGATATCCCTAATAAACTCCTATGCTTTTGCTCCTGCTTCTCAGCCTTGCACAGACCCTACCTCTGTCAGCATGTGATGTATGAGTAACTCAGATGAAACTCTATGCAGCCTTCTCAAACAATTCTCTTCCACACTATAGAACAATTGTTCCACTTTTGCTCTGACCACTGCTTATTTAATTTATGGCTCCATGTATCAGATGTAAATTTCAACATTCCTCCTCTAGCCAATAGTACATCAGACACTTTAAACAAGCTACCTCACAGAAACAATGCACGACCCATGCTGCAAAAAAGAGTTGTAACATAGTTCTCACCTGAGCATCCTAGCAGGAATTTGTCTTCCTTCAGAAACAAAGGCCTTATTAGAGTATCTAACTTAGCTACAAAGAAAGCCTTTTAAGATATAATAAAGATTATAACGCTCCTTTCAAGAGATGACAGTGCACAGAAGCACATACATTACATTTCAGACAGTAGTAAGAGAAATTTTATTTCACAATTGATTCCCAGAGTTTAATTACAGTTGTTAAAGAAAATTAGAAAAATAAATACAAACAACCAACCGACACAAAACCAAAACATAAACCACAAAAACTCTGAAAATTTTGAAATTGTTCCTGTTCTCATATATACAGTTTTAGGTCCTTGTGTTTTAATTCAGTTATATTCCATGTGTCTAGGTATTGCTCTACGTTACACATGTGGGGAGTATAATTTTGGGGGGTTTCTTTGAAAGGAGAAGCCATTCCAATGAAAAGGTTAAAAGTGTAGTTTAGATTGTGCTAACACTGCTAGAATATTTTCCTTTTCCTGTGGTTTCAGGAATCACCCTCTGGTTGAATGGAGTGAATTTTCTGATGTGAAACAGGTCTATTGAAGTTTTTACAGCTAGCTCAAAATTCAGCTGTTAAATACTTTCATATGAGGTATGATTTTCTTCTCTTTCTGAGGCCTGAAATCATCCTGGGGTGTTGATGCTTACTCTTTCAATCATTGTTTTTGAACCAAGTTAAACAGACAACCCAAATGAACAAATAAAGGGTATCACACCTTACAATTACTCCCATAGTGACAGCTCTTACTCTCTCTTTTCCTCATCTACAGCTGCAAAATGACAAAAATGGAATGACTGCAAACTTACTTGGAGTGTGTGTCCAAAATGAAAACTTTTGTCTGTAAGAAACATTGCTACAGAAAGTAATGAACAGTTGAGGAGAAGATGGAAATTATTACTACAGATATTGTAAGAGGCTTTCTAGAACATGATGCAACAAAACTATTTACAATGGGGAAGTCTTCAAATCATACAAAATAGATACTGTTCATCTCCACCCCCACTGCTCACCCCAGCTGAAACAGGCCTCACACTAAACAAGCCCTTTCTAACTATACTCAACGAGTATTCCCATGATTGTGTCAGGAGTTGACATGCTGACACAGCAACTATTTTGCACTAGCTTCCCCCCCCGTTTTATTAGCTTTACTGTCAGCTTTATTTCAGAATCTGGATGAGGACAGAACAAATTTAATTATCTACTGGCTTTTTAAAAGCCCTCAGCACAACAATAATGTCCTCTAGCTTAGAAGAGAATTCTTTATGTTTAACTATCTCATCTGCATTTGACCATGTCAACCAGAAATATGTCAATTTAAATGGATACAGACCAAATCATACAAATGCTCAATACATCCACCACGTACCAGCAACCTTATCAGAAAGGCTTTCCACAAAGATCACTTGCCCTGCTGAAACATACAAAAATATAATTGAAATTATATTTTTGTATGTTTCATTGAAATTATATTTTTGTATGTTTCATTGAAATTATATTTTTCCAGCTATGTCTAGAGTAATTTGCAGTCTAGTGAAACTGTCCCACAAAACGTGAAAATGGAAAATGTGTCATGACTGGAAGGATGAATTGTAAAGAGATTTAAACCAATGTTCATCTTTCTATTGAGTGAGAAAGGACAAAGTCCACAATTCGCAGTGTTTTCAAGTATTATAATTTGATTATCTATGAAAGTATGACACTTCTGGACCTCACTGCCCCATATTAGTCTCAGGAAATTAAGCACCTTGTTTCAAAGAGGAGGGAGAGTATGTGAATTAAATGCTATTGCGAACTGAGGTCACAGTTCAATTTCAGTACGTAAGTTTGCGTTTCACTTTGGAACATTGCACACACATATCTCGCCAACAAAAATAAGATACACTTTGCCTAGTAATTTACTAGTTCACAATTCCATGAATGTTTGGAGAGAAAAGGAAGCAAATGAGGAAGTGTAAAACACAGTAACATTTTAAGCAACTATCTGATGTTCCTGGCAGCTGATAATTCTATGAAAATTCTTTGTTCCACTGATACTGCCAGCCTATTCTAGTGTCTGAATCCAATTCCACTGTATTTTCACAACCGCTGTTATTGCATTATTGTTCTGAATGGCAAACTTTATGCACCTGCTGGGAGAAGGATGGCCACACTGTCAACACTCAGAACTGGAAGCTGGGGGGTTTGAGTCCTCAGGGCAAACCTGATCTGAGACATCCTTCAAGGCTAAGAGCACATCACCACAGGTCTAGCTCCCCAGTATGAAGTAAGGTTAGGAGACATTAATTTCTGGGGCTTAAATCAACGAGACTGATATTTTAGATACACTGTAGAATAAAATCCCATGTTATTTCTAGGCCATATGAGTGTCTAGTTGGGAAAATTTTTATAGAATGTATTTATTCTTAACTCTAATGGGAAATGCCTGGCTATACCACATACTATCAGGTCTAACTCAATAAATGTACACATACAACTTTAGAAGGCAAATTATAACAGAATTATGGTCAGCAAGAACAAGAGGCAGTTGACGTATTTGAGAGTCTGGCTCGTGTAGGAATTTAGAAGGTCATATACGGAGACCTTTCCTTGTGCAAGCAACTCCCATTATCATGGCATTCAGCATGCATTAGTAGAGCTAGACCCTAAATTTCTCTTGCGACACATTAAGAGCTGCTGTTAAGTTTCTCTATTGGCAATTGAGTACGTGCAATCATATCCTGATTTTTTCAATGAAGGGAAAACATCACCATGCTTCTCCTTTCTCTTGCAAGTTAAATAAGTTTTAGAAACCCTACAGGGCACAGTAAGCATGATTTTGTCGCTGCAGTAAAAAGGGAGTGAAAATCCTCTCTATTAGGAGGGAGTTTCCAGTAGATGAGTCCTCAGCTATGTCACATGTCACATTGAGTGCCAGGCATGGCATAGGGCTTGGGAGTTGAGCCCCCCCAGCCTTTACAGACCATGGCCGGCCCACACAGGGCCAATGTCGTGTAGCTCAGGGCAAAGCCAGTCCCTTGCATTTAAAGTCATCAGACTTATGTTTTTGCTCGCTAGAGACTCCCTATTCTTCAGCACAAGGATCTTAGCACCAGCGTGCATCTAGGCCAAGCTGAAATTTTTGATAACACTACTTGTTTGCTCATTTTAATTTTTCAAGACTTTCACAGCTCTCATGGTGACAAGGAAAGAGACAGCAGGATAGGCTGAGGAGTACCTGTGCCAGCTCCTTCTGCAGAGAAAGTAATATTCCCCTGCCCACCTGTCGAGGTTTAGGCCACTAACACAGTTCGCTCACTCACTCCTCCCTTTTTTCTTCCCCCCAGCTCCCGGGGGCATGGGGAGGAGAATCAAAAGGATGTAACTCCCACGGGTTGAGATAAGAACAGTCCAGTAACTAAGGTATAACACAAACCACTGCTGCTACCACCAATACTAATAATGATAAGGGAAATACAAGGGAAGAGAATACAACCGCTCACCACCCGATACCAAGCCCGACTCAGCAGTAAACCCCAACTTACGGGTCCCTGCCCTCAATTTTTTACATCCTGGGCATGACGTGCTGTGGTATGGAATACCTCTTTGGTCAGTTTGGGTCAGGTGCCCTGTCTCTGCTTTCTCCCAGCTTCCCCTCCTCCCTGGCAGAACATGAGACTCAGAAAGTCATTGATCAGACTAAACATTACTGCAACAACTAAAAACATTGGTGTTATCAGCACTGTTCCCCGACCGAAAGTCAAAAACACCATGCTGCACCAGCTACTAAGAAGGAGGAAAATGACTACTACTGCTGAACACAGGACACCACCAAATGGTAAAGGCAAGATTTCCAGCCCCCTTATCATTCTCATGGCCCTCCTCCGTACTTGCTACAACAGGTCCATGTCCTTATGTTGGGGACACCAGAACTGCACACAGCAGTTCAAGTAGGGTCTCACAAGAGCAGAGCAGAGGGGCAGGATCACCTCTACTACTACAGGCCTACTGTAATTTATTTTTTTCAGTAATCTTTTGTAAAGGCCTGCTTCTGGCAGAGAAAAATTGATGTTTTTCCAGGCCACATAATCATAGAATAATAGAATCATAGAATAGTAAGGGCTGGAAAGGACCTTAAGATCATCGAGTTCCAACCCCCCTGCCATGGGCAGGGACACCTCACACTAAACCATGCCACCCAAAGCTCCAGCCCCACCTTGAATGCCGCCAGGGATGAAGCATCCACAACCTCCCTGGGCAACCCATTCCAGGGCCCCACCACCCTCACAGTAAAGAATTTCTTCCTCATATCCAATCTAAACCTCCCCTGTTTAAGTTTAAACCCATTACCCCTTGTCCTCTCACCACAGTCCCTAATGAAGAGTCCCTCCCCAGCATCCCTATAGGCCTCCTTCAGATATTGGAAGGCTGCTAGGAGGTCTCCACGCAGCCTTCTCTTCTCCAGGCTGAACAGCCCCAATTTTCTCAGCCTATCTTCATACGGGAGGTGCTCTAGTCCCCTCATCATCCTCGTGGCCCTCCCCTGCACTTGTTCTAACAGTTCCATGTCCTTTTTATGTTGAGGACACCAGAACCGCACACAATACTACAAGTGAGGTCTCACGAGAGCAGAGTAAAGGGGCAGGAGCACCTCCTTCAACCTGCTGGTCATGCTCCTTTTGATGCAGCCCAGGATACGGCTGGCTTTCTGGGCTGCAAGCGCACACTGCCGGCTCATGTTCATTTTTTCATCAACCCACACCCCCAAGTCCTTCTCTGCAGGGCTGCTCTCAATCTCCTCCCTGCCCAACCCGTAGCTGTGCCTGAGCATTGCTCCCACCCAGGTGTAGGACTTTGCACTTAGCATGGTTAAACTTCATTAGGTTGGCATCAGCCCACCTCACAAGTGTGTCAAGGTCCCTCTGGATGGCATTCCTTCCCTCCAACTTATCAACCAAACCACACAGCTTGGTGTCCTCGGCAAACTTGCTGAGGGCGCACTCAATCCCACTGTCCATGTCACTGACAAGGATGTTGAGCAAGACCGGTCCCAACACCGATCCCTGGGGGACACCACTCGTTACTGGTCTCCAGCTGGACATTGAGCCACTGAGCACTACTCTTTGCGTGCGGCCATCCAGCCAGTTCTTTATCCACCGAGTGGTCCACCTATCAAATTGATGTCTCTCCAACTTAGAGAGAAGGATGTCATGTGAGACAGTGTCAAAGGCTTTACACAAGTCCAGGTAGATGACATCAACTGCTCTGCCCCTGTCCATCAGTTCCGTAGCCCCTTCATAGAAGGTCACCAGATTGGTCAGGCAGGATTTCCCCTTAGTGAAGCCATGCTGGCTGTCACCAAGCACCTTGTTGGTTTTCATGTGCCTTAGCATGCCTTCCAGGAGAATCCGCTCCAAGATTTTGCCAGGCACAGAGGTGAGACTGACTGGTCTGTAATTCCCCGGCTCATCCATTTTCCCCTTCTTAAAAATGGGGGTTATATTTCCCTTTTTCCAGTCATCGAGAACTTCACCTGACTGCCATGATTTTTCAAATATGATGGACAGTGGCTTAGCAACTTCATTTGCCAGCTCCTTCAGGACCCTTGGATGGATTTCATCCGGTCCCATGGACTTGTATACATTCAGGTTCCTAAGGTGGTCCCGAACCAGATCCTCTCCTACAGTGGGCCCAGGGTCCCCACCCTCACCGTCCCCGCGTCTGCCTTCCAAGACTTGGGTGGTGTGGTCAGAGCATTTGCCCGTAAAGACTGAGGCAAAGAAGTCATTAAGAACCTCAGCCTTCTCCAAATCCAGGGTAGCCAGTTCTCCCAGTAGCTTCTGGAGAGGGCCCACGGTGTCCCTACCCTGTCTTTTATTGGCAATGTACCTATAAAATCCCTTCCTGTTATCCTGAACATCCCTAGCCAAGTTTAATTCTAACTGGGCCTTAGCTTTCCTAACCTGGTCCCTAGCTTCCCGGACAACATCCCTGTATTCTTCCCAGGCCGCCTGACCTTGCTTCCACCTTTTATAAGCCTCTTTTTTCCTTCGAATTTTGCTCAGCAGCTCCTTATCCATCCAAGGAGGTCTCCTGGCCCTCCTGCTGAACTTTCTTCTAGTTGGGATGCATCGCTCCTGAGCTTGCAGCAGGTGAGCCTTGAATATCAACCAACAGTCTTGGGCCCCCCTGCCCTCTAGGGCTGTATCCCATGGAACCTTACTGAGCAGGTTCCTGAAGAGGCCAAAGTCTGCTCTCTTGAAGTCCAGGGCAGTGAGCTTGCTGCACGCTCTTCTCACTGTCCTGAGGATCTCAAACTCAACCATCTCATGATCGCTGCAATCAAGGCTGCCCTGGAGCGTCACATTCCCAACCAGCCCTTCCCTGTTGGTGAGGACGAGGTCAAGCAGGGCACCTCTCTTTGTCGGCTCCTCTATTACTTGCAGAAGGAAGTTGTCTTCCACGCAATTGAGGAACCTTCTGGATTGCTTGTGCCGGGCCGTACCATCCCTCCAACAGATATCAGGGTGGTTGAAGTCTCCCATGAGAACAAGGGCCTGCAAGCGTGAGGCTGCTCCTATCTGCCTATGGAGCGCTTCGTCCAGCAAGTCCCCTTGGTCAGGCAGTCTGTAACAGATCCCCACAATAACGTCACCCATCGCTGTTCTCCCTTTAACCCTGACCCACAAACTCTCTGTCGACTGCTCACCTGTCCCCAGACAGAGTTCCATACTCTCTAGCCTATCCCTAACATAAATAGCAACTCCCCCTCCCCGTCTGCCGGGCCTGTCTTTCCTAAAGAGCTGGTAACCTTCCATTCCAACACTCCAGTCATAGGTGCCATCCCACCATGTTTCTGTGATGCCTATGATATCATACCCCCGTAGATGTGCACACATCTCTAATTCCTCTTGTTTGTTCCCCATACTATGAGCATTTGTGTAAAGGCATTTGAGCCGAGATCCAATTGAAGCCGGCTCATTGGCTGGAGCAGCTGGAATATCTCTACATTGCTCCGAACATTTACTGTAGATGCTGGCAACCGACTGGGTGTGTTGGGATGGAATGATGCCCCCCTCCCCCAACACATCTAGTTTAAAGCATCCTTGACCAGTCTGGCAAGCCTCCTACCAAATCCACTCTTCCCCTTCTTTGTCAGACCAGCTCCACCAGCCCCCAGTAGACCTGGCCTACTATATTGAGTCCCATGTCCAAGGTACCCAAACCCCTGACTATAGCACCACCCTTCTAACCATTTATTAACCTGCCCCATCCTCCTAGCCTTTTCAAGGTCCTGCCCTGTATCCTGGAGAATTGACGAAAAGACAATCTGAGCTCCAGAGCCTAACCACCTCTCCCAGAGCTCTGTAGTCCTTCTTTATAGTCTCCGGGCTACTGCTATCTATATCAGTAGCACCCACATGTATTACCAGGAGTGGGTAATAGTCGGTGGGACCGACTAGAGCAGGCAGCTTCTCAGCCACATCCCTGATCCGAGCCCCTGGTAGGCAACACACCTCCCTTGAGACTGGGTCAGGCCGGCAGATGGGTGCCTCTGTGCCTTTCAGATTAGAGTCCCCAACTACTATGGTCCGCCGCTTTTTCCTGGCAGCACCAGTAGTGACCTTCTTTACCAGTGCACTAGCTGGTTGCGCCTGGTGGGAGCGCTGTTGCTCATCAGCCCCCTGCAGGATAGCAAAGCGGTTCTGGGTGGGGACAACAGATGAGCAATGACAGTTTCCCCAAGATCATTGACAGTGGTTGACCGCACATATACATATGCCAGCATACTAGTTGCTGCTATCTCCGAAACACATTCTTTAACCAACCATAAATACATCCATTTTAAATCTAAATAAAAATATAGCAAAATTAGTAAATACACAGTCCACACTTAATCACTGCAATGGTAATCAGAATACATGAAAAGAAAAAAGAACAACCCAAAATATTAAAAAAATATAAATATCTACATTATTTTCCAGGGAAGCCATCCTCCCTGCAAATCTTGCCATCTTGTTCTCTACTCTGGTAGACACATACAAACAAACTGTACATTACTGGTACTTAAGGAATAGAAGTAGCTACCCTTTTACTTGGACTCAACAATCTAACCAAAGGTTAAAAGGCTGATCTGGAGAATGAAGGAGTTTTCCACCATGTTTTCCCATTCACACCCAAGTTCAGCAAATGCACTGTATGCATTTGTAGGTATATGAACACACCTCTCTCAAGTCACACCTTAAAGCGAGACTCTTTGCTGAGCTTAATATAGTGCTGCCAGCTTTGTAAGGCACCACTTACTTTAGCCAATGCAGAAGGTATCTCTTCTCACTCTGGGAGTTACACCGTGAAAATACACAATTTCTGTTCCCTTTTTAAATGGTTAACCCCCTGTTCTCAGTGGAGCTATATGGCTGGAACATCATGTAAATGATACAGCAATTCCTTCCCTTTGTTGTTTTTTGTTGTCTAACTTTAAGTATTTGAAGCAAAGAGATGAATGAGAAATTTTACAGCTTTTTTAATCTGGCAAACTGCTAGAAGCAAAGTGTGTTTCAAATAAAATGGAAGTAAGAAAAGTGCTGTTATCACCTAAACACAGAAAAGTCTCTCCATTCTTCCACTGAAGCATGGTAGCTTTTTTAACGTCCTAATCTCACAGTAAAGCAACCAATAAAAGTCAATTCTAGAAAAAAACTCCTGGTAAATAATAAAGTCCCTTCTCAATTGTTGTGCAGTATCACTAACTTCAGTGATCCTTCAGCAGAAAAGGAGTGTAAAAGATTTATATCTAAGGAATAACAATTGACATACACCTTGCATTTTTATAGACAACTGATTGCACAAATTGTAGAGCCACAAAGGATTTGTTTCTGAAAATTGAAAAGTACTGCACAGACACCTGTTGTGGCACTGGAGACTGCTTATTTTCTTCTGCAGATGCAGCAGAGCACAATATTATCATCATATAAACAGTACATTTTATATACAATGTACTTTTCACAGAATAAGAATTAAGATATCTTCAGAGCACTGTTCCACCATAAACTTGATTTGATGATTAACTACAGTGATAATAACTTCACATTCATTATGCAACAAATGAGCTGATAATAATGAGAAGTTTTCATGTTTTCTATCATATGCATAACTATCAAGTTGGGGTCTAGCTGTGAAAAGCATCTGGTTTGGTAGATATTATTGCCACATTAATATCACATACAGAAAGTTAATGTGATTATAATAAATTTGCAGAATAGTATCTGCATTCTTTAAAAAATATTAAAAATACACCTTATGATGTACATTCAGAGCTTTCCTATATGCTGTTTTAGAACCAAAGCAAACACTTACTCCATATTCCATTTCATCACTTTTATTAGCCCCTGCCTGTGAATTCAAGAATACCTCTCACAGCAATGTCAGCAAGGATGACTGCATCCTAAAAGCCCCCTAAATTGTTGTTAAGCATTTGTCATTGCTTATTGTCTCTGTTCTCACACTCATTGCTCTGCATCTACACCCAATTCTGCGCTGTAGTTTTTGAAAGACAAACTAATGCTTTAATAAATTAAATGACGTAGACTGCTAGGTAGAGATGGAGGAAGACTGCTGCCAGACCATTTCTCTATGACAAAGAGCTGCTGCAGCACCTTGCTCCATTAGCAGCTGAACTTTGAAGAACAAGATTATCAATATGCCAGAGATGTTAACACACAAACATATGCCTACATACACACAGATGCAAAAGTACAAAGATTACAGTGTGAGATTTTTCTGAAGGGCATTTTTTCTGGGAATTTTTTTTGTTTTGTTTTGTTTTTGTTTTCTTTTCATTTGGGTTTGGTTTTCTTTTTCCTTTTCTATTTCACTTCAAAATTTACACGAGCCCTTTGCTGCAAATAGTTGAATCTTTTCGTGCAGTAGAAGCAGCCTGGTTTACAACACTGAAATACAAGTGTTGACACTAAAGATTGCCATCAGGAGGGTATTACCGGAATAAAAGGTCATTTCTTGAGTACCACACAGTATAAAAATCCAGCCTCCTATTCAATATAAAAAAAAAAGATGGAGAGGTGCTGAATAAGCATATCATAGACTCATAGAATTATGAGTTGGAAGGAACCTTTAAAGATCATCTAGCTCCAAACCCCTGGCCATGGGCAGGGACACCTTCCACTAGACCACGTTGCTCAAAGCCCTGTCCAGCTTTCTTTACCCCCCAGGTATCACAGACGGATCTCTGTTAAAAATCTGATACCATGTTCAGTGTTATGAATGCTACAGTCATGAATTAAATAACAACAGGGAGGAAAGTAGTAGCAAAAAGCTGGTCTATGTGTCTGCCTCAAAATGCAAATGCTGACTTTGAAATTAATCCTTTTCTTAATCAGCTTTTCTGTACTTTACAGCAGGTTTTTATTCTGATGGAGGATGGGCATTTGGCACGTCTACACACAAACATGCTTTTAGAATGTCTGAGCTGGAAGAAACCAAACAAATTAGTCTCAAAGTCATCTAGCCCATTTTCTTGCCAAGGCAGGACTGTCCTGTAGAGTGCAATTGAGATTTCAGTTGAAAATTAACATATGTAGACTCTTTCATTCTTATGTCACACAGAGGGTAACAAATCTGGAAGCCATCAGTTTCCGATTTCAACACAAACATGCATACAAAAATACCCTAAGAAACAGCCACTTTCTAAAAAACATATAAATGACCCTGTTTCTATTAGCATGTTTATTATTTACTTCTTGGTACAGGTTTTGTTAAACTAGTGCTACTCCCCTCAATTATTAAATCTGTATGACACCATTTTGGGTAAAAGAACAACCCATTTTGCTCCAAAATTTGGTCACCAAATATTTAGGGCTATGGGGTCCAAGTGACTTCATGATAATGGATGCTGAATACGTTAATTCCTTGCTATTTTTATAGAGGATAACGCAATATCATCTTCGTAATTCTTACTTATGGTTAGAGAGAATAACTTCTACTTTCACAACTTGGCATTTACAAGTGTGTATAAAAAAACCCAGACTCTGAGAATATAACTCACAGATAAGCTGAGTTAAACCTTTTATTTCAAAAATTTCACCCAATAAATTCTGGTAATGATGCTTCTATTTCAAAAAGGGCAAAAGAAGTGGAGAATAAGGAAAGCTTAATATCATTCTACACGAGATACACGAAATAAAACCGAAAAAGCCTAATTTAAATTTGCAGCATTCTCTGCTGCAATTTGAATTCACACTTTGTTTTTAATAACACGACAGTTCTTCAGCAATATAAAGCTCTTTGAAAATCATAATGTTGTAATATGAAATGCCTGTGAATCTACATTTCCCACAGCCTCACTGCAAGTCAATTAAATGTAGTCAAGTTCTGCTAAAGAGTAGTTTCCAGGGTGCAATATATGTCTGCAATTTTTTTTCTTAAATCAAGTCATAATTTCTGATTTTAAGACAGAAACTGCATAAGGAATGAAGAACAGCTGTTTCTTCCACCAGCTTCTACAATTTTTGTACTCTAAGAAGGCAAGTAAAAAGGTAAGAGTAAGGCAGCAGCTGAGCTATTTCCATAAACTGTGGATGTGTCAGACACCTCTTTCAACCCAAGTTTTCCCTTCCCACATTTTTAGAGGGCTTCCTAAGATAGTGCCATGCAATAGGTTATTTACAAACCTGAGGCTGCAAACCTACTCATTTACAATTTAGAGAAATAACCATAGAATAAATGAAGCCTAATGTCAACCTCCAGCTCCAGAGCTGTTATAAACTCAAGTAACTCAAATAACCCCAAATAAACAAATAGTTTTGAGAAACTAGCCTTTTTTTTTTTAATGAAACCTAGAACCATGCAGTTGGTTTAAGTTATTCCCTGTCAAGAACCACTTATAAAAAGCCGTACACAAGTGAATAATTGTATTTCCATTTTAAAGAATAAGGAATATTAAGCATATGTGCAGCTCAGACATTCAGTAATTAGTCACTTGTCAAAATTAGAAGAATCAAATAAAAAAATTACTATTCAAAGTACCTGTCTCTATTCCCATCACTTAACACATATCATAATCTTAAAACACTGATACTAAAATAACAGAAAGTATGCTGTTATTATAGATTCCACTTTATCTGAAAATTTCATATGAAAAGAGAGGAGGCAGGTTTTTTGTTTGGAGGGGAGGTTGTAGATTTTGGTTTGTTTTCTTGCTTTGTTTTTGTTTGTTTGGTTGGTTTTTTTAAGTGAAGTGGCTGTAAACTAAAGGTGACAAAAATGTTGTGTGTAATGTCTTGAAAATCATTCTAACTTCAATGGACTAGATATCCAGTAGTTTAGGCAAAGACTTTTTTTAAGTTTTAAGATCTGATTTAAATTAGAGTTAAATTAAATTAAATTAAATTAGAAAGAAAACAAATGCAAACTGGAAAGTAGCTAAAGAAAAAAAAAAGATAAAATTATACAGGAAAAAAAAAGAAAAAAAATCTGCCATTAACCATATTCAAATGTAAACATGCAATGTAGAGACTGGAAAATTAAAAAAATATCCAGAAGTGATACTTGTAGAAGGATAAAACATGTTGTTATTACTGCATGATCTCTACTAATTAATTCCAGTTTGTGAGGAGTCAACCAATGTGAGAAAGAAGCACTCTGACAGCAGCCAGTTGTAGCCAGCCATTTGGAGAAAAATTTCTTATTAATTTACAAAAACGATAAAAAAGAACAAGCAAACCCACCACTATCATAAAAAAATATAATCACTTTTTGGCAAAGCACTAGTATAACCTAAACCAGCTCCTGCTACCAACATCCTGGGAACAGATCAAGACGTTTTTTTCTCTGAGTCAGCAGAATAGTACCTGTAAAGAATGTGCATTTTATTTTCTGTCACATTTGATAAATACTCAAGTGACGAATGCACAGGAAAATCCATGTGAGAAGCATAACCTTCACTCTATTCTTCTTCTAGTCACTTTCAGTATTAGCAACTCTCCCCGGTCACTGGTTTAAAAGACATTTCTTATAAACTACTTCTGCAACTTTGAGAAAAAAAAAAGAAACAGTAATCACAGTATGTAGGAAATATGAACATTACATGAGATTAGGAAATTATTTTACACAGCAGAAGGGTGCGTTACGTTCAACCCTAGAATCCAAATTCTGCCCTCCTTTGCACTTTAATACTTCAGTGGATACATTTAGCTCCATTTTCCAGTTACTTCTGCCTTAATCAAGTCCTACAGTTTGGGAAAAGATGAGTAAACTTATCTTACACTGACTTTGCCTGAAGGCTTATCACATGATTAGACATAAAACTTTAAAATTTGTCTACAGGTTTTGAATCTCATTATGCCTGTATCACTTAATTATTACTGCATCATTTTAATTAATTAGTACTGTAGTATTAGCAATTTATACAGAATACCTTGAGTATATTTTGACCCATTTTATCTGGCAGAATGTTGAATTAATTTTCCTAATTACTCCACAAGACTTACACTAGAATTCTACCTAATATAAATGCTTCTTGCACCAATAACTCCTGATACTTGATTTCCTTACTAGTGGTCAGTAAAAACCCTGCAAAGTTAAGCACTCCTACAGGAATTCCCCAGCAGACTGTTCCAAAGACAGCTGGTTTCTTAGAAGATTTTTTTTTATATTTAAATTGTTGTCCTGTTTCCAAGCAAAAAGAGGATATCTAAATAACCTACATTTGATAGTAATGGAAAAAGCATTTCTAGGACTTAAATCACAGCCGCAGGCATGACTCCAAATCCCTCATTTTTAAAAGTAGGTATTTCTTCATTTAACTTATTATTTCCCATGCTAGATCTCTTCCAATCCCTTCTTCACTTCCCTGGGGTTTGCATCAATAGACTTTCAACAATTTTCTGGACTACAGAACATCTTCACCAGTGCTGTAAATATGTCCTGCTATCAGGACACTGTGATGGTGGCCAGAACATTTTCATGGGACATCATAGTTTAAACTCCTGAGACAGAACAAAACTGAGCAGAAATCTTGAGCAATTTTTACAATTTCTTTGATAATGTCCTAGCACACAAAAGGAAATTGCAGGACTCCACCCACCCCCCCCAACACCCCCATTACACTGTATTTCACAGGTAAGAGAGTTCATGAATCTGAATCCTGTAGAAGATTCAAGGCTGTAAATCCCAAAAGACCTTCATACTATCCTTCTCTGCTTCTCACAACTCAGGAAAGAGCCAGGTTGAAAGCACACCTTTGTCATCAGCTATGTTTATGGAAACCAAGATGCACTGTGGCTGAAGTCTCAGTTCTCATCTCAGAACAAACATAAACACAATACACACCTGCAGACCATGTATGGTTCTGATCTAAGCCCCAGGAGTTTACCCAGAATTTCCATACCTGGGTAACCTTTTACCCTGTTGCTGGCTATTCCACCACACATAAACTGGCTTTGGAATAGTTACCTATTCTCAGAAGCTCTTAGTATCTCTTTCTGCTCATCTTCTTTCTCTGCGTCTGAATACGTATGTATAGAAAATTGGAAAGGAACTATTAGTCAGGTTCAAAGATGAATGACTTACCATATTTTGCTTTTCTAATAAATTTAAAATAACCTCTCAATACATCCTTACATAAGGTGGCAGGGAAGTTCTATTTCTTATCTATATATAAATGAAAACATCACTCTAAAAGGTCACACTATTATATCTGCATCTGCAATAAGCCACCCTGCAATATGAAATTCACGGAAACTTCGATTAAAAAATGAAAACACATATACAAGCTCACAGAAGGGGAACACTGTATAGAATTATCCTCTGCGCATACTCACACATGCGTACTCTCAAAATGAAGAAGCAAAAGAGTGTTTCCCCAAAGAGAAAATGGCACACTGCATTTTCAAAGCGAAGGCAGACCCTCCAAAAATGAAATACAAACTGGCCAAGTAGAAGTCATTTGGGGTTATAAGTTTTATACTAGAACATTTAAGAATGACAAAGCTAACGAAGACTAACTATTCCATTACAATTCTTCAGCATATATAGTCCATTATATATGAGTCCACATCTCAAGCTTTATTTTTCAGAGATGGTTATACCACCAAAGAGTAAGGACACAAAAGTAAAAAAGCAGTAAATCTGACAAAAAGCTTGTGGGGTCAGTTCTGCTTCAAGTAAATACTTATGCCACTAAGTCATTATAAAACCTTAGAATTTTCATCAACGTTTCCACACAGAAATTCTTCCAACTTCCTGTTCCATATGACTGCTGAAGAGTCATTTACCATATTACAAATATAAATTTGCATATTACCTGCCATTTTTGCACTTGTTCTTGTTTTATTAGGTTAGTTTATTCTCAGAATTGTGCAGAAGAGTTAGAGAGAATTCCAGGAACAAAACAAATACCAGAATTCACAATAAGAGATGGGAAAATTTATGTACAATAAGATTATCAAACAATGATTAAGAATGAATAAGGAGCCACAATCACTGCTTAAATACAATAGGGGCAATATTTTCTAAAAACTCCCATAACAAGATTATTTTTTCTAAGAATCCAGCAGTAAATAGCTATCCATGCACCTTCCATTGACAGTGTATTTCATAGCCGATGTTACCAAACCACTTGAAGAATCAATTGCAATCTGCAATTCCACTCCCATTTCAATGATAAATGTGCTTTTGAAAGTATCTCCCGGTATCTTTTGGGCTGCTTTTTACTGCCTTTTCACTATCAAACACCATATTCAGTTTTTTAGCAATTATATCAAAATCTTGATCATCTTCTCAAAGTAAAAGTGAGTAGAACCAAATTTCAACAACTGTGTGGTGGTTCTAGTGCAAAGCACACAAGTACCAGGTTATCCTCAGATACTGGAAATAGTGCCTGTGTTTCTTAAAAAAATATTTATTACCATTTCAATAAAAAAGCAGCCAGTAAAAGGGGTTATTAAGCAGCAAGCAGGAGAAAAATCATGAAAATTGCTGCAGAGAAGCTAACCTGCCTTTCACCTACTGATGCTGTTCATGTATTGAAACAGTCCTGGTAGAGATAAAATCAAATTCTTCTTTCAGAAACTAGCATGAATTTTCAGAAAAATTATTTGTGAAACATTTCCTGAGAATCCTCAAAAACATCTGTGGATTTTGGAAGGCCCTGACACTTAGAATCATAGAATCATAGCATAGTTAGGGCTGGAAAGGACCTTAAGATCGTTCAGTTCCAACACCCCTGCCATGGGCAGGGACACCTCCCACTAAACCACGCCACTCAAAGCTCTGTCCAACCCCGCCTTGAACACCGCCAGCAATGAAGTATTCACAACTTCCCTGGGCAACCCATTCCAGGGCCTCACCACCCTCACAGTAAAGAATTTCTTCCTCAGATCCAATCTAAACTTCCTCTGTTTAAGTTTGAACCCATTACCCCTTGTCCTATCACTACAGTCCCTCATGAAGAGTCCCTCCCCAGCATCCCTACAGACCCCCTTCAGATACTGGAAGGCTGCTAGGAGGTCTTCACGCAGCCTTCTCTTCTCCAGGCTGAACAGTCCCAACTTTCTCAGCCTATCTTCCTACAGGAGGTGCTCCAGTCTCCTGATCATCTTCGTGGCCCTCCTCTGGACTTGTTCTAACAGTTCCATGTCCTTTTTATGTTGAGGACAGCAGAACTGCACACAATACTCCAAGGGAGGTCTCACGGGAGCAGAGTAGAGGGGCAGGAGCACCTCCCTCGACCTGCTGGTCACGCTCCTTTTGATGCAGCCCAGGATACGGTTGGCCTTCTGGGCTGCAAGCGCACACTGCCGCCTCATGCTCATTTTCTCATCAACCCACACCCCCAAGTCCTTCTCCACAGGGCTGCTCTGAATCTCTTCCCTGCCCAACCTGTAGCTGCGCCTGAGCATTGCTCCCACCCAGGTGTAGGACATTGCACTTGGCATGGTCAAACTTCATCAGGTTGGCATCAGACCATCTCACAAGTGTGTCAAGGTCCCTATGGATGGCATTTCTTCCCTCCAATGTATCAACCGAACAACACAGCTTGGTGTCATCGGCAAACTTGCTGAGGGCGCACTCAATCCCACTGTCCATGTCACTGACAAGGATGTTGAACAAGACCGGTCCCATCACCGACCCCTGGGGGACACCACTCGTTACTGATGTCCACCTGGACATTGAGCCATTGAGCACAACTCTTTGCTTGCGGTCATCCAGCCAGTTCTTTATCCACTGAGTGGTCCATGAGTTGATGTCTCTCCAACTTAGAGACAAGGATGTCATGTGGTTATCAATGCATGCAGGTCTGCTCGATACCTTTGCACAGCTTGAGCACATACCACCATCTTTAAAAAAAACCCAACATTCAAAACCAGATTCTCATCAAGCATGGGATACTCAATGCTTGTAGGGCATGGATATTAAACTGACAGAAAGTTTTTTATCGACCATGGGAGACCAATGCTAAGAGCTTGCTCTTACTCTAGGAAGCAGCAAATCACCAGAAGATATAGACTGAAACCCTCCATCAGGAATCCTCATATGTTCATTACTTTAAGTTGGAGTATAAATGAAATGAAGATATTTTAATATATATTTGGTTTATATACATATGAATATATATCAAATATATTTTCCTTTTTAATTGCAAATCATACAAACAGGAGTCCATGTGAAAAGAGCAGCTCTGGAAGCTGCAGATGATATTAAAAAAAAAGAGGCAGAAATGGCAAGCAAATTACCGAAAAAGAGTTTCTGGCTTTGCATTACTTCCCACGGATTCGCAGTGGGGTTGGAGGCATTATCCAGGCAGCCTGAAGTGGCTGCAGTTGTTCTACAACAGAATACTATTGTGCAAGTGAAATACTGTGCTGAAGTACTGTAAATATAGAGTAACTGGAGTTTCACTTTTCACATGTCATTTTCAAGCATCTCCCTTGCCAACTTAAAGGGCTTGGCAGGTGATTAAATAGTGGCCTGAGGCTGTACTTGAAGGAAAATGTTGCACAAGCTGCAAGTCAGCTGCAAGGTAAACACATTATTGAAGAGCAGTTGATCACGCTCCACCCCAGGACTCAACTTAGTCAAGATAATCTAAACCATAAAAACGGTATTTATAGGGTGCAAAGACTCTTTTTCCTACATATTTCAGCAGGCTCAAATACTGTGCTGTATAACATGAGAGAAAAGCTTACCCAATCAATATTCATTAGGCCGATTTATATTATAGACCTTTCTCATGCATGCATACTTATATTTAGCATCATAACTATTGTTACCAGATCTTTTAAAGCTGCATGCTTATCAAAAACCCACCAGGACCACCCATTTGCAGCTGAGGAATATAGCATCAAGAAAATTTCTCTATATATTTTGTGAGGAAGAGACACTTCCTGCAGCTTTGCTGCCTTTGAGAGGCAGGCATGCCAAGTGCTGACAGGAGAATGAATAGAGCCAGTCATGCTAAACATGCATCCTATTGTTTTGGACTGTGTCGGTCAGATCCACTGTCAACACATTTTCTGTTTCTCCCTCTGCCTCCCCCCACCACCATCTTTTGTTGCTGTTGTTGGCAACCTACACTCATCCCATTGGATTCAAGAAGAATATGCTACAAAACATGCTGCATCTGCCGGAGTCACTCTTTAAAAGAAACAAGTGCACGTTTAATTTTATTTTTTTTTCCATGAAAGGACTCCAAAAATCACCCCTTGGGAAACAGGAAGTGTTTTTCCCCTTTTGAAACTAAACCAATCTCTTAGGCAAATTCACTGCATTCCTTCTCACTACAAGGATCAGAATTTCAAAGAAGGCCCCTGCTGGGAGAACACACCTCTCCAATGCACACATGTGTGCTGCCACACACACACGTACGCATGTATTAATGAAGTGCACATCTCTCATTATTGCTTTACAATGATCAGGTACTGAAGAGGAGTCTCCCAAAATTTAATCATGCTTTTTTTAAAGATATGCAGCCTAACCAGTCTTTTGACCAATAACTCAGTCTAAGCTAGCTCTGTGTTTGCAGGCAGGAAGAGTTCATGTTGAGTTAGACAACTTTACATGAGATGTGCAAGTTGAGATCCAGATATGGGCAAAGTCTGAATGCACTAAAGGTGTTTGAGACAATCTCTGTTTTACCACTTTCAATGAAAAATTGTAGCTTTTCTGCATTTTTTTTTCAATCCAGGCAAAGAAATAATCCTTTAAGTCATAATAAAATGCTAGAAAAAATCAATCTTAGTAAATGCTAATAAAAAACTGGTTTATCTTGTAAAGAGATTTAGAAATGATGAGGTGAAAGAAAGGAAAAAGGTGTTACCTTCTAGGAAAGTATTTTACCTGCAATGTCACAGACACATTTCCTGAGAAAACACTGTCTAGGACTTCAGTAAGGTCTGGACCTTATTCAGATGTTGGTTTTTTCCTACTGGTAAATGAACATGTGGGTAAACCATTCCCCAAAAAAAGCTTGACACCTCACATAGACTCAAGCTTAGAACTTTTGGAGCAAGGACCATAAAAGTCAATGAAAATCCAGAAGGCAGCATAAGTTTTGTTTAATTTTCAAAACAGATTAAACTGGCAACTATACTTGAGCTTAAAGAACAACAATAAAATGCATGCACACTGCAAACTGGTTCTTTTCAGGCTTCCCCTTAGGGAAAATGTAGGGAATTCCATCTCTTGCCTTTCCTGCCGTCAAGTAAAGGAACTGCCTGAAGAGGTGCTTATGCTGCAGCCACTATGAATAAAATCAAAACATAAGCTGCTAGGGCTCTGGCTTACATACATGTGAAAGAAGACTGAAACTACTACCTATGGGGAGAAGTTGTCAAAAGATAGATGGCAGAAAGTAACCCTGCTAAACAAAATAAGAAAGACTGCAATATCTATTCTTTATCAATCACATAGACTGCACTGCATTACTCTTTTTAACCCTCAAGCTTCAGGAAGAAGAGAGGCATCTAAAGAGATAGCTTATTGCAATGACAGGGAACCAAACAAGAAATAAATGATGTTAGGGAGAGTGGGATCAAAAAAAACCAGAGGCCTATCAATCATTCTGTTTCAGGAAAGCTTAGACACCTGCAAACAATAAAGTATTATTTTCTAAACTGCAAGATATCCTAAAAGTGACATCCAGAAATTGAATAAACAGCATAAACCCTTAGGAGGAGGGAGAGAAGGATATGTGTATTTAGGATTACAGTACTCAAGTACTTAAGGTTACAGGCTACCCCTCATCAGCAGGTTACATACTGAACCATTTTTAAACTTTGCCACTGCTTCCCAACCTAATGCTGCTTCTGATAAGAACATTGAAGTATGAAAGATTTGCTTGATTACTGAGTAGTACCATTTAACTTCAAACTCTACAAATGCATGAAGAAATAGGGTAAAATGAAATGGCTTGCCAAGGTTGAGTTCTTTGACAAAAGTTTCAAGTGGTATTAAAAGACTGGACAGGGCATTCTACCCTGATCATGCCCCACTGTGAATGATTAAAAACCAACCAACCAATCAACCAAAACCCCCCAGCAAACAAACAACAAAAACTCCATGTATTTTTAAAGGATCATTGAGAAAACATACTGAAATTTCTGGGATGCTCTGTCTGCAGAATTTGGAAATAATACATGTCCCTCGGTAATTTTTCAGACCCACAAGCTTCACCTTTAACTTCCTAACAGGGTAATAGGGTTATTACCAAATAACACCTGTGGGAAACATCTCTGAAAGAAACTTGTTATGTGACTTCAGCCTAAGGCACAATCAACTGTGGGTCCTCTTCAAAAATCTCATTAATTTCTTCTTAACCTTGGGTTTCTGTGTTGTGTTTACTAATGTCTGGATCCTTTTTTGCTCTCTCTTCTCACCTATTCTCTTTCCCTTTCAGCCTTACCTCCAATTTTTTTTTTCTCTGCTCCATTTACCACACTATCTCCCATCTATTCTTGACTTCATCCACTCAGCTTCTGCATTCCCTTGCAGTCGCTCTCAGGAACATGTTTTTCAATCATACCTATAAATCCTAGTCTGCTTTTAGACTATAAATACAATGCTTGAAAATAAAACAGGAAAAGGAGACAAGTCTAATCACTTTTGTATGTTTTCTATTTTTCACCCCAAACTTTTACTCTCAGATACACATTTAGAGTGACTTCTTCAAAACAAAAGCTATTTAAAAAAATTGTGATTTTGGTTTCCCTGGTTTCTAGCTGTAGTATTCCCTTAGAGTTGCATATCTATCCATTTTCCATGACAAATCTTAGTTGCTGCGCTCCTACATCCACTTTCTCGCACCCTAAACACAAATAAGTAGGTGAAGTAAATGGAGATTACAAGAAAGGAGTGCAAGCTTAAGGAAAAAGCTTTGGTTTTATAAATCAACTCAATTCAGAAACATACATCAGATTTAAATCAACATAATTAAATTATCACTGGCCTTTACAAATGGAAATAAGAGCACAATAGGTCATAATTTATACTTTGGCCCTATTTTCTGAAAGGAAAAATAACATTTTTCCCAAATGCTTCTGATAACAGCCACTTTCCAATCTCATGGGGTTTGTACGAAGATAAGTACATGAAGAACTGCGCAATCTTTTGACAGTACAATGGTTTGGGCTAAGTATTATCCATCACCATTTGAGCACGAAGGTGGAATTTGCCTTGACCTCAGATTTGTCTAACAAAAATCAGTAAATGTCCATATTCTAAGGGAATGCAAATGAATCTATGCAAGTGAAAATTTAGAACATCAGGAAACATTAGCCTGGATCCTTCTCTGGAGCATTTGCTTGCTTTTATGATCCAATAGCTAAAATCAGAAAAACTTTAGCATAGTTATTAGTTTTCTCTTTTGGAAGTGCACTAGGCTAGACTTGTCCCATACATGAAAATCTAGTGATTGCATTCTTGCCGTTTTATCAAAAGATTTATTTTACCTGTAAAAATTGTTATGACATCCTGCAGCATTGCTAATCTGATGTTACAGCTTATTTCAATGATTTCAATAGTAGGTATTAATAATGAAATATGTTATATATAAAGAGTAAGATGCAGTATACTTTTTTACTTAGAATCATAGAGTAGTTAGGGTTGGAAAGGACTTTAAGATTGCTCAGTTCCAACACCCCTGCCATGGGCAGGGACACCTCAAACTAAACCATGCCACCCAAGGCTCTGCCCAACTTGGCCTTGAACACTCCCAGCGATGGAGCATTCACAACTTCCTTGGGCAACCCGTTCCAGTGCCTCTCCACCCTTACAGTAAAGAACATCTTCCTTACATCCAATCTAAACTTCCCCTGTTTAAGTTTGAACCCATTACCTCTTGTCCTGTCACTACAGTCCCTAATGAAGAGTCTCTCCTCAGCATCCCTATAGGCACCCTTCAGATATTGGAAGGCTGCTAGGAGGTCTTCACGCAGCCTTCTCTTCTCCATGTGGAACAGCACTAACTTTCTCAGCCTATCTTCCTACAGGAGGTGCTACAGCGTCCTGATCATCCTCGTGGCCGTGCTCTGGACTTTTTCCAACAGTTCCATGTCCTTTTTATGTTGAGGACAGCAGAACTGCACACAATACTCCAAGGGAGGTCTCACGGGAGCAGAGTAGAGGGGCAGGAGCACCTCCCTCGACCTGCTGGTCACACTCCTTTTGATGCAGCTCAGGATACGGTTGGCTTTCTGGGCTGCAAGCACACACTGCCACCTCATGATCATTTTCTCATCAACTAACATCCCCAAGTCCTTCTCCACAGGGCTGTTCTGAATCTCTTCTCTGCCTAACCTGTAGCTGTGCCTGGGATTGCTCCAACCCAGGTGTAGGACCTTGCACTTGGCATGATCAAACTTCATCAGATTGGCATCAGACCATCTCACAAGTGTGTCAAGGTCCCTCTGGACGGCATTCCTTCCCTCCAATGTATCAACCGAACCACACAGCTTAATTTCACCAGCAAACTGGCTGAGGGTGCACTCAATCCCACTGTCCATGTCACCCACAAAGATGTTGAACAAGACCGGTCCCAACACCGATCCCTGGGGGACACCACTCGTTACTGGTTTCCAGCTGGACACTGAGCCATTGACCACAACTCTTTGCATGCTGCCATCCAGCCAGTTCATTATCCACCGAGTGGTCCACCTATCGGATTGATGTCTCTCCAACTTAGAGAGAAGGATGTCGTGTGGGACAGTGTCAAATGCTTTGCACAAGTCCAGGTAGATGACATCAACTGCTCTACCCCTGTCCGTCAGTTCCGTAGCCCCATCATAGAAGGCCACCAAATTGGTCAGGCAGGATTTCCCCTTAGTGAAGCCATGCTGGCTGTCACCAAGCACCTTGTTGGTTTTCATGTGCCTTAGCATGCTTTCCAGGAGTATCTGCTCCAAGGTTTTGCCAGGCACAGAGGTGAGACTGACTGGTCTGTAGTTCCCTGGGTCATTCATTTTCCCCTTCTTGAAAATGGGGGTTATATTACTCTTTTTCCAGTAGTCGGGAACTCCACCTGACTGCCATGATTGATTCTAGACATTGCCATGGCTAATTCTAGAAGGATTTCAAAGTAATATTTTACATCATTAGGCTTAGTCTGGCTTTATTAAATTGAATAGTAATACAACACCAAGATTGAAATCCAACCGTTTCAGTGCAACAGCAGAATTTTCTATCCATTTGCAGATAGGCTGTTTTTTCAGAGATGTCATCTCTCTTTTCTGAGAACAATGGTGTTAATTAAAATAGGCAATGAAGAGCATCTGGAATCTAAAAATTAACTTATGCCTGTGTAAAGACGTCCATTAGCTTCACTGGGCATTGAATCAGGCTTTTACTGCAGATCGGTCAATGCAATTCTCCTCGATGTGTCAGACATTAATGAAGTTAACATGGGAAAGAACAGCACACAGCAAACAGCTGATGACAAAATTGCTCAATGCACTCATCTACCACTGAAGCTTGCCCATCAGGCACAATTTCATATAATTCTGAAAATAGACAGTATTCTGTTGCTGTCATTAGAAATGTACTCAGTGACTTTTCTTAATCCATTGTAGGTCAGTACTCACTGCTATTTTTGGTTACCAAGAGGCAGCATTCTGGCACTGCTTTAGAAACATTGATTCCAAGTGGGAATTTTTCAGCCTAAGTTTATGTAAAGTTTAATTCTCTACTGTCTACAAAATCAAAGTAACAACAGGATAGATCTTTACCACCTCCCAGCTCATCTCTCCAGCAGACAGAAGAGCTTAAAAATTCAGGTCTTTCTTCCTGGGGACATACTGCTCTAATAGAATTTGTTTCATCAGCTTGGACACCCTGCATGGCACGAAATTTACCTCCACTCACTTAGGAACAAATGATTTTGTTGAAAATGTCACACACACACACACACACACACACACACACACACACACACACACACATGTATATACACACAAAACCAGGTATCATTAACGTTACAAAGGTGAACTTGCCTGTGACGACAAGCTTTTAGATTCCCCTCTAACTTAATAGCTACTAACTTTATTGAAAGCCTAGTAATACTAATCTTTGCAATCAAGGACCTAGAGCCATCTGGCCTTCTTATAAGATAGTAACACAAATGGAAATTAGCAGCAAGTCAGTCAGTCTATAGCCTCAGCACAGGGTAGTAACTCAGAGTAGATACTTCCCCAGCCAGATTAACCCAAATGAAATATTGAATCATGTGTAAGGCTCCTAGTGCTCAAATCACCTCATTTCCCAAATAATCTCTGGAGCATTCCATCATGCTGTATGGACACTGTCTGCATTTTTCCTTATAAAACACCTTTATCTGCAAATATTTTTGTTGCTGTTCTCCAAAATCCCTCATACTTGGAACCTGAAACACTTCCCTTGCTCTGCTCCATGTCCAGCAAGTATGAACCTAGACTCACCATTTTATTTCCTGATAAGAAAGAATAACATTTACTATACTTCGCGTAGCAGTCTTAGTAAAATCAGTATTGCCCTGATTAATACTGCATGCTAATGTTTGTTTATTTTTTTGTCAAAGGCCTCTTTGTGCTGGCAAACTCAAAATTATGAACAACATGAGTAATTCTTGTGTGTAAGCTCTGCAGAGCTTACTTTTCAGAAACTTTCTTTTTCTACACAGCTATCTTCCAGTATGGATTGAATTACAAAATTTAATCTCTTTCATTTCATTTAGGCTCATTTTTCACTCTCCTTTTGCTTTGATTTGCCTTAACTCTGTTCCAGCCAAGCCTGAGTAGCTACAAGAGATATATTTCTGTTTCACGGCAGAGCTAGCTCACTGCTACTTTGATTCCCCCAAGTCAAGACAGATTCTGGGACATACGTACACAGTCCTATATTCCTTTGGGTTTTTATTTTTATCCTTTTTGCATGATTGTCCAGAGTAGTGTGTGGCAGTACTAAGACCATCTCATGCACCTCTTACTTAAAAGCTTTGTGTTAAAAAGGAAATGCAGAACATCTGAAACAAACTGATAGGTATCCAGATGGGAAGACCTTGGGTAAAAATGTTACTGAACAAAGCCTAGAGAGTTCTGGCACCTTTGGGGGACTCTTCTCTTGTCTGAGTAACACTAAGCCTAACAACTGCAAGATCTGTGCTCTGCATCAGTAGGGTATGGAGGGGTTTCAAGGAACTGAAGTAAGGTTTCTCCACCCAGAAGAATGAGAGGTCACGGCAATGAAAAGCAGGCACCTGTCTGTTCCAAAAAAGGGTTCATAGATCAGAGGAATGTACAGGTGAAGGAGATTGGCCAGGAGTAGATTTGGATGGCATCAAAGAATAAACTTTGCAATCATTTAGGCCAGTTGCTAAGCATGCAGAAAAAGTATCAGCAAGAAATTAAGCCAGTTTCTGATGCTACCTCTCCTGCAACAGGGACATTTCTGTTCGAATGCCACCTGGCTTCTACGTGTTTTCATCGCTACCAGTTTCTTATAAAAACTGATACATATTGCAATTGACTGGTTTCTGTATAAACTACTAACTCTGATTTTTTTATTTTTTATTCTTTTTAATTCTTTACTCTAAATGAAAGCCAGCCTGATGCTGACTGTAATTTACGAAGCCTCAAATGCCTGTGAATTGCTCTGGGTTAGAAATATCATTCAGCCTTTACAAAAGTACTCTCTCTTTGCACAGAACAGAATCAGACTGAGACTTTCAAGGCTTCTGCATTAAGGCGAACAAGTACAAGTTCAACTGACATGGCACACATTTCTCTATTCCGTAAATCCCAAAGACATTTTATGATTCTGAAACTGCAGAGTCTAAATTACCAGGCTTGCCTTCCAGCTCAAGAAATAAAGGTTCATGTTTCCAAAGGGGCCAACAGTTCTTTCTTTTCAGATGACCAGTTCAAAGAACATTATTACAATTTGAAGATCTTTACTCATAATTACTCATTAACAAACACACTGTATTGAATGGGGTTTCTTTAGTTAAAAAGGGATGATGTTCATTTGAAGAGGTGAGTGCAACTTTATCAGTGTTGCAAACACAATACGTTAGCTCTATCTAAAAGTACTGATGGGAAACAAAGAAATCAGGTATTCTTTTATTCCTTACATTAACTTCATGAACTACACATATGCTTCATTATACAGTAATTGTTGCACTTCTTTTTATAGTCAGGAAGTCAGCTTTTGTTTTCATTGGTATATTACTATTTTAAACAACACAGCAAGGCAGATAAAACAGATGAAATTGCATTTATAAGAACACAAGAAAACTGGCAGGGTGACCCAGAATCAGACGCAGTTTCTGAAACCACTGTGAAATTGATCTTTTTGAAAATGACAAGATTTTAAATTATCAACATCTCTTTAAGTTACTACTTTCCACCAAAGCTTATAAACACCTGTTATAAAGGCACAAAGAATTGCATTGTAAATGTCACGGTAAGGTTAAAAGGGGAATCAAAGTTAAAAGAAAAGAAAAAACAACAAGGCACAAGTAATCAGACATTCAATGCTACCCAGCCTCAGTAAAGAAAAAAGGTGAATACTTCCATATTGCTACTTTCATTAGACCAGCACACTTCCATCTAAGATAGGACAAGTTTTGCCACATAGTGTAATGTGGCCAGGCATAATTAGTCTACCGTTGAGCTATCTAAATACTCAAGGACCTTAACGTGTGTGATCACCTGGGATATACTGTTCATGGTTTGTTTAAATCCAAACACAAATGAAACACAGATTATCCAAAATCAGTTATCTAGATCTGATCGTGGTCAAATCTGGGGGGACTCAATATGATCTGTGAAGCCCTGATGGCATTTTTTTTTATTATCACAAAGAGGGAAGAGTAGCTAAAGATCTGACCTTTGAATTCAGTTGTTTATGTTGGTTCTGTATAACAAGGGGAAAATAATGCGCAGTCTGTTTTCACTGTTCTTTGACTACACAAAACTTATGGCTACCTTCTCCTGCAAAATGTTTCCATATCATCAAGTTATCTTCACTCACCTACAATAAACTGAGCACCAATATCTAACTATATAGGATTCCAGCTTCTATTTGGAAAAATATAATAACCCTAAAAAATACCCAGAAAACTAAAGCCAGAAGACCTGCCCTACTCATCTGGATATTAACCAATCTACAGAATTTCAGGGCAGTTCAGCCACTGATAAAGAAGAGGTCTGCCAATTACAGCACAAAAGAAATTCACAGCACTTCACTTTTCTCTCATACACTTTATTAAGAGAATACAAAGTCCTTTATTTTCCAGTTAACTGTAATGTTACGGCATGTGTCCTTCCCATTAAAATATAATCAGACAAGAGTAAAGCAAACACCTGCTACCTGCCAAACACAAAATAACCAGCACAAAACTCAACTAATGTCTCTTCCTGCATTGCACAATGTGTGCAGTCTCAAGGAGAGGAAAACTGTAGGATTCACTCACATTTCATTAGCTCTTTAAAGGGTGTATATCAATAAAAAAAAGATTTTATAGAAAAACTTTATAGTAAAATATTTATACACTGCAGTTCGGAATGTCATAATGTGTCGTGGTTTAAGCCTCTATAATTCATGCAGTCGCTCTCTCACTCACTCCCCACTCTTTCTTCCCCCAGTCCTGGGGGGATGGGGAGGAGAATCAAAAGAATGCAACTCCCATAGGTTGAGATAAGAACAGTTTAGTAACTAAGGTATAACACAGACCACTACTGCTACCACCAATAATAATAATGACAAGGCAAATACAAGGAAAGAATACAATCGCTCACCACCAACCCCCAGCCCGACCAAGCAGTGCACCCCCACCTTCCGGGTCCCTGCCCTCCATTTTTATATCCTGGGCATGACATGCGGTGGTATGGAATAACCTCTTTAGTCAGTTTGGGTCAGGTGTCCTGTCTCTGCTTCCTCCCGGCTTCCCCTCCTCCCTGGCAGAGCACGAGGCTCAGAAAGTCCTCGGTCAGACCAAAACACTATCAAGCAGTAACTGAAAACACTGGCGTTATCAGTGCTGTTCCCAGGCCCAAAGTCAAAAATACAGTACTGCACCAGCTACTACGAAAGAGAAAAATGACCCCTGCTGCTGAGCCCATGACATAAGGAAACCTATTTCTCTCACCCTACATCCTAGATTAATGGGTAAATCCTCACCATAACACATACAAATAATTTAAGAATGGCTACAGTTGGGTTATCCAGCTGTAGTGATAGGACAAGGGGTAACGGGTTCAAACTTAAACACGGGAAGTTTAGATTAGATACAAGGAAGAAATTCTTTACTGTAAGGGTGGTGAGCCCCTGGAATGGGTTGCCCAAGGAAGTTGTGAATGCTCCATCCCTGGCGGTGTTCAAGGCCAGGTTGGACAGAGCCTTGGGTGGCATGGTTTAGTGTGAGGTATCCCTGCCCAGGGCAGGGGGGTTGGAACTAGATGACCTTAAAGTCCTTTCCAACCCTAACTATTCTATGATTCTATGATTCTATGAATAGCTTTCTCCCTAGAAACACTCCTATATTCACTTCATTAGCAAGCCAATGCCAGAATTCTGGTCTCTTATTAAAAAATAAACAAACAAACAAATAAACAAAAGCTCCCAGTCATAAACCAGAACTTGGATACTCACCTTATCTGAGCACTGCCACAACTACTAATGCTCTGAGAAAGTGTTTCTTCTCTTGAAAGCTTTTGTTGCTCAGTTGGTCTAAGAACAGATCAAGAATGTAACCCCGCACGGGTACCATAATATTTAATGTTATGGCTGACAGACAACACGCTGACCTCTAGATATGGGCCTGAAGGGCAGACAAGCCTTTTTGAGAATGAAAAGAGTTATTTCATTGCATGCTCAAGCAGGGCCTCCTATCAGCTCTGTCTTCTAATTGCCTGCCACTGCGTGTGTTAGAACCAGAAGCCCTTACAACTGCATTTAATAAAAAAGTACTAATGTCCAGGGCACATACAGCTTCAGGTGATGTACAACCACGGTCAGCTTGACCCTAAGCCACCCATCTCTCTGTCCAATTCTTTTTCTCAACATTTTTGCCAACTAAAAAAATAGACCATTGTATTACAAGTATATATTAGCACACACCTTCTTAAAGTTAAGAATACTTGCCTCTCAAACTGTCTTCAGGTGGGAATATAAATCCCATTTTAGGAATGCCAAATATTCAACTGGCTTTACCAGCTTGTTAATTGCTCTTTCACTGGTACCAGATATTATGCTCTGAACCAACAAATCAAGAGGTGAAAAATTCCAGTCATAAAGATCATTTTAAAGTTAGCTTAACAAACAGCAGACAAATCTCTTCTTCCCTTTTTTCTCTTTCCCAACAAAAATGGCTTATCATCAACACCAGTAAGTGATTAAGGATGATAGCTGTCTGCTATCATAGGCAAAATTTTGGACATCCGTTCACGTTAACTGTCAGGTGGTTTGTATGGGTCACAAAGAAATTTGCTGAAAGGGTGGTCTGCAATTCTGGAAGGAAATTGAAGCAACTCACTTTGAGAATCAGCTAATGATTTCTGTCTGAGAAGCCTGAAATACAGATAAACAGGAAAAGAAAAAAGAAAGCGCAATACAGACTTTCTGTAACACCAAACACAGACACTTAATCACACAGAAACAACAGTCTGCATGTATTTAATTCCTATCTTATTAACTGCATTAAAACAAATCAAAGAAAACTCATTTTGTGTGAAGATACGCATCATAAAGCGCAAATGCCTGTATCCTATCTAAACTTATGTGGTTCTGTAATTAACATGTCTAACTGGTAGCAAGTATTACTGTGATGAATTCTTACCTGCAAAGCTCAAAACTATAGCTTACAGTCTCAGGCAGCAAGACAAAAACTGGCACCTGAACAGTAAGCAAAATTTGGTCTTGATGCCTGAACATTACCTTCTAATGAGAAATAAATTACCCAAAATAAAAAATAAAAATAAAAAATTGGAAGTAGGCTTTTCTTTGCATATAAATTCTTCTAGAGATCTGTATTAATTCTACATGAACATTGTAAAACCTTTTCCTGTGGCTGTTTTCTGTTGGATTGTGTGAAAAACAAGAGGGTAAAAAAAGGATAGCTGGAACTCCGTGTAGCATGGAAGCACTGAAAGAGCAAAGCTGCCCGTGGGGATTAGGAATAGAAAAATGTTTTTCTCTACTGTTCAGTGGTAAGGTGGGGCCCTTGTACTTGCTCCCTGATCCAAACAAGATGATGCTTTTCCCCATCATAATTGGAACTGTAAAATGAAAAATAGATACTCTATTTAGCTGGCTTACTGATGGCAACAGTGTTTCATGGGAATAAGGAAGACTGCCAGGGAAAAAAAATAAAAATCTTGTGAAACACTGCACTGGACTTTGCAGGTCAGGCAACTTACTTATTCCTGAAGAAGCATTAGCATTGTTGGACATCTGTATATTTTAACAACAAATAAAAAATTCACATCCAAACTTTACCACAGGAAAAAAGGTGCCATTGGACGGGGGCCAGAGACCTTGATGATACTGCTTCTGCTACCACAGAATGAAATAAAAGCTAGAGAGTTATAACTGAGATCTATTTTCTTAGCTCCTCCAGCAAAATGTCAGCAAACTGACTCAAATGATAGTGACAGTTGCTAAACCTTTCTTCAAGGAATAGTTCAGAGTGTGACTGTGAAAAAAACAGGACTCTCATGTTTTCTATACACATACTCATTGCCTTTCTACTGTACAGGTTTTCTGTTCTCTTATGCTTTGGCTTGGTTCTTATTTTTTTCTTTTTTTCCCATTCATTTTCAGTACAGCTACACTGACAAACTAAATCTGGAGTTGAGAAAAACCATGAGAATGTTTTTGAGAGCTTTCAAAAAATACCAACAGAATAAATAAAATAGTGACTTTGTAGAGCTGTGTCTTGAAGCTCATTTCTTCCCAGTCCCAGCAGAGCTGGGAGATGATCTGCTATCCCATTATAAGAACAGCCATAGAAACACACAATTTTCTGGAAGACCACAAAAAACATCTGAAAGCTTCACAGAGCTGGCATGCAGCTAACTTTTGAGCATCATACTAGAAATCCCATAACCATCCCAGGGCTGACATGAAGCTCCTGAAGCTGGCAGAGTACCACAGAAGGTGGGCATACAGGGCAAATGGCACCTGCAACTTCCCCACCCAGGAGATAAACCTGAACAGCATTAACACCTCCTCTAGCAGTCTCACTAAGACTAATAAGGGGAACCTGCCTTCTGCCAAGATTTTATGTCAGCAATATGCCCACCTCAATATCCCAGATGCTCTCTTCCATGACAAGAGGACAGGACGAAGCTGGCATCCAGAGACTGACAGCAAAGCACCTTGCTTTCCTGCAAGCCAAGATGCAAGTGCTCAATTCTTTTTAATACCTCATGCTGCACTCTAACCTGGAAATCCAACAAATACTTTGGAATATCAACCGGATTTAATCTGCTAAGTGTGTCTGAAAGCAACAGTTCCCTGGATTTAATACTGCACATGAGAAGCAATGACATTCAAATACTATCATCTGCTATGATTAACACAGTTATATCTACAGCATTCTCCTGGTGTATTTCAAAGTTTTTCAAGAATATGTTTTTGGCAAACAGCGCCAGTCCTTCAGATTCAATGTCTTTGTTTGGACAATGATCACTTATGAAAGCTCTGAAGCCCAGGATGAAAATTCTGCTTGAGACAGAGCTAAAGACTCAGCGCTGATTTGGAGCTGGATCCTTCACATCACGAGTGAACATGATATTCCCTACTGGTTACCTCAAAATGCTTTTCCTTTTCATATATTATTTTCTTCAATTCTGGACTAAAATAAAATAAATAAATAAATAAATAAATAAATAATAAAAAAAAAACAAACTCTAAAATAAAGGAAGTTTTTAATATATTAAAATGCCTGATTCTTCTCTTTGAGAAATCTGGGGGCCAAGTCTGCTTAGTTCAGATGTAAACTTAATGGTACTTGCAAGGTGAGAAAATCCCTCGCAAAGATCTTCCTCTTCTTTTTACACAGGTACCTGAGTGATATGCAGAAACAGGAAGCAGTAAATGATTTATATCTTTTTGTATCTAAAGTAAGTCAGTAATAAGTGTCACTGGAAAGACGATCAAAAGGCCTGTAGGATTTTTTTTTTTCCTTAGATGAATATACACTGGAAATCTTACAAGAATTATATCCTCAGAACCATGAAGAAATGATATTTAACAGAAAGAAAGTTACTTTTGTTCAAGTTTCTTAAATATTCTGTTTTGGTGAACACGTATTTAACTCAGACATCTGGCAAAGCAGTTGGAAGGAAATCCTTGTGATTAAGTGTCAAAGGAGCTATGAGCACTGGGAAGATCTCCAGCAAAAGAAGGAATAAAATGAGTAAAAAAAAAAAAAAAAAAAAAAAAAGAAGAAAAAAAAAAAAAAAAAAACCTAAACCTTCTGGGCTACATCATAAAGAAGAAGAAACATAAAAAATAATAAACCCAAGAAAAACAGCATAGAAACTCTACATTCTCCTCCTTTGGTTTAAAATTATTTTCAGTTCTTTCTCTCAGTCTGACCACCTAACGTTTTGTTTTGCTTTGGTTTTTTTGATGGGTTTTCTTTTTGTTTGTGGTTTTTTTCTTTTGTTTGTTTGCTTGGTGTTTTTTTTTTACCACTTTTATCACCAGTCTTTGGATTCAGATCAGGCTTAATGTCATCACAGAACGATGCAGCCCTAAGGACACAGTACTACATGGTAACACACTTTTCCTTTCCATTCAAAAGAATGGCAGGAAACAAAACTGGCTTATCCTTTGAGTATTTTTCTACAAGCAACACTTGAGGCTTGTGTGCCTCCTAGGATGAGCTGTTAAAAGCAAGTAGTCTCTGCTCTTATGTCTGTATTCCATTAAGGCATTTAAGGCTGTCAGAAATTAAATTCAGGGTCAATAGTCAAACATACTATATGGAAATGGGAACCTGAACTCTTCAACCCAGCAGTATTTCAGACCTTGAAGAGGATGCTGCAGCAATTTGAATTACACTTAGCAAAACTTCATGACCACAACTTGTTCAGTTTAATTCTTACTTATTTAAAAAAAAATAAATAATGAAAACCAAATCAAACAGGTGTAAGAAAGCAGCAGGAAACTGCTTTTAACTGTTCACTCCCCCAGTTGTATTTCACCTTCTAGAGTTGTATGGACACAATAGAAACAGCTCTTTGACATATGAGTTCTAGGCTCGATAGGTTTCAAAGACTTAACTGTTCAACTCATGCCCAAGATTTTACACTGCTCATTAAAAGAGGATGGCTATAGGCAACAATAAAACTAAAAGAGTGTGCTACAATCTGGTTGCCTGTGGGAAACCAAGGTACCTTTGAGAAACTCAAATCCGCTTATTTGTGAGAAAGAAAAGTTTATTTCTGGAAGAAAATTCTTTTGGAAAAAACCTTGGAAATTATAGATCAACCTTATCATGTTCTTTCTCAACTTTTTTTTCTTCCATCTCATGCTTCTCACTGTATCTGCTTACCATAATTTCTTCTTTTTTATACTTAAGTTAGAGGAAAAGATCTCAGAGCAGTAACTACTTGCAGCTAGCAGGAACTGTGACCACTGCATATTTCATAAGGGGACTCTGGAAATCTATTCCACATATTATGTTGCCTATATTACCATATTGAAAAGCTCATACTTGACTTGGTCTGTTTTTCTGTTCTGAAAGAATAATGGCAGGCAGAAAATATTTTACTCATTTGTCTAAATTTTATTTTTTTTTTTATTACTGGACTAATGCTCCATGTTCTAAATGAGCCCTCATGCTACTCTTGAAATTTCAAGAACTTCTGCCATAAACAGTAGTTACCACCATATATATATATATGTTGATATAATTATTATTAAAATCTGTATCTGAGTGCAGAAATGGAGGCTTGTTATGTGAGAAGGACAAGAGAACCATGAACATATCTGTCCAGTATTCCAATGGACTTTAAACAATGGAGTGGGCTTGACTGAGAGATTTTGCCCACAAGGCAATATACATAATCACAGGATCAAAAAGACATTGCACTTCCTTTGAGTTTTCAGGCTTGGATATGCTTGAAAGCACAAAGACCTTCCTCTGCACTTTTAGCTCAGACATCTCTCTGTTGTCTCAACACTCAGTCCAAAGCAACTATGAATGAAAATAAATCAAACTGGGTAATTATCAGCTGATTTGCACCAAATTATGCAATGATACATAATCTCAGATGCCTGTGCTCCTGGTAAGTCACCTCATGAAAAACTGGAGGAGCTGGAGGCAGAAAAACAAACTTTTCAAGCACTAACAAGTCCTCCATGGTACAGGTAAGAACCCATCCATCCCTAATGCCTGGTCAACGAGGAGTGAAATGAGAGGACATGATTTTCACAGGTAGAAGAGAAAAAGTTCTGAGGGAAGAAATGGATGCAACTGGGAAACAAGAAAGGTCTGTGACCCAACATTTCACTCCTTTAGAAAGCAGTTGCTCAACAGTTTCTCAAATGTACACTGATATTTATATGTGCTTTTTCCCTTAAAAGTGTATTAAAATGTTATAGATACTTTAATAAGAAACTTTAAGGAAATCGCTTGAGAAGACTGTCAACAAAATTTAATATGAACAAATTCAACATTAATAAACAATGTAGCAATAAACAGTGATCATTAATTTAGCTATATTTCCTCCATAGATTTTTAAATAGTTAAATTTTATTCTGTATTTTAAAAGCAAAATAAAGCATTTACTGTGTGCTAAACTAGACAGGAATCGTACACTCAGCTTTTGCTTCAGTGTGGTTTGGCCAAATGGACCTATCCCCTTATTCACAGCTCCTCAAATTTAGTACATTAACTGCATGAAAGGCCTTTTCTAATTTCTCTCTCAAGATAATCTTATAAAAATATGTATTTGCTAATTTATTTCATTTTCATACTTTTAATTGTAGCTTTCAATGTTAGGAAATCAGAACATAATTTTACAATTAGGACAATTTTTAAACTTTTTGTCCAAACCCTAGTATTTCTCAGGCCTCTGGGCTCCTCATGACACCACAAGAGCAATCAGAAAAAATATCTAAAGAAAACTTACATAGAGAATGAAAAAAAGAATCAGATTACCTAATGCATTTTATATAGTATTGCTACTTTGAAGAACCTCATTCCATTTTTTTACCATTGCATTTGCATTGGCATTAAAAAACAACTTCTGCAGAGAATGTGCTACTAAGGAATGCAACCCAAGGGGTACCATTAAAATATAAAATAAAAGAGAAGCTGATTTGCCTGGGGACTGAAAATAGCTCTTAAGTTTAAGCCAAGATTCTTCCCCTATAAAGCAGTATCTTAATTCTGGCAGACATTGAATAATGCTTCTCCTAACAGTTTTATAATGCTTGTTCAAAGAACAGTCTGCAAAGAGTTTCTGTTTCCTTTCTCTGTGCAAGGCTCCCTTCCCTAAGCAATTGGTTGATGCCTGGGCCAGAATATAACATACCAGAAAATCTTAAGTGAAACCTATAAGGTATGTAAACCAGCTATTTCACGAATCCCAACAAACCACCAGAAAACCCCAACATTACTTAACATGTAAGGGTTTTTTCGGCAATTATCTAGTAACTTGGTCTGTGCTAGAAAAGGTATATTATTCTGTGCAGAAAGTCATGAAGATATTTACATCTGCGCATCATTTTAATAAAGTGCAATTCTAAATACCCCAAATCTTCCTTTGTGGAAAACCTGACACCGAAAAAACACAGCTGAGTGTACGGTGTCTAAGCAGCAAGAGATGTTGCTATATAGCCTTGCTAGAGTCCTTTCCAGAAAACATCACTCAGAACAGCAAATATCAGGCTATCCTAATGCCTCAAAACACACCACACTTTTCATCAAACCAGAAGTCTTGACAAATAGGGATACTTAAGTAACACTTTATTTTCTCAAGAGCTCAATTAATACCACAAAACAGAGCACATTGATCATCAACAGATTTTAACTTTCTAAAATACTCTGATGTTTGTGCTGGTCCACATCTAAATTTGTAACTTTGGGTGCTAGAAAACAAAGATACGGAAGGTGTCCCTGTCCATGGAACTATATGATCTTTAAGGTCCCTTCCAACACAAACCATTCAATCATTCTATGATATACACCACATTTTTTTGTTACAACATTAATTAGGTCCACTGTTGTTTGGATTTTTAATCACATACATATTCTAATACATAAATGGATGTAAAATATGAAAAGAATACAAACTAACAATTGTATAAATGCATGCATATATGTATAAATTGAGATGCTCATGGCTATTGTCGCTATGTGCACAGCTAGAAAAACTGAACATGATCACTTCATGTATATAATCTTTAGTTATGATCTTAACTAAGAAACAATTACTGAACTGCAAGTGTGACAACAGTTCATAAGAAAATCTGTCACAAAATTCTTGGCAGACTTTTATCAGGAGGCTTAATGCTATGCAAAAAAAGAGAGTGAATGTCATGAAAACAAGTAAAATTGAGAGTATGTAAATAGTAAAGACCTGGTGAAAACCAGTAACATCTCACAATATCTGAGGGTAAGTACTATGACTGATTTTGCAGACACTGTCCTATTAGATTCACAAGATAAACTGTTCTGAAGTTACACTCTGCTGTTTCTAGAAGCTTCCACAGTCCCAGCTTAAAATTTAACAATAGATATTAAGTACTTGCATGAATCACTGATAGTGGTTTGTTACCTAGACTGCTTGATTCTTGCTAAAACTGAACCCGCTTTTCCATCAGCAGAACTTCATTAAGTGAATTATAGGTCAGTTCCCTTAATTTAAAAACACAGCTCTTTTTCTTTTGTACTGAGTGAAGGAAAGTTCAGGGCAACATCAAAATAGCCTCCACCTAATACAGGCTCCTCTGAGCCATAACCGTTTTATCTGCAGAAAAAAAAAAAAAAAAAAGATCCTTTGCTACAAACTCAGTGGTAGACATGACTACGCATCTACAGAGTTCACCCATCAACATCTGAATGCATAAGGTGGCACACAAATGCAAAGTTACCTGTTAGCTGCACCCAGCAGATTTATAGATTTCTCTTTCTCCCTCTCTCAGTAGACCTGGAAGTTGACCTGCATGTTGAATTGTTCATACTAAACCTAGAAAGCTTATTTTATCTTATAAAGGTCATGCAAGTACTCAAACTGGTATGAAAATTTAAAACACTACATTAGTGCATTTCATTTTCACAATTTATAATCTTCATGACTGATTTAGTACTATTTAAGAATTACAAAGAATATATTCATGAGATCAAATATAATATATCCATTAGGTTTGGATGACAGACTATGGATCAGCAGCCATTATTTGAAACACCACCACCACTTCTTTATCTTGGTCTTGTCTCAGACTTTTTATTTTGTACCTTGAAAATGCAGACTTAGCCTTAAGTGTGACAGCACAGAGATGAGCACACTGTCCATGATGCATTAAAATTGCAAATCAGTTAATTTTATGTGCATGCTACATAGTTGTGACTTTAAAGAATCGCCAGGAAACAGAAAGAAATTGATTAATTGCAATACTGGCTTGAGAAAAATTAGATGGCACAATCCTGGGGTTGAAATACATTACACTTGCCTGGACATCCCTGCCAAAGCTCTCTTTCCATCACAGGAGATACATTTTAAAAAGAAGAAAGAGAGAAAAATTATATGATTTGCCAAAGGTCATAAAACATGTAAGTGGCCCAGTGGGGAACAGATTTAAGGAGCTCCAGTGTCATTCTAAAACCATGAGTCAACAGTACCTTCTGGGTACATGTTCACATGGGAGCATGTGGTGCATAAAAAAAGAAACACATAATTTGAGTACCTGATTGGTTTCTTCAAGAGCCAGCACAGTTTGTCCCTAACACTAACAGTAGGTTACATGTACATACATAGTTCACTTTGTCAACTAAAAATAAATAAATACATTGCAATCTAATGCAGATTAAAATTCAAATTGTCTGCAATGGCAGATGATCATTAGCTGCAGGTAAGATACATCCCTTAAAGCACAGGCATTATGTAAAACAAAGTTTTCTGGTTCAGGTTTTTTGTGAAAGAAATGTTAGGGTGTTTCAACCTTGACTGAGCAGGCAGGAATACAGAATTGTGCTGGCACAAATGATATGGAAAAGTGCCATGCAACTTCAAGCCAGAGGCATCTTATTATCAAGGAAACTTAAAATGCAAAGAATACGAACTCTCTGAAGGAGAACCAAAGTAAATTAAGTAAAGCCTGGCAGCTTGTATCTTAGTGAAGCATGCTAAATTTATACAGTAGGTGGGGACACCTCTTCCGTAGAGCAAAGCAGAACTCAAGTAGCATCAAGCTGGCATCATCAGTCTCACTTTGAATTCAAGGGCCAAGATAACCAAAGACTATGAAGAAGGAAGCAATAGTTCTAATTCAGGCTGTGAATTACTTTACTTGAGTGGTAATTCTTTTAATATTTTATTGCTCTTGATACCTTCTTGGTTTTTCAATTTATCAGTTTCTATTTTTGAACACTTTAAAATAGCTCAGTTAGAGAGTCAAGCCCTGTAAATGAATGATGCATCCCTGTACGTATTGCTCTACTTTCTGGAGAATCCTTTTGTTTCACAAAGTTTCAGTGATATAAAACAACAGATGACAGTGCAATTAATTTCAAGGAAGAGAACAATAAAGGTTCTTCAGAGGAGTAATCAGGTATTGGTGGTATTTCAAAGAGGGCAACCATGTATTGGAACAGGCTTCCCAGGAAAGTGGTGTAATCGCCATCCCTGGAAGTGTTCAAGAACCATGTAGATGAGGCCCTCAGTGACACAGTTTAGTGGTGGTCTTGGCAGTCCTGGTGTAATGTCTGGACTTGATGATCTTAAAGGTCTTTTCCAACTTAGTTGATTCTATGATTCTATGGTGCAGTTGTGGAAGACAAGCGGAAAAAAAAAATGCAGGGTAAAGTACACTTGCCACATATGTGTCAGTAATATAAGACTGGGTTACCCAGAAGCATGGCTTCTTAGCCATTCAGAAGTCTATGGATCTTCTTTAAGTAATAAATATACAAAGAGTATAACAAAACTGAATATCTTGGCTGTGCAAGATGCATGTGCAAGCAACTAAGGCCTCAGATGCTTATTGGAATATATGCAGACCTCATGCAACAGCTACATTCTTAACTTTCCATGAGCCAAAGAGATAAACTTTTATATATAAATGCAGAACCAAGAGAAATCAAGTATGACTAGCCCAAAAAAAACTGTCCAACACTTCCAACATCTAAAAGAGTAATTTAGACTCTGGACAAGATTCTACTTTGCTTTTTATTTGCCCTGCTCTCATTCACACTATCGTCATTATTTTCAGAAGACCAGCATTATTATATTTTAGGAGGCAAACAATAATTTCACAAACAGAATTTTGTCTCACCCTAATTCATGGTAAAACTCCCACATGTCGGAGGAATGAGGATCAGAAATCACACCTTTCCTACTCATCTTCTAGCAACTAGTTATTGAGAGAAGCAGGAAGACAGTTGATTTTTTTTAACTATTTTGGTTGAATGGAGTTACCTAGCAATAGGTCTTATAGTAAAAACCAAAACAAAATTAAAAACAACTAATCATACATATGAAATACTGACTAATAATCCAGATCCCCTACTGATTTCTGCAATAGTTCTTCCAGGTGCTATCTTGCCTGAGAGCAAAAGCATAGGAAGAGGAAATCCCCTATGGTCCTTTGAATTGCAAGCCTTAGTTTGACTTTTCAAATGAAAAAACCTAATCTTCAAAATGGGGTTTGCCAGCAAAAGCTATCTCGAATTCTGTCTTCCAAAGGAGAAAGCCCTCACAGTCATTTGAAAACTTTAAAGGTTTATTCCCACTGGAAAATCCATTTAAACAAACATTCAGACAGACTTTTCTTAGTGCAAAAGATGCTTCTGAAAACTTTCAAAAAAGCTATGGAGTTTTCAGCCTCCTGAGGTCAGTCCTCCTTGCACAGTGATTGCCAATCTGAGGGCCAATATTTTTGGGAAGTGTCAAACCTATAGTACTGCTTGAGAAATACCTTGCCAAGTGGAAAATACTTTTCTTGCAACACTGATAAACATAAGCACAAAACAAAAAAGTTATTTTTACTGCAACAATGTAAATACATACAATTTACCAAAGAAAGACAGTCATCTACTATATGAACGATATGTCAACTACCCAGCACTGGTCTATGGCTAACTACAGCAAAGGGTTACAGAGCCTTGAACACAACCAAAACTGATTGAAAGAACTGAAGTATCCAAAAGGTGACGTATTTAATTGCAGGAGAAAATGTAAATCATTGAGAAAGGACAAGAGACAAGCGGTGCCTGAATGAGGATTATTGTTAAAACAAAGTAAACAATTTTTGCCGTGTTTCAGGTAACCATTTCAGAAACGAATTACTGGGGCAGGTGGCAAACTAAAACAAATTAATTTACCAAAGGATATGTTATTTCTGCAGAGTAAATGTGTCTCAAATGTTACCAGAATGCGATGCAACTTCCATGCTCTTCATAACTTTTCCAAAAACCTTAACTTGATTTAGGGTCAGAGCCTCGCAGGCCACTGAACTGGCATTAAAAACAAAACAAAACAAAACAATGACCCAAACAAAACCCTTAACAAACAAAAAAAACCTTATAAGGATTTTTCATTTTCTTTTCTCTAAAGGTTCACATAAAGCTATCCAAATGACTTACAGCAGTATATCTTCTGCTACTAGGACATTTGTCTCAACTCAGAAAAAGGCAAAAATAGCACTTTCTTCCCGCTTTTCTACATTTATAATGTTTCAGGTTAGATTCAGTGCTTTTTCAGCAGTGTCAAAGTATTCATATTTCCTCTGGGCATTTATACAAATCAGTTATTTGTTATTTTTGTTTGCCTGCTGTGCCAATCATGTAGATGAGCATAATCATAAAGGATTATTCTAACTTCTTCATTGCTTCTGCCTTAATGATCCTTAGGGAGCACAGTCATTAATACATGTCTTTCAAATTTCATTCAAAATAAAATAGTAATTCTGCTGTCTGGGTATGTTGTGATGCAATTTGTAGCATTCTAACCTGGTTTCTTCCCAACCTCTTTCTTTCCAACACTGAGTGGAGAGTTCAGGAAACTACTATATGCTATCCATTTGTTCCATAAGCACTTCTATTACACTTTGCTATTAAAATTAACATTTCTGAAATTTCTTGGCAATTATGTCATTTCTTGAATTTATTTTAATTTCATGTGACATTTTCTACCTTTCTGATCTAGGCCTTTACTGAAGCTTTAAGCCTTTTCTGGATGCTTTACTTTTAGGCGCAGGAAACTGATGCTGAAGCATCATCAATACGCATTTTCTGGTTTTCTTTATCTCACACCCTCTATGCATGTGCAGCAATGAATATATATACACGCAAAAAAATGTATGTACATACACACATGCATGTATACATACAACTCTGAATGTATTTGCACATGCATGCACATACATATTTGATTGTAGTAAAAAAACTTCTGAAGTAGTGTGAAAAAATGCCTACATAATTTCTGTTTTGTGTTCTCTAATTCTACTCTTTAGACCAGATACACTTGACAGTTTATGAAGATGTGCTGGCGGGTTCCTTTTTTCTAGCAGACTCCTTTTACTGAAGCTTCTTAGCCACAATGCCCGATTAAGCATATTAATCTTTACACTTCCCCTGAGAGGTAAGATAAATACCATTATCCACTTCCATAAAACCAAACCAGAGAGGTTGCATCTAAACTGGACTGTGAGTAGCAGTGGTGATGACCTATTTGCCTGGCTGCCTTCATCTCATTCAAGATAAGCCTGCTCACTGCTGGGGGGTCAGACTAGATGACCTTCGAAGGTCCCTTCTAACCCAAACTATTTGATGATTCTGTGATTCAGGTCTTGGTCAGACTTTGGCTTCCTTATTTTGTGGTTGGTAGTAAATTATTTCCACCTCCAGAAGAGATCTCTCTCTTTTCATTTTCACCATATCCCATAAACATTCAGCATGTCTAGCTCCTTCCCTGCTCTTGCTCACAGATCCAGAACCTTGTCTGCTGGGGTGGGAGGTAAGCTATGCAGGCCCTCAAAAATCACCAGCAAAATGTTGCTTTCTAACTTTACATACAATGATCCTTGCTACTTCCCATTGCTGCTTTATGAAGAGAAAGAAATTGAAGCATAATGTCAAAGCAAAAATGTGGAGAAAACTGAAATATAAGTTGCAGTTAGAAAAAATGTGCTCCTCTGCAAATTACAGGAAAAAAATCAGGTTTCTCTTCCTTGGGAACACAATCAGATTCCAACTGCTGCAGGGCCAAAGAGAATTGTCATTATAACAGGAAGTTAATTGAACACAAAAAGCCACGCTTTAACTGAACTTAAAGCAGATTGCATATGGTTTTCCTCTGCTACACCTTCATAGCAATCCTTCTGAGGTACTCAGCAACAGCATGTCCTGCCCCTATGACAATTCCAACTACAATAACCTGTACGCAAGGATTAACTCACCTCATCAGGGAGTAGGAATAAAAATTCAGGACAATGCATTACCCTCAGAATGAGACAGTACTATCTTCTGCTTTGTTTTTACAAGTTAGAAACAAGACACACAGAATCACAGAATAGTAAGGGCTGGAAAGGACCTCAAGATCATCGAGTTCCAACCCCCCCGCCATGGGCAGGGACACCTCACACTAAACCATGCCATCCAAGGTTATGTCCAACCCCACCTTGAACGCCATCAGGGATGAAGCATTCACAACTTCCCTGGGCAACCCATTCCAGGGCCCCACCACCCTCACAGTAAAGAATTTCTTCCTCAGATCCAATCTAAACTTCCCCTGTTTAAGTTTAAACCCATTACCCCTTGTCCTCTCACCACAGTCCCTAATGAAGAGTCCCTCCCCAGCATCCCTATAGGCCCCCTTCAGGTATTGGAAGGCTGCTATGAGGTCTCCACGCAGCCTTCTCTTCTCCAGGCTGAACAGCCCCACCTTTCTCAGCCTATCTTCATACGAGAGGTGCTCCAGTCCCCTGATCATCCTCGTGGCCCTCCTCTGCACTTGTTCTAACAGTTCCATGTCCTTTTTATGTTGAGGACACCAGAACTGCACGCAATACTCCAAGTGAGGTCTCACGAGAGCAGAGTAGAGGGGCAGGAGCACCTCCCTCGACCTGCTGGTCACACTCCTTTTGATGCAGCCCAGAATACGGTTGGCCTTCTGGGCTGCAAGCGCACACTGCTGGCTCATGTTCATTTTTTCATCAACCCACACCCCCAAGTCCTTCTCTGCAGGGCTGCTCTCAATCTCCTCCCCACCCAACCTGTAGCTGTGCCTGGCATTGCTCCCACCCAGGTGGAGGACTTTGCATTTAGCATGGTTGAACTTCATTAGGTTGGCATCAGCCCACCTCACAAGCGTGTCAAGGTCCCTCTGGATGGCATTCCTTCCCTCCAATGTATCAACCGAACCACACAGCTTGGTGTCATCGGCAAACTTGCTGAGGGCGCACTCAATCCCACTGTCCATGTCACCCACAAAGATGTTGAACAAGACCGGTCCCAACACCGATCCCTGGGGGACACCACTCGTTACCGGTCTCCAGCTGGACATTGAGCCACTGAGCACTACTCTTTGCGTGCGGCCATCCAGCCAGTTCTTGGTCCACCGAGTGGTCCACCTATCAAATTGATGTCTCTCCAACTTAGAGAGAAGGATGTCATGGGAGACAGTGTCAAAGGCTTTACACAAGTCCAGGTAGATGACATCAACCGCTCTGCCCCTGTCCATCAGTTCCGTAGCCCCTTCATAGAAGGTCACCAGATTGGTTAGGCAGGATTTCCCCTTAGTGAAGCCATGCTGGCTGTCACCAAGCACCTTGTTGCTTTTTCATGTGCCTTAGCATGCCTTCCAGGATAAGACACAAAGAAACATACTGCTAGAAAGTACCTCAAATAACTCATCTCACCAATCTCCCTCACCAAAAATGTCAAGACAATCCCATGCTTGTTTTCAGCATTCTACCATCCCTTCTAGCACAGAGAATTCACAGCCTAGTCCAGTACTCAGCCATTCTTTCACCAAGAAAGTCTCCTCTTTACATTCAGTTTCTTCAAACTAGTTTACCTTCATATGCCTTAATTAAATCTCACTTTGGTTATGGCAATTCCTAGAATAGAAATTTGAATACTTCCACTTTTGTAAAAGTTAATTAGTTTGGGGGTTTTATTACACATAAGACAGTCACATCTCATTCAAATATTTTTTATTCCAGAGTCTTTATACGCAGATATTCCAACAATCCACAAAAAAATGTGTTTTCTAGCACTCCTACTTTTGTCAACTTCATAGAGACTGTGTCCAACTTTTTCTCTAAGTCCAAATGCCAGAATGAAATAGAAAAACCTGCCGAACATTTTCTACTGCTGACAAAGACAGTGAAATAAATGTTTGTAGCCTTACGTCTGATGCTGCAGTCGTTAATTAAATCTTTTTTTTTGCTTTGTTTTGTTGTTTTGTGGTTTACTGGTCACTGCCATATTAACCTGTCATGCAGCTTCTGCTCCATTATTTTTTTCAATACCAGGTCCCAGAAGATTTCCTACAATACTGTTTTCAACCCAGCTATTCCATTTTCCCTTCTTGAATCCTTTTTTTTTTTTTTTTAATATTATTCCTAAGTAGGCATATAAATAAACATTTTATACTTCCTCTTCTCCAAGGTCATCTTACTGTTCCCAGATAATTTCTCAAAATTTACAGCGATATAATTTTACAGACTTTGGGACAGTGATTCCTGTTTCTTAAGGACATGACAGAGAACTAGCAATGACTACTGTAAACAGGGTTCCCAATAAGACATAATTATCTTAGAATCCTCTTGCATTTGCGTTATTTACAATTTTCTGTTTTTTGAAAGTCATGCACAAGACTACCAAGGAACTTGTCATATTGCATGTGCTAGGCAAGCTTTTCTACATGGAAGGAACACTCATTGTTTTGTTGTTATTTTTTCTTTGTAAAATCATATTGTCTTATTCTTCTACTCAATGTTCTTAAGAACCAGTTGTTTATTAATTTGCCCTAGCCTCTTTTCAACTTTTGAAGTCAGGAAAGAGACTGTTAGATCAGTCACACTTGCTTTTCCTCTTTTGAAAGATTAATTACTATGTTTGCCCTTCTTCAGCCCTCTGGGCTGACCCATCCTCCGACCTCTCAAAGATAAACACCACTGGTTTCTGAGCCATTGATTCGGTTAGTTCCGGAGGGATTGTAGGTAAACCTCATCAGATCTAGCTGACTTAAATATACCAAGCTGAGATAAATATTCTTTGACTCATGGTTTTCCTGTTATGGCCTGTATTCTCATCCTACTGATGCTTTTTAATTATGTTAAACTGTTATAAGTAAGTTTCTTTAAAAGGCCTGGAACACAAAAGAAAATGGAGCATTTTGGCTTCATTTGAGCAAGCCATTATTTTCTCTTCCTTCAAATTAAACAATGGATTGTTTTATTTTAACACCTAAAATGGCAAACAGAACACTTTAATGGCCTTTTACTGTCTTTTAGTCACTGAAAATTTCTACTCCTTTTTTAATTTTGTCCCTACGTGTTTGTGTCACCCTTTTATATGTGCCACTAGCAAGACGGTGCTATTTTACCACTTACACTATAGTTCTCCCTGATTTTAGAAAGCTCTCATTAAACTAGATTTTTCTCTTAATATACTTCCTATCTGTGTTTTACATCAAAGTCATTTTGTGTTGTGCTTTTGATATTGCTTCTTTAAGGAACCTTTCTGAAGACCTTTACCCCTTAAACGACAACTTCTATCTAATTATAAGTTGGCTGAAGTCTACCTTTTAATGCTCATTGCCGTTGATTTTCTCCTATCATTTCTTCTTTTTCTTATACTCAGAAAGATGGTACTCAGTGGTTCAAGTGGTCCTTTGAAGTAATATGCTTTCAGAACAGTTTCATCCTAACGGCCTTCTGCTTTCAGACTCTGAGCTCTAGCCTCACTCTGTTAGAATGAAGTCTGAAATAGTTGCTCCCTTGGTTATTTTCTCCACCTTGGCAGGTCACCTTTCTTTGCTGTAAATACAGAGAAAATGAAATTTATTTCAAGCTGTTTTAGAAAACACTGAGTCTTTTAGCAAATCAGATACTTTGATCTCAACTGTACACGTCAACTACCCTTCCATGTACTAATCTATTATGGTAAATTTCCACTTATTATTTCAATATACCTTCATTTTTAAATCAATTCCTAAAACTGCTTGATGTGGAGCCAGCTTTAGAATGAAACTCTGCCATCACAGTATTTAGTACACTTCGCAAATACATTTAAACAGTGAATGCATTTTTTCTGCCCCTGTGTTTCAGGCAGGAATTGATATAGCAAATCCCACATACTTAAGGAAATCATAGGAAAACATTCACGGGAAAGCTACATGACTTCATCCTAAAAGCTCTGTGGAACCTCCCAATACACAATATTGCAGCAAGTTCTGTGAATAGAGCAGCTCACTGAATTTTGCAGGCAAGAAGAGGAGGGAATAAAATATCTTTCAGCTAAGAAAGATTGTTTTCTATGACTAATCTCGTTAGCTTCGCTGGGAGTAAAAATGATGTTAAACTTTGGAGATCACTGATTAATGCTAGACAACACACGGGAAACTGTTTGACCTGTCTGCACTAATAATAAAGAAACCATTTCCCCCTGAGAAGACCTAGAATCTCTATGAAAAAAAACCAGTGGATAGTTTCATATTCAAATCCTTGATACAGCTACTTACAGAATACTGCATGCAGCTGTGATTACAGTATCTCAAAAAGCCTATCCTAAAACTGGATAAAGAAAGATTGCTAGATCAAGAAAGTTCATTGGGGAGAGAAGATAAAGTTCATGTAGCAGATTAGGTGACCTGTTCACTGGAAGAAAAAAAAACAAGCAAAAATCAACCATTTTGTAACTACTATATACAACTACATGAAATCACTCACCTTTTTTTCAGTTTGCTTTTATCTTTTTTTTTGTTAGTTTGGTGTTTTTTTGATTGTTTTGAGGTTTTTGTTGTTTTTTTGGTGTTTGTGGTTTGGGGTTTTTTGGGTTGGTTGTTTGTTTTCTTTTTTTTTTGCGGGGGGGGTAAACTGGAATGATGCATATGTGCATAGCAGTTAAAGACAACCAAAGAATCTGTAACAAAGTCTCTGATCTAATGTGCCCCCGATGTGATTTTTCAAATCACAAATTTCTGTATATATTGGAAAAAAACATCCTATTTTTAAGTAGTACAGTATTAAAGACATATTTCAGAATACTGGAAAATAAGCTGCTCACTCAGGATATATATCTTCATAAATACAATTTGCATCATCTCTAAAGTGGAAATGGGAACTCTTCTCCTGGAAGACATGCTGAGGCACATGAAAAAGCAACAAGGTGGTTGGTGACAGCCAGCATGGCTTCACTAAGGGGAAATCCTGCCTGACCAATTTGGTGGCCTTCTATGATGGGGCTACGGAACTGATGGACAGGGGTAGAGCAGTTGATGTCATCTACCTGGACTTGTGCAAAGCCTTTGACACTGTCTCACATGACATCCTTCTCTCTAAGTTGGAGAGACATCAATTTGATAGGTGGATCAGTTGGTGGGTAAAGAACTATCTGGATGGCTGCACGCAAAGAGCTGTGGTCAGTGGCTCAATGTCCAGCTGGAAACCAGCAATGAGTGGTGTCCCTCAGCGATCGGTGATGGGACCGGTCTTGTTCAACATCTTTGTGGGTGACATGGACAGCGGGATTGAATGCGCCCTCAGCAAGTTTGCCTATGACACCAAGCTGTGTGGTTCGGTTGATAAGTTGGAGGGAAGGAATGCCATCCAGAGGGACCTTGACACGCTTGTGAGGTGGGCTGATGCCAACCTGATGAAGTTTAACCATACCAAATGCAAGGTCCTACACCTGGGTGGGAGCAATGCCAGGCACAGCTACAGGTTGGGTGGGGAGGAGATTGAGAGCAGCCCTGCAGAGAAGGACTTGGGGGTGTGGGTTGATGAAAAAATGAACATGAGCCAGCAGTGTACGCTTGCAGCCCAGAAGGCCAACCGTATTCTGGGCTGCATCAAAAGGAGTGTGACCAGCAGGTCGAGGGAGGTGCTCCTGCCCCTCTACTCTGCTCTCGTGAGACCTCACTTGGAGTATTGTGTACAGTTCTGGTGTCCTCAACATCAAAAGGACATGGAACTGTTGGAACAAGTCCAGAGGAGGGCCACGAGGATGATCAGGGCCTGGAGCATCTCCCGTATGAAGACAGGATGAGAAAGTTGGGGCTGTTCAGCCTGGAGAAGAGAAGGCTGCGTGGAGACCACATAGCAGCCTTCCAGTACCTGAAGGGGGCCTATAGGGATGCTGGGGAGGGACTCTTCATTAGGGACTGTAGTGAGAGGACAAGGGGTAACGGGTTCAAACTTAAACAGGGGAAGTTTAGATTGGATCTGAGGAAGAAATTCTTTACTGTGAGGGTGGTGAGGCACTGGAATGGGTTGCCCAGGGAAGTTGTGAATGCTCCATCGCTGGCAGTTTTCAAGGTAGGGTTGGACATAGCCTTGGATGGCATGGTTTAGTGTGAGGTGCCCCTGTCCATGGCGGGAGTGTTGGAACTAGATGATCTTAAGGTCTTTTCCAACTCTAACTAGTCTATGATTCTATGATTCTGATTCTGCTAACATACAAAATTAGTATTACTTTTCTTGTATTTTCTTTTGTTTTAGCTGAAATTAGCCTTATGTCCCCTACTGCAAGTTCAGAGGCAACCCACCTTGCCATACCTTGCTTCAACACTTCCTTACATTGAAGGCCAATCAAATGAAGTGCCTCCTGAAATGTGGAAGCTCTTGTGGAATTCCCAAGGAAAGAAAATTTCTGATACTTAGTATTTGGGATTTAACAATACGCTGGGGGTAACAATAACTCCTTGTTTCAGTAATTTTGTCACAGCATGTAGTATATGAAAAGGGCAATTACCTAGAAACATTTTTTTCCTATTACACTGTAGATGGAGCAGTATCTTTCAGAAGTAATCTATGCATTATCAGCTGCACTGTCAAACTTCAAATGTATAATATTTACTTTTTCAAAGCATTTCACTGCTCAACTGATAATGTTTGAGCAAACAACAGATTAGACCCCTTGAAATTAATAATAACGAGCAACTATGAGAGATAATTTGCTGTACTCATGGACTGAGGCACCAGCAAACAATATATTCTTTCCAGCCGAGTCTTGAATGTTTTTTTTTTTAATTTACCTAGACTGTGAACAGCACAGGGCAGCAGCCTACCTAGCTACATGAACAAGGTCAAATGTAATGTTGTGTGCAGGATCCTGCAATAAAATAGTAAAAAAAAAAAAGTTCAACATTAACAAATATTAAGGCCTGAATTAAACTTTATATAAAGAAAACTAAGAAGGTTAAAATACACCTCATGGCAAAACTTGATTAGAAGAAAGCAGATGCAGTCTGAACAGCCATGCTTTTGGTACCACTTTCATTTTGCTAGATTTATATCATCAGATCTTGTATTCTAAATGTTTAAATTACAATTCTGCTATGTCATTGCCGCAGCTTTCTAAATTAGAAGAAAGACTGGGATCAAAGTGCCACACTTCACTAAGCAAGAAACATCTCTCTGGTGCATTCTGGGTCAAGTATTATTAAAATACAATCTATTGTTTCAATTCATTACCCTGTCATTGCATGAAGCCCCGCTATGTTGAAAAGAAAATGCATTTGAAGAAATGCAGTGATGACTCCCAAGATGACATCTAGAAGATTTCAATCTTGGTATCAAATAGACTGCTCTCAACTGACTTCAGGAGAACCCACAGCTAGACCTCTGCAACACGTAGACTCTTTGGCACCTTTTTTGGAGAGAAGCTACATAGTGGCAACAAAAAAGTAAAACAATGCAGGTTCAATATTTATTGCCTTTTGTACTACTCGAGCAGTTGAAACTTCCATCATTGGCGAAAAAAGTCTGATGACACAAATGCCAGATAAAGATACAACAGACCTACTATAAATTCCACAACATTTTTGGGGTAGAGGAAGAGTTTATAATAAAATAGGATGCAAAAATATTACAGGAAATTTTATATCTCTGACAGAATAACAACATTTTAGTTTTCCTAGATGAAGCCCATCCCGTGTAAGTCACTTGACACATTAACTACGACATTATGGTGGCCCTTCACACTTTGAAACCAGAAGAACCTTTAGGAAAAAGATAAGAAAACAAACAAAAAACCCAAGCAAAAGACAGCAAACAGCAACAACAAAACCCACAAAACTCCCTCCAAAGTTCTTACAAAAAAAAAAAGAATAAAAAAAGATCATGATCAACCAACCCCCTTATTCCCTCCTTCTCTTCCTGTCCCTCTCCCTCCACCCCCAGAGACAGGTTTTGAGAGGGTTGGGGTTTTTATTTGTTAATCCCACATCTTCTTTGCTAATCCAAGATGTTCAGAAGGTAGATTCTGAGAAACCAGACTTTAGTAATTATGTGATTAACAGTACCAAGATAACGATCATGTAATCCTCTGTAGTTGGATTTCAGCTGTTCCACAAGCCTTTACAGAGGTATGATCTTTTCAACTAAGAAAGATTGTTTTCTACAACTAATCTCTTTAGCTTCACTGAGGGTAAAAATGATCCTAAACTTCACGGATCACTGACTAATGCTAGACAACATATAGGAAATGGTTTGACCTGCCTGCACTCATAATAAAGAAACCATTTCCTCACAGGACCTAGAATCTCTATGAAAAATAATCAGTGCTGAGGTTTGCTAGTTAATGCTTGCAAAATGTGTTAAGGTCTGTGATGGGAGCCACTACAGAAACACAACATCATTTCCTATGATAAAAGAGGGTAACACAAAGAAAGCAAGACTCTGATCTTGAAAGCAGAAGAGTCATATGAGCTCTTAATTGTTTAGCATAATTATAAACATATGAACTCTTAAAAGACTATTGTCCCATTGGGTGCAGCATATTGTCTATAATAAAAGATGAAAAATGAAAAGTGAGGTAATATTTTTGCAGAACACTATCTATATATTATAATGGATCACAAACTCAACATAAGTAAACACTTATGTTTTTACTGGGAAAGATAAACATCACACTGAGATGTATAAAGTGGTGTTTAGCCTATAGAAGATATCAGTTTATTATTTCACTCTCCACAGGGCTTCCAAGGAAGCTGCAGAAGTGTGCTCCAATTTGCACACATCACTTAAAGAAAAATTTAAGTTCGGTGATGAACAATAAGATGGTCCTCTGTAAAAAAATAAAACCTAACAAAAAACCTTACAAAACTAGGGCATAGTGAGGACAATAAGACGTAGAAAACCTGATCTGTGAGTTTAGGCTGAAGGGAAGACAGTGTGGTGATAAAATTACTGATATTTAATATTTGGGAGGTCTTGCTAAGATATCTTTACTAAAATAACATTCCTTTTTACTAAAAGCAAACAGCCTGTGATGGTTTCCAACTCCCCACCTCTGAGCTAAGGTAATACTGGGTGTGCCACTACTGTAGGTTCCAGCAAGAGCTATATCCCAGCTTTGTAACATTATGTGCTGTTTGAGTCTTTCTTTGAACTGTGGCAGATCACAAGCTACTTGAGTCCATCCTTCCCAGGGAGGGGTACTTGGTTTTGTTCACACCAAAATGATTCTTTTTCTCACCTCTATCTTTTTTTTCTGAAACCATCTATAGGTTGAGCCTGTGCAGACCAACCCCCTGGCAGAGGACAGGGTGGCAGACAGGGAGACACCGTCCCAGTGTTCTCTCACTGTGAATGACCACAGTAAATGAAGTTTCTGCCTGACAGGTCCCAATTTGTATTTGTGTGGTTACACACTTGGAGTTTCCATATTCTCTGACAATAGAATTAATCCAGGAAATGGAAAAAAATAGCCATTGTGCATGAAAGAAAACAGTTCTGGCTTTCCTGACTTCTGAGGACAGAACGGTGAAGGGTTTTCATTGGGTTTAACAAAATCCATATGGAATTCCCCTTAGTTTTTTATTTTTATTTATTTCCAACTCACCTTCTCTACCTAACATAAAAATGCAACAACTTTTGTGTTAGGATTCAGGAGGGATGAGTGCCTGATGTCTTCATGTAATTTCCAATCCTATTTATTATGATTTTACAAAATAAAACCTCCTTTGGGGTGAGGATACAGAGTGATCATGAAACATTCATTTCCTGGGCACTGACACAATGTCTCAGGACCCTAACACTGACAATAGCCACACTGCATGCCAGAAGCAGAACAACTTAATAGTCTGCCTCCCTTACCCTGAAATCATACCCAGGGAAAAACCATCAGAAATTCACTTATTCACACAATCCAAATACTGTCACCATACTTACAAAAGCTTTAGAGATCTCTTAAAACATCTAAGACTAACATTTGATCTGATTAAAGATGAAAAAGCTTCCACAATAGTCATATGATAATTGTCTCAGTACCATTAAAAGATTTCAAAGCAAGAAAAGAATTAATCTTAACCTTCATACAACCATTCAAGGCTGGTAATTACCACATCTAGGATTTATATTAGAAAAATAAAATACCTTCAATTTGAAATACATCTAGTTCAAATGATAAATAATTTTCTTATTCCTCTATAAAAAATGTAGAAAAACAACATAATATTTTTCACATTTTCTTTTGTTTGGGTAAAGATTAAAAGGAAAATCCTCAGAAAAAATTATATTAGAAAGGGAATGTTAAGAAAAACTATAGATGTGTGAGATGTAGGAGTTACAACAGAAAGTATTTTACAGCAGTTGCTACTAGCAACTGATGTATTGCTTCACACGCTGCATGAAATTACTCTCTTTAAGCTTTAGATATCTTCCTATGGATATTAACTTTTGTTTTGTAATCTTTACTACCCTTTCCACCTTCAAAAGGAAAATTAAGAAAGCAAAGAGGCACCTCAGCAGCTTATATTTTTATATATTCAATTTTCTACTCCATCCTTGGAATATATTTCTTCTTGTTCAAGGAAAATACTCCTTTTTGGCCCAAATGCCAGACTACCTCTTCTATTTGCTTTGCAAAAATTCCTCCCCTCTTGCTTTAATTGGAAGAACAGAAACCAGGGTCAGGGATTTCTTCAGGGTAAGTGAAATTCATCATCCTTGCTATGCTCAAATCTACATCCGTTAGACCTATTTTTTTCAGAGCCCTCCTTAACACCACAGATTAACATCAATTACTCATTTTTTTTCTGGTCAGCAGCCTTCTGGTCAAACAGCCAGCACAGAACTTACATAATTACTCAGAACTTGAGATTTCAGTTATTTCATTGAGAGAATTATTTATTTATTTTAAAAAAGGAGGTTGGGATAGAAACTGAAGTGAACATAGCCACTAAACGGGTATGGGCACACAGGCATTGCTGGTTCCTCTTGCCCTCTTTTCTTCCCTTTCCTCAGATTCTTCACCAAAAAAAAAGGCTAATTGCTGCTAAGAAGCTTTTTAGTTTTGAAATATATATTCCTTCCAGATTTTTAAGTCACATTTGTCTTCTGGGGAAGCAGGAACATAGTATCAAGGGCACAGATCATGGTGTGAGATGCAAAAACAAGACCTCGACAACCAGACAATCAAAAAGACTTGGCTCCCTCTTTTGCTTTTTCTCTTAGTCTGGCACCCGGGTCTCACAAGTTCTACGGCACTCTCAGACACTACACATCAGTAGCCAGAAGATTTTGCAACAACTTTGTAACAAGTGAAAGCACTTTCTCCCAAAGGGTAAAAGACTAAGATCTCAACAATTAAGAAGCGGAAAAAATTATAGTTTAAGTACAATTTTTGGCATTTGTTTATCTCCACTGTCATTCTCCCTGCCACCTTGAAGATTTCATTACAAGTCTGTGCTCCCAGCCCTTTCACTAAAAAGACAGCAACAGATAATGTAGCAGCATTACAAATAATGTGCATCTCAACTCTCTGAGAAGCAACCTTCAAAGTAGAAAGTTGATATATGAGGAAAAAGCAGTAAGGACAGAACAAAACCCACTTCTTTAAAAGCAGTTTACTCCACATCACTCTGAAGAAGATGGTTTCTGCTGAAGGAAAACTGAAGTATGGAAAGAACTGGGATACAAATGGGTTTTGTTAAAGGAAACAGTATATTGAAAATGCACAACAATGAAATTTCCAGATCTCAGAGAAGTTTCAAACCAGAGCAGCAAACAGATCAGTCCTCTTTCTATTGTCTATGACATCCCACGAATATGAATACACATATGACCATTACGCCCACTTAAAATACATACTCCTACAGGAAAGTCATTACTATAGTCAGTTATCAGTAAAAAAGAAGAAAAAAAATTCTAATGCTTGAAGTTAAGATTTCTAACATCACAACTGATTTTCAAACGTTACCCAATGACTCTGAAATCAGTAGAGCCTTGCCTCTGATTTCCATTAGACTAAATTATTGAGGTCTTAGTCACTTAAACCTTTCTCTTTATGAACTACCTGTTTCTTCTAACAGATTACATCTTGGTACAGACCTCCTGCTTCCTGAGCTGTGCTACATTTTTGGATGAGTCAAGGATGCAGTTCTACTTCTTTAGCTTCTGTGAACAAATTGCACCAGAGTAGTGTGCTAATTAGTGAGAAGATGACTTATATTGACAGGCAAATATCATTCTAATGACTAATGATAAGAGAAGAACTACAGAAAATACCCTTGTGGTTTAACTGTAACATAATCACTGATGAATAATATAAATTCTATGTAACTATATGAAAGTTGCGCACAGAGTATTTTCCAGCTCCTCTTTTAATCAAAGCAATCTCTAAAATCTCTTTTACAGACTAGGTTCTTCTGCAATTTCCTCTTATGCCTTCAAAACTACAGAAAAGCCAGAGTCACCCTGCTGCCCCTTTCAGGAACTGAGTGCCTTAATCTCTCCTCTGATGTTTCAGTGATATCTACACATCGTATTTTACCCACACTTTGAGCTTTCTCCAAACGGCTTGGAGCCTCAACTTTACGCATTCCTGAATCCCAGATTAGCTTTCCCTATATATGAGGCTGGTTGTATCCAGTAGTGAGGAAGTGAGAATTTTATATTTTTAAAATATATGCTGCAATTGAAGATATCTGTAGGGAGGAGGTAGAGACAGTGACTGATGCACACACAGAATTACAAGTGAAGTTACAAACTTGTATTTGACACCAGTCTAAAGCCCATATGTTTTCACATGAATCTACAAAACTGCCTCTCAGCAACCTCCCATTTGGCTATAAATGATCAAATAGCTGTAATAATAACAATTCATAAAATGCTCAGAAAACAGAAAATCAGATCAGTCAGATTTTCCACATTCTACTTTGCTTTTTGAAAGTTCATGAATAATAAAAATAGATTGATCAGTTTATCCATTAATTTTATTTTCAGGTTTTCAAGCAGCTGGACACTCCTGTATCATCTGGACCTCAAAAACTCAAGGAAAATATTTTAATAAGGTGAACAGTGACTCTGCATAGGAGTCTGTAGTAGAGGGTGTTTGCCTCTTTAAGAAGTCCTCACAGTACTTGGCTTAACGTCATGCTATTTCCATTTTACATAACATACATTACAGGAAAAATGCTGACCATAGCAGCCCCTCTACAAGAAATACTAAGACATAGTCACACAGTTACCTTGGTTGCTCTGCAGACATATCTGTTGGATTAGCAACTCAGAATCATAATGCCTCTCATCACCATTCTAAAACAAACAGGACATCCATCCAAGCATCACTGAACACCTAAAGAACTGACGCTGCATCAGTGACTTTCTGCCGTCAGTGTAGCAATAATTCTCCCCTGCTGCTGTTATTGTTTTTCATGCATACCTTGAGACTTGTTCATTTGAGCGTGCTCGGCTTGTACCTAGACAAAAATTATCTTGTAAGCAATTTAATATCATGTCAAAGATACAGGTCCGGGAATGGTCATGACACTAATGCAATTAGTTTAAACCCCAAGGATCCCCAACACAAAGGATACATGGTGATACAGTGCCCTCAAGATAAGCCGTTACTCTTAATGACTACTTGTAGCATTAAGGAAATAAAACCCCCTTAAAGCGCAAGAGTTAGAATTAAAAAGCCAGGTACGACTTCTGGTATAAAGTACTGTCCTCGAGAGAATAAAAAGAATGTGCTTTCAGCGAAGAAAAAAGGACAGACATCTGCGTGAGACACTTGCTCCAGTAATAATTTTGTAAAGCTCTTCAGTAATCCAGTAAATGTAAGTCAAAAAGGACCTCGGCAATAAGCAGACTGCTGCTGAAAGTGTGCCCAGAGTTGCAAGAAACAACTGAGAAGTTGCTAAAACGGTCTGGCACGTATTTTGTCTTCGACAGCCTTAACCTCCTCTGCTAAACAAATATATGCTGAGATCATCATCTTCTTTGTAACTTTATAACTCTTTCATTTAACTTGGTGGGGTTTAGTGACTAAAATTGTAGGGGAGCTTGGAAAATCAGTTGCTAATGTGCCACAGACTTCTTTGTAATCCTTTAGAGAGAAATACAAAATTCAATACAATCAAAGAAAATAAACTGATAACTGTCACTGTTAGTCTCTTCTTTGGAATTAAAAATTAAATGGTTTCAAAGAATTGTTGGGAATTTAATCATGTCAGAAGAGCTGTTCTGGAGAAATTGTTTCCAAAGATCATCTATTTCATTCTAACTCTTCCATGGTGAGTTGAGCATGAATAAGATAGTAAAATTCTCGCCTTCTCTTGGACAAGGCCTAACCTCTAGAATTCACATTTTTAGCCAAGTCTTTGAGGTGGCTATGTAATTTTTAGCTCTGCTGTCACATTTTCACCTACATAGACATCAGGAAGATATCTTTCTTTCTCTCTCTCATGCTTAAATTAATTCTTAGGCTTAGGAACCCTAACTGCACAACATGACTGCTTCCCTAAACTAAAGCAATCCATCTCCATCATAACGCTGTCATTCTTGGAAACATTATTTCCTATTCACAGCGCAAAAATGACTCTTTGTGCCTGAAGACCCGAGTTAGTATCACTTCTTTCAGCATCCCTTTCTCCTTTCTAGCACGGAACATAGCATTCTCAATGCACACAGATTAATTCCGAATTAAATATTCAGGTGCAGACTGGAAAGTCTACAATGTAGAGGAGGAAAAAGTAGACAGCTCTAATAAAAAAGGTAGAAGGCAGAGGGCAGCTTTATTAACTATAGATTACTATATTTCTAAATTTTTTTGCTCTTTTGGTCTCTTCTCACACAGTGACATCTTGCTCTAAAGCTACAGACTGCTTTGTGATTACATTTGAATGAAAAAATGCAAAGCTAAATGAGGGTGCACTTGCTTTTCCATGCTCAGCTGACACATATCTAGTTTTCAGAACCCTGTAGTCTTCACATGAAGACTACTCACCATGCACTGCAGGCTCTACTTAGCCACCAGACTTTCACACATCCACTATCCCCTATAAGCCCAGAAATTGAATGAGTCATCTACTGAGCTTATATTACTTGATTGCTTCATAGTTTCCTAATGATCTGGACAATGAAAGGAGAATCCAAATACTGTGTGAGGAACAGCAATAACACTGTGCTTTATGAGATTGTTCAGAATCACAGAATCACAGAATAGTAAGGGCTGGAAAGGACCTCAAGATCATCGAGTTCCAACCCCCCTGCCATGGGCAGGGACACCTCCCACTAAACCATGCCATCCAAGGCTATGTCCAACCCCACCTTGAACGCCGCCAGGGATGAAGCATTCACAACTTCCCTGGGCAACCCATTCCAGGGCCCCACCACCCTCACAGTATAGAACTTCTTCCTCAGATCCAATCTAAACCTCCCCTGTTTAAGTTTAAACCCATTACCCCTTGTCCTCTCACCACAGTCCCTAATGAAGAGTCCCTCCCCAGCATCCCTATAGGCCCCCTTGAGGTATTGGAAGGCTGCTATGAGGTCTCCACGCAGCCTTCTCTTCTCCAGGCTGAACAACCCCAATTTCTCAGCCTATCTTCATACGAGAGGTGCTCCAGTCCCCTGATCATCTTCGTGGCCCTCCTCTGGACTTGTTCTAACAGTTCCATGTCCTTTTTATGTTGAGGACACCAGAACTGCACACAATACTCCAAGTGAGGTCTCACGAGAGCAGAGTAGAGGGGCAGGATCACCTCCCTCGACCTGCTGGTCACACTCCTTTTGATGCAGCCCAGGATACGGTTGGCCTTCTGGGCTGCAAGCGCACACTGCCGGCTCATGTTCATTTTTTCATCAACCCACACCCCCAAGTCCTTCTCCGCAGGGCTGCTCTCAATCTCCTCCCCGCCCAACCTGTAGCTGTGCCTGGCATTGCTCCGACCCAGGTGGAGGACTTTGCACTTAGCATGGTTGAACTTCATCAGGTTGGCATCAGCCCACCTCACAAGCGTGTCAAGGTCCCTCTGGATGGCATTCCTTCCCTCCAATGTATCGACCGAACCACACAGCTTGGTGTCATCGGCAAACTTGCTGAGGGCGCACTCAATCCCACTGTCCATGTCACCCACAAAGATGTTGAACAAGACCGGTCCCAACACCGATCCCTGGGGGACACCACTCGTTACTGGTCTCCAGCTGGACACTGAGCCACTGAGCACTACTCTTTGCGTGCGGCCATCCAGCCAGTTCTTTATCCACCGAGTGGTCCACCTATCAAATTGATGTCTCTCCAACTTAGAGAGAAGGATGTCATGGGAGACAGTGTCAAAGGCTTTACACAAGTCCAGGTAGATGACATCAACTGCTCTGCCCCTGTCCATCAGTTCCGTAGCCCCTTCATAAAAGGTCACCAGATTGGTTAGGCAGGATTTCCCCTTAGTGAAGCCATGCTGGCTGTCACCAACAACCTTGTTGGTTTTCATGTGCCTTAGCATGGCTTCCAGGATAATCCGCTCCAAGATTTTGCCAGGCACAGAGGTGAGACTGACTGGTCTGTAATTCCCCGGCTCATCCATTTTCCCCTTCTTAAAAATGGGGGTTATATTTCCCTTTTTCCAGTCATCGGGAACTTCACCTGACTGCCATGATTTTTCAAATATGATGGACAGTGGCTTAGCAACTTCATTTGCCAGCTCCTTCAGGACCCTTGGATGGATTTCATCCGGTCCCATGGACTTGTATACATTCAGGTTCCTAAGGTGGTCCCGAACAATATCCTCCCCCACAGTGGGCCCAGGGTCCTGATGTTTATAGCTCAAAAGCCCCTAAACTGTTGACATTAGCTATGCTACCTGCTACTTCCTTAAGAGTACTAATATAATGAAGTAATGATACCTTTTAACTCTTTTTGCAATAAATTCAATAAACCTATTATCTCTAGGTATATTTGAGATAGATACTACTAGCCTCACTGTTTTTCTGTGTATTTTGGGGCCGTGGTGCCAGACTACATTAGGAGAGATAAAGTGCAATTTTATCCCGCTTTACTAAAGTGAAAGACAAGAATCTAATATATTATTTGATAAAGGGACAAACTATTTCCTAAACAGCACATATAATTAGCCTTTCTGAGCTCTCGTGAGTGGCACTTGTCAACTGTTCAGATTACATTTTTATCTGAGCCTTTGCCAGCATGACTCAGCCCAAGGCAAATTACAATCAGTAAAAATATATTTGATTTATATACATATAAATACAGGTGCACACACATATTCCTTTCACCATGAAGTAGAAAATATGGTTACAAAGCAAAGAAAATGCTACAATATTTATGCAACTGTATTAAGTCCTCTCTTTGCTTTGTCCTCGGGATTTTAATTAACTCTTAAGAAAAAAAATGTCACACCATTTACATTTCCACTGAAATACACACCTAATCATAGAATATAGAAGGTTTTTCTTCACATTAAATAAAATCACCCTAAAAGCAGACACACTGGGGGATGGAGGGGACAGAGGAACAAATAAACAAAACTGAAAACAAACCACCCACCAACAGAATTAGATTCAGGAAGATGTCTAGAATCAGCTCTGTGATCACCGAAACTAGGAAGCTGCAGCACACATTAATAAACTGCAGATCTACACTGCAACAAGTGCAATATATATACTCCAGGATATTGTGCCTGTGTTTTAGTTCTCACTACGCTACTACAAACAGGCTGAGAAGTGTATCTATGTTGTATCTGTATTTGCAGACTCAATTCTATTTTATATATTGACAGGTCTTCAGTGCTCATTCGGGGAACTATTTGCCATCAATTTGCCATTAAGTTTCCTTTAAAAAACAACATAGGTGCAACACTTTTGTTTCATCTAATGGGAAAAGAAAAATCCAGAACAATATTAAAAACCAAATGGATCTAGCTGTGGTTTTAGAATTAGAGAATTAGGTTAACAAGTGAACTAAAAGCCAGCCACCAAAGTAAAGCTAGGCATGTGCAATGAAGTAGAGCCATCTCTACATCCCCCCGTGTAGAATTAGCATATATTCATTTAACGTGCATCAACCACTTGGTCACTTCTTTCCAATTTCTGTTGGAAAGCAAGTGCCTTTAACTCATCTACTTAGGACTGCCTAAAACTGGCAAGACCTCCATTACTGAAAATAAACTGTCAAGCTTGACATGGCTTACTGGCCTTTTTTCTGTGCTGAAATTACGGTAAGGAGAAACTTTCTGGATTTATTACTATACTGGGTACCTAAACTTAATCTTGACTATAGTCAAAATCTAGTTCTATAGTTCTATAGTCAAAATAGGTTAATAAAAATATTGATCATCCTCATTTTTACAGTTTTGTGACTGTTCTCAAGAAGGCTAACTGCAACACTAAGAAAGGCTGACACTTCCCACGAGGGAAGCCTGATAACAAGAAAATTGTGCTAAATATCTAGTAATCTTCCCAGATTGCTTTCAAAGCTTTGGAAGGTCTGGTGACCATTAAAATGTTTGATAAGATTCAGCAGTTCTCCAGTATTGATGCTTCTCCAACTGCAGCGCTAAGCTTCCATTTCTTCTTACAAAAACTTGCCTGGGCAGCCAGCCTTCAACTCAACTTTGGTTTACTTCCCTTTTTGCCTCTTTGACATCAGAGAGGCAACTCTGTTCAAACACATGCCAGGTTCAGAAGACAACTGTTAGAAATACGTATTTCAATTGTATTTCCACCTCAGAAACATGAATGGACAAACCAAGGCATGAGACCAAAGGCAGCAAATCTGCACACTTACACAGACAACTTCCATTTGAGATCCCACATGACTGTAGAGACTTGCACCCAGAGACTGAAAGAAGTTATTAGACTTTTCATTCACTTCCAGTAAGCAGCCTGGGACACAAGAGGCTATTTACAGCTAGCTTAAAAGAATCTTCTATGTAATAGCTTCAGTAAATGTGACTAAAACCATACATTGGACAAATTCATGGTAAATAGTCTAAGATTTGAGGAAAACCAGCTTTCTCTTTCCTTCCTCTCGTTCTAAGCACTGAGAGAACTAGTGACTCCCACACTAGGAATTCTTTACATGCAAATGACACAATCAATTCCTGCTGAGAAAACCCTGAAAGCATTGAGTCAAATATAGTATTGATGGCTGAGGACCTTTAAACTGTTCCCCCTACAGTAAGAGCTTTTCAATTCATGTGTCAATTTCTCTCTCATTGCCAAGATGGCAAGCTGTTTTGCTGCTGTTTATCTTCTAGATCATCAACAGAAAGACTGAGATTTAAGTTCCCTTAGGCTTAAACACAGAAGCTGCTCTTTCAGCTGGCTGCCAAAAGTCTTCTACTAAACAACATTTATGATGAATGATCCTCTTCCAGGTAGGTGACATGCAAAGGAAATCCAATCAGAGCTTCCTACTTGGGGATTGAGGGATGAGAAGGGAAACAATCCATATTCTGGCTTTACGTTAATTTTTAGTTCATTTAGACCACTTTAATATCAAGAGTAAACTGCAGTAACATAAGCAGTAACAGTTCCTGCCACAGACAGGGTCAAATACCAGGATAACCAAAATCAGTGTCAAAGAGAAAGCAAAGAATTTTAAAATCCCAATCCATTTCAGTCTCAGCTAGGCTTTTCCGAGAAATAAAAAAATGAAAGTAGTAGGCAATAGTTCCTGCAGCAAAACTAACACATGGAATAACCAGGTGGGGAAGAAGAAGACAAAATTATTCACATGCTGCTTTTATTTATTCCTCAGAGAGCACTGCAGCTGCAAGGAATCCTGAGTAGATGTTCACTTACAGAATTAATGTTATGTAGAAAGAACAAACATGAAATTTTTCACACTCTGTTTTGCTGCTTTTGCTGCTAACATGCATCCTTTATATATCTCACTGCATGCAGCCATCATTCTTTTAAGTACTTGACAAACCACTAAGCACAATACCCTACCCTTCACTGAAAACAGCTCAATAAAAAACTGACAACAGTTAGTTTGTAAGTATAGTCATCAAATTAACAAAATGCCACTTTTTTCAGGAAATCCATCATTTAAGGGCAGGCAGGCAGGCAAGCATAGACATGTACAGCCATCTAATTGGGACAATTATGTATTTGTATTAGTGACTCATTTCTATTCATATTTAACTGCACATTGTACAGAAGGAGTAATGTATTGATATTCAAGCTTTTTTTTCAGAAGGATTATGCATCCTTTCCTGATAGATTAGAATTTAAGTTAGTGAATCATACACAATTCAGGTAACTGATAAAGGAGGAAGACTATTCACATGGCTACTTATAAGGACTCCTTGTCCTTCACCAGATGGATTCACATCAATAACAGTTAACTTTGTCACAATAACTAGCCTAACTCCAAAAAACCCTAACCCAACCACAAACCCCAAGAAAACTAATAATGCAAGGGGTAGCTGGTGGATTATGAGAGTGAAACCTTTACATTCTTACCAGGCCTCACTATTAGCATGTCATCTCTCTTTCCAGCACAATTGCTCCCTGCCTTTTTTTTTTTTTTTTTTTGGGGGGGGGGGGGCAGGTGAGGAAATCCCCTCTTTTAGGACTTGAATTCTTCCTGCTAGATTTGAATCTAGCACATTCTAGGCACTACTAGAAACTATAAATTAATGATGATGTATCTGTAAAACTCAAAATTAATTTAAAAAGTGTATTTCTATAAAACATGACATTTGTCACATTTTACTTCTGAGTAGTGCTACTATATTAGTAGTTTAATAAACTGCTGCAAGATCATTACTTAGGTGTCAGACACTGGCAAAAATCAAAGCCCTATATTTCTATTCTGAGGTTTATGTCCAAAACAACCATCTTGTATAAGATGACGAGTTCTGATCCTATTTATACAAGGGGACCTGGACAGATTATACGTATATTCTTTATGGTTAAGCACAGAGCCCACAGCAGAACTGTAGACAGAATAAGTTGCATGACACTGAATTCATGAAATAAGCAAGATAAAACCTGTGTGACTAAAAGAAATTTAAAAAGGAGAGGAAAAAAAGGGGGTCATACAGGGGCGATACCGTTCCATAATACCTTAACTATTTTGAATTCCTTACTTGAAGTTATGAAGCTGCGCTTGCACTGTAGCATAACCTAAGCAGTGTACCAGGAAGGCTATCCAGCACAAAGAAGGGAAAGAAAAATACTCGAAGAACCAAAAGCCTAATATTGTGTACCATAACAGAAGAGCAATTTTCAACCTAATTTAATATAGCAGTAAAACCCACTATGGAAGGAGATGCCTGAGACTATATACAGCTCTAACAGCTCTTAGGACTCTAACAACTCTTAAGACTAAGTAGAGCTAGACAAGTATGGGTACCACAAATTAAGGCAAATGTGAAACCGCGCAGAGACCTAAAGCACAATGTACATGTAAAAGGAACCTTAGAAGAAAAACAAAATGAAAAAACAACAGAAAAAAGACCACAAAAAAAACTAGCAAAAAGTATAGGAAAAGAATGTTTGTCAATTTTAAGACAAATGCTTCCTGAAAAATGTTGACTGATGTCAGCAAAGAAGCTCCCTCTTACTTGATTTCACTGATGCATGGAGAGATTGGACTTAATGCATCCTTTGTACTTAACTACGAGTGCATCAGCAATTTCAGCTTTCATCAGCAATTTCTCCTCACTGAAACAATCCACAAATAATGTGACCAGGCTTTCTTTTTTTTTTTTTTAAGGAACACAGAAAACAATCATGTGAGGGGACAGAGCCTCCCTTTGTTAGGCTGCACTGATGCCAAAGCCCTTCATTCTTGCTTTGGTACTAGAAATAAGTAATCACATGAGATGGAAAAAGTCTCATGTTGTGGGATGGCACATATCCATCTAAAAACTAGCATCTTAAACTTGTCCTATGTAATAAAAGGACGTCCTTATACTCTAATAAAAGGGTTTCAGACGTCCCAGAAGTTCAGTTACTTTCTCTCAGAACTCAAACATGGTGAAATAATAAAAGCTTGAATTTGTATAGTCATGATGTCAGGTACTGGAATCAATTTTCCACTTATTTGCCAAGTTATGTTTGGTTTTATTTCTAGTTCTAGAACTTCTGAATTTCAGTCATCTACCAAACTCTTATTCTTCAAAGCCTAGTATCATTAAGAGCTTCTGACAGATAGCATGACAATGCATTTTAGGATTTACTGTGTAATACACCAGATACATGAAATTATTGTTGCTGGATAGCTTTTAGCTGAAAACCAGCTTAATGTCACCTCAGGAAACTTGGCTGGTAGGAACTACCCCATCAGCTTTGTCAACTAAACCATTTTTATAATTGCAGTCTCAGGACTGATAATCAAGACTGATGCAAATCTAAGACACAATGACCTTTTACCCATGCATGATCAAGCATCCATTCCCCATACACACACACCCATAGTGGAATACAGTTCTAGTGAAAAAAGCAATGACATCATAAGCAGCATTGTCAAAAGCAAGGATACAGAAACTGACCCTAAAATGGAAAGAGGAGATTTGGGTAGAGGTGAATAATTACAGTCTGGGAGTACAGTGTGCAGCAGTGCATGGACTTGGAAGTCCATTTGACTCACCACTTTCTCTGGTCCCACAGAGATATAAAGGGGTGGTGGGGGTGGGATGTTTAGAAGTGGCTGCAGTTTCCACTGAAGTTTCCAAATGTCAACTTTTATTTTTCCATGGTGTTAAAACTTCCCCAAAAAAACTGTGCTCAAAAAAAAAAAAAAAAAAAAAAAAAGGGGGGGTTTGGGGGGAAAAAAGAAAAAATCCACACACCCATGTCTTTACAATCCATGTCGTACCATGCAGGGACTACGTGAGTACATACAGGCACACACAGCCCACCTACTATTTCCTCGAGGAAAAAGAAGACATTGTGATTGGCCAAGGCCTTGTCACTTTGGGAAGAAAAAAATGTCTCAATTCATTTGCTTTTCCCTTAACACAGTAAAGCCATGACTTCCACAATAAACTTTTAATCTAATACATGTAGAATATTTCTTGCTGAAATTATGCTTGGTATTGGGCTGATTTTTTTCATTTACAAAGACAACGATGGTAATTTCATAATATTTAGAACATAGTAGTTTACTTAGTATTCTGCAAGGATTTTTCTTTTATTCTAGCTCATCATAGACACATAGAATAGTTAGGGTTGGAAAGGACCTTAAGATCATCTAGTTCCAATCCCCCTGCCACGGGCAGGGACACCTCCCACTAGACCATGTCACCCAAGGCTCTGTCCAACCTGGCCTTGAACACTGCCAGGGGTGCAGCATTCAGAACTTCCCTGGGCAACCCATTCCAGTGCCTCACCACTCTCACAGTGAAGAACTTCCTCCTTATACCCAATCTAAACTTCCCCTGTTTAAGTTTTAACCCATTACCCCTTGTCCTATCACTACAGCCCCTAACGAAGAGTCCCTCCCCAGCATCCTTATAGGCCCCCTTCAGATACTCCTCAAAACTGAAAACTATTAGTATGTTTTCCAAATCTCAAGTTCTGTCCAAACTCCATTATCACCTTTTAATTTCAGATCTTGGTGTCTTATCCTTTTATCCTTTACCTAGCTCTTTATCACACTTTGTCTTTTCAGCATGAACAGATCCTTTGCCATAGCACTTTCTTACAGAACCCTGCATATTTTGCTGAGCAGCTGAGTTAATTTAACAGCAATATTGTATTTTAATTTCACACGGATTATAATCCATTATTTCATTGGTTACATTTATAATTTGAGCTACTTTTTGAAGTAACATAGATAACAGAATATGAAGAAATAACAGAGTAAGAAGAATGGGAGTCTTTAAAAGTTTATATTTAGATTCCTATTTGAAAGCAAAAAACTACATCCTCCATTGCGAAACTGTTGTCAGCCACCCGAGTTTCATCAGTATTCATTTTGAGTCATGAAAGAGGCAAGAACTGTAGGCAGGAGAAGAGGAATACGGTTTGCATGCAAAGGCAAACTGCTTTCCTACAAGGTTAAAAAACAAAGATAATTTTATAAGCCATTCCCAGTCATGTATTAATGCAGGTTTTACTGACCTAAGTGAAAATTTAAGAAGAAAAAAAAAAAATCTTTGAAAGAAGGAGGAGGGAGGGCCTTGGGCATCATTATCTTCAGCTAAAGAAAGAGGAATTCTCTTTTTACACATATAAATGAAGTAGCCAACAGCTTAAACATCGAATATGGGGTTTTTGTAAGACTTGTCTTTATAAAATAGCATTTTATTATCATAGAATCATAGAATCATAGAATAGTAAGGGTTGGAAAGGACCTCAAGATCATCGAGTTCCAACCCCCCCGCCATGGGCAGGGACACCTCCCACTAAACCATGCCATCCAAGGCTATGTCCAACCCCACCTATGTCCCACTTATTAATACAGACAGGATCATAAATATCTGTTCTTTCATACCTTCTTAAAATTCATTCCACAACAACCATGCTCCCTCTTCTCCTCCTGCTCCCCCACCCCCCCCACTTTCTTTTAATTCTATTGACATCTTACAAAGCCCAAAAGGCTACAAACCTGACAATTATTAGATAATAGACAACCTGCTGCAAGCCAATCTTCCCTATTCTTGCTAAATATTACCAAATTCTGATTCTCAGTCACCCATAATCCATTTAAATCCCTATATATGTATGTCATAGATACCTCCATGGAAGTATCCAAACCACTTTTTCCATCCTGGACTTGCATTTGGACAAACCACTAGATTTCCATCACACTGCTGCTGTTGTCTTCTGAACTGTTACTTCTAGTGAGAAAAATGACTAGCACTTGCCACTGAACTTCACTATATATATTTCCTGGAATGTACCTTCACCAATGTTAATGAGAATTACATCATTTCTAGGTACTTCAGCCATTTTTAAAATGCAGGTAATATAAAGCACTTAAACGGTTTCTTACTGATGCTGCAGGCATAATGATAAACATCGCTGATATCCTAAAATGAAAGGTCATACACACACACACATACAAGCCAGTATCTTTGAAATCACAGCTGGAAAAATGCATTTACAAAATTGTTAAAATAGTTTAATAATGTGCCTTCTATCACATGCATTCCTACTTACCACAGGTACCAGAAACCTATGATTGGAAAAGCCTGCTCTGCAACTTCCACTGACTACACTAGTAGTGAAGCAGAGTAAGAAGCTCCATTTCAGCTCAGGAGAATGTGATATTCCATTTATTTTGGAAAAAAAGATGCAGAAATCAGCAGGCAGTCCACAAGGATCTGCATGGCGCTTATGGTGCCCTCCTGTTCAAGAAAACCATGCTTAAGTTTACCTTATTCTGTGACTAAGCTAACATCAGCTTTGCTTTGTTCAAAGCCAAGACTAGCACTCTAAATTTTCAAGCAGCATTTTACGAGCTGCTTTATCCATTACTTTATTTTTTAGCAGTACCTTCAAAAGTGGTTGGACAGACCACAGCTTGAGGTCATCAGCTTTCTCCACATTCACATAACATTAGTTTTTGACAGCTCAAATTTTCACAGAAAAAAAATAAAATATTTAGCTAGTTATAAAATTGTGATGTGAAAAGTACAAATAAAATATTTTTGTAAAATCTAAATAATTTTATTATCAACAAGGAAGAAGCAGAGTTCTACATCTCAGTATTCTCACATTCAGAACTTTATTTCAAGAACAACCAAGTAATTCATTAGCAAGTATGCATAACATTCAAATAACTTTTATAAGAAACAAAATGAGCCTACAATTCCCCCAGTGAAACTGAGAAGTCCATCCTTAAAAGAAGAGGTCCTCTCTTACGATTTTGCAAACACTGTAGTAATGTACCAGCTTTATACACCACTTAGTTTAACAATATTATATAATAAATTCATCACACCAGAATGCTTGATGTCTCCATGTAGCCACAAAATACTGAGCAATAAGTAAGTAACAACCTTCCTAATGTTTCCTTTTTGCTTTGCTTTGTTGTTCTGGGCTTTTTAACAAAAAACAACAAAAACGCCCCACACAGCAACAAAAATTGAAGCCCTGGATTTTTCTTTTTAAAACTACATTCATAATAATCCTGATTCTCTTCTGCTACCCTGCTCCAATCTGCTGTCCAAACGTAACTTCAAAGCCTTGAATAAATGAAGGCTACAGTAAAGAAAAATAGTTTTCTATGTTGCATTCATCCTTTCTCTTATTTAAGACTGATGCATGCATCCAAAAAATCCGAGGTATTATCATAAAATCACCTGCAAAACCTTTAAAAATTTGGATAGGCCAAACATCACAGCAGCAGGCTGGTCCCTTCTATTCATTTTAGAGTGAACTCCTATTCCTACCTATGAGTGGAAAGACTAAAGCAAGAATCCAACAGCAGCTTTGTTAGAAACTTGCCTTTAGAAGAATATCCCAACGTCTCAGTTTTTGCTGTTTTGACTCCAACAAAAGGAAAACTATTGCCCCTTCTGTGTATTTACAGTTCATTTCATTCTAACGTTTCTACTAGAACATTTTTATTTCATTTTAGGCTGGATACGCTACAGTTTCTGGTGTTATAATATGAAATGCTTTGTCAAAGGAAACTGTTCTTTCTCTCTTAATAGACATTTTTAACTCATTTGAAAATTTTTGCTATTGCAAATTGTCAAAATTACACTAGCACAAATCGTCATTTTTCAGATGAAGTGTCTCTGAAAAGAAAACATTCCGTTTGAAAGTCTGAATCAGTTCTAGGTGTCAGGTACCTGCTACAAAAACACCATGGCAACTTTTACCCTGACATGGCTACACCCACCCAGTGTCAAAGATTAGAACAGGGGCATCACCCCACAGACTTTCAGTCATAACAATGGCCTTCACTGAAGAGCAAAAGCAACCTAATAGATGAAGAGTGCACAAGTTCAGATCAAAAGTAACTAGAGTGGAAAAAACATATAAAGAGGGCAATAAACACATGCCTGAACCTACACTGTAGGCATCTCAAACTTCCCTAAATTACTTTGAAAATTTATTGAATTCTGATTCTTCAGATAGGAACCACAGAAGCTTAAGGTATTTCTTTAAAGTATTTAAGTTCTTTAAGTAAGATTGATAGCATTTTATTAAAAAGTCTATCCATCTCCGAGCAACATTTTATTTTCTGACAGAAGGAAGCAAATATCATTCTAATGGCCTTGTAAGCTGAATTTCTGAAGTTAAAGAAGGACATGTATTTAAGCTGTGGCCACAAATATGTGTCCCAACAATATAACAGCTTTTTGTGTTACTGCAGAAAAGATCTTTACCTCCATACAGGATGTACTTATTTGTAACTCCCAAACACAAAATAATGAGGTGGCAGAATAGAAGCAGCAGAAAAGAACTGTATGTTTGTCTAGTCTCAGCCTACACAAAATAGCTGGAAAGAGACCTGTGTCATTTCCTTCTGGTTCATTAGATCACCTTGATTTTTATATTGGTTTTACTACTCTTCACAACTGAAAAGTTCAAATATCCCAAGCGGAAAAGAATGTGAGATTCCTCCGAGATTTTTAAATGGAATTTTGGGAGGAGAAAAGATCCACCAAAGCAAAAAGATGGTTTAAAGCTGTTGGCTAAAAGGGAAGCAAAATTTTATTATATACTCAAACACCTCACAAGTGGTCACGTCTCTATTCAGGGCCGTTTAGCTTGAAGGGAAGAAGAAAGATTTGGACTAAGATAGCTAGATATAACCAAAAAGATATTTTAAATTAATTTATTTATTATAAAAAAAATACTCATAATGTGAAAAGGGGAAATACCGAGATTCTCATTCTGTTCCAAATATGAAAGTTAGTTCACCTTTAGGAAATTACCCGTGATATATCTGGAATAATTTTCATTTGCTCTATTCCAAACCCACTTCTTGAAGAATAAGCTGAAATCTATTACAACCTACTGTCTCTAGACACATTCAATATATTAATAAAATTCTAGTTTTATATAAGTATCATTAATACTGAGGTCTGCTCTGTGAAGTAACTATGCTGGCTAGCCTAGGCTAAGCAATGAATACAGTCACTTTCATTTTCTTCCTCCACAATGGGAAAAGCAGTTACCCAACAATAACCACATCACAGGATATTCATAGAATACCAGGCTGGAAGAGACCTCAAGATCAGCTGGTCCAACCTTGGCAGTCTAGACAAGATGTATAGAAAAGATGTCCCTGCACCCTGTCCAGCTAAACTCAACACTGGGGAATCCACCACTTCCTAGGGAGAATATTCCAATGGCTGATTGTTCTCATTGTGAAAAGTCTTCTTCTAGTGTACAAACATAATCTCCCTGGAAGTAACTTGTACTCATTACCCCTCATCTTTTCCATATGACTCCTTGTAAAAAGGAAGTCTCCACCTTGTTTGTAGCCACCCTTTAAATACTTGGAAATGGTGACAGAGTCTCCCCTGAGTCTGCTTTTCTCTAGGCTAGACAAACTCAGTTCTCTCAGCCTTTCCTCACATGGCAGGCTTCCCATTCCTTGGTCATCTTTGAGGCCCTCTCTGGACCCTCTCCAGCTTGTCAACACCTCTTTTGTATAGTGGGGACCAAAACTAAACACAATATTCCAGGTGTGGCGTGACAAAAGCCAAGGGACGCTGACTTCTTCATCTCAGCTGGTGATGCCCTTGCTGATTCAACCCAGCATCCTGTTGGCTTTGTTTGCCACAGCAATGTCAGAATAGTGTTTGCTCCAAATCAGAGTGCTTCTTTTGAAAAATAATTATTAAAAAAAAAAAACAAACAAAAAACACAAGCCCAAACACAACAATAGAAAGAAGCAAGGTCACTCCTCTGAATCACTAAACTCCCAAATGACTCCTATATAATTCTGATGACTGAACTACTATGACTGCTTACTTACTGTTAAATAGAAATCTGCAAAATGACAAGAAGAATGAACAGATACGAGTTTTGTCAGTGAAACTTAATACCATGCACCACCATCATGCACTCCCTTGTACGGTATTTTCTTTTAACACATGCATGTCCTGCATGCACTTGCAAATTTTTCACACATCTATAGAGTCACTTGTTTCTCTATACAACTTTGCTTTTATACATAAACAAAATATGGAAAGCTTTCTATATAAACAAGCAGCATTAACATGCCTTGTCTGAAAAGTAGAGGTTAGAAAATACCAAAACCAGTCATAAATTTAATAATGATGTATGCAATGAAAGTAATTTTAACTCTTGGCAATGTTCACAGTGCTTATCTCTGAAATACGTAAGTGCACCAGACATGCCAATCTAGAGCAACTCCTAGTCAGGGAAGCATTGACTTAACTCAAGCTTCAGTTTCATTCAGACTGGAGACTCTCTCTTTTTTAAGTTTATACTACAATACTAAATGCATAAATATTAACTAGTATTAGTGAACTAAACTGAGACCTTAAACCTAGTTTCACTCATGGAAAATGCCTCAGGGAACTGAGGTATATGGCTGTCAGATTTTAAATTTAGACACCATGGCTGCTCCGGGAATTGCATGAGGAACCACTGCCATATAACGTTTTGCCCTTTCTTCTGACAGCCCATTTAGAAAAACTACAAAAACCCTTCAGGAATCAGTAATTTGCCAGCTGACTTCAGATTTCTCACTGCCTGAAAACTGTGGGGCATTTTAAAGTGATGCCATGAACCACACAGTGATTTAAGGACATCTATAGATGGCTAATCTATTCCCAGGGAAAAACTGAAATAAGACGGCTACTAATGAATTAATTATAACTGGATTTTATAGATATTTCCACAATTTAAAATCCAAATTAAATCCAAGCAACTTCTAACAATCTTTCAGTTATCATTTCCATTACAACTAATATTACAGCATTAACAGAAGATTTTTAAAGTAACAGCTCCTAGTTTCTCTTCAGAATTTTGCTTCTTTCAATTGTAATCTGTGACAAAAATACCACAGCAAAACACTTGCAAATATGTATTAAATTAAGGACAAATGTGTACTGCAGACAATTTCATAATTTGACAATTTCACTTAAGCGGACTTGTACTATTTCATCTCAGTCCCAGTTGTTTCATTTCTTCTCCACTACAAAGCCGACTACACAAATATAATCTGAACATAATTTTTCTCTTTTTTTAAAGCAGTTATAATTATTCTTCACATACGTACAAGTTGCCTGTCTGCATTCATAACAGGGTAAGTGTATCTTTCATGCACGAGATAGAGAGATCTAAAGCATCTCTTTATTGCTGAGACAACACTGAGTTCAGCCCATTTGTGAGTTAAAGACTTCATTTAAGTGTGGTTCTTCTAACAAAGCCCAGCTGACTACAGGCTATGTTAGGCACTACACATCACATCCGCCGCCAAGATACACAAGTTCTTCTCTGTGCACTGGTGTTCTCAACCTTTGCTTTCCTACTTCTGCACTGCCTCCTGCTACATCTAAGTTTCAAATACAATCTGCAAGTTTTCCTTTTTTTAATCTACATTAGGAAATACTTCAGCAGCAAATGATAATTGAAGACAAAATCTCAGCCTTAATGAAAACCTTAAAATATTATTTAATTTCAAAATTCTTTTGTCTCCCAAGAGAAATATGTAGCATGACCACTACAAGACTGTCCTGTCACCTTCAGGCCCTGCAACATAAAAAGTACCATCCTTTGTCAAGCACAGAAGGATCAGTCAGATACCTTTTCCTCCATTCTCACATCATCCTTTCAGTGTGTAGCATAATACCCTCAAAAAGGGCTTAGAGTGAAGAGAACTAGGTAAATCAGAGAAGCAGTAGGAATAAAAAAATCAGTCAAATATTCTAAACTATGAATATGGAGGGCTGCACCTAAGAACCACTGGCATCCCAAACCAGAAGCACTACACAAATCCCAGGAGTTTCTACAACTGCCTGCGCATACCCTGATGGCCACTCCACAGAAGCAGAAAAACCTGTTCCAAAGCAGCAAGTCTGCAAGCCAGCACCCCCTTTCATGTTAAACTGGCAATAATCCACCTCAAAAGCCTTGTGGCATCATATACAGAGACCACATGACTCATATATTAAGGTCTCAGTAAAGTCCTTAGAGATCAAAATAAACAACTGTCCTGGGCTCAGCAGCAGCAGTCATTTTTTTTCTCCTTCTTGGTAGCTGGTGCAGCTCTGTGTTTTTGATTTTGGGCTGGGAACAGCACTGATAATACCAGTGTTTTCAGTTACTGCTTGGTGATGTTTAGGCTGGCCAAGGACTTTGTGAGTCTCATGCTCTGCTAGGGAGGAGGGGAAGCCGGGAGGAAGGAGCGACAGCACACCTGACCCAAACTGACCAAAGAGGTTATTCCATACCACAGCATGTCATGTCCAGGATGTAAAGACGGAGAGCAGAGACCTGGAAGGGTGGTGGGGGTGCACGGTGGGGGGTGCACTGCTTGCTCGGGTTTGATATTGGGTGGTGAGCAATTGTATTCTTTTCCCGTGTATTTCTCTTGTCATTATTATTATTGGTGGTAGCAGTAGTGATTTGTGTTATACCTTAGTTACTAAACTGTTCTTATCTCAACCTGCGGGAATTGCGTTCTTTTGATTCTCCTCCCCATCCCCTCGGGAGCTGGGGGGAAGAAAGAGGGAGTGATTGAATGAGCAAAACTGTGTGGCTAGAGGCTTAAACCACGACAACAACCTACTCCTATACACTATCCCTTTGGTTTATCATAGTTTTTAATCCTACTACTCTTCTAATTTGGCATACCATAAATTATGTACAGGTAAAATTCCTTATAAAATTTCTTATATTACAAGGAATTACTAGTCAATTCCAGAAAGAATAAATGACAAAACTGACTTTTCATCTAATAAAAATAGTTTTGGTACATGATCTTTTTCCCCTTCTTTCACCCTAGATGTCTTTTTTTACTCTCCTAATAAACTTCAGTAAACTATTTGGAAACTTATTTTCCTTTGAAATATCGATAGCTGTATAATGATAGTAATTTTATTGGGGAAGGGATTCAATTTTATAGGATCTACCAGTTAAGAAACAAAATCAAACAAACAAAAACCAAACAGAAAACAGCCCACCCCACACCTCAAAAAATCCTACAATCAAGCATAGAAATTGTAGAGAAAGGCAAAAAATACCAAAATGCATTTTGCTGACACTGACCATCACTTTCCCTGACAAAAAAGGAAAACTACAAAGTTTCCAAGTGCCCCTGAGGAAACCTGCTTCACAGTTACCATTATCTGCCATCTGTAGCTTCCTTCTTTAATGAAGTCTTTAGAATAGACTTCATCGTAGATGAGTAGGAGCTGTTAACCCTTCATTGTGGGGGTTTTGACAACTTGTGCAATCTCCTCTAAATTAAATTTTTCTGCATAATAAAATGTAGCTTTATCCTTTCTATATGAATCATTACACACTCTGTTAGCCTGTCAGTCATGAAGAACCTATCAGTTGCCCTTCACAAGTGGCAGATTTTATTACTGTCTAATGATACATTGAAACTATCTGCTACAACTGAGTACTCAGACCTCCACATTCAGGTATGGTATAATAATACAGGCATGAATTATGCTTCATATATTCTATTGTTCACATTATTAGATAAATTTAAACAAATATGGCAAGTATTCTCTGAAGTTAAAATTATTATAGCTTGCTTTTATATTTTGGTAGTCAGGATTAAAATAATCACCTAATGCTTTTACTGAACTATGGAAAAAAACCCAGTATTGAAATCACTCAAAGACCATTTGACAAGTATATTACAAAAATGAATCATCTGCAATTATTTTAAAGACTTATTTGCTTTCTAAATAAGTATCTGCATCAACATGATGCTGAGCTGAGATCTATGATCACTGTGTTATTGTCACCACAACCTTTCATTCTCAATCTGTCCCATTCATCTCCTTCAGTCTGTCATGACCTATACAAGATGTTGAGGAATATCCTGTAGCTAATACATCAAACTAAAACACATAATAATGTATACAAGCAAAATATGACGAGGTGATACTGAAAATAATGTCATTTAATGTTTGTCATTTAACTGTTTTATGTTTTGAGTTACTTCATTTTCACAATTACGATCATCAGCACATTTGTGACAAGCCCCACTTTGTAACCGTCCCATTTACCTACAGTACCATCTTTATCTGCAGATTTAACAGTCTGTAAGTCCATTACATGTAAGTAGAAACCCTGCTTCCTACAGAAGAACATCAATTTACTATATAGTCAGAATACCTCCAAGATATCAATTAAAGGAAGAGATAAGCAGCTAAGTTACTGAATACTCCACTTCCCACCCATCAGTTCCTCTTTTCACTCTCACCTGTATCTTTTTCACTCCTCTACTCCCATCTATATGTTACAACTCTTGCCTCCTTCTGCAGTGGTTATCATGCTTTATGAAGGCTTAGTCTAAGATCTGTATGGCTGTGCATATATTCCTGGCCTAATTTAAAGCTACATACTGGCTGTTTAGGAGGAAGAGCGGTTTGTCAGACTAGCATAATGGTGGGTTGAGAATATAAACAAACATGAAGCAAGATGGAAAATGGGAAAATTCATCAAGTTGCACAATCTCAATGTGTAAAATATCCAGTCATAGCCTCACAGCTAATAACATTTAAGCGGAAATACAAGAAGAACCACAGATATTGGAAAAAAATTAATATGGCTAACCCTAGAAAGCAGTAGCCCTGTATTAAAAAAAAACGACCTTTAATGAAAATGCTTCCTTTAATGAAAGCAGCACATTTATGCAAACAGCAGATATCCTCCAACTGCTTTATATGTACAATTGCTGTAATATAATCTAATAGCCAGTAAAATATGAACCATAAAATATTCAATAAGCAAATAGTTCCACTGCAATATTTAAGCACCTGCATTTAGCAATACTGCTTTCTTGATTTATGATCACAATAGTGAGACGTATTTCAATGTTATCAGTACTATACTAATGGAAATATAATTTACCAAGACAATTTAAATACACCATTGAGGTTCAGAATACAGTCTCATAAAATATGTCAGAAGCAACGTTTTATCTGTGTCATTTCTTTGGATACACTACGTATAATAAGATCATTTATAAAACTCCAGTTTTACAGCCACTTTTCATACCAGTATTTTCATTTACATTAGTAAGTAAACCTGAACTTTAAGCAAGATGTCACCTTTTTGATACCATATGCTTGAATTTCAATTAATGCCATATGAATGAGCACATATTTATAATTTTCCTGTCTTTCTTCTTGCCAATTACAAGGAGAGAACACTAAAGAATGTAAGGCAGCATAGCGTGCGAAGCTTTAGCTAAATTTCTGTTGCAGAATATTCAATTGGATTGCCCAATTTATCCAGAAGTTACAATCACTGTGTTTAAATACACATACTCTGTCCTAAAAGTGTAGAGGTCATATGGCTGAACTCTGCAGAAAATGCTGGTTAAAAGCTAAAGTTTTTCTCTTGCACAGAAATTACACTAACCCAGTAAAGGTGAAGGAAGGATTATTTACAATAAGGCAGAAAAGGAGACTTCTTTCTTCTTTTTTTTTTTTTTTTTTTTTTTGTTGTTGTGTTGTTTTGTTTTTTTGGGGGGGTTTTGGGTTGTTTTTTCTTTGCTGGACTCAAACACTGAACATGCTATCCCCAGGATTCCAGAGCTAAAACAGAAGCAAACTTCTAAACAAAATACAGCTTGAATACAGAAAGTGTTAGACTTCACGAAAACAGCATCATCTTAGTGGGTCTTCCTCACAGAACCTAACCCAGCCTCTGTATAAGGGAAGAGTGGGGACAAACTGCACAGCTTCCGTAGCAATCATGTCATGACACACACCCTAATAACCTGTGACATGAAGAGCTAGAGTAACCCAGGGTAAAAATCTAACACTAATTCACAGCATGTTAAGTATATCTAAGTCTCAATGTTAACTTGGCCAGTATCTCCATGAAAATAGTTTGAGAAAGGTGGAAAAGTGCAGAAGAAATCATTCCGGTTAATTACTCTTTCAAAGATCTAAGAATGAGAAAAACTATGTTCTGTAAAATAACTGCCCCAAACTCTTACTGCTGCTTGAAGGATTTACCACCCTATTGCACTTCCTGTAGAATTTACAGGTTAATATACATAGCGACTATCTATATTGTCATGGTTTAAGCCCAGTCAGTAACTCAGAACCACACAGCTGCTCACTAACCCCTCTTTCCCCCCGATTCCAGGTAGGATGGGGAGGAGAATCAAAAGAACGTAAACCCCAAGGGTTGAGATAAGAACAGTCCAATAACTAAGATACCATACAAAACTACTACTGCTACCACCAATAATAATGATAAGGGAAATATCAAGGGGAGAGAATACAAAACTAAAAGGGAAAAGGAAAAAACCCAATAAACACAAGTGATGCACAATACAGTTGCTCACCACCAACTGACTGATATCCAGCCCGACCTGAGCAGTGTTCTGGGCCTTCTGGGTGACTCCCCCCAATTTATATACTGGGCATGATGTGCCATGGTACAGAATACCCATTTGGCTAGTTTGTCCTTTGGATAGGTGTCCTGTCTCTACTTCCTTCCGGCTTCTTTCGCTCCTCCTCTCTGGCAGAGCATGAGAGACTGAAAAGCTCTTGGTTAGAGTAAACAACAACTGAAACGTCAGAGTGTTATCAGCATTGTCCTCAAACTAAAGCCAAAACACAGCACTGCACCAGCTACTAGGAAGGAATAAAAAAATAACTGCTACGGCTGAAACCAGGACAAGCGCACATTCATTGTGTTTGTGCATATATATATAGTATGAAATTTATAGACATTTTGTAGATAGAATTTAGAAATTTATGGAAGCTACATGTAGTGAAGCAAGGATTATGCAATTAAATACTAAAATAGTATTAAAAGTCAAATATTAAAATACTGTTTTATAAAAATTCAATCAATTAAACAAAATCAGGGGAAAATGGAAGACAATTTTCTCCAGTGTTGTAACCATGTTTCAACAGCAAACCAAGATAAACATCACATCACATTTTTCTTTTAACATTTACCCTCCAAGTGACCAAACAACAATTTTTTTTAGAGGAAAGAGTAGACCTTATATTTACTCAAGCACAAAGAGATACTTCTATGGTAAAATAAAGAGCAATGAAAATTATTGTGTATTTATGATAGGAAGTTCTGTAGTTATTTCTTCATTTCAATGTTACTCGATTTTCTCGTTCTAGAGTATTTCGGATTCTCACAGAGACATCCTTCACAAACCCTCTCAATTCACAATTCATGTCAAACAACAAAATTTCCCATTTTGTATAGCAAACTGTGAGTAGATCTATAAATCAAGATCTACGCAAATAAAATTCGAGCTTCTCACATCAGCATTTTCCCAAACTCATTATTTGTAATGACAACAGCCAATTTAGAACTCTGACAAAGTGGAAGTACATGTCAAATACAAGTACAATGCTCTGTGAACTGCATCAACTTATTTGACAGGAATATCTTTTGAAGATTTTTAAAAGATTTAATTAACCTAAAGCTGATCATCTTTCAGTTCAAAGAGAATCACTTTCACACAAAAAGGTACTTTCTCACTCTGGCAGAATTAAGTAAAAAGGACACCTTGAACAGCTAGATGGTTCCTGAAACAACCCAAGCTTTTATTAAGCCATCACTGTTAAAAAAAATGAAGCTTCTTTTCTACTACCACTACTCTGTTAAAGTCTGCTTGAGGAGGGGAAATCACCAGTCTGACCTTAACCTTGAAGGTGCTATAAGGGGAACCTCTAGCACGACATTTTCTCAACGAAGAATTCAAAGCAGAGTGTAAAAAGAAAATCAGGCAATAAGTGCTAGCAGTAGTATATTGAGGCATTTTTGTTTGTTATGTCAGCCCTTTTCTAAGGATCCAGTCATGCTAATTGTCGAGTACATCCTGCAGGGCTGAGTACCCCCAGTTCCTGCTTGGACTTGGGCCTCTTTACTGCAATGCTGCTCTCTGCTTGATTCAGAAAAACATGGTTGTGCGAGAAGAAGGAACAAGAATAGCATATGACGTGTAAGAATTCAGGGAAAAAGACTTAGGAGTCCTGGTGGACAACAAGATGAACACAAGCCAGCAACATACCCTTGCAGCCAAGAATCTTGGGCTACATGAGGAAGGACTACTGACAGCCTGTCAAGGGAGGTAAAAGCCTTGCTGTCTCTGCTCAACACTGGTGAAACCGCACCTGGAATGCTTGGTCCAGTTCTGCACTCCCCAGTACAAGAAACATAGGCATACTGGAGAGAGTCCAGCAATGGACCTCAAGAGAAAGCTCAGGGGGATCACCTGGATGTTGAGTGGTGAAAGGATTGAGCCAGACTCTTTGCAGTAGTATCCAGAGAAAGGACCAAAGGCAATGTGCACAAAACGAAATACAGGAAACTTCATTTAAATATAAAAAGTACTCATTCACTGCGGGGTGGTTGAAACCTCTGTGCATGGGTTGCCTAGACACGTACTGGAGTCTCCATCCTTGCTGATATTAAAAATCCAACTGGATACAGTCCTGAGCAACCATCTCCAAGCCAGGGGTAGGACTTAAAAAAAAAAAAAAAAAAAAGTAAAAAAAAAAAAAAAAAAAAGGATGTCAGATGTTATTCTTTACAACCTTGTATTTTCTAGGCCTTACAAGAATAATTTTAAAAATCAAAGCCTCCAGGATTAACAAGCTACAAACCTTGCTTGCATGCTCTTTATTTTCTTAGGATAACTTGTAAAATTCCCCACTACTTTCATATACGTCAAAAGTACTAATCATCATCATTTTAAGGTCTCCAAGGTGCCAACCCTTACTTGCCTCAGTAGGGAAATACATTATGTTAATCAATCACTCCCATTTCCGTCTAGAGAGAATCAGTAAGTGCTAATAGAAGAGAGTGCATCAGCTGGTTTTACCTTTGACACGAAGTACTTTTTTTGGAAAAGACAAGTCTGGCTCTGAGTCATTTGGCTGCTCTGGGCCTTTTTTAGTGTCAACAGTGACACTGTTTGACCATTTTGTCTCAGAAAGCAGCTGATTCTTCTACAAGCCAGAAACTGGTTCAAAGCACAAGGTTAATTAAGTACAACATGTATATAGGGATATAAACAGCCATTTAAATGTCCTATAACCTGGACAATCCCTGGAAATTTGAAGGGGGGGTGGGGGGGGTGGGAATTATGGAGTGTGGAAAAAGTGTACCCAGCATTGGTATTTCTAGTTTTTACACTCCTCGAAATGGAATTCCCACTTGCTGGAATGAAATACAGAGACAGCATTTCTCCCTTCCTGAGCTTCTGCATACTGAAATTACATTTTGTTTTAGCGATTAACTGCTGTAATGCATATTGCTATTTGTTTCCCTTTTCAACACAAGAAAGATGACTACTTGCTTAAAAAAGAAAATAAATAAAAAATTGCACAGTCAGAAGAGGAAGAGTCGGGGACAAAAGCACTAAGAAATTACACACATTTTCCAATCTGTCAAAAATAGACCTTTCAATTTGTAAATGCCAATATGTACAAAAAATATCTAATGTAGAAAAATATCTAACTAGGAAGAAGAGCGTAAACACAAGCTTGTTATGGATAATGAACTGAAATTGCCCACTGTGTAAATAAGGCAATACTGCTGAGTCAATACAGCATTGGTAGAGTGAATAACACATCCCCCTCACTTACTCAACATTTCAAAGCTCTCAGAAAAAGACTGCCTTGTAAGCCAAAGAAAGTCAATTTAGACATACTGGCTTACAGGTGATAGCTATTGTGAGCTCTGTCTAAGGCTTCTGAATTAACTCCTGACCTGAAACTTGATTCAAACTATAATCCTTTATGAGCACCTCCCCTCCTTCTGAGCGGGTTTAAAAGTGCCCTATAAAATGATAACAATACCCACCACTTTAGATCAACTAGGAACAAATAATAAGAAATCAGGTTACAGTAAGAAAACCAAGCATTGTAGCCATTACATGTAGGATTTTCTCTTTCAGAAAGAGTAGCACTCATTTTCTGAGGGACTGTTCCATCTTTAGAGAGTCTTATACGTTAGCAGTGAGCAGTTCTGTGAGTATCAGCACTTCTAGGATGATATGGCCTACATGGAAGATCTTCCTTATATGGAAGACTTAGATCCTTAGATATTTTGCAAGGCAGATCAGTTACTCTAAGTCTTACAACATGATAGAATCTGTCACAAGTACACTGTACCATGTTTGCACAATCAACAAAGACAGAAAAGACAGAAGGCAAACAAGAGTAGTTACACACGGTAGTACTAGGATTTCCAAGTGTGCAAAGATATCTGGTCACTTATTTCTGTAAAAAAAAATAGCACTTCAAAGGATATTAATCGCTATAAGAATGATTTAGCACCTTTGATATTTTTTGAAATAGAAAGAAAAGCTGAAGAAAAACAAAAAAATGGTTATGCCAATGATTGCTGAGGCCAAGTGGAAACTTGAGAAAAACTGTTATTTGCAGAACCTGCTTTAAAATGGTACTCAGTATGAATGACCTAAAAGTACAGGCTCTACAGGAAACAAAGATTTTATTCACAGCAGCAACCACCTTTTGCAAATGTTGCCTAAAACAGTATCCCACAGTGTCAATCAAAAAAAGAAATTTCTGATTTTTCTGTTGGTTTTCTAAATGTCAATGTAACCACGACCTGCATAAAGGTGTGTTCTTTCATTACAATTAGAGTCATTATTTATTTTCCTGTGTTACCCTGCATCCCAACTTGTAAGTCACTGAAGTACATAAATATTACATTCAGAATCAAGGTTCAATACTCTACTAAGTTTTAAAGCAAAAAGATGCTACTATGTGTTCAGTAGAAAAGGCAGGAGAAATGTCATGCCTGACAACTTTATTGGCAGGGGGTAAAAAAAAAAAAAAGGAAAGAAATATCTACCTGTTCAAGGTAGATAACAGACCCAGGAAAGGTCTAAGTCTCTTAATTTGCAAGTGAATGTCTTATCAACTAAGACATTGCTTCTCTTTCCTCATAGTGATAATACTTAACATGCAGGATTGTAAAAGCTTTTTACAGTTAATGCATGAAATTTTTAAAAAATAGATGTGTGGTATGTCTCAGCATCATAATCCTGCACCACGCAGATAGAAAGAATTGGATAACTTCCTGAGATTTTTCGTGATCTACCTTTCTATGTTTTTTTTCTGTTTTCTTTTTTTTTTTGTGAAAATAGATTGTAAGACACTGTACAACAAAGTACTAATTAACTAAACAATTCACTATTGTTCTATAAATACATATTGCATGAGAAACCTCATGAAATTCAACAAAGACAAATTCCTGCACCGGGGACGAACTAACCCTTTCCATTAGTACTGCTGGGTGCCTGGTTGGGAGGTTTGTAGATAAGGATCTAGGGGGCCTCGAGAATGTTTGGCTAAAGATGAGTCAGCGTTGGACTCTGGAATAAATAAAGGCTGATAGCCTACTGGGCTATAACAAGAAAGACTATGGTAAAATCCAGTGAATCCCCTGGAGATCCACCAAGATGGTCCAGGGTTGGAGGCAACAGGATTTGTTCAACCCTGGATTGATAAGGCTCTCTGGAGGCTCACCATCAGACTCCCACTGCCTACAAGGAGGATACTGAGCCACATTATTCATCAGTGCAGAGTAGAAAGTTGAGGGACAACAGCCATAAACGAGTGGTTCCAACTGGATAAAGGGGGAGGAATAAAAAAGAGTTTCACCATGAGGCTAATAAAATATCAGAATCCAGAGAGGTTGTGGAAGGTGTGTCCTCAGACAGTTTAAGGCCCTGGACAACGTGGTTTGAATTTAATGCTGACTCTGATTTGAGCAGAGGCTTGAACTCGGGACCTCCCGAGATCTCTTCTGACCTGAGTGATTTTGTAATTCGACATCACAAAACCAAAGAGATAAGCAGAAACTTCTTAGGAAGCACAGTGACAAAATCCTTCCTGCATGATTGTTTACAACTCTTGTACTGCTAATAAAGCAGTTTTTTCAGATGTCTGAACAACTGTGTCAGGGACTACTGTACTTGATTATACTACCATCAAAATAGGAGAAGAAAGCTGCTCATATCTCTAGCATTATTTAGTTTGGAGAGAATTTACAAAAAGCATTCTTAATGTTGTATGTAGAAACACCTGAATCACCAGCAAATACAAGCAGCAGGTTAAGTTTCCTGCTAACTCTCACATGCAAGGTACCCTGCTCATTCTCGGGAAATAAACAGTCTAAGTCACACACACAAATACACATCCTTACTTGAAAGGCCAGTAAAACAAGTAAACTGAAGAAGAAGGAGAAAAAAAAAAAAAAAAGTGCTTGTATTTCACACCAAAATAGGACTTTTTTTCTTGTGTGATACAGGAAGAACGTACGGGAATGAAAAGACAAGAAGTAAATTTTTAAATCTTCATTTTAACTAAAACTGACTTTTGCCCCTTTCTAATATTTAGATCCACCTTCTACAACAGTGATTTTTTTAGTGCAGCTTCCAATAATGTACAAGTCAGCACTATATCCACAGAACTCCCCAGAGCACATATGTGGATATTCTGCAGGAAGACAGTACACCCCCTGCTATTCAAATGAAAAAATACTAAGATTGTTCTCAAACTTTAATTAGTGTTGACATGAGTTGTTCCTGAAATACACCAAATCACTTGGGTTTTTTTCAGTGCTTTCAGGTTAGTTATATATGATACAGATTCTTTCACACTATGACAAACAAAAAAAACCTATTTTATATTCAACCAGTATTCAGTGATTTAATTTATTACAGAAAACAAACCAATAATGTTTACAGAAGTATAAATGAATGTCTTGTCTTAACATTGGCTTCTCTGTAGCAACATACAGAACATGCCTCTCCACACACAAGTGTACTCATTTCACATCCTGTGATAATCCTATTGACTTCAAATCCTCCTTATTCCTATACTTGCCTGAAAGTCTCTCATTTTTCAAGGAATCACCCAAGAAATCTTCTCTCCCTCCCCGCCCCCCCCCTGAAAAAACCAAACTCCAAAGAAACCTAAAACCCAGAACCATCTTCTCTGACACTTGATGAACACTATTCCCACTAGAAATCAACAGACAGCATTGACCCGGCAGAATCCTTGCATTATAAGGCAACTGAAGTGCAGTAGCTAAAACACGTCACAGTATCATCATGCTTGCTTGGTGAAAAGGAAAATTAAAAAGAAAGAGAAATATGTAAACAAATATTCGTGAATTACTTCCATAAAATATAACCATTTCTAACATCAAACACTACTTGCCAATAACAACTCTCACTTCAAGGCAAGAAATGTAATTCTTATGAATATTCTCCTGGAAGGAATGCCTGCAATTTCTTAGAAGACAAATACAATTATTTTGCTGCCCCAAATACCCATGTCTCTTTTCTCAAAAGGAATTAAAGCCCAAGCACGTTACTTGAGAGTTTAAGGTACTTCAGCCTGTAAAATCAATTTGACTGTTTACGCACTTAAAATTGGACAGATGCTTAAACACTGCTGAATTAGACACAAAAAGAGGTAAAAGTGAGAATAAAAGTCTTACTTTCACTCTAGGGCAATATGCTTCGTTGCACATTAGTTAGGGGGGCCTACAGGGATGCTGGGGAGGGACTCTTCATTAGGGACTGTAGTGAGAGGACAAGGGGTAACGGGTTCAAACTTAAACAGGGGAAGTTTAGACTGGATGTAAGGAAGAAATTCTTTACTGTACAGGTGGTGAGGCACTGGAATGGGTTGCCCAGGGAAGTTGCTCCATCGCTGGCGGTGTTCAAGGCCGGGTTGGGCATAGCCTTGGGTGGCATGGTTTAGTGAGAGGTGTCCCTGCCCATGGCAGGGGGGTTGGAACTAGATGATCTTAAGGTCCTTTCCAACCCTAACTATTCCATGATTCTATGATTTTCCAGACTGGGATGCTACTCAGAGAAAAATACCCCCAGAGATCCCTCGCAGCAACTACTAGGGCCATCTTTTTCTACACAGTATGTATTTCCCACACTTTTGCACGGCAAGTAATGAAGAAAACTGATTTCCAGTAAGCTTTATCAGAAAACAATCTAAATCCCAGCACTGCTACCAAGTACAAAATTATATTGATTAAACAGAAAAATCATTCTAATAATAATCTGATACACATGTAAGTGTAATTTCTTTCTTCTGTACAAAGTAGTGGGGAAAAACAAAAAAAAAGTAAAGAAGATCTGGTAACGAGAAAAACAAGAGATTAGAGCAAATACAGGCAAAACTACAATTTCATTCTGAAAGAAACTTTTGAAAGCTCCAGTCAGATCAAAACATGTTTTTCATTCTCAGAAGATGGTATGTGTTACTTTCACGGTACCACTAAGTAAAATTAACCTCACTGTATTACGATCAACAATGGCAGTATACAAAAATCTCATTTAATTTCACTTCAATCTGTTCTTAATCCAACTGAAGTCCTGCTGTGAAATTTCTCTATTTTTTTCAAATTTCATGTATAAAACTGAAGACAGAAGAAGAAGTTTCAGCAGACTTTTCTGAGGACAGGTTGTAGCAGATGAGAATTGAATTTGTAGTCAATATTTCCCCTAACTAAAAATGTTTCATGAGGTAGCATACTAACCAAATAGCTCTAGGAAAAGGTATTTGATAGCAAATACTGTCTACATGGTTTTTTTAGAGCCCCTTTAGAAGAAAGGAACCATTATATCACACTGTTTAAAAATACTACTGGAAGGGAATGAGGTTTTCTTCTCCATGTCTTTAGGGAACTGTAATCACTATGTGATGAATCAAAAGAGCGAGGCAAAAAAAATGTTGGTTTGAACTCCAAGCCATGTTCCTAGCATTGCACTACCTGCCGATGCAAGACATAAGACCAGGTCCAGATAAAACAACAAATTTGGAAACTTAAACCACTGGCCTAGGGATTGAAAGAAATACCAAACTGACTCATTTGCGCTACTGTGGCTTATATAAAGAGGAATAAATTAGACACTATTCTTACCATAAGAAAAACTAAAAAAGAAAAATAAAAAGAAGAAAAAAAAAAGGCACTTAAAGTGTGCAGACTTAATTTGAATGCCTGGACCAAAATGGGAGAGGTCCTTTTTCAGGTCGCTTAAAAAAGGCAAAAAACCAAACTGAGCCAAAATAGCCTTGTGCAAGTGATTTAAAACTCTTGTAAGAATTCAAACTTAATTCAGCTGCAATCTAGGTAGCAATGTTAATTATACAGCTGAGGTAAATTGTACAGTTAGCGGATGGCCACAAATGGCAACTTTGGCATCTGAATGTTTCTGGCACAGGCAGGCAAGGCAGGGGAAACAGTAGCAGGAAAAAGCAAATAAGCTTGGCTTACCTACCATTCCAACGTGCCAAGGCCAAATGCATCTTCTGTGAAAGTGCCTCCCTACTCCCCTTAATTTAAGCACCAGTTGTGCCATTTACCAAAGTGCTTCTATTCAATCAATACAGTATTTTGGTCATACGGATTACAGAGTGATAGCTGGAGTGCTTTACATGCCCTTGGCATAAAGTCAAAAAGCCACTGTCCCACCAAGTCTTATTTTGCCTTCACAAACAATGATACAACCAGAGACTAAATTATATAATAACTAAGTTCACATTTTGTAGCAAAGAGGCCAGTAAGCAAGATTTCAATAGAATGATTTCAAGAAACAGTTTGGTCTCAGACTGGAATACCGCTAAATACATACAACAGAGTCAAACATCTGCTTGATACATGCTAACACAGTAGTTGCAACTTTTGGTAATATTCATATGTATACAACATAGGTAGTATAAGGTCTTTTATTAGAAAAAGAGGGGGCTTCACATACTGAACTAAGCCTCAGAGACAGCTGATTGTTTTTTTCCCCAGAACTTGCCTTCACCAAAGGACTTATCTCTCAGACAGTGAAATAAATAGAATCTGGAAATAAAACTCACCATAAATAAGTTGTGACAACGCTCATATAAATGAGCTGACTCAGAGAGGTATTCACATTATACCTTCAACCCTTCCACAGCAGCAGAAACTATGTCCTCACAGAGAAGTCACCATGAAAAAAAAAAAAAAAAAGAAAACAAAAAACCAAACAAACCCTAAGCCTTATCCCAAAGGATCCTCCTCCATTTCTACAAAGAAGAAATTGCTTTACAGGGACTTAACAAAAAATGGTGTGTACCATTTGACCAGCATGTTTCCATCACCTTCCCTCTTCATGCAGCAACACCCACTGTTCAGATATCTCTTACTTTCTGAATAGGAGTTGGAAGTAAGTTATAGCAGGGAGGTGCTCTCAGCAAGGCCTTTCTACCACAAGGCATCCATCAGGTAGATGAAGACCAGCTGCTGCAATTTTAACAGTTATGAAAATTTTTCAAGTTATTATAAATACCATTCTGTTCTACTAGGAGCGAGCCACGCTTACTTTTTTTGATTGTAAAGTGGATAAATTCCTGCAGCAGTGATGAGGATAGGAACGGTTCAAGGTAATTTTATACTAAGATTCATCATAAAACTGTTAACATAGATGACAATACCCAAGCCTCTTGTTAATTACTTGACTGTAAAACTTCAAGAGCCTTAAACTGATAAGTGTTCTCAATGGAACAGATATAATTAATTCCCTAGGAAGCAAAAAATAAAAAAACATTTTAAAAAATGCATAATTCTATGTACCAATGCAAATATTTATCAGATTTCTAATTCTTCCCACTCCATCACAGAACAGAAAAAATCTGCAAGACTTATGATATCTTAACAGCAGAAATAAGTTTAACAATTAACTTTCCAAGACTTCAACAACAGCAAACATAACATATGAAACAATATGTAGAACTAAGAAAAATGATACTAAAGGAAAAGGTCTGCAACTGTTGTTGAAATGAAGAATTTATTGCATAAAAGTGAGACCAATTTGTGTTACTACTAAATAGTTTGACCTAACTACGAAAAACCAGAACAAAGCTGAAAAGGAAAATGGACAAACATGATCTTCCAGGCACACCATATATTCTCACACGCCTTTTAGCTTTAGTAAGCAAGAGGTGAGGAAAACATTAAAATCCATTATTTTTACTATTTTTTTCCCCCACCAAGATTTCAAAGCTACAAAACCCAACCACACACTATAAAGAAGTTCATAGAAATGGAATTAATTAAAGCAGTGGTATTTTTAGAGATGCTGTGGGAAAACCAGAAGGCAGCGCTTGCTGTTAGCAAACTAGTGACACAGGGCTTTGTTTTAAATAGCAAATATGTATTTAAAGAACAATACAATGTTTTAAGTGAGATATTAAGGGCTAAGCTTCCCCTACCAGAAGCAAATCTCATTGCTTGCAGTGTATTCTTCAGAACAAATAAGAAAAAAAGGGTCAGTTTTAACTTTTCATATAATAAGGTGTGACAGAATATTCTTTACACTTTCTAGAGGAAGGAAGTACTGTCAATTTTTTCTCCTCTTTTGCAATTTTTTCTCCTACTCTATGATATACCATATTGGCAAATGGAGCCAATAAAAGCTCCTATTCCTTTCTCTTCTCTAATATCTTCAGAAAAGAGGCTGACTTCTTAGGAGCATCATTACAGTGGGTGGAAGATGCCGTCTATTTTCATTCTACACATTTACCCCATTTAAGTATTTGAGATGCATTCAACGGAGCTTGGAAAACTCATTAGGTTTTCTGTCGATTATCAAGCTTACATTATCAATCATGACTGTGTTGTTATGGAACGGAGCTCCTGAGTCCTGGTCCTCTAATTTTCCACACATAAAAACTGTCTTTACAGACAAGTCAACCAGCTCTCTCTGAGACAATTTTGTTCCAGATACTATTTCTTGGATGCTGTTATGGACAAGATTTCACCTCATTTGACCCCCCATGCACACCTGGAATATTTTTTCCAACACTTTCCCAGAGAACTCTGTGACTTCAAACACCCCAATGCATGTTTATACCAAACCCCATGTCATGTAACACCTACCCTTGTTCTCTTGCTTCAAAAATACAACTTGAGCAGACTGAAACACAGGCTTCACGTTATTTCTGTTAATCTGTACCAAAACCAAGGAAAAAAAAAAAAAAAAAAAAAAAAACAAAAAAAAAAACCACACAAACAAAAAAAAATCCAAAAATTGCCAGAAATAATCATTACGATTAAGGGATGCAGAGATTACCAAGGATAAACACTCCATGCTGTAGGATGAATGAGGACAACAGAAACTTTGTATCTCGTCTGTAGCCATAGTGTAGACTTAGTCAAAGATGACAGTAACATATGGAAGTGCATTTCATTAAGAACCAAGGTAGCAAACTACTTGCAGACTAGAAAATCCCTACTCCATATGCCACAGTTAGTAAAATTTTAATTTTTTCAGACTCAAAGGGGCAAAACTTAAGGCTGAGCTGTGAGTAGTTATAAGGTGACATAAAAGCCATCTAGATCACTTAGCTCCTCCTAGCAAGGTATTCAAATAGACTGGTTATATAAAACTCATAGTCATTTGCAGGAGGTGATACTGGTTTTAGATGACAGCTAGACTCATAAAAGCTTTGTTTCATCTTGATGCTATTTTATCCATAACTTTTGCTGGCAGACAGAACAAGACAAAGATGTTGATGAATGCAAAGGGCAAACAGAGAATGATCCTTCTTCCTTTGCCTTTGCATCTCTGTCTTCAGGCTGTTCTTCTGACACACTGTGTGTTTTAAACATCAAATGCTCTTTCTAGGTCTGCAAAGACAATTTTGAGACATAAAATACAAAACTAGCACAAGCAGAATATAAGGAGTATGTCTTTGCCCTTCTCCTGCATATTTTTTCCCAGAGCTTTCACATATGCCAATGTTGTGTGTCATGAATTACTGTATTGAATGTCATAGCGTATGACAGAGTTATGCAACTTTCACATTTGGAAAAGTTGCTGTGCCTGTGGCATGACATTTTTTGCTTTTTTATTTTTTTTTTTTTTTTTTTTTAGATCAGTATACATCTAATACAAATTTTGAATCAAGATGCTTGTGAACACATGCTGATGCATAGCACATCAGTACGAGGGTTGGTGTTGTGAAAGTTTAGTCAACAGATAAGAGATACTAGAGATAGATATTAAGGTTTAGGAATTTTGCATTCTTTTCCCAGTTGAATATTTTACAACTGGAGTCTACAGTACTTTATAATACTGCAAAGAATCCTGAGGCGTAACTAATATTTATAGCATAATTTAGGGCCCCAGGTGAAAGGTGTATTCATCAGGACATAGTTTAACAATTAAAATTTGCTAGCTAAAATTAATAAAAAAATAATAAAACAAAATCATTAGCGACATAAAAATTCAGGATAAGTGTGAAGTGACCTGGGTTTATTTTTTCTGAAGGAAGTCTTCTGAATCATGCCAGCTGAAGATCTGCCCATGGCATCTGGAAATGCATGCTAATAGTTTTTCATAGAATCGTAGAATAATTCAGGTTCAAAGGGACCTCAGCAGGTCATCTGGTCCAACCTTCTGCCCAAAGCAGGGTCAGTTATTCTTTAATCCTTCATAAAAAGCCATTTATCATTCCCTCAGAGTTATCAGAGCATCATGAATTGTTTAGTAACCTGATTACGATGATGAATTAATCAAGTCTGAATTTTGCTAATCCAATTACAGTGCCCTCAAAGAACTCAACACATGCTTGGATGCAGTTACCTGTGACACAGGGAAATTCATAATATTCTGAAGATAAAGACAGTGTGGTTGATTTGGCACTGACTCTGCTAAGAGAGTGTAGACACAGGCATTCTCTGTTAAAGAGCCAAAGGGTTTAACTGTATGTTGAGTAGATATAACATGAAAGAATGCTTACGGCGGGTCTTCTATGGGTGGGGAGCCATTGTGCAAGCAGCCATCAGGAAGGGGGAACATTACTACAGAACTCAGAGCAAGGGTGCACTTTACTAGCAGAAGCTCATGATTTATACACTGGGGCATATGAGTCACGAACAGAACAACTGGCCACAACTACCTTTCAATACAGGGCTGGTAGACAGCATCCCTGCCCTGAAAATATGGAGAATAGCTTAGAATATATTCTTTTTATGCACTTTAGGAATGGCTGTGAATGACATTCTCATTCATTTGAGCTAATGCGTATATTTATTTTGGGGAGAACAGCAACAGGAAGGAAACTGAAACAGTCATCTTGCCTGATTGATCACAAAATTCAATCCATGCAAACCTTCTTCTTCACCTCAATATGTCATATATTCCTTAAGTTCTGTAGTATGGTGGTGTTTCAGGAGGACAAATAATATTATTAGCAGAGAGAAGTTATGAAGACACAGCTTCTGTAAAGATTTTTGCATCTACTTGCAAGTTAACATACACTAAGTCATTGCCTAGTCAGATTTCCTCTGACAAGACTTTGCCACTGGCATAAATCATCACTGCCCTATTGCCAATTTCTACATTTTAAATTATTCGATCCACCAGAAACTAAGTCATACTTTCAATGACATTTTAATGTGCTGTTTATGTAAACTTTCTGAAGAAAATAAAAAGACAGCGCACACACAACCTAACAGATGATGAAAAAATGCTTATTTGAATTGGCATTTAAATTTAGTCTCTAATCCTGCCATGATTGTGGATCTTAACAAGTGCAACCTGATCATGACAAGCAATCTTAAATATATAGATCACAGTCTAACAGGAATACACCTTGCAGGAGTAAACTTATTTATCATACGTGTTTCATGACAACTGTTTTTTCTTGTATAGATAGGAACTGAGGCATTGGTAAAGTTTTATTTACCAAAACAGGAGTAAAAAAAACCCAAATTTTAAAACAAGATACAGAGTTGCAAGGTTTGATTTAATCTACAGTTACATATAAGTAGGATGTTTAATGCATACTAGGCAAGACACAGAGCAAGTGACAGAGAAGCAAGCTAAAAATGGACCTGGGGCACGTGGATATGCGTGTGTCAGCAGAAAATAAACCACATTACCTTGCTTGAGGTACAAACAGGCAGAAAAGAAGGACTAGCAGGGAGTAGCATACCCTTCAGCTGGTTGAGCCTGAGAACTCTTCCCAAAACCACACAGATGGTCTCCAGCACAACTAGATAAAGGCTACTTTTAAAACTGCTACCATAGATATCTCTGGAGATTTCTTTTTTCCATTATTATGTTGATCTTTCTCTCCCTTCCTTTCTCCTCTCTCCTAGCCCCAACCTGGCCCCCTGCATTTAACTCTCTTCCACTGCCAAGTCTGTGCTCGTACTGAAGGTAGCCTTACTGGATACCTGGACTTCAGTGACACACTGAAACTGAAGTATCTTTATTTACATAATATTTTAAATTATACTCTACTTCATAATAAAGCCACAGCAACCTGCTGTTTTGCTTCTGCTTCTGGGATGTTTACAATTAACCAGAGCATAAGGCTATAATGTAATCCCACTCCTAAATTCAAGGGTGTGCGAAAAGAGTAGACAGGAATACCCACTGCATTAGTACACGTGTATTATGTGATCCCCAGCCCCCGAGTTTAAGAAGGCCACATTCAAAATCCTCAATAATACTAACATGATTGAATGACTATGTTTAAAGGCTTTAAGTTCATAAGATGTACTGAAATAATTTGTGTAGAAATTATATTGTTTCTCTTCCCAAGCACAAAACTTATCATATTCTATAAAGAAAAAGAAACTATTTTAGTTCTTTATATGAAGGAAATAATCTTCTTAACACTCTGAACAGGTAAATGCTATATATTTCATGCATATCCAATACAGCTGAAGAGTGGGGACGTGGCAAAAATAGCTGAAGAATTCCACCAAGCAAACAACTGAGCAGTGCTTTGACTGACTGGGGCACTTTGACCAAAATTTACTCTTTCCCATCTAACATAATAAATCAAAGTATATTTTAGTTCATACGCAGATCCATTAATGTAAGTATACTTGCAGCTTTATGCACCACACATAAAATATCTGCATAAAGTCAGACACTGCAGTGGTGGTACCTTGCTCCTTTGCATAGTCATTCTGCCCTTGCAGATTTGGTCTTGTACAGTCATAATTAAATTCAATCAGCATTAATTTATCTTGTATTTTAGCCAAAATTATTACACTGAGATGGGCTGAAAGTAGCTGTAGGGCTTCATTTATTCAGTTATTACAGGAATTGCACTTGTTTCCAACAACTAATAAATGGTAGCCGATACAGCTAGAGGACAATATATTAGCAATGATGCCACGCTATGTAGGTTAAAAAACATTTCCAGATACAAGTAAGAAGAGCACTTGAGATGCAGAAATACAAACCTTCAGTCTAAATATACCATTAACAAATACAGTCTTTTATTAATTAGGGCCAAACCCAAGACTTCCAAGTTGTCTCTTACTACCAGAAAGGAAAGGATTGCCCAGCACAATATGTAAGGGTCACACTGTGTGAGCTTTAGATGTATTAGTCAGGCAAATATCCAAAATGGAATAAATACATGAAAACAAGCCAAAACCTGTTGCAGAGTTTCTTGTTGTGAGCAATCCAGCCTCTGACTTAGCCTCACTCGAGTAGTGAGCTGAGGGCTTCACAGGCTACTGAAAGGGTCAACACAGGATGCCTACGTGCTGACATGAAGAGGACGTTGCCTTGGGGAGGCACTGAGCAGGCTTACCACAAAGGCACTGAGCACCGCAATCAGGCACTGAGCACCTGCATTCAGGTTTCCACAAAGGCCCTGAGCACCCGATTCAGGTTGCCACAAAGGCACTGAGCAGGATGTCGGCGCCAGATCAGATTACCACAGAGCAGGCCTTGCTTGCAAGGCCTGGGCCTGTTGCTATGGACGTTTCACAAGTTAACCAATCAGATAAGGACTGTTCCAGTACTTTGTAACTTTTCTATAAAAGCTGATGCTTGCGTTTAATAAATTGTCAACGTTCGATCACATTGGTCGTTGCTGCGTTGTCCATGTTCTCCCGCCGCAAAAACCAAGTGTTGAAAAAGTACTTCAAAGTAACAAATAGTCTCGACTTCAGACTTAACTTCCCTGGCTCTTCTGTCCACCCATGCCAAAAGAAATTAAGAAGTAAGGACAACTGCACAGCAAGCAGCAAAAAGGCACACAATTAAATACTTCACAATTTCATATTTAAAAATAAATCTGGTTGTATTACATAATGTTATATTTTGATCATTTAATGCTATTGCTATTCTGCTATAGGCTAAAAAATACCTCCACAGATACAGATTTTTTCTTCTCAGCATATACATTACTACTTTTTATGGAGCTATAATGATTTATTACATGAGGATCTAACCCTCTTTTCTTTCCTTAAACGAATCCAGCATTTCACATAAAGTCCATTTCACAGAACAGCTGTTTACTCTTCATTATTAATACATGATCATCACAGATCTCATTCTGTTATCTTCTATATAAAACTATCATCAGGAAAGAAACAGCTTATTTATGAGGATTTTAACATCTTAAGCACATTCTGTCCTTCCTAAACCATAACATTTTTTTCTAAGCAGATGACCAGTTTCCTCAATCAAATTATTCTGTAATACTATCTGAGCTCATTTTGCCTCTGAAATGGGTATTTAGGCATTTTAAGGTATGATTAAACTTATAGCGAGATGCTGTCTTGGTCCAGGTAAAAAAAATTAAAAAACAAACGAAAAAAAAACAACCAACCTTCCCCTAAAACTACTATTGGGGGAGGGAATTTTCAAATAATGCTAAGGGCAAGAAGCTACAGAGAAGTGTTTCCTATTCTCTATTAAAATCACACAAAACGCCATTAAAATAAGTTGGGAAAGCCTACATAGCATCATAGATATTACACAGATACAGTGAGTGTATTTAAGTGATACAAATGGTAAGCTACGGCTGATTGCAGGTGAAGAAATACTGTCTTTGGGAAATGTTCATTTTTTTTGCTGACACAGAAGGTCCCTTTGCCAAAGACATCCCACAGCCTGAATCATTTTAAGCTGATCCTGTACTTATCAGCCAACCCTACTTGGCAGTAGTGTCACAAGTACTAGGAATTCTGGCTGAATGCTTGCCTCAACAGATGAAAAACCTGTCAAAAATTGCTCTGTTAAGTTTAACCTATTTTTTCCCTCCAGATTGTGGGGAAGGGCTTCCAGTTCAAAAAAGAAAGAGCAGGAAGCCGTAACCAGAAAGCCATAATTATTGGAAAAAATTCAAAGTTTTGGTCACAAATTTTACATCTTCAGTAGAATAGGAAAAAAAAATAAATTCTAACACAGCCTCAATCATGTTGGATACCGTCTGAACTATGAAAGCAGTCCCATATCACAGGCATAGAACAAAGTGCTTTTAGCGATTTATTCATAAACTTTTAAAAAATAAATTGTTGTGAAATCTTTTATGCTAAACTATTTTTTCTGTTAGTAAGGGAAACACAAACGCCAATGCCTTATGCTATTATGCATCCTGGTAACAATAATAACAATACTTCTCCAGGTACCTCTCTTCTCCCTAAATTGTCACCTCCCCTACTATGTTAGAACTTATATGCAGACACATTTAAAAATGTATGACTAAAGTGCATTTAATATACATACATTAGAAACACATAACAGATGAATTCTGATCAGCACAAAGATTAATATCGAATCTGTCCATAAAATATGCATAAAAAATTTACGTTGTTTATACTCTGCTTTATATCGGAGAGAGTAACGATCACTGATATAATTAGTTTGTTATATAGGATTACTTTTTCTTACTAAAATTGATTTTTTTAAATATTCCAGTATAGGAAACAAAGGTATTAATCTACTGCACAATTTCACAAATAAATTGGTACGGTTGGGGCTCAGTTCTCATTTTTTGCCTTCACACACAAAATGGAAGAATCATGAATTTCAGGACTGAAACAGAAGCATTTTGTCTTCTGTCTAGAAATAAACATGCCAGAGCTCTCTGATGGTGATGGGAGAATGTTAACAACTCTAAACACATTTTGGAATGCCAGAACATTTTTGCACATGCTTTTCCACTGCACCCTGTGCATCTGGCCAAAAGCATCATCTTGTTTTCCATTATCCTTCAGCCCTTTCAACCTAAGACAGGAATATCAAGCAGTACCCTGACCTTCACTTTGCTGTACTCTGTGTACAGAACCTGCTGTCCATTCTACATCCACTTGTCCAATGGTTGGGAAAGAAACCTCATTACTTACCATAATAAATCCATATTAATGACTTCTCAAAGAAGAAATGACAGGCTATGATTCTTAATTTTGTATGGCATTTGGGATACTGGAAATAATGTTATTATTTTAATAACTGCAGTTATTTTAAGGTAAAGCTTTTTGAATCTTACTGTGTTTTAGTCAGTGGAAGGATAAAGCTCATTTCTAGAGCTAATGACAAATAATTCACTTATTGCCAATTACTTAGAAGTTTAGTTCAGGAAATAACAATTTTGGTAAATTCATAACTCTAGACATTAATGTTTACAAAATACAAAGGTGGGGTTTTTTCACATAAAACCCTCAACATCCTTTTGTCCTCAAGAAACAGGCAGTATTGCCACAGCCCTGCTGAGGCCCAGAAGCAGCACCATCTCTGGCATTTAGACATTCAGCTTCAAAATCTGATTGTGTCCTATTAGCCACATCTATCTACAGCTATTAATATGCTAATCATAAAACAGCTGTTGTAATGACGGTCCTGATCTTTTCTGTAAATAAATATCCACATAATATCTCACCTCAGTCTTTCCGGGGCAAATCACTGAATAGGCAAGAAGACCTGGAGGAAAATTTCACAAGTTTTTCTATCACCTGAAGATAAAAGTAGAGCTTCACAAAGTATTCCATTTGTTGCACATGGAAACATTAATAGTTACCTCAAACATACATGTGCAATAAGATAATTACTGCTTTGATCAATTCACTGGTGATGTTTTTTTCCATTACTCTGAGGAGCCAGTGACACCCAAATGACAAAATACTGTTCTTTCCTTTCCAAAACCAAAGGAAACTCTTTCTACCTTCTCCAAAAAATGTTCACTGGTTTCCTTCTTGATGTTCAAAACACCAAAAAAAAAAAAAAAAAAAAAAGGGTTTTTTTCCCACTTCTGTCAATATGTGATTATGCAAAAAAAAAAAAAAAAATCAAAAATTACAGAGGTTCAGGGTCTTTTAACACACTATCAACTTGTTTTGAATTTTGTCAAATCATGCTCTGAAAGACTGATTTGATTTTGCACCCCACTGCATATGAATGCTTAGGATGAGGAACATCTTAATGAAGAACCCTGTAACAAAACCTATGAAAGCCAAACTATCAGCAGATGCCAGAAGGGGTTGGATGCCAGATCTGCAGGGTGGCCCCTCTTAGGAGCAGCCAGAAACAGACAGTTCCACCACAAGGCACAGCTGGGACCCGCAGCCAAGGTGGTGGTGCCTCAGAGAAAGTGTGTTTCAGAAGTGGTAAAAACCTTGTGTAACAGTTGGTAGAGAAGGGTTAGGGGGAAAAAAATGTGTGAGAAACAGCCATGCAAATACCAGGGGCAGTGAAGAAAGAGGAGGAGGAGGTGCTGCAGGCAGCCGAGTAGATATCCATGCTGAGGCCCATGGAGAGCCCACACTGGAGCAGGTTTATCCTGAAGCACTGCAGCCTCTGGAGAATCCACACTGAAGCATGGGAAAAGTGTGAGGAGGAAGAAGCAGAAGAGAGGCACTGTTATACACCGACTGCAACGCCCATTCCCCACCTCCTGGCACCACCAGTCAAGGGGAAGCAGACAGAGAAACTGGGAAGTTGAGCCGAAAAAGATGGGAGGGTGGGAGAGAAGGTGTTTCAGTTTGTGTTTCACATCATCCTACTCTAATTTTAAATGGTAAAACATTAAACTGGTTTTCCCCAAGTTATGTCTGTTTTGCCCATGACACAACAGGTAAGCGGTCTCCCTGGTTTAATCTTGACCCATGTGTTTTCTTATCTTGTTTTCTCTCCCTGTCCTATCCCGATAGGGGCAGCCATACAGCCACAGACAGAACAGTAACACGAAAGCTATAAGCTGCAGATACAGAAAGACAAATTCTCTTTGACTGCAATACTTTGAGAATTAAAAGAACATTATTCCTCACAGAATTACTGATACCTTTTTCTCCCCATGTGATGCCCAGTCTGAGCATACAAACTGAATATTACATTACACGTTTCTCATCTAAATTTGAAAATGTTACCCAACATTGCAGCTATGGTAATTTTTTTTCATACTTATGTGGCGGACATACAAAATGGATATGAACTTTTGCTTTTAAAAGTTGGAAGCCTGCAATGTTCTTGCAAATGAAGACCACTCCACTACAAACAACATAAACACATTTTTAATTTTAAGCATATAATCCCACTTACTTCAAAATAACAACTCAATGATTCAGGTTAGCTGCTCAAAATTTAGAGTAAGCCAGGTGATTATGACCTGATTCTTCAGTTCTTAAAGATACCTGGAGAATGTTTGCGTAGTGGTTTACCTAAAGGTAAAAATAAGATACAGAACTTAACTGTTTTCACCAGATATTTAAAAGCACATATTTAATTCCAGTTTTGCGTCTATTTTTTTTTTTTTTCTGACTATGGAACATCGATTTCTTCCACCACATCAGAATGATCCTACATGAGCCACTGAAGCTTATTTTTCCTATAGGCTGTATTAAACTGCCCATTATGTAGAAAAATATGCACAAAAGTGTTAAATATGACTTGAAATTGCATTTTATCAACTCTCCGAAAGAGTACTGCAAAATATAAATTCCCATCTGCAAGGGAAACTAAGTGTCCTTATTCCAGGAAATGCAGTTTGGCCGTAACTTTCATGCCCTCAGAAATGTGTAATTTACATTCTTCCAACTTACAAAGGCCACTATAAAAGATGTCAACTTTATAAAAGCTGTTTCAATAAAAATTTACTTCCACTCAATATTTTAAAATTAATTTGACCTTGAATTCTAAGTTTCTTAAAGGTGAGTATAGAACATTTCATTCTGGATGACCATTTAAAAAAATATATAGATACTTGACAGTGTATCTGCTGCATTTTAGATCACAAATTAGAACCCTTGGCAAAGAAAGATGTGTTTCACCCTAGCTTTTAGGGAAGTATATGCTACAGTTTGGAGTACACTGCATTGATTCACTTAAAAACACTACATTTTTTTTAACAGTTAATTAAAAAGCTTAATAGGCTTGCGATTCTGGCTCCCCAAGATGGCAGAAGACCATATTTAATATAATTATGCCAATAATTGGAGGAATCTGCATCCCTGCAACAGGAGGCGCTTAACCCTGACCTTGCAAGGACATATATAAGGTACACATCAACACAGAGCAGCAAAACTAAGATCATCAAATACAAACTTTATTAAAAATAAACAAATTTAAAAAAATCACCACACACATGCACAAACCCTAAACAAAACAAAAACCAAAACTAGAAAACCTAAATCAGCTTCTTCTATTTCTTTACAGCACATATCCCGAGACTAGAGATAACTGACAACTTTAAGTGAACATCTTCAAAATATCATATTCCTTATTACCCCATTACATCCGATATAGGTACAGTGACACAATGCTTCTTGCTAACGTGTAACTCACCACCACAAGACAGACAAGCTGTTTTTATGTAAAACCTCCCTCCTGCAGTGGTGTAATATTGTTCATTTCTGAATGGTACTGGCATTATGGGACAACACATTTTCTTCAAGCACCACCGGATCTGCACTCTGAATTGTCTTTTTCTACTCAGACATTCAGCCTTACCTGTGTTATTTCACAGTTAGTAGCTATCAGCTGCATTCATGTAATTTTTGTACATTTCAGTACAGAAATCATATATCATGTATCGCAAGTCCTTTCATGCCCTTTTCTCCTTGGTACAGTCTTAAAAATCACTAAGTCATTCTGCATAGTTCATTTGTTCTCTCCCTGCCCACTAAATGTGACACCATAGTTTAATAATTGCTCTCGTGGATTTCTCCTCAGCCAAAAAACGTCTTCTCAGTGAGTTTTTCACATTTCAGTTCTCTCAAACTTTCTGTAGCATGTGACATTATTTGTGAGAACTAGAGCTTGCGAAATGACTTAAGTGCTTTTAGACTTCAATTTCATTGGCTCACTTCTAGGATGTGTTTGACTACGTATCTCTCTTAGGAAGTGGAAGAGAAGCACTCAGGATTTTTCTCTACCTTATAGGCTGACAAAGCAACAGCATTTTGTCCTTTGGTCACAAGTGAAGCACTAATTGGAAAACTGGTCAATACTAACAGAAAACTGGTGAAAAATACCTACCAGTTGAACTTGTATTGAACTGGTTTTTAATTCCTATTAGAAAGAGCAGGGTATCCTGAAGTCAGGAAAATTCTTTTGCCTGAGTGCAAAGCTTATTTGCAAATATAGAATCATAGAATAGTCAGGGCTGGAAAGGACCTCAAGATCATCGAGTTCCAACCCCCCTGCCATGGGTAGGGACACCTCACACTAAACTGTGTCACCCAAGGCTCTGTCCAACCTGGCCTTGAATACCGCCAGGGATGGAGCATTCACAACTTCCTTGGGCAATCCATTCCAGTGCCTTGCCACACTAACAGTAAAGAATTTCTTCCTTATATCCAATCTAAACTTCCCCTGTCTAAGTTTGAACCTGTTACCCCTTGTCCTGTCACTACAGTCTCTAATGAAGAGTCCCTCCCCACCATCCTTAAAGGCCCCTTTCAGATACTGGAAGGCTCCTATGAGGTCTCCACGCAGCCTTCTCTTCTCCAGGCTGAACAGCCCCAACTTTCTCAGCCTATCTTCATACAGGAGGTGCTCCAGTCCCCTGATCATCCTCGTGGCCCTCCTCTGGACTTGTTATGTCTGCCCTTAGTATTAGCAGCTAAGTCTGCAGTTTGAATGCATGCTGTGTTTGATGTTTTCCTAAATTACTGATCTAAACCGTGCATGTAAAAAGCATAGGAAAATATTCCTGAGGCTTAGAAAAGCATATAAATAAATATACCACAATATAGACGTTATTTTTCTTAAATACTTTGTTCACAGTGCTCTCAGCGTTATCTGTTTATGAACAGAAGTGTATTAGGCCACTATAAACATCTACAATAAATATTGTATGACAGTACTTTTAAATATAGGGCAGATTCTAAAATGTATAAAGAGCTTTACATTGCTGGCATCAATTCAGGAAATACTTGATGGAGTATTTTATTTTTATCTTCTGTATATAATTATGCATTTACTAATATCTGTTGTAAATTCTATTCAAATGGGGTGAAAATCTTTTAGAACAGCACTAGCATACTATCTCCAATGTACAGAAAGAAAAGAAAGACTGAGATCAGCACACCGACTACATCAAGAATTTCCAAGTGTCCTAATTTCCCATTCTGCAAAGACTTACGTATGTGCATCGTTTTCTACATGTGTGCAGATTTCTCTGCAGATGCCTGAGCTTCTCATGTACTTCAACATAAGCATGATATATAAGCAGGACTGAGATCTTTTCCAGCTTCTACTGACTTCAATGGGAATTAGTTTATCCTTCAGCATACACTGTCTAACAAAAAACATGTTAACATAATTAGACTAAATATAAGAATAGTTCAGCTAGAAGTATCAATAATAATTGGAGCTGTTTAAAATGCTACAAAATCTAATTTTTCCTACAGATAATTAAAATGAGAATTCCCTAGCTCTCCATGTTAACTTTTTTCTCTGTTTTTTGCGCTTGCAAATGTAGGAAAACTTAACTTTTCCATTTTCTAAGTAATGCATTTTACACGTCAATACAAATGCAATACCAAGTGGCAAAGGAAAGAAACATCACCACTTACAAAAACAGGACACGCCAGCGGATCATTTTCCTCTGCTCATCAAATTACAATAATACATTTCTCTTTTATTGCTGGAAAATAAGATTATGGTACAAATTTGGACTGTGAAGTCAGTTGCCAAATTGAGAGACAATCATCTTTAAGATTTTTGTTATTGAGTCACAAAGAGAGGTCAGTATTTTAATTGGTTGTGTTTTTTTTTTGTTGAGGGGGGGTGGAGCCAGAGAATGAGTTTCAATACTGGTTTTATGTTAGAAACAAGATAACTTTATTGCTGGGGTAAAATTAGGCATACTTCTTGAACATTACACTCAAAGACAATGGGCTGAGACCGTCAGCCATTTCTTCATATTAGAACAGAATCCCACTGTTGTCATTAAGACCATGTAGAAACAAAGAAGCCCACAGTTTGGACCAGGGATGATGCAATTTCTTGCTGAATAAGCAAGGCTCTTAACACAGATGGCACTTAGATTTACCATCTAGGTTTCTAGAAAAACTGGGGGGAAACTGAAGTTAGGAGATTAAGAATTTTCAAAAACTTATCTAAAACGATGCAATAATCCTAATATTTATACAACAAGCTAACGCAATAATCTTAAATTACTCCTAAACAAACCAAAAGATTTTTTGAGTGGGCTTATAATGCAAGTTTGATTTTATTATATTACTACAAACTGCTCATGACTCAGTCCTAGCTGAGAAGCGGGAAGTAAGATCAATTGCAAGGTGATATTCAAAGCATTTGAGACTAGAAAATTCCTATAAATAGCAGCCATTATTACCCCCTCCTCTGTAATAAACCCACAGACTTGCCCTTCAGTGAGATCCCATCTGGCCAAACACCTTTTCTCATGCAGAGTAGCAGTTCAAAATTTCTGAACCACATTGCTTCACTGCTGCAGTCCTTGAAACATGGCCAGAGTCTGATCCAGTGCACTATGAAGCAAATAAGCAGGCCTCCACAGCCAGTACAGAACCATGACCAATAAAGTGTCCACCCCTATACAGAAGTCATTGTAGCAGGTTACTCTAATTAGTTATCTGCATGAAAATGTCCAACTATCCTGCTAGATCTCTGATTTCAAGCCAGGGCTTTGCCTATATTGCCAAGTGCCACCCCTTTCCCACAGATTGTTTTGTGTGTGCATGCCATGTATACAGTCACAATATAAAATGCTCTATTCACAGGTGTGGGAAGAAATAATTGGCTTTCTGTCAATGACAGTAGAAGCAAAATAGTTAAGCAGATCTAAGAAGTAGAACAGTTCTGCTGTTGTGGCACAGAGAATTCCTTTTCTGAAAGGGAAGGAGTCCTGAATTCTGAAAAGCTGCTGATTTTAGCACTACTAGTCTCCTCCAGTTAAGATGTTTAAAATCAGAATCACAAATAAAGATGATTTATTGAGAAATATTAATATAACATTTTGGTTCATCATATTCAGCCTTTTCTGTAGCACAAATTGGACATTACCAACTTAAAAAAAGAAAAAAACCCAACATATTTCTGTCTACGTATTTTGTGCCTTACTTGCAAGAAAGAACAGGAAAAGCACAGTTGTTTTGCTAAATGAGATTAAAATCTTTTCCTTAGCCTCCAAGGAGTATATTTTATTTGTGTATGGTTAGAAAACTTTATTTTAAGAGCTGAACAAAGTTGAAAGTTCCAGAGCTTGGTTATTTTATGTTACTCTCTTTCAACTGCAATATATGGTCTCATACAGAATCCACAGGAAGTAAAACATCTGTATGTTCAAAACGTCTTCTTTATACTGATAGTCCTAATGAGCAAAAGGCATAAATTATTTGGAACAAAACAGGAAAACTAAGTGATATGGTTTCCTGCAATCAATGTCTCAAATATGTATGAGAATAGGACGTCATTTCACCAAAACAATCCATCTGCAAAGTATGCTAAGGGATGACTGCATTTGGATACAGCAATTAATCACCACATTATTTACAGCACTTCACAAGCAGCTTATAGTACATTAATCAGGGATAACTTCTGCTTAATTAACAGAGCTGCCAAAAACGTCAAACAAGACCATAAAAATTAGAATTGAGTAAGAAAGAATTAGCAAGGGACTGGCAATGACGAAATATTCAAAGCTCCTTTTCAGCAAAGGCCTTCTCCCAGTTTCTTTCCTACAGCACCAGTAAGCAACAAATTCCATCTACAAACAACTATACTGGCAGACTATACTAGCAGCACTAGAGATTCATGGATAAAAAGAAAACAAAGCAATAAGAAGTTAACCCCACCAGTTTTAGTGCACTGCTGTGCACACAGAGCTACATGGTTGTGGGAGAGTTTGGAAAAGAAGCAATATTTTTTTTTTTTTTTATATTTTTTCTTTAATCTTCCTTTGTGTAATTGGAAGGACCACTGGAAAGTGTGTGGATTATGCCTAAAGTCATTGCCTCTGCTATTGGAAGGACACTGTTAGAAGGAAAGAGAAGCGCAGGGTTTACCATTTAATCTGCTTTTTAAATCATGATTCAGTGGAAGTCTCATTATTATGCAGAGGCTCATAAAATAAAATGTTATTTGCCAGAAGTGTGAAAGGCAGCATAACTCTCCCTTTCAAACAATCTGAAAGAAGTTGAGCAATTGAAACTAAGTAAACCATTAGTGAGATATGGGAAACACAAGTAATTTGCATGTTAGGCACATGCAAATCAGGAAACAAGATCTGGTTTAAAGGAATAAAGAACTTCATAAAATTACATGGCTATTAAAAGTAGCTTATATGCTAAGAAGTATTCTGGTTTACATAAGCAAATTTATTTCAATTACTACATGCAAATGGCAATTATATCAAGTAAAACCAAATTTTTACTGAAAGCACATATAATTATAGAAAACATTAATGAATCTTTCAAGTTTAGGTCTTCAGTAAGAAAGAATGATGAATAACATTTTATTATTCAGTGCACAGCTGAAAGTTTAACTATGAAAGAACTGCAATTAGGATCCGTCAGTCTTTTTTAGCATTGTGTCTATCAATCTCCAAAGGAATTAAGATTTCCACTGGAAATATCAGAGAAGTTTATTGTTACTTGCCATAAGATCCCATTATTAAAAATACTTTTTCTCTGTTGAAAATGTGTCTCTCTTTACATAAATGAAGACATCTAAATCTATGATTGGTCTAATATTTCACGTGTATAAAGACAGGTACATTTAGAATCTTATCTTTATTTTAACAGTATTCACAGAAGTCTTCATGTAACTGTCACTTGACACTAGAACATGCATGCACAAAACCCGCTTTACTGCGCATGCTTGTATATATATTGTCTTTATGAAATGGATAAAAATGAAATGGACTGAAATAAAGCAGAACCCTCTAAATTCCAGAAGCAGTTGAAGAAACATCCATTAATTTATGTGAAAAAAATTATTTCTGTGTCACAGCTGAATGCAAAAGAATCACAGGAATCATAAGGAAAGAAAAAAACACCAAATTCATTTGCAAAACGCACATCTGCATAAATACTACACTTAAAGGGTTCAAATTAAATAATTCAAGTTACCTGGTAACAGTAACGTCTCCAGCCACATCATTTCAAATTATTTGGAAAATAATACTCCCCTCCCAATAGTTGTATTTTGATGACCTCACTGAGCATTCTCCTGATGACTCAAGTGCTTTTGAGATCAGCAGGGCCCAGGGCAGGGGGAGGAATCCTGTAGAGTTACCAACTGAAAGCATTAAGAAATACTACATATTGTCACAACCCTGTTTAAGTGAAACTATCAATCAAGAGACCTATACATTCCTCTATTTGATTATATTAGCACTTTGCTATGTTTTGTTAGTATTCATCAAACGAAGGACGGCAGCATGTGAGCACGTAGAGTAGCATTACCTGTTAGCAATTCAGGGTGATAAAAGACTAGATTAGTCAATTCTCAGTAATACCGCACAGATGGTATAGATTCGTCAGACAGGTGTGGGGACCCAAAATGTGCCTCTGCCTTTATCCAGTTCATTACAACAAATTGCTTAAAATAAAGAAAAAGCCCTAATCTAAATTGGATGAAACAACCTGATTATTCTTCAGGCATCCAAGACTCAGAGTGACTTAAATGGCAGTCCAGCATATACTAGATATGATAGATCAGTCTCTAAGGAATCTTACAATTCCTACCTAAAATGCAACTCAGTTCACTATTGTCTGACAAACCTTTTATGGCTGAAACCAAACACTACCCATTTGAAGTCACTATTTCAATAAAAATTGCATCAGGCTCCCAGAATCACAAATACAAAACATACTCCTGAATATCTCTACAACTCATTGCAAAATATCCTTTTCTTTTCTGCAGAAGTCCTTTTATCACTGATAACTGCTCTTAGACAGGCAATGTTCTTTCACCACTGATAAGTGCTCCTAGACGGACAGACTATGCCAGACAGATAAAACTGCTGCAGATAAGCAGTTTGAGCATTTCATAGAACGACAAATAAAAAAGATTTCTATAAATGATTGATAACAGAAGTAACACCACAAGCCCAATGTAAAACCTCTAAACACATTGAGAGGCCTTCGCTTCACACAGAAAATATAAAAAAATACAAATATGACAGACAGAAAAGGCTCCATCTGCAGAAAACCGGCATTCTGCTTTGATTCAGAATGCATTTAAAAATGAAATGTAAGAAAACCCAGTCAGGAAAGTCCTAAATTCTCTGTACATTTACCATTGTCAAATCAAATAGCTCACCATATTTGGCCACAAAATCAGACCTTAAAAATTGGACTATTATTAAGGTCTATCTGAGGAAGTAACAGTCATCAAATGGTCTTCTGAAAGGTTCTGTATGACACAGAAGTTACCTGCAAACTATGTGACGTTGCATCAGCTTCCATTGACAGCTTCAGAGACACCTTAAAGTCAACAGGAGGATTCTCCTAATCTTAGCCCTTAAAAGAGGAAGAGATTACCCCTGTATCACATGCCAGCTCTGTAGCAAGAAACAATCTTCAGACAGCCAGTGAATGAAGAGAAAGATATTTTCACATGCCTCAAGGAAACCTCAAACTCCCTGAACCTCCCCAGGTCCTAGAGAGATGCAGACATTTATAGAGGTAGGTAACTACCAGCTAATAGACAACTTTGTTAGGTTGATCCAAAATTCCAATCACAACTACGCCTCTCCTAAGCCTCAGAGAGAAATCTCTCTAGTGCGAAAAAAAATAATCCAAAATGGTCATTCCTCATGCAAACCTTGAAACCCCAGTGTTACTTACATTTTCACATGTAATCCAATTAGTAACATTGTGACTGAGCTAACTGGAGTAAAAAAAAGCAATCACCAGGTAAACATTGAGGTTTTCTGCAGTTTCACACTTCAATACCTGTCCAACACATAACAGGGGATTTTCATTCTAAACCAGCTCCTACTGCAGTGGGACAAATAAATAACAGAACTACTTAGGAGTTATGTGCAATGCATTCTGCATAGAATATTAGGTTGGAAATGAAATCATGCATGCTAGTAATCAAAGGAATCAGCTTTCAAAGGGAAGCTAATCCTCTTTTATATCTAAGAGACAAATGTATCTAGCAAAACTGTACCCCACAAAATCCTTGTCTTTCAGTAGCAGATGCTATAGAGCAATCAACAGGACTTAGCAGCACTCATGGAACTGACATTTTACTGGATAATTTCCGATTTGTATGAAATATGTAATTGGGAAGTACTTTGCATGCCTGAATTAACTAGGTATTAGAAATAACTATATTAAGGATTAACCAGTGATTTGGGAAAAAAAAGAAGTTACTTGGGAAGCAGAATGTCCTCTTCCCTGCCTCTTTTATTAGCTATGACTTTGAGTTTAACTTTAGCATGCCTTTGAAAGTGCTGCGTTTATCAGCCTTAATTTTATCAGCCTAATGCAAAACATTACCGCTTACCTCATACTCAGTGGCCTTTCCTGAGCCTCTCTGTGATTAACTCTTTGAAAAGCTTACAGTATCACTGCATTCACTAGGGAGTTGGGGTTTGGTTTGTTGGGGTTTGTTTGTTTGTTTTGGTTGTTGTTGGTTTTTGTTTGTGGGAGTTTTTTTGTTTGGTTTGGTTGTTTTTTGTTTGGTTTTTTTGGGGGGAGAGGGTTGGGTTTTTTAAGACAATGAAATGGTGCAGTTCATAGAAATTAATTTCTATTTCCTTTGCTTGGATACCTAGAAGATTTTGATGTTTCTATTGATCCTACCAAGCTAAACTTCGCTCTGACAAAAGAAAGAACTAATGAATTACAGAACAAACATAAAACCAAATTAATAAATATACTACTTATTTAAGAGAGATCTGTAACAAGACCAGGAGTTAAATTACAGTATAGTTTCCATGAGTCTAAGCCAGCTGATGATCCCAATTTTGTTATGATACATGCAAGAAAACGTTTACATATTAAAGAACTTATAGCGTACTGGAATTTATATTTTAACATAGCTCTGATTCTCAAACTTTCATATGTTACTTTCTTTAAACACAATGGCCTACAGACATACCTTAAATATAACTACTGTTCAAAAAAAATCAAACATTTCAAATCAACATACAGTCTAATATTAGATTAGGATCAATAGGACTTCTAACACTCAATTCGAGAAATAAATATTGCTATACACACAAAATATATGCTTTTTCAGCTCTTCCTCTGCCATTCTCTTATAATTTTCATGCTGCTCCTTTTCCAAATGAGAACAGTGCTATGCAGCATTGGCTCCAAATTCAGATTCTTACTGTTTCAGCCACCTGCAGTTTCCTTCCTGTCTACCTCTATCCTTTCTCATATACCATATTCACACCTTCCCATCCTTCACACTGTTATTACTTGCTTCCTTTCATCAAAAATCCACACTTTGTCTCCCCTTTTCCATCGTTGCATGATCATTCTGAAGCTCCTTACCATCAGCAATTTGCTGCTTAGGAGATTTCTCCATCAGTGGTGATACATTTATATCTAACAGCCCTCTGAAATCTCCTTCCCCGATTTTGTGCATTTGATTTTTTAGAAAACCACTCAGTATTCCTAACACCCAACAGCAGAGTTTTGCCCTGCTTAATTATGTCTTATGAGGAGCATCTTCTCTTGCTCATTTTGAGACTGCCTTCTGCTAGCTTCATTTGATGCCCTACTGTTCTTGCAGAGAAAGGAACTGTAAATAATAATTCTCCATTCATCATCCCTCAGCCTAACAATAATTTCTAGATTCCTGTCATATATCCTTTAGTCATCTTTTTCTAGTCTCAAGAGTCCTTGATTATTCAATTGCCACTTCAGAGAAAGTAATTCTTTAATAAAGTTTGTCACTCTTCTTCTCACCTTTACAAGTTCTAACATATATCTAAGACAGACTTCAAGACATGAGCATAATGTGAATGTATACAAAGCCACATAAATTATTGGGGGGGGGAAAGGTGTTCACCCTTTTCCCAATAATTTCTAAGGACCTACACTTATTCATTGCAGCACCTACATCTCATTCTTTAAAAGCAGTAATTAATTAGTTCCCATCACTGTGTACGATTGCAACTGAGGTTTTTTTCTACCTCCAACTGAACAACCTCACATTTACTTAGACTGAATTTCATCTGCTTTTTTGCTGCTCTTAGAAGTTGCTCTTTTTCTTCCTTACCCTGTCTAGCTCAGCAATCTCATGAGGACTTCATTATCAGTCAATATAAACCCAATTATCCAGAATATTCAGACCCACAGTACGAAATCCTATGACAACCTCTCCATTAAGAAAACTGAATGCTAATTCTCACACTGTTGGTTTGCGTGTTTGGTTTTTTTTTTCAGATATTTCTCCATGATGAGTACTTCTCATTTTCTTTCATAGCTGGTTATTTTAAATAGTATTTTTGCTGAGAAACCTTTTCAAATACTCCCTGGAAACTTCCGCAGGGTGTATCAACACGACTACTCTAGCCTCCAAAGTGTAGCAGTGAGGAATGACTAAATAAGCCATGTTGACTCTTCCCCAACATATCATATTTATGTATATGTCCAGTAACTATGCCTTGTTGTAGCTTCTGTCAATTTACTGAATGTGGGCTGACTAGTTAGTAGCTCCCAGGATACTCTCAAGAAACCGTTTTATACCTTGACATCACATTAATCTTACTCCAACTCTATGTTATCAAGGAAGTGTTAGGTAAGAGGCAACACAGTAAATACAGTTCAATTTAATTACTTCATCTTTAAAGGTCCTCTAGAACTCTTGGGCAAATGCCACCAGGTTCAGATATTTTTAACCAATATTTAGTGCTTCTTCTGTCAGTTTGCCCTGCTGCCTCTTCTACTGAATTACAATCTCTATGTGGGAATCTGCATTCATTGTTACTGTAACAAATCCTTTTTGTGTGTGCGTGCGTTGTGCTGCAGCTTCTTATACTCTAATCAGCCTTACAAACTGCCTGACAGACCCTGCCTTCCAGGTGAGCTAGAGAAAAGGCTATGGAAGTTTCTCCTCGATCAGGTTTGTTCTGCCTTACTGTATTTTTCACATTTAACCTAACAGATTTTATACTCTTTATTTTTGACATTTGAAGGGGGATTCAATTTTGTGAAGAACACATCTGTATTTAGTAATCTCTCTAATCTCAGTGTTTCACAATGACACTTTTTTAATTTGATCTTTCTAAAATGCTTCAATGTATTTTACATTTTTTTTAGCTTCAAATAAAGTGGCTTGAAACAATACCTATGTCATCTGTAAAGATGATTTTCAGCTGCCTCTCAATTTCTTTTGAACAAACATCTTTATTTTTCTAAAATTCCCATTTGTGGAATTTAAATACTGCTGTATTTGTTCTTCTGACTTACATTGTTTCTAAAAGGATGTTGAAGTTAAGCATGTTGTTACAGAATGTACTTTGGTAATAAGATTGTGTCAATAAGCCGCCCCTATATTGATTCTCTGATTAGCTGCCACAATGAAAAGTCATTCATAGTCTTTAAAAGTTTAGTCTGAAATTACTTGATAACTACTACCCAAATGACATGGGGAGACAGCAATCATAGGTAGCTGAAATAACACATTTCTCTTGTGTTTCTGACCTCCCCTGCGGTATGCCACATTCATTGTCTTCACTAGTCAAGCACTTACCAGAATAGTCTTACGACTTACACTAAAATTAGGCCTAGAAATTCAATAAGTATTCTTAATTACTCTCTGACATAGTTAACTTGATATAACTTCACATTTCATTTACTACATAGCACTATTTCTTCACATGCAGGACCTACTCTTTTATATATTATCTCATTATTATCCCAGTACTTGTGTTCCTTCCAGAAAATTCCCAGTATGCTTTCCACAGCAATAGACTAAATTAAAGCTAGGTATCCTGCAAAATGCAGGTATCATGGATTTTACAACCCCCCACAGAACACAGACGGTGGAAAATTCCAGAAATAAGCCTGTCTAAACAACTCTCCCTGACACGCTTGTATGCATATGGCATATTCCCTATTTACATTCAAATACTATATTTCTACAGGACATCTGTTTTGTTCAAAGCAGGGTATGGATAGTACTCTATAGTTATTCATCTTTTCTTTCCACATTCACTACCCAGAGTGTAATCCCACAGTGTATTTACTGGACATGATCCAAACCCTGCACTGAATACAGAATTATTACGTTCCTCATGGGCTTTCTATGGTTCTCTTATTGCATTATCTTAGTGTGCTCCTCTTTTAAACAAACATAATTAATCTAACTTCATAACTCTCCTGTAAAACAAGGTGGTCTGTATTATACACAAGGAACAGAAGGGCAGCAATTCAAGGTAAAACTGCCCATGAGTCAATTAATTGTAGCCAGCTAGTTAGAAAATAATATCTTAGAACTCACTATATACCTCTATGAAACACAGTTCCAGTGATATGATTAATTCCATAACCACCCAGAACTTCCTCAAGTGAAATACCATGCACATCAACTGAGGGAGCCAGAAAATAACAAGCATGAAAGTTAAAGATTGCATGACTACCTGCATATTCAGCAAATCTTGGTTTTCTACAGTGAGGTTTTCTAGACCATTTTGTTTTCTGTTCCATTGCCTTTTTTATCATGTGCCTTGCATCAAATAAAGAAATCAAAGGACAATCCATGCAACTTTGCTTTGTTCCCAGAGCACAGGTTGTCTTGTATAAAAAAAACCCACAACAAACCAAACCTGATTGTATAATTAGACTAATATAATAACCTTATTAAATAGCTGATACCAACCATACTGAGACCTTCTCTGTGGACAGTCTCTAGAAGTACATGAGATGTCTATGCTAGAGTAGGTCCCACCAATCCTCACCGTCAACTGTGAACAAGTTCAAGCCCAGGCTCTGACAAATAATATGTACAAGTTCAACTGCTCTCTTATTGCACCCCAAGCTTATTCCTGCCCTCGTCTCCTGCATACATCTTCTTACACTCAAGCTCATGCTTCTTCACTGTGCTTCAATGGGGGGGCCGAAGCCCAAGGCTACCAAGACAGGGAACCTAAGAAAAATATAGATGAGGAAGAAATAAAACAATTTGAATAAGCCTCTTGCCATGCAAACAGGGCAACTAGCTCAGCTCACAGGATGAGCAGCACTGAAAGTAAGTGAAGCAGGTTCATGCTGCTGGGCAAAGTGACTGAAAAGACAGTTGTGCTTAGACACCAAAGCCACATCTTAAAATTTAACTGTGTTCTTAGTGGTTTCTCACATTGCTCAAAAAATGTAAAGGAGCTAAACAGGTTGCATACTCAGTGGTTTGTTTGCCAAACCATAACCAATTTGTCTAAATCTCACACATATAAACAGCTACTTTCTTAACAACTGTGTTTTTTTTAAAAAGAAAGATGTAGAAGTGTTTTGTCCAAGCAAGAAGTTTTTCGTTTAATTTAGTTCCCACTTACTTCTAAAATGGATTGAATTCATTACGCAGTTACATAAGTAATTAGGGATGCTGGGGAGGGACTCTTCATTAGGGACTGTAGTGACAGGACAAGGAGTAATGGGTTCAAACTTAAACAGGGGAAGTTTAGATTGGATATAACGAAGAAAGTCTTTACCGCTAGGGTGGTGAGGCACTGGAATGGGTTGCTCAAGGACATTGTGAATGCTCCATCCCTGGCGGTGTTCAAGGCCAGGTTGGACAGAGTCCTGGGCGGCATGGTTTAGTGAGAGGTGTCCCTGCCTATGGCAGGGGGGTTGGAACTAGATGATCTTAAGGTCCTTTCCAACCCTAACTACTCCATGATTCTATGAAGTAGCCTCACCTTGACAGTCTCAATTTAAGGCAGACAAAAAGTCACTGAAAAATCTACAACACACAATGGAAAAAAGTGTGTTAGGGACAAGTTGGGTATGAAAATAGTCATAGAATAGAATCATAAAATAGTTAGGGCTGGAAAGGACCTTAAGATTGTCTAGTTCCAACCACCCTGCTATGGGGTTCATAGAGATCTGAAAGAAATGTAGTAGAGAAATTTTCTTCCAGGTAAATAACGAGGGCTATTTTCAGCCCTTCAAATCTACACATCTGACTGCCTGTATATAGTATGTGCCTTTTTAGAATTTCAGATAAGCCTCAACAGACAGCACATAGGAAGCCAGGATAAAATTCCTTCATCTGAGAACTCAGCGATTAACAAAATAATGTGTAGCAGCATCAAGGACAGGCTACAGATAAGCTAGAAGAGATGCAAGATGATAATCCACAGGTACATAAAAAGGCTGTCAACAAAGAGGATGGGAATAGCCTATTTTCCATGTTCGTTAATGGATTCAACTTGCAGCAAGAACAATGCATATTAAACATAATGGAAACTTTCAAACAGTGAAAAGAATAACAGACTCTGACAAATTGCCTGGTAAGATGTGGAAAGTCTGTAATTAGAACAAGCAAGACAGATATATGCTTGGAACAATACACATAAAATGACTTAGGGTGCTAGTATTACCTCTTGAAGCCCATTCCAGTCCTAGTTTTCCACTTTTCTTAATACTCTGTAACAGCGTATCAAAATTAAAACTATTTCCCTAAAATTCTCTCTGTAAAGAATGTACATTTAAAAGAATTCACCTCTCAGCAAGCAGCATAAAATTGTTGTGGCTATGCAACAGAAAAGGAAAAAAAACCAAACGTTTCACGTTCCCTTATACTGGTCTGTATCAACTAAAATACTGAGAACCTAGAAAATATGTGCCAACAGATGGAGTAGCTCTCTGTGCACACAGAAGTCAGGTAGCTGCATACATACAAAAAGATGACATGCTAAGTTAAAGTGCAGTGACACGACAGCATTCATCTAAAAGTTGATTACCTGATGCAGATGTGCCTCATTTACCTTTGGCTGTTGGCAATAAAAGGGAGGGGGCAGGAGGAATCTGTAGGCAATATTGACAATTTTTCACTCAGACAAATGTATTCCAGTATGACAATTATAAATTCCTTATCATTGTTACAGCCACCTGAGCACCTTTTTTTTTCCCCTCTAGTGAGTATCTGTCTGAATCTAATTTATCTTTTTTTTTAAAAAAGGCAAATGAACCAGTGTTGTAGAAGAGCTAGTGTTTCTCATGTTGCCATTTCAGTGTCTTTTCCCAGTCCCCCCAGGTTTCATTTCCAAGGTATGCCACAGCCACCCTTATGGACTTCCGATGACAGCATGTAAACAGACATCTGACCCACAAGATCTCTTCTGATCTGAATTCACTACCTAGTCCACACTGGTGAGCTCCAGTCCTAGATGAACTGAGACTGTCCCTCAAACTGCAGCTTTAGTATACTGCAGGCAAGTCAAGCCCATGAATTGGAGCAGAGAACATGCAGCTCATTTCTCTGGTACTTTTCCTGGATTTCTTGGAAAAGGAGGACAGAGCATAGCAAAGGAACGTTCATGACAATAGTAAAAAAGGGGAACAAAACAGGCTTCAAGGAGGAGCATGGGAGAATAAGGAGGAAATGTGAGGGAGGAGGAAAGGGACTGATAGTCATAGGTAGGTAAGAAAAGTGAATAAAAGGAGGAAACTGGCACTGGGAGGTTGAAAGGAAATGGGGGAGAAAGGTGGGGTGTATAATGTCTAAAATTCAAGGAAAAGCTGGTTGGGAAAGGCCCAGAAGAGAAACTGGGAGAAACAGAGAAAGCAGGAATGAAACAGCACTTTGGATGAGGACTGCAATGAACAAGAATACGAATGGTAGGATGTAAGAAAGTATAGAAAATTGGTAGAGCTGGGATCTGGATTTGTTTTGCAAAAAAACAGAGAAGGAGAAACAAAGCGGAAGAAATTGATTTGATATAAAGGAAAACAAATATCTAAACTAAACCTAGCACCGCTGGGGAGCTGGGGTGGTGGTGGAACTGGACAATGGAACGGGAAGCAGACTAAGTCTAGATTTGGATCCAGAAGACAGTGAGAATGGTACAGGAATCTCAATGAGAATCACAAGGGGGGGGAGGGGGAGGAGAAAAAAAATAAAGACTGATTCATACAATGGCAGGAGGAAGAGAGAGACTTGCTGTCAAGAAGTCTGAGTAATGAAAATAAGGTCTCAGTAAGTAAAGAGAAAGAACCTAGAACACGGAAGGAGAAAAGTGGAATCACAGACATGGGAAAATGTGGAGTAAACAGAGTATATTCCACACCAGAGCCTGGAATGCAACCAAAGAATCCCCAGTCTCACCAACACTGCTTTCAGCAAGCATCTAAGAATCCCATCTGAGGAAAACCCAGATATAACGGGCTTTCAGAGACTGTCAGCAAGTGCATGCTCTCATTTTCTGGTTGCCTGCCTGGAGACCCTAGGGTCTGATTTGCAGAAATGCTGAGCACTTGCAAAAAGGACTGAAGTCAAGAGAAGTCACTGTTGTGAAAATAAATTCATTAAAGTTTGTGATGCACTCAGATATTATGGCAATGAGTGCCATGGAAATGCTCATGAGAAAATGAGTAATTCTGACTTCAGAAAGAATTAAAATGGAATACAGTAAATAAGGTAAGGGATACACACTGAATATCAAGATAAAAGCAAAGTATCAAAGTTGCTCACAGAGGGAATCCATTCAGCCTATCCAATGCACTGTGAGTTAGAAGCTGTAAAGAGAAAAAAAAAAAGAACATAATATAAATAAGGATTATTAATGTAGGTACATAAGGAGAATATTTGTCTAGTGTCATGAATGCTTGACTTTTGAAACTATATTAGCTGATGGGTGTTATTTGTGTGAACTTTATCTACATATTCCACTCACATAGACAAATAACTTGTATGACCTCAACATAAAAGCTATATCTAAAATGCAGATCCTGTCTTGCAGACTCATTAGGTATGGATCATACACACTAAAGTCAATAGGCACCTTGGTGATGACTGCCATGAACATTTCTTCAATTTCATGATTAGTTCCACTTACAGTAGTAATACAAAAGGCTTTTCTCAAACTTGTAAATACCCTGGAAAAGGATAGCGTTTATTGGCCCATTACAACCTAATACACATTAAAAGAAAGGAAGTAAACAATTACTGTAGCACCCTAAAATAATGAAGGAATAGTTTCAAGTATTGAAGAGGGGTTATTCTGTTTAGTACTACCCAATTCCTCTTTCAACTGTTCTCAGTTTGGCTTACTAACAAGGCCAGCATCATACTGATACTTCTTAAGGCTACTCAGATTTATATAGTTTCTCCCATATTTGCTTGCTAGACTGGGGTCAGGTCAGCTTAAATTTTTGCCTTCTTCACTGCTGTATTTCTTTTCTTTTTGTATTACAATCAGTTTGCCATTCTGGTTTTCTGGTACAACTAATGTTACATTACAGTTTCCCACTAAATAAAAAATTAGCTGGCTTAAGAACTAAGTAAAAGATTAAAGTCAGTACTTCTGGAAGGGACTAATGATTCTACACAAACCTAGAAGGCAGATAGCACTCCCGAAAAGCAGGATGCATTGAGTTGGGCAACCCAAACATTTACCAGCTTAGGAAAAATCTCCATCTGATTGCTCAAATACAAAACAAACTGGAATATAAGTCACATGTAAATCCAATTCCTTCACTTTAAAAATCCAACCCTTTGATTTGGAATGGAACCAAAGACACACAAAATCATTCGCTGCTGATCCAACTGAATCATGAACTATTTAGATCCTTACTAGGATCAACACTTTTTCAAGCTACAGTCAAGGCCTATTAGTTTTTCATATTATTGGATATTTTTTTATCTATTTGACAAGATTGCTTACAACAAATATGTCTGTAAAAGCAATAAGTCCCATGCTATTTGTACAGCACTGGAATTTTGTGCTTACACACTGGGGACACCTTAGAAAATCCAATCTGAACTCCTGTGATTACCAATGACACTAAACAAATGCAATTTTCATAAATGCTTACGGAGCATCTGCATATGGGCAAACAGACCTACAAGCGAAGTGTCTTCCTGATACTTATAAGAAGCAAAATTTCCTGCTACTAGATAAAAGCTTTTGTTCAGAACTTTACAGCACATTGTTCCCTAACAAAGTGGTCATTATATCCATACTTAATAGTTTGGGATTTTTAAGTGTGATGAAGATGAAAGCTCTCAGAGAAATGTTCTACACAGTAATTCCCACTCTTGATTTGTGAGAAAGTACAAGTAAGATATGAAAGAAACTATATGAAAGCTTTTTGAAATTCCATTTTTCAGCACTTCCTGGTTCTCTCTTCCTGATGTGGAGCAGGACCCAAATTAACATCAATATATTTCAGAAGTTTAAAATTTCATTTAATGAAATATATATTAATCTTTGTGTCTATTACAAGTGTCAACTAACAATCCATGTCTTAAACATATACACAGCTAAACAGAGAGATCAGTAGCCTTGGCAGTCATGAGCAATACCCTTGCCCATCAGTTCCTCATCAGCTGTGACAAACATCAAATGTTTCCATTCTTGAGACTTTAGTCCAACTCTGGAAGCTGTTTGGGTTGTTCTCCTTATTTAGATCAGAGATAAGAATGGACAACATGAAGTTAAGGGTAAGCAGGCCACTGTTCTGAAGGTTGCTGACAGATTTAAACAGCAATATCATGTTATTTGCATTGACCTGCGGCTTTACCCCATGTGTCAAGAGCTAGAAAGAACAGCTGAAACACAAAATATGTTCTCTCGTGTTATTGCTAACCCTGTCCCCAGATCTCCACAGGAAAGACGGAAGCAAACAATGAAGAAATGCTTGAAAACAAAAAGTCTATGGTCACCCTCAGATCAGAAAAGAAGTATGAGAGAATAAAAACATTTGTAAAATTATAAATAAATAAATAAACTTTTGCTCCTGTTGGGAGGAGGGAGGCCCTGACTGAAAAGCAAGATAAAACTTTAAACAAGTTAAAATAAAAAAATGAAATTTACTACAATTTGTTTCCCATTTTAATCTGCTGCATTAAAAGTGATCAGGATTCAGAATTTCATATTTATTTATCACCTGGTTAAACAGCATTTAATAGCACAGCACCAGGGATCTGCTGTGCCACTGAGCAGAACATAGACTAGTTCTACCCTGATCAAGCAGCAGTCACTGCATCTTTATATCATCAGGTTACCCTTAGAGAGAGATTTCAGTACTATGGCAATTCCAAAGAAGTTTGTTATGAGTAAGTTAAGTGTAGTGCATGGTAATTCAAACATTTCTATGGCAGAACTATAAAGCATTTCAACAGGTATGCAAGCTTACTATAGCCCTGATTTACAGCTAATGAAAGGAGAAACATTCCAGATTTACATCTCAAAATCTGCCTTCAGAAAGCCAGGCCTGAAGTCAGCTGATAAACTTAAAGGCTTAATTGAAAGGAAAGCCTGTCAGTAGCTTTCAATCTCATTTTGCTTCTGGGTAATGGATTCAGTTTTAATTTGTTGTGCAAGATGAGCATGAAGAGGTAAGACTGGGTCACCTAATGAGTCACCACAGAAAATAAATGACTAATAGGTCTATCTGCATTTGACAAACTGAGGTTCAAATCTGGCTGTTCCTCTGGGAAAGGCAGATCTACAGCTAGAAGGAAAAGGGGTTCATAGCTTCATGGCACAGGTTATACAAAGAATTAAAAAAAAACAAAAAACAAAAAAAAAAAAACACACACCCACAAACCCAAAATAAACAAAAAAAACAACAAACAAAAAATAAACACCCCAAAACGTCCAAAAAACCAGCCACTTTCTCCATGCCTTTAGAAAGTTCCTGCTAACTTTATTAAGAAAAAACATGATTACTGTGTGTGCAATCATTTGCCTCTACACAAACTCTTTACTCTGCTGATGTGACCTTGGTTCTTATCTGCCCCTCCATTGACTGTCCTTTACTGTCTTCCTATTTGCTTTTCTCCCATGCTTAGCCCTAAAAGTCTGTTCAGTCACTGTATCTTCCTCTCACTTTTGCTTTTCTCTCAAATTTTGAATTTATCAAAACACAAGGGTTCACCATACCTCCTTTAAATCCCCTCTCAGAAAGATATATTTATCATATACAAAGATAGCTATTTGCTAAAATCAAAGTGGTTTTCTAAGGTTATCTAATTAATTTCCTTGCAGCCAAGCAACACCCCCAAAAAAAATATAGCTCCAAAGAAAATGGCTTAGAAGACCTGCAGCAGTCCAGAGAACCAGCAGTTACAGATTAAAGCCAGTTTCCAACCATGGTGTTAAGACCATTTTAAATATTCGGTGAAACAGAAATATTCTGTCCATGGTCACCAGTCACTCCTAAAATCCCACACAGTTACAATAGTTAATTCCTGTTGATCTACGGGAAATAATCACCTCAGGCACAACTGTTTAACAAAGTTGCTCATTTTTAATGGAAGGAACTTGAATATACATGTTAAAGAAGATCACAGAATGGCTGAGGCAGGGAGATACCTCTGGAGACTATTTGGTCCAGCTGCCCTGCTCAAGCAGGGCCACCTAGTGCTGGCTGCCCAGGACTATGCCCCTAGTTTAAGGTGCTCCTTCAAGCTGGTCAGCCTTCTGGCAGAGGTGCTTTTTCCCAGTTTAGTAAGGTTGATCCTGTCTCTTTCAAGCAACCCTCCGAAAGAGTCCCATGGTCATAAAACCCAAAAACTATTCATTTGTATTTGCCTTTAGTGTGAACAAGAGGACACAGGCAGAAAAAAAATCCAGGCATAGGTCTAGCCACCTAGTGTTCAGATGGCCAGCTTACTCAGACTTGTAGTAGAAAGTTTAAACTGGATAAAATAAATCAACACCAAGCCTAGAAAACTAGCAGAATAGTGAGTCCTCTCTTCCTCGTACAATTCCTTCAATTAGGGAGTTATGTATAAATCTTCTTGCTTCTCTGTTCAAGCCAGAATCCTCTAGTGTCAGTGTCTACCTCTTACATCAGCCTGATTGAAAGCACTTTGGGATCGTTTGCTTTGAAGATGGTAATATTTTCTGTTAGACACCAACCTTGCTGCAGCAGTTGAGGACACTGCTATGACAGGATCAGAGAATTAAACATTTGAGACCAAGTGGAGCCTTTCATTTGTTCCAAAAAGAAGCAGACTAGTGCTGAATAACATTTCTAATGAAATCATCACCCAACTGCACCTGCATTAACAGCTTATGGGAAAGAAGGCAACCAGAATGAAGGGAAGAAAATTATAGCTAATAGCAAAGAGGAAGAAAGAGATTGATGACTTATGGTTTTGTTTCATTGCCCACAAAGTTGGCCTGAGATACTGATTTTTTTCTAAAACAACAAGTTTTTTTGTTTAATTAGAGACTTATATTTTCCTGACTGCACAAATCTTTATGATTTGCTTTTATTTAATTTGTTGGATTTTTCAAAGTTGTGGCCAAAATGCTGTTTCATTCCTCCCAATGAAGATGAAGCGGTGAATTCATAATAGAGACAGCTTCTTTCTTTAAACCCTACTGCTTTAATTAAACAATAGGACAAATTTCAAAAGATTGAAATTTGATTCCTTTCACACTTATTCAAGTGTTACTTGAATAACGTCTTTATGTCAGTGCTTTGTTAGTCAGTTGTACTACTTACAGTGCAAACGTGTAACAATGACCTTTACTCCAAGAAGCTTATGAAGGATAAAACTATAGATAACAGCTTGGTATAATTAAAGTACAAAACCAAAACTGGTATCTCAGGGTTCCACGGTCAATCAGTTCCATAGTACATCAAGGTCTGAATTTTTAATTTAAAAGAGAGGGAAAAAAAAAAAGGAACTTCAGTCTTTCTTGCATATCACAGATCCAAACAGTGCAGAAATTCACTGTTGGCAAGAAAGAATTCATTCTGCAGCACCAGAACATTCATAATAACCATCAGGAGGAATATGCCTAAACTATGAATGTCAATTCCCACCTGCCAAGTCCACTGAGCTGAGTAGGCACTGTAGTCCAGAACATTAAGACATGTGTGAGTATAGTTTTGCTGATCTTTAGATTTCTGAACTTTTTCAAGGCGAGCCTTTTTCATCCTACCTTTTATGGTGGAGTTAGGTTACTAGTTGATAATAAAGAAAAAACAATTATGATGCCAAATAGCAATGGAAAAGAGAACTCAGTTTGAGGACTCAACTTTACAGATACGAGGGTCTCCATCTGAAAGGCTCATCAGCCTTGGGAGACTCTGCAAGCCAAAGCAGATTTGCCTCCAACAAGTAGCAGAAATTTTGGCACTGCAGATGACTAGGTGCCAGTGGTGGAAATGTCACCAGCATCAAATTATGAAAAGGTTTTTCAGCTTACTGGTCATAAGCAATTGTGCTCCATCATCCTGCCATAATGTTTTTCTGTTTTGTTTAGGATTAGTAGTCAAAACTTTGGTGAAGGGAAGAGGGACAAAATATCCAAATGAATGCTTCAGTACTTGTGGTAGACATTCTACAGAGGTCAGAAAGTTGGCACTGGGAGTTCCTGAACCTGCTCGACATGTTAGTATCTCAAAGGAGGAAGCAGAGAAAATTGGCATTGATTAGCTATTGACAGAGTCCACGAGGACTGTTGAACTAATGAATAATGAAGAAAATACCCTACACCACCATGCGAAGTTCCCACGCTTGTCCCTTCTTTCTACATGAAAAAATCACCTTGCAGTGTTAAAGTCCACCCTCCATTCTCCACACTGGTGTTTCATCTAAACTCAGCAGCTGTATTGAAAGGAAAGTTAATGACAGACTGCAATATTAGCATTTTTCAATTTATTTTACCTTTTTTTTAGAAAGTAATGCAGTAAACTGACTCATTGAAGCTTACAGAATTGTTAAAAATCAGTCACTCCAGCCAACCCAGGTTTATCATAATAAAAGAACAACAGCAAAAAAACCCTATGCACTGTTAATTGTAATTACTTCGCAGCTCTCTTCTTGGCCTGCCTCCAGAAGAACATCAAGTTTGAAGGTAAAGTTTCCCTGATTTGACTGTGAAGGACATACCCCTTCCAGTCACAGCATTCCTGAGCTTCTGTCAAAATAATCTCTCTATTATTTGATGCTGACATTCTGGAAGACATTACTTGAGTTAAAAAAAGGCACACACACACACATGTACACATGCTTGGGAGGCTGATTTGGGTGGGCGGGCATAGCAGACAAAACCAAAAGAGCACAACATCCTTCCACTGCAGTGAATCTGAGATGAGTCGAAGGCTTGGCACCATTATAAAACTGCTTCAGCTACATTTGGGGATCACTGATATAGTATTTAAAATTACTTTAGAGACTTTTAATGGGTAAAATAAGTTGTTGGGAGAAGAACATCTCTCAAAGATAATGTGTTCAGTCCTGCATGCGTGAACATCTCTGTTCACATCAATGTCAGTTCAGGATACACTCCACTAGCACTGCCTTTCTTTCACTGCCTACATCCAGCTGTTGTCTCATCTCGTATTCACACTGTAGGCACTTTAGAATTTCTAGTTATCTTTTTCCTTTACCAGTTCAGTAGTAACACAGTAGAATTCCTGGTAAACACAAGAGTCTCAAAGTGCTACAGTACTACTACTAATTCCAGTACCTACAAATGTTCATTGATTTAACAGCATTCTATGGAGTTAGATTTCTAATACGGCAAAGTAAATAATCAGGTATATTCTATATAAATAGTTAAATCCTATTGATTTGGCTACTCTGAATGTACAAAAAAATGGCTCTGTGATTCAGACAAATGCATCATTTGTAGATGAACTTCTAGCCAAATCTTTTAAGAAAGCAAAAATGAACTTTTCAAATTAAGATTTAAAATTCTCCATTTTTTACTAAACGATATAATCACCTCACAGAGACTTTGACAAAGACAACTGGTGACTAGAAAGAAAATATTTTTGAGTTCTATTCTACAGAATGTGAATACGTTATTCTTATTTGTAATATGAAACTAAGCATGGCAAAGCTACAGGTAACAGAAATACACAAGCAGCATTTAGAATCAAATATGAAAACATATTTCGCTCCAGTTCTCTTCCCACTCTACTTTATAATTGAAAGGAAAGTTTAATTACTGATTTCAGCCAGAGCGAAATTAAACCCTTGTAGACTCCTGAGAGTACATAAGGCACTGTTAGTGCTGGGAATGTGTCTGTCTGGGTCACAAATTAGAACAAGCCCAACTTCATCTTTGCCAGCGCCATAAATGCTGCTGTAAACCCATGGCTTACTCTAAGTCCAAGGCATGGGTGAGCCTTCTCATTTCCTTGAGTACTTCCTCATTACTTGGGTCAGAAAAAGACAGGACAGGAGAGCTCTGAATGCCTGAGAACAGATCTGAACATCTGGTCCATGCATAAACAGATTTTGGCTGTTGAAAGCCTGTTCCTCCTCTTACAAGCCAGGCTGCAAAGTGAGTTGGCACCTAACAAGCCCAATATCCATACTGTCAGACCAAGACTGGGTTCCATGCTATGGCTATTCAGCTATGGGCTAGGTTCCACTGACTGCATGCAAGTATCCTGATTTAAGAATAAACTGTTCGTCTATGTTGCTCCATCACTGGCGGTGTTCAAGGCCAGGTTGGACAGAGCCTTGGTGGCATGGTTTAGTGGGAGGTGTCCCTGCCCATGGCAGTGCGGTTGGAACTATATGATCTTAAGGTCCTTTCCAACCCTAACTATTCTATGAATCTATGATTTTATGTATGAGCGCAGCAATAGCATAAGCTATTGAAAGCAATTTTAAGCTCAGCCCACATCTGTCAAAAGCAGAACAAAACATGAGGAGATACTTTCAGCTGTCCTAAGTTTTATTGACTTACAGCTTGGTCAAGAAAAGCTCAAACTACTTCCCTGAATATGCTGCAGGAGAAGGTTACACATACTGGACAAACGGAAGAACTAACTAGGACAGGCTTAAGGCACTATGGTTACGCTCTCTGCAGAAGCCTAGGAGCATTCCGGAGATGATGTCATGAAGTGTGAACATACTGAAATGCTACTTTTGATTCTCAGTAACTTTTGCTGGAGTATTTCATCAGGCATAAACCCACTCATAAGCACAATACTTCAAATATTTAGGAATACTAAAAAGAAAAGTAAAGATTGTAGGTCTAGGGTTTTTTTAGCAGAAAAATAGTAACAATAGCTAAGATCACACTAGCATATTAAAGGTAGACACACTTTCAGAAGTCCCTGGAAATGTCAATACTCATTACCTCAGTTTTCAGTAAAGAGGTAAGATTTTATAAGACAAATAATGTCTATTGATTAAGATTATTACTGAAGAAGAGCTTTGTAATTTATGAACACAGTGCACTTTTTTTTCCTCAAATCCCTAAAACTTTATCAATTTACAGGATTATTTTTTTTATACTAGACCCCAATTATTTCTTATTACAGAGTCCATAATTCTCATCTTTTAAATCTATGCTTTATATTTTCAATTCCTCTTGTTTTTCATGCATGGTTTATATTCCTTGGTTTTCCTCTTAACTGGCAGATGCCCCCTCATAATACTATCTTCCTTTTCTGTCCAAAAATCAAGACAGTGAAGAACTTTTGCTCTATGGATGATAAGCTCAAAGACTTTTTCCAAAGACTGACCTTGACTATTGATAACATTATTTCGACATAAAACCCAGCATCCATCTGTCAAGATAACAAGTGGTCTGAGATTTCACACAAACATGTACATTTATACTGAAAAAAAAAAAAAAAAAAAAAAAAACAACACACTAAATCTGTTTCTTTGAAAGATCCATCTTTGGAGTATTCCTCCTCTGTACAGCTGTCTGAAAGCTTTTATCATTCCCACAGTCATTTTAGGTTTCTTCCTTGTAATGAAGTTCTCTGAAAGCTAAATTTTTGCCCAATTTAAAATAAAAATAAGAAAGAATAACAGCAAGTGAACTACATGCTTTCCTAAATTATTTAGTTTTATGTTGCAAATATAAACTTCTGTAAATACAGTTAATCAGTAGCAAACTGTAATGATCTAATAAATATCAGTAAATATCAGTAATGATCTAATAAATATATAAATATCAGCAATGATCTCACAAATAAATAAATAAATCCCATTCAGCTTCATCATGAAAAAGAGAGCTGAAACACACACTTGGATTATAAATCACCACCACTCACCCCAGAAATTAAACCACAAGGCAGCCAGGCTGCTGAGGCCTTGTAATGTACCCACACACATCACGTTTTCTGCTCAGGTTGAGTTGCGGCATGCCAATTTCTGAGACTGTAGGAATAGCCGGGGAAAGCCTCACTGATGGCTGCCGATGGACTAAGGTGCCAGGTTTAGCGCTAGCATGCACACCATCCACAGTTAACCAAGAAAGAAAATAAGGCACAAAAAATCATAAAGGGTTATGAGCCTCTGGTGGCAAAAGACAGCATAATTCTCAAGGTTTCAGCCTCCCTGATTCCAACTCAGACACATAAACTCATCTTCGTCTACTCTTTTGAGCTCAAAATAGATGTTTGGATTCCATCCTATCCCTAGGTTGCTGCCCACAATCACTATTTTCAACATATTCTTCCAAATGGCTGGAAAAATTTCTTCCCTCATGAGATCATCTATTTTATTAAGCAGATCTCAGTGGTTTAGCAGCAAACACTTATTCTATTAATGTAATAAACTGTAACCTCCTCAGCAGTAGGATTATAAATTAACCAGTCCCTGATCTCATTATGAAATTACTGTATAGAAGTACTAATGAAACAAAGGAGATACCAGTCCTGTGTTACAAAAGCCAGGCAGTTAATGTTTGTAGGGAACGGGGTCAAAAAATTCAACAAGGGCAAACTGATTTCTCCTGGGCAGCATCCACTTAATGATTGTAGAAGAGGAAGTAAAAAAGTTCATTTTCATTATAATATGAACCAGCAAGCCAGAAACAAATGGTGAACAGAAATTAAGATTTCTGTTAAGTTGTGCATGTATCACTGAAACTCCAGTATAAAATTCAAAGGTGTGGCGTTCAAAATGAGGGAATTTTGCTATAGGGAAGATAGGCATATAAACAAATTAAATTAAAAGAATAGAGTGCATATAAGGTTTCTAAGTGAAAAGGATTAGGATGAAACTAGAGAACTTATCTTCAGTAAAACAACTTTATTAATTTTATTGTCCACTAACATGCAAGTCACTTTTAATTAAAGGAAAATTTAGAGCTCTAAAATAAAGCTGGATTATACATTTTTAAGCAGATGCCACGTGAGTACCCACCAGAAAGCAGAGTATTCTGACTCTTATAATGTGTAACTGATATAATTTCTGCACAAGCCCATATGGTTCCCAATTCTGAAGTTCAAATATAGACTGTTCCACTCCTATCCAACAGAAACAATAAAACTGCATTTACAGGACTATTTCTCAATATTCCTAATACTAATGGTACTAATACTAGAAATATCTGCAACAATGTGCTTAACCTAAGAGTTCCTTGCAACTCAGACAGCAAAACAACATAGTAAAGCATCATTACCCATGTTGCTGTTGCTTGCCCTATAGCCAAGCCCTGGGGCAATGCTGCTAGACTTTGGAGACCTGTTAAAGTGTATTTATTGTGGGCTGTTTAATACCATTATAACAAAATCCAACCAAACCAGGACATGCTATTGGAGGGACTGCCACACACCAACGGAATTGCATATATATGAATCAATATGCATTACTGTTTTGATATAAATCAATATGGCATGCAAGAAAGTTATATACTTTATACTTACTAATCTATTAAAAGTCTTGTTTTAAGCAGCATCAAATAAATGTCATAATAGCATTTGATTTCCTTAGTTATCAATTGCTTACATGTAATTAGCCCTCCACCAGCTCTTGGCTCACAGAGAGAATACTAAGTAGTGAATTACTATGGTGTTCCACTGAGGACAGAAATCCCCTGTAAAAAAAGTAAGGATGCTTAGCAAAATATTTAAGCTCTAATCACACTAGCTTCAAGCTATCAAACACAGAAGTACATGCACTATAATAAGGTAACAAGGCAAAGTTGTACAAGTGTGATCATGCATTCATCCATGGTCTTGAATCTTGACAAAGCTCAAGCGTGCGCGCCGGCTTTGGATGCTGCCCAAACTCAGGAGCCCTGAAAGTTCCTCTCATGGAACAGGACAGGGTGAAACACTGAATCCTATAAGAAATTGCTAGTCACTACACAAAGAACACCAGCTCATGGCATGACCTGCGCTCCCTGCTGAGAATTCAGCTATAAATACAAGATTGCTTTTGCTAACCCTTCTGGCTGGGAAAAGGTTGCTGACGGCTGCGCTGAAAGGGTTCCCATTTCCACCAGAGGCAGGGTCATCTCCTGTTGCTGGAAACACCTATTTCTTTCTGCAGCACTGAGAGGACAGCGATCAAGACTAGAAGCTCAGGAATTTGATATCACTTCTTGCTAATTACAGGTTATTTTTAATCGCAAATGAGCATGTGTGCAATCTGGTCCTTTCACCAGGGAACCTGTGAACCCAAGTCACAAACCATTAAAGGTGGTGTGTCAAGTCCTTCAGAGCCTTGTCATCCTCACACTAAGCAGCACTGATGAGATTTGGCATACTTTAGGTGAGTTTGCTGAGACAGTTCAGACGGTTCACACAGTTTCAAGTCTCGGGGGAGAGCTACTTTCACCCACAGCATGGGACCGTCCTCTGAAAAAAGGTCATGTTTGTGGGGTAAGCTACTGGTGTGACAATTGCAAGTTTTGTTTACACCAACTGCTTACTGAAATTCATAGACCATGGTTTATTCACTTCAGATACACAAGAACTTCTTAAGCAATCCTTGACTAGCAAGATTCTGAAAAAGCAATTTAAAGCTATCTTCTCCCACACCATTTCCCCACACCTAACGCTTTCCTCCACCAGGAATCTTTCCTTTTACTCTACATCAGCAAATGTGGCACATTTACGTAAGGTAAAAACAACCGCATGCTATTTTAATTCCTCTCAGATAGGGTGTATTTCCCACCTGGAAACAAACAGTACTGTACAGAAACAAAGCAAAACACAGCCTTGCTGACTGAAAATCAATTGTCTTCATATAATTTATGCTTTTTATACATAGTACATTTAACTTCCTGTTTACTTCAGCAGAATCTGGTTGCTTTCTTCTCAACGATTTTGTCAATTCATGACACTTGCAATGCACCAAAAACTAGTCTGCAATTTAAAGACAAAAGTAACATGATGCATATACAGCTTTTCCTTATTTTTTTTTCATATATACATAATTATGGAAAATGTATTTAATTTGTTTTGTATTTATAATACAAACTTATAATCACATTAAAATCAATTTGCATGTCAGTAAATTAAAAACCTGCTGAAGTTATCTGAAAAGTATTCTGCTTATGCGTGCATGGCTCAGTCTGTTCCAAAATCAATACAGCTGAACATGAAGTTGAGAGACAAAAGGGAGCATATTTCTTAAACTGATGAAAATTACACAGAAAGGGACTGTTCAAGACAAGACAATCCATGTCCTTTTTGGCATCCTCTGATAAAAATTAGTGTCTAAAGCCAAATACAGGATGATGCTCATGTTTCCTATTCTGCATGACTTTTGTCTAAGCCAGCTGCACTAGTAGTAGAAGACCTTTCTAAGCAACACCAGTAATGATGCGAGAGGGGTTTAAGGAACTGGAATGAAATTTGTTGGCGCTTTTTTTTGTTTCCCCAGGATGAAGGTATATTACTTTTTATGCAGACTACTGCAAGTAACATATATACTTGCACTTAAAGTTACAGCACAACAGAAACAAACCCCTAAACTTCTGGTAACTGAAAGTCTATGATCATTCTCTTTTGATTAACCTAAATTACTTTTATGTGAATAATGAAAGTTTCTTACAGTTTTATACTACTGGAATCATGGGGAAAATTCTCATATACAGATTCTTTACCATTAGTATTATGAAAGATACAGCTTGAATACTCTTTTCCAAGGCCAGAAAGGATCACAAAGAATTGGCTCCAGCCTCCTCATTACAAACCAAACTTAGTTCGCATGCCATTAGATCAACATCAGCTCAGTCAATAAAACAGTGGAAAAGGACCAACCAGAGCAAGAATGTTTACCACAACCAGGAAATTAAAATGAAGTCCTTTTCTGTGAGGTTCCCTGTATTACTTGTGTTAGCAAATACATTAGATTACTAAAGTTATTGCTACTTTTTAACAATAAAGTTAATATTATTTATATTTCAACTGACTTCTTGTCACTTAATTTTAGCAGAGCCATATTTGCTTCTGTCTCTGCTAAACTGAGGGACTGGACTAGCTGGTCACCCAAACTGAATTAACACAAACTCCTTCCCTACATGCCAGCGATACCACCCGTTCTTGCATACAGGTCATCAGTTAACAGTAGCAACTGGAAATAAGGTGACAGGGAACCTAGATTCACTGTAAGTATGACTTGGAGGCTAATGGGATACCAAACTCTGATGAGTAGCTGAGCCAGGTGTCTTCATCCTAAACCACTGCATCTGTTCAGTGACTGATCGGAGAATTATTAAGTGACTTTGTACATATACACAGAAAGAGTTTGTAGTTTGGCATATGCTGTGGACACTGATGCAGTTTCTTTACAGAAGCATTCATGAAATATGCATGAAGAGCTTAACTTGGTTTTCAAGAAGTCCAAAAATCCACTGACTCTAGAAGGTTACCTCATAGCCGCTGCCTCCTGAGGAACTGAGCCAAGAAATTATTCTGAAGAAACCACAGACTTTCTTGAGTCCAAGAACACACTGTGATAACCTGTTCCCTCTGTCCTCAGCTACCAGCTACTTGAAGACCAACAATTCTCCTTGGAAAACATCACAACAGAGTGAAAAGGCAGCAGTGGCCTGTCACCTGTGATTAAAAAGAGTGTGATATTTTACAGAGGGCTGTACAGAGGAGGGAGAGAACAACCAGAGCCCTTATGGCTTTTCTTTGTTTCTGCTGCAGAGAAATCTTTTGAAGGTCGTTACCTGCCAGACAGAAGTTGCTCACGCCAGCAGTTGGAAGTCAAGGGGCCATGGAGTCTGAATTAGATCCCACAAAAGCCAGATTTTGCTCACATTTGACTGCAAGTAGCCCAGGAGCTATCACAGGCAGCAAACACTGTGACAAACAGGTACTAAAATGCAATTATCTTCATATTTTAGAAGTACATATTAAACAAATGTATTCCTTGTCATGTATTTATCATTTGTTTTCCACACCAATCTCATGTTCACTAAAACACACAAATCAAGCAAACAATTCTGCAAATTGTATTTGGTTTTTCACTCTTCATAACCTTAAATTCTTTTGCCTTTTGTAGGTGTCAAATAGCTGCACAATGGTATGGGAACTAGGTAAACCGCAGAGTAGGTCTCTGTAGCACTTTAAGAAGTGTTTCTAAGCACAACAGCTACCACAGAAATAAATGTCTTACTGAAGGCAAGTGTCTGAATCATAATCTGAAGTCTCTAACTCCTTAAGTGTTTTTCAATTGCTGCAGACGTATGTGTTGATGGAAATACATCACCTAATGAATTTCCAACTACTTTGAGTGGTCCATCAGCCCTGTTAATAGAAGAGTGTTTTTTTCTTTTTTTCACATTTCTAATGTGCTAATGGCATCCTCCAGCACAACTCTGACCAGCTAAACTAACAACTCACAGTATAATTCCAGAACGGCTTAAAATGTTAAAACATATCAGCTAATCTCATCTAGGGCACCCATTTGCTTCCTCTTCAGAGTCCAGGGAATGTATTTCTCCTACATTTTTACATAGCAAAACATACATCATTTTTGATTCAGAGCAAAGTCGATTGGTAAAGTTGACAGAGAGTCTTGTAGGAAGTCTTGAGAACTGCTGTGGTCCAGAAACCGAATTACTTTCTTCCTACAGAACCGGATATTGCCTTAGGTTTAGTTTGACAGTATAAGCAAAACACTACTAAAGCCAGTGGGTTACACACAGAAGGCCAAGTTACTCTCTAATTCTACCACCTATATGCTTTTACACACACAGCCCCCTTCAAAATTAAACACTGTTGAGCTGATAAAGAGTTCATAGCTGACTGTCCCTTTTAATAGGCAGCTATGGATTTAAAGAACAATCAACACACTACACTTCTTCCCTCTTGTCTTAGTTATTCTACATAGTTACAATATGACTAAGGAAGAGGAAACTTAGAAGCAAAAAGAATTTCTTAATCTATCACAAAACACTAAGATTATACAAACAAATACAGAATAACCCATTGAAGAAGAGCTACATATGCATATTGGAAAAGAAAGAAAAATATTTTGCATGCAGGAAAAATAAACATTTGTAACCAGAAAGAATTGTTTACCCTCTGCAATAACAACAGTCTTAACGTTATTAATTTGTATAACAGACACCCATATAGCCAAAGTCTGGGTTGAGGTATCATTTTTAAACAACACAGTATTAAAAATAAATAAATCTTACAAGGAAGTTTTCATTAAACTATAAAAGTAATCAATGCCCACCAATGCAGTTTGTCTTTAATAAACAGAAAAGAGTAAGGCATGGGATTCTTTTTCTTCACATATAACTTCTCACTTTTGATATTAGTATGTGGGTCAGCCATGGTTCTGTAACTAAACTTTAATCAGATATGGGGAAATTCTTCAAATTATTATTGCGAATCAGTTGGTGAAATAGAAGCAATATTCCATTTTCAGTAATGGTGCAAGTAAATTTTCCCTCTGAATATTGTTGGGTGAACAAAATAGTAAAGCATGCAGGCGCATGTGACTATGTAAGTAAATATGTGTATAAATACTCTAGGAAGTATTCCCACTGCCACACTAAAACATTTTATATAGATGCTGTCATCACCTTGTCAAGATCTGGCAATACCACGTTAGTCACATATTACAGATCATATCATTCACAGGGAACAGAACATACTGAGTGTGCCTCGAACTGCCATGGAAAAGCTCAAGGCATAGGCTTTTGTTTGTTTTGAAGCTCCAGATAACACTTATCTGTTCAGGATGCCCCAACTTTTCCATGTTCTTTTATAAACCCTAATTATTGCAAATAATAATCGAAGATAGGGACAGTGCCAGCACTACTCACTGTTATTCATACAATAAAACAAGAACACATGACTTGCCCAATGTCACCCAAGAATTTGTGGAAATGTCAAAAAAGCATGGGAATCTCCTCAGTGAAAGTACTTTAACTACAGCATTGTTCTTACTTCTCAAGTGTGCCTTGTTTGCTCAGAAGATATACTTAAAGCTGAAGTTCTACACTGAGTGCTAACATTTCTTGCTATGAGCATTTGAAAAAGGATTTGACTAATCCAGCCAGCATAATAAACAATCTGAATATTCCTAAATTATGAAATCATGCTTAACATTTAAGACTTACAATTGCTGGGTAACTTCAAAAAATCCTAGTTTTACACTGCTTGGGCTGACATGAAATACCATAAAATATTCATTATTTTAACGTGACTTCCAGATGAATCATAGAATCATAGAATAGTAAGGGCTGGAAAGGACCTTAAGATCATCTAGTTCCAACCCCCCTGCCATGGGCAGGGACACCTCACAATAAACCATACCACCCAAGGCTATGTCCAACCCCACCTTGAATGCCGCGAGGGATGAAGCATTCACAACTTCCCTAGGCAACCCATTCCAGGGCCTCACCACCCTTACAGTAAAGAATTTCTTCCTCAGGTCCAATCTAAACTTCCCCTGTGTAAGTTTAAACCCGTTACCCCTTGTCCTCTCACTACAGTCCCTAATGAAGAGTCCCTCCCCAGCATCTTTATAGGCCCCCTTCAGGTATTGGAAGGCTGCTATGAGGTCTCCACACAGCCTTCTCTTCTCCAGGCTGAACAGCCCCAATTTTCTCAGCCTATCTTCATACGGGAGGTGCTCCAGTCCCCTGATCATCCTCATGGCCCTCCTCTGCACTTCTTCTAACAGTTCCATGTCCTTTTTATGTTGAGGACACCAGAACTGCACACAATACTCCAAGTGAGGTCTCACAAGAGCAGAGTAGAGGGGCAGGAGCACCACCCTTGACCTGCTGGTTACGCTCCTTTTGATGCAGCCCAGGATACGGTTGGCCTTCTGGCTGCAAGCGCACACTGCCGGCTCATGTTCATTTTTTCATCAACCCACACCCCCAAGTCTTTCTGCGCAGGGCTGCTCTGAATCTCTTCTCTGCCCAACCTGTAGCTGTGCCTGGCATTGCTCACACCCAGCTGTAGGACCTTGCACTAGTCATGGTTAAATTTCATCAGGTTGGCATCAGCCCACCTCACAAGCGTGTCAAGGTCCCTATGGATGGCATTCCTTCCCTCCAATGTATCAACCAAACCACACAGCTTGGTGTCATCGGCAAACTTGCTGAGGGCACACTCAATCCCACTGTCCATGTCACCCACAAAGATGTTGAACAAGACCGGTCCCAACACCAATCCCTGGCGGACACCACTCGTTACTGGTCTCCAGCTGGACACTGAGCCATTGAGCACTACTCTTTGTGTGCGGCCATCCAGCCAGTTCTTTATCCACCGAGTGGTCCACCTATCAAATTGATGTCTCTCCAATTTAGAGAGAAGGATGACTGAACTACTTTAAAATACGCCATCAAATACATGAACTATTGAAAGCATATTCAAACTTAATCCCTTCAAATATTTTAAGTATATGATGCTGTAAACCCATGGACTTCAGTGTACAAATAAAGGGATTAGTATATGATATGCTCTATACTTCTACCCCTCGGTTACTGGTTCCATCTGCACAAAGCAAGTACAGATGGAAGAGGGAAAGAACACTAAAGGGAGTTTGTTTCCCTTAAGAGACACAACTGGAGATCCTGACACACACACACTAGGACAGCCAGACGAGGAAGATTAACCCCAAATTATAGAAACTCCAAGCAAAAACCAGGACAGTAGGACATCCTTCAGAATGTAATAGTGGAGGTTATCTGAATCACAGAGATGGTGAAGCTGATCAAATGACAGCACACAAGTGACTATATGCAGTGAAAACACCCTCCTTGGATGCGCCCTGTTAAGTGGAAGAATAGATAATGTTTTCTTCTCTGCTCAGGCTACATGGCTCACCTCTTTTGTTTGTTAACTAGGCCAACTTTGAACTGATTCCCCCATAGAAAAAAAATATGGAAAATGAGCATAAGCAATAACCCCACAGATTACTTATATCAGTTGACAAAAGTCAGACAGTCTATCTATTATATATTATGATCTGTTTAGTGGTGCCCTCCCTTCAAAAAACACATAATGTTTGTAGCAAGCTATTCATGCTAACTATTACAGCATCTCTTCTTAAAATTTCCAAAGGGAATGCAGTTCCCAAAACTACTTCTGCTTTTAAAGAGAGCATCTTTGAGAGACATCAACCTGATAGATGGACCACTCAGTGGATAATGAAATGGCTGAATGGTCGCATGCAAAGTGTTGTGCTCAATGGCTCAATGTCCAGCTGGAGACCAGTAATGATGGTGTCCGGCAGGGATCGGAATTGGGACCGGTCTTGTTCACATCTTTGTTGGTGACATGGACAGCGGGATTGAGTGTGCCCTCAGCAAGTTTGCCGATGACACCAAGTTGTGTGGTTCGGTTGATACATTGGAGGGAAGGAATGCCATCCATAGGGACCTTGACACACTTGTGAGATGGGCTGATGCCAACCTGATGAAGTTTAACCATGACAAGTGCAAGGTTCTACACCTGGGTGGGAGCAATCCCAGGCACAGCTACAGGTTGGGCAGAGAAGAGATTCAGAACAGCACTGCCGAGAAGGACTTGGGGGTATTGGACGGTGAGAAAATGAACATGAGCTGGCAGTGTGCACTTGCAGCCCAGAAAGCCAACCGTATCCTGGGCTGCATCAAAAGGAGCGTAACCAGCAGGTCGAAGGAGGTGCTCCTGCCCCTCTACTCTGCTCTCGTGAGACCTCATTTGGAGTACTGTGTACAGTTCTAGTGTCATCAACATAAAAAGGACATGGAACTGTTGGAACAAGTGCAGAGGAGAGCCACGAGGATGATCAGGGGACTGGAGCACCTCCCGTATGAAGATAGGCTGAGAAAATTGGGGCTGTTCAGCCTGGAGAAGAGAAGGCTGTGTGGAGACCTCATAGCAGCCTTCCAATACCTGAAGGGGGCCTATAAAGATGCTGGGGAGGGACTCTTCATTAGGGACTGTAGTGATAAGACAAGGAGTAACGGGTTCAAACTTACACAGGGGAAGTTTAGATTGGATATAAGGAAGAAATTCTTTACTGTTAGGGTGATGAGGCACTGGAATGGATTGCCCAGGGAGGTTGTGAATGCTTCATCCCTGGCAGTGTTCAAGGCCAGGCTGGACAGAGCCTTGGGTGGTATGGTTTATTGTGAGGTGTCCCTGCCCATGGCAGGGGGGTTGGAACTAGATGATCCTAAGGTCCTTTCCAACCCTAACTATTCTATGATTCTATGATCTTATTAAGAAGAAAGGTGTGAAACAAAAGAAGCTTGTAAAGCTCACCTGGAATATAACCAGAAGTTCAAGAACAGATGTGCACTTCCGCCCACTATCGCTTACTTTGCATTGGAGAATGTATGACAAGGTTTTAAATAGCCTGCTATTTGGTGGATTTACAACACTGAAGTATTGTATGCTGGGGGGGTGAAGGGGTAGGGGAGCCAGACCCAAACAAAACCACAAATAACCCTCTGGTAATTCAGAAACTAATTTACAATTTTCAGCTTTAGGTTTTCAAATGGAATATTCCAGATTGTGACTGAAAATACTGCAGCAAATGCAAAACAGAGCAATTCCTTCAGAATACCATTTGACTGCAACTATGGATATGAATATGTAAAAGAGAAACGTGTAGTTTCCTACACCTGGAAATGTATTTACAGTGCCATCTGAAAAACTGTCACAGCTACCTTTACACAAGCTAGAGTTTGACTGATTTCACACATACAAATATGCATTTGAAACTTGCACCCAAACCCCCCATTTCTGCCCATAACAGTAGCAATTCACATCAGTGCTTTCCGCCCTCCAGTATAACTGAGCTAACAAACCAGCTCCGTCACTCACAAACAATCATCTTGGAAGCATAAAATAGAATAAGCTCATTGCTTGCATCCAAATTTTGCATTCTTGAAACAACATAGCTTGCTCCAGTCACTGATGCAAAAAATACATTTTTAGAACTAACAGTTGTACAGTAAACTTTAAAGCTTTCAGCTGAAATGGTATTGCTGTGATTGGCCATGCAGATACAACACAGTATGATACAGAGCTCTACCTGAAGACTGCAAACACACCAGACAAGACAAAACGTGTTCAGTAAGGGGATATAACTATCCACATGGAAAAGAGGTTCAACAAATCAACAGCTGAACAGGGTACAACACTAGCTCATAAGGGGCCCTGATGGTTTCATTTTGACAGCTTATATGCTTCAAGCATTGTATATCTTCTTCAAGGTCAGAAAAGAGTCCAAAACTGAATTCACCTTTCAAAAATTCTAATCTTATCCATTAATTTTAAAACTGGGTTTTGTCTCCTTTCCTATTAGTGGCAATAAGAACAAAACATGGAGTAGTAGATGTACAGCAGCTGTCCTGGACAGACATGAGTGCAGATCAATGGTCCATCTTGTCCTTAGTACTTGACAGAAATCGATGCTTGTCCTGGGTTCAGCAGTAGCAGTCATTTTTCTCCTTCTTAGTAGCTGGTGCAGTGCTCTGGTTTTGATTTTCAGCCTGAGAGCAATGCTGATAAGACTGATGGTTTTAGTTGTTGCTAAGTAATGTTTACTCTGACCAAGAACTTTCTGAGTCTCATGCTCTGCCAGGGAGGAGGGGAAGCCGGGAGGAAGCAGAGACAGGATACCTCACCAAACTAGCCAAAGAGGTATTCCATACCACAGCATGTCATGCTCAGTATATAAACTGGGGGCAGCTACCCAGAAGGGCTAGATCACTGCTTGGGTCGGACTGGGTATCGGTCGGTGGGTGGTGAGCGGTTGTATTCTCTTCTCTTATTTCCCTTATCATTATTATTATCGGTGGTAGCAGCAGTGGTTTGTGTTATACCTTAGTTACTGGGCTGTTCTTATCTCACCCCGTGGGAGTTACATTCTTTAGATTCTCCTTCCCATCCCTCCAGGAGAGGGGGTAGAAAGGGGAGGAGTGGGGGAGTGGCTGCATGGTTCTGGGTTGCCAGACGGGCTTAAACAACGACAGTGCTTCAGCAAACCATTAAGCCCACTGAAAACTAACTAGCCTCTGCATAAGGTTTTTGGCTCATGACAAAAATAAAATAATACAAAAGATTATGACATTAACAGAAATATGTCATTGGGATTTCCACCTATGTTTAAATCTGGTAATGTGAAGATTTTCCTAATTAGTCTCCCTCAATTCATACAAGTGCAAATGCTCCACATGCATCAGTGAAAGACTGCTTATAAGTATTGGCAGCTACTAATGACTTTGAAATAAAAAAAGGCAAGGAAGAAGTTGATGAAAGGGAGAAAGAAAGGATAAAAGGACAAGAAGGAATCACATAAACATTGAAGATGCGATTTAAAGTCCAATAAAGCCAATGGAATGATTCATACTGACTTCAGAAGTCAAGCAAGACAGAGTCTGAAAAGGCAGCGAACAGATTTCAGGCCTAATGGTAGGCATGCTATTTCTCCAAATGTTCTACAATAGAGAACATGATGTTTTACTCTAAAATATTCTTCTGTAAGAAGAGAGTTATAGCCCATTTTTTTTCTTTTAAATGGCTCTGGCAGCTTTTTCTAACATCTGATATGGGAAATCTTTCCTTTTTTACCCCCGCCATCACATCTCCTGAAAAGGGTTCTATCCACACACACCGATGCCTATCAGACTGTTAGTGGCCACACAGTCACGGCCCTCAGGGGCTGTGAAAATAATGTCAGCTATGAATTATATGCCCTGCTTGAAAAAGTGTCAGTCAGTAACAACTTTGAAAACCCTTTTGTCATATTCCGGTTAGAAATGAGAAAAAGCAGCATGGCCAGCAGTCTTTATCCTGATGACCACTACAGTAGGAGCTATTACCTAGAAAAGAAATAATACAAGAATATAGTTCCATCCAAATCCAGCAACATGTTCAAATGCACACTATGGTCTGGGTTGCTCAGAAGGTGAGTTGAGACAATGGCAATTTTTTTTAACTCTTTATAAAGTCTGAAAAACTTAAAGTCTGAGAAAATCTAAAGGCTGCATTGAGTCAGCAGCCTTAGTGGTCAGCAGCTGAAGGCAGAAATATTGTTTTGCATAAGAAAAACAAATGCATGCAAAATCATTTGCTGTGCCGCTGCACTTCTTGGCTGTATTATTTCTGATTATTAGTTAGGAAAAAACAGAACTTACCTATCTGCTCTTCACTTCTGATGGTGTATAAAAGCAGTTTAATACAGACTGCACAGTGAACAGAAGGCCAAGAAAAAGTGAACTTGGTACTGTTCTAAGGCAAGTTAGCCCTGGGAACCAAACTAGTACCATTTAAAGGCATTGTAGTATACTATCGAAATGATGACAGCAAGAACCTAAAAACCCTCTTTTTACAAGGAGCAGACCAATAAAAAAGCAATTTAAATAGAATCTTAATTTTTGAAGCCAAAATACTTACCATGTTGTGCTAATAAATGTAATCTGTTGGCACAGATGGGGAAAAGTAAGAGGTAACAGAAGCAAAAACATTGCCCAAATATTTTCAGGCTAAAAGTATTACTGAAGCTTTCCTTCGCCTTTCTGGAAACATGAATACAATACTGTTGTCCTGGGGCATGAGAGAAAGCAAATGAAGCCAACAAGAAACAAGAAGAAAAGATTACAGAAACTTCACCATGGACTGCTTGTTATTATGTACATAGACAGCACATAAAACAGGTCCATGGTCTCAGGCGCTGTTACCACAACATGGATACTAGGCAATACTATTGGATGAATAGCGCTAGCAAACACACGGTACACTCACTTCTTTTGCCATTCACCCACAAATTTCATCGACAGCTCTTGCCTCAAAAGCTCGTGTCCCAGAAACTTTTCCATTTACCACGTGACAGATCCCAACATCAATAAACGCCAATCCACAAACACATAGTCACATTATCTTAAAGATCCAAAGGTACTGTTTGCAACTTAGATAATGTGATGATAAATGTCACTGCAGGTGTCAAATTCAGTCTGGAGGGACTGGCCCAAGACACAGGGACAGATATGAACAACTGCTTGTGATAGCTACCTGCCAAGAGCCAGAAAAACTCTCCACTTGTTTGGCTTCACTTCTTGGTGCTTCATAAGCATAAGAAACTGCTGGCTTGCAAGTAAAGCTGTAACTGTTCCCTCAAAGTGACTTCTCTGGCAGAAGTATGAGGGTAAACCTGGGATGTGATAAGATAAAAGAAGCTTGCTGTGAATGAGAAAGGTAGGCAGTAGCATATACAAAGCAGGATGGTCAAAGGCGGCCAGAAGCATGTCCTAATTTATTTAATTAAGAAAGTAATGAAAGGGGGACAACATTACACCTGCCCTGTATAACATGCAGCTTGATGCAAAGCTATGAGCTGGCTTAGCTACCATGAGTGTCTCTCCTCAGCAAACTGCATGAAGATACTCTTGGGCTAACTCACACTCAATTTTGTCTCATTAGGCCCCTGACACAGTTTTAAAAAAAGTGTTTAGACCCAATGATTCTAAAGGAAGAAGCAGATAATTAACACATGCCCTGTGCAGCATATCACCATTTTTATACTCCATCATGGAGCTGCAACCAATCTACTTCCTCCCTTCCCTTTCCCCTTATTCTCTGGTGCTAGTAGACCAAGTGTTTCCTTCCCTTGCTCCTGTTGAAATCCATCCCATTTTTTGTCAAGGTGCTGAGAATGAGAAAAATCAGTAAAGAAATAGCTCCTGGAACCACTCTGAGTCCTTACAAAAAATAAGGGATTCATGAGATGGAAATTGCCCGCCCTAGCCCTATGACAAGTTGCCTCTTATGAAGTATATATCCATATATGCTTTGAATCTGTCAGTACACTAAAGCAGCTTTTATGAGGGAAGATAAACACTTAAGTATGAGGATACAAGCAAGGAAAAGGATGTGGGAATACACCTTTGTTCTCATGCAGGGTCACCATGCTGTAGACATGGCAGAGATTACTCAGTACCCAGTCATGATAAATGGAGATCCCTCAAAGGGTAAGTTTACTGACTGACGACTGTGGTCTGGCCAATTCTATTTCATCAGCTACTATTCACTGTAAATGTGTGGAAAAATCCATCTGTTCTTACTTCTCTGTATACACCGGATATAAAAGGAAACAAAGACCTGTCTAAGCAAAAAGCAAGAGTAAGACAAGAATACCCTTAAGATAAGGCCTTATTTTCTGAGTACAAACAGTTGCTGTTCCCCATACCTCAGACAGATGCTTGCTAACACAACAGAAGGTGGCTCTCTGTATGCCCTCTCTTATATCAGATAAACCAAAATAACTCTCAGTGATAGTACAAGAAAACATAGTTGCTTGTATTGAGCAACAGGCAGCCAAGAAATCTTTAATTCACCCTGGCTCTAGAGTGACTAGTTTCAAGCAAGTAACTTTCTGAGTGACCAGCCTATGTGAAAAACAAGGAAAAGAGCATAGGGTTCTGAGGGGCAGTTTGGAAGAGGTGAAGATCTTTACACTTAAAGTAACAAGTAAAAGAGACCTGACTCTTCAAATAGGCAATCATTTCCCCTTGCACTTCCAGAATGGAAAAATAATAAAAAAGAATAATAAAAGATAGAACTGGCATATCATCCAGGAGAGTTGGTCTTAGTGTGTCTTAGCTACATGGACCACTAGCCATTGTATCAATAAGCAAATGTACACACACACAACATGTATACCAGCAAGAAATACTGATGAAAATTATATGCTAAAGGCATATGAGAGACATGATCTATTTCTCTGCAGAGCTAGTTAAGAATATTAGCTATAGATCACGAAAGACTGTGAATAAATAAAACTCAGTGAATCCTTTTTAGGAGAGGAAAGAGAAATACACCAAATGGTTCTGTTTGGCCACATATTCCTTTCTTCCTCAACCAGAATTTTTATAAAATGCATCTTTTAATATGGATCACAAAAAATCCTTTCTAAACTAGGCAATCAACAGCTATGTGTAGTCTGGCATGACTAGATTTCCCCTCCTGCTCTTTCCTTTAAATATTGTGCAAGATAGAATCATTGAAAAGTTAGGGTTGGGAAGGACCCTGAGATCATCTAGTTCCATGGGCAGGAACGCCTCACGCTAGACCATATTGCCTAAGGCTATGTCCAACCTGGCCTTGAATACTGCCAGGGATGGGGCATTTACCACTTCCTTGACCAACCTGTTCCAGTGCCTCACCACTCTCACAGTAAAGAGCTTCTTCCTTACATTTAACCTGAACTTTCCCTGTTTAAGTCTGAACCCATTACCCCTTGTCCTATCGCTACAGTCCCTGATGAAGAGTTCCTCCTCAGCACCCAATTGCCACGGCACTTGTAGCCCAGAAAGCCAACCGTATCCTGGGCTGCATCAAAAGGAGCGTGACCAGCAGGTCGAGGGAAGTGACCCAGTCCCTCTACTCTGCTCTCGTGAGATCTCACTTGGAGTACTGTGAGCAGTTCTGGTGTCCTCAACATAAGAAGGACATGGAACTGTTGGAACAAGTCCAGAGGAGGGCCACAAGGATGATCAGGGGGCTGGAGCACTTCCAGTATGAAGACAGGCTGAGAAAGTTGGGGCTATTCAGTCTGGAGAACAGAATCTTGATGGCGACCTCATAGCAGCTTTCCAATAAATGAAAGGGGCCTACAAGGACGCTGGAGAGGAGCTTCTTTAGAGTTAAGACTTTCCTCCACACCATGATTCCTTCGCTTGTTCTGGGAATTATGGTTATATTTAAATAGTACTAATCCTCACTACCAGATGGTAGTAGCACTTTGTCAGAGCATTATTACATTTAAGTTAACACTTTGGAATTTTAATGAAACTGCTCTAACACATGCTTCTCAAACCCTTCCATAAAAGAGCCATTTCAAAGCTTACATCTAAATCTGCTGCTGGTCACTGATTTCAAACCATAATGAAAAGTGGCCTTTTTTATTAAAAATTATAAAATACCTTCAAACCCAAAATAGTCAGGGGGAGTTTGTGAAATGAAACACAATCCGTAACCTCTGCTGCATTGCAAACACAATGCTGAAAACAAAATACCTCTCTACAGCACTTGGTCCTCAAGCTGCCTCAAAAAATCTGGACTCTGGTTATTCCCAAGTAGCAGATATTTGATTATTCATTGCAGATGCCTGAGGTGAGAGGGAAAGAAACAGCACATTCTTGTTCTAAAGAGGGGATTAGGCAGAATGAAGGGAGACGGGTTACAGGACAACTTTAACAGCTTCCAAAGCACCAACACCAATAATTTCAATATTCTATTTGTTACCTCAAGCTACTACTACAAAATGATGCAAGGACCTTGTTTATAGAAAGTTAGCCTCTCTCTCCCTTTCATGTTCTTGATGGGAGTCTATAAACTTAGTATTTTCTGAAAACAGTTGTAGTGCTTACTTGACGCAACACAAAGAGCCAATTAATTCTAGCTCAGGGATATTTGGCAGTCTTACAAAAAAATGGGGGAAAAATGCATCTAAAAAAAAAAAAAAAAAAAAGCCAGCCCCCCCTAGCCCCCCTGTGCCCCAGTACTTTATTGAACAGCTTTCTGTTTGTTGTGTTTTCCTGGGTTTCTTTATTGGGTTTGTTTGTTTGTTTGCATGTTTGCTTGTTTTTAATTTCTAAGTCCTGCAGAAGATGATTTTCAGCAGTTTCCAAATGCTAGCGTTATCACAGATTCACAAAATGGTTCAGGTCGGAAGAGACTTTAAAGCTCAGCTAGTTTCAACTCCTCTGCCATGGGCAGGGACACCTTGCACTAGACCAGGTTGCTCAAAGCCCATCCAACCTGGCCTTGGACACTGCCAGGGATGGGGCAGCCACAACTTTTCTGGGCAACCTGTGTCCGTGCCTCACCACCCTCACAGTAAAGAACTGCTTCCTTATATCTAATCTACATCTGTACTCTGTCAGTTTAAATCCATTCCCCTTAACCCTGTCACTCTATGCCCTTCTAGTGTCATCCCTCTCCAGATCTTCTGTAGACCCCCCCTTTTGTTACCATTACAAGGTCTCCCTGGAGCTCTCTCTTCTCCATGCTGAACAACCCCAACTCTCTCAGCCAGTCTTCATAGGAAAGGTGTTCCAGCCCTCATATCATCTTCATGGCCCTCTGGACTTGCTCTAACAGGTCCACATCCCTCTTGTGTTGGTGGCCCAAGAGCTGAATGCAGTACTCCAAGTGGGGTCTCACAACAGCAGAGTACAGGGGGAGAACCTCCTATCTGATCACATTCCTTTTGATGCACTGCAGCATACGGTTGGCTTTCTGGGCTGTAAGTGCATACTGCCAGCCTATGTTGAGCTTCTCAAACAATACCCCCAAGTCCTTCTCAGGGATGTGCTCTATTCATTCTCCACCCAGCATGTATTTGTACTTGGAATTGCCCCAACCCAGGCATACCTTGCACTGGGCCTTGTTGAATTTCATGAGGTTGGCACAGGCCCACCTCTCTTGCCAGTCAAGGTCTCTCCGGATGACAACCCTTCCCTCCAGTGTGTCAACCGCACCATTCAGCTTGGTGTCACTGGCAAACTTGCTGAGGGCATGAGGACACACTCAAACCCACTGTCCATGTTGCCAACAAAGATGTTGAACAGTGATAGTCCCAACACCGACCCCTGAAGAACAACACTCATCACTGGTCTCCACCTGCACATGGAGACTGCAACTCTTTGGGAGCAACCATACAGCCAATTCCTTATCCAAAGAGTTGTCCATCCATCAGATCCATGCCTCTCCAATTTAAGAGACAAGGATGTTGTGCAGGACAGTGTCAAATGCCTTCCACAAGTACTGGTAGATGACATCAGTTGCTCTTACCTTATCCACCAATGCTGTCATCCTGTCATTAGAAGGCTGCCAAATTAGTCAGCTGTGATTTGCCCTTAGTGAAACCATGCTGGCTGTCACCAGTCACCGACTTATTTTCCATGGGTCTTAGCACAGTTTGCAGGATTTATTCCGTGATCTTGCAGTGCACTAAGGTGAGACTTTTTTTTTCCTCTTTATCTGCCTTCCCCTGAGGAAGTATTTATCTCCTCCTCCTACACATCATTTAGCCCTGTTATTAAAGATCACTGATCTCAAAAAAACATTCTAAAACATATTATCCCCACTCTTAGTCCATCTCATTTAGTGGAAATACAAATTAGTGGCTGCCCCTTTACTGCTCTAAATGAGGGTTGGACAGGACCAATGTTGACAAAAAAAACAGACTTCAGCCTCAACAGCCCAAATGAGAACATGGGTTAAGATAAGCGTAAGATAAGACCTATTCCCAACTCTAGAGCTTCACTTGAAGGGAGATCTAACTTTCAGTGGAAGCTATGCAGCTATTTCAAATGATTAGATGAGGGAAAACTAGAGCTCTCCCTCACTCCACAAAAGGCACAGCAGGCTTTGAATCCGGACACACACTGCACTATTTTCCCTCTCTTTCCTTCCTAAATTAGGTCAAAAGTCAATGGAGCAGAAGCTGTGACTGTGTGCATCCCTTCCTCCCACTCGCCAGCCACAGAAGCTGAGCTTACACTGAGGCACAGTATAGACCAGCAATAAACTGCTGCACAGAGGAAGGAAAGGAAGATTATTTAATTGGAGGAAAAATACTAAGGCACGGGAAAGTACAGTCTGCTCAGAGCTATCCAGGGAGGAGAGGGGTGGAAGATAATACTTCAGTACTCATTGTTTGTGTACAACAGTACTAGACAATAGAAAGATAAAATGGATCTTGCTTTTCTGCAAAGTAACCAAGCACAATTATCAGCCAAACAGAAAAAAGTCTACCACAGAAATTAAATCCTTTACAGTAAAACTGTAGAGGCTGGGTGGGGAGAAACAATCCAGTTTTCTAGTCTATAATTCTTTTGGCCATACCAGTGCCTCGCATCTTTGGATTTCCCAACTTTCCTCATATGCATACATATATAACTGTTCTTTATGGCTTGTCCCAAAAGTTGAAAGCCCAGCCTCCAGCCCACATAAATGTAAAATTGCATGCTATTCCCTAGAATTATGCTACACTTTTACAAAGTCAGCCTGGCCCGCCTATTGGGCTAGCCCCCTCCAAATGTTTCCTGCACCCCTTTCACCACCCAACCAACTCCCACCACTGCTAACCACAACCACCCACTCCTTTCTAAACCTCCCATATAGAAGGCACCACCAGAACCTTCCCCACAGTACTCCCCCTCCCAGAGTTTCTATGCTGCAGAGAAACTGCCAATAATGCTATCCTTTACCTGCAAACTTCTTTCCTTGCAGCTATACACATCATCAATGATATTCCTAAAATAACACCCTCTGTGATGGTGACACCAAGCGTGGCTGAGCATTTCCCTGGCTAAAAAAACCATTGTACACAGGATGCGCTTATCTCCTGCCCGCTCCCCTCAGCCATTTCATTTGACAGTCCCTATGCCCTCTGCGGCACGTGCAAAAATGAGAGAATTTTTTCCAAACAGATGGGTGTCTCTCATGTATCTCCCAGATGCAGTCTTATTACGTAACAGGAGACCAACTCCAAGGACTTGGAAAATAGTTTCTCTATATTGTTTCAATAACATTTCAGTAACATTCCAGTAACTCCATGAGGCTAGCTATCAAGGCTGTAGATGCTTTCAAAATCACTGATTGCATTTAAATATCTCTTTCAAATAAAGTAAGGCATTTTGCAACATACATTGTTCCACCTTCCACAAAGGGCTCTTTTCTTTCTACCTAGATGTCATGTCTTCCAAAACTGTACTATGAAATATATGTCCAAACAAAAGAAACAGAAAGTAAGCATGTATGTGCGTAATCATGCATTAGTTTCTGTACTAAGTAAAATGAGAGACTAATATGTCAGCAGCTGAAGAGATATGACTGCTTTTATTTTGCCAATTTAACCAATATTATTGGCAATAAAGCATCACAGGTAATGATTATACACATATTGCTGGCCTTTATTTCCTATCTACTCTCTTACCTCATAACACTGTAACATTTATTATCATATATCTCAAATCAGAAAGTATGGCATCTGCCCTCTCAGGACATCCCTGTAGACATACCTGCATGCTTTCAGTCCTTCATACCCAGAGTGATTATTCACAAATATAAATGAATAAATCCTTCTCCCAGAAGACACAGAAAGATTTGCAACTTTGTCTCCTGGTGTACAAACTGAGCTAGAGAGATTCAAGCCCTCTCTATTACTTCATCATCAAATCTTCTGACAACCAGCTTCTTGTTCCACATTTGTGCAGCTTCTATCACAGTGGGGAGCCATTTCATTATTTGTATTCATGTTATGACTTCCTGCCTGTAAGTAAAAAGCCTCCTGAATCTCTGTGTTGGCACTTAAGGCACAAACCAATGTCATCCCAAATCAAAGAAAAATTCAGTGAAATATTTCCAAAAAGAATAATCCCTCTAATTTCTAAAAAAGTGTGTTTATACATTGTATATGCATATGTTAATACATACCCCAATGCTTGCATTAATCTGCAGCATGAACCTGGAAATTTAGGTAGTACCTGAGTAGTAAATTTTAAAAATCTTTATGGCAAATATATTAGTGTATATACTGCAATACTGCTTGGGTCTATATGTTCACAAAAGGAAGAAGTGAAGAAAGACTAGCCTTAAGCGTGATAACCAACTTTTGGAGGTATATTTGTCTCAAAAGAGGTCAAATAAGTGGAATTCCAGATAAATAAAAAGCAGCCTTTTCTGTCCAAATAACAGATATTTGTGTTATGGTATGTTTAACTTTGTTCTCTCTGACTGGGAAAAAAAAATAAAGAGTATAGAACACAGCAACCATCACAACTTCTTGCCATAAACTTGGAATATAAGAGAGGAAGAAATGGATAAAAATAATGAAAGAGGGAAGTATATGCATTTTAATATGACCAATTATAGTTATTGCCTTCCATCTGCCATTTAACACACAGTCTGTACCACATACTGGCTGTACAATGCCAGTACTCTATAGTGGCTTCTCTGAGTGAGAACCAGATCTTTTCCACTGTTTTTTTCCGTTTAACAACTCTCCAGTACCCAAAACAGTTTAAAAACATTCTCAAACATTAAAGCTGGACATTAGAAAGACTGAAAAAATGCAAAGTTTATACATCAATAAATATCTTTGTGTGGAAGATGGCTGCAGTTCGGCCTCCACCGCAAGCAGCAGTTGGGACTTCATAGAGATGGTTGGACGCAGGCCTTGACAAAGCAGGAACCAAGAATAAAGAAAAGGAACTGGCAACAAACAAGAATAGAATGTGTAGATGCTGTGTTAACAATAGTGGACGCTGCGTTAGCAATAATGGAAGCTGTGTTAGCAATAAGAGATGCTGTGCTAGCAATAAGTGATTATAGATATACTGTGTTTGCAATAACGTAATCATAAGACTAACATGAGATAAGCCTGTGCTAAGAAAAAGAATAATGTCATAATCTTGTAATCAATGCTTGCTATAGAAAAAAGGGAACTTAAAATTGCTGTCCAGGGCTAGAATAAGGGTATAAACTTGAGCCGTACTTCAATTAAGTGTCTTCTCTTCACCTCACAAGCAGAGTCCGTGTCATCTGTCATCGCATGCTTGCTTAATAGTGTTTGGTCTGCAGATGTCCCCATGGCATGCTTTCAACCGATGGCATACTACCAGACCACTTTTAGTACTCATTGCTGTCACTGACGTAACTCTGCAATAGTCTTACCACCTCCGAAAGACAACTGCCATCCTCAAAACATATCAATGGCTCACAAGCCTAAGCTCAACTGGCAGTCAGTCAGACTTGTGCTCCTGCATGCTTTAAAAACAAACTAAGTTACTGTCTGTCATCAGGTCTAGCTCCTGAACACAGGCTTTCAGCTGGAGTCCCATGGCAGGGAAAACTGTCCTGTGCACATTTCTGTTTCTCTATTTAAAGTAGATTTGCGAGACTGCTCATTTGTGAAAGTACTATACTTATATATGTTAAAAGAAAGCACACCAAATTCAGGCCTGACATTCAGGTCTGCTGCTATGTCATCCTCTGCTCTCTGGAGTTCTCATCCAGAGCTACTTTCCACAGCACCGGAGCGGTGTTATTTGACTTTGATTTATCACAAGTGAATTATTATAATGAAATCACCAACTCAATTTAAGCCTCTGAGAAAGATATGGTTGGTGTAACAAAAAATTGTGCTGCAAAACAAGCAATTATCGTTAGGTTCACTGGATATTGGCCTTAGCAATCCAACTGATTATAGAAAGTTAATGATTTAAAAAGCAATGAAGAAATAAGAGATTAAATCCTTTAAATCTGCATGAAAGACTCCAAGAGGGATTTTACAGTGATTTTCACTGCATATTTTATTAGATATGTTATATTTTATTCATGAGTAAAGCAAATATAACAATTAGGAATAATTAGCATTTCAGCGCAGAGTGTTATCTAATAGGTTAAAATACATATATAATTCTTCATTTAAATTCTGTATCTTCATATTTTCCTCTTCCTGGTTCAGAACTTTTCCATCTAGCATAGCACTTACAGCAACATCACACAGCTCCAAGAGAAACAGAAACAAAGTACCAGTGGCTCTTGCCTTTGATATCTTATTTTCCTCCCATCTTCACATTTTTACTAATTTCCTTTTTCAATTTCCTTTTGAGCATAGCTGGTCAGATAAACCCAGCAAAACTTTCAGAGAACTTTTTGCCTTTTATCTCTTTTTCTACCCTCATCCCCCACCATTCCACAACCCAAGTGTGCAATGGAAATCTACTTAAAATCTAACACCATACTTACAAATCCATCCATTTACAGTTGACTAAAACTACAGTATATGTTCCTGTACCACCTCTTCCACTGTAATGCTGCAGAGAAATGCTGTAGTTAATGTATTATCCTTTCTCATTAAGTGCCCCTTTTTATGTGTTCGGTTTTTGGGTTTTTTTTAGTGCAACACTTGGAGCTCACAGCATAGCCCTTTCTTAAGCTGATGTGGTTACCCCAGACCAAAGAAGGAACAAGACTTCAGCTGAAGTACACTCTGTGGTACAATACAAAATTTGAAATATCTCCTCCTTTGAATTAAGTATATTATCACTGAAACTAGGATAAATTCTGAACCTTACAAAATTACAGCACCACACAATTTCAAGCCTGTTCCCTTGCCAAGTTACATAACTGTCATCCAAACACCAGTACATTTTATCTACTAACCTTCAATTTCAGCCTGTATCCTCCCTGTTATACAGATCAGTTACAACTCTCTAAGTCACGTAAACCATTATTAATTATAGTGGTTGCAGATACAAGAGATTCTTTCCCTTACTCCATCATCTTTCACAACTGCCCGGCCAACAATGCCCAGAAACCAAAGCCTGACTCCTATAATGAAGAACAGCAGAGGAAATTGCTGTGCTGGTGTTCATGGGAAGAGACCGAAGTACAGAAAGATAAGGCAAGAAAGATAATTTTTCCTCATCCATTCTTCCCCTAAACACTTCCATGTTAGTCTCGGTTTAAATTATTACATCAAGAATATGCAATTAAATTCTACTTTGTAACATCAGACAACAGCACTTGCTCTTCTCTGCATGCTGCTTCAAATGCACAAGCCACCTAAGAACCACACCCAGAAGATTTTGCCCAGGTCATCCTTACCTGGTGTCAAGGATGGTTTAACTGGAACAGCACCACACTTACTGGCTATTCATTTAGCACATATTACATGCCAAGTATCACATTGCATCATCTTAGTATTGCTCCATCTCCAATTGTCTACTAGCATGGATGAGCAAAGAAACCATGGTCAACAATACTCTGAAAAAGGTCAATACAGCTCATTTTGGTAACTACTAGCAACAGGTCAACTCCTGCTTACTAATGGACTAACAGATTGTGGAGGAAGATAAAGTAACATCACAGCAGGAGAGGAATTGCATCTCTACCCAAGAAGCCCAGTAGCAAGCCCGCTGCCAGTCAGTTTAGGATACAAAATGCCCTAGAGAAGCATGAGCTTTCATGCCCAGTTCCTAGCCACTATGACAGTTTGCTGGCAAACTGCACATTATGCTTTACTGCGATTGTCATGCTTGCCTCTTAGCACTTCTAGATAACACAAACGAATGAGTGTATCTGGGGCTCTCAGAGATGAGTGTCAGCATCACCAGAGCCATGACTTGAACTGTAAGGCCATTCAGGTGTGGAGCCATTTCGGTTTCCACAGACATGCCAAGCCTACCACTGAAATCAAAGTTTTCTTCCAATGTCACCAACACAGATAATAAATTACTCCTTCTGGAGTAATTAAAATCTCATTTAAAAAAAAAAAAAAAGTTACATCTGAGTTTGCAGATGCAGAAAGTACACTAGTTTGCTTCACTACCAGTGTATCACCTGAAGTCAAGACTTTGCACACACTAAGCCATCATGTATCGTAATTTAGTTTCAGAGTTTGATTATTTTCTCTTCCTCAAATTGTAGATCATTTTATGAACATTGTTTCCTTTTCCCATTGGGTGTTCTTAAGTCCAAACAGTAATTGTTTGTGTGTAAAACTGATGATGCAAACCACAAACTGTTTGGAGAGTGTGTAGATAGTGTATGCTGTCATATATAATTTAGGTAATTAGAAAAAATAACTAGAAACACATAGTCAAATAGAACTACTCTTTCACATAAACTATTTTTAAAATCATTGTTAGCATACTGACAAAAAAAAGGCAATGGAGTAGCAGAGACAAGGAAGAAAAACACAAACCTCAAAAGGCAAAAGCCCCTAATAAATTTCAGCAAAAACCAGACTGTCACAGCAGATTATACATACCTATATATCAAATGAAAGAAAATGATGTAAATTCAAGTCTATATCTAGGGAGTAACCTAATGGCTTACAAAAGTCATCTCCTGCCAATACCACTTGCTTTACAAGGCCAGGGAGTGGAAGAGAACCATACTTAATGCCTTTGTTCATTAAGTTAAATGAACCTTAGTTGGTAGGTTTATGTAGTCACAGTCTTAAAAGATTTTTCTCCAGTGTGTTTTTTCAAAGATGGCATTGTGAGAATAAAGACTCTGAGCAACCATAAGTACTCATCTGAAAGCACACAGCAGCAGCAGTGATTGCCATGTTGGGCATTTGTTAGGACATCCCTTGAAAATGGATCATTGCTTTCCCCCGCCCTCCCCCTCCCCCTCCCCCCCCCCCCCCCCCCCCCGTCTTTATCAAGGACAAAGAACTTGAAATAGCACTAAGAATTATTTACGAACATGAAAGGGAGCCACCTGCTATAGTCAGCAATCCACAGGCTCAGTTTAAAATCTTCTGAAGTCAACTAAGCGACTCACCTGGATTATGACAGGCTCTGCATCAGGCCCTGGAGATCAGTAAGAAACACTCCAGAAAGCAGTGACACCTAATGGCAAATACACCTTTGGAGGATAGCAAGCCATAATCTATGGCAGGCAAAATTATCCCTCTCTAGCTGCAGAATAACTAGCACTAAAACATGTTACAGGGCCTGAAATACTATCGCAAATTTAAGCACCTGGGAGAGTTTGAGAAATAGCACACATAGAAACACCAAGTACGTCATGTATGCCTTGCATTTAGGTAGAACATAGTTACTAACAAAATCCACTGGCTGTTAAGCCACAGCATGCTGTATTCCAGGTCTTCATTGTATGTTTAAAATAAGCAAGTAACCTTGGCAGGTTCTACAGCACAGAAGACAGAGCCCTGAATCCTCATCTGTAGACGCTATCTATAGACACATCGATAGTTATTTGTTTTTTTTTTTTTTTTTTTTTTAAAATCAGTTTTGCTCGCTTTTCCTGTACTTTACAAAATGCATGTAAGAATGCTGTAATGCATAGTGACATACACTACAACATCTTCTAATGAGGCTTTACCAATAACATGGCAAATTAAATTCCTATTACCAATGCATAATATAAGCCGAACTGCACCATAGTACACCAGCTTACAAGGAGAAATGTGGATGTTCATACCACCAAGCTAGAAGAATCCCTTTCCCTTACAAAAAAAAAAAAAATAAGACATTTTAAACACACTACCAATATCAAGAAAAGTAAGACCCCATGTTGGAACTACCCTGATATTATTATTATGGTACAGAACAGCTTTGAAATACAAGCAAAAACTCAGGACACAGCAATGCTGGGAACTTTTCTAATACAAGCAATGCAGCAGTCCAGGCCTCCAAAGTCTAAAACTGAAATGTGCAAGCGAAGAGCTGATCTAGTCTCCTCTCTGAGACAAAAAAATATAGTGTATATATAAAAATATCTATTAAAAGAATGCATATAAATATATGTAAAAGCACATATAGCATATATAGCTGTATAGTATATGTCTGAGCTTGCCACTGAAAATAAAAAAGCTAAGAGCAGTACGCAACTGCATAGGACTGAACTAGCCTTTAAAAATACTTTAGTGTATTTTTTTCAGCAAAACCTCTTGTACCTGCTCTGTGTGACTGCTATCCTAGGTGATTTTGCTGCACCTAATATACACATATTTGCATATACGTTTCTATAGGCACAATAGGAAATAGGAAATCCATAAGCACATACAGATCTATTACTATGTATATGTCAAGAGGAAAAAAATGAGCACAAAGTAAGAAACATAAAAGCATGAGACCATCAGCTGTAGATGTACAAATTGTGCAGTTGACAAGGAGCGCCACCCAATCCCTGCTTAATTAAAGCACTGTTCTAAACTCCTGTTTAGGGAGTGAGGAGTGGGATGACTGATGTATGAAGAAAATATCAGGCAGCGTGGCTAATCTCAGACTCTTTGGAGCTTTCGAGCTACATAAATCAGAGCGACTTTTTGAATAGCCTCATAAAACACAAAATCATTGCCATTCCACTCACGACTTTGAGATTCTTCCTACAGCATACAGATCATTAGGAAACTTCTAAGCAATCAAGTAATGTGGAGCTGATGAAATTACTCAATCAATGCATGGGCTGAGAGAAGCAGCATAATACAGGATTGCACAGTTTTGACATGATAACCCTGCCCCTGTTTTGTATAGGGGTAACAAAAATAACAGTGGATTCGATTCATTTTAACATTTTCACGAAAGTGCCTAATGTAGTCTTTCTGAACTGCCAGTTCCTATTTATAATAGCAGGGCAGCAGAAACATAGATACTATATGAGCAGCCCTACCAATGTTCAAAATATGCCATAGGAAAATGTTTATTTTTAAATGTGCACATTTCCATACACACAGACCTGCTCTAATGATCAAAAGCAGCAGCTGTAACCATTCACAAGACAGGAATATGAACAAGCATATCATAGATAAATACCAGTCACCATACCCCTCCCACTGCCATCAACACATTGCTAATCTCTACTCACTGAATAGTAACATTTTTTGTCATTGTCTAAGAGATGGTTGATAACGTACTTCGATATAGGAAACACATCAAACACCATGTAGGCAAGACAGTGCATTATACTGGAAAAGTACATGCTGTCAGAAAAAGGATGCACACAGGTAACATAGGAGGTTTTTTACAGCCATCTGCCCCTCCCAAACACGGGAAAATATTTTCCACTGGAATATCTTAGCACTGTAGAATGAGAAAAAATGCATTTATTCTGTTTGCTGCCTAAGGCATCAGTACTACCTCTGGTAGTATTTCTTTTCCCCTGAACTGAGCATTTTCGTTTTTCCTGTGACTTTATGAATTCTCCTGTAGTTAATGTGTTCACAGAGTATCCTGCTACTGCTTTTGCTAACTCATATACATATAGTTTATTATTTACATCTAAATATTTTACACGTAAGTTTACTCTGTAAAAGTGGAAGAAAACAAAAAGGGGCCAGAACAGCCAGGTCACAAATTACAGTGGTGTTACCCGGGGCCACATTTTCATCTGGTAGCTGTACATGTTGGAATGCTTAGCTGTCTACCCATTTAAAACAGTTCTAATTTCAGGTCATTTATTCTCCATGTATTCATTTTAGTAGCTTTGAAGTTCCATGCAACAATTATCAGTTTGCCATTTTCATGGCAACATAAACCAGACTATAAAAAGAGGTAACCCCGTTGTCAACTGTGCTAATTGTCTCTCAAGATAAATTAATCGTGGGTGAAGCAACTACTTTGGTATTTTATTTTGCTTTCCATAAGGATTTACCGTGTTGATGCATCCAATCACTAACAGCATTATAAAAAACATTAGCGATGTTTACACACGACGAGTGCATCACAAGTGAAACAAACAAAATTGTCATTAAGAGGAAAAGAGAAAAGCCATCGCCTCCCCTGATGCCGGTACAGAGGCATAGTCCGCCCAGCACTACTCCCAGTGCCAGGGAGTGGGAAACAAGTGATTGCAAAGAAACTCCTTATCTGCTGCAGTCTAAATTTCCCCGAAAACCCTAATATCTGAGCCGTGTGTTACATGCTCTTAAGAAAGAAATCCTAAGACGTAACCTAGTGTCCCTTGAACAGTCTACAACTGGGAAGAATTTTTTAAAACAAGTCATTCTCCCTTTAAAAGGAGGGCGTAAGGCACTGCCTCCCCTGAGCAGCAGCTGATGCTCCAGGCGCACCCAAGCCCTAAGGACTGACCCCTATAAAGTTGCAGTACCTAAGGGGAGCAGTAGCCCTTGGACTGCACGGGGTGGGGGAAGGTACAAGAGGGTCTGGAGCATCGCTACCCAGATATCGGTATCCTGCAGAAAAGCTCCTGGCGGCCGGGCTTTCCAAACGTTCTTCCCGCTTTCCCTTCCACAGAAACCAGCTACACATCCCCACGACAGGCACCGGCAGACATATTTATAAAGCCAACCCCAGGGGGAGCGGCACCTCCGCGGGGACCTCCCCAAAACGCTGACGGGACCCTGCCCCCAAATGCACCTTCCCCGGGGCAGCCCCCACCACCACCACCTCACGGCGTTTCCAGGCTCCCGCTCCGCCTGCGTGCGGTGCCTGCAGATGGGCGAGCGGCCGAGGGGGAAGCGCTCTCCCCTCCTCTGCTTCCCCTCCATGCGAATCCCTGGCTGGCGCAGGGGGCGACCCGCTCTCGCCACTCTTGGAAACAAACCGCCACCCGGTGGCGGGGCCCAGCGCTTCCAGGGGATGCACGCCCCGGGGAGGAGGGCTGCCGGGACGGAGGTGGCTCCGGATCATGGCGAGAGAAAACAGAGACGGGAGGCAGGAGGAAGCCCGGCTGGGAGCGCGGGCAGCGCTGTACATAGCATTACCTCAGCTGCTCCCCCCGCACCCGCCGGCGCCGGGGTAGACCGCTACCCTTCCGGGGCGCCGCGGCCTCGGGAGGCAGCCACCTGGCCGGCGGGGTAGCGGCTCGGGAGTGGGGTGCGCGGTGGCTGGAGCCCCCCGCCCCTGTCCGCATGCGGGAGGGGAAGCGCTCACGGTGCCAAACCACCTGTTCCGCCGCAATAGAGGAAGGCGGGATGGGGGATTAAGAAAGGCAAGGGGGAGGCTTTGCAATACATAGAGGCTTGGGGTGTCTCCCGCGCCAGGGCAATCCGGAGGAGGAGGAAGGCAGGCTGGAGCTGAGGGGCTGCAGGAGGGACCGGGGAAGTGCTTGAGCTCTGTCCCCCTCCCCCTAGACCAACAGCTGCGCAAAACCTCAAGGTCTAAAAGCGCGCACATACCCCGCCGACAACAAACCTTTACACAGAGCAATAGGGGAAAAGAGGACTGCCAAGATCCTGGTGGAAAGCAATTATAAGAGAAGAACAAACAGAAAAAAAGCAAGGGATAAAAGAGAGCGGGGGCTGCGGGGGAGGGAAGGGGAAGCCTGCCAAGAGAGGGAAGGTTGCAAAGGAAAGCTGGAAAAGTGTCCAGCAGCACTAGCAGTCGCAGCACCCCCTTACCGATATGAATGATTGAATCTGCAATCGTCACTTTCCAGGTTCGAGTCCAACAGACGGACACGACCAGGATGAGGGAGAAAACTTCCATTTCCTCTGGAGGTCCAGGCTTTGTAACAGCAGATCTCTTCGCCAAGCGGTGCCACCGCGGAAGATAGCGCGGCGCAGGAAACCCAAGAGTTTTAGGCGCCGCTGGAGGAGCGTGTAAATCCCGGTGGCCGACGCAGAGCCGCGGCTTGGCAGGGAGCGAGCTTGGGGCTGGGAGCGCCTCTCTCTTCGGCGGACCTCCGCCTCACTTCGAGGGGCTCCTGGGCAGCACCGGAGTTGCTGGGAGCGCCGACAGCAAATCCATCCAGCCCGGGCGCCGCCGCGGGCAGCAACCGCTTCTGCCGGTCAAACAATCCCCATCCTTCCGCCAGGTCCAGGGATCCTTTCGGTCCCGGCTGCTGCACAGCAACTTCCAACCCACGCCACGCACACGCTCACACACACACACGCGCGCAGACACGCACACAGAAGCATACACACAAACCCCGGAGAAGCCCCAGGAGCCCGCAGCAACGAGCTCGCCCTCAGCGAGGGGGGAGGAGCGGGCACCGAGGAGAGCAGCCGATCCCGCTTCCAGCAACCAGATTCCTGCAGAAAAAGCCCCCCCGGAGGCCAAAAAACAAAGTGAACTTCAAGGTAATGCAGATAGTAATGCAGAGATTTCCACACACACACCCTTCGCTTAGAAAAATTGTTTCCCGCAACTGGAGAGAGGAAAAAAAAAAATAAAGCAATCTGCAAAGGAAGCCCAGCGTGATGTCTCTGTCGCGGGAGGTAGTGGCTGGACAGGGCAGGAGCGAGAGGAGGAGTGACCGGAGCGAGGCAGAGGAGAGGAGCAGATGATGGTCTGCAGGTTGCTTTTGGAGCTTGCTTTGCTGGTGGGATGCGGAGAGAGCTGGCAGCTCCGACAGCAGCCAGCACGTTGCCTAGAAATGGATCACCTAGGAGAAGGAGAGCGCGCGAGAGATAAGTGCTATCAGCCAGAGAGGGAGAGACGGAGAGAGCGAGCGAGCGCGCTTCTCTCTCTAATAACCACCTCCTCCCCCTATCTGCAATACAAGGGAGAAACAAAATAGAGCTCTCATCTCCCTTGAAATCTTCAGCTGGGACTAAGGAAAAGACATAGGCAGGAGTGCATACAGCCTAAAAATACAATAGTGGAGGGAAGGGCGGGGAGATGATGATCTTTGTGGCTGTTATGCTCAGCTTAAAAAAAAAAAAAAAAAAAAAAAAAAAAAAAAAGACCAACACGACAACCACCCCATTTATTTAACCTTGTAACTCTACTGCAGGTATCAAATTCAAAGCTAGGTGGGTACTTTTGCTTCTTAGTCTTTGACAACTGAGTCAGGGACATTGCTTGAAGGGGAAAAGGAAAAAAAAAAAAGATAAAAATCAGGGACACCTGGCCTCAAGGGGAAAATGAAGACCTAAAAATCTATTAATATGAATTTAATTATCTGTGCTCTTGATAGAATTCTCACAATTCTTTAAAGCAGTGAATTGGCTTTTTTCTTCCCCTCTTCTCAGGTAGTGGAGAAATTTCTATGGGAAAACATTTAGAGCCCACTTTTCAAGCTCAGGGTACTAGGAATTCATTAACCAATTAATCCTCAGAATTCTTGTGCTGTAGTTAAATACATTATGCCCATTATACAGGCAGAGAATTGCACAGAAAGGTTAAGTATGTTCCTATAGACTAGTCTAAATCTCCACTTTATGTCTTAATACACTTTCTTCTGACTTTGTTTTTTCTAGTCACATTAGAGACATAACGCACAAATCAAAGAGTTACTCCAGCATAGCAGTTATATCCTAAATTCACAAGTCATTGATAAGACCTAGGAGTCCTTTTAGAAGTTTAAATGGATGTTGAGCAACCGTTTTTCCTCAGAAAGAATCCTTTCTTAAGGCATCTCCTTAGTTACAGTAGTTAGATTAAGTTCATCACATCTGACTTGCATAATTCTCCTGATTGCATGTCTTCTTTGAGCCAAGGAACTAGTTAGCAAGCACACTTGTATACCTAGAAAATATAAGTATCTAGTTCAGAGGAAGAAACAAGATTTTTAAGAAAAGACGAACTAAGCCTTAAGGAGGAAGAAAATTGAATTGGTAAAACAAACAGAAAAACCCAAAACAAACAAAACCCAAATCAAAACAAACAAAAAACCCACCACTCAAAAAAAGGCAACCAAAAACAAACAAAAAAAAACCCCAACAACCAGACCCGCAAAACAAAAACACACCAGCAGCAGTTTCAACTTTGCTTAGGTCCATGTCGGCACATGGGTACTTCCGTAAAAGTGGTAACTGAAAAAGCTTTGAGCCAGATCCGAAGCACAAGGCAGGGCTCATCTTTTCACTGGCCACAATGGGCTTTCTCTTCTGAGAAAAACAAATCACAACTAAAATTTACTTTAAGAGTCAAAAGTAAGAGTCCATAAAGAGAACAATAGCTGATGAACAAGGTGAAGCAGAAGTCTCACAAATTATGTCACTCATATGTTACATTTGTTCATGTTCTCTGCAAAAGTCACGGATTTGTTATCCATAACACTGAAAAAGGCCCTTTTTTTCTATAAATGACAATTTATGCACAGTATCAGTGAGTGTAATGGGCATTCATTTTACGAGTAATGAATTCTGATTCATCTGAGAAACTTTTGGAGCTGCTCGAGTCATTATTACTTTTCCACAAAAGAATAGAGTTCACAAGTAATGTTAATTTGCTTCTTTGGGGGGCATGTCAGAGCAGTACTCTTTAATAATGTACAATGCACAGTAGGCTAAATAGGAAATGTAATGGAAACCTGTGGAAAACCCTAACTTTTTAATCCTCAGTTTAGAAAATGCTAAGAATTTGAGGTCCTATCTAGAAACCAGCTATTCTTACTAACTCTTTACAGCATCCAGTACCCTACATTGGCCACACTTGAATGTGAGAAATGGAAATCTTTGCTTAAGCCTATGGATATATTTAAGGGCCAGAAGGAGGCACTGCCAAGAGTTTGTAGCTCACAAATACTCTAACAAAAAATACTTTCAGAGTGTAACTCTGAATAATAATTTCAGTGGTGAAAAACACCACCTGAAAATTTGAGAGGAAGAAGACTGAAATTTTAAAAGTAAACCAAAATAAATTCACTTTGAATAATGAACACATTATTGACTTAATATACATCTGCCGCAGAGGTAAAATCATTTGCACTTCCTCACTTTCATTCTCCTCAATTCAAATAAAAACAAAACCTCATGTCATTTATTTTAATACTGAAAAAAATCCTATGCTATGTGGTTAGTTCAAGTTAGCAGAGAAAAATGATGAAAAGGGATAACACTCTTTTCCTATTCAACATATGCTAAGCATTTGCAGAAAGTTAGAGGGGAGGAGGGAGAGAGAAGAATTCCAGAACAGGAGTTACAGGTACTGTGGAAACTGGGTGAATGCAGCCATGAGCGCCAGTCTTGGAAATTCAGTGACTGCTGCCTCAGGCACTGTGGAAACTTAAATCTCCCAGATTTCCACCATGCTGCTCTTCTTTCACTACTACTTCCCTCCCAAGATGCCCTCAGTTGCATCAGCACTTCAGCTCCACAATTAGCATCTCTCGGAGAAACACCACCATCGACCAGTGTTCCTAATAACAGGGAGTAGAAACATAGAATCATAGAATAGTTAGAGTTGGAAAGGACCTTAAGATCACCTAGTTCCAATCCCCCTGCCATGGGCAGGGACACCTCACACTAAACCATGTCACCCAAGGCTCTGTTCAACCTGGCCTTGAACACAGCCAGCAATGGAGCATTCACAACTTTCCTGGGCAACCCATTCCAGTGCCTCACCACCCTTACAGGAAAGAACTTCTTCCTTACATCCAATCTAAATTTCCCCTGTTTAAGTTTGAACCCATTACCCCTTGTCCTATCACTACAGTCCCTCATGAAGAGTCCTTACCCACCATCCTTATAGGCCCCCTTCAGATATTAGAAGGCTGCTATGAGGTCTCCATGCAGCCCTCTCTTCTCCAGGCTCAACAGCCCCAACTTTCTCAGCCTATCTTCATACGGGAGGTGCTCCAGTCCCCTGATCATCCTCATGGTCCTCCTCTGGACTTGTTTCAACAATTCCATGTCCTTTTTATGTTGAGGACACCAGAACTGCACACAATACTCCAAGTGAGGTCTCATGAGAGCAGAGTAGAGAAGCAGGATCACCTCCTTCTACCTGCTGGTCATGCTCCTTTTGATGCAGCCCAGGATACGGTTGGCTTTCTGGGCTGCAAGCTCACACTGCCAGCTCAGGTTGTTTCTCATCAACCAACACCCCCAAGTACTTCTCTACAGGGCTCCTCTGAATCTCTTCTCTGCCAACCTGTAGCTGTACCTGGGATTGCTCTGACCCAGGTGTAGGACCTCACACTTGGCATGGTTAAAAGGCTGTCTTTTTTCTAGCAGTCTAACTAAAATGCGGTTAATGGTTGATGTACCTTATGTTTCCACTGATCAGCTATTACAGTGTTGCACATTAATGCAATCCCTAGAGGAATAGCAAAGATGTTCTTGTGAAACAGATGCAGCAGGGGGGTGGAGGAAGAAGCGTCCATCTAATGTTTATATCCTCACGCCCACACAGAGTACTCTGCTAGCTGAAGCAAGTCAGTTTGGTACCCAAGATTGTATCTACAGAAGAAAGATAGCTGAACATCAAATTCTTTTATGCCTTTCATTCATCTAAAGCCTTAACTTCAACAATGCTATGCCCCCTTTCCCATCTGGTTGGCCGTACAAAGACACATGACCATGCAGAAGTCAACTTTTGATTTGGTCAATTTGAAGTCCCAGGAGATCACTCAGGTATGTAAAGAAATTAACATAGTGCTAATACAGTCTCACTTACAACCTTCAGTGTTGGGTGATAAACAGAACAGCTAAGCTTTACAGCACCAGTCCTAAATTACACAGCAGGTATTTACCGTTCCCACACATGAGCATTAAACATGCCTTTTGCATTAGAATTTGATACTTTATATTCATAGAATCAACTAGGTTGGAAAAGACCTTTAAGATCATCAAGTCCAACCATTACCCCAAGACTGCCAAGACCACCACTAAACCATAGCACTGAGAGCCTCATCTACATGATTTTTGAGCGCTTCCAGGGACAGTGATTTAAGTATATTGCTTAAACTGACAAAAAGTTTAGATGAGGTGAGATGAAATGAGGTTACACCCTAGGCTAGTCGACTGGTCCATTTGTTCCAACACATTTTTTTCATGAAGGCCCATAAGTTATTATTTCAGAAGAAAAAAAAAAAAAAAAAAAACCAAAACAAACCAAACAAGCAACAAACCAGCGTGCACCCATCCCACTAGTCTGTGCTGTGCACAGTGGGAAAGGGAGGTAGGAGCAATTCCTTCCTGACTGGAGTAAGCCATCACCTCTTATCTTGAAGTTCAATACTCAACTAACCTTTTCATCATAGCTTGCGTAGTTATAAATCTCATTAACAGCCACGGAGTTACCCTAAAATTGAAATAAATATAAAAGAAAAAAGCAGAAAAGGAAAAAAAAAAAACCCACAACATTACTTTCAGTGACCTTCCATAACAGAGAATTCCAGCAGTGCCAAACTGGACATGAAAAACAACATTTCTTTTACTTGCTTGTAATTTATTCCCTTCTCTTTCATAAGACATTTTAATATTACTGCATGAAGAGGTAGGATTATAAAGAGCTGATCATCTGTTACAGGAGAGAACCATTAATCACAAATATATAACAGTCACCCCCAAATTGTTATTGATGCCTTCTGAACACGGGAGAAAGACCAGGAAGGCTGACCTACTATTGCTACGATTGGTTTCTATTTCTGGACTTTTAATGCCACTTGTTTTCATTTCATTTCACTGTTGTCATCTTCTTCAAGTCTTTGTGGGTCATTTTTTTAAGTGAATGTTTGTGACAGGAAAATTAACAGTAATTCTGTGAATCTCCATATTGCTTTGATGGCTGTATGGAAGCACATGCTTTTTTCTCTCTTCAAACAATATTTGCAAGTTCTGACTTGTCACCAAATAGTAACATTATGGATGAAATGCAGGACCCTGTAACACCCTCAGTACTAGAACACTAAAAGAAAAGAAGCAGATATGGCAACTGGATCAGCATAGGCAGCTCCCTGCAAAGAGGCCCTTCAGTGGAAATATGATCTGCCTGTAAGGATGCCGTTCCCACATCATATCCTAATTTACATGTGATGATGGAAAAGATATTATCATTAAGAATAGTTTAACTCTTGTTACTTATGATTATTATGACGTAGGTTGTGAGAAGATCTGCCTACCCTTAAAACTTGGCTGGCCTTGATTTCAGGGTAATAAGACAATCAGCCTCCTAATTCATAAAGCCTCCACCCCCTAACTTATAGAGCAATGCTATTTCAATCTAAATAACACTGAGTTTCCCCAAATTTAAAAACAAAAACTGACAAATAGCCCTCAGTTTGAATTGCTTTCCCTCCCCCACCCCCAGACAATGCATTCTTGAAATGCTGATATAAAGCAATTGAGTGACAGACCTACCAAAAGATCCTGTGCAACAAGCAAATGCTCTTCTGCCACTGAGCTGGTGCCCAGACTCTCAGCAAAAGCTACTAGCTCTGAGAGGTTGCTTCAGGTGACATGTTTATTCAGTCTTTGCCTTAACTGGCATAGCTTCAAACAAGAAGTCGTCTGGGAGGGCTTTAGTTAAGGGGACATCTGTCCATTAGGAAATGACTTGCTTCAGTGACCACCAAATAACCTTTAAATGAAAGCTTTAGCCTACTGCCAGCTTTAAGGTTGTTCTCTGTATTATGAAAGAGGTCCAGGTTAACATGACCATTTGAATTCCAAGTGGTGGCCCAGACATTGACTCCATCTGTTCTGTCACACCTTTAGTGACACATGCACTCTGTCACCACTTCTGAATAATGGGGATAATCTTGTCTCTACTTGATGGACTACTTTGAGGACCAAATTAGTTCATTTTTTCAAATGCAAAGTATTGTATGTTTTTTCCCAGTTTCCTTCATTCTCCAGCCTAATCATGTGAATGTGTGAATATCTGCAAGTGTGTGTGTGCACATGCAGATATACAGATAAAAAGTAATTTCATTTGGGCATTATACAAATAAACAGAACATTAAATGCTACTACAATGCAACAGACAGTACATATTTTAGTCTTTAATGTCTTATCACAAAAGGAACAAATACCAAACCAGAATCAAGAGTTATTCTGCTGAACATGAGAAATCAAAAATATTTTGTGCAGTACATCGCAAGGATTTCAAAGCTTTTTGCTCTTTTAAAATTACATTATTATTGAATATACTTGCATGCTTGTGTATTATCTTTAGCCTCACTACACCAAACTCAGAAAGTGGTTAGAAAGTAAAGTCAACCCTTAAAGAAACCAATGTTATCTGAGTGAATTAGCAGGTACTGCTGTTGATGTATATTTATTTTGTTCGTATTTAAACTCCTGTTTATATATCTCATGTGTTGCCTGAGCCAGCCTGTTGTGTACCTTTCTTTGAAGCTGTTATTCTACTACAGGGAGGACACAGTGCCTTAATAGCACTAAGACTTCTTGGGCATAATCTGTGAAAAGGAAACCAGAGAATAAACTCTCCCTTCTCTTGCTTCATCTGCCCAATGAGTATTAAATATACAGCCAAATTCTTTTCATGACACATCCTTCTCTGTCTCTGTAAGCACCCAGCTAGTCACCCATCTTCACCTCTGAAAATCTGTCTCAAACTCCCTCTTACTTACTCTGCAAATGGTGGTTTTCTCCACCAATGGAGCACTTCCCTGATTCCTCCTCAAGATGCTTTACTGTACCTCAACAGTGTATACATACAGCTACACTCTTCTCTTCTGCTGGCACTCTCTGTCTCTATTATACTCCTTCTCCTATTATTCACCACATTTCACAATCATGGCCCTTGCTGCTTTCTTCCCTTTACCCCTTCTTTCCTTTCCTTTCAAGCGCTATAGAAGGCTGAAAAAGATGCAAGGCACTGTCTGCCGAAGCCACCTCACAAGTATGCTAAGTGTAAAGCAAGTCACAAAACTGTGGAGAAAGCCAGTAGGTGAACGAGGACAAAAAGGGGATATGTTGACACCTGTAGCCACAGCTACAGTTTCTACCTATGGATCTTCAAATGGCAGCAGGACAGGAGTCACTTCAGCATGTGAAGTGTTCAGTCAGATGAAAAAGCTTGGGTAGGGTGTGAACAGCAAATACGGAGACAGCACTCCTCACAGTTGGTGAAGGACAGTGTGTGTGTTTTCTGTCTGATGACTGTTCATCATCCTAACTCCTCTGCCAATAACCATTAATGACCTTTGGCTCATTCTAGCCACAGGTTCAGGCCAAAACAAAACCAGAACAAAGGCTTCTTATATTCTGTGAAGAAGCCACCATCCCACATACACCAGTCACTGGGGAAGGTGTGCACAGAGGAAGAGAAGTCATGAAGGCTGGAAAACTAGCTCTGAGAACATGATGAGCTATAGTGGAGAAGAATCTGTCAAAAAGCTTTGGTGAAAGTAAGGCAGCAGGGCAGTGGCAGAGCACAGTGAAGTCACAGTTTGAATATGAGTAGCTCTTCATGTAGCCTTTTACTGTCATGCAGCTGAAGGACAGGCTGTTCTGGATGCTATATGAAGTGAAAAAGCCAGCCAAGAACAAACTATTTTAACTGATCTCATTCTACATCTTCACTGCTGCTGAGAAGAGAGGAGGGAGTTTCAACTGTGACACTGAAAGAAAGGCCAGTCAGAAGTCATCACTGAACCAGAAATGCCACATGCTATTTGCTTTGTATCACGCAAGACCAGAATCAGCTCAATCTTTACTACTGCAGGCAGTGGAAGGGATAGTTTGAAAAGCTTAGTATTGGAAAATAGAATTATTGTTGCTCTGTGAGCCCATGGTTCAAGCAGGGTAAAACTCAGCACATTAGATTCTTTCACTTATATGCAAAAGTTAGCAGGAAGCCCCTTAAATTTGGTGGTTTAACAGAAATATTAATTCTTTGTGAAAGAGAAATGGTGCAGGCTTTGCTAGCTATTTAACGCTGTAGTTAAGCTGACACCTGTAAAGCTGTACATATTTTTCTACTGCATCTTTATTTAGTAGTAAACATTAGTGTTATGTTTGGAATTTTAACATGATTAAGATTTCATTGTGGCAGATATAGTACAAAGTGCATAGCAAAACACTCCTCACCACAAATACAGTACACTCTGATTACACAAAATCCCCTACTCCCTTTCCCCAAAGGGAAAGGAAGCAAGAAAGTCAAGTGTATTCTGAAGGTCATATGTCATAAAATCCAAAGCTGGATTTGAATTTCTCAAGTTGCGTTACAGAAAACTACCCACCAAAATGATCCACTCTCCTTTTTGGGTGCATTTGAGCTCCATCTAGTCTCTTTTAAGAAGAGGCAGCAACATGAGAAAAATTACTTTTACCTGTGAACTTGCACATGGTTTTAGCGTCAGGATTCCAGAAACATTTTATAAGTTGTTGTAACACAAGATTTGAACTATGGTGGACATTACTTCCTGCGTGCTGTCCTTTAAAAAAAAAAAAAAAACATGGTACAAAATAAATCTTATGTCTTGCCCAAGATTTACTGTTCAATGCAATTATTGGTGCTAGATCTTTCCAGAAAACAAGGGTTAACTGAAGCAAATGAAGACCCAGGTATAGAAAGATGACTGCTAACTTTTAGATCTGTATAAATCACCTCTGTGAAAAGTCAAATAATTCTCCATGCCAGAAGGAACTGATTGGTCATTTCACTGTTGGGTATTAGTATGCCTATTCTCTGAAAGAGTTCATATGTCCTTCATCTATGAGAGAAATATGTTTCCATATCTAAGAATTTTTAACTATTTTTTACGATGCACATTTTCACACTGTTATTTTCAATAATAATTCTTCTCCTTTCCCTCATTCTTTCTACCCAAAAGAAATGTTAAATCAAGGTAGCTGAAATAACCTATTTAAAATCTCTTGCTTTGATGCATTAAACATAATTTCCTTCTGTCTATGTTTTCATCATAACAAACAGCATCATTATAGTTGACATTTACCTTATTCTACTGTATTTCTGTCATAAATTAAGAAAGAACCATTAGATCTGAGGATATGGCAAGGAAGAAAGTGTCTAACTAACATGATAAATTATTTGTGGTGATTTTTGAGATAATGCAATTTTGTCTGTATAGTACCTAAAGTTAAAATAAACAACCTATTTTTCTCAGTTGGACCTGGCTTCTACAAGTACTTTTCATGTAATATTTACCCTGTATAACCATCCCAACAGGACTGGAAAGGCCACACAACTCTGAAGTGGTACTGTTTCAATGAAAGTCAGTCAGAAAAACTTCATTTCAAAGAGCCTCTTGAAAACATACAATTCTAATAAAACCCTACAGTAGATGGAAAAAAAGAAACATAAGGTAAAATTATTGTCCTATTATGACCTACTTTTTTGTTGATGCCTACTTCATTTGCTTAGAATTACTAACAAGTGAATTTTGAAAAGAAAAAAGCTGCATTTTCTATTTTGACTAGAGTAAACATTTTCTTCACATTAGTGAATTCATGCTGATAAATTGAAACAATTCCTATTAGCATGACTGTAAAATGTCTTTTGGATGACTCCAGATATTGAATGCTCCTGCATCATCCCCATCACACATACAAATACATTCAACACTATCCATTTATATTGCAAGCATTCCAACTGTTACTGTTCTCTATGTTTTTTAATCTCTTTTCGCTTTTTAATGTCTTTTTTTCATCAGCTCACACAATAAACAAGTCACAAAAACCAAGCAGGTAGTCAGTATACTTTTAGGTGACCAGTAAAGTATAAGGTATTGCTCAGCAACTACCTGTTGGCTGAGAAAAATTTTTCCACCAGGGACGATGACAAATGCCTCATTCTGTTGTCTTTTTTCTTTCAAATTTGTGGTCTATTCTGAAAAAGCAAGTAGTAACAATAGTGTTACTCAAAGAGAATACTTATTTCCAATAATTAAGAACATAACCACCCTTCCCCAGCAAAAGGTACTCCATAAAGCTTCCCATTTTAATCTCATGAAAAAAGATATCGACAGCAATACTGTCAAAGAGTAATGAATGGCTCAATAGCATTCCGTACATCTATTGGTCATTTGACTATGGAAAAAGGGGGAGGTTAATAAACAGAACGTTTATGTACGTTGCAGTATAACAGCAACATAGTTCAAATGCTTAGCAAAGGTTGAAAAAGCTGAGCACTTATCGGACCTTAAAAAAAACCCACATTCTAATTACTTTATTAGATAATTCACCAAGTAGTGCAACGCTGCAAACACATACAAATTATTCCTATAGATAAGCAATTATGTGTTTTATGACCCTCCTTACATGAACAAATCTGAGTGGACTTTTACTGACAGGAGCTACTTATCTGAAAAGCTGTAAACCATTTAGCCTGAGTATCTGTGGCCCGATTGCATACTTGCCTTGGGTATCAAAAAGTTACTCAGGTGCAGTAATTTCTGCTTCACTGGAGGTAAATACTGTGTTATTATTTCCCACTTTTGCTCTTTTTTCACATATACAGACATGGTGACACATTTACGCAAATATATGAATTTTGTTCATTTAATATACATTACTCCTCAAGCATTTTCAGGGAAGCATAGTGTAATTGCTTAAAGAAGCAAAGGATGGCTAATGGGGGCATATGGGACAGTGGCCCTTGACTTCTCCAGGTTAACTGACAAGCTGGAGTTTTAGATTTTAAACTGCCACTCTTGTACAGTGAGTTTCATACTGACATAGGAAGCACCCAGTGAAGGAGAAAAAGATAATTGCATTATATCACATTTAGAATATTTTTGACAGGTGAATGTTTGCACAAACTGGAAAGCAGGAAGTCACCTTAGGCATTTAAAACTCTAAAGCTCTCCAGAAACTTGTGTTAGCATCAAGACTTGGTTACCTGACTCCTTTTCAAATCAGTTGAAATTTCAACTAGATCAAGATTGAACACGTCTTCTCAACTCTCTACTTCAGAGAGCTTCAGTGAAACAAGAAGCTTTTCTCACACACAGAAAGCTGAACACTCAAATACAAGTTTGAAGTACTGGAGTTTAATGGCATACAATTTATCTATTGGTTCTTCATAGCATAAAAATCTGTAATCCATAGGAACTGCCATGTCTCATCTTTGGCTCTCAAAGTTAAATGGAAATGAAAACAAACAAACAAAATGTACTTTGGTAGATGACAGAGCATAAGCAACTTTAGTGAAAACTTGTCAGAGAGATTCTTCTAGCCCCAGCTTTGGGCAAGGCTACCAGGCACAATATGAAGTAAAAGTATGATCTCAATCTCACTACAAATAGAACACAAGCAGCTGCTCATTTTTAAGAGAAAGCGGTTTTGCAGGAGCCTATCAAACTTGGACTTGAACTTAAATATAGTCATTAAAAGGCTTATACAGGTGAAGTCCAGCAGGCAAAACTGAGTTAAAAAAAAAAAAAAAAAAAAAAAAATCGAGTAATGGATTAAGCACTTTAGACTAATTACCTCTGTCTTCTATCAACCTAAGTATAAAATGAGAATTATTTCAATATAAAAATCAGAACTTTAGTAGAATGAAGTGAGAACTGATTTTTTGGGTCTACTATACTCAAGGGAGCAGAAATAAGGGAATGACCTATTCTATTTGCTAGAAAGCCACCAAAAAAAAGAAAGGAAGAAAGGAAGGGGGGGGGGGAGAGAGGAAGGAAAAAAAGGAAGGAAAAAAGGAAGAAAAAAAAGAAAAAAGGAAGGAGAAAAAGGAGGAAGGAGAAAAAGGAGGAAGGAGAAAAAGGAGGAAGGAGAAAAAGGAGGAAGGAGAAAAAGGAGGAAGGAGAAAAAGGAGGAAGGAGAAAAAGAAGGAAGGAGAAAAAGAAGGAAGGAGAAAAAGAAGGAAGGAGAAAAAGAAGGAAGGAGAAAAAGAAGGAAGGAGAAAAAGAAGGAAGGAGAAAAAGAAGGAAGGAGAAAAAGGAAGGGAAACAAAAGGAAGGGAAACAAAAGGAAGGGAAACAAAGGGAAGGGGAAACAAAGGGAAGGGGAAACAAAGGGAAGGGGAAACAAAGGGAAGGGGAAACAAAGGGAAGGGGAAACAAAGGGAAGGGGAAACAAAGGGAAGGGGAAACAAAGGGAAGGGGAAACAAAGGGAAGGGGAAACAAAGGGAAGGGGAAACAAAGGGAAGGGGAAACAAAGGGAAGGGGAAACAAAGAAAGGAAGGGGAAACAAAGAAAGGAAGGGGAAACAAAGAAAGGAAGGGGAAACAAAGAAAGGAAGGGGAAACAAAGAAAGGAAGGGGAAACAAAGAAAGGAAGGGGAAACAAAGAAAGGAAGGGGAAACAAAGAAAGGAAGGGAAACAAAGAAAGGAAGGGAAACAAAGAAAGGAAGGGAAACAAAGAAAGGAAGGGAAACAAAGAAAGGAAGGGAAACAAAGAAAGGAAGGGAAACAAAGAAAGGAAGGGAAACAAAGAAAGGAAGGGAAAAAAAGGAAGGGAAAAAAAGGAAGGGAAAAAAAGGAAGGGAAAAAAAGGAAGGGAAAAAAAGGAAGGGAAAAAAGGGAAGGGAAAAAAGGGAAGGGGAAAAAAGGGAAGGGGAAAAAAGGGAAGGGGAAAAAAGGGAAGGGGAAAAAAGGGAAGGGGAAAAAAGGAAGGGGAAAAAAGGGAAGGGAAAAAAAGGGAAGGGAAAAAAAGGGAAGGGAAAAGAAAAGGAAGGGAAAGAAAAGGAAGGGAAAGAAAAGGAAGGGGAAAAAAAGGAAGGGGAAAAAAAGGAAGGGGAAAAAAAGGAAGGGGAAAAAAAGGAAGGGAAAAAAAAAGGAAGGGAAAAAAAAAGGAAGGGAAAAAAAAAGGAAGGAAGGAAAAGAAGTCCCTAGGGATTGGACATAAAAACATCTAGAGGAAGCAAAACTAGTTCCATATCACAGAATCATAGAATAGTTATAGGATTGGAAAGGACCTTGAGATCATCTAGTTCCAACCCCAATATGTAGCAATATGATAGATAAAGACTGGAAGCAGGAGGAGACTCATAAACCCTGTGCGAAATAATACTGAACCAACAGATGGATGTGAATTTTGAATCCCAGTGTCAACTTCTTGTGGTATACAAAGCAATACAAATGGACTTATCCAACAACAGCACACGTTTGAATAGATGGTTGGAATTTTGTCCTTAATTAAAAAAAGGAAAAAAAAAAAAACACAAACCTACAAGTTGAAACAAAAACAATGCATGATATATTAATACCAAAAAAAAAAAAAAAAACAAACCCAAACTAAAACCACCCCCCCCAAAAAAAAAAAAAAGTAAAAAAACCCCACCAAAACCAATCAACCAACCAAACAAACAAATCAACACAACGAAGTGGAAGCTGTATCATCACAGATTAAGCTCTAAGGCAGCACAGAGGCTGAAACCTGAATCTAAGTCAGGCAAGCCCCTGAATTATTAGGCTATAAATAAGGTCTGGCTGAATGGTGCTCCTCTCTTGCAGGTCATGGTTCCCTGAGAGAGGACCTGGACAGAACATTTGCGTTCCCTAGACAACCAAATCACTTCCTTGGGTAATCAAACCACACCTAGGTCTAGAGCCTGGCACAGTGAGGGTGAAAATCCAGCTCTAGGACCTCAGTACTCTACCTTGGTATGCAATCTAAACAAGGCACCCAAGCTTCTCCTGTCAGAAATGTCCCACTTTCTACAAATAATGCTCTAGCTAGGGTAGACTGACTCTCCGCTTAGGCCATTCTCGCATATGATTTAATTTGGACCTTCTACTTTCACAGTGAATAGCCTTGTCCATAGAAGTAGCAGTTATTCTGAAGTGTCCTTTTTTTAGCTTCTTTTTTTGTTGAGGATGCACTTGGTAAGATTTAAGATTAATTACGAGAAGAACAGAGACTTAAACACTGAAAATATCTGTGAAATAGACTGCTTGTATTACATGCCAAATCCATGTAGAGTAGAAATAGCTCCACGTGTTTTTTTAAAGGTTTTACACCAAATTTGCCATGGCAGAGTGAGCTAGTGGCACTGAAACTGTTGTGTGATTTCAACTTTGGTTTTAAGAGTGCTGAGACATGAGACAAAAGACAAAGATGTGCACTCATCTTTCTTTAAAAAGCAAAAGAGGAAATGAAAGACTGAGATAAAAGAATCAAAAGTATATTCAGCTGGTCTTCATGAGAGTTTGCAATAGAAGTCAGTACAAGTAGAAGAGCCCATCTCCAACTTGACACATCTCCAGCGGGTCATAACTGTTCAAAAGAAAACCAGTATGTAACACACAGTCTTCTTTCTGAACTCCAGCCTAATATCAAAGCAATTACCCTTTGTTTCAGATCCTTTTTGTACATCTGGAGGAGGGACACAAATGCCTTATGAGAGGAAAATTGCCAGGGAGACAGGAACAAGGTCAGTGTTTAGCAACAAGTTACACTCCCTATTGCTTTTGCCTGTTTGTACAATTTCCACCCCTTGGTCGAAGTCAGTCTGCAAAATCATTAGAGAGAAAAAGCTGAAGAATGGTGCCATCGGCAGAGCTAATGCTGCGCTATGGAAAGAAAAAAAAAAAGGATTAAAAACTGTTAATAAAGATTAAGTGTTAATGATACACAGTAGCTGTAGGGAAACTTTCAGTTGTTTGAGTTTTAAACAAAATAATTTTTTGTGTATGCATCCTCATACAACTGAACCTCCCCACACACATTCCAAAACATGCATCTTAGCCTCAAATAAGGGGGAAAACCTCCTCTCCAAAGCATTTCATCTGATCAGCAACATTTATGATACCATTCAGACTATCACACAGGAGAGCTTTAGCTCTCCATTTTTCAGGGAAATACTTTGCTTGGCGATTTCTAACAGACAATCTCAGTTATTGACACATACTGTATGTGAAAACTCTTTGTGTCAGATAAGTTTCCATGCTATTTTTAACAGTGCCTTCTCAGCATTATAAGCCATTTTTTTAAAATAATGGTATGTAACAAACAACATGGTGATGTAAAAGACAAAGTATGTTGTTTTATTAGGTTTTGCCTGTGTGATTATGAAATTTTAAATATATTCACAAATATTCAGATAATTTGCTTTCCAAGTATGCCATGATTGTGGATCAGAGTTAAAAAGCAGGCAAAAATGTGCCTACAGTTGATGGGCAAATATTTACATCCAAATCAGTATTTATGTGCACTTTGAATTTAAATTTACATTTATTTACAAACATTACACATTTGAGAACAGATGTGAGGTTTCTTTAAAAAGAAAACCTATTTCCAACTACAAAATTATCGCAGTCTGGAGCACTAGCACTGAACCTTAGAAAAGTTCTAAAGTTAACTTTACCTGCACTGTTCTAATACACAGTGTATTACATAAACACAATTTGTTACTGGCTTTGGATTTACCTGGGGTAGTTCCATTTATGTTGAGATAGCTTTCAGTTCTAGCTAGAAGTTTTGTTAATAGTTTCTTTCTGTGCTTGATACTTTAGATATTCACAAGAAAAAATGTTATACTGTCTGGGGCTAGGGAACCAAGCAAAGACCATTTGCTTTATAGGGGAAACCCTACAACTTCCTCAAAAGACAGAATGTATTTGAGAGTCCATCAAAACCTCCCGAACAAAAATTCTGCAAGTCAAACATATGCGTATATAATTTTGAACTAGAAAAACTACCAAAAAGGCAGAAGAGCAAAACTACAGCCTGCTGTATCAGCAGTAGAGACCTCTCCCTCAACATTTCAAGAACTTCCATCTGCTTTCAATAAGGCATGCAAATATTAGTTTTAATGCATATCTCACATACCCCCAATAATAAAGAAGTGAAGAAAAACCTCAGCTAAAATTGAGAGCATTAATGTTTCACAAGTAAAAAAACAATTTCTAAGATTTAAATTTATATATATATACACACGTGTAAATACATATACACTTATATATACGTATGCACATTTCAGCAACCAAACATTTTCTTTGAAGTTTAGTTTTCACTGTATGAAACATGTCTTAATGTGATCTACCATGCAAGACAAGAATCAAAGTTTTACTTTAAACATTCATAAATAAATAGAAATGTTAATTTTTTTATTTGAGCTGCAAACTTAAACTGCTCCTCTTCAGAACATCAGCCAACTACTTTCATTAATCAGCAACAGAATGGTGCTAGTTAAAAATCCAGAACTTGATCTCTGTATCCTGGAAAGAAGATGGTATACCCCTGAAGTATTTAATTTCTCTAAAAGAAATGTCTTCTCTTAGCTGTTCTCCCGTATTGCAGAAGTTGATGATCATGGAGTTTATAAATGTACAACATCAATTAAACAGCACTTAAAAGTATGATTTCTGCCCCTGGTCTCTTTTTCTCAGCCCAGAAATGTTCCTGAAGGCTTCTCCTCTCATTAAACTTTGCTGAATTCATCTACTACATATTTCAGTGCTTCTACTCATAACTGGCTAAAATATAAATATACTCTGGTCAACAGCAAATCAAGAACATAGATGAATCATAGGTCCACAAATCTTGCACATCACTTTAAAAAAAAAAAAAAAAAGACAGGTAAAATAACAAGCTAATTTGATGGGGAAAAAATGAAAGTTATGTGTCAATATATTTTTTCCTTGCAAATTTAATGATAAGTACTTGTCAATCACACCATAAATAAAATCTGCTCAATAAAATCTAAAAGATTTATTTTTATGTATTCTTTAGATTTGTCTTTTATGTCTAGCAATGCTCCTTTAGTCACCAAGAACACTTACAAGTAGGTGTGGGACCCTGACAATTATGAGGATACATATTTTGCTAATGTAATTCTCGGCTGACATTTTAACAACTTATCCAGGTACATCAGGCTGTTTCCACATCATTTTTTCCACTTTCAGACATTCTGATTCCTTCCAGCTGATGTATTAATTTCACTCAAAGCTGTCAATTTGTGGTGTTCCTTCAGTGCACAAAATTTCTTTAGTAATTGGATCATGTGTTTTTACTTTCCATTTTTTACACGTGCACTTTGAAAACTTAGTCCTTCTCACCTGGAATTCCCTTAGTCTCAGAAAGGCATGTGTCTAAACTTTGTGCTTCTTTCTCCATATAATAATTCCATGCTTAATTTAAATTTCTCAAGTTGCCACAGTCAGTCAACATCTTCAATAGATTTGTCAGCAGATTGATTTCTTCTTTAGCTGCCTCATTCCGTCAGAGTTTGGAAAATACTGGATTTTTTAGACAGATCTAAATAACCTGAAGTGTTAGCATATAGAGTCACTTATTGCAAGTTCACGATTATCTGTTAGAGTGTGTGAAAGTCTAGCTAGGGAAGAAGAGCAGGGTTTTGCTTTAAGAAGGCCGTACCTCTCCAAGATGTCCCAAGCTTCCCTAAGCAGTATTCATTTCTGTACATAGGGCCCAAGCTCATAAGATTTTTTGCCTGAAATGTTTCTTTGCAGAGTCCCTCCTCAATGTCTCACAGATGGTTCAGAAAGCTGAACAGATTCATAAGAGGTCAGATAACTTCATCAGCTTCTCTTAGTACTTCCTTATTCCTCTCAGCTTAAATTTCTTTTTTCTAATCCTCAGATTAAACCTCAGACATTCCATACTGCCCTTCTACATGGTTATGTCAATTGTTCAGCTGTTCCCTAATACTCTATTTAGATAGAGTACTTAGCACTATCTAAATAGAAGACAGAATGATCGATGTTCATGGGAGACATGCAGAGTCAGGTCCATTGATGCTGTATTAAATTATTTGATTAAAATTCTAACAACAGTACTTAGGAAGGCTTTGCTGTAATCACAGAAACAGAAATTTTAGAAAATACTTTATTTTATTATTCTTGGTTTCACTTCCTATGGCAGGAACATCAATTTACATAGAAATTAGAAAAGTTCAGATCTCCCGAATGTATTTGTCACAGATCCTTCACAAACACCATCAGAGTCTGATTTTGTGTGTGGTTACTGACAAAATGCCTTTGAGGAAACATCACTGGGAATTCCACAGGCAAGGTTTTTTCTCTGACTTCTTTATGTTTATTATTCATAAAAACTTAGCACTACTAGCTCCCTGGGATCAGATGCTACTTTCCATCAGCTTCTTCTCATAGAACACATTACACTAAGTAACAGAGGGACCACAGACCCACAGGTATATTTGCAAAACCCTCTCTGGCTTCAACTCATTCACTCAGTTACAGATGTACATACCTATTAGTCTTAAATGGGTTTGGATCACTAGTCCAGGGGAATAATCCAAAAAAAATTTGGGTTGCACAGAAAAGGTTAGGGGAAGCAACAAGCCTTTGGGCTTTCTCTGAGTACAGACAATACATGAAAAGGGGAAAAAAAAAACAAAACAGTTTGACTGTTATATCTAAGCTACACTTGCCAGACAGATTTTGTGTTACAAGTGAGTATACATTAAACAGGGAGACTAAACAAGCGAGATATAATGAACCACAAACCAAATATATGAATAGCCCATATTTTACCTGGAGTGACAATTTAAAAAGACATACTTCTGATATCTTTCTTATCTTCTGGCAAGATCTCACTGCATAAATCTAACATTAAAATGCCTGTAGGATTCTATTGCAGTGGGCTCAAGACTATGCAAGTTCATCCAGCAGCTATATCTTTCAACAGTAAAACAATAGGTCACCAAGTTCAAAGGCTTTTATTTATTTTCATGGTTTGTAAAGAGATATTTGAAGATTATTTTACTCTGTGCATTTCAGTGATAAATTCTTCTTAATATCAGCTTAGTGGGAAACCATGTGAAAAAGAAATCTGGGATCTACTCTTTGTTCAAGTTACCGGTATTTGCATATACATTCCTCTGTACTGGTAACAGAGAGAAGGATTTTTCACTAGGATTTGTGTTCCTAAATAAGTAGGACATTAAAAAAAATAATAAAAAAAAATGTAAAAAACCCTTGCAGGTAAATTCTACAAAGTGTTAAAAAGAAAAAAATATATGGTCAAACAACAGACTATCAACCCATTGCTTTATTTTACTTTACTTCAAAGCTGAAGGAGTCTCTTACCACAAGGCATGTGCCATTCTCAGAATCACAGAAAGATTCAGATTGAAAGGGACCGCTGGGGGTTATTTAGTCCATCTCCCTGCTGAAGCAGAGTCACCTAGAGCAGATTGCTCAGTATTACATCCAGATAGCTCCAGACTGCCAGAGAAGGAGACTCCGCAATCTCTCTGGGCAGGGCAATGTATTCAAATGCTCAGTCAACCTCACAGTAAAGAAGTTATTCCTCATGTTCAGGTGGAACTTCCTGTGGTTTAGTTTATACCCATTGCCTCTTATCCTATCATCTGGCACCACTGAGAAGAGTTTGGCTCCATCCTCTTGACACCTTTCCTTCAGATACTTACAGCACCATTCATCAATATTAAATTTCAAACCCTTGGGAAAGCATGTAACTTCAATTTCTTGGCGGCTTTCAGGATTGATTTTGTGTCAGCCTTACACAGCCTCCTAGTAATCCTGTCCAGTGAATCCCTTCTTGGCATTCCTCTATTTTAATTCCACTGTACAGCAAATCCTATGAACAGAGCTACATCAAGAGAGACATCGTCTATCAGGTAGGCTAGACCTTGGAAAAAGAACACCTTGTGCCTCCAGATCAACTCGTGGCCACAGATCCTTTTATTGTACATAACTCATAAAAACACAGTGGCCCACAAAATTAAGCAGATCTTGCTTTCAGTGTTTCTTTTTTGATTATTTGCATTCGAAGCCTTCAGCTGAAGTGCCAAAGCCAGAGAGAAAAATCTACACTTCAATAAAAGTGTTTACAACAGAATAGGATCCTTGCAATTAGAGCAATGGCATTTGCCATGCTGCTGAAAGCACATCTCTTGGATACTCCCCCTTTTGGTGTGTTATGAAATATAGATATCTGAAGGTGACACCTGCCAGGGGTTTCCAGTCATTTTCACAGTAGCATTTGATACCACCATGGGAAAAGCATCCATTGAATTCAAAAGCTGTAGCAGCCAATCAATGCCTGCAGATCCATCCAAGGAGCAGGATCTATTTGATATTTATCACCTTGTAATTCATGACAGATTTGAACATTTTACTTTTCGGACACAAACATAAACTGTTGAATGGAGTAGGCTGTATATCCCCCTTTTTTCTCTGATGATAACTATATAAAGGAGAGGAAGAAGCACAGCCATGTTAGGCTTAAAGAGCATAAACAACTACATGGACATGAAATTAGAGGCCAGCTTAGTATCTTAAAAAGGGATTTACAGAGCAATAAACCTTCATTTTTCCACTTCCCTGTTTCTCACAGGATGTACACTGAGTTGTCACCATAATCACATTCCCATAAGATTTGGAGGACTCCCTCAAGATTTTTACACCTTGTTTGCAATAGTAACTTGGGGTTTTTTTGCAAGTCATCAGTGCTGAAAGAATTGGGGAAATCACAAAATTTTGAGTCTATGAAGCATATACTCAGGTTGGGTACTTTTATCTTCATGAATTTACCACCTTGTGTGATTATTTGCGCACCCAATTCTTCTTCAGAACTGAACTAACAACAAAGTAAGGCAGTTCTGAGCACCCTGATCTAACCAAAGATGTCCCTGCTCATTGCAAGGGATCTGAACTAGATGATCTTTAAAGGTCCCTTCCAAGCCAAACTATTCTACGATTCTATGACAGCAGCCATCGTAGCCTTTGGCATTATATGTCAGGAAAGTGTAGCCCCAAAACTTTGTGCCCATAAACAACTGAATCAAGTCCACAAGACCTGACATGTCACTTTTAAATTCCCATTATCATTTAGTTTTCCCTCCTGTCTCTTCTTTATCCTTAGGGCATCCAGTTATAACTGCATGGCAAAAACATAGTGTGGGATACATATCCTGCTTTCCTGCATACATTCCACACCACAGATTATATAGTCCTGCCCTTCTTCTGGATTTTAGATAACAGGCATTAACCACTTGTGCTGGTTTACATTACAGTTCTGTTCACAATATCTGCACTTCCAGCTTGTGCATTCATGATGTTTTTCTACGTAGGTGCTAGACTTTACACCAATAATCACACTCAAACAATCGACTTGTTTCTTAACAGCTGGGAGCTTGTGCCTCTGTAAGCACTCCTCATACTTGCAGAGCAGCCTGCAGCTGGGGCACCTTATCTTTGTCCCCAGGTTAACTTCAAGGCCATGAGACAAGCAGAGCCAGCAAACACCTTGATGTACTTAACACTGTAATAACGTTAATCGTGTAAAATGAAGAAACAGTGCTTGGAATAGCTATGACTGTCCTTGGGCTTAAAAATCCCCCAACCCTTTTTTATTCCCCTCAAATATGAAGATTATGCATTTATTAACCTGTAGCAGATCCTCAGGCAAGGTGATGCTACTCAGCATGACCTTTCTACACACAGACCAACCCTGTTTGTGATGTGGCTATTTTGCTTTCTTTGAGATCACTCAATGCTGTAAGTGCTGGGAAACACCCAGCAAAACAAAGATTCTCACTTACTTTGATCAATTAATTATTTTTACTGTAATTTGGGGATGGGGGATAGACTGCAACATTCTGTGTACTTTGCCCCCAATGGCTTTTATAGTAAAAATAGCCAGGCGGAAAGTCTGACCAAAACATAGTTCTCTCTTACTTTGCAGGAGAGTACTGACTCAGTGTAAAAATTTAATCTCATTCATAATGTTTAAAGTAATAGCAAGAGAATACAGAGAGTTAGACAAGCTGACAGTTTCAAGATGGAGCTGAGTGTTCAAACAGGTTCAAACAGGTGGTGCAGATGATCAAAAATTTGTTCTACAGCCTGAACAAATGTCTCATAAGCTTCACATAGTGATAGCTGATTTAAAATAACAAATCTGTCTAAATTACAGATCTGTATTCTTCTAGTCCCAGACTTCTAGATCAACCACTTGCACCACCAAACACGCTGCACAGAAGCCATGGGATGGCTTAAACAGCAGCTTCTGTCTTGCGCAAGGCAGCACTCACCATCAAAAAAAGACCAAACTGAGTATTTAGAAGTCTGAAATTCTGAGCAAAGGGAAGAGAAAGGATTGCAAAATGACTTTTCCAACAGAATAGACAGAAATGCCACTAATATTGTAGCTATGCAATCACAAGAAAGAGCTTCTGTCATCAGATACAGCACCCAGATTTATACAAGTACTATAGCTGCAGGAAAATTCTTCATGCTTCTGGAAGACATAATTTTTAGCTACTCTGTAGAGATGATTTATGAAGAGTCTGGTGATTTCTGGGATCTGCTAAAAGCCCAAATAGGTGATTACCTGAATAATTTAGCTGTTGAACTCTAAGATGAAAATTCAGTAAAGATTTATTAGAGTTCAAGTTAAAGCAAAGAGGAGGAAAATGTTTAAAAAATGTGTTTTTTTTTTATAATACACCACTTAAATGTAGATACTAAACACTGTTATTGCTTTGCCTCTTGCAGTGACTAATCAGAATAGTTTAGGTTCTTTGAAAGGACCTCTGGAGGTCATCTGCTCCAACCTGGCTCTTGAAACTAGCCTAACAGTTTGTTATTTCCATATATTTAAAGTATTATTACTTCCATATATTTAAAGCATTAGTCAGGTTTTAAGCAAGTGAACATTAAAAGGCAGTCTCAGAGACCTGCTTTTTCTTGAGAAAAAAAATCCCTCATTTTAACAGTCTAGATGAAATATTCTACTGAACTGGAACAACGGACCGTAGAGACATAGCATTTCATAGAAACACACATTTCTCTTCACTCCCATTGAAATTAAGAGCAGTCCTTACGTCCTGCTTTACATATGGAATGAATACAGGCCAATGTGAAAGTAAGGTGATCTCTACAGAGAGGAAAGGCAGCAGCCTCTACTTGTAACCATCCCCAGGTGGAACAGGCATTCCATTTACAGTTTACAGTCTGATATATTATCATCTCAATCTCCCTCTATTTCTTCTGTCATTTGAAGAAAAGAAATCAAGATCTGCTTCATTTTGTACTTCTTGACACAATGGAATATCTGGATTTATCTTCACCATGTAGGAAAATGGGGTCTCGTGTCCGACATAGGGCAGTGTCTTAAACAACTCTGCTCATGTCTGCTCAAACTATGATGATGGCCTAGTTAATTAGAAGTTTCATATTCAGCTGATGAGTCTGGATGATCTAAATGACTTCTAAAAAAAAAAAAATAAAATTGGACTAGCAATTGGAATGATTTTCTAAACAACTCCCCCTGTGGCTCTTTTTCCTTTTTTTTTTTTTTTTTTTTTTCCTGTAAATAATGGAGAGAATATTACCATTGATTTTTTTAGGTTAAGATGGTGCATTACCTTGGGTAACTCTGGAAAGAATTTTAGTAGTTTTAGTATTAAAAGATTTTTTTAAAATTATCATTATATTAGAAAACAACATTTACCATCTTGTATCTCAAGTTTCCTGTTTGCTGGTCTAATAATTGGAGGAACAGCACTGTTTATTCAGGCAGATGGAGTACCGCTTATTCTTTGGCAGATCTGAGCCCTTTGACTTGCACATGCAAGTAAATGAGCACCTTCTTTTTGAATACAGAAGGCTTTCGTTCAAACACTTCGTTTTAAAAGCATTTCAGACAGACAACTGACATAAAAACAGGACTAGCTACCCACTCAGTGGTACACAACATTACCTACTGTTTTCCACTATTTTAAAAACAACAAAATAGTCAAGAAATACACATCACACGCACAGCCACCCAGATACAAAAATGAGGAGGGAGAACAATATACACCCTGCAAAGTTGTTCTAACACTGGTGACATCAGCATTCTGCATAAGCAGTGGGCAAAGCTTAGAGCTGTTGCTTTCTGCAAGTCTTCTGCAGAGGGAATTTTTCTCACAAGGGAATGAAGCAAAAATGAAGTCACAATGCCACAAGGTTCTGTTGGTCATAATGGAGCACAGATTACTTCACAGATTTAAATAATAGAATAGTCTTTTGAGAAAAAGACTGTCTGCTGACATAAAAGACTGGCTGATATAATTACGATTCCACTGGAATGAGGGGAAAGCACACATCGAAACTACCAGAATCTACTGCCATGTAGAGATTTTTTTCCCTTTGTATAGTGAAATAATTATATAAGTGACATTCTTGCCTTAAGGATCTGAGGTGCTTTTCAAATAAGCTTGCAAGTGAGTAATGGACAAAGCAAAATGACTTCAAAAGGTCAAGAATCACCATCATCCATCAACGTAAACGGTAAAATCTTAAAATGAAGAAAGCCTGAACTAACGTGGTCTCTTTGTAATATACCCGTGTATGTGAAAAAATTGAAGAAGTGTTCCTCTGAAGTGCAAAGGAGAAGGAATATCAACCTCCACGTCACACTGGGAGATTGTGTACTGTTTCGGTTTTTGGCCAGGTCGCGGGCAGATTATGTCAATTTTAGTGTTTCACAAACAAAATTATTCCAAATAATTTCTCTCACTTAATGTTGTTATAGTAGTAAAAAATGGAGGCTATTGTCTGTTGAGTATAACTGCCCTGCTACTTGAACAAATAATAGCTTTGTGTTTATTTCGATATGTCACAAAGCACCTAGAAAGAAATTAAAAAGCTCTGAATACCAAACTGAAAGATTATTCTTTATTTCAAGAAAATTCTGTATATCAACGGCCTGCATTGTTAACTGCTACAACCTTACTAAGGAAGTAGTTTTATCTGTCAAATCAGAATCTTTCTTCTACACCTTCTTCAATTTTCTGAACACCTACCTTCTACAGAAATTGTACTACATCTTTCTTCTTTAAAATTCACTGTCCTTGGAGGATGTTTTCCAGACCACATTATTTAGAATTAGAATTACAAGTGTCAGACACTCCATTGTGCTTTAAGGGTACGTATTGAGTTCAGTGAGATTTGTGGTTGCTCATGTATTTGTGGAATCAGGTCTTTAAGCGCAAAGGTCATGTCTACTCCCCACACTACAGTATTTTAATTATATTATGCATTAATATTATTGTTTCATGCAAAATATTAGTAAATTAGTTTATGTAGGTTACAGGTATTAAATGATATTCTATATGAAGTGACTCCATTTACTATATTTTTCAGTGCTTCATTTCTTGAGGAATTATTTTATTCTGTACACTTGCAAGGGGAGAAATCTTATTTTTACTTCTGTTCTCTTTTGTCAGCTATAATGATACTTAAGTTACATTATTAAAGACCCTCCATAGTATTTTGGCTATTATTTTCATTCTTTTCTGCTTTAAGGTGTTTCCTTTTAATTTTCCAGTAGGCCTTTATATATAGATGAATATGGTAAGTTGTCTTCTGGCTAGAGTATATACTCAAATTTAGTCAGCAATTGTTGGTATACCTATTCTTTTCAGCTTTTAAAATATATGTATTCCCAAAATGTATTCCCTTTTAAATTGTAAAGCTAACTCAACTGCAGATACAGGCATCAGGTGCCAGAAGTTTCTCTCTTGTATTTTACATCATTGTAATTAACTTTTGGCTTGTTGAATAAGAATTGCTTGTTGGGCTCTTTATACTCTAAACTCTATGAAGATACTCCTTTGCCATAAACTGTAGTTAATCACAAGAGAAGAGTGTCTATATTAGAAGCAGCTGTATGGTGCTACAAACATAATTTGAAAAAACATACGCATCCTGATACACACAGGCAATAGGTGAAGTTAACACAGAGCATGGAATATTAATGTGATCATTTCCTAGCATCCAGATACTTTTCTTACCCATATAAATTTTAGTTTCGGATGACAGCATAAAATTAGCATTATTTGTGTTTTGGAAACAAGATTTTTTGGCACATTCCAATTAGATGTGTGATCACTGGAGCATTCGCTTGTCAGATTATGAACTGCTGTTCATTATAAATTACATTGTTTCAGAGCTATAACTGCTGGAAAAGTTTAAAGTATTTTCTTTTGGTTTGAAGTAGAGAAGTAATGTTTCATTAATTTCCTTACGTTCTAAGATGACATTGCTTGAAAGAGCTGATCTAAAGTTCTCTCTCCAAAATGAATCTATTCAGAAATTTCCAGTTCTGATTAGAGAAAGTTAAAACAAAACCTTGATTTTACTGAATGCTGCAGCTCTCACCAGCTCACTTTTTGGTAGTGATAAATGGAATTCATCTTCATTGCTTACATATCTTCTATATTCTCCAACATACAGAGACAACTAACCTGCTGTTGCACAATCCTGTGCAGAACATCAACTGCCAAGTTTTTCAAAGGCAGAGATTTTTATTTTTATAAGTATGTGCATATTATTTTTTAAGCTACGTAAGGAAAAAAAAAAGGCAAAAGAAGAAAAAGTGTTTAAAGTAACTGAGTGGGATCACTCTGAAACGTGTCCAAGTTTCTTAAAATGATGATGACATGGACTCACATACCGTTAATATTGTTCAGCTACCAATCAGACAGAACCAAATTGTTATTCTCCAAGTACGTGCATTATGATAATTCTGCAAGTTACCGTCTGCAACTTTGAAATGGAAATGAAACTTTGAAATGTATTTCTACGACAAAGGCTGTGATGAATTATCCCTTTTTAACTCAACTAATTAGCTTCACTTCCCCTGAGTCCTTCTTTAGTAGTTTCTTTTAACTTCAATGTCACCCTTTCATGATGACACCACCGATCCACATACAAACTCATTATCACAAGTAGGCTTTTGTTTCAATGACTACTACAAAGAGAGGGAATAAGCAACAAACAGAAGTAGTACCTTGACAGGTATAATAAATGGAAGAGTCTTAAAAAATAAGAATGATACCTGCCAGCACAGATCAACCCTAAAACTTTTTAACGTTAGGACTTGGAATATAAATATGTTACCTTTCGCTTTCTGGAACATGAAAAGTACGTATTTATATGGATGTATATATTTATTATACAGTGCATTGAAAATGACAAAAAATTATTCTTTTGCCTTTGGTTAGAACAGTTCTGCATGCTATCCTAATCTAGGAGTGTTCTTTTTTTCCTATTATTACCTTTCCAAATGGTCAGTAGTTCCTTTTGTATGTATTCATTGTGGTCAGTTATCCATGCAGATCCTTTTCTGCAAAGTATACTTCTAATTTGTATTAAGGGCTTCTCCACCTAAAAGGTGTTTTGATAAGAGCAAGTGTCTTAAAGGTTCAGAGTCTAACATATGCTTTCATAACCACTGGAGTTAACTGTTTCAGTGATTTTTTTTTTCCTGTTTGGAGAAATTAACTTATTTTCTGCACCTAAATGGGCTATGGAAACATTGTGGTATAGCATAATTTGTTATTTACAAATGCACAAAAAAATTCTACAAAAATAACAATTCTGTTGAATTAATCAGTAAGAATGGGTAATTTATTCACTTATTCCTTTGCTCTCCAACTGTTTGGGATCTATTATTGATCTACTGAATATGTCATTTTCATCATACACTATTTCTGCATTCTGAGAGGCTAACCTAACTTCATAGAAGAGGCTGGGCCTGCGGTTTTAATGCAAACTGCCCTGTGAACAGAGGAAAATTAGAACATCTGTTTCTCTAACTCCACATGCACCCGAGAGGGACAGAACAGAAATAATTTCTTCTCATCCACTGAAAGACCTGTGTACCTCCTGATGTGAGCAGGGACTGAAGTCAGATTTTCTTCTGCTTTCCATTTTCCCCCTCAACCTATTCACTCTCTTCAGTCAGGAAGCTGGAAAATTAGAAGAGGCTTTCTACAGTTTGGCTGGAGTCACAGAGGTGGCTGGCTTAAGCCAAGTGCCTGCTCCTTCATACTTGTCCTTATCTCTGAACAGGAACAGAGATATTCTGTCCTTAACTATTACAGGTATTCTACCCACAGCCTCAACTTTCATATTTTAGAAGCAGTCTCCCTGGCAAAAAAAAAAAAAAAAAAAAAAAAAAAAAAAAAAAAAAAATAGCAAATGGCCATAATACATGGACAGGAAGCAAAATATTTGGCAGTAATTAAAGCATCCAAAAATTATTTTTTTGTGGGTTTTTTTTTTTTTTATTTGCTATTCCTCACATTCCAGACTTAAAAAAAAAAATATAAAAAAAATCACTTCTGTGCTGCTCATTCAGCTGAAGGCCACTAAGATTATTTCAGCTGTGCTTGAGTTTGTATTGGTCACTAGCACCTTAAAATACTGATTCAGGATTATTGTGCCCTGACTTTTAGTGTTTTATTTTAGGCTGAAGCAGTGTGAAGCTGTAAATCAGGTAAATGTGGTTTTTTAGATTTGAAAGTAATTCATAATTCCTATAGAACACCAAGGAAAAGAGAAGTGTTTGAGGTTTTCAGAATGAAACTGGATGCTTTTCTGTAAGTTAGTAATGATTTAAATTTAAAATAAATAAATAAATCAAGTGTTAAGCAGTTGTAACAGGGCAAATAAGGAATTGGCTTGTAATGCAAGAGCTAAACCTAATTGCAGCTTGTGACTCAAAAACACACCATGCTGCTGTTATCAGTGTCTTCCGTTAGAGCTTTTCCCATCCTGCTCAACCTTCCAGGAGGTCCTTTCATGCTGCCACCCGTGAGCGCTGCCTCCTCCACTGCGCTGCTTCAGGAGTTTGCACAGCCCTAGTCTGGGAGATGAGCGCCTGTCTTCTAGCGTGGGCTTGCTGCTCCTTAAACAAGCAACATGAAGAAGTCCCACTGATACAGTCTTCAGGAAATAAGGTAACAGGAGAAATAATCGAGGATTGGCAAAACGAAGATGTGCCAACTGATGATCAAAACATGGAAGCAGGACACACAGCACAATGTTTAAGCAAGAGTAATCCGACATATAGTAGGGAAGACAGTATGTGAACAAGTGGGAGTAAACGTGTGAAAACCCATAAACAGTGTGGGATTGCTGAAAATCTAGTAGGTCATGCCAAAAGACTAATAACTGTTTTGTGCATGTTTATTTCTGATTTAACTTTAAAACAGAAGCAGTAGCTACTGAGAGCTTGAGTTGGATTGGACCATGTGAGAATTACAGGATAACAATATAGTACCATATCATAGTGACATTACCTTGGGATTCAAGTGTAATACAGTGTAACATGCTCTTACCATTGTGTAGCACTGCATATGTTCCAAGAAGAAATACACAATTTAAAAAAAAAGAAAAACAAACAAAAAAACAAAAAACCACACACACACACAAAAAAAAAAGCAACCCAGAAAACCAACAAGTTGTTTGGCACAGATTAAAAATACCCTAACGAAATCCACACTTACTGCACCTCCTGCCTTCTCTGTGCAAACAACTAATTACTGTATGTAAAGCACAAATGTTTGTTTAGCATGTCTCAGTAAACATTTCACATACAAATGTTCTTTATCATTTAGACAATTTTTCACTCTGAATTTTTACATTCTGTCATGTACAGAAATTACTTTAGTCACTGGGGAAGTATAATTGCTTGTCTAGAATACAGCTTATTTACATTGAGATATAGTGATAAAGAATAGCACATCCAACTGAAACTGCTAAAGAAGTTGTAAGCAATTCGACTCTAGAGAAGGTATCTGAAATCTCCCATGACTAGAATATTTTGATGAAAAAAATCTTGATTTCTTCTATTTTTAGAAGCTGTGAATACTTCAAGATTACCTCTCAACAGAGAGTCAGTATCAAAAAGTTGCACATTATTTGGGCAATATTAGTTCATAGCACATGGTCAGAAAAATGTATTTTTAGCAGCAGATTTATTTTAGTAAATTTTATCTAAAAACATTAAAAAGAACTAGTCTGCTTTGTTTGGTTTTATCAAACAAGGTATAGCAACTTTGATTTGCCCAAGAGTGCACAGTCTATTGCCTTCTAAAAATACTAGAATGATTCACAGAACTGTACCCAACTAGACTGAGACAAATAAAATCACTTAATAAAGTAAATACAACTGGAATGCTACTATAGTAGTGTCAGTGTAGTGTTTACAGGAATGAAACTATTTCTGGAATTATAAAGTAATTATGTTTACAAAGAAACTATTGGAACTAAAGTATCTGCTGATTGTATTTCATAGTCTCCTACACCTACACATCTCCTACATGGTCTCCGGCAATGCACTGGGTATTGCTTGTGCTTTCTGTAGTATGATGAAAAGCATACAAAACTGTTTTCAAGGTTGCCACCAAGTACAGTATAATGTGGTATATATTGTAGCTAAAAATGTAAACTTTAAAGCAAATATGTCAATACAAGAATAATCAAGCAGTGCAAATTATATATGCCTCTGAAGTTTAATCCAGCTCATGAGGGAAAGAAAAAAAAAGTTAAAGCACATACCATGTTAGCATGAGGAAAAAAGAACTCAAATGAGATTTACTAGTTCCCTTAAAATGTATGCCAAAGGTCCTGTTACTTAACACGTACTTTAACCTTCAAGTATAGACCCCCAACACTGGTGAATTTCATAGATAATACAGAATTCTCCTGAACGAAATTTTCTTCAGAAGTGGGGTGTTTGATTATGTCAGAGAAAGCATACACTGTAATAAAATATATATTGCGATTCAGCTGGAACATTCCTTCTTGCTGTGACAACCATCAGTTCCTGATTTAACACTGTTTGTAGTTACATCAGACTTAACAGGTAGCATGTTGTTCTGTCCAGAAAACCAGAAAGCAAATCTGACAAATGTTAAATGCCAAAGCTGCTGAAGCAAACAGAACCCCCAAGAACAAATATGGGACAAAGCTGTGTAAAAAATAGTCATCCTCACCAGAATACTTCAAATGACCTGTATATTTAAAAAAAAAGATAGACCAAGATTGCTAAAATATTTCAGGTGACAATGTTCTTCAAGTGAGTAAACACACACATCTTATCTAATGTTAACATGACTCATGAGAAGGTGTAGAGCTAAGCTATCAGTGCTTTTGCTGTACTTATAATACAATGAAACTAGTGATGAATAAAACACAATATCTACCTAAAATATGACCAATAAACAAAACTTTCAGATAAACTCAAACTCTCAAAATTCAGTTGCTTCTATGAGACTCAAGCTTCACACTGGGGAACATTTTCTATTTGTCGGTTTTCAACTATTCTCAAAACCAGAGAAAAGAGGTTTTCTCTTGTGTCCTGCAAATTAATTCTTTCTACCAAGGACAGAACTGTAAGAACTAACTCCACCAGAAAGCATGTGGCCAAGCTCTTTGGCCTTCAAATGAAGGGGGCAGCAATCTCATTTTTTTACCAACTCTGTTATTGACACTGTGGCTTTGCAAGAAAAACAACCTTTGGAAGAGGAAATTCAATACCATTTAAGAGTCTGTAAATTCCTAGCAAGTATCTGTTTGTAGTTCAATGCGTACTCAGTACAGATTCAGGACTACCACTGCAGTTTACATATGGTCTAAAACAGCACTCTCCAGATGGAAGCTGGATGAATGTTAGAAAAGTAAAAAATTAAACAAGCAATCCCTCAAAATGCACACAAAACCAAACACCCCACCTCAAATCCCCTTTCTTGTGTGGATAACCATCTCGCCATAAACAAAAGCATCAACTGCAACGGAAAACACTCCTTAATGATAACTTAAGAGTAACTGAAATGAGGCGAGTGATTTTCCTACTGTAATCTACAATTCCTGCTTAACCCTTCCAGGTCTACAGAAACATTGAAGAAAACTGGGTAGAAGAAGAGATTACCAAATGTAACAAGTTTATGGCAGAAAACAATTTCCTCAAAATTTCTCCCAATTTTCCCAGATTATGAGAGACAAACGTCGTTCATATCTAGTGTTACCTCCTCCTCCTTCCTTTCACTGAAAAGTTAACTCTCTGTATGATCAGCATATGCACCTTACACAGGTATTCACACAAACATATAATCTCTCTCCATTGCAGATAGAATATTACCTGCTAATTTCTGAACCGCCTCGAAAAGTTGTCCTAAAATTGATCAGTATTATGTTTGAAACAGAAATGCTCCAAATATATATCACCGAACCTTTCTTTATAATGTAAAAATGAAAAGAGGGATGAAAACCAGAATTTACTACAGACACTCAGGAAAGCTCTTTGACAATGTGACCTTCCTAAAGCATTCCCTGACATACACTACAAATAACAGAAACACATTTCTTTTCTCAAAGGAGAATAATAAGAAAAAAACTCCAAACCTGAACCATTTATTAAAAATCAATTATCAGTTGTAAGTGTGTAACATATAATACAGCTTTCAATCTGTCAACACTCAGATGCCTCACACAAAAATTCAAGGGCATATGCACCAAAGACTAAGACAACTCTTGAACTTCCTTCCCTCTTTGTCGCTTTATAATTGTAGCTGAGATTATTTGCTTTATGAGACCTGAGAGCCAATGTAACTGCTCTGTGATCACTGCAGACAAATGTTTAACTGTTAAATGTATAGGTATCTTTGAAGAGCAACTTACAGAAGAGACGCCTATATTCACCAATTTTTGCTTCAGAAATGGTTTCTAAAAAACAGCTCCTTCACCTCTGAGCTTTCATCAACTTTTATGAAAGTTAAGCAACTGGGGGGAAAATTACCCCAGTGTGTCTTATTTAATCTGACCTTTTAAATGATTGAACCTTTTCTAGTTGCATTTGGTATTTTTCTGTCTTTATTTGAGTGACCTTTATTTTTTCTGAATGAACTTTAATTTTCCAGTAACTGTTAAACATTTTATGAAACTACATAAAATAGGGGAGATAAGTGCAGCAAGGCGGGTGACAGAAATTCAAACCAGCAGCAGGAATTTAACCCTTGACATTTGACTAAAGATTCAACTACCTTGTCTTACTCAGTAAAGAACTGTATCTAGACAATGTTTGTACGTCTGACCTGAAACATTACTGCTGATCATGGATTTATGTAATTGTGGATTTAGGATATGTTGGAAAAAGATGGGAACAAAAAGCAATATATGGTATAGCATGAGAAAGTATTCCTTTGAAGAAAGGGGTTAGAAACATAGTGGAACCTTAAAGTGAGTAGAGTTTATTTCCATTAGGCATTGGAAATTGAAAAAGACTAGTTTGTATCTTTTTACTTGCTATGGTTAAAACATAGCTATTACATCTAAATGTTTGTGAACTTGCTTTTACTAAGTAGGTTTTAAACTTGAGAGAATATACCTACAGTACTACACCAACAGCACCTTCTCATTTAAAAACATTTTTATATATGCAACAAAAACAAAAGACCACATAAAATTAAGAAAACCTGGAACTGAATACGGAAGTGGTCCTGCTGATCATTTTACTGCCCTACAATCATTCAAGCATCTCTTATCTGAGCAAATTAAATATATGTCCGTACTGCACAAGTGAACAGCAGCAGGCTTGCCTCTGGTGAAACCTGTCACAAGCAGGGAGCAGTTTATTCAATTAAAATTCTAGGGTAAAACAAGATACGAGCTTTTTACCAAATTTTGCAAGAAAGACTGACTTGTGTTATACTTCGAGGAATGTATATACATTCCTTGAAGCCAGGATGAGCAAATAATATCTCCACATGTTATTAACAGAAAAGATAGAGCATTGCATTAGTTGGGAAAACACTTAATATTTGATTCAGTATAGACAAAGGTTGCTTTCAGCTCTTGTGAAACAATATAATCTGAGTTCATGTCAGTCCTTAGAAACATATTTAAGAGTTTTCATCACGAATATCTAGAAAGCATTGCTTCTTTCCAATATCCTGGTAGCAATATTGGCAGTGGCACCTTTGGAGAACTTCCGCTTGCATGTCAGGCCTGTACCTCTAAAATGCCTATTTAAACAGAGGGATGTGACAAGACAAAAGGAAATGGCCTCAAGTTGCAACAGGCAAGGTTAAGATTGGATATTAGGAAAAATCTCTTCACTGAAAGGGTCATCAAGCGTTGGAACAGGCTGCCCAGGGAAGTGGTTGAGTTGCCATCCCTGGAGGTATTTGAAAGACCTGTAGATGTGGCACTTAAGGACATGGTTTAGCGGTGGACTTGGCAGTGCTAGGTTAACTGTTGTACTCCATCATCTTAAAGGTCTTTTCCAACCTAAATGATTCTCTGATACTGTGGGTCAAGTGAGGTGTTTTGAAAGAAACAAAAGAAACCTTCCCCAAACTGAGTTGGGGAGTTTCCTATCTCCACCTGCAAAACTAAAGCTTTGTGTTTTTTACCAGTTTCCTAAACTCACTGTATTCTTTGGGGATATCACAAAGTGCATGGAAACCAATGTGAGACAAATTGAAGAAGAGAGTGAACTCTTTCTCTCCTCCTTCACTGGTAAAAAGAGCTGGCTCTCCTCTCCAAATGAACGGTTCAAGTGCCAGCAATACTGTGAAGGCTCATGTGCCTTCCAATCTTTTATGCTATGGATAACAAGCGCAGGATTAGGCTTTCCAGCTAATCGTCCCTCAGCACATATCTGTGAGGGAGAAATTTTTGTTGACATTATTCACCCCGCACCAAAATCAGCAACTTTATTAAATATTTAAATAGCTTGCTCAAAGTTATTTGGAAAGCACAGAGTAGCATTTCTGCAGGAATTGTAGTTACAAGGACAGACAAAAGTGTCAAGTTATATCTAGACATAATAATTAATGTTTTGATATAAAATAGTTATACACCATTTGTTTCAATACTCTCCATCTTCACACCTCCCCTTTTTTTTTTAGCTCTTCTACATACACCCTCAGTTCAATGAAAACCCTTCGGAAAACAGACAGTTATTCTGTAGGGTCATTTATTCCAAGGCAGAAAACTCCATTTAAATTTTCTCAGAAAAACACATGAGAAGCCAAGATGAATAAGAAACACCTATTTAAAAAACACCATTAGAACCAAGGAAGCTACAGCTGATCTATTTGTTTTGCTGGCTAGATGGGTACTAACAACATCTAAAGGAATTAAGAATCCCATAAAACGAGGGTTAAAACCTCAAGGAAAACAATTACCTGCATTATAGTAATTCGTAATTTTGTCAGTTAGTGGCTTGCATTTGGTGGATACAATAAGTGGTAAATCTGGTAACCTGCAATTCAGTACCGTAAGCACGCAAGAGAAAAACTCAATTCCCAGTGTGGTATAACAGAAATTACAGCAGAGATTTATAACAGTCTCAGATTGTTAGCTAAGGCTCAAGAGAAAGAACAACCTAAGCACTGCATAATCTGTCTTTGTAGAGATAGATATGGGCCCACTCTAGCATAACGTATCCAAACATACAGTAGTTGACATAATGCCTGAGCACATCACAAATAGGTGTTAGTAAGCAGCTCCGAATAGCTCATCCTCTAAGACAGTTTTAGTTCTTTGGTATAGCAGTCAAAATTTAGTGATATCCGTGCACTGAAATTCAGAAGGTAAATGGCTAAATACTAGGGTGCTCATATTATGCATAGGGGAAACCAGCACCAAGAGAAAGCAAAGACACTTTTTCAAGATTGCACAGAGGTGGGAGCAGGAGCAATGGTTAGACCCAAACTTAGACCATCTGATCAAATCTCTGTAAGCACCTTTTGAGTTATTAGATGCTTGTAGAGCACAACTACATAAATCTGGTATCTCTCCATACCTACAAGTTGCAGGGGGCAGTAACACACATCTTTTGTTCTGAAATGCTGAAGACTTCTGAAATGGTTTCTGAAGTTCACCTTCTGCCCTTGGGGTTTCCTCATAAAGAACACAGAAGCATGAGCAGTCTTCTCTGACACATTCCCTTTCCTCCTTCAGCACATGTCATTTCATGATGAAAAGCTTTTTCCTGTTGCTCATCTTTGCTATGATGTTGTCTTATTGGTGATATCTCAGTGTCAAACTCTCCAATTATCCAGAATAGCTGCCCCTGAGGCCTCAGACCTCGACACTGCACCATGTAGCAAGCAACCTCTACTTCACATACCAAGCCTAAAATGACGAGGTGGGCAGGGGAGGAATATCCATTGCATCCATATAATCCTGATGCCGCAACACTGGTAGACATAAGCACTGTCATGGTTTTCAGGTCGTCTTCTCTGCAACTTTCTTGCTCCCCTGGGCCTCATCTTATATGAAGTTATTTGAAATACCTCAACTGTCTTTTTGCAAAAAAAAGAGAAAGGAGCAGGCTGCCCAGGGAAGTGGTTGAGTCACCATCCCTGGAGGCATTTAAAAAAATGTGTAGATGTGGCATTTGAGGACACAGCTTAGTGGCAAACTTGGCAGTGCTAGGTTAATGGTTGGGCTTGATCTTAAAGGTCTTTTCCAACCTAAATAATTCCATGATTCTGTAAAAAGGAGTTGGGACAGGTACAGCAAACTGTGTACATCTGTGAAGAAACCAATGCAGGGAAAGGCTGGGAGCTCTAAGAATCATAGCAGGAGTCTAAGAGACCAGAAGTGCACTAAGCCAAGCTCCTAATTGTTCAAAGTACAGTACATTACATATACAAGGGAAGTGTCTGTCTGGGCCAGGGAGCTGAATCAATATTAAATGGGATCAAGTAGGAAATATTTAACTGCACTTTGAATAGCTAATTTAAGGAAGATGAATCTTATCCTTAGGGCCACATTTCACATCCTTTCTTCCTTCTGAGTAGTACATTGCTTTATCCAAAATGACTATTTGCAAAGTATATATCTTTGCAAAATGAACAAGAGTATTACAAGCTGGCATTTAAACTATATCACTCCATAGCCAGGGACTAGCTCTTATTGTATGCAGAACAAGCTTTCATTGTTCTGCTAGGCACTATTGAATGTACAAATATTAACTAGGTAGTAAATAAGCAGTCTAAGCAAGCAAAGAATACTGGAACTTAGTATATGTTGGTGAGTTCTCCTAATGACAATATGTCTAGTAAGGAAAGAGTTTCTTTTTCCTTCCCCCTAAATTTTTTGGTTTCTTACTTCTGCTAAACTTTAATACTTGAAAAATGTTACTATATTTTTATACATGCAAAAAGACACAGGACAATCATAAAAAGGCCTTTGTTATCACAACTACAGTCTTACTGACAGGAAAACAGTTTTCAGGAGCCTGGAAATGTCAATGTTGTATGATTCCATTGGGCTGATTACAATGCTCTGAAAGTTATAGTCAGGGTTAGTGCTGAATTTAATACTGCCTAGAACATTGGATTTTATACTGAACAATGACAATGCACATGAAATTTATACTGCAATTTACAGGTGAACTTTAAAGAACAAATTAAATATACAGAAGAAAAAAAAATACATGTTTTATTACCTTTTATTACTTCAGAAATTGTTGGATAATATTAAGTCAGGTAAGTTAAAAATTACTAAACATATGTAATCACATCATTGCCATCTCCTAATAGCATCTGAATATATCCATAGTCTTTAAGTCATTATATGATCTAAATCTGATTTCCAGTATTCTACCAAAGGAGTTTTTACTAGTTTTCCCTGTAGAATGCCCATAACCAAGATCTGTCTACAGTCAACAGGACAAGAAAGATACTATGATTTATGCTAACTTTGGCCCTCCTGCATCCAAACCCTGAAACAGTGCTACTGCTTCCTGTGACTCACTGGTTACAACTTCTACTTAAACTGGGGGCTGATACCAAGTAGAATCCAAAAGGAAGGACAGTACATAACATTGTGGTTGTAGCAAGGTGAATGAAGAGGCCAAAACTGACTGGGGTAACTGTTGATAAAAATAAGCCAAAACAAACCAACTTCTGAAACCTAAACCGAAATAAACATCAATTTCACTTCTAAAACAGATTAGATTATTTGCGGACTGTTACCAAGCCTAACCGGTGCCTAGCTGGCAGAAAGAACATTTGGTATTAATTGGAAATCTTCAGAAAATACACGATCCACACTTCCTCTTTGCAGTTTGTTTCAAAGGTTAATCACTGTTGGCATAAAAATCTGTGTCTTATTTATAATTTGAGTTTATGCATCTTCTGCTTCAAGTCATTAGTTCTTGTTATGATTCTTCTATTAGATTAAAATATCCCATTAGTATGCTTTCTCAAGCCTGTCAATCATTTTCTATGGCTCGTTTCCACATTATGTTCAGGTGGTTGCTCCATCAGACTGTGCTATGCAGCAGAATCAGTCTCAAAATGACTTTCCTTACAGAATAATGGAGGTAAATGGCACTATACATCTGTCCTGTGTACAAAACATACAGAAAATACATGCAGTAGATGATATTCTGACAGCAAGGCAGTAATTAACATTTCTATATTGTTTCTGCAACCACTTCCTAAAACCTCTAGAATAATATAGAGTCCTCAAGCCTTCCAGCTGCTTCATAATCTATACTGCATAAGAAAAAGAACAAACCAAAAAGTCTTTATTTATGCCCATCATGTTGTGTTTGTTGCATAGGAGAATATGGAAAATACGTAATTCATTTTGTCACTGCAACTAATTTACACATGCTTGAAGATTACCACCTTACCTCCTCTGCCTTCTCCACATCCCAGAACCCATTCCCTTTCACGACTTCTTCAAACCCTAGAGTTTTAGCTTCCTATCATTTTTTCAATATAATTTTAGACTTTATTACCTTAGTCACAAATTCCATGAAGTATGGTACAAAAATTTAGAAGCAGTAATTAAGCTAAGTTTTCACCACTACTAATAAAGCAGTAGGCAAGTCTTGTTTCCTCATTTTGCTGGTGATCAACTTCTGTGTAGTCTGCCTACTTTTATGCACAGTCACTTATAATACCATGTTATTCCTCAGAGGACTATGTGTTTTGATGCCTATGGTATCAAAAACAAGACCAAATGTGGTGCACATTTAAATAAGGTTCATGTAGATGGTATTCAGCAATACCCATGACCAACATGAATATTCTGTTCAGACATAGTTCTACAGATTGGTGAAAAGGTGTTTTTAAAATCCATTAAAGAAGCGATGGCAAATGTGAAAATATGAATGGGTAATAGGCTCTATATCCACTATAGTCACATTTCACTTGACATGGAAACTTTATTTGCCCTAAGCAAGGGGAAAGTTTACTCTGATATAAACTTAGTCTCTATGTGATATACTACTTCTACTTTACATATTCTTTGATGAAAGATGTGCATTTAGGTAGTTTATTCTCTTTGATAGCACTAGATTTGTGCCTTTGTTCATGTCTAGGCCATCTTTATATTACTACCACTATGATCAAGAGTAGCATACCTGTGAAAGCATACGATCTATTTCATCAGAAGCACATTCAAATGAAATGTGGCATTATCAAAACTACACTGTAACAAATCTACATTAGACACGTAAAATCACAGCTTCCTAAAATAAAATGTCAGATTTTCTGATGTCTGTTTATACATTTGCTATTTACAGTACATACAACGGAAGTCTTGTGTGGATAATGAATTCCATGATTTAAACATATGCTGTGCTATTCACTGCAAAGTGCTGTAATTTTAAACTTTCACTCAGTTTTAAAAGTAATTGAGGGAGAATTTTATGTGATATGTTTCCTCCATCATCTTCAATCTGTAAGTACAAGGTCTTGTCTTTAAATCTTATATCATTATTGTGAATAGTAGTAGTAGAAAGTTGCTACTTTTCTTATAAAACTCCACTGATATAAGATCACAGCTGAAGTGTAACGTATTTTCTATGTTTAGATTTTCAGTGAGTACCTGTACTTTAACTGGAAAAAGTTCACACAGACTTCATAAACACAACTTGATCGCATATATTCTCGTACATGTGCTACAGTTTAAAGAGGTTAACTAAAAAAGGTAGATAGGTACAAATAACTAGGAAACAGAGAAGAAAACATTATAACACTCTATAAACTCACAGTGAACATACATCTCAAGGACTGTGCAGCATGATTATCTACATGGGCTTTAGTAAAACCGGAAATTTCAAAATAGGAAGATGAAAGAATTAGATGGATTCTGGGACTAGACTTGAAGGCCTCCTGGAATCCTTCCAGACTGAATTATTCTATGAATAGATAGGTACAGGCATATTAGTCTGGATAAAGAGGATATTCACCAACCATCTACTAAATCATGAATGGCATGCAGGGAAAAGGTATAGAACAATCACCACCTCTTCTGAACCAAAAGCTAAGTTGTCCCAAATAAAAATTACTAGGTGATAAATTTAAAATAACCAGACGTAGATGATTCATCACATAGCTTGTCTATGAAATGCTGTATTCCTGGCCAGAGGATGTTGCAAGTTAGTACCAGTACCAAGGACAGCCTGGGTATCTTCATGGAAGAGAAATCCTTTGAGGCTTAAAAAACACGCAGAAAGCCCTTCTAGGTCAGTAACTTTCAAAGTTATACACAGTTCAAGGCTGGGAAAGTAATGAAGTATTACTATGCACTTACCTCAGCAGTCTTCTGCTCTGCCTCAAGCATTTGCATTTCCCCCCAGCCACTATCAGAGACAAGACAGCGGACTAGATAAATGTTCAGCCTTTCCCAGTACAGCCTTTTCATTACATTACATTACCTTCCCCTGTCCTTAAGCTAAACCCGTGACTTCTACAGTTTTAACCTGAATTTTGCTCATGAATCTTTCTTGAGTTGAAGTGGGCCAAGAAAAGGATGCCAACAACATTCCCCACTACATCTTGTCTCAACTTGGATCTGCAAGTGAAATGCACTTTCTTGAACCGCTTTTTACAAATAATTAGTATATTTTAATTACATTTCTGAATTTTCTTAGAGACTAGTTATGTGTGAATATGATTGCCTGATGAGTTTTCACAGTATACTACCTAAAGATTGTGTCTACCAGACTCCCACTGTTGTCAAGGCACAGTACTCTGGCGCATTTCACTCTTGCTCTCAGTGGATTTCATGTCAATCAATAGCAGGAGCTGGGTCATATCCTCAGGCTGAAGTACTACTAATGACAGAAAAGGCTTGTCACACCTGCAGTTCTGCGCAGGAGTAAACGGCTTCTGACCATAACGATGATGAACTAAGCATCTCTAGTGTATTGTTGCATGGCACCAGAATGGACAGTTTTGCGTTGAGTGCCTTCAGTGTTTCTTCATCCTGCCTGCTGAATCATTTTATATACTTCTATTGACCACAATCTAATGGTGATGCCACTGTCAGGTTTTTCCCTCCTGCCAAAATATACCTTCTGCACATGAGAAAAAACTCATGGAAGATATGTATTCAGAAAACTCTCCTTTTAGATCTTTTCTTGAGTACTAACTTTAGTGTGGTCATGATGCCTAGAAATTATTCGTGTCTAACACTAGTTAAATAAACTTTATTTAAATGGAAGCCATTACTCCATTTTTATGCCAAGCCCTATATTTTGTACAGCTTGCCCTGTTTGTGTGATTTAACTAGGCTGTACTGATATGTCCTTTTGCCTCTTCAGGAGAGCAACTATAATAGCATTTTCTGTGGGGTACTTAGTACAGAGGTGTCTTACTCCTTCCGGTATGTACTTCAATTGCTACACTTAACATATACTCAAAAAATCACTTTAAACTTCAAATTCTTTCTGGAATGGTTACAGGAATCATATGTTTAATGTTATTTAAACATGTTTAGTAACAATTCAATCCATTTCACCTTTGAGACCTCTTTCCAACTTCAGTTCAAATTTTCAGCTTCAGGACTTTCAAGTTAGTCCTCCTAAGACACATGGAGTATTTAAATGGCACTTAGTAATGTTTGAAAGAACAAAGCATAATTCAGTGTTATATATATTAAGTTTCACCTTCTACCAAAATCTAGCTCTACTAACCAAGCTTTTAGTAATTGGTCTTGACATGGATGCATTAGTCTTGTCCTTATGTAGTTAAAATTTAGAGTGAAAGACCAGTGACTAAAGATATAATTCAACTCAAAGTCTAAACTGGCTTAAGGATCTAGTTCTCTGTTAAATTCAATCAACATATCTGAGCAGTGAAAATAGGTCTCACTTAGTTTGCCTTAACTACAATATCACATCCTATGCCATTTTGTGCTTTTTATATCTTGCTGTTGATTTTTTAAGTGTGCTTGAGTTCTGGGTTTGTTCCTTCCTACTTAATGAAGAAAAAAAGAAAAGAAAAAGGAAAAGAAAAAAAAAAATGACACAGCACCAACAGTCCTGAAGTCCAATCAAGACTTGGTTTCTGTTTGAATTCATTCTTAAAGAATGCAGTGAACCTTTATTTTTCTGCTCACAGATCCATGTCTTTAAATGTCTTTAAAGGAAGATGACATACAACATACTCTATAAACTTACAGTGAATAAAAAAGTTAACTTTCTTTAGTTTGCACCACAAATCACAGCTATTTTCTGCAAACAGGTCAATCTCTCTAACTGGTCATCTAATTCCATAATCTTTCAGATATCTCTTGTTAATAAGCCTAAGATGCCTCTATAACTATCGACAGTCTCCATAATGCTAAGCTATAAATACAGAAAACTAAATAAAACTTCAGTACTGTAGCTGGAAGTGAAAAAACGATATCATCCACTTAGAAATTTCATACACTCAGTTGAACAAAGGTCACATTAAATGCTCAGAGCACAATGATTCAGGAGAAGGCCTCACATAGACTGCTGCAGCAGGTCAGTGGTTATTGTGGAGTTTATCATTTCAGAAAATTCGAAGACACAAACATACAGATATTTAAAAGCCAGTTGTCAATCTGAATGCTGGGAAAGTCACCACTTAAAATGAAGCAATCTTGCCAGTAGTCAAATGTACCCTGGTACACAACAACATACGTACATATGCATTTTAAGACACAGGAAACACAAAATTTGAACCAATGTCCAACATTGAAAAACTCCACTTTACAACTGTCTAATTATGAGTCAATAATTTTCTTTGAAACTGAGATCTGGACAGCAGATTTTACCAGTAGAAGAACATTTACACTACCAGCATACTTGATTTTAGCTTACAGAAAGATCCTCCAATGCTGTAATAGCTCTAATGAATACTACATCTTTTTTTAGTCTCTGATTTATTGACTTACACTCCTATCACAAAGGTAAGGTACCACTAAGTTACCTCACATAGAATAGGCGTACTGGGAGAAAAGTGAATAACCAGATATAAAAAGTATATTAGCAGACATATTTATATCCTATTTTCTCTTCAGAAGACAAAAGTAGTTCAATTTTCCCCAGCATGTTAATGTCTTATAATCAGGTTTGTACAGAATAAATACCTTTCCATTCAGACAGACAATTCCATGTTAAAAAAAAAAAAAAAAAAGAAAAAAAAAAAAGGATGTGCTCGTGCTGTTGAGAGACGGCTCCATCTACTGAAGAGCACTACAAAACAGAGTAGTAAGTCCCATATAGAGAGGGTCCTACTCTATAATTGCTCATAGCATAACATGGAACATTATAAACGGTCATAGCAATTTGTGATTAAGGTTGCCCAAGGAGAGGATGACAAGTCTGCAAGGACAGATAAAGAACATTTATAGCACAAGATTAGAGCTCCTTTTCAGAGATGGGTGAAATCTTGCAAAGCACTTACTTTTTGCACGTCAAGTTTTTAAAAGAATAAATTTCTCACCACTCTCCTGAAAAATAAATAACTAATCTATCCAAGCCATTATTTTTACAGCCTTGATAATTCTCTTTTTTGCTCAGTTATGAAAAGTAAGCTTTGTATATGGAATTTATTACTTTTAATTAAGTCATCAGGCTGACATAAGAGAGTTTCTCATACTGAGAACAGCAAATTAAGACATTTGTGATTTATTAATTGTTATGTCTTAAATTGCAAGTATTTCTAAGCTAATGCATAGAACACCACCTCATTATTTTGAATACATCTTATTTAAGGGCCAAGGTCTTGCCTCTTTCTCATGACGAAATTGTCACATCATATTATGCACTTCAATTTATAAAAGCAGTAACTTAAATGAGCCAATGTCTCAATTCCTGGGTATCATATGAGTATCAAAGTCCTTTTTCTCTTCTCTCAGTTATCAAGGTTTCAGTCTCAATGGATCTGTGACTTGCTCTGCGTTGCACTGCCTCTTCTCGTAAGTTAGAGTCTTCAAAATCAAAGTTCTGTGTGAGCAAAGTATTTCTAGGTCACAGAAATAACTGAAATAAAACACGTGGTATAAGACAGTTCCACTTGACATAATTGGCCCAAGTCAGGTAACTCAACAGTATTTGTTCAAGAGGAAATCTATTCACTTATGTTCCCAGAGCTGAAAAAGTTGACCTGGACCTAATCAATCTTTATGTCCAGGCCTTTACATCACAGAAAAGAAACAGTAATAATTTACTAGCAGATTTTGTATATGACACCTAATCTTTGCATTCTGCTCTAGGATCACACTCTATTCACCATCATTATCCTCCTCCTTATCCTTAACGCTCCCTGCACGGAAGGACTTCCCTAAGTCCTTCCGTCCCTGTGCTTTCTTATAGTCTTCCAATCTGCCCTACAGAAATAACACGTTAATTTCTTCTCAGTATGTTTGGGCTATATCTACTGTACTTCTCAAGATTTGAAATCTGGATCTGGATGCTTTTTTGCCTTTTTTCCCCTCTTGTGTTAAATATCTTCAAAAAATAAAGGGAAAGGCACATTGGGAAAGTGACACCTGCTTTACCCAGATTTTCAGTTTTGTGGTAGTCATAGTACAAATACTGTACTCACGCAAGTGAGTCATATTTTGATGTATGAAATTCATCGGCTTAGCTGAAAAGGATGCCTCACCTTCACATCTGTTATCCTCACCCAACCATGATTTTTCTGCTCTACATCTCTTTCTCCTCAGAATGGTGACTTAAAACTATGTAGCACTACTCTGACAATAATGTATGGGAAAAGGTACATGCTGTCTGTAAAAGCAGAAATAAATACCGGAATCATGAAGGGACTTTGCTCTTTTTGATAACGCCATGTTTTTTGCATGTCCAGAGAAGGACAATGAAGCTGGTGAATGGTCTAGAGAACAAGTCTTATGAGGAGCAGTTGAAGAAACTGCAGACTGGAGAAAAGGAGAGTCAGGGTAAACTTTATCACTCTCTACAACTACCTGAAAGGAAGCAACTGTTGAACTCTTCTCCAATGTAACATGCAGAAGGACAAGAGTTGCTCCAAAGCAGGTTTAGATTGAATATTAGGAAAGATTGCTGCACTGAAAACATTTTCAAGCATTAGAACAGGCTACCCAGGGAAGTCATTGAAGTTGTACACCATTCCTGGAGGTATTTGAAAGATGTGTAAATGCAGCACTTAAGGACATGGTTTAGTGGTGGACTTAGCAGTACTAGGGGAACAGTTGAACTTGATCTTAAAAGGTCTTTCTCAACCTAAATGTTTTAATGATTCTGTGTTTTTTTGTGTTTTGTTTTAAATCTACTTACATGGAAATAAGAAGTCTATCTGTTATTCTTCTCTTGAGATTTTTGAGCTTTAATAAATTTGGAGTTCAGTCTGCAGCTTCCATTTTGGAAAAGTAAAAGATTTTACTACATGGTGGTACTGTACAGACCCCAATAATAAAAGATCCTTCCGGCAATAATTTTAAACCTTCTGCAAAATAGTAACGTTTACCTACAAAAAAGGGAACATCAATATGTTGAACTGAATATGATTGTGTCAGTTGTCTTGAAGAAGCAGCTATGGAGGCATAGAGTAGTGGAATGTGTGTCCAGAAATATAGAATAAAAGGATAAAGTGAAAAAGTAAGTACAGATCACACAAGCTTTTAAAAGTCAAACATTAAGTTCAGGGTATTAAGATCAAGTGTTACATAGCCGGTTTTCTCTATTTTCTTTCATTTTGCTCTGATCTGTTTAACTTTATGAATTTTTCAATAAAGGTGGGAAGAATACTTATTTTAAAATGTATTACTGCATAGCCAGATTAAGAAGTATTGACTGAGTTCCTCAAAAATTTTTGTTTGTTTCAGTCAAAAATTCTAACTAAAATAATTTAAAAATCACAGTTGTGGCTTGAAACAAAATAAAACAAATTTCCAATAACCCTCAGATTAGCAAAACTAACCATGTTGCAAAACAAACACCAACATACCTTTTCTCCCAGCAAAGCCTGCTTACTGATTTTGAACTCTGTTTTTATTGCCAACTGTTAAATTAAGAAAGAAATAATGTAATTATCCTAATAACCTCTATAGACTGTGTAAGGTAACAATAGACTATGTAAATAATGAAATAAAGTGATGAAATAAAGAATAACCGCATAGTGTAATTACTTTCCTTCATCTGAACACTACTCTAAAACAACTGTTTCACATCAAAACCTTATACTCATTCTTTTAATTTTCTTTCATGCATTATGGACAATGGGATATAATTAGAGAGCTGAGACCATTTTTAAACCTTACAATTATGAGCTTCAATTTTATTACAAAATTGATTAATTTTCTTTAGCAACCCTATCTTCTGTTGCACTGTTAAGCACTTTACATGCTACAAACGCCTGTAGCATGGGGAACAAACAAGAGGAATTAGAGATGTGTGCATGTCTATGAGGGTATAATATAATAGGCATCACAGAAACATAGTGCAAAGTCCTACACCTGGGTGGGAGCAATGCCAGGCACACCTACAGGTTGGGCAGAGAAGAGATTCAGAGCAGCCCTGTAGAGAAGGACTTGGGGGTGTGGGTTGATGAAAAAATCAACATGAGCCGGCAGTGTGCGCTTGCAGCCCAGAAGGCCAACTGTATCCTGGGCTGCATCAAAAGGAGTGTGACCAGCAGGTCGAGGGAGGTGCTCCTGCCCCTTTACTCTGCTCTCGTGAGACCTCACTTGGAGTATTGTGTGCAGTTCTGGTGTCCTCAACATAAAAAGGACACGGAACTGTTAGAACAAGTCCAGAGGAGGGCCACGAGGATGATCAGGGGACTGGAGCACCTCTCGTATGAAGATAGGCTGAGAAAATTGGGGCTGTTCAGCCTGGAGAAGAGAAGGCTGCGTGGAGACCTCATAGCAGCCTTCCAATACCTGAAGGGGGCCTATAGGGATGCTGGGGAGGGACTCTTCATGAGGGACTGTGGTGAGAGGACAAGGGGTAATGGGTTTAAACTTAAACAGGGGAAGTTTAGATTGGATATGAGGAAGAAATTCTTTACTGTGAGGGTGGTGAGGCCCTGGAATGGGTTGCCCAGGGAGGTTGCGGATGCTTCATCCCTGGCAGCGTTCATGGTGGGGTTGGACATAGCCTTGGATGGCATGGTTTAGTGTGAGGTGTCCCTGCCCATGGCAGGGGGGTTAGAACTCGATGATCTTGAGGTCCTTTCCATCCCTTACTATTCTATGATTCTATAGTACCTTAGAATTGGTAACATCAGCTCAAAAGAATCACCTTCCCTTGAGAAATCTTGTGGCTAACTAACCAAAGACTGACATAAAGACAGTTACCAAAGAAGGCTCTTTACCAGATCACCTTTGGCTAAGTGAAAACTAAACTAGCTCCTCAAAGATGCTATTTTACTAAGAAGTTGGAATTAAGTCCTGCAAATGCTGCTGTCATGCCAGTCACATGCATAGCAGCAAACAAGTAATGTACTGTGGCTACTGCCTTGCCCAGTTCATATTTTAGGAAGGGGAACAAGCATACTTGTTTGCAGTCTCCTTTTGTGGACCTCTGCTGACCAGTCATGTTTCCAGAGCAATGCTTCCAGAGGCTGTTTAGCACACCCCATCTTTGGGCAGCTAAAGCAAACGACAGAGAATCAAAAGGTAGAAGTAACTCACTGAAGTCATAGTGTGCTAACAGGCTGCTTTGGAATTCACAGAGCCCTAATTAAACCAGCATGGCTTCAGCAACACCAACTCCAGCTTGCTGGTGGTATATGCTTGCAGTGTTATTCTGAAAGCTCTTTACCAATCAATTACAAGGGGAGGAGAGTGGTCTCAAACAGTGTGTGCATGAGGAGAGGGAGGAGCAGGTGTGCTGAACTAGACCCACCAGTACAACTCGAAACATTACTCATTAGTTCCGCAAGGATTATTTGGCCATTTTTACCCTTTAGCAGTGCTGCACTGGCAAGGCATGCAAGGCCAGGATCCTGCAGAGTTCTGATGCGCTCAAGGTTGCTCAGTCCTGTATTCTTTACTGATGGCAATTGTCATACATTGCTAAGTTAATGGATGCTACCATCAGTAAGATTCATTTGCCTATCATTCTTTCAAGGTCCCGCTTCTTTCCTACTGTTGTAGATTATGAAGCTGCACTAGTACCACAGTCTAGCCAAGTACAAAATACAGTTATACGCTAAGCAGTTAGATGAGGGTGATCAAATGAGCACTTGAAAGGCTGAAGGCAAGGTGGCCCTAGATCCCAGTTTCGATGCAATAGCTCAAAATGCTATTTATAACTCTCACTGGCTACCTATTGTTAGAACAACTAGAAGTGGACATTTTCATCAGACAAGTAACCCTGCACAGCAATTACTTCTTTCACTGATTTGTGTCATTGGAAATCAAAGCAATTAGCAACAGCAGCCCAGCTGCAAGAAATGTAGGCAGTAATGGGCACCATATAAGTGCTTTTACAGTAGCATGATTTATATCTTGCATGCATGTCCTGTGTCTTACCATGGGATATACTATGTCTGCATGGAACAAGAGTTTAAGACCATACTTAAAATTTCTGGGATGCTGTGAAGTAAAGTACTTGCTGAGCATCCTGCACCTGTAAATATCTTCAGGCAAACATAGATGTGCTGTTTAGGAAGTATTACATCAGAAGTCTCTAAATTAATTTCTACAGGTAGTTTAATATTCTCCCATAACTTTAGTAAAAATTTTTAGGCTTAACCGGATCTGTGAATTTCTCATAGATATGCTAAAGGCACTTTGCTTTTATTAGCTAGCTAAGCACTTAATAAATTAAAATGTCATGGAAAAGGAAGTTCCAGACAGACCAGCTTATTGCTACCCTTAATAGTAATGTATCATGTTAATCATCATTTAAGATGAGCATTCAAACAACTTTTCATATACTAAGAACAGCTACAGCAACTTTAATGTCAGAGAAGTTGTCTGTCTTATCTGGTACAACAGTCTGTCTTCCCTTCTCTTATTTCTTCCTTCACAAGTGCTGCAAGAAAGTGGAAGGAGTTTCTGTCTCCATGGGCACCCCAAGGTGACAAATGCTTAGATCCCACACTGCCTGTCACCTACAGCAAGGCAGGCAGACAGCCTCCTGTGGGAAGACATCCTTGAGCAGCAGCAAGAGACACTCCAGGGTTCTGCATCCCAACCACTTGCTGCCCAGCAGGTATTTCCATTTACCACCATCCTCCAGGTAATGACTAAAGTTTGTGGGCACTTCTCAAGGTACCTACCAAATTGCACATCATGAATAACTGCAGTTTGGCACAACAGAAGTTATCTTAAAACCCAAGGTGACAGAGTAACAACTGCAATCTGGCAACTGTCTGCAAGGAAAGCAAGACTGAACAAGATGACATGGTGTGCCATCCAGCTGCTAGAGAAGAAGGTGGAAAGACTGGAAAATGTGGCACAGAATGAAGGGAGAAATAACACTAATGGTGTTTCTATGGACAAACTGTACTCTGCAGGGATCAAGACAAAACCATGCATCTCAAACTCTTCTTGACATAAACTGAAGACTTGATTTATTTTTTTTGTTTTTAGTGTAGTACAAAGTAGGGAACTGAGCACAAATGCATTGGTAATTTGGCACTATTCTGATGCAATAGACTGACAAATGTAGAAAAGAACATTTTTCAGAATCAAGTTTCACATTTCATTCCTTTTCAAAAAATAATTGGAGGAGAGAAATATAAAACAATTACAATTTTTGTATAATGGAAAAAAATAATTTTGATTAATTTCTCTGCTGTGGAGAAAACAATACCTGTAGCGTCATCTGCAACATTGTTTAAAGAAGGTACACCGAAGCTGAGCTACTTAAATGCAAAAGCAAGTGAGGGATGGGGGAAGTTGACTCCTCAGAAGTAAAGAACAAGTGTCAAAAGGGTGAGATATGATATTCTCTTACTATGTTCAATTAGAGGTGACCACCAGAGAGGGTCTAGAGCTGCATGAGCATTTGACACAAACTACTGGTTTAAAAAGTGACCTTCAATAAGTTTGGATGTTTTTCTCCCCCTAAAAGGCAATGCCTGAAAATGTTACTTATCTAGGTACAACATTTGTTTTGAGAGCAGCGCATCTGCAGAAGGCTATCATCATTACGGCAAATGCAGAAAAGCCCTCCAACATATACACAAGCCTGAAGAAATCAAGCAGTTAGTCCAAGGATCTTTTTAAAAGCATCATAATAATCTGCAGGTGCAAATTTATGGGAAAATGTTTTACACTAACATTCTGCTTTATGTACAGCATTACAGAGAAAGACGCTTGACTCCATTCTAAATAATACCGTATATAATTCATCTGAATAATTCAGATGTTTAATTTTGGACTACACTGCAATGAATGCCACAGTTCACCTCAAGGGCTGGTGCACAGCAGTCTGACATGAACAAGCTGTAGATAATGCCAAGAACTATCACTACATGCAACCTCCATTTTTTGGAAAAAAAAAAAAAAAGTTGGGTTTTTTTTTTTCTTTCCTTTTTTAATCTTTGGGTTGTTTCTGGTTTTGTGCTGTTTGTTGGTTTTTTTTCTTTTCTTTTTTTTTTTTTTTTTTTTTTTTTTTGCACGTGTGTGGGGTTCTTTGGTTCTGTTTTTTTTCTTGTTAGAAGGGGCACTACCTTACATAGACCTGATAACCTAGCAATCCCAAGGCTCCTGTTGCTGGTGAAAGCAAAGATAGCAGAGTTCCCCTGCCAAAAATTCTAGCCAAAAGGAGGACTGACAGACCTGAGGAAATTGCTTCAAGCCTGAATTCCTGGAGATCTTGGGGAAATGGTGGTACAGCTATATAGCTTTGCCACTGAAGAAAAACCTTCCATCGCCTCCCGAGACGATAAAGTAATGACAAAGTAAAGCTGATTACTATGGAGGAATCATTCTTTCCAAGCTCTTTTTGAGTTTTATAGAAGTCAATCAGAACAAAAAAAAAAAAATAAAAATTGAAGTTCAGAAGTATTAAATATCAAGTATCTCGTAAGAGTGTTTATGAGAATGGCTCAGAAGAAAGAAGGTCTCAATATCCTGATTTTAACTTTAAAAAGATGTTAGAACTTGTGAAAACTAAATATCTTACCTGAAAAAGATGAAAACCAGGTAGTTAATGGTGAATTATAAAAATAGTATTCACATACTTAAACATGCCAAGTAACAACTTGGAATAGTTTGGGTATTTATGTTGATATCTACTGTTGATATCCTATAGCAAGTGTTTAAGAGCTGATGAAAACTGAAACACCAATCATAAAGCCAATTTTCCAAACCTATTGTAACTTACATTTGCTATGTAAGCCTAAAGCTTCAAAGAATTTCTAGCAAAAAAAAGTATTCCCACTGCCACCATTAATAGTGGGCAAGCAGAATGACAGCCGGTGCAATCTAGTCACTTAAAAGAAGGAAAACTCCTTTTTAAGCAAGAAGAAAGTACAGAAAATTTCAGTCTGAAATAGGAATCATTGAATACTGTCATGGGTTCAGCAGTAGCAGTTATTTTTCTCTTTCATAGTAGCTGGTGCAGCACTGTGTTTTCGACTTTCAGCCTGGGAACAGCGCTTATAACACCGATGTTTATAGTTACAGCTTAGAATGTTTGGTACGACCAAGGACTTCCTGAGTCTCATGCTCTGCCAGGGAAGAGGGGAAGCCAGGAGGAAGCAGAAACAGGACACCTGACCCAAACTGACCAAAGAGGTACTCCATACCACACTATGTCAAGCACAGGATGGAAAAAACTGGGAGCAGGAACCCAGAAGAGTTCAGTTCATGGTTCGGTTGTCAGGTGGTGAGCAGTTGCATCCTCTTCCTTTATATTTCCCGGGTCATTATTATTATTGGTAGCATCAGTAGTGATTTGTATTATACCTTAGTTACTGGACTGTTCTTATCTCAACCCGTGGGAGTTACATTCTTTTGATTCTTCTCCCCATTACCCCCCCCTCCCCTCAGAGTGGGGGGGAAGAAAGAAGGGGGAGTGAGTGAGAAAACTGTGTGATTTACAGCTTAAACCACGACAAATACCAGGCTGGAAGGGATGTCAAGGATCATCTAGTCCAACCTTTCCTGCAAAACGTAGTCTAGATAAGATGGCCTGGTACCCCATCCACCCGAATATTGAAAGAATCCAACACTGGGGAATCCGCCACTTCCCTGGGGAGAATATTCAATGGCAGATTGTTCCCATTGTGAATAACTTTCCTATTTTGTCCAACTGGAATCTCCCATGGAGTAAATTGGATGCATTACATTGTTGGAGCAAGTCCAGAGGGGGGCCCACAAAGGTGATAGGAGGGCTGGAGCACCAATCCTGTAGAGACAGGTTAAGAGAGATGAGCTTGTTCAGCCTGGAGAAGAGAAGCCTCCAGGGAGACCTTAGAGCAACCTTCCTACACCTTAAGGAGTCTTACAAGAAAGTTGGAGAGGGACTTTTTAGAAGCGTATGTAGTGACAGGACAAGGGGAATGGCTTTAAACCGTCAAAGGAGAGATTTAGATGCGATATGAGGAAGAAGTTCTTTACTGTGAGGACAGGTTGCCCAGAAAAGTTGTGGCTGCCCCATTACTGGCAGTGTTCAAGCCCAGGCTGGATGGGCTTTGAGCTACCTGGTCTACTGGAGGGTGTCCCTGCCCATGGCATGGAGATTAGAACTATATGATCTTTACAGTCCCTACAAACCAAAGCCACTTTATGATACTATGATTGTCCCCTATCTTTTCCATGTGACTCCTTGTCCTTGTAGCCACCCTCTAAGTACTGGGACATTAGGTCTCCCCTAAGCCTTTTCTCCTGGCTGGACAAACCCAGTACTCAGCCTTTCCTCATACAGCAGTCTTCCTAGTCCTTGGAACATATTCGTGTTCTTTTCTGGACCCTCTCCAGCCTTGATGGATGCCCTTGTTGATGTAAATCAGCATCCTGTTGGCTTTCTTTACCACCACAGCAGTACACTGTTCACTGAGCTTCTTGTACACCAGGGCCCCTAGGTCCCTTTCCACAGAGCTATTCCTCAGTGGGGTAAGATGCCAACAGCTCTCAAAATCCTGGTGGGATGGTGGAAGTCCCTTCAGATTTAGTGGTAATAGATGTAACAGGGCACAGGGACAAAACCAAGGATATCCCCATTCTGTAATACTGCATCATACACATATAAAATAGTATTCACTATTTAGCATTCTGATAAAAGTCACACAAACTGGGACTCCCGCCAGGGAGCAGATTCACCACCATGTACTGGCATGGCTCTAAACAATAGATAAACAGTACACCTGCCTACAAAAGACCTTAATTATAAGCCTGCTCTAGGGACAGTACTACAGTATCATTATTTACTCACAAAGGAAGAAAAGCCTGGAGATATTATCTTATATGCTGGAGCATGGTTTGTTGTAATGGATCAACTTTAAATTTTCCTGACACCATGTGCTGAAGGGACATGAATTGCACCTGCTGGATAACTGCTTGTTTATTAAAATTTTTAATTAAGGAGACTTGAAATGACACAGGTTAGACACAGAAAGGTCTGAGTTTAGGGGTCTGGCCTCTCAAGTGGAATTAAACCCAGTGTTACAGACCAAGGTTTTGTGCATTATATATAAAGAGCTGAGCACCTCAAAAAAACTGTGCAAAGACTTTGAACTAGTCAGTGTAAAATGCTATGCTAACAATGCCTGTGAACTGCTTCCCTTCCCTGGGCCACAGAACTCTGAACTGGGCTCACACCTTGCCTGTCTCTGAGCTGTTCCAGCCCTAAGTCCACCCCAGAATTCAAGGAACAGAACTGCTCTTAAGGACTCGATCAATTTTTCCTCTCAGCTGGGTGCTGGTTCTGGTAGCACTAACAATGGCTCCCTTATTATGTTAAAAGACAAGTTATTAGTACCCTCAGCTCAGGAAATTTGAGACCAAGTTCAGTTTCTCTTCTAAAGCCAGGAAGAACATGATGCCACTGATACTCTGTCACACCAAGTAGGGTGTTCAGCTTGGGTGAGGAGGAACATTCTGTTCTCTTTCCAAAATACTATATATATATATGTATATATATATATACACACATGCACACACACATACACACACACAGCTAATTATAGCTATAGATATACACACAAAATATGTACATATCTATAGTGAAGTTTGAACATTTGGTAAAGAATGAAAACAGTTCACAGAGCAGTGTCCAGAACTCCCCACCTCCCATTTTGAGTGCCTCTTTCACCCCTTATTTCTTCTTCCTGAAGGGCTTTCCATGTGGCTGTGCAGCAGATATCACATGGTATAGTTCTGTGTTAGCTGTAAAACTTTTCACTGTCAGGAATCATTAAAGATGTTTTTGTATCTGGCTATCAAAGTATTTTTCACTTCCTGACATCTATAACTGTACCTTCCAGAAGGTGCTTAATAAGTATTAAGACACTGTTTCCAATTCTGAGACTTAAGTATCCCTCAATGCTTTTTTGACTACCAAGAAAGAGATCTAAACCAACAATTTGCCCACACGTTTTTGTTTCAGTACATGCTACTGTCTTTCTGCGTATCAAATATCTGCAAGTAGACTGCAGTAAAGATATTGATAGTAATGACAAACTAGAAAACAAGCAGTTTTGGCAGCAACTAGGAGCATATGTAAATATAGAAAAGGACAACAAGTTCCCAAAATAGTTATCAAATTACAAAAACAAGTAACCAGCTCTTTCTTCTATTAACTGCAGCTTCCCTTGTCTGGCCTGAGCACATCAGAAGTGAGCCTCAAGCAATATCTATGAACTTGAGGCATGTAGCCACCTATAAATAGGCCATAATAGAAATAAAACAAAACCAAAAAAGCCCTACAGCCCAAAGTGTCAGGTATATTAACCACGATTTCCGGCTATTTTAAAGAAGGTAGAACTGCACAATTGCAATGGTTTCTGATTTTCTGAATAAAAGTACTTGGGATCCAACAGATCATTTTCTAAAGGCTTAAACCTTGGAAAAAGATCCCCCCCCAGTTCTTCATTGGGAAAGTATTCCCACTGAACTTGAGCAAACAGCATCCTGAGAAGTGCTGCAGAAATGCATAGCAACATGCTCCCTCAAGGTCCTGCAGGCCTCTGCATGGAAACGCAATTTGGAGACATTGAAATAACTGCAGATCCCCTCAGATACACAGGTTCTGTCAAAAGGTTGGGAAATCTCTGACTGACAAAGTTTTATCATAAGGGTAAAAATGCTATTTCACAGTGATTCCTCATCAATGTCTCATGAGAGGGAGAGAATACTTTCCTCAAAACAAATCTTTAGGACTAGGTCGTTTGAGAGCTCCTGGTGTTCTTTGGAGACTCACCTCCACAGTGATTTTTCAAATATAAGGTAACTGAAAACCACCCCACCCTCCAAAACAAAGCAATCCCAAACCAAAACCCCAGCATAAAACCCCCACAAGAACACAGGCTTTCTTATAATCATTAATCAGAAACAAAAAAATGCTAATTTGTGCTGCTTGACAAAATGGGACTTTTTTTAATAGTGATCTTTGTGGAGTTATTCTCCACCTACAAAGGCAGCACATGACCTTGGCTTGATATAAGATTTAGAAATAAGACACACTACTATTCAGTGAGAATTAATGTATTTAATTCAAACCCAAACTAATAGCTCCAATTTGATTAATACACCTGGAAAACTTTATAGCAGTCTACTAGGAAAGAAATCTTTCTTTGAAAAGAAGTGTTAATTTGCAGTCCTCTTCAGAAAAATGGCAATGTGAAAATGACAGCTTTCAACTCTCTTCACAAGCAGCCAGTCCTGCATCATCTGATTTCAGGCCAAATAAAATATGATACATTTTACTCCTCTTGGTCCTACAGGACTGGGATAGATTGAGTACCCTGCATGCTAGTTCTATACCTGACAGAGCAGTCACTAACTAGTATTGAATTACACTTCACAAATATATTGTGAAGCAGATTCAAATTAGCTTGCAGAGCCCCATTTCCAGTAACCAAATGGATGCTAGAAAGTAATCATAATTGTAGCCATAGCTGTTTACAGAGTTGGCAGTTAACTGCAAGATGAATAATTGCTAAATTAACTCTACTCATTTAACGAATAGCTGTTAACTAAATCCACTTCTAAAGTCAGTTAATAGCTAATTAACTCAGTAAGCAGGCAGATATATCTAGACTAGATATCCTTCTGTTAAAGAAGCCAACAAGGATATTTTAACTGTAAGTCTGCTTTCAACATGAAACTCCTGTTTACTGCCATTGTCAATATTTATGTGCTGAATGAAACAAAGCCCTTAAAATGCAATTCTGTGGCCACTGATCTTGAAAGGTACAACACAGACGCAATTCCAGGAGGAATTAAAGGTGTCAGAGTAAAATAAAGGAGCAGCCAATAATATATAAGCAATCATATCTCAGGGTTCAAGGTTCATTCTGTAGATCAAAAGATTTCTGAAAACCTTTGCGTCAGATGGGGGCAGACAGAAGAACCAAGCAGCAGCCAAAGTTAAAATTAGTTAAATCCCATGAACCTTCCTCTAATGGGATTTTCTTGCAAGAAAAAGCAACAGTTTATTTATTTCATTTAGACAACATGCTGGAACTGATTGAACAGAAGTGTTCTAAACTTCTAAAACATAACCATACTGACATTTTTTAGTCCCTTTAGGGTAGGCTAGAAAAGCATGACTCTACAGAAGCATTCTTAGGGTTTACCTTCTCTAAGAAGGTCACCTTTCACAATTAGTGATGACTGCAATTTTGCAAGTGCTCCATCTATGGAAGCATCCAGAACTGTGCAGGCTGAAATCTTAGCGCAGCTTTTGGTACCAAATTTCTTGCTAAAGAATTAGACAGACTTTCATATGCTGCCTTCCTCCAAGCTACATTTAACTGTGATCATTGACCTGATTTCAGAATGCAGAGACTAGACAGCCATTGCATGCAGAATTATGCCCTCAGCCAGTAAACCGAACATACTGGACACCACAGGTGTGGCAAGATGGGTACGTACATTACCCATCCATGTCCTGACCCTCGGGTGCATTCACACTGTGGAGTTGCATAGCCTTCCAAATTGCCCCTGAGGCAGAGGCCTCTGAACTTGGCAGATCAGAGGCACAGGCTTTTTTTTTTTTTTTTTTTTTTTTTTTTTTACAGCAGATCCCACGTGTTCATGCTGAAGTGCCAAGAGTACTTCAAATCTACAGGAGAGGAAGATGCAGGATTTAGAGGAAGCTTAGGCTGCCAATGAGACAGGTTGCACTGCAGCAGCATCCAAGAAACCGTGAAGACCACTTGTGGTACTGAACATCAAACAGAAGGAGACTGCTGCCTGCAAGCACTCTAAATGGAAATGCAATCACTAAAAACAATAGCTTGAGGAAAACACTTAATTAAAAAATTGAGAGTCTACCTTGCCTTTTGCTTCCCTCATGGTAATAAGCATGTCTAACACATCTACATGATACTCAGACCTGCCTATGGCTACATACCATTAATTCATCAGTACAGCTTGACTGCGGCTAACCTGAGAGTAACATTCAGCCACGTTGCACAGAGCTCCGGATGACACAGAAGACTTGGGAAGCATCTTGCTTCTACTTCTAATCTACTTCTGGAACCTGACCTAACCAAGTGATACTTGCTGAAATACATTTACTGACTCATTACTTTGTCTGTGAAATTAGCCTAGTTTTGAAGTGCTGCATGCCTTTACATTTCAAAAATGAAAGTGTCTGGTGCTTGACCACACCAATAACTGCATGTAGCATCCAGACAAGTTGTTTCAGAGAAACTAGTACAGGATGCTAATATTTCTGGTTTAAAGCATACAGACATTAAAGAAATTGGGGAGAAAGATACTACAATAACATTAGAAAGACTATATAGGGCCCTAATTCTTGTAATACTGACAATTGCCTTGTTTTCTTGCTGAGTTTTAGTACTAGAGTCAGCCCCAACCTTCTGCTTCTCTAAAAATGCCTCTCCTAACTTGGTACTAGACCCAGGCTGCAAACAGTTACAGAGGAGGATTTAATCTTGAGATTAAATGCACAGCACAGTAAGCAAGCAGAAGCTGTGTTACTCTAACATTGTATCTTAAATCTGGTTAGCAATAGCATCTACTGTAAAGTTATAGTGCCTTCATGATTGTCATGGGTTCAGCAGAAGCAGTCATTTTTTTTTTTCTCCTACTTGGTAGCTGGTGCAGCTCTGTGTTTTTGATTTTGGGCCTGAGAACAGCGCTGATAACACCAGTGTTTTCAGTTAGTGCTTGGTGATGTTTAGGCTGGCCAAGGACTTTGTGAGCCTCATGCTCTGCCAGGGAGGAGGGGAAGCCAGGAGGAAGGAGAGACAGGACACCTGACCCAGACTAACCAAAGAGATTATTCCATACCACAGCACGTCATGTCCAGGATGTAGAAACGGAGAGCAGAGACCCGGAAGGGTGGTGAGGGTGCACGGTGGGGGGTGCAGCCGGTGAGGGGTGCACCGGTGGGGGTGCACAGCTTGGTCGAGCTGGGTGGTGAGCTATTGTATCCTTCCCTTGTATTTGCCTTGTCATTATTGTTACTGGTGGGGGTGTACTGGGTGGTCAGGCTTGATATTTGATGGTGAGCTATTGTATTCTCCTTTTCCTTGTATCTGCTTTGTCATTATTATTATTGGTGGTAGCAGTAGTGATTTGTGTTATACCTTAGTTAATAAACTGTTCTTATCTCAACCTGGGGGAGTTGCATTCTTTCGATTCTCCTTCCCATCCCTCCAGGAGCAGAGGGAAGAAAGAGTGGGGAGTGAGTGATAGAGCGACTGCATGGGTTTATAAGCTTAAACCACAACAGTTCTTTTTGGCGCCCAACGTGGGGCTCGAAGGGTTGAGATAACGACAGGATTAATAGCCACTCGTCACAATGCTGATTTATTGGCTCTCAAAGTTGTTGCTCTGGTTTTCATGGTTTCAGTCTGTTCTACCTTACTTACAGCCAGTATTTGTTATCTTAGCACTCAGATATGAGTTTTGGGCTAAGGTTCTTGTTTCAGTGTGCTTTATAGGAAGGGCTTGTGACAGGGGTGGGCTCCAGAAGCAGGGAGGGGCGGACGGGGACATGGACGTGGACGTGGACTTGTACCTGGCAGGTCGGCTGCTCTTTACTGTCCAGGCCCTCATTTTCGCCTCCGTCTTTGAGGGGCTGTGCGGAGCGGAGGAGGGGCGGCCCCGGGAGCCGCCGACGGCCGAAACGGCCCGGGAGACCGGCGCGGGGGATCAAGAGGCCGGGAAGGGGGAAACGGCAGAGAAGCCGAACCCCGCAGCTCCCGAGCGGCGAGGGGGGGCGGCGGCAGAGGCCAGCCCCGCAGCGGCCGAGAGCATTCCCCAGCAGCCGCCCGCAGAGCCCCGCGAGCCCGAGCCCCAGGAGGACGCAGGAGGCCACGCAGCACTTCCCAGCAAGGCAGAGGAGGAAGATGTGGACTCAGCCAAAGAGCAGCTGGTGGTGAGAGAGCCGGCAAGCCCAGCAGCTACACCAGCCCCAGTGACATGTACAGCAGCGTCATTTGAGAGTTCTGAAGGGTTTCAATGGCCTTTGGGTACCCTTGAGACCTGCCTGCTGATTCTGGTGGGGATCAGCATGTTGGCATGCATACAGAGTGTGTTTTACCCACAACCATTTTGTCTGGTCCTGAGAGTTAACCAGAGTGGGGTGTGGGCCTTGCCTGTGGCTAGACTACGATGCAGGGTGACCAAGAGATTTTCCCCAAGGATGGACAGTCATGAGTGGCAGGGTGTGTGGGACAGTATGGGCGAGTATCTAGTCCACTGGGCCCCTCCAGTGCTTTGGAAGCATTGGAGATGGAAGGCAGCTGTATGGAGTCCCCAACGACAAGCTGCAGAAACTGCTGGAGGGGAGGGTGAATTATTTTGAGCCTGGTGGGCCTACGACACATTAGGCCATCAGGGCAGAGATGCAACATACAGATGGACTCATGATCGAGGGGTGGACTTAGCAATGGACACTATTGCCCAGGTTATTCACGAGTGTGAACACAGCACAGTCTCCTGCTCTGAAAGACTGTTATAAAAGATGGAGCCCAGCATCATGGACTGGATGGACTAAGCAGCTTTGTAGGGATTGGTCCATGCACTGAGGGATGATGTCTCTCCCTCTGGGCATGTGTGTGGATGTATATATATATATATATATACACATGTGATTGTATATTGAAAAAATGTGGGATCTGAGGATGACGTGAATGGTATGGAATAAGGGGTGGAATGTCATGGGTTCAGCAGAAGCAGTCATTTTTTTTTTTCTCCTACTTGGTAGCTGGTGCAGCTCTGTGTTTTTGATTTTGGGCCTGAGAACAGCGCTGATAACACCAGTGTTTTCAGTTAGTGCTTGGTGATGTTTAGGCTGGCCAAGGACTTTGTGAGCCTCATGCTCTGCCAGGGAGGAGGGGAAGCCAGGAGGAAGGAGAGACAGGACACCTGACCCAGACTAACCAAAGAGATTATTCCATACCACAGCACGTCATGTCCAGGATGTAGAAACGGAGAGCAGAGACCCGGAAGGGTGGTGAGGGTGCACGGTGGGGGGTGCAGCCGGTGAGGGGTGCACCGGTGGGGGTGCACAGCTTGGTCGAGCTGGGTGGTGAGCTATTGTATCCTTCCCTTGTATTTGCCTTGTCATTATTGTTACTGGTGGGGGTGTACTGGGTGGTCAGGCTTGATATTTGATGGTGAGCTATTGTATTCTCCTTTTCCTTGTATCTGCTTTGTCATTATTATTATTGGTGGTAGCAGTAGTGATTTGTGTTATACCTTAGTTAATAAACTGTTCTTATCTCAACCTGGGGGAGTTGCATTCTTTCGATTCTCCTTCCCATCCCTCCAGGAGCAGAGGGAAGAAAGAGTGGGGAGTGAGTGATAGAGCGACTGCATGGGTTTATAAGCTTAAACCACAACAATGATAAGATGCCCTAAACACTGCTTTGATCCCCAGACAGCACAGGGTTAAGAGGGTATGAAGATGCTGCAACGCTAAAGCCTATTTTGCCCTCCAAAGTTTCATCATGTTGTTCTGGAAAATACAGGGCAAATTCCTATGATATTCTCGTTTCATTTTGTTTTCTTTTTTCTTCAGTGACTGGGATAAAACTGACAATTGTACAATACAAATAGGCCAGACAACATTTCATACTTTCCCAGGAGCCCTAAATTCACATGGTTCCCAGCAGCACAGATACAAAGGCAGCAGACAGCACACCAAACTTCAGTAGTGATTCAGAGAAAACTCCAGGAACAGACTTGCCAACGAAGTTTAAAGGTGACAAGCACATATTCTTTATTGCGGCGCCGGGAGACACGGGGGATAGCTCCTCCTAACGTGTGTCCCCGTATTGCTACACAAGCAGTCCTTATATAGCTACCGAGCACACTTACATATTCATGAGGCTATGTATGGATTGCATCATTTTCCAGAAAGTTCCCCTCATGCACACAAAAATGTGGTGGTGGTCTTTCGGGGTCATTTACTTCTTCCAACAGTCTTCATCACTGCTGGCAGCCTTTGAAGCAGGCACAGTAGATGCTTATACCAGCTTAATTGGTTCGTTAACACCACAGACATAACAATCATCCCATCCTCCTACTTATCAGTTAGTTTAACTGCAGCCCATCCTGGGCCCCTGCCACTCCAGACAGTCCCTATCTTTACGTCCTCTTCTTCTAGCCTGTTTTTCTTACGCTCATTTTGTGCTAAGGTCATAAAGGCCTAAACTATGTCAACTACAACAGTGTATCTTGTACAAGAATTCTCAGTATGTTCTCTAGCTGTACTCTATATTTTTCTCTGTATATCATGCATCTCAGAAATTTTCCATTACTACTGTTACAAAGCCATCAAACTTAACATCACTTAAAATTGATTATAAAGGCTTATATATTTCATTTTGTAATTTTGTACCCCCTTTTGTCTCAAATCTCCTCTTTGTCTCAGTAGTGAATATAATCTGGCAGTCAAAGTAGACTTGAAAAAGCTTTTTTACATCTGCCAATATGTCATGGCTCATTGCAGGGAAAGCATAAAGAAAAACTTTTAGATATTATAGCAGCCCCTGCAGCAAAAAGTTATCCTCAAAGTATGACTCACCTTCACAGTTCCATTCATAATGCAGCTAGCACCTACTTCTCAAGTGCACGACTTTGAGAAAAGCACACAGAGCTAAACACAGCCAAGCAGAGCCAGATAACAACATAGGCTGCAGTCAGCAGAGGGCAGTGGAAAGTATTTTCTCAGAAACTTCGTTTCAAAATGTAATGCTTCTATTATCCTCTGCATTTAGATCCTGTGCCCCGATACCGATCTCCTTTGGTCTTATAATGACCTGGGTAGAAAAGCTCCATGGTTTTTGTTGTTTTTTTTTTCATATGCCTTCAGGCTTTTGGAAGATATTAGTCCCTCAGCCCTACTTGATTTTAAATTCCGCCTCATAACAAAACGTATTCTGGATAATAAAGCTGTTCAAGCATTTATTTCGCCATGCATTAAGTAATTTGATTTTAAAATTAATTTTTAGATATAAAATGATTCATGGCTACTCAGTGATCCATGGTAAACTACTTCCCCAAGTTGATACTGTTACAGTACTTCTACTTGCAACACTAGAGAGAAAGTCCTAGTTCAGAGGGGACAGGGGTTGTCAACAGCACAGGCACGGCTTGAGTTAGATCTGCATGAGGTAGACTCATCATTAGAACAGCAACTATTAATTAAAATAGATCAGTTCATCATATAAAAATTATACAGCATTATTTCATGTTATTTGGATAAATTAGCTAGCTACATTTAGTTACTTCTATTTTCTTAAAAAGGAAAAATTGAAACTGTAGTATTGCCTAATCCATGATTCTCATCTCCACTGCATGACAGCACATAACAGTCTGGAAACCATTTTTCCTCAAGCTTTCTCATTGTTCTCTGCATTGACAGATCATTATATGTAAGTTACCAGATTTTTTTTTTCCCCCGATAGTTAAAAGCTCAAAAAACCACCCTCACTTTGCAGCATCCAAATACCCTTTTAGCCCCATTTCCAATAAATATCCTTTCCTTGCTGAAATGCTGTTATGCTGTTTGAGCATTTTGGGAACAGGATATTGCTGGAGAAAAAAATAAATTATTAAATATTCACAGCTAGCTTATTCTTTCTAAAGTAGGAAAAAAAAAAAAAAAAAAAAAAAAAAAAACCACAAACAAAACACAACACAGCCAGAATGGCCAGAGCCACTACAAACAAACCTGCACCCCTAGAAGGAACCAAAACAGCTAAAAAAACTCTTAGGTTTCTTAGAGAAGTTACTATACAATAAAGAGACTTAAATGCAGGCATCTGTTTTCTGACAAGATTTTAGTCCATTGTTTCAGAAGATTACTAGCCTTGATTTTATTCATAAGCTATAGAGACACCAAAGAAGGGAAAACAGAGGAGGAAGACAAGTGGACCTCCTTGGGAAATAAAGCTATCACCAGCAGCTTCTAAGTGTTACTTTCAGGTCTTCAGTTTCTTTGCAAACCTTTATTCTGTTTCTAGGTTCAAAATGGCTGCAGATTTATGGAGAAGTATCTGAACAGACATTTGGCATCCAAATTCTTGTGTTAAGATCAGCATACTAATATTTTTTTTCCACAAATATCTTGTAAATCATATGAATAAAACTGAAAAAAGCATAATCGTGACCCAAGCCAGATACCATGTCCTATTAAACTGCATTTTGTCGTATTTATAGCCTGCACAATAAAGCAGTCATAATCAACATAGAAAAAACCCCTACACTCTGAAAAGCTTATTTCATTGCTAATCACTCCTAATAAAAGGAATGTGTCTACTAGTTTTCAGCCTGGACCTCATGGTGCTAAAACTTCCATAGTCCATGCCATAGATTGTCCTTAAATTGTTATACTGTCACCTGCTTATTATGAACCCTAAATGCAAACGCAAGCTGTACAGTGTTTTTGTTTTTCCGTTAACTTTTTCCTGATATTCGGATATAAAAAACTACACTGTGTCTTGCTAAAACTTAGTCTCATTCCTCTAAATTTCATGTGCTATTAATAGCACATGGAGATAATTTGAAGCAACTTAACTTGGGCAGGGAATTTCAGCAAGGAAAAGACATCTACAGTGTCATTTGCAGTTGTCATCCACTCCTGATACCCCAATTTACCTCAGGCAAAGCAACATCAGATGTCTGCATACCTCGGTTCCTGAGGTTTTGAAGGTGGTTGTTCTTGGTTTGGGTTTTTTTGTATTATTATTAGTATATAAAACCTGACATTTTGTCAGAACACCGCAAATAGCGTCTTCCAAAAAAAACTCTGAGTTGCTGACAAGTAAATACAGACTATGAAGCCTAATCTTTACAGCAGTATAATGCCTCAGCAGGGACCACTGTTGTCTTTTCAGCAGCATTGCAAAAAGCCAAAATTAACTCAGCCTAACCTTTTGAAGTTAAGCAGGCAGAGACAAACAGCTCAAAACTACCCCAATCCTGCCATGTATTAATGTTTCCACTAGTCACCTCAACATCACGATCTGTTTTGTAGGCATACACACAAATGCCTATGACCTGATTACTCAGCATCTAGTTATGAGATCCTTGAGAGACTTTTCATCGGGAGGGGGGGAGGGGGAAGAGGTTTGACACCCTAAGAGCAGAGTTACAATTAATGAAATGCACCCAATAATAAGGCTGCTTGCAGTCACAAGGCACAGTAAAAGAAAGGTGAAGGGAGCACAGACAATTCATCCCATTCACTCACACTGCTGGATGCCTTATGGTCGCTTTGAGCCGTTTTAGTAGTCTGAATGGCATTTACCTTAGCTTTATCAAAATCTGAACATGCTTATTTTTCAGCCAGTCTCTATGAATGCCCTGTAGCTTGTGGAGCAGCTCCAACTACCACTAAATGAAGAAAGTTAGTGAGAATTAACTGCTTTTCAGACTCAGAGTTTACACACCATTCAAAACTACACATATTTTCATTTTGAAAAAAAAAAAAAAAAAAAGGCATTTTTTCAAATCAGTATTTTCCAATCTAGTTTTACATTTTTAACTTTCTTTTGCAAGGTGCTGTTACACTTCAGATGTCAGACTTGCTCCATTTCCAAACATCTATAGGGTCTTCACATGTCTGAGTAAGCAAAAGAGTTTCTCCACTGATCTTTATACTTCAGGCAGGGCTGAGAAGAAAAAAAAAAACTCCATGTTTCTTTCCCAAATGGTGTGAATCCCCAATTTCCATGCCAGCAGCATTTGACATCGCCTTTTTTGGGACTCTGCCATATAGAATCATAGGATAGTTAGGGTTGGAAAGGACCTCAAGATCATCTAGTTCCAACCCCACTGCCATGGGCAGGAACACCTCAAATTAAATCATGTCACCCAAGGCTATGTCCAACCTGGCCTTGAACACCACCAGGGATAGACCATTCACAACTTCCCTGGGCAACCCATTCCAGTGCCTCACCACCCTTACAGTGAAGAACTTCTTCCTTACATCCAATCTGAACTTCCCCTGTTTAAGTTTGAACCCATTACCCCTTGACCTATCACTACAGTCCCTAATGAAGAGTCCATCCCTAGCATCCTTATAGGCCCCCTTCAGATACTGGAAGGCTGCTAGGAAGCTGCTGGCAGCCTTCTCTTCTCCAGGCTGAACAGCCCCAACTTTCTCACTCTGTCTTCATACAGGAGGTGCTTCAGTCCCCTGATCATCCTCTGGACTTGTTCCAACAGTTCCATGTTCTTTTTATGTTGAGGACACCAGAACTGCACACAATACTCCAAGTGAGGTCTCATGAGAGCAGAGTAGAGGGGCAGGATCAACTCCTTTGACCTGCTGGTCATGCTCCTTTTCATGTGGCCCAGGATACAGTTGATTTTCCGGGGTGCAAACGCACACTGCCGGCTCATGTTCATTTTCTCACCGACCAACACCCCCAAGTCCTTCTCCACAGGACTGCTCTGAATCTCTTCTCTGCCCAGCCTGTAGCTGTACCTGAGATTGCTCCAACCCATGTGTAGGACCTTGTACTATAGGTGCCTAGTTTGCTTTCACTGCAAGTAAGGGTTAACATTGTGATGCACAGTATCTGCAAAATTGTCTTCTGTATTCCAGGAACAGCAACAAAATTCAAGAGTTTAAATATGGCAAAACAAGTGCACCTTGATAAACTCTATAGAGTTTCACACCACAGCTACAAAGCTCTCACTGGGAATATTCATTCCTTTGAGGTTATGAACTGCCTGCTGGGGCCAACCTATATGGCTCTGGAAGTCTTTGTGTTACAGATTATGACAAGCCCAGGATATAAACTGTAAACTGCAATATGAGAATTCACTAGGGATCAAGAAAGTCTTCTTACTTCATAGGGAAAATACAGTACATAAAACCTATCTGACCCAATTGTATATCATCCAGTGGGAAGTGCCTGTAGAGGGATATATTAAAATAATTATTTAAAATGGCTCTAAGACCTTTGCCATAAAAATGCTAAAATATGAAGACTGTGGTAAATTATTTTGTGAGTTACAAGCTGCTTGACACTGTCTGTTTTTGTCTTGTTTCAACTTTACCCTCCAGTGACGTCCACTTACCAGGATAACCAAACAGCTGTAGCTTGCAAGCAAAGGTATAGAATCATTCAATTTTTCTATACCTTTGTCAGCAAACACAATCTGGATTTAGATGCTAAGCATATGAATACTTTCCATTTTGCTTCGCTTCTCTGCCACCACAAGAACAGACTCAGGATCTTCAGGTTATCTTTTTCTGATAGCTACTTTGCAAGGTCTTTGGCAAAAATTGATTGTTGACAGTAGAACAGCACTGACATTAAAAAGAGCTACAGAAGACTTAGAATTGTATTGGGTTAGATACCACTTGCTTTCATTTTTGGAATTAACTGGCTGATTGGTCTGTACATTGTAAAGGCATGTGCAGAACAGGAGAGAAACAATCTGTATGTGGAAGGAGTTCGGTAGTAGCTGAAATAGCTGCTCTTTTTTTACAGTGACTGACAAGTAATGTGGTAGGAAGCATTTTAAGCAGCAGGCATTTTAAAGTGGTTGCTATCATTTAAGAGCTCATTTAGTTGTTGGAGGTAGCCAATATACAGCAGTAATGGTATCTGTGCATATAGTTATATGAGAGGACTGATACACACACTCATAAATCCATGGAGAGCTATCTAGCAGCACTGCATCCATAGTCACAGTTTCTTACAGTTAGTCTACTGCAGCCATGGAGAGAATGAGTTGCTCTGTGCCTTTCTGCATCAGATTCACACATAATGTTTTTACTCAGAGCAGTGAAAGCACTGTGTAGAACCTTCCTTTTGTTCCTCAAACTTGAGTGATCTGTGCATACTCATGGAGTCCATGTATTCATGCAGTCTGTTAAACCAAAAGTCTGCAGCAGCACTGACATAGGGGGCATTTTTCTTGCACACAGCATTATCTATTCAGTTTTAAATGGAAGAACATAAAGCCTCCGAAGGAATAGATTTGTACTCAGGTGTCTTCATCAGAACTTTTTTGGGGAAAGTTGTAAATAAAGCTCATTTTTCATTTCAGCAAGAAATCTATCATCCCATTGAATCATAACAGCATGGAGTGGCTAGTTATTTACACATACAAGCACTTCACACTGAAGCATGTTAGCAACAAAGGAAGAGACAAAAGCCACAAGCAGCTTCTAATAAAATACTGAGTGCTAAGCAAGTGAAGGTAAGTAAGCAAGTCTACCATGAGATTAAGTTTATAACATCGTGACTCAAAATGTCAATAAAATGCCTGCATTTTCAATCTAAAAAGGGAGGTCCTGCTGCACAGAAGCAGCTTCTGAATGACTCAAACAGCTGCATAAAGTGAAAAAAACTAAACAAAACAACAATAGCAAAAGAATAAAAGACTAGCTATTACCAATAATGACATATTTATTTTCACAAACTATATTAAAACAATTTTCTGGATGATTCTATTATTGCAGTATTCTGAGAGTACAGAAACATACTATTTCTAATCAAATACTTAAGGATAAAGAGTTTTACATCCCACAAGTCATTTGGTGCTTGATGCAAAAACACCACAAATACAACACTTCCTAGCACAGCACAGGTTGCACTCTACTAAACATGAGCCAACAAACACTTACCAGTGAAAAACACAGGTCTAGATATCAAGAAGGTGAAGCCTGACCTACTTAGCTCTGACTAGATATAACCCATGAAGACATGGGGTCAATTTTACAGTTTTTGTTCATTTAAAACTCCTATTAATTTCTATGGCAGCCTCAACCTCTCACAAAAGACCAAGTACCCTATTTCCACAAAGAAACATACAGGAAAGGACACAGCTCTACCATGACCAGAAATAAATATGTTCAGTATTAACAGCATACACATGACACATTCTTTTAAAATGTTCAACTTCAGATATTATTTGTTGCAAAACAGTTAAGAACAAAAAAGAAACAGGAGAAAGCCAGGAAAAAACCAAGCAAAAAGAAAAACAAGAGCAGTTAAACCCAACTTACTTCAGCCAACCGTAAGAATTCTCTGTTTTCCTACTTCTATCAGCTGTACGTTAAAAGAGAAAGCAAACTCTTCCGTTTAATTTGCAGGTTGAGGTTTCACAAACACTGATCAGCTGTGCTGCATTTAGAGCTGATTTGTGGGTGCACCAATCAGAGCACAGCAATGCTCACTTGCTTTAGGAATCTGACCTAGTCTTCTCTCATGCTTTTCAGGTGTTTTTATTTCATGCATTGGGTTTCCTCCACTGGAGCTGCTCTTAACACAGAATCACACAGAATCACAGAATCACAGAATAGTAAGGGCTGGAAAGAACCCCCCCGCCATGGGCAGGGACACCTCCCACTAAACCATGCCATCCAAGGCTATGTCCAACCCCACCTTGAACGCCGCCAGGGATGAAGCATTCACAACCTCCCTGGGCAACCCATTCCAGGGCCCCACCACCCTCACAGTAAAGAATTTCTTCCTCAGATCCAATCTAAACCTCCCCTGTTTAAGTTTAAACCCATTACCCCTTGTCCTCTCACCACAGTCCCTAATGAAGAGTCCCTCCCCAGCATCCCTATAGGCCCCCTTCAGGTATTGGAAGGCTGCTATGAGGTCTCCACACAGCCTTCTCTTCTCCAGGCTGAACAGCCCCAATTTTCTCAGCCTATCTTCATACGAGAGGTGCTCCAGTCCCCTGATCATTTTTGTGGCCCTCCTCTGCACTTGTTCTAACAGTTCCATGTCCTTTTTATGTTGAGGACACCAGAACTGCACGCAATACTCCAAGTGAGGTCTCACGAGAGCAGAGTAGAGGGGCAGGATCACCTCCTTCGACCTGCTGATCACACTCCTTTTGATGCAGCCCAGGATATGGTTGGCCTTCTGGGCTGCAAGCGCACACTGCCGGCTCATGTTCATTTTTTCATCAACCCACACCCCCAAGTCCTTCTCTGCAGGGCTGCTCTCAATCTCCTCCCCGCCCAACCTGTAGCTGTGCCTGGCATTGCTCCGACTCAGGTGTAGGACTTTGCATTTAGCATGGTTGAACTTCATCAGGTTGGCATCAGCCCACCTCACAAGCGTGTCAAGGTCCCTCTGGATGGCATTCCTTCCCTCCAATGTATCAACCGAACCACACAGCTTGGTGTCATCAGCAAACTTGCTGAGGGCGCACTCAATCCCACTGTCCATGTCACCCACAAAGATGTTGAACAAGACCGGTCCCAACACCGATCCCTGGGGGACACCACTCGTTACTGGTCTCCAGCTGGACACTGAGCCACTGAGCACTACTCTTTGCGTGCGGCCATCCAGCCAGTTCTTTATCCACCGAGTGGTCCACCTATCAAATTGATGTCTCTCCAACTTAGAGAGAAGGATGTAATGTGAGACAGTGTCAAAGGCTTTACACAAGTCCAGGTAGATGACATCAACTGCTCTGCCCCTGTCCATCAGTTCCGTAGCCCCTTCATAGAAGGTCACCAGATTGGTCAGGCAGGATTTCCCCTTAGTGAAGCCATGCTGGCTGTCACCAAGCACCTTGTTGCTTTTCAGGTGCCTTAGCATGCCTTCCAGGATAATCCGCTCCAAGATTTTGCCAGGCACAGAGGTGAGACTGACTGGTCTGTAATTCCCTGGGTCATCCATTTTTCCCTTCTTAAAAATGGGGGTTATATTTCCCTTTTTCCTGTCATCGGGAACTTCACCTGACTGCCATGATTTTTCAAATATGATGGACAGTGGCTTAGCAACTTCATTTGCCAGCTCCTTCAGGACCCGCGGATGGATTTCATCCGGTCCCATGGACTTGTATACATTCAGGTTCCTAAGGTGGTCCCGAACAAGATCCTCCCCCACAGTGGGCCCAGGGTCCCCACCCTCACCGTCCCCACGTCTGCCTTCCAAGACAAGGTCAACTGCATTCTCCTTCCAGAGTCTTCTTTTTCCTGAGGGGAGATCCTATCACCTGATGCTCTCCACCTGCTTCTCTAGCACCCAGGCCTCTCCCGTCTTTCTACCAAAGAGGAATCCACAATGAAGCTAAACTTCATATATGTCTCGTAACCTCAAAAAATCTTCTTGCATTCTGTGTACATTGTAAACCTTTATGTACCTTTATAAATAAAGCCACTGGGAGCCTTGCAGTGGTATGTCTTCTGAAAAGCCGCAAGCTTTGTACATATCCGATAGCCGTGTATGCAAGCAACTGAATACTAGCACAGACAAAGGAACACTTAAGGAAGGGCAGGGGTGATACCACAGAAAGCCTAAACTATATTAAAGCAGTCTGAATTGCCTTTTCTACAGTAAGAACAAACAAAATATATAGACAATGTTTATAGTGCAAGTCCAGCATAAATATATACAGGCATACTCAAAGTTTAGTCTCTCCTAGATCAAAAATAGTTCTCAAACTCACACTATTGACTGCCTGGAATATTATCTTGGAAAATGATCACTCATCCTCCTTTTTTGTCATTGGTCCTTCTGATGTATAAGCCTCTTTCCATCAGCCAGAAATCACAGTGATGCAAGCTGAAGCTCACTGAAAAGACAGAATGAAATGGTACCAAGAAAGAACTGCAAAATAAAAAAAAAAAACTCAAACAGATCAACTCACTGCGACCAAAATAAAATCTATAAAGAAATAGATGAAATATAATAATAAATTATCTATCACTAAGACCAGGGAAGTATGTATATTTGCTGGAGGAAATAAATGTTGTTACAAAGAACAAAGCATCTGTGATGTCTTCTATAAGCCTGAAGAGAAATTCTACATGAAGGACTTCCCAGAAGAGCTTTGTGGAGCCTTGGGAAAATGCTGACAGTGTGAGCTTTGGAGAAATCAAGACAGCATTGTATGCAAGACTAAACCAACACATGGCAGTCATCAGCAAAAGCCCAGCCAGCTCCCAGCTAAGAAAACATGCCTTATCCACAGGTTATAGAATAAACACAGATGCAGCAAAATGAGTCACCAGAGGAAAGCAAAAATTTAAATTGAAAGCAAATGAAGCTTTTTGCACATGCATGACAAGAAATTCGTTGAGCAAAACTAATTTTATGTCTGTGCTGCAATAGCTGTCTTGCATGTTAAAAATAAAATGACTACAATGGTAAGAAGTACCATATAGCTTCAGATTTTAGAGAAAAAAATATCAAAAAGCCTATCCAAATAAAAAGGAAAGTATAAACCAGAAATTTATTTCATAAGGAAAAATGTTAAGAAAATACTAAAAATGACAGCATTATCTGAAACAGTGTGTGAGGAAAAATTATGGTGCACGTAAACTAAACATTACTACTTAGGATCATAAAATGGTGTGGGTTGGAAAGGACCTTAAAGATCATATAGTTCCAACCCCCCCTCCATGGGCAGGGACACCTTCCACTAGACCAGGTTGCTCGAAGTCCCATCCATGCTGGCCTTGAACACTTCAAGGGATGGGGCATCCAGAACTTCTCTGGACAACCTATTTCAGTGCCTCACTAGCCTCATAGTAAATAATTTCTTCCTGATTTCAGGAAAGTTAGGTCCTTTTCATGGTACCTAACATTAGTATATTTTGCTTTCTACATACTGCAAGCTAAGAAGATGCCATGGTCATTCAGTGCACCTCAGCTGACAGAAAGCAGCTTATTAACCCACAATAACTAGACTGTAAGTCTAGTTATTTTGGGTAAGTCTAGTGCCTTTTCACACCAGTAAAGCTTAGTTTGTTTCAAATGATAAAGCAAGTCTAGTGTGACTTTGTATCCTGAGGCATTCAGAAAATAAATGGTTCCCAAACCACATAAATGCATGAGGAACATATTAAAGAAAGAAAGAAAAAAACCCTAACATCATAATGATTTTATTTTTTTGAATAGCAGAACTGGTCATGGAATCACACCCTTATTCCACTTGGTCCTCAGCAAATATTAAGTGAAAAGCCAGGGCGAGGTTCAGTTCCAGCAAGCATCGTTCAAATATTAACCAGACATCTTCTGAAATGTGTTTTAAAGATAACAAATATTTTCATAAAGGCTCAAGTATGAGTGTTGCTTCAGAATAACGTAGTGTGTGATGCAGGTGCTCCATGCACAGTGGATCCTAACCTAACTCTATCAAGGGAAGTGAAAAATGTTTCCAATAGTCTGTGAACATTTCCACTATAAAGCAAACATGATTTATAAACTCTTTGAAAATAAAGAAAATAACCTACAGCTTCCACATATATATATGCATACTATTACAATTTTACATCAATTTATCTCCTCGTAATAGCCTTTCTAGCAAAAAAAACATAATCACAGTTCAAGTGCCATCTGCTTCCTGCAAGCCAGCTTTGCAAAAATAACCTCTGTCGGGGTGAAAAAAGTCAGAAGTCACAAGCTGGTTACCCTGTGTTACTACGTGGTTCTCAGAAGTTGCTCAGCTTTTTGGTGGACCGCTTACCACCTATACATGCTGATTCTTGGTGACCCAGAACAGGAGCTGAATAAATATTTTTAAAGTGATCTGCTGTTCTCAGATAAAGGGGGACATATGGCCTGATTTTCATAAATATACATGGGTATATGTATACTCACATTTGTGTGCATTCATGTTTTCTGTTTCCTAAGTTCCAATACTGCAGACTTTAGAAATCTGAATAAAAGAAAATACTCATTTTGTATAGAAAGTAAAGGAAGATCTTAAATATGTCACTTATTTTAAGAGATATAAGATCATAAACAGTGAATGAATATAAGAAGAAAGAGTATTCAGTTAGGCATGGATAGCTCGGCCTTACAGAAAAAGTCTGTCTTTTTGTACGATAATATATAGTGGGGTATGCAAGGCTGTAGTCTTGATTTTGGGTGTGGACCCATAGTAATTGCCATGCATTCCAAGGCAGCTCTGAGGTTTGGAGTCTTTATTTGTTTGTTTATATAGGAAATGGATTAAAAAAAATAAAAAAAGAAAATCCAGACAGACTTGTTTGGAGATATACTTGCAACAGCAACCGAAAAATTCAGAAGAACAGTAAATGCTGGTTGCTAAGCAATACACTTTTCATAGTCCAGATGGAATCCCATCCTGTGTGAGAGTCTTACTGTTTCCCTTTAAATACTGTATAATAACATCAGTTGAGAGCGTACTCTCCAAATGGCACCCTGTGAGTCTGCGAAGTGGAGCACTTGATTCAGCCTCACTGAAGTCGAGTGCTGCCTGCCTGAGGAAAGCCTGGCTGTCAGGCAATTCCTGCACCCAAGCCATTCAGCCGTAGTCCCGTTAGCTCATTGCATTTATGGTGATAGACAACTGCATTTGTAACTGTTCCAAGTTTTTGTCTCCCTGACAGGTGTGGAGGGAAGGGAAAAAGGGAAAACCAACCCAGATGGAAGCTCAAATGGCTCATACATATACACTGCCTGCTGGAATAGTCTTTCTTGCCACCTTATTTCCACTGAGGACAAAACTAGAACCCCTTCTCCCAAAGCCACAACTAAACACACAGACACACAAACGGGAAGAAATAAAGAGGAGAAAACTGGGAGTGCAAACCAATTCATTGCAGTGCAGCCTTGTGCAGTGCAGGCAGGACCACAGGGCATTGTACAACCCCCAAGTTCAGCCAGCTCCACCAATTTGCTCCCCAAATCGAGGTTACCTCCTGATTTGCTATTACAGCCCAAGCACAAGGGAATAGACCATGCAGGTGTACTTGCACAAATATAGAAGAAACTCCTTTACAATTACCTTTGCTAGCTTAAGTTTCTGAAATATCAATCAGTATTGCCAAGTCTCCAAGCAGATGTACTAATAAACAAGTTAAGCCATACACTCAAATATTTGTTTACTGACAATTTTCAAGTTTCCTGAGTATCACTCACACAAAAATAACTACAAGATTTAAATAACAGTGTGTTGTTGCTGTGAGATGATGTATAACAGCTGGCAATCTGCATTTTCCATGCATTAAATATTACTGAACAATGTTAAAGAACAAATATACTGTTCTCATAGGGCCCAATTCTGGAAAATGAGAAGCTCTGACTCCCATTCCCTTTGCTGGGAGTCAAGAGAATTCATCTCAGAGGAATGTTTTGAAAGGACAAGCTTCAAATGAGATTATTTTTTTATTATTATTACATTCTGGATCTGTAATAAGCACATCTGTTTACTTACATGCTGGCTATATTTAAATAGACATTAGAGGTTAAAATTTAATTTTCTAATACCAATAGTAAGTGTAAATGGTCTTGCTGCTGCCAAAAAAGACATGGCGTGCTATAAAAATCCACAACCATCTTCATCTCTGTTTTCATAGTGCACATGTATATTATAATGGATAACTGTGCTGACATTCAGAAGCAGTGACAAGCTTTTTAGAAATGTCTGCTCTAAAATGATACTGTAGCTGGATGCGTATCATAGCCAATGAAACATATTTGGAAAGATTTTATGGTATTTTGCTTCCTTTCATGTTTTACAGATATTTTGCCAGATGACCTTACGTTGTACCAAGAGCAAACCAGGCAGAGTTTTGCCTTCCTCACAGTTTCCTTCCATTGCAACAATTATTCAGGAAAATCATTGCCACCACTTGTAGCCCCTGCAGCTAGATGTAATGCAGCTCTCTACTGTATCACAGTAAAGACATCAGAATAAGGAAGGGAGTTTTTGCTTGCCTTTTTTTTTGTTTGTTTGTTGGGTTTTATGTTGTATTTGTTTTTCTTCTTTTTTTTTGTGGGTTTTTTTTTTTTTTTTTTTCCAGAAAAGGGAGCATGTTGTGCCACAAAAAAAAAAAAAAAAGGATAAATGAATGTTTAATTTCCCTTTATCGTTATTGCATTTTCCTTATTCTGCATGTCGTGCCTGAATGTGTTATAGTCTTCTTGTAAAATAAGGTAATTTAGTGAATGTGCATTGTTTGTCTTTTTATCATTAGAAATGATTAGAAAGGAATTGGAGGAAAGGGATTTTATTCTGTCATTTCTGCTGCAACTGCTGGTCTTTGTTGAGTTATTGATTTAAAAAAGATGTTTCTTAACTCATAATTCTATTACACTTTAAAGAATCCATAAAGAGAATTTGTATGTGAGCTCCTTTATCTTTTGTGAGCGCAGTGATATCTTGTTTGGATTTTCAGCCTTTGATTGATGTGTGAGTCAAATATAACAAACAAATGGCATTTTGCAGTACTGATACAGTCAGCTTTTGAGCATTTGTTGTTTAACTATGGAAGTAAGACTTTTTAAAGCATTTGTTATGTTATCTTCCTCAGGGTTATAACATTTCCACTCTTTTGGGGCTTATGTTTATTTTTGTCTAATGCCAGAAGCCACATCCCAGAAAAGTAAAGAAATATGGAAGTAGACCTAAGGACAGTGACCTAATATGGGACCAAGCATCATCAGAAAAGGAAGAAAGGTAAAGCAACCCCTCTTCCACATGCATAAGCATGCTTGAGCTTTGACAATATTCTCACATATGTGCTCTGTAGGTAGAGTGATGGCTTCAGGTTGGACTGTGTGGTGCCAAAAAACAGCAGTCAATTTGTGGAGAACGATGGAGCACTTGGGGATATCAAAAACGGAAGGGCTTTAAGGCAAGAAGGAAAAGGGGAGGAAACTGCAAACAGTGTTAAGTGAGGCCATGCTTTCAGAGAATATCAATAATCCTTAGTGCAGTTAGAGGCCTGGTAAAATTGAAGTATGTAACTGCGTCCATGGAGAACAGGGCTGAGCTTAGCCAGTCTTGAAACAGCACACTAGGCAATCTGCACTGCAAGGTACTTAGTGACTTTACTGGGGTTATTTGGGGCTCAAAATGCTTTCCAGTATGAGCCCAGCTTCATAAAGGGACACAAAAATAGCCAAGTCGAACAGAAAAATACAAAAGATACAGAAAAGGGAAAAGAGACCAGCATTAAGATGATCTTTGAGAAAATTAGTATTGCATTTCACAGCTTAAAAACTTACAGAGTACAGAACTCAGGAGCAAGATAAAGCACTGACAACATGGCAGTCTGAAGAATTTAAAAGTGGGTATTGGGAACTGAGAGATGGGAACTGACTACCCTGTCATTGAAAGCTATGTGCCATTCGAAAATGGCAGAAAAGGAGGCACTGCAAATGCAACATCAAATATTTTAAAAAACTGATATTATACCATGTTTCTATCAAAAACCATGGTGAATGTCTTAGTGTGACATCAAAGGAAAAAAGCAGGGTAATATTATTGCAAAGGTTGGTTTGAGGCTATCTTGTATTAAAAGTCATGAAGTATAACTGAACACAGAAAAATCCTGGGCAGCAGAAAATATTTCCCAGAAACATTTGTCTGTGGATATCATTGAGACAAGGAAGAGTGAAAATGTCTTTATCTGAGTTCTTTAAAGTGGACATCTACCAGATGAAAAAAACATAGGCAGACAGAGTGGATTCCTTAAGATAAATATCTATCCTATCAAACACATGCAAAAAGCAATGAAATTTAACTTGTGGTACCCTTCCATGTGAAAACAAACACACATACAGTTGAAAAATATAGGTTCACACTGAAAGTCTGCTAAAGTATAGCCATGGATTTGGTTTAGCATTTTTGTCTGCCTGAAAGTTCCAGCCACTGCCTTATTCTACCAGAGGAGGAAGATCACAGAATCATAGAATTGTTAGGATTGGAAGGGATCTCTGGAGATCACATAGTCCAGCCCTCAAAGATGGTCAGAATTCCCTTCTTAAAATCCCCCTCACCCTTTTCTTGTTCTTCGCTAAAAACTTTAAGACCACTTTTGTAAGTTTTAGTTTTAAGATCCCAACTAGAAGGAAGTTCAGCAGGAGGGCCAGGAGACCTCCTTGGGTGGATAAGGAGCTGCTGAGCAAAATTCAAAGGAAAAAAGAGACTTACAAAAGGTGGAAGCAAGGTCAAGGGGCCCAGGAAGAACAAAGGGATGTTGTCCGGGAAGCTAGGGAGCCGGTTAGGAAAGCTAAGGCCCAGTTAGAATTAAACTTGGCTAGGGATGTGAAAGATATCAGGAAGGGATTCTATAGGCACATTGCAAATAAAAGACAAACTAGGGACAACGTGAGCCCTCTCCAGAAGCTATCAGGAGAACTGGCTACCCTGGATTTGGAGAAGGTTGAGGTTCTTAACGACTTCTTTGCCTCAGTCTTCCTCGGAAAATGCTCTAACCATACTACCCAAGCCTTGGAAGGCAGACGCAGGAATAGTGAGAATGAAGACCCTGGGCCCACTGCAGGAGAGGATCTGGTTCAAGACCATCTTAAGAACCTGAACGTATACAAGTCCATGGGACCTGATGAAATCCATCCATCCATGGGTCCTGATGAAATCCATCCATCCACAGGTCCTGAAGGAGCTGGCAAATGAAGTTGCTAAGCCACTGTCCATCATATTTGAAAAATCATGGCAGTCAGGTGAAGTTCCCGATGACAGGAAAAAGGGAAATATAACCCCCATTTTTAAGAAGGGAAAAATGGATGACCCAGGGAATTACAGACCAGTCAGTCTCACCTCTGTACCTGGCAAAATCTTGGAGCGGATTCTCCTGGAAGGCATGCTGAGACACATGAAAACCAACAAGGTGGTTGGTGACAGCCAGCATGGCTTCACTAAGGGGAAATCCTGCCTGACCAATCTGGTGACCTTCTATGAAGGGGCTACAGAACTGATGGAGAGGGGTAGAGCAGTTGATGTCATCTACCTGGACTTGTGCAAAGCCTTTGACACTGTCTCCCATGACATCCTTCTCTCTAAGTTGGAGAGACATCAATTTGATAGGTGGACCACTCGGTGGATAAAGAACTGGCTGGTGGCAGCATGCAAAGAGTTGTGCTCAATGGCTCAATGCTCAGCTGGAGACCAGTAACGAGTGGTGTCCCTCAGGGATCGGTGTTGAGACCGGTGTTGTTCAACATCTTTGTCAGTGACATGGAGAGTGGGATTGAGTGCACCCTCAGCAAGTTTGCCGATGACACCAAGCTGTGTGGTTCGGTTGATACATTGGAGGGGAGGGATGCCATCCAGAGGGACCTTGACACGCTTGTGACATGGGCTGATGTCAACTTGATGAAGTTTAACCATGCCAAGTGCAAGGTCCTACACCTGGGTGGGAGCAATCCCAGGCACAGCTACAGGTTGGACAGAGAAGAAATTCAGAGCAGGCCTGCGGAGAAGGACTTGGGGGTGTTGGTCGACCAAAAAATGAACATGAGCCGTCAGTGTGCGCTTGCAGCCCAGAAAGCCAACCGTATCCTGAGCTGCATCAAAAGGAGTGTGACCAGCAGGTCGAAGGAGGTGATCCTGCCCCTCTACTCTGCTCTCGTGAGACCTCTTCATTCTCACTGTTCCTGCGTCTGCCTTCCAAGGCTTGGGTGGTGGTATGGTTAGAGCATTTTCTGAGGAAGACTGAGGCAAAGAAGTCATTAAGAACCTCAGCCTTCTCCAAATCCAGGGCAGTATTTAATGTACTAATACAGTCCTTGAGGAAAGCAGCGAAATTAAAGAATCACAGAATCATTGAGGTTGGAAAAGGCATGTAAGTTCATTGAGTCCCAAGTGTCATCCTAGCACTGCCAACCGAGTTCCTAAGTGCCACATCTACACGTGTTTTAAATACATCTGGGGATGGTGACTCAACCATTTCTCTGGGTAGCCTTTCCCAATGCAGTGAAGAAATTTTTCATAATATCCAGCCGAAACCTCCCCAGGTGCAACTTGAGGCTATGTTCTCTTGCCCTGTTGCTTGCTACTTTGGAGAAGAGATGAAGCATCACATTATTGGAATATAGTTATAATTTAAGACTTACTCATGCCAGACGAAAGTAAAAACACTCATTTACCTGGAAGTATAAAAAGATGGTCAAGATTTAGGGATATTACTTGCAGCTGTTAAAACGAAGCTGGGAGGAAGGATGGGTGATAAAATAACCGCAATTGTACTTGGTTTAAAAAGTGCAAACTTTTTAAGAAGTAATACATTTTTTCCTAACTTATAACTATGTATGATGTTTGCCATTAACATAGGAAGTAATAAAAGTTGTGCTAACTGGCGTAGCTTAAATGAAAACAAATGCCAATTCACTTGAATGTGGAGGAAAAAGGTATTACAGCTTGAACAATGTGAAAGACGTTCTGGTGAAAAGAGGTGACTAGCAGAGGGGAAAAATGACTGCTTATTAACATTTTATAACTTGCTACTCTCAGATTTTAAAGAAAAAAATACCAAAGCTCACAAAAGCTTAAAGTAGCAATAGCTTTCCAAAGGTTTAAACTGTTTGAAAAGCTGGCTGTAGTGAACACTGTTAGAAGGCACAAGGTGCACCGGAGGGGTTTGCAGTAAAGCCAAAACCAAAGTAGCTTTCAAGATCAATCGGAAACTGCTGTTTCAGGAGCTGTGCTAGAATTAATGCCAAATAAAATGCATGCTACTCCACAGAGATTTTAATGAACCTGCTTGGAGGCAACAGAATGAAGGTGCTGTTGGCATGAAACAGCGTTTCAAAATAACCTGGAGCAGGTTGCTTAAAAGTCCAAACATTTATAACAAAACTGAGCAAAACATGAGCAGAAACAGGGAAGAGGTTAATGAAGTTCTGTAAGCAGCACCAACCACTTCCTAAAATACACAGAGAAAACAAACTATGTTCTGTTACTTTTTTTTTTCCAAAGCACTGTGTGTGATACATTAAAATCCTTTGAAAAAGAGGGAAGTTTGCTTTGAGCAACCTTAAGCATTTACAGTCAGTAAACAAGACATCTAGTGAAAAATTCTAGTCAAGCCTTCCTGTCCCTCCAAGCTAAGTTCTTTGGTATTTGTTTCTCTTTTTCTTCTCCATCCACCCCACACTCCTTTTCATCTGTATTTCACTTTCAACATACCGCTTGGGATCAGTACACAGCAACAGCTGCAGTGTTTCTGTGTAACACTGCTGTGCCAGAACTAGTGATGAGTTTATTCACCCGTATGCCCGAGACATTCCTTATTTCAGTTTTGTGTGTGTGTGTGTGCATGTGTGTGTGTGTTAGGAATTTTTTTTGCTACTTCTGGAATCTGAAACACATTTCAGTCAGCTATGTCGTAATAGAAATTATGCTGTAATAATCGGTACATTTTTCACGCATTTTACATTTTTCAGTGTTTGGAAAATGAATATTTTCAAAGCCAGCACTGGAGTAAAAGGAGTGGTTCTCTCATAGCTATAATATATTTTACTCCCCTTTCCCTCCCCTTCTTTATGTTGTGTGATTTCTGACCCTAAGAGGAAATGACCATCACCACCTGATACAAAGCTGTGCTGCTGTTGTTAGGATTAGAGTGCTGCTTGTTTGACCTCTGAAGACTGGGCCAGGTTATTGCATTAGTATTATTAATTGATGGTGATGAGTTCCAGTTGTATGAGTTACAATGAATGCTGGATCCTGGCACAGTCCTTGGGGTAGCTTCTTTGCAGTAGTCCCCGGTGGCATGAAGCTGCAGCTGAATTAGTGAAAGTATAGAAGAAAAATCTTAGAGGAAGAAGAAAAGCCAGGCCATAGGTTGTAGCTTCTAAGCTGCTGCAAACTTTCTGGTGAAATCTCAGCTTTTCCGATCAAGATGTTTCAAAAACTTTTTTTCTCTCTTAAGGAGAGTCTCTTTCCTTTATATTTTTTGTGGGCAGCAAGAGTGGTTGCTATTAATGAATCAGGTATGATACTTCAACAAGTATGTCACTCCAATAGAACAATTTGTTTTAAAACAGTTTGGTAGTTAGATTTTTCATTCAATCAGTAACTAAAATGATTTCATCAGTTTCAGACACCCAAAGGTCTCGTAATATACTTTAAACAAGTAAAGACCATGTCCACACTTCAATTCCACTTTCTTTTCTTTTTTTTTTTTTTGCCTGGCAATTTTAAACCAAGTGTTACAAGGAAAGAATGCATTGGAAAATTGCAATGTATCAATGTTATCAACTTACCCAAGTGAAGTGCAAAACCAAATAACACTGGCATAGCAATGAAGGTAAATTAAATCCTTGAAAGTCTTTACTGTTTAGTAGTCAGATTAATAGCAATACTGTTGATGACCATTATGAATGTCAATCACTGCCTGGTTTTACTGCACTCCTGTATCTGAACCTGGGCTGGCTAGAATTAACACTCTTTCTGAACAGGAAGAAATGACAATAATTGATCTGTGCAGCTATTCAAGCCTGGCTGAACATGGTAGGGGTGAATGCCTTTGGAGCAGGTGTTGAGCAGATCACACGTCTTGTTTGGTCAGGAAAAGGGAACCTGTTTTGATAGTTTTATGCATTAAGACCACCTAAACAAAGAAATACTTCCAGTAGTAAACTTCTATGTCCTTGGCTATACTTGTCAGACCTGGTGTGTGTGGGGGGTGGGGGTGTCATTCTTTTCTTTCTTCTACTTTTTTAAGCTTTTAGAAGTGTTTTAATGAATTACGGTTTCAAAAGATTCTGGGGTATTTGTGTGGCTCCCAGCAAAGCTGTGGGAAATGTCCATGTGTGGCATGCAGATAAATGCACCAAAGCTATGAATATCCTCAGTAACTGTTTTCCAAGCCATGCAAACAAGTATTAAGCATAGCTGAAAATTGTCATCCTCTTTGTGTGCGGTTTCATTACAATAAACTTCTTTTTGTAGATAACACCAGGAGGGACAAAAATGAGCTTAACACAGTAACATTACAGGTATGATAAAAGAATAGGTGACTACCAGCAGAGTACCATTTCCATTTCCCTCTGACTTTCTTGTAGACAGTATATACAGACTTATATAAGAATATGTAAGTTTTACAAATCATCGAAAGTCACAGTGATGCTGAAGATGCACACAGTATGTACGAAATCTTTAAAAAGAAACAGTAGGCTGGGTGGTATCAGGTTTAGGATCTCAACAGTCTTTCACCACAAACCTCAGGGATTTCAGGACTAGACTGCAAAGGCCTACTGAGAGAAACATTCATTATTTATGACCTTGGATAAGGATAAATATAAACAAAACACTGACAAACAAACAAAAAGCTCAGCAAAAATTATACCATGTAGTTTTATTACATTAAGACTTTGGGTTAACAAAGTGTGGGGGTTTTTTAGCAACAGTGTGCCAATTTAAAATAATAAAACTTAATGAAAAATTAACAATAACATGAAATGCTTCCGTAATGTTCCCAGTAATGGCTGTTGACATGGGAAATAAATCATAAAAAGGATTTCTGAAGAACAAATTTAACAAAGAAATATGTAATAAGGGTGGCTTGATAGCTATATTCAGTACATAGACTTAAAATGTAATTCTACATTCTCCCACATTAAATATTTAAATTCTCATAAGGAATAAAGAGAGAGGGACTAACTCTCCCTCTCTCTGCAGGCATATTACATTTCAAAGCAAGGATGTCCTCAGGATCCAGCTAGAGCCTGGATCTGCTACTGTATTCTATTGTTCAGCCTCTAATTCTAGCAGAAAATTAATTATGTCCAACATTTCAAACTTGAGTTTTTTAAAAGCAGATTGATCCTGAAGGGCAGGAGTTGCTCAGCATGTTACATATTGATGTTCTAAGTGGCCCAATTTTTCAGAACTGTTTGATTCATCTAACACATTAGCTTTTGGTAGAACCAGATGGTGTTTAGGTTTCAGTATTTCAAGGCACCTTGACACAGATCCTTAAATGCATTTCTGTATAATTCAAACTGATTTTTAATACCTCTGAGGGTCTTGCCTCTGGGTATATAATGGCAACATTGAGAAACTGCAATCCAAGCATTAAACCTGTGCGTATAATTCTGTGAAATATAGGTGCAAGACAAACACAATTTGAGGAGCAGAGAACAAAGGAAGCAGTTTTTTCTGTATACATCTAAAACACAAGAGAATGATTGCACTAAATTTCTGGTCTAATTTTTATTTTATTTTATTTTACAGTCTATGACTTGTAAAAGGACTCCAATTTTAAAAATCTGTTATCTCTAGCTGAAGATTTTTTTTTTCCCGGGGATATCAAATTGTGTATAAAAAATAACTTCCATAAGTAACTGGAATGAATAAGGAAAAGAAAAAAAAAAAAAAAAAAAAAAAGAGAAGTCTGATGTATATAATAGATTTTTTTTTTTTTTTTACTATTCAGTATACACAAAAATCAATTAAAAGCCAAACAACTTGAAATTAGGACTTGCTGACTTGCCACAGTAGAGTGCAAGTCTTCTGGAAGATTCTGCTTCTGAAAGGTGGGCAAACGTTGCATGGGAAAGTCTCAGTTCTTTCATGAAGACTCAGAACTTCAAGGTGAGTATTCTGTAAAAGCATTGACTTGAAATATAAATGTCCTGTCCTTGACTTGTATCGAAACTCTGATACTTTCTGAATTTTACCACAAACACAAATATTGCTTATACCTCTTGGAGACTTTGAGGATTTTATGAAGATATTTATAAACTGTGAAATAAAAGATAATATCAACTACAGTTCTTTTTTTCTTCGTAATTGAACCCCATCTTCTGTCTTGCAACTCTTCAAGCACAATTTTCTAGACCTCTTAAGTTTAATATCTGCCTATAGCTTGACATGCTATTGTCTGAATTTAACTAAAGCTATCAGTGAAGTAATGCTGAGGTCAAAACCAGAGCAATCTATGACACCCACCACCTACCAAGAATACTCTATTCATCTAAATTTTATTTTGTGTGCCACAAATACTTTCAACAAAATTCTTTCCCCTCCTTCATCCTGCTGCGAAATGATCTGCATTGATCTTTACAGACCTACTGTAGATAGAGTGTAGAGAGGAAAAAATGTAAATATAAAGTCTTACTTCATTTGCATCCTTCTCTTGCCCTTTTAAGTACTCTACCTTCAAAAATAATGTATAAATGAGTGTCAAGGATGGTAATTTTCCCAGCTAACTGTATTATTCACAGTGTTGCAGTTTGTGTGAGCAACACTTTTGCTTTTGTTACAAACAGATATATGCAGATAGTATTGAGTTTTATTTTCTGGCTTTGTTGTTGACATTAAGAAGCAACCAGAAGTTGCAGAGAAATTAAAATGAAGCAGCAATGTGTGCAAAATAGCTCGCCGAACTATAACCAATCCCACTTTCAATGCCACATCCGAGACAAGACTTGGCATACAGTAAATGCCTCACAAAAGTAGCTGTTGTCAGCAGGATCCTCCAGTGGCCCCGAGTGGACAGAGCATGAAGAGCTCACCCCCTTGTTGGTTTCCCTGTTAAAGCAAATCCAAATGCAAAAAGGCTGCTTGGTCTCTCAAACTGTCTAAAGCAAATGTCCAGGCTGACAAACTGGAAGCATTCAAACTATTTTTCTTTAATCTTGCTGGATTACTTTAGCTCTGTGAGCATCTTCTCTGAAGAACTAGGCTAGAATAACTTTATCCTCATCTTTTACTTTCAGACTGTTCAGCAAGTATTTTGCATTTAAAAAAAAAAAAAAAAAAAAAGTTATCTTGCTATTTACTCAATATCCTAGCAGGAAAGAATCCATTGCCTTATTTTGTTTACATGAAGCAGATTTCTTTAACCAGCTGTGTATTCATGTGAGGTCATCTCCAATGAGATTTGAGTTTTTATTGAAGATCCAGGCAATGTAAAGGCATTTTATGATGTTTATCCACTTAATCTTATGATCAAAGCACCACAGGCATAAACAGTATTTTCTTCTGAAACATAAGGATTAATGTTTATACAGAATGACCCGCAGAGAATGGAAGGCTGCTATGAGGTCTCCACGCAGCCTCCTCTTCTCCAGGCTGAACAGCCTCAATTTTCTCAGCCTATCTTCATACGGGAGGTGCTCCAGTCCCCTGATCATCCTCGTGGCCCTCCTCTGGGCTCGTTCCAACAGTTCCATGTCCTTTTTATGTTGAGGACACCAGAACTGCACACAGTACTCCAAGTGAGGTCTCGCAAGAGCAGAGTAGAGGGGCAGGATCACCTCCTTTGACCTGCTGGTCATGCTCCTTTTGATGCAGCCCAGGATACGCTTGGCTTTCTGGGCTGTGAGCGCACACTGCCAGCTCATGTTAAGTTTCTCAGTGGTCAACACCCCCAAGTCCTTCTCCGCAGGACTGCTCTGAATCTAATCTCTGCTCAGCCTGTAGCGGTGCCTGGGATTGCTCTGTCCCAGGCGTAGGACCTTGCACTTGGCATGGTTAAACTTCATCAGGTTGACATCAGCCTACCTCACAAGCATGTCAAGGTGCCTCTGGATGGCTTTCCTTCCCTCCAATGTATCAACCAAACTGCACAGCTTGGTGTCATCAGCAAACTTGCTGTGGGTGCAATCAATCCCACTGTCCATGTCACCAACAATGTGAAGTGAAAATAATACACTTTTTTTCTACTGTTCAATGTGATCTTTACTGTGAAATAATAATGATAATGATGGCAACTGACAACACTTGCTGATTTGAACTACTCACAATAATGAGGAAAAACATGCCCTTAAATCTGACTTATATGTAAAAATGAACTGTTAATCCTCAAAGGATCCCTCTGCTATATAATCAATAAAATTGCAACTGATCTTTTTGACTTAAATCCATATTCCTCAAAAAAAAACCCAACAGGCACTAACTAAACAAATGACCTAATTTTACTGTGAAGTATTTGCCTAAGTATGCCGCATTCAAATAAACTTTTGGCATTAATAAATACATCAGCATTATTGAATTTAATACAATTCAATCTTATCTAAAAATGTGATGTGTTTTCTGTTGATTGAATTGTTCTGACTCTCATGAGCATTGATAAAAACAGTTCAAAGCAAGGTGTTCATTGTCAAATTAGAGACAGGCCAGAATCAGGTCTTTGTCACTAAGATCCACATACAGCTGTACAACTGATTATATGCATTAGACTCCAAAATATTTTTTCAATAGAATTTGGTAAGATACTGAAACCTGGCTTTTGCAAAGTGCTGAAAATGTAGAGCAAGGAGGAGCATTGAATGAGCAAAGAGATGAACAACTTGAACTGACAGATCTTTTCAGCTTCTATCTGGTTATCTTATGGGTCTATCAATAGGGAATGGAGAGAAATCTAATGACTTTGCCAGCTTGAGGATGTTGAATATAAGACTCCTTAGAAAAATCAACTGTCTTTAAGGTGTGATAAGCTGGAGTCACAAAAGGATTTTGTTGCTGCAATTCTTTCAGTTAATTATTGCACCAGTTTCCAATTCTTAATTTGTTCTTCTCCTACTTCCTCTTTCTTTTGATTGGGAAAGAAAATGTGCAGGGTCAAATTCTTCTTGCTGAACTCTACTGCAAAATTAGACTCTGCTCCAACAGAACCATGAGTTCACAGCAATGATGTCAAAATATTTAGTCTTGTGTTCCTTTTCAAAACTCTAAAGTGGGTAGGGTTTTGGTGGGGTTTTTGTACTGTTTATTTTTATAGATGAGGTACATGCCTTCAATACAGCTTTTGCAGTTTTACTGGCAGCCTTGTACAGATGAACATCAATTAGGTTATATCTAAGCTGAAAAAGTGTTTTTAATCTTTTAATAAGAAAAGCAGTGATTATTTATATCTATTGCATGCATATAAATATAAAAAGGTTTTCCTTTACATGCTGCTTCACAGTGATTGTACTGAGAGGAGAAATGAACGATTTTAGAGAAGAAGGCGCATATGGGGAATGATATTTTCAGTTTAGGATTCTACTGCCAGTGCATTCTCTACACCGAAAGACTGTCCATAGGTATTTTGTTTAAAGAGAGGATCTTGACTATAATTTAGCCTATCCAAAACTTTATAAACAACTCAAATTACTTAACTACAAAGAAAGCAATACAAGATAAATACGATCAAAACAGTCCAGCTCAGAAGTGACCATATCACTGTATCCTGGATAAGCAAAAGACTGACTTCAAGGGTACAGAGCAGCCAAAGTTTTGAAAACTTTAAGAGTTGGAAGAAATTATCTATCATGTCTCCATTGATATAATTTGTGTAATGTATGCAAATTATTTACCTAAAAGTGTAATGCAAACCAGGTATCTTTCTATGGATAATTTAATCATTTAATCTTAAACTCTGAAGCATTTGGAAGAAAAGTTACACAGGTGGTCCCATGGAGACAAAACCAATCACTACAAGATTTTTGTATTGCAAACAGCAAACCACGCATTCTCAATATAACAGTGATCTGTAGGCATCATGGCCATATCCCAGCTAGTTACATTGCACCATGCAGGCAGGGAAATAGACCCTTTTGAGATAGAACAACAGCTGATATTTAGAATTCTGGCATGACATATCCCACTTTTTAGAGAAGTCTGCTGCCTCCCTGGGACTTGGATTGAAGACATCAAGAGAAAGCCTCCTACACTAGTACGCCCCCAAGATTATCCATTATTGATTTTTTCAGGTAGGTAGTGATGAAGTTGCAACAAGAAGTTCAAGAGCAATCAAGAGAGACTTCAGGGCTTTGGGAAAACTTGTTAAGGGATGAGGAAGACAAGTAGTGTTCTCCTCAGTTGCAGGGAATGATGAATGAAGAAATAGGAAGAGCTAGCAGATCAATATCTTGCTCTGAGCATGGTGCCACCAACAGAATTTGGGGAATTTTGGTCATGGGTCTGTTTACACATCACCAGACATGCTGACAGCAGGCAGGGTACACCTGTCTCAACGTGGAAAAAGGATCTTTGCACAGAAGTTAGCAGGGCTCATTGAAAGTGCTTTAAACTAGGAAAGAGATAAAACCAGACTCACTAGATGTAAACCTGGTAGCAGCAGGATGGTGTGCTAGCAAGATGCTTTGGTCTGCAATCTCAGCGGAGGCAGGGGATGGAGATCCATGCAACAGCAAAGACACAAGGGTTATTGACATATTAGAAACCATGGAACTGTCTGAAAATGGTCACAACAGAACTAGGGCTTCTATCCAAAAAAAGGTGGCAGGATCAATAGTCCAATTGAAGTACACATACACCAATGAATGCAGCATGAGCAACAAATAGGTGGAACTGGAAGCCATTGTGCAGCAGGAAAGCTGACATAGTTGCCATCATGGAAGAATGGTGGAATGACTCACACAACTGGAGTACTGCAATGAATGGCCATAAACTCTTCAGAAGGGATAAGTAAGGAAGGAAAGGTGGTAGATTAGCTCTGTGTGTTAGTGTTTTGGTTGTTTAATGATGGTGTGTTAGGGTTGAGTGTTTATGGGTGAAAATTGAGTGAAAGCCAAGATGTCAGATATCATGATGGCAGTCTGAAACAGGCTGCCCAGGGGAGCAGTGGGGTCACCATCCCTGGAGGTATTGAAAAGACATGTAGATGTGGCACTCAGGAGCACAGTTTAGTGTTGAACTTGGCAATGTTGGGTTTATTGTTGGACTCAGTGATCCTAAAAGTCGTTACCAACATAAACTATTTTATATTCAGGATAATTTACAACCTGGCTGGGAAATTAATGTCATTTATATATTATTAAAATGCCACATAGCAAACATTTCACATAACTCAGACATGGGAGGTTACATACCAACAGGAGCAATCTTACATTAATGTTTATATAATGTCACTCTTTTCTTTGTTCAGCCTTTCAAAGACTCAATACCATATTACTCACAATACCTTTTAATTACCAGTTTCCTTGATAGTCATTAGCATTTTGTTTTTCTTTGGTGATGGATTCATAGACATCCTCATTTTTTTACTTTATTATCTTGCCTGGAAGATTAACAGAATATTAGTTACAGAAAGTATGCCATGAGTTAATATGCAAAACCAGACGGTTATTTAAAATTACTTATGCTAATTAGGCATAATTTATTCATATATCCCTCTGAATCATTGATGGCAATTTATTTGAGAAAACTAGGCTCTTCTGCATGTTATTTAATGTTATAAAACAAAGATTTTTAAACTGTAGCTATCACTATAGATGTATTGTTATTCTTATTCAGCAGAAAATAATAACACTTATGTCCCAACTTGAAATTTTTTCTACTGGCAAATGAATTTTTTAAACTGGCAGAAGACTTGGTAACTTCAAAAAAACCTATTTTTTTACAACATAAGAAGATAATTCAGTGTATGTCTTTATGTCCATAAGAATGTATCTGCTCTGAAAACTCCTTCAGATAAAGCAAGCTGCATCCATGTGATCTTAAAATAATAAATATGCCAGGGTAAAAATGTATTAACAATTTAATTAGACACAAAAAAGCTACGTACAGCAGTGAATGGTATCTCTTTTCTGAAAACACCTATACCTGGCAGCAGTTTAGATAATATTGTTTGATATGCACTTCTGCAAAACCTTTTCTACAATCAGCCACCCCACATGTAAGAAATTGATTGAATATTGGACATATTGTCCCAGTTTATACGCATTTGATAGATATAATAAAACAAAACCAAGTTTCATATTCCCTCAGGTGACTAGATGGGCAGTATCTGCAAATGTCTACGCATTCAAAATTCTAGAAAACTTAACAGGAAATAAACACCTAAACCATCTGTTCTTCTTAGGTTCTGTTTTTGCATGTCAATAAAAGGTTCTGAAAGTTTATTTGAAACAATATGCCTCATATCACAACTTTGTATCAGTTGCACTGTATATTATACATAATAGCCTTGAAGCTCTGTTGTCAATACAGTATGAAGCAGGCATTTTGGTTGAGGTAAATTATCTCCTGAATGATATATATACTTCCTCCACATCTGCAAAAAGATTTGTGACTGATAAGAATCGCTATTTTTTTTTTTCTTCCAAAACAAATGGTTTTATACAAACTTTGCTTTTACTATAAAGTAAACAAGGACAAACCCACAGAAGCCTTTTCTCCTCAAAGGAACTGAAATCCAGCAGTCCACTTGAGCTGTATTACTAGTATAACAATGTCTTTACTGTATGATTCAATCAGGGCTCCAGAGCACACAGAGAAGTCAGGGAATCCAACCATGACTCAGCCTTACAGTGTCAGTGACACAAAGATATAAACTGACAATGGTAATGAAGTATAAAAACAAAAGAACAAAATAGATAAAGTTGTTAGTATAAGGCAAAGTGCATTAGGATTCTGACCTTTTTACCACAAAGTTTCCAAGGTGGCATCTTTTGCTTTGGGGAAGAAAAAAACAAACCAACCAACCCACAGTCCAGATATTCTGTTCTTTACCAGCCCAAGGTATTTGTTGGCACCTGGTGAAAATGAATCTAAAGTGTAACGAAAAAAGTTGAAGAAAGAAGCTCAAAACAGCTTTCTAAAAAGCTGCTATTGAGAAAGCCTAGAAATACAGAAAAATGTACAAGGAGAAACAAGAAAATTTTTATTGCCATATTCTATCATTAGCGAATAGCCATGGCACGAGAATGATATATGTTTTAGATAAAGCACTGACAAGCTATCAACATTCAAAATGAAAAAGCTCTATCATTATTACTGTAGTAACATTTGGGTGAGAATACTATATAAAATGTATACAGAAAAAAAAGGGGTAACAAGGTCCTCCAAAATCCATGATTTTCATACCCCTTTATAAAGGATCAGGCTAGGAAAAAAATCCACAGGTACTCATCATGCCAAGGTACAGGCAAACCTGCAATCAATCACTACAAGCCTGTGAAGCCACAAGGTGGCACCCAGAGTGACAGCCTGCAAAAGGCAGGTCAGGACTACGTGATGCCTCTGCTCTCATTAAGTACAATTTCCATAATGATGCCTGTTTAGTCCTGGCGGTTGCACCCTTGGACATGGACAAGGTTACAACCTTGGACAGGAAAACAGGAGTACAATCTTCAAATGCTTCTCAGCGATAGAATACCAAGTATGAAGGGAAGGCAAAAAATTAAACAATTGCAACCAGATGGTGAGATGCATAAAGAGAAAGCAACAAGCAGTTAGACTATACTCAATCTTTCACCTCAGATCTGTTTAAATCTTGCATATTCTAGAGTAGCACCATTTCTGAGACAATAAAAGTAAATATAAGATTGACCATTTGGCCTTACTATCTTGTCACAGCACCGGAAAAAATATGTTTTTGCGAGTCTCAGCTCAGTGATAAAACTGTGTATTGGGAATGTAATAATATCCAAAATGAGGGAAAGAATGGAATATCACAGCAACACATCATGATCCCAAAATACAGTTATTTCATACACAGATAAAAATAACAAACCATGGATGGTTTTAGTTTGAGAATACAACGAGATGTACCAGGACATGCATTGCCTTTACACAGAAAGGGGAAATGAGAACCACTTTTTCATATGTTGGTATGGTTTTCAACTATTAAAATACACTGCCTCTGCAGCAAGAGACTTTTCCCTTATGTTTACTTATTTGTTTCCAAAGCATCAGCCACACAAATTACCCTGTAAAAATGAAAACAGCAATCACTGAAAAAGTAAAGAAATTCAGGTTTCATTGCTAAGCTTGACCATTTGATAAGTTCCAAGAAAGAAATCCGGGTACCGCAATTTCTTTTCATCACCTCACATGAACTCTTGCCTTGCTGACTGTGCTGTACGCTATAATGTTTTGGTGCGGCTTTAATTTCCTCTCTATAAGCATCAATAAACCAGGCTAAGCAGCATAACAAGGATTATTCCTGAATTTTCTAATTACAGTGGCCTTTGTATCATCTCTTGTATTGTCATTCCTCTTGCACACTGATGCAGAACAGCTGGGAGAGCCTAATCCCTGTTGGCTGAAATAATTCCTTACAGGCTGCTTACAAATGGCTTAAAATCTAGAAAAGATACAAGTGGCTTAAAAGCACATAACTTCAGTGTTGCAGAGTTTCTTGTTGTGAGCAATCCAGCCTCTGACTTAGCCTCACTCGAGTAGTGAGCTGAGGGCTTCACAGGCTACTGAAAGGGTCAACACAGGATGCCTACGTGCTGACATGAGGAGGACGTTGCCTTGGGGAGGCACTGAGCAGGCTTACCACAAAGGCACTGAGCACCGCAATCAGGCACTGAGCACCTGCATTCAGGTTGCCACAAAGGCACTGAGCACCCGATTCAGGTTGCCACAAAGGCACTGAGCAGGATGTCGGCGCCAGATCAGATTACCACGGAGCAGGCCTTGCTTGCAAGGCAGGAGCCTGTCGCTATGGACGTTTCACAAGTTAACCAATCAGATAACGACTGTTCCAGTACTTTGTAACTTTTCTATAAAAGCTGATGCTTGCGTTTAATAAATTGTCAACGTTTGATCACATTGGTCGTTGCTGCGTTGTCCATGTTCTCCCGCCGCAAGTGGCGCCCGAACAGGGACCCTCTTGTCGTCGCTTTCCGGAGCTTTGAAGACGGCTGGAATAGGAGGGGAGCGGGAAAGCCGGCCGGAGATCCTTGCTGCCCCGGCAAGAAGAAGAAGCAGTAAGAAGTGAATTCCTTGCTGCCCCGGCAAGAAGTGGAGTCTTGCTGAGCTGAAAGAGGCTGGAAGCGCGCTGTGACGGAATCTCACCCTGATCAGGTGAGCGGTCGGAGAGGAGATGGGGTCTACACTCTCAAAGGAAGAAGAGGCAGTAGTTAAGCTCCTCAAACATATCCTTTCTAAGAGAGGGATTAAATATGAAGAGGACACCCTGAGGGTGTTGTTACAATGGAGTAAAGATGAAGGGTTACTAGATGGTGTAGGCACTGCTCTTGAACTCTATACTTGGGAGGCCAAAGGGGTGCAGCTATGGGACACTGTTAGCGATGGCGGCAAGGCTGGAGAGGAAGCACAGAAATGTTCCACATTATGGAAGCTTATTCGTGAGACTTTACGGACAATGAAATCAGAGCGAGCTGTAGTAGCATCTGCCGCAAGTGCTCTTTCACCTCCTATATCCCAGCGGGAAAATGAGCCTTTAGTGCTGCCTGCCGTTGCTGCCGCGAATCCCTTTGAGCACTGTCTTGCTGCCCCGGGGCCTCGGAAATTAACTAAAACTGCAAAGAGTGCCTTTCACAACCCACCGCAAGACAAAGGAAAGAATGAAAAGAGGAGTAAAGATGTTATCGGAGCTATCAGTAGTAACGCTGAAAAAGAACTGGCTAGCCCACAGGACGCAGATTGCTGCCAGCCAAGGGAACCTGTTTGTTTTTCGTTTTCATCATCTGAATCTTCCCTTAAAACTTCTGTTGCAACCACCCCGGGGGGAAAAACCCCCAGAGAGCCCAAGGAGGAGGATCAGACGAAAGTTTTGTTACAGGAGGTAATTGAGAAGCTGAATACTTTTGGGCCAAGAGAGGGATCTGGTCCAGGTTGTACTTTGTCTATGGAAACAGGCAGCGGGGCGCGGGGTAAGTCCCGACGCAGGGGCCGACAGGACCGGCCAGAGCCGGCGGCGGCCCCGGCCCGGCTAAGGCCGGAGCGGGCAAAGCGCGGCCCCGCGGCGGCGGCTGCCCCCGGCACCTGCCCCCCGCCGCCGCTCGCCGCGCGCCGCCAGCCCGGCGGTCGGGGCGCTTCCACCCTCCCCCGGAGGGGGGGCACCGGAGGAGCGGGCGGAGGAGCCGGCCAGGCGCACAGGCGCAGGGCGGCGCGGCTCCTCAAGGTGTTGGCTGCGCGGGCTGGCTCCGGGGGGGAGCCTGCTGCGTGTGCGTGGACGCCGAGGCCCGAGGTGCTGGCGCCCGGGCTGCAGCTGTGCGCGGCCCCCGCGCTGCTCCTGCTGCTACTCCTGCTGCTACTCCTGCTGCTACTCCTGTGCCTGCCGCTGCGCGCCCGCACCGACGAACACGAGCACACGTACCAAGATAAAGAGGAAGGTATGGGAACTTTGCAACCTGGTCTGCCCTCACCTGTCATGTTGCCTGAAAACTGGGAAATTCTAATTATTGATTTAAAGGACTGTTTCTTTACAATTGCATTGCATCCAGAGGATATGGAAAAGTTTGCCTTTTCTGTTCCCTCAATCAATAAGTCTGAGCCAGCAAAACGATATCATTGGGTTGTGTTGCCACAAGGCATGAAAAACTCACCAACGATATGTCAACAGTTTGTTGCTTGGGCCTTGAAACCTTTTCGGCAAAAGTTTCCACAGTTGATTATTTATCATTATATGGATGATATATTAATTTGTGGAGAAACACTAGAAAAGCATAAGATTTTGACCATCTTAAAATCTGACTTAGAATCAAGAGGTCTGAGAATTGCCCCTGAAAAAATTCAGGATTCTACACCATGGAAATATCTGGGTTGGGTTATTACCCACAGTGCAATTCAACCTCAGAAGATAAAAATTACCTCCACAGTTAGAACACTTAATGATGTGCAAAAACTGGTCGGGGATATTCAATGGGTCAGAAATATTTCTGGCATTACTAATGATGATTTGAAACCTTTGATACAATTGTTAGGAACCTCTACAAAAGCTGATGAGTCCCGGTCTTTAGGCCCTGAACAACAAAAGGCGCTTGACATTATCAGTGAGAAAATTTGTCATAATCATGCTCAGCGAATTGTGTTCTCACTTCCCATAATTCTAATGATTATTAATGTTGACAATCAGCGCACATATCCTTTTGCACTTATTATGCAATGGGATAGTAGCGTTGCCTGTAGCCTTAGAATATTAGAATGGATATTTACTCCTGTCACACCAAAGAAAACCATCACCACAAAACCAGAAATTTTGTCTCAGTTAATTATGAAAGGACGTAGTCGAGCATTGGAAATATCTGGGAAAAATCCTCAAAAAATTGTTATCCCTGTTGTTCAAGAATATTTAGAGTGGTTGTTACACACTTCTCTGTCCCTACAAAGTGCTTTAGCAGACTTCGAAGGTGAAATAAGCAATGTCTATTCTTCATATAAACTGTTGCCAATGTTGAGTAATCAGAAGTTTGAAACATTTCCAAAGCATTCAGAAACGCCTGTGTCAGGTACTACTGTTTTTACAGACACTGGCAAGCGTTCTAAATTAGCTGCTTGTGTTTGGCAAAACAACCAGCAGTGGGAGAGACATTTGATTAATGGTACTATTGATGACTCCTTGCAGACGTGGTTATTTGGGCCTTTGAAAACTGGAATGATACACCACTTAACATTGTCTCTGATTCATTGTACATTGTTGGAGTTGTACACAGAATTGAAGGATCACTTCTAAAAGAAGTCAAAAACAACTGGTTATATCAATTGTTACTAATGTTGTTGCGTTTATTGCAGAATCGTGAATTTCCCTATTTTATTACCCATCTTCGCAGCCACCAATCAAACTATGGATTAGCCATAGGTAATAATAAGGCTGATGTATTAGTTTCTCCTGCTTGGGCTGGACCGCCCATTAATAGTTTTGCACAAGCCCGCGAATCACATTCCTTTTTGCATCAACCTGCAAAAATGCTTGCATGGCAGTTTTGCCATTCCTCTAAGTGATGCACAAGGCATTGTAAAATCTTGTCCATCCTGTCAAAAAATTGGATTTGGTCTAGGAATTGGAGTTAATCCTAGAGGCTTGCAACCACTGCAACTGTGGCAAATGGATGTTACCCATTTTCCAGAACTCGGTCGACTTAAATATGTTCATGTTTGTATTGATACCTTTTCTATGGCACTGTGGGCAACTGCTCAGACAGGTGAAACAGTTAAACACGTACAACGCCATCTTTATATGTCTTTTGCAGTGCTTGGAGTTCCACAAAGTATTAAAACAGATAATGGTCCTGCTTATACATCACGACGATTTCTACAGCTTTGCACAACATGGGGAATTAAACATATTACAGGCATTGCTCATTCCCCTACTGGACAAGCTATAGTGGAACGGGCACACCAAACCCTAAAATCTCTTCTTTTAAAACAAAAAGGGGGAGAGGTACTCCCACCTGCAGAGAGACTGGCCAAAGCATTGTATGTATTGAATTTTTGCGATTAACAGGGGATAGGAATGAACCGCCTATGGTCATTCATGGACTAGCCATGCAGTCAGGAGTAACAGATAATAAAACTGAGAAAATCCTAGTTCAGTACAAAGATTTAAATACAGGACAATGGAAAGGTCCTGCAGAGGTTAAATTAGCAGGCAGAAGATATATGTGTTTGCTTACAGATAATGGGATTCGTTGGGTACCTGCCCGTTGGACTCCTCCGTGGAAGATGCCACCCACTGTGGATGCTGTAATGGATCATGACGAGTCTGACTAAGTTTGTTGGGTTAATCTTGTTAAATTTTGTTAATGTTATAACAAGTTTGATGCATGGAATAAATCTGCAAGTAAATCAGTGGATCACTTGGGCAAATGAAACTGGCAAAGATGCATTTTGCCTTGCCATGCAGCCAGCCACAGATCCCTTTAAAACTTGTTTGTTGGGAATTCTGCTCTTTGATGTTTTAGCTTTCCTGACATGCCTTGCTGCAAAGTTGTGCAGCCATTGATTTTTGCTGCTAGCACAGGGTCATGGTTGTACTGACTTTGAAGGAATGTGTTGTATGAATCTAAAATTTTTGTTATTGTGATTGCCATGTTGATTATGTGTAGAATTATATTTAGTTGTGTTAAAAGGTCATTATCTGAAGCTATGCAACACGTTTGGATTGCTCAAAAACAAAAAGAGGGAATTGTTGCAGAGTTTCTTGTTGTGAGCAATCCAGCCTCTGACTTAGCCTCACTCGAGTAGTGAGCTGAGGGCTTCACAGGCTACTGAAAGGGTCAACACAGGATGCCTACGTGCCGACGTGAGGAGGATGTTGCCTTGGGGAGGCACTGAGCAGGCTTACCACAAAGGCACTGAGCACCGCAATCAGGCACTGAGCACCTGCATTCAGGTTGCCACAAAGGCACTGAGCACCCGATTCAGGTTGCCACAAAGGCACTGAGCAGGATGTCGGCGCCAGATCAGATTACCACGGAGCAGGCCTTGCTTGCAAGGCAGGAGCCTGTTGCTATGGACGTTTCACAAGTTAACCAATCAGATAACGACTGTTCCAGTACTTTGTAACTTTTCTATAAAAGCTGATGCTTGCGTTTAATAAATTGTCAACGTTTGATCACATTGGTCGTTGCTGCGTTGTCCATGTTCTCCCGCCGCACTTCAGAGCGGGTTTTCTACTGAGCAGAGGTTGTACAGCAACAAAATCTCCTGGGACGCTTTCTTCATGTTATGCTACATCAGTTGTTACAATTAAAGGTATAGCAAAACTTCTCAATACCAGTCGTGCAATGGGCCCTAGCATCTACAGATCTTCATTAGGAATGTGAAAGAAATTTAAATTAAAAAAAAACTAACAAAACAAACAAACAAACAACCTATGAAAAGGAGGTGTAGGTGTAGAGGTGGGCTCTTCAATAGGATAATTAAAAGAAAATCCATTATACTCCCAAAATCTGAAAAATTCACTCCAAACGAGCTAAGTCAAACTAAAGTATGAAGAACCTGGTTATTTCCCAACACAGTTTCACTTCTCTTCTGAAACAAAGCCTGGAGCTAATTTTCTGAAAATAATCACTTCATTATGATATAATGAAATAAATCAGATCTTCTGAATATTTTCTTACCTGTGGAGTTAGTGAAAAAAAGTTTCAATTGAAAAAAAAAAAAAAAAAAAAGATACTGTTCTAAAGATTAACAAACTAGAAACTTCTTTTTGCTCTTACTTAAAAAATAGTATTAGATTCAAAGCTACCATTTTTTTTCAAAGTTGTATGAGTAAATCATAGACCTACCTCAGGGCCAAGAAAACTTTTCTGAGTTAAGGCCCAGTTAATTTCAGAAGAACAAAAACAAACTGAAAGAAGTTGCCCAAGAGTATTAAAATTAAAGGTCAATTTTCCACTGACTTTTACAAAAACCCAGCTTTCCCAAACAAGCCAGAATACTTGTCTGCCAAAGAAGACAGTCACTAATTTTTAAAAAATGAATTTATCAGTATGACCATCCCAAGAGATATTTCAGTAGTGAACAGCCACCTAATGCATGTAGAGAAACAGACTCTTCATATTGCAGTACCAACCATACATCTGACTGAGATTATAGCTGGACCAGAAACTGGAAATGTGCCACTTGGGAAAAAATAGCATTAAAAACAATTTTTGCAAATTAGCAGAGCAGTGTGGTGATGGGCAAAAGTAAAGAACTAGAGGCCTTCCAAAATCCTTTCCAGTGAATCAGGCTGTCCTTCAAACAGATTTATCATTTAAAGGGTAACATCTTCCTTTGTGTTTCATTATACTACTTCTTTCAAACAATAAAAGCTTTCCAGGGGAGTACCTGTGGATGTGAAAATGTGCTGGGTTTAAAGGCATATAACGGGATTACCTAGTTCCTCTTCCTCCTTTGAGGCAAGATGAAGTGCATACCTAGGACACCGTAGATGTGACATCACGCAGATGTTTGCGTGACCTGTTCTTAAAACTCCTGGCTTACCTCCTTACATAAATCCTTTGTCTATAGGTTGTTATGTTTTATCCCAAAAGCAGAAATTACACAAATTCCTGATAACAGTTTTGATGTGCTGGAAGATTTTCTGCTTCCTTTTCTACACTTTCTTGCATCAATGAAACAGCCCAGAACTTTCAGTTTTCTAAATCTAAATTAATTGTTAATATTTAAAACCTGTTACTCCTTTCCAAACACCACATAATTTTTAAAGGGGGGGGTATGTGGAAAAGGTCATGATACTTCCAAGTAGAACATATCTATTATTATGTTCCATGCAAAAAGGAATGGACGCAATACCAGCATCAGCAGCAACAGAATCTGTTTGCCTTCCTCAGCCGGGAGCCATCCAACATGTGGAAACATGAGGGCTCTGTCATTTGCAGGAAGTGCGGCAATTTCAGTAAGACAGGATCCATCTGCTTCAAGATGAGCAGAAGATTGTTTGCATGATAATAACCTCTCTGTATGCTGACTGTACATGATCTCTGGTGTGTTAGCAACATAAAGAAGATGTGAAATACTACCTTTACTTACGTAGTTGTAAGTCATAAATGTCAATATTATGGAGGATTTTGCACACAGCTGACTTTCACTTAAGCAGAAGACTACAGAGTTACTTGAGATTTGGAACTAGAACTAGAAATTTTGAGAATTCATTTAATTGTTGAGATTTTGAACTAGATGAATGCTGAAACCTCAGCTTGGTGGTGGTCATTCACCTATGAAGTTTGCATGCTTTTCACAAAACTGAAATTTTAACAAATCTCAACTAACATGATTAACATGGACTGACTTTCAGACATTTCAGATACAATGGGAAGATCTTATCTCAGCAAAAGGATACTAGATGAAATGCAGTTGCAGATGACATATCTTTTATTTGTAACATAAGAATAAGAGTAAATACCTACTTTCTAGGTTTATTTAGTTTACTGCTGATTTTTCATCTGTTACAATAATCTCTTCTTCTTTCTTCATTAATTTATGTCCATAATTAACTTTTGCCTAGTAATTATATGAAATGGTATGGAACAGTCATATTAAAGCTAAGCTTGGCATGGGTTTTGGTAATAAATATTAATCATGCCTGATCAATCATTTTGACCTGTAATATCAGGTAAAAGCCTAGAAAAAACAATTATATAAACAACTGAAGACTTAAATAAGACACCATCAAACAAGTCAGCAAATCAAAAATGCTATGAGATTTTTGTTAGGGGTAATGTTATTTGAAATAATTAGTTTATGTGGAAGATGGATTGTTACTCGCTTCCACCAAAGTATTAATGCAAATACAGTGATTAGCAATTATTGATTTGGCGCTCAAAATATTGTTGCTTTAAGGTTGTGCTCTCCCACTTCCTTCTTTTCAAAAGTGTTTTGCGCAGTGATTCACTGTTTCCCCTAAACTGGAGAAATATGATGAAATGCTATGCCACAATGCATATAATGATATATTTACTGGTTGGGTGCATTTTTCTTTTTTCTTTTTCCTTTTTTTTTTTTTGTTTTTCTTCTTCTTTTGGCAACTGTATAACCTAGCTTTTAACTACTGAAGCATGGTTTGTAAAGCATAGATTATAGTCTTTAAAATACATTGCATTAATCATCTGCTGGAACATGGATGAAAAACATGCATACCTATCCCTGCTGCTGGCAGGTTATCTAGTATTGTAAATTTAAAATATCTTTGATATGACACACTATGCTGCCATGGGAAGAGGAAGAGTAATAAAAGCTCGGTCTATCTAGTACTAGTCCATAGTTACTCTATTCTTTTGTTCCACTAGTAGTCTGCACAGATAAGAATAGTTCTCAGGTTATATCACCAGAGACTGGCTCTATAATTTTCTATTTTCTCTGTCTTAGTAGGAGGCCTAATTTATTTTGCTGGGGTTTTTTTTTGGTTGGGTTTTTTTTTTTTTTTTTTTTTTTTTTTTAATTAACAGGACTGTGGAATAGCTACAAGATTTGCTTTTCAAGATATCAGCTGTTCTTTCAACATCTGTTTGCAATTCAATTCATTTTCCATTACTAAGCTATGGATGAGAATTTCCTTGCACACAGAGTAGCAGTGGAAGCTTGCTTGCTTACTTGTGGATACCTGAACAAATACATTTGGCATATTAAATGCTTACTAATTAGAGGCAGATTTCCAAAATCAACATGTGTGCCTACTCATGTGAGCAAATTACAAATTCCTGTACAGCTGGACAAGAGAATGGGTTCAAGGATTTTGTTTTCAGCAGAGAGACCATAGCTATATTTGTCTGGAACGGTTTTGTATACGAGGATTCCTCTGGACAGGTTAACTGGACAATGTACATGATTTAGACTAGCTTTTTCCTAATAGCTATGACATTAAACTAGCCAAATATAGGACAGGTTTTCTTCACAGCTTTATTGAGTATCTTTATATAACCATTCAGTTTCACTGTCAGACTCTATTTCTTTTATCTTAGTATTCGTCCCAGAAGGAGAGCTAATCTTGAAACGCAGCAGCAAAGTGTCAGCTTGTGCTGAGGTACCTAACCCATCATTCACTGCACTGAGATTTTGAGAAATAGCAATAGCAATGTCGCCTTTTAATAAAGTAAGAGATAAGAAGGAATAGCTTAAAATGTTATCTTTAAATAACCTACTGTTGTCCTGCTGTATTAAATAAGCAACTATAACAGAAAAAGATGTTATATTTAAATAATTTTCTAGAATTAATATTGGCATAGCATGTGCATTAAGAAAAAGAACTTACCAAGAATCCATGAATGCAACATCAAATTGCTTTTGAACTCAAAAATGTCATAAAATTATTCTGTGTTAAAACTACAGAGATATCCTTATTTCTGTTTTACTTCTCATTTTCTTTCTCAACTCCTGGTCATACTTCCTGAGTTCTATTGCTAAACTTAGATGCAAATATAACCAAAGGAATACTGGTTTTATTTGAAAGTATTTTGCAGCATTTTTATAACTTGTGCCAAGATTTCTGTGTACCAGAATCAATTTCCCCTTTCTCCCACCCCCCCCCCCCCCCCCCCCAATTTTAAAGAAGAAAAAAATCCAGAACAACCTAACAACACATTTTGGATACATTCTTCAAAATAAATCTGATTAAAAGCAATCATTTATCAGTGGCATAAATTTCCAGGAGCAAACATTTCCTATCTCCAAAAAATAATGCCAGCAGAAGCAAATGTGGTCTTGTTGCCCACAGTTCCAACTTCAGATCCGTATGGAATGTTGTTCAGAAACCTAAAAATGCTTGTTCTTTCTTGTCTCCTCTCCCTCTTGGTATACCTTACTGACTATTTCCTAGTAATTCAGCATGGAGCATGGAAAACAAAAACAAAACAAAACAAACAAAAAAAATCAACCAAAAAACGAACAAAAAAAACCTCTAAACCAAAAGCCCCATAACCCTAAAAATTGAAGATACTTGAGAAGATGGAGAAAATTTGAAATGGCGCCTTAACTGTTCGGAACAAACAGCAAATGACACAGACTAATGCGTGAAGACACAAAACCAAGGTGTATATAAATTGATGGATGAATTAAAATCTTAAAATTAGAAGAGACGGAAGAAAGATGAATAATCCATCATTTTCAGAATACATCAACATTTGTTCCTGATCAGAGATGTTTTAAAGCCTATTTTACCCCGAGCTTCAGATCTCTGACTTAGTAACAAAGCTTCTGAATAGAGGAGATAGAGCACAAATGTCTGAGCAACCTGAAACAGAGCATTATAATTAAATGTTGTTATAATAAAACTGTAACACTACTCTGAAGCTGAAACAGAACTTCATGGCTGTTACTCAATAAATTTCTAGAAGATAGGTTCAATAAAAATATATTCAGTTTCTGCACTACAGAATCTCACAAGGCGGCAAAAGCTTTATATGTTTTATTGAATTATGCCTGAAGCATAGATTTGTAAATAAGAAATTATCCTTTCCTGAAACCTAGCAAGAAAATAACATTTTATTGTCCAAAGTTGATTGTATCCCACCCCTAACCCCCCCTCCTTTCCCTGCCTTTGCTTTTCATGAATATGGAACAGCAGTCTAAAATAGCAAAAGATACTGAAGATCTTCTTGACTGTCCAAAATACTTATCCGTATATCACAAAAAAGCAGATGATTTTTTTTTTTAAGTGAACAGCGCCATGAGATATTGTTATATTACAATTGGACAGTCTTTTTAATGTTCTTGTTATGACTTTAAGTAGGTAAGATTATTGCGTACAGCACTTACCCTATTACTGAAGCATGAGCATAGAGACTATTGCCAAGTTACAACTATTTTCTTGAAAAGCATCTAGGAAATGCTTTGTGATCATTTTGCTTGCAACCCTAATATGACTTTTTGATACATCTATGGGTAATGTCTATGCAAGTGGGCATTCACGTACCCTAGAAAGCAGCCAAGGATCCTCTCCATTTTGAATATTAGGATATTCAAATTATTTCTTTAGTCTTCAGTAGCTCACTGACTCGGAGTCAGTGGATAACATTCACTCAGAATAGCTATGGTAAATCTGCAAGGAAAATTTGTCAAGTCATTATGTTTTAGCTAGTAACAAAATAAGATTTCACCTTTCAATAAAATTGAAGGAAGGAAAAAAAAAATCTACTGAAATTTGGATTCACCTTTCCAATAGCTCCAGAATTTCCAGCCCATTCTGATTTTCATAAACCAAGAAACCAATGCTGCAGCTAGAGATTGTTGCATGTCCTCTGTAAGGCTGCCCAGCCAGGGGCTATATAACTTAGAAAAGCAAATCAGAAGACTGGTGCCTCTCTGTGGAAACATGACTGCATTTTCACAGACAAATGTCTGATCCAGCCATCAAAGGCAATGCTGCTGACTGATGTCTGAGTCAAAGACAAACAAACAAATCTAAAGATAACTTTAATGCAGCAAATATAAAAGGATCAAAGACAGAGAGAAAAGGAGGTGCATGCAACAGTAGCATACATTTGGAGTTAAGCTGAAAAAAAAAGAAATTCAAAGAGGGAGAGTACACCATTTCCTACTTCCGAAATACAGACATAAGCACGGCACCTTAAGAAAAAAAAAAAAAAAAGACAGTGAGACATAAATGTGTTTCACTTCTCCATTACCACAGTGAGTTTATTGGCAGTAAAGCCAGCAACAACCCCGCTGCATACCCTGACAGTGCGCAAGCTGACACCAGGCAAACTCTGTGATCCTTGAAGGATGCTGAAATTTTGGCCACTGGTAACTAAAAGTTCCACCAGGCAGTCCTGCTAAGTAACTCTCTCCAGTTCTCCACGAGTGCCACTCATTATCATGGGGTTATGAAACTGCTCTGCTTTTTCCAAGAGGTAAAGAGTTTGAAATGTATGGACTACAAGAAGTGATACTGAATAGATGATGATGGACAGCATCTAGCTATTGACTCAGGTAGGGTTGAAAATGTTTGTGAATAGGAACACAAAAGGTTTAAATGGAGTCAAAGCACCATTTAGAGTTTGCCAAAGCGTGAGTTGTTTAAGGACTGAATTATCCTCCTGACTCAGGAGATTCACAGCAGCAGAGAGTCAACTCATGCTTTAGATGAGTTCTGCACAGCCCCAATGATGAGGGCTCACCTTTTGCTCTTGTTAATGTAATCTGAAGAATAATCTTTTTAAGTCCAATCACCTGATATCTATCTCCAGACTAACAGTAACACAGAGTAAGCCTTAATATTTTTATATTAGTTTCATTAATATCAGAAAACCTCAATTTCTTAACCTCACAGCAACTGAACTCTGGCTCTGAAGCTCAGATTTTCTTCACCAATAGCTAACTATTTAGTTCCTTTAATAACAGACACAGTTAAGCTACAATAAAAAACAATCTGCAAGTACTGTTATTCCAGTCAGCAATTGGAAATTGCTTTGTACAGATTAAATGCATTTGTTTATAGTTAGAAGAGTTTTAACAAGTCCCAGGGCAGTACCAGTTTGTTAAAATGAGTAAATTGCATCCCTGTTACTGAATTTTACACCAGGACTTCAGCAGAAGTAACTACAAGCATTAACCTGAGTAACTCTTTCACATCTTAGTGAAGAGGAAATTTCTCATGTTATCTCTAAAAATAAGCAGTTAAAGTTAGCGGCTTTCCAAAGTAATCTACAATGAAATTACTACAGCTTGCCTTGCTGTGAAGATACTTCCACAGAAGTTCAGACAGGAGAACCCCACCACAACAAGCAGCAAAAAAGGTAGAAAGTATCTTTTTCTACCTGAATGTGTTAATTACTGCTCTTCTTTCTTTAGAAAAAGCACTTCAGCAGGACAGATTATCCTTTTGTTACCTTGGGGACACTAATAAGGTGCAAGTCATATGTTGGATATGGGCCAATTTTGTAATCCGCATATCCTATCAGCTGGAGACTGGGAAATCCAGAAAATTGCTGTGAAACAAAACTTTTATCAGGTCAGGGAGAAATCTTTTGAATTATTTTTCCTCTGGTTCCCTTCAAAACATATTGAAGCAAGACTCTTCTTGAACAGGTCAACTGGGGATATATATGTACATGCTGCAATGATGCCTCAGTAAAGACTAGCTCCCTTAACACTCTAACCAGAAATCAGCGGATTTTCAATGCATGTCTATCTTGATCCTTTAAAAGTAAGTTAAAAAGCTGTATATAGTAGGAAGAAGATAATTAAGGTATATGAGATAGTCTTTAAAAGAAAGTTGGTTTCAAATTAAACAGTTAAGTTGTTAAGAAGTAAATAATGAGAAAGTCAGTGAGAACAGAATTGCCAGTTACCAGAGAAGTTGAATCTGAAGAGAATATTAGTTCACATTTTCTAAACCTGTTATGTACTATGCAGAATCCAGTGGTGGTTGATCTCTCTGCAGTGACAAACATGCAAATATTAGAAAATATATTTCCACACAATTTTCATTATCTATATAATTATATATTCACATATATGTAATACTTACCTGTGATGCATCTATGGTTTCATGAGCTTTTAAGGTTCAAACTTCCAAGCTTTCCTTAGAATCCTGAAGTCCAAAAGTTTATTTAATGCATTTCTTCTCCTTTAACTAGATATCAGATAAAAATGATTGAAAAAAACAGAAGAATCAAAGTATCTTTCACGATACTGGGACCAGCTCTAGGGAAAAAGAGCACGGTAGGATAAGGATTCTGACTGCTCTTTTGATTAATTCTTATATTTTGGGATGGTAGGTTTTTTACTCAGTATTTCCACAGATTATAAGCAATTTTATAAAATGTATAGTTCATACTGTACAGTATTTCTATGAAATGCAATCCATGTAAATAGAAGTAAGGGGAAGGGGGGGAAGTGAGATTAACATAAGCTCATGTGACTTTAGCATCTGACAATGTACTACTCCAAATGTATGGTAATAATTGCATAAATATGTAATGCTGGTTCTGGGCCCTCAGTTTAGTCCTGTTTCAAACCAATCTTCTAGAAGTCTTCAATATTTCCTTGCTTGGTCATTTGAATACATAACAACGGCAAACACAGTAGTTCAGAAGTGTTACCTGTATACAATAAAAAATTAATTCAAATTGCTGTGGGAGCCATAACTTTGATTAAATATTGTACAGAAAGAAAATGTTAAGTAGTCCTTTTAGGTATTTAATTATGAATACTTACCAATAACTTTCTTTCTGTTACTTTGGCTAAAGCATTTCTATGGTTCTTTTTTCAATTAGGCTTTGTAAATTTTATGATATAAAGTAACAGGCTGAAGATTTGATAATTACACTTTGCACTTTTTAATATACCCATAAGGAATTACTAGTATTTTTACTGGTCTTATTTTTTTCTATTTCCACATGATAAACCTGTTGTTGTGGATGGTGTATCACTGATGGTGAATGACACATTTACATGGTGTTTCAAAAAAAAAAAAGTGAAATAAAAAATTTCCAACGCATTATCAACCTTTATTCTGATAATTGCTACCAGAATTCGAAATTTTTCAGCACCTGAAGTTCAACTTCAGGTGTGTCTGCTAAGTACTTGAAACCTTGTCTCAGCTACACATCTGTGTGCATTATAAACTGAAATTGCACTTTGGTCATTACAGGATCTTCCTAGAACACCCCCTCCCCCCCCCAGCTAATGTTGTTGGAAACTTCCCACAGTAAGAACTTAATTTTAATAAACTCAATTCGGGATATGTAGGCACATAAAGAGTTTATAAGTCTGTGTATTTCCCCTTAAATTAATTCTCCATTCACAGTTGCATCTTTTGTGGCATAGATTAACCTAGAAACAATGGCAGACAAACTTAAGCTACTCAGACTGAAATTTTCTATTTCTATAGACTGAAATTTTCTATGTCGTGTATCTACCTCAGGCTGATTTCTGTTTTCTCCAAGTTTCATTTAAAATAGTTCAGCCTACTTTCAGGGGACAAAAATACAGTGCTTTATGCTGGAGGGCTCTAGTGCTTTGAAGTGAAGGCTTGAAATCATGATGGGAAACGTTAGGGTGTCAACAATGTGCCTTTTGCAATCCCTATGAAAATCCAAGTGGGAAAAAAAAAAAAATGTTGGCAGGGCAATAACACCCTCTGTTCTTCCTCTCAGCTGATCAAGCTGCTCAATGCAGGACATGACAACACATGAGGGGGGCAAAAAAAATCCTAGATATGACCTTTCTGTGGCAAAAATACAGCTAGTTGGGCCTCAAAGGGGGAGGATAGGTCTTCACTCAAGTGGTTTGTGTAAGAGTTTGTGTTCTTTTCAGCAGCAATAAAATAAGCGACCAGAAATTTGTGTTGATTTGTCACAGTTCGAGTAAAATTCCCCAACTTCCCTGAGATGTGTTGCCTATGACGCTGTCTCCTAAAGAAGTAGCCCTGCTCTGCCTCTGCACGTTAATACTACTGTGCCTATCAAATGAAATAGGGCAGGGAAATGATGTGTGCTCAAAGCTAAGCCAGCCAGACTTATTTATTTATTTACTTAAGAAGACTTAAACTCCAAAGAGAAACTGCTTCTTTCAGACAGAGGGGCAGTTTATGCCAATTTAAATGTAGAGGAAAATATTGCAAGGAAATAAACAAACAAACCAAATCACATTTTAAATGGTGTTTAACCAGGCATTAATTAGGTGTGACTCTCTGAGCTAGTCTATTAATAATGAAATTGCTGACTAAAAATTTTAAGAAGCAAAGATCAAATAAAGATGAAACAGACTGAAGCTCATTTTTATTCTTACATCTCTATACAGTGGCACATTTTATAGTATTTAATCTTTTTAGACTCCAAGGAAAAATGACCTCCTGCTGTTTTGGGAAATCTGTTGAACTGGACCCAAACTGTCCAATGAGATATTGCCAATTAAGGAGATAACATGGAACTGCACCTTCAAATTCTTATTCTGACATGCAGTCATATGTGTGGAAGTGTTTTTCAAAAAGGTGACCCAGTTCTCCATAGTTTACAAGAAATTTATTCACTAATATACAAGAGGATTTCCTGTGTAAATGAAGAATCCTCATAGGGTTGTATTCCCATTGTAAACATAGAATCATAGAATCATAGAATAGTAAGGGTTGGAAAGGACCTCAAGATCATCGAGTTCCAACCCCCCCGCCATGGGCAGGGACACCTCACAATAAACCATGCCATCCAAAGCTATGTCCAACCCCACCTTGAACGCCGCCAGGGATGAAGCATTCACAACTTCCCTGGGCAACCCATTCCAGGGCCCCACCACCCTCACAGTAAAGAATTTCTTCCTCAGATCCAATCTAAACCTCCCCTGTTTAAGTTTAAACCCATTACCCCTTGTCCTCTCACCACAGTCCCTAATGAAGAGTCCCTCCCCAGCATCCCTATAGGCCCCCTTCAGGTATTGGAAGGCTGCTATGAGGTCTCCACGCAGCCTTCTCTTCTCCAGGCTGAACAGCCTCAATTTTCTCAGCCTATCTTCATACGAGAGGTGCTCCAGTCCCCTGATCATCCTCGTGGCCCTCCTCTGGACTTGTTCTAACACTTCCATGTCCTTTTTATGTTGAGGACACCAGAACTGTACGCAATACTCCAAGTGAGGTCTCACGAGAGCAGAGTAAAGGGGCAGGAGCACCTCCCTCGACCTGGCTGGTCACACTCCTTTTGATGCAGCCCAGAATACGGTTGGCCTTCTGGGCTGCAAGCACACACTGCTGGCTCATGTTCATTTTTTCATCAACCCACACCCCCAAGTCCTTCTCCACAGGGCTGCTCTCAATCTCCTCCCCACCCAATCTGTAGCTGTGCCTGGCATTGCTCCGACCCAGGTGGAGGACTTTGCATTTAGCATGGTTAAACTTCATTAGGTTGGCATCAGCCCACCTCACAAGCGTGTCAAGGTCCCTCTGGATGGCATTCCTTCCCTCCAATGTATCAACCGAACCACACAGCTTGGTGTCATCGGCAAACTTGCTGAGGGCGCACTCAATCCCACTGTCCATGTCACCCACAAAGATGTTGAACAAGACCGGTCCCAACACCGATCCCTGGGGGACACCACTCGTTACTGGTCTCCAGCTGGATACTGAGCCACTGAGCACTACTCTTTGCGTGCGGCCATCCAGCCAGTTCTTTATCCACTGAGTGGTCCACCTATCAAATTGATGTCTCTCCAACTTAGAGAGAAGGATGTCATGGGAGACAGTGTCAAAGGCTTTACACAAGTCCAGGTAGATGACATCAACCGCTCTGCCCCTGTCCATCAGTTCCGTAGCACCTTCATAGAAGGTCACCAGATTGGTCAGGCAGGATTTCCCCTTAGTGAAGCCATGCTGGGTGTCACCAAGCACCTTGTTGGTTTTCATGTGCCTTAGCATGCCTTCCAGGAGAATCCGCTCCAAGATTTTGCCAGGCACAGAGGTGAGACTGACTGGTCTGTAATTCCCTGGCTCATCCATTTTTCCCTTCTTAAAAATGGGGGTTATATTTCCCTTTTTCCAGTCATCAGGAACTTCACCTGACTGCCATGATTTTTCAAATATGATGGACAGTGGCTTAGCAACTTCATTTGCCAGCTCCTTCAGGACCCGCGGATGGATTTCATCCGGTCCCATGGACTTGTATACATTCAAGTTCCTAAGGTGGTCCCGAACAAGATCCTCCCCCACAGTGGGCCCAGGGTCCCCACCCTCACCGTCCCCGTGTCTGCCTTCCAAGGCTTGGGTGGTGTGGTCAGAGCATTTGCCGGTAAAGACTGAGGCAAAGAAGTCATTAAGAACCTCAGCCTTCTCCAAATCCAGGGTAGCCAGTTCTCCCGATAGCTTCTGGAGAGGGCTCACGGTGTCCCTAACCTGTCTTTTATTGGCAATGTACCTATAAAATCCCTTCCTGTTATCCTGAACATCCCTAGCCAAGTTTAATTCTAAGTGGGCCTTAGCTTTCCTAACCTGGTCCCTAGCTTCCCGGACAACATCCCTGTATTCTCCCCAGTCCGCCTGACCTTGCTTCCACCTTTTATAAGCCTCTTTTTTCTTTCGAATTTTGCTCAGCAGCTCCTTATCCATCCAAGGAGGTCTCCTGGCCCTCCTGCTGAACTTCCTTCTAGTTGGGATGCATCGCTCCTGAGCTTGCAGCAGGTGAGCCTTGAATATCAACCAACAGTCTTGGGCCCCCCTGCCCTCTAGGGCTGTATCCCATGGAACCTTACTGAGCAGGTTCCTGAAGAGGCCAAAGTCTGCTCTCTTGAAGTCCAGGGCAGTGAGCTTGCTGCACGCTCTTCTCACTGTCCTGAGGATAGACATGATAATCAAGAGAATACTTTATAATTCATGGTACAAGTGCACTTTCCAGTTTGGCTTTCTAGTTTTCATGTTAGGGGAAGGAATGATGACATGTTTCTAACAAAATATGTAATGACAAAGCATGTGCATAATAACACAGTTTGTGGGTTGCTTTGTAAGAACATGGAGTAATAAAAATGATTGAAATAACTTGTTCCCCACCTTTTTCTTGCACTGAAGATATTGTGAATGATTTTTGGTTTGTGGTTAATTTTCTTTTCCAGACAGTAATTTCCCTGCATCCTTACTTACCCTTCCCAAACCCTTTTATATAGAAAGAAAAAAAGACAAAGGCAAAACCAAAGGGTTTATAATACATGATGTGCCATGTGTTATAGTCAAATGCATTATAATCAAAATAAGGAATTTTAGAAGTGAAAGATTTTTGTAACCATTTCAAAGAAAAAAAGAAATTTTTCAATTCCTCTCAAATTGTTGACAGATATATTTGAGATGTCTTCAGTTATAAGATTTCAGTGTAAATTCACACATTAGTGACTTATTGTTTACATTTGCATTGCAGATATGTTCTTATCGTGCAGTTTAATGTCTTGGTTTAATCTATTTCGTAGCGTAATGTAGCTGGTTCTAATAATCCCTTTTTTTTTTTTTAAGACGGTAAGATATTTAGCAACTATATCAGAGAAGGCGCAAGAATCCTGTGCTTTCCTATGTATACATTCTCCTTCCTTACAAATTTTTCCATTCCAAATGCAACCAATGAAAACTGAACTGCTGTGGCAACAGGTAAAATGTCCCTGATGTGGCCTTACATAACAAGGGAATTAGGCACCTTCAGTTTCACAAGGATGTTTTAAATTTCCACCACCATAAACAAAACTAAACTCAGGTTCTGACTCTTTTCAAATGTGTCATTTACACTAAGACCTTTTCACACTGCTCCTGCTTCCTGAAGTAACATTAGCACAAAAGTGAATCAGATCTGGGTTTTTCTGCGGTTACTCCTTTAGATATGTAAATAGTTATTTATTACAGAAATAAAACTAGTTATGCGGTCCTTACAGGGGCATTTTTGTAGTTTCTTTGTGTTCATCTAAATAAAAGTGAAAATAAAATATTTGAAGTTTAAAACAGCCTCCATTTTAAGACATTGTTGTGATCTAACCTGTACAGGTCCAAGTAGAATTTATTAATATGATTTTTAAAAGTATGCAGTTGTGTAAAATATAATTAGATGCTTAAGTATAGTTTCAAAAGCAAGTCCTTACCTCACAATCACTGAGATTGCATGAACTGTCAACTTCTTTCCCAAGATCTATTGTCACTGTTGACAAAAGCACTGACTTGCATTCTGGATGAGTATGCTCTGTTAACAGCATTCAAACTCTGGAAGGAGAGCATCATACAGAAAAAGTCCCAACTGATTGTGATTTCCCCTTCTGGAGGGTTTAATGGCGATAAATTAGAAGCTCATTTCTCATGTGTTGTGACCAAGAGCTGCAGCAAAACAAGGCTATGTTTGTAGAAAATATTACCAATGAAAAAGTCTGCATCCATGTTGTTTATTTATAAACTCTCAGAATGTCATTAAAGGCGGAAAGTATTGTTATCCATATCTTCCAGATGAGAAAAAGGAAGAGTTTTGCCACAGAATAGTAAAGAAACCAAGACAAGTATTACATTTATTTAACTTTCTATGTAAGTGTTGGCGGCCTTGCTCTCCTTTAAGCTACGTGCCATATTCTCTTTCTACAGCAGTAAGCCATGGTTACTGTTATAAATTGTTTTCTGCTCAGAAATTACCTCATTTGAAAACTGCATATTAATACCTCTGGAGGAATTAAAACCTCCTAGGTCTTCCTGTGTCCTTGGCTTATGTCAGAGCCTCAGGAGCCTGCAATGTGCTGTAGATGCACACAGAAGCTGAGTAATTATGGCTCTGTTGAACAGAATTCTAAAGAGAGCTCATCAGGGATGTTTAGAAATTAACTAATCCACAAGACAGTCCTGTGAATCTGTTTACCATCCAAACATGAATAAAAGCATTAAGCGGATGATGGCAAATTGCAGCAACTGTTAAGTACTATTGTAAACACTGAAAAAAAAAAAACAAGTAATGGCAAGAATAGGGCCCAACATACATGGGGAAAGACAGCCTGTGTTTACACCCTTTCATCTGAAAGGTGATGCGGAAAAGTTATGAGACTAGAATTTGGTCTCCTCCAGGTTTCCCATGGCAGCTTAGAAAGCTAGCCAGAAAAGATTCCTTTCAGCAGCATAGCATTTACAAAATATGGCCTTTTTCCTGCCCCATATCCTCAGGCCATGAAGACACCTAAGATGCTGTTGAACCCTGAGCAAGAATAAAGATGCAAGGACTAAATAAACGTCTGTTACTGCACTCTGAAAACCCTCATGTCAGCTTTGCAAGGCTCAACTTTCATTTCTATTACTTTAACTCATCTCAGCATAGAGGTGCAGAGAGGTGACAATAACATTTGAATGCATTTTTTCCCTCCAGTTCATCTGGCCCATGTGTAATCCATCAAGTTCCTGGGGTGCATGGAGGGCTGCTTCCTCATAAAAATGTTAGATGTGCCAACCAGGAAGGAGGCTCACCTAAAAGGGCTGGACCAGATGATCCTTGATGCTTCCTACCTGGTATTCTATGACACCTTTTCAGCACTTTTCTTGAGAGAATGACAGTTGTCACTGCAGGAACATCAGTATTACTGGTGCCCAAAGCAGATTTCTCCCAAATGTAAATATCTAAATATGAGCACATTTCTCTGTGGTAAAACAGATCATGGCTGCATGTCCTCCTGCCACTACTGGGAGGCCTGCCCCGGGATGTTCCTGAATGTCCAGCAGTGCCTGCTAGCAAAACACTGTCTCTGATCTGCCCCTCTGATCAGTGGCTGAAATACAAGCCACTTATCTTCCTTCTGTGATATCCTTGAAAAAGATTTGCACAAAGTTGGTGTGTTAAGGACATCTAAAAAGCGAGGAAATTTAGTTATAATTAATTCTACAGATTTACAAATTTCAGCAGACACCAACCCAAACTACAAATTAGCTTTTAATAGCTAATTACCTTGTCAGCCTACAGATACGTTAGTGACCCTTCTCAGCTGGAGCAAAGGTGCTTCAGTTTCGTTCTATTCACAGAAAACATCACCAGAAGAAGTTCTGTATTTGGAGAAATGCTGTTGTTTACACAGAAGATACAAACTGTCCCTTTCCCTTAAATATAAGTAACAAATTCAGCAGTACATATTGCCCAAAGAGATATTACCAGTTCTCACTTCTGGGTGCTGGCAGCATTTCATGCACAGCTGAGACCAGCTCACCACCCAGCCTCAGCCGCATCTGCTGTCAGACCCAGGGCATTTTCTTACCTCAAGAGCTTTGCTGTTGATTCTGAGTCAGCTAGGACTTCTTCTTGTGAGAAATGGGACTATACAAGGCATTAGAACAGCCATCTAAATCCTGCTGGTAATCTCAAGAAAGTAGACCAAAAATGAAGAAAAAAACCCCAACAAAACCTACAATCCTACACACACCGCTCTGCTGGTGATGCTACTTGGTGCTTAGAAAGAAAAGAACAAACTATGTTTTACTTAAGTGCATGAACACATCAGTGGTGGTCCTCTTCTGACAGAGAGGAGGAAAACAACTATTTTCTCTCTTCTCAAGATTGGTAGACTGCTTCAGCACAGGGTAAATGGATTTTTTCTCTGGAACTGCTCATTAATTTCAAATTGGACTAAAGGATATAAATAAAATTGCCAGCAACACTGACAAAATCATCAAAAGAAAATCCATAAGTCATAAGAACTAAACAGAACGAGAAAGCATGTTTTATAGTGGGGTTAAAGACCCATTAAAACCATGGGGGAGTGGGGAGGGGGTGGGGAAAGGCAGGGCTGGACAGAAGAGAGAAATGGTGGTGATAATAAATCTCTTTTCTTACTTTAGCTATATGAAAGAAGAGCTCACATAATGTATTTTGTGATTAAAATATTTATTAGTAGAGAGAAACAGAGAAAAGGGCTCAAATTAGTGCAAGAGGAAAGATAAGTTAAATGGCTTTTTAAGAGTAAAGTTTCTGAAGAAGCTTTGGAGTAGTAAATGGAAGATGGGATTATCCTGCTTGGTTATGTGCCTGAGAGTATGGAATCATAATATCCTCTTTTTTTCTACTCATAGTTTTCCCCTTTTCTCTTAATAGTAAATTATGGAAAGCATCTTACATCATTACAATCACTACGGAAATCACATCACTACAATCCATGCAACAGGGGCTTGAGAATTGCCTCAGGTTGAGAACACGGCTGAATGGGGTCTCTTACCGTCGTTTATGAAGACATTTAGCATGGCTATTGTATGAGCAGAGAAAGCAGTGAAAGATACTCCTCTTTCTCTCTTAAATTACCTGTATCCTATTGTAATGATTACTGTCTTAAGATCCATGAGGCAGGAAGTGGCAAGGGAAGAAAAGAACCTTTTTCTAGATAGCAACTCTTTTTAAGCATAAACTATAATACTCAATCCTATCAAAACTGAAGCCTTTTCAGGAATGAACAGAAGAGGTATTCTATGTGCCAGTAGAAAATTGTGACAGAAAAGTATGACAGTATCACCAGGATGAGGCTAGAGCTGCTTGAAAATGTTCAGGGTTGCAATTTAGGATTCATTAATTTTTTTATCTCTGGCTTTATAGGAGTTGAAATAGGTGATGTGCTTTAAATGTACTGACTCCAGCTTCCAAGTTTCAGTCCAGATGCCTTCCAAAATTTGAGGTTTGTGTATGTATCAAGTTTTGATTCTCAAGTTTGTTGCCTGAGCCCCAGATAATGTTCTTGTAAAGCAACTATGAAAATGAGATGTTAAGTCCTACTTTCAAACAGCATATAACTATTCTACTGACAAATGCACGCTTAGTCCCTGGGACAAAACGGTGAGAAGAGCACTTAGTCACTATACTACTGCTTTCAAATTAAGTCCTACATCATATCTGTGTTGGGCTCAGGACTACTGTTTGCAGACCTCTACTTTTCCACTTAGTCAGCTGTTACATCCACATCATACTGTGCATACATCTCCACCATAATGTGTCTGGAGAAAATATTAGCTTATGTCATGGAATCATTCTCCTTGCATCCACACTGCACCTCAGACCTAGTAGAGCAGCAGGATTGGTGCTAGACTCTGTAATTTCTAAGCAGAATATATGTGTCTTGACCTCATTTTTTAAATCAGTTTTTTTAATGAGCCTCTACATTTATTATGAAGTAGCAGATAAACCAAAATAATTTATCAGTGGGTAAAAATGTGTCTCAAAAAAAGTACAGAAAGCAGGAATGGGTGGGAGTAAACAAGTTAATGTTTCTGCATTTATACTTTGTGATGCCAGACAGCTATTTTCCCTGACTGCCATTGGGATTTTTCTCATGCTTATCTACATAGTAATCCCTGGTTCTGGATGGGGAAGGACTCTGGAGAAAATTGAGTGTCCAATAAGAAAAAGTCAATTTTTACGTAAGTGCAAGGATGTTGGGCTAGGGAAACTTATTTTAGATCATTTATCTTTATTTGCAAGGCAAAACTCGGGACATTTGGTAGACAATCCTGAGACTTGCAGACTTCTGTAGGATGGTACAGAAGTTCTTAACCAATGAACAACAAAACCCTTGCTTTAATGAAATGCGAAAAACCTTCCAAACCTTATGTTATGCAACTTTTAGCTACACCATACAACCAAAATAACCTTTTAAGCACTGCCATTCAGAACCAGGTAGACATACTAGACAAAGGCAACTAGCTTGTCTCTCCCAGGAGAAGGACTCGTTGCAGCTTGACCACTACTCTGAAGTCAGATGAGATAATAAAGCTGGTATTAGAGCCCTGTATAAAAAAAATTAAGAGAATTTTTTCAAACTAACAATCCCTTTTATTACCAACATTCTTAAAGAGAGATCACTATTCCTGGTGTCCCTGCAGAATCAACCACTTCACTTTACTGTTTATTAACAATTTCCAAGTTTTTGCCGAGGTAAGTTAATTTCTCTCATGGCTTAGTTTTAAATTTGTTCATTTTTCTCCAGAGTTCTTTAATGGATAGGGCTTGGAAAGAAAGCAGCTGTCAGTTACATTTTAGAACTTGGTTTTGGCAGAGATTTAATTTCTGAGCATTACAGACAAATCTGTTTAAGAATTGATAAGCCAAGACCAAACTGCAGCAATGTTTGGAAAGTAAATAATGAATCTTTTCAAGGAAACTTTTCCAGCTGAAGAGCCATGGAGATAAGAGTGCACGGAGAGGTATGCAGATATATTTTATATATATATATATATATATAAATAAGGCTATATATATGTATGTGTGTGTGTGTGTGTGTGTGTTCTCAAGCAACTGTGTGTATATACATGCACTAAGAGCTGGAAACAGTTGTGGCTTTCACTTCTAACATGACGGTGCATAGGATCCTTGCTGAAATGTAAGCTTTATACCATTACATCCTCATTCATAGAGGAAGTAGGGAAAATGTGGCTGGGATGCAGCCTTCAGGAAAGTATTTATTGTTTCAAAACTTCAGGGAACAGCGTATCTATCTCCTGCAAAAGAATAGAAATAAATACATTTGAAAAATTCACAGCTTACAGCATTTTAAGAAGCAATTGATGAGTTTGTTGGTTAAAGGCAGATATGAAATGAAATCTTCAGAATGTGCAGATACTAAATATCTGTACTGTAGTTGAACACAAAACATAACAAATTGACGGATGGGCAGTTCTGGCACTCCACTCCAAGATTCTTTGGGGAATTATGTTAACGTATTGTTGTCTTCCCAGAACCACAAAGATAACACCACTTACTAATGGGACCAGCCAAAAGAGGAGATGAGCTCCTCTCCCATACCTTCTTGCCTGGAGCTACACTTCCATGCAATCTATTAGTCTTCCTTGCAAACTGCCTTGTTGGACTGCTTTTGTCCTGGGGACAAATATGATGAATAGGGTTCCAAAGTTCTGTTTAGCAGATGTAAAGTTTAAATTCCATTTCCTTCTAACTCTCAAAAGCAGAAGTATAATTTTCCCAAAACAGGTTGGTTAATTTAAATATCCAGATGGAAACAATACTAGCAACTTTTCTGTTTTCTCCTATAGCCAACACAACAGATCCCAGCTGAGAGAAAGGAATAAAAAAAGAAAATATCTTAGCAGTTAGTCAGATCTAGAAGATGGTAGAATAATGTCTAGCCAGCTTTAGAACAAAGATTGCTATTCTCAAGGTACAGCAAGACATCTTTTTTATTGCAAAGAAAATGAACATTTACAAAGGTTAAATATAAAGTAACAGGCATTTTCACCTGAGAAGTGAGCATGTTGCTCCCTTCTTACCATGCCTGTATGTAAAATAAATATTGACAATTTTTCTTCTTTAAAATTTGTTCCTGAGAGCTCATGGAAAATATGCTTTATGCAATTCTCAATGCATATTTGATGAAATAGAGGCATTCATATAGATATTAAAATCAGGAATGTGGTTTTACATTTATATTTTTAAGGATACTTGAGAACTTTAGATGTGGAAATGTTATGTACATTTTTGCGCTATTTTACCTAACAACACTGTCTGAGGATCTTGTGATTGCAAAGAGTTATTAGGCATGTAGTTACAGTCAAGGATCACAGCAGTATCTGTGCTTGTCTTTTATTGTTCTGTTCTCAAATTAGTCAACTCTAGAAAAAAAGAGTCTTTAAAGAGCTCTCACCTCTGGCATGTGGTTTCACAGTTTACTGCAGCTCTCTTAGTACAGTCAGACTTACTGCTTTTTAAAAAGGTAGATATAAAAAGATAGTCAAGTTCTGTTTAATATTTGTCTCAGTGTTGCAAAAGCTTGGTCTGCCTTTGAATGACAGAATGAGTAAGGGACAATAGAATCCATTTTTCTAAAAAGAAGCACACTGATATAAAAGGAAGCATTTAAGAGCAATACTTCCTGAAAGGGAAGACAAAACCACAGTTTACCAATAATGTTGCTGTGCTTGCACTTACTGGAATTATTCTATCTACATGCAAAATGCAGCCCAAGATGGAAAAATAGAAATTTGTGTTTAAAACAGCTTTTCTTTTTGTTTGTTTGTGTTTGTTTTTTTAATTCACATAGCAGCAATGATGGACTCAGTAACAGTATATGGAGAATATATCAGGTAAACTGCACATTTTAAGATCAAGGTTTGAAAATATCTTTTTAGGGAAAGAAAAGGAATTAGGCATAATTTCAAAAAATATTTCAGAATTTTATTTCAGTAAATTAAAGATATAGATAGAAGAATAACTTGATTGTTGTGATGAAAAAGTACTTTTCTTTTTCTATATGTTACTGGATATTTTAAAAGAATATTTGAGAGTGTTTGCACTTATGAGAGCAAGGCAGGATTATGATTTTCAGCTTATTTACATTACAAAATAGAGCAGCTCTTTCCTTCCACTAAAGAGGGAAATAAAGCACCTTAATGTTCAGTTTCTGAACAGTTGCTGCTCTTGTGCAAAATGCAAAAAACCTGACAGAGATAGAGGAAAATAAGGAATCTTTCTCAGATAAGTGGTTCTCCCTGTAATTTAGGCACTCAATCATACCATCTTAAGAACCTGAACGTATACAAGTCTATGGAACCTGATGAAATCCATCTGCAGGTCCTGAAGGAGCTGGCAAATGAAGTTGCTAAGCCACTGTCCATCATATTTGAAAACTCACAGCAGTCAGGTGAAGTTCCCAACAACTGGAAAAAGGGAAATATAGCCCCCATTTTCAAGAAGGGGAAAATGGATGAACAGGGGAGCTACAGACCAGTCAGCCTCACCTCTGTGCCTGGCAAAATCTTGGAGCAGATTCTCCTGGAAGACATGCTGAGGCACATGAAAAGCAACAAGGTGCTTGGTGACAGCCAGCATGGCTTCACTAAGGGGAAATCCTGCCTGACCAATTTGGTGGCCTTCTATGATGGGGCTGCGGAACTGATGGCTAGCGGTAGAGCAGTTGATGTCATCTACCTGGACTTCTGCAAAACGTTTGTCTCTCTCAGTCTGTCTGAACTGAGGAGAGAGCTTTATTTGGATTTTCGGATGTGAAGCTTCACCAAAGTGGCATAAATATGGAAGACAGACCTCAGAACAGGTTTTCCCATCCTGCTGCTTGTTAATATAAGTGTAGCTCACTTAGCCATTCATCAGCCATTCACTTCTGTTTTGAAACGATTAAGAATAAGCACCTACTACATTTCTCAGGCTAAGAATTAGCCTAATAACTCAGATTATCACAACTCATGCGGATTTCCTTCTAGATGCACATATATGTACCAGGACTACTTCTGGATATCACACGGCAAATGATTTTCACTAGTTACAAAAAGATGCTGTAATAACATTTCAACAATAGAAACAAAATTAATTTTCTGCTTAGATTTTTTGTTTCATTCATCTAAAATCTTAATCAGAATATATCTGCAGATTCTCCAATTTCTCTATTTGTAATTCAGGCTACCTTTTTTCCTTAATTATTTGGGCAGCAGAATCAAATATATTCCTATTATATTATTTCCTAGGGAACATAATTTGCTCTCAGATTTCAGCCTGAATATATATCTGGAGAAAGATGTAAAGAAAGGTGATAGAGACCTTATTTTTAAGATGAAAGAAGGGGCTAGATGTGGCACCTCCACCATACACCACTGAAAGATAGGCAGTTTACTTATTTTTCCTTTACATTCCCCAATGCCGAGGGGTACAAAAAAGTTTCAGTTGTCGTCTTCTTACCTCCTCCCCTTTTATGTTTTCTTTGAGGCTCAAGCTAATAGATTTCATTAAATGGAAGGCTGGAGAGAAAAAACAAACAACAAACTAAAAATAGCAAGAAAGAGAATACCATATAACTTTGCTGGGTTTTTTTGTTCCCTGTACAACCTATTGAATAAAAAGAAGTTTGGCTGCTGAGCCCCCTGGCTCTATTCCAATTCAAAATTTTGGTGTTAATCATTCATTTCTAATCTGACTTAAAATATTATAATTAACCAATACAAAATTTCCATGGAGAAAACAAGCTTTCAAGAAAAACATAACAAAGAGAACAGGTGAAGAACAAGAAAAGAAAGGGCAGAGAATAGCCAAGGGTAAGGCCTTCTCAGATACTGTAGCCCTCAATTATTGCACACAGCATGAAATGAGGTAGTGCAGGTCATCAGTATGTTATAAAAATTCATCATAGATCAAAGAATCATCAATAATGCAGCTGCGTGACAGTTGACTGTATGAAATTCCTTACAAAGCATTCTTTTCACCGATGTGTGAGGAAACACACTAACTTTTGGTTTGTCTTAATTTCTTCCTTTACTAAGGGGCAGCATCAGTATTTAAAGTGTTGATTTTGGCATAAAGAGCATCACATTTTAGCATCCTTCCCTCAGCCTGTCCTCAAAGGCTGCTTAGTTGGCCCTGTATATTATATTCTTCTGGTTTCACTGACTGAGCAATAAGTAACCTTGCAGAGATTCTGCTGAAGCCAACTATTTTTTGACAACCCTTTTTCTACTTTATATACTTCCCATGTAAGTGATAAGTGAATGTATCCAGTACATTTAGAGATCTGTGATGCAGATGGTAACTGTGAATAACTGTTTTAATACCCAAGATTAAACATATCAAGATAGAGGGCATAGGCTTTGTCAAGTCTTCTAAGAGAGGAAAAAGGTAAGGGAAAAGATTTAACAGGTGACCTCACAGGTCTTTAACTTTCACTAACCTGATCACAAAGAATAAGCAAGAATAGCGCCCTGAAATGCCAAGAGTTTGATGTAAACTCACAGATAGATACAATTTTTCTATGTCCATTGTCATCCCTTTTTGGCCTGTGTTTTTAGCAAAACCAGAATCACCATGATTAAATCTAGTTCTGTTGTACTAGTTAGCAGTGCCTTAGTATTTAAAAATGTCTGTGTTATTCACAGTCTCAGAATGGTACAGTCTTATTTTCCGCTGGCACATTGTAAACTATGTGAGTATCACATTCTCAGTTAAGCTGTTCTAGTTTATATGATGTGCTGTCAGATGCCTTCCAGATTTTGAGCATACAGTGTCTACCATGCCAACTGTTTGGTCTATGATACTTTGAAAGAGCTAAGATTTCTCACAACTGCTTCAGACTCTAGCTTCAGTGACCAAATCTCAATATGCAGATTTGTATTGCCCAGACATCTATATCCAGAACTCTTTTATTTTCTCTTTTTGATGAAAGACTCTGGTCTCTAAGTCTTGAGTAAAAATATTTCTGACTTTTTAAAAATTCCCTATATCTCATGCCAAAATCTCACCATATAATTGAATATGACTGATATACCAAGAATAGCAGAGATAACTACCTACAGACATATAACACAATTCCTGTTAGTAAAACATTGCACTGAACTGGGGCAGTTTTGGGGTTTATGTGCTGAAACTTCATGCTAAAGTTGTTAAAAAAAAAAAAGGCAAATATGGTGATTACATTAATTACAAAGCAAACAAATTGATCAAGACTGCACCACAGATCCATCACCAACATCATTACATTCTCAGATTTAAATTACTCATAGTTTGCTTTGGTGTTTTCTTACTCCATTTTCTTGCCAGTAAGTTCACTGGTACTACTACTGCTTCAGGAGAAGCAGAATCTGTCTGCTGGATGGGTAGCTGTTTGTTCAGCAGGACAAAGCCAAGACCCCCACGTTGGACGCTTACAGTTTCAGTTCACACAGGTCAATTTTTGCACAATAATATTATTATTATTGCTCCCATCCTCACTGTCTTGTACAGCAGTGCCACTACCACGTGCATGTTTTATTCAGAGCACACAGGACAAATCTGGCAGGAAGACCCTAGTATGTAATGGGCATGCATCTCTCACTGGTGTTGCCCAAGTCTGGAAATTCTAACCAAGATCATTAAATCCAACAAATTCCTGCTATACTGTTATATTCCAACCCTTATTTCCTGTTGGCAGTAAATTGATTCTTATTTTTGAATATTTCTAGTAACAGTTTTGTTTTGTGAAGCCAGAAGTCTGCGCTCGGCTACAGCAGTATCACTGGTGATCCATACTTAACAGTTTCTGTATAATCACAAATAACTTTGGGGTTTTTGCTGTTAAGCACAAATTCTTCAAAGAGACAATCTGGACATGTTAGAGTGACTGCTTTTTGATAGACAGAAAACAAGGATATCCATCCTCTCTGTTACCACTGTGTTTGGCTTCTGAAACAAAGCAAAAGCTACTAAACTGTCCAGGGAAGTTGTGAATGCTCCACCACTGGCAGTGTTCAAGGCCAGGCTGGACATAGCCTTGGGTGGCATGGTTTAGTGTGAGGTGTCCTGTCCATGACAGGGGGGTTGGAACTAGATGATCTTAAGGTCCTAACTATTCTATGATTCTATGAGTCTAAGTACATACCACCCTACTTACTGTAATTACGTAATCCTTATAACCCTGTGGTGCTACATAAAAGGAAAAGAAACTGGAGAGGGAAAGCTGCATCCGATCCTGCAAATGGAATTCTCCTGAACTTGGTCTATTTGTTGTGGATCAAAGTTGGATCATAAATTAGTATTTTTCCTTGACATGCCTGCTAGGCATTCTCACTGATACCTTTCTCCCAGGCACCAGTGGACACCTCATTACTAGCATCCCATAGGAAGACCTGTGCCTATGCACCTAAGGTGAACTAATTAACCTTACTGCAGATGGAAAGGATGATCCTACCAGCCTCCCTTTCTCTGTAAGATAGGAGGAAAGTTCAGTTTGGAAGTTCTGCTGACCTGGGCAGTAACAGACCTGGCAGAGTCTAACTCAGCAACAGAATTTTCAGTATTCGGTTTTTGCATATTCACTTTGTCATAACTCCAACTCTTGTGTTCTGGGGTAACATATGAAGTCATAGGAGAATTTTATTTGGAAAAAGGTTGCATTATTTTATAGTCACATTCTGTCCCTAAGGTCGGGAGATAGTGCCCAGTAGAACAACAGTCCAGTAACAGTTCAGTATTTCAGAGTGATGAATAGTATCAACTCCCCCTAAGATATTTAAAAACATACAAATAAAAGTGATTAATTTCAGGAAGTTGCATTACTGAGCATGTGTTAATAGAAGCATATTATAATTTCTAAATTGTGCTGCCAAGACAGTTTCTGCTCACCTTGAGACTAATAAAGTAAAATGTATGTTATGTTATACTATATTTATGAAAATCAGTTCCATATAAATACCTAGGTGGCTTTTTTATTAAACTGTAACATGAGCTGACCAGAGTATTATATCATACTAGCATAAATAGTCTACAATGGCTTATATTTCATGTCCCACAGCACTTAATAGCCAGTTAATAGCAATACTGGGATTCAGTCAGGAAAAAAGGTCTTTCAGAAGCAAAATATCCTCTGGTAGGATTCTACTGACTGGTTTTGAGATACCTTATGTAGACTGGAAAAAAACCCATCATATTTTCTGTACATAACATTTGGATAAATACAGGTATAATCAATCCTTCATCCCCTTGTAAAAACGATTTAAATAAAGGGAGTGTTTCAAGTGCACATATGGCAGCCAGCTGTTTTATTCACCCAAGAATATAGAGTACATTGTCTATTTTCTATTTTGCTTCTTGAAAAGTCCTGCTTTTCCCATTAAGAAGTTAAAATAGAAGATTCAATTCTGAAGAAGTCCATGGCACAAAACTGGTCATTTGGAATCTGATGTGACAGATCATCAACATAAAAAATTAACAAAAGAAGGGGATGGAAACCAGAATTGACCGAAATTTGAAAAAAGTCAAGTTCAGAAAAGGAGTAGAAAATGTAGTCTTGTTCTGGGACATTTACCTTGAACTGAAGACATTTGTTCTCTTTCTCTTCAGAGTATGGACAAATCAGCATTTGGGAGGATCATTATCCTGGGCGCTAGAGGTATCACAAGGAGTTCTTGCAACAAAGGAGCATATTGTGACACCAAAGCAAACTTCTATGAAAACACACCAAAAATCTGGTTGAATATTATAAGCACAAACAATTCCTCACCAATTCTTACTCCCAACCAGTGAATGTGGATTGCTGACAATAAACTATGCAACCCCTCTCTTTGCTATTCTGTCAGATTGCCAAGTAGTGTGAAATGCTTCAGATTACACATAGCACATGCTCATCGCCTATGCGAAGACACAAAAACAAAGAGAGAATCCCATTGTCCTACCTGCCCCAAAACTGGCTCAGTCTACATGTATGTACAAGTGGATCTCTGAGAAGTTCTGGCTAATGATTTCTATTTCATGATGTCAGTATATTGCTGTTCTCAGCAACGTACCCAGAGTAACACGTGTTGTTTGGATTTTTGTTCAATAACTACCATGTCAACACAGTTGAAAGAGAGAACAGAACCTCATTGCATTTGATGTTTCCTGGGCTCACTGCAAAGATATTCTCTACCTTAAAGAGATAATCAAAGATGAACAGAAACAAACACTCAAACCAAGCAAGAGAGGGAAGAAGGGTTCAGTTTTCCTCAGTGTGCCAATACCAAACAGGTTCAGAATCATACAGAGCAAAATCTTTTTAATATCCACTTTGCACAACATCTCCCCAGTGCCAATTACTCTCTTTCCCTTTTTCCGAAAATCCAGCCACTGACCTACACCACTACGGTGATTTTTAATGTTATGCAGAAAAGCTGACTTAATCAACCCTGATGAGCAGTGAAGCAAACAAGGCATTCATATTGGCAACATGAAGAATAAACTGCTGAAGATTTTAATCTCCAATCCCACAAGTTCATTGCAACATATTTCCTCAAATGAGAAAGTTTCAGATTTTTTACTACTGACACCATTACACAGAACTATTGTTACACTGCTTCTGAACACATCCCTGTACTCTTGTCATTTTTCTCTGTAGCTAGACCAGAAAACATAAACCTCTCTTTGTACCGCTACACAAAGGTAAGCAATCTCTATAAGATTTTTTTTGGCTGAAGGCCATCTATAAGTGACTAAGCCATAAACCTTTGAGCAATGTGATTTAGAACAGAAATGCTACAACAGTAGAAAGGAATCTGGGTCTTAGTGGTGTGAACAGCAATTGCTATTATAATGAATCAAGACATTAACCTGAATAGCTGGTGAGTAATACACTTTGCAGGTTTTGGATCATTAAACAAGATCTATCATGTCTTTTCTATACTTGAAATTAAGAGTGAATTATTCCACACTTTACAAATAGGGATTTAACTATTTCTAAAACCATACTAAAGAATGTAATTTTCTCACTATCCAAATTTATATTGTAAAATGTCTCTTGTAAAATAAAAAAACCTGTGGGCCTTGCTACTAGTGCAACAGATCATGCTAATTTTTCATTGTTATTATGGACAAGCACATGGGTGAAGCAGCAAAACCAATGGCATATTAGAAACCAAGACGACTTGTGAAAATTTCTTCTCATCAGAGGAGACTAAAGCACATTATTAGGATGATACATTACACTTGAAGAGAAGCAAAGTGACCCATTTTGTTCACACATGATAAGAGAGCATTTGGATCTCAGTAGATCTGTATTCATTTGTTTGCATTTTCCAAAGGACTTCTAGGTTAGTGCACAAGGGAGAGATCTCAGCAAGGACATATGTCAGAGGGGAACTGATACCAAAGTGACACATCTTTAGTTATACTCATGCAGCAAATCCAATAACTTCACAATAGTTGAAGAATTCCTGCTGTGAAATGGGGCTATAAAAATCCCACTCTCCAAAAGCAGGAGCATGCTTCTAAGGAGTTGCTGCATAAGTATTGTATCATCTTTCAGAATTTACCTAGAAATATTTTTGAGAAGATGAGAGATAGAGCTCTCATGTAATTTCCTTCCCCCCTCAAATTAAATATATTATGGGACAGCTTTGAGGTCCCCTTAATAACAGGGTGTCTTGCTAGCATGAATAGGACCTTTCTGTGTTGAGTTTGGATGTAACTCTGTGGTATTACTAATGGTTAATACATCATTTCTATTTTTTTTTAGTATTGATATGCTGAAGGTACAAGTTGACAAAGGACAGAAAAAGTCACATGTACAGGACAGTGGCTGCCTATTAAATTCTTGCAATTTTTTGTCAGTTTGAAACTACCCAGTCCCGTGACCCTTTGAGTCAATGAATGCTTACTGAGAAGAATGCTGTTGCCACCTCAATTCCAACGTAAAATTCAAAACATCCTTCCCACTTTCAGAGCATTAGTGTTTTTATTGCAATTACATGCTAGGAATTACAATGCAGAAGGTATAAGTTCCTTTAAAAGTTGTGGAGGAGATGAATGGCACAAGAAAGATTTTTTCACTTATTACAATAATCAAAGTTTCACGTACTTTAAAACAGCATAGTTAGTTGGTGTTTCTTGCTACTTGTGTCCAGAGTAGCTTCTCCAGTGGTCACTAACTCTGTTTCAAGAACCTGCTCCCTACTACATTCGGTTTGCCTCATACCACTAACCTACACTAATTGCTGCAGAGGCTTCACCCTCTTCCCCCTCCCTCACATCAATGCACATTCAGTTACTTTTATCACAAACTACAGAAGAACCAGGTTTGGCACACAGATTTCCTTACTCACACAGCACAAAATAAGCAATTATAAAATGGCTCCAAAGAAATTCAAGGCCCAGCTTCCCCTTCTACAAATTTTATCCAGTTACTCTAATTCATAGTCCAGATATTCCTTCTAATTATTCTCTCCAATCACATATCTATCAAGAACTGGTTAATTGATTTCTAAGTAAAAGATGAACTGAAAAATCCTTATATACTGCATAAGGACATTTACCAGTTTGCACATCCATGTTTCATAATACCAGAGCAACTCCACATTAAGCTGTGAGATTGTGTTAAATGTACACGTGTGTCAAATGAACTACTGACTGAATTCTGTGTTTATTGTCAGTTAACTGATGAACTGACTCTATCCACAGGAAGATTTCAATAGGCTTTGATTTCTGTTGACTTTAGTTGTTAGAGAGTTTGTTTCCTAAGAGCTATGAAATGCATCAATAAAATGTCGTTTCAAAAAGCAGAATACAGAAGGAAATCCTAGTATGTGGAATAACAAGAAGTTATGCTATTGCTTACCTCTACTGTGGACAGCAATAGCATGAAAGGTTATATTTTAAATGAGGTTGGATTTCTTTGGTTGTGCATTTAAATTAAATAGCAAAAAAAGAAGGGTTTTCTAGGGTAGTCAGAGGTAAGAAGAATAACTGTCTTAGTCTTACAGGGAAAACAGAGGTAGCAAATGGAGGAAGATTGCTCTTCAAGACTTTAAGAGATTTACTTTTTGAACTAAATGCTTTCCCTACAGCAGGGGTCCAAAAACTGCCTTAAAGGAAGGTTATTTACTGCTGTCTTTGCATTGCTATAGCTTGTTACAACTACCAGGTGTCTCCCTGTCTTCAAAGCCACACAAGCTTCCAGGTTATTCCACGGCAGAGAGAGGATGTTGTAAAAGATAAGAGAGGATATAATCTTGACAAAGCATAGCAGCTCTTTTCCCTCCATTCTGGAAATAAAAACCCCACAACTAACCAAACCCCAAAATGTAGAGTTAAGGTAGTTCTGGAAAACTAGTTTTCAGTGTCAAGACATTTCTCCAACATTCAGCTGAGAATTCAGACAGCAGTTGATCATGCTTATAAATTTTCCCTTTGTTAAATTTCTATTCCTGCAATGACACCTTTAATAATTTTGTTGTTCATTATTGTAGTACTATTACTTTGTTTCCACAGTATGTTTATCTTTGTCAGCCTTTTCAAATAATTTTCCTGCAGCCCACCAGTGTATGTACATAAAAAGAACTATTGGTTTTTCTAAATTTTAAATGCATTTACAATAGTGAAGTGATCATACATATAGGCAATAAGTATGTTTTTACTGATTTCCCTGCCTTCTGATTAGAGACATCCATCATGTGTTTGGATGCTCTACATCATCCACAAATACATGAATAATATCACCTTGGTAATTTTCCCTCGACATAGTCATTATGGGTAAGTATGGTGGAGAAAAGGAATACAAACCTAAGTCACCAGAAAGAGGGTCATTTTGTGTCAGAAAAGACTGGGAGAGGAAAGTCTTAAACTGCCAAAAATATTCAGTGGTGCCAAATGCTTTCTTAATGAGATCTGACAGAAAGGTTTCTCAAATGTGCCTTTGCTATGTGCGAAGGCACATAGCTGATTTAGGAGAGTGTATCTGATTATTTCATTTAAGGCCTTTGGAATAATCCCATTTGAAATGCCTATCACTTTTTTTATGTTTGATTACCAAGAGTGCCTTGACATACACGCTAGAAGTCCAACTCCATTGACGCATTTGCATATATGGATAGAAGTATTAATCCCAGCAAAACAGTGTCAGTTTGGGAAGGTTTGAAAGGCAGAGAATGCACTTAATTCAGTTGCCAAGCTTGTACATGAGAAGTGTTAAGATTCATACCTTACAAGAGCATTTTTAGAACAACTTTTTTCTACTTTTTTTTGCTTTTAGTCTAAGAAACTTTGTCTTGATTACTCATGAACTGGAGCTGTATTATGGTTAGAAATTGATTTCTACTTTGAATCATTAATTAACCTTTATTTGTTTCATCCCAGATCTCCAACATGTCTCTAAGAAACTGTTGTAACTTATTTTGAAAATTGCAGATCCCATGATGTTTTACTTCATTTTTCACCTTTATTTTAATTAATTTCTTTTGTTAACATGATAAGTTTACAAATTCAAAACTCAGCTTTGTTGAGGATAGAAATGCTTTTGTGAAGTTATCTGCTATGCAAATTTACTATTGAATTCCTGGCCATAAGATGTGCGTGTGGTACCACCTGAGTGCAATACTTTGCATAGCCTAGTTTTGCATAGTTTTACTCATATAATTTTCTTTTGAGTATGTTTTCTTGTCACTGTTTGTTTGTACTTCTATTTAAGATTACTCTGAAAAAGGTGTTGACCATCTAGCCCGAAGTCTTGACTTCCTTTACAAACTCTATATTTGATCCTCTTCCCTTCTTTTTTTAATATATCATGGCTCATGATTAGTGCACTCAAACTTTCATTGAATTACCAGTTCAAAGTGCAAATATAACAAGTATAAAAAGTTCAAAATCAACTAAGCTACTGACTTCAATGATTGACAAAACTGTGACTCAAAGAATTGGAAAGGTAAGTTGCATATCTTTGGGTTTTTTTTTTTTTTTTCCTTTCTAAATTTCCTTAGCTGCAGCTTCCCCTGCATATCCATTTTCAGTAGAATTTCCTGCATTTCAGACTTGAATTTGATAACAACTACCCAACTTGCATCCTTTGTTTTTTATGTTATTACTTTTAACAGTCTTCTGCTTTAGAATTACTTTTGCATGTCTCATGAATTCAAACAATTAAAAATAAGCATAAAATAAATTCTGTCGCAGGTATGATATTCACTGAAGTCACTAGATCTTCTTCCTGATTGAGCTAAATAAATGCAGACTCTGGTCTATTCTGAAGTTTATATTAAGGACATAATTGACTGCTGGTACAGAACAGTAACCTGGGCAAGGACCTAGCAATACAATGAAAAGAGTTTGCAGTAAAAAGAATAACAGATATATTTTGTTCTCATGTTCCAGCACCATGTTTTGAATAAACTGACTTCACTTACTATCTAAATCCACAACTGAAAAATGACGCCAAGGAATCTCTGTTGCAAAACCTCTGATTTATAATATTACCATTGTCATCTCTGAAAACAACACATGCTAGGGTTTCACTAGGTACCGGTCCTCCTCTGTTGCTGATGGAGATGTTGTTTGTTTGCACAAATAGGACAGGGCACTTCTCCACCTCCAACTTTTAAGAGTGAACGAGTGTGTATGCGTGCAAAGATACATACCTGCAGCACTCTGACAAAAAAGGTGACCTTTGAATCATAGGGCCCTAGCTTAGAAACATAAGTGTGATCTAATAAAACCAAAAGGATTAGGCATAACTCTTGACAATTCCATGAATAACTCTGGAGTTTCTAAGAAGGGAATAAAAGGAGTCAAAAAAGCAGTCTGGTTAGAATCAAAGATAAATGCTGCATTAAGAATAACCCAGAAGCAATGAAGAATCAGCAGTGGTAGTGCTGCTCAAATCAGCATATAAAATACCACATAAAAAAGGTGATTGACCTGGGATTTTTCCCAACTTAGCATAGGTCAGATGAGATTTTATTTTATCTCTGCTCCTGCTGCATGCAGTTCAGACTTAGCCCTGTCAGCAAAAATTGTTCATTGCACAGAGAGCGGAAGTTCAAAGAGAAACAATCTTCTTCCTACTGTATGACACATCATCTTGATCTGAATTTAACCCAGATAATTGGAGAAATTCTTATTGGGAACAATCACAGTTCAGAGACAGAGAAAGTATATGAAATTTCGTGAGCTAAATTTAATGTAGAAAAATTCAACAGTATACATGGGAGGGGCAAACAAGCTAAAGCTTACTTTTTGTGATCAAGACTGCGAATGTAGAACTGTGGCTTAAAAAGAGCTACTAAATAATCTAGAAGAAAAATAGTTAGATGAGACCCTCTTATTACTTGTCCTTATTGCTCTGCATTGTTGGTGTCCCATAGTTCCTAATCAGGAAAGCAATTACACAAGTTCAAGAAGAGCAGAGATAAAATCTTTACTTCAGCAGAAGGGAAAAATCCTGTCCAGAAAACAGGAAGAAATTGGTGGCTGCTCATCTTTGCACATATCTGATGTCCCTTCTTGCCATCAGAGGAAGAGGTTGCTGATCAGCAAATGAGTAGGAAGCCAGAACTAGAATAACTAGTCCCATGTTTACTACTAAGCTTTCATATAGCAGATTAATTTCCTTTGGATGTTATGTAATGTATCCAACAATAAAGTTTTACTTTCTGCATTTTGGAGTCTTTTTTTTTTTCCCCCCTCAAATTTCTTAACTGCCACACTAACAAACCACATAAATTCCAAACAAAGACAAACTAACAAGTAAGTCTTCTCTTGAGCTCTTCACAACGATTTCAAGCTAGTCAGAGAAGTACCCAATTTGTTACATTTCAGGATTTGGATTGATTGACAAGTCATCACATTTTCTGCAATATGTCTTTCAAAGTTGTTAGAAATAAAATGTTTCATCTTACTCAAAATTAAAGCACATCAGAGAATACCATATGACTCTGCTCTTTCTGAGTATTCAAAGTCAAGCATATACTTTTATAAGAATGACTGATTAATGGGGATTTAATTTAGGATAAATCTGATTTTACACAAATCATTTAGAATGATTTTCTAGTCAGATATTCTACCAAATATATAATGATAGTCAATTAATGAAATCATATTTGTGTCAGGCTGAGAGACAGGCTTTGAATACCTCGTGTTCTCATAGAACAGAGGCTCGCATTTCCATAAATCTTTGCATAAGAAGTTATTTTATTTGACTACATTCAATACTTTACGGACCTTAGAATATTTTGTTAGTGATTATGCTGTGCTTATAAATTTGAAATACTTTAAATCATACATTGCTATCCAGCATTACAATGTTTTTTAAAAATATCTATGTGCTTGTATGCCACAGACTTACTAGGGCTTGGGGCTGGATGGGGCACTTTTAGGTATTATATATTGAAATCATTCTCTGGTCTCATATCTTTAGTTAGGAGCCAATATTTATTTTTTTTTAAGTTAGTGGTCAACTTACACTAAGCACCTGGTCTTTTGACTCTAAGAAACATACTTAAAATGCACTTTTTTTTTTAATCTTATTGTCTGATTTGGTAAAAAGGAAACAAGAATATTTTCTCTAACAGATATGTTTGTTAGACCATAAGCAACTATATTTGTTAGATTTTCTTTAAACCTGTGTATAGATGCATCTCTACCCACAGCTGTATTCAAAGACTGAGGACCAGACCATGAATTTGAAATTATCCTTCTAGTGAAGCACCCATAACAAGTCTATTTATAAGTACTAAAGAAAGTGCAAAGTACACATGCACTGAAACAGCTTGGTCAGTTCCATTGCTTTAAGTCACTCAAAGTCAACAGAACCATATGTTGTGGTTTAAGTCTTTCAGCCACGCAGTTTTGCTCGCTCACTCACTCCCTCTCTTTCTTCCCCCAGTCCCAGGGGATGGGGAGGAGAATTAAAAGAATGCAACTCCCACAGGTTGAGATAAGAACAGTTTAGTAACTAAGGCATAACACAACCCACTACTGCTACCACCAATAATAATAATGACAAGGCAAATACAAGGAAAGAATACAATTGCTCACCATCAATCCCAGCTCAACCCGACCAAGCAGTGCACCCCCACCAGTAATAATAATGACAAGGCAAATACAAGGAAAGAATACAATTGCTCACCACCCAGCCCGACCAAGCAGTCCACCCCCTATAGTGCACCCACCACCACCCTTTCGGGTCTCTGCTCTCCATTTCTACCTCCTGGACATGACGTGCTGTGGTATGGAATAACCTCTTTGGTCAGTTTGGGTCAGGTGTCCTGTCTCTCCTTCCTCCCGGCTTCCCCTCCTCCCCGGCAGAGCGTGAGACTCACAAAGTCCTTGGCCAGCCTAAACATTACCAAGCAGTAACTGAAAACACTGGTGTTATCAGCACTGTTCCCAGGCCCAAAATCAAAAATACAATGCTGCACCAGCTACTATGAAGGAGAAAAATGACTGCTGTTGCTGAACCCAGGACACCATACCAATACAAATAGGTAAAACTTCAGATTTTATATAAAGCACATTGAGGAATACTTTAAAATATGTGAATTATGTATCAGTGAATGAGATGACAACAGTGAATGCATATTGTTAAAGAAATACTTAGTTTTGGTAGAACATTTCTTTTGCTGATCTCAAAGACCTTACTAGTGAAATAGCTCAAAATGAAGCAAAGCAATTAACCATGGTAATAAAAAAAGTGCTAGAGGACTTTTTTTCACTACAACCATATGTAGATAGACAAGCAACAGAAGGAAATATTAGGAGGAATAAAGAGAATCTTAACAATATACTCCTGAGTTGTCTTCTTCATAGATTGTGAGGAAAAATAGTCTACAAAGATTATAAAGAAAGAAAATCAAGGGTCTCAAAATGCAGATGAAGAAAATTGCATCTCATCAGATAATGAACTTGCTTTTAAGAGATAAAAATTATAATGAATACATTAGTAATGCTGTTCTCAGGATTAATAATGAAGATGGTGATTGTGAATGCAGCATAGAAGAAATATTTCTATTCTAGATGGAAGAAAATGATACAAACAACAGGTAAATGAAAGTTAACTAGAAAAGGAGAAAATAAAAAAATATATGCTAATAAAAAAGCAATAGAAACTTCACTTAAAAAATGAAGTTTCAGAACAGAATGTGGTATTATTAGTACTGAAATTGGAAACTATATAAAGCAGATTAAATAACCTGTGAAAGATATGAAACCTATGATGACGGCAAACCCATCTTTCCTTATCTCAGTTTGAATATTGTAATGTATTCTGCAAGTCGTCTACAAGCTTTTAAGTAAACCATGAGCTTATAATTTTCATCTTACAGTGTATCAACATCATTCTCTATACTGTAAATTTTGAAACATTTACACCTATTGGATCTTAGAAGACATCTACAGTGTTATTTCAAACGAAAGATGCAACCGTATCCTGGGCTGCATCAAAAGGAGTGTGACCAGCAGGTCAAAGGAGGTGATCCTGCCCCTCTACTCTGCTCTTGTGAGACCTCACTTGGAGTATTGTGCGCAGTTCTTGTGTCCTCAACATAAAAAGGACATGGAACTGCTGGAACAAGTCCAGAGGAGGGCCACAAGGATGATCAGGGGACTGGAGTACCTCCCGTACGAAGACAGGATGAGAAAGTTGGGGCTGTTCAGGCAGGAGAAGAGAAGGCTGTGTGGAGACCTCCTAGCAGCCTTCCAGTATCTCAAGGAGGGCCTATAAGGATGGTGGGGAGGGACTCTTCATTAGGGACTGTGGTGAGAGGACAAGGGGTAATGGGTTTAAACTTAAACAGGAGAAGTTTAGATTGGATATAGGAATGAAATTCTTTACTGTAAGGGTGGTGAGGCACTGGAATGGCTTGCCCAGGGAAGTTTTGAATGATCCATCTGTGGTGGCATTCAAGGCCAGGTTGGACAGAGCCTTGGATGGCATGGTTTAGTGGGAGGTGTCCCTGGCCATGGGAGAGGGGTTGGAACTAGATGATCTTAAGGTCCTTTCCAACCCTAATTATTCTACGGATTCTATAATTCTATAATTTTTATTTCAGTAGTGATAAGTGTTGTCTTAAAGAGCTGGTATTTCCTACTTTGTTCAAAACTGCAATCATACAAAATAACCTTATTTTTATGTATTTATTCTCAATAGTAACTGCTCCTCATGTGTAGGATTTAGACCTTTTGCTCTGGACATTTGATGAGCAATTTTGATTGATTAAAAATACTAAAAATTTGGGTTCTTTTTAAAGCTGCAAGGCATTTAATAGTTTTAGTAATATTCAAATTCCCACAGTTAAAGCAACCAAGTCCAAAATCCAGAACCAAGCACTAAAACATCTTCCAACTTAAATTTCAAGCAGCTGCTCTGTTTAAGGTAACAAATGTTAAAAAGATAAATGTTTTTGAAAACTTGGTAGATCAAAATGCTATTATTGTTGGTTACATTCCAACCAACAGCATGCAAATATATATTTTAATACAACAGACACAATTCATCATTCAAATAGTAAAAATGTGAAATGACAAGCTGCCACTCAAGTTAAAGAAAAAGAATTGACTCCTTGGTGTCTTGTTTGTTTGTTAGTTAAATCTGAGAACAAATCCAGGGCTCATTTTATGCTCACTGTTCAAAAATTGCATACTTTTCTCAGAGGTAGCACTACACAGCGAAAACATTCTGAAAAGAAAACATTGTATGAATGGTGCTTTCATCCTCTTGCAGAAGACACAAAGCAAGAGTATGCTGTGCTGGGAATAGGAGGAAAACATAGGCTAGGCATAGTAAATTGCAAAGCATATTAGGAACTGAAGTATAGAGCACCAGAAGAATCCAGATCAATATATTAGATAATTTCAGTCAGCACCTCTTAAAATTTTTTTAAAGACCTTAGAAAGAGAAGAAGGCTAGACAAAGGAAAACTTTCCTCTAGTTATAGAGGGCTGGGTTAGGTATAGGCTAGACAGACTTAACACCCATAAAATCATGGACCCTAATGGGATACACCCATGGGTGCCGAGGGAGCTGGCAGATCTTGCTCTGCTGCTCTCCATTATCTTTGAAAAATCATTGAAAATGGGAGAGATGCCCAGTGACTGGAAGAAGACCAATGTTATTCCCATCTTCAAAAAGGGCAGGAAGAACTACCCAGGAAACTACTGCCCAGTCAGCCTTACCTCCACACCTGGAAAAGTGATGAAACAGATCATTCTGCAGGTCATCACCAAGCATGTAGGAGAGAATGTCATCAGGATTAGTTGGTATGGAATCACCAAGGGTAAACCTTACTTGACCAGTCTAATAGCCTTCTGTGATGACATGGCAGGATGGGTCAACAAGGGGAGCACAGTAGATGTTATCTACCTTGATTCCAGGGAGGCTTTTAACACTGCCTCCCATAAGAACCTAATGAAAGCTTAAGAAATGTGGGTTAGGTGAGTGGACAGTGAGATCAAAAACTGGCTGAAAGGCAGAGCTCAGAGGGTCATGACTGGCAGACTAGAATCCAGTTGGAGGCCTGTAGTCAGTGGTTATTCTCGCGGGACGGATACCGGCTCCAGTCTTACTCAACTTGTTCATCAGCGACCTAGATGAAAGGCTAGAGTGTATCCTCAGCAACTTTGCTGATGATACAAAGCTGGGGGGAGTGGCTGACCCACCTGAAGGCTGTGCTGCCATTCAGCTGCACCTTGAGAGGCTGGAGAATCATGTGAAGAGAAATCTAATGAGGTTCAACAAGGGCAAATGTAGGGTCCTGCACCTGGGGAGGAAGAGCCCCAAATATGAGTACAGATTAGGATCTGACCTAGAGAATAGTTCAGCTGAGAAAGACCTAGGAGTATTGGTAAATGATAAGCTGATTAGCCAGCAGTGTGCCCTTACAGCCAGAAGGGCCAATACTATATTGGGGTGTACTGGCCAGGAGGTCAAGATAGGTGATCCTCCCCATCTACTTGACCCCGGTGAGGCCACGTCTGGAGTACTATGTCCAGTTCTGGCCTCTGTAGTACAAGAAAGACAAAGAGGCACTGGAAATGGTCCAGCAGAGGGCCACAAGGATGATCTGAGGGTTGAAGCATCTCTTTTGAGAAGAGATTGCAGGAGTTGGGCCTGTTTGGCCTAGAGAAGACTGAGAGGGGATATTATAAATATCTCGAAGGCAGGTGCAGGAGGATGATGCCAGACTCCTTTCAGTGCTTCCCAGCAACAGGACGAGAAACAATGGCCATAAACAATAACACAAGAAGATGCACCTCAACATGAGGAAGAACTTCTTTATATTGAGGGTGGCAGAGCAGTGGAACAGGCTGTCCAGGGAGATTGTGTAGTCTACCACTCTGAAGACATTTAAAACTCACCTGGACACATTCCTGTGTAGCCTGCTCCAGGTGGCCCTGCCTTGGCTGGGGGAGCAGTGTGTGTGCACCTTACTGTTTTTTGTTATCATCTCTGCAGAAGATGAGACAGTTTGTTACTGCTGTAGCTGTTAATGAAAGTTAGAAGCTATTTGTTCATATACAGCCAAAATACGTTTACTGATACAGACACAGTTCTCCAGTGTCATTCTGGAAAGCTAAAGTTCATCCCATTAAGTGTATTTTCTTGCAAGGTATACATCACATGAATAGGCCCTTATTCTTCAGGCAGGACTATTTCATATCAATGGAATAACTTAGATCAGTGAGCTACTACTTCATTCAGTCTTCCTGTCCAAATACGTTCAGCTTCATGCTGTTTTTTCTGCGAGCTCCTGGGTCTTGTCCTTTCGACTGGTAGTTACACAGTGGCTCAGTTACACAGTAAGAATTAAACCCCTCCCCCTGAAGTACTGTGGCTTCAGTATTAGGTTTCACTGCGGTTAAAGTCTCTCTGGTCAGCTCATGCCATTTTGTGAGAGGTAAATTAGGGTGGAAGGGAGATCATAGCATATGAATTAATAGGTTTATTTTAGGTTTTTAGAGGCTAGGATTTGTTCATTTGTGGTTTTGTGAGGCTTTTGTGGGTTTTTTGGGTTTTGCTGGGGTTTTTTTGTGGGTTTTTTTTGTTAGTTTGTTTTTTTTTTTTATTTTTGTTTTTGTGCATGTGGTTTATTTTGATTTGTTTTTTTAAGCTTATTCCTGCAGTAGGAAGCAGAAGATGAATGTTGCTGTGCATACATCCATTTTTGTGAAGTGATAGAACCCCCTATTTCATAATCTCAACAAACACATTTTACTAATCAAAAAGGATTGTGTATTAAATATGCATATTGTGGTAGGAAATATGGACTGATGCATGATGGCTGCAAGAATTCACTACATGTTTCATTCAGACTAAAACAATCAGGTAGCTGAAGTTTATTCAGCCCCAACACATTCATTGCAGACAGCTGCTGCAAGCTCAGGAGCGATGCATCCCAACCAGAGGGAAGTTCAGCAGGAGGGCCAGGAGACCTCCTTGGATGGATAAGGAGCTGCTGAGCAAAATTCGAAAGAAAAAAGAGGCTTATAAAAGGTGGAAGCAAGGTCAGGCGGACTGGGGAGAATACAGGGATGTTGTCCGGGAAGCTAGGGACCAGGTTAGGAAAGCTAAGGCCCACTTAGAATTAAACTTGGCTAGGGATGTTCAGGATAACAGGAAGGGATTTTATAGGTACATTGCCAATAAAAGACAGGTTAGGGACACCGTGGGCCCTCTCCAGAAGCTATCGGGAGAACTGGCTACCCTGGATTTGGAGAAGGCTGAGGTTCTTAATGACTTCTTTGCCTCAGTCTTTACGGGCAAATGCTCTGACCACACCACCCAAGTCTTGGAAGGCAGACGCGGGGACGGTGAGGGTGCGGACCCTGGGCCCACTGTGGGGGAGGATCTTGTTCGGGACCACCTTAGGAACCTGAATGTATACAAGTCAATGGGACCGGATGAAATCCATCCGCGGGTCCTGAAGGAGCTGGCAAATGAAGTTGCTAAGCCACTGTCCATCATATTTGAAAAATCATGGCAGTCAGGTGAAGTTCCTGATGACTGGAAAAAGGGAAATATAACCCCCATTTTTAAGAAGGGGAAAATGGATGAGCCAGGGAATTACAGACCAGTCAGTCTCAACTCTGTGCCTGGCAAAATCTTGGAGCGGATTCTCCTGGAAGGCATGCTAAGGCACATGAAAACCAACAAGGTGCTTGGGGACAGCCAGCATGGCTTCACTAAGGGGAAATCCTGCCTGACCAATCTGGTGACTTTCTATGAAGGGGCTACGGAACTGATGGACAGGGGCAGAGCGGTTGATGTCATCTACCTGGACTTGTGTAAAGCCTTTGACACTGTCTCCCATGACATCCTTCTCTCTAAGTTGGAGAGACATCAATTTGATAGGTGGACCACTCGGTGGATAAAGAACTGGCTGGATGGCCGCACGCAAAGAGTAGTGCTCAGTGGCTCAGTGTCCAGCTGGAGACCAGTAACGAGTGGTGTCCCTCAGGGATCGGTGTTGGGACCGGTCTTGTTCAACATCTTTGTGGGTGACATGGACAGTGGGATTGAGTGTGCCCTCAGCAAGTTTGCCGATGACACCAAGCTGTGTGGTTCGGTTGATACATTGGAGGGGAGGAATGCCATCCAGAGGGACCTTGACACGCTTGTGAGGTGGGCTGATGCCAACCTGATGAAGTTTAACCATGCTAAATGCAAAGTCTTCCACCTGAGTCGGAGCAATGCCAGGCACAGCTACAGATTGGGCGGGGAGGAGATTGAGAGCAGACCTGCAAAGAAGGACTTGGGGGTGTGGGTTGATGAAAAAATGAACATGAGCCAGCAGTGTGCGCTTGCAGCCCAGAAGGCCAACCGTATTCTGGGCTGCATCAAAAGGAGTGTGACCAGCAGGTCAAGGGAGGTGATCCTGCCCCTCTACTCTGCTCTCGTGAGACCTCACTTGGAGTATTGTGTACAGTTCTGGTGTCCTCAACATAAAAAGGACATGGAACTGTTAGAACAAGTCCAGAGGAGGGCCACGAGGATGATCAGGGGACTGGAGCACCTCCCGTATGAAGATAGGCTGAGAAAATTGGGGCTGTTCAGCCTGGAGAAGAGAAGGCTGCGTGGAGACCTCATAGCAGCCTTCCAATACCTGAAGGGGGCCTATAGGGATGCTGGGGAGGGACTCTTCATTAGGGACTGTGGTGAGAGGACAAGGGGTAATGGGTTTAAACTTAAAGAGGGGAGGTTTAGATTGGATATTAGGAAGAAATTCTTTACTGTGAGGGTGGTGAGGCCCTGGAATGGGTTGCCCAGGGAGGTTGTGAATGCTTCATCCCTGGCGGCGTTCAAGGTGGGGTTGGACATAGCCTTGGATGGCATGGTTTAGTGGGAGGTGTCCCTGCCCATGGCGGGGGGGTTGGAACTCGATGATCTTGAGGTCCTTTCCAACCCTTACTATTCTATGATTCTATGATTCTATGATTTCTGCACTTCCATAAAAAACAAACACTGTTTTGTAAATAAGTGACAGAAAGTAAAATTAGCTGATGTTCCATACCTAGAAACACCATCAACGCATTCTTCATTTAACTATGCGCTGAATTTATTGAAAGAACCTTTGGTGCAGTTCATTTAAATTGACTTTGTTTCTTACACAATAAAGTACTTGTAATGCTGTAAGATACCATATATGCTGTATTCTACACTGTAATTAAGGGAAATATATCTCGGGTTAATAAACTGAGCATGACAGTCTAAATAACCGCAAAAAACAGTCTCAAAACAACAACAGGATGTTAAAGCAGAGTCAATTAAAATTCTGTATGACACTGTGAGTGTCAGGTTCGGCATAAAAAAAAAGAAAAAACAAAACCAAAAAAAAACCTCTAAAAACTTTCTTTTCTTTTTTTTAAGTAATGGAATAGATATAAGAATTAAGATAGCTTTATCCATAGAAGCACAAAGCAAAGAGACACTGTGTCAAGGTCTATGGAGTGGTTTCCACTCAGGTGTTGTGGTGCCATTCATAGAAGAGTCATCGAATTTCTGAAGTATTATGGTAGGTATTAGGTTTTGTTTCCTGTTCTTATTTGTTAGTTAGGAATGTGATCACCAATGACTGGCCCTGAAATACACATAATTTTCTTTTTGCCCACCTCCATCAGTAGTGAAGAACCAAGCAAGGCCCTTGTGTGACCCGCAAGGGCACACTTTTTTTAAACCATCAAGTCTCTTTCTGTGGGTAAGGACCGAGCAGAGAAATTGAAACACAGTCGCATACGCTGTGGCTATGTCAAAACAAAACAGTTGCTACCACTCAAAATATAGTGAGAGAGCTAGAGGAATAAAAAAGTTTTTCAGCCATACCAGTTACAGTAGCTATCCTAGATATAAATTTTAATTCCTTTTCTTCATTGTTTCTTTGACTTCTGATTTTCAAACTCTAGGAGAAACTCTTGTGTTAGCTTAATCACAAACTGTAACATCTAGTTTCCCTCTTTTCCACTTAACACTTACTACATTTTTTTTTTTACATGAAACCTGGACATTTTTATTGATGTGGTATCACTTTGTGGTCAAGAGGCTATAATCTCAGGAGCAGGTGCCAACAGGTAATGACATCTTTAATTCCATTTAGTCAGCTCGCACTTGAAGCGGATCAACATCCTAATATGTGCATGAGTTTTTAAAGGATTTATATGCACAATATGGAGATGTGATAATATAAATGGCATTTAGAATGGCAAAGAATTTATAGTCTAGCTGGGATAGGATTTTGTCATTGTTGTTAAGTATTAATCCCATCTTTCTACTCTGCTGAGAGAAAAGAAGTGACAATAAAAGTAAGTCGTGCTTTTAGCTTATGGTCAACTTCGTATTAGAAAATGCTGCCCTTCCTTACACTATATTTGAAATCTTTCAGAGAGAAAATCAGCAGTTTAAAGAAAGTGTTCTTCACATACTCATTCAGAAGAGAGTTTACAAAGTGTGAAATCATCTGTGAAGAAGAGAAGTTTGGAACCTTGGATTTTTTTTTTTTTTTAAGCTATTTTTATATTTTGGAAAAGTTTGAATGCAAGTAAGTATTGAGGAGAATCAGCAAGAGGATTAATGGGTGGAAGAGAGATGCCATTTTCCATCTTGAGGTGCCTGGAATTAGTATGTTACCAAAGAGAAATTATATTTCATAAGCATAAGACAAAAATGTTTTTCAGATTCATATGAAGTTAGGGAGTCAGAAAAGCTATTGCATTGAATAACACCGCATAGAAAGGGATGATAATTAAAAGTGAATATAGGGTCAAAGAAGGCTTTTAAATAAAATGTTGATGGATTGGAGGAAACTTAGTAGATCTCTATCAAAGATAAATCACCACTATGGGAAGAAAATGTGATGAAAATAAAGATGAGTAATAGTAAGCTAACAGTTACACTGTGATTCATGTTGCTTCTCCTTCAAACATCAACTATAAAGAAGAAAAATACTGAAAAAGCAAAGTATTTATGTTTTTCTGTGTCAGCCAGAATTGGAGTTTATATTTTTGATAAATATTGAGGGACATCCAAAGTGGCATTGGAGGGAGAACAAAAAACAGACAAGGTATCTGGACTGAAATCTGAACCCGGATAAATTGGCCTACGTTGTCAGATTTCTATTATCTTCACCTTGATCAATATTATTCTACTGTATTTTATTATTTATTTGAACTCTATCTTGGAAGTATTACAGATCTTCTGCTATTTCCATGTGCTATTTTATGAAATTGGGGTTATCCACTATTCTCACTAAATATCTAAGCCTTTACTTCTATATATGCCGGAACATAGACGTTAAACAAAGTTATTTCATACTGTTGCTTAGCTGCAAGACATTTTTGTAACATAAATGTCCTGGGTTCAGCAGTAGCATGTTCAGTCCCCAAATTACTGTTACTGCAATGAGTGTTACTTATTTGTGGCACTTCTGATCTTAATCTTTAAATATTTTCAGGGCTGTACACCCTGTCTCTCATTCTTCTCTCTGTAATACTATCTCCATCTGCCCTTTTAATCCCCCCTTTACATTGCCCCAACTTGCATGCGTCAAAACAGTATATACGCTCCTCTGCAAAGTCTTTAAAATTTATATATAAACTTAAAACTTTTTATACAGACAGATTTGTCCTACATGTCCAGTATGTAGCTCCAAGCTCTCAACAAAAGAATAAGCCACCAAAACAAAACAACAGAAAACAACAAAAAACTCAAACGAAACAAACAAAACCCATCCCAAAACACTTTCCCCAAGCCTCCAGAATTTCAGGTTCCCAGAGACAACTTCTTTGGAAGTAATGATTATTTCCTGCTGCAGATTACAAATGAGATAAATATATCCATTCATCATGGCAGCATGTGGGCACAGAGCACGAAAATCTCTATTACTGACAAGTCAGGTACCTGCCTTCCCATGTGGCACTAAAAATTTAAACCTAAAGAAGGAGGATTGTTGGAATAAAGGTTTTTTCCTTCACATCTTCAGTTTAGAAAATTGTATAGTGCTCCCTAGTGTTTGGCTTTAAGCTTTTTCTCAAATTGAAAAGTAAACATTAGCATGTCTTGTGAAAGACATGTTTTTGTAGACCACCTGTTACAGTGCAGGTAAAGAGAGAAGTGACACTGAGAAATCTTTTGCCATCCCTTCCCCTTAAGATCAAGCATGCTATAGCCAGAAAAGAAGCAAACCAGTATGAGAAACTCCAGAACAAACTAGAATTCAATTTTTTATCCGAATTCATACAATTAATCCAAAAGTGATAAGAAAGCTGTGCCAAACTAAAGTTCCACTGCTGTCAGAAAAAAAGGCAATTCTACTATTTTCTTCTTCCATGAAGCTGTGCACTCACAGTGCTTCAATTATCTAAGCCTAGCACTTCCTTCAGTGAACTGTATTGGCATAAAGTGATGGAAAAGTGCTTCTGAAAGACACAGATAGTTCATGCTTTTTGCAGGTTTATTGAGCAGAACTGGCTGATCAAGAGGTCAGACAAATGCTGAAGCTGCCAAAGGAAAGAGTTAGGGAACTCCTATCTTGTAATACAGTTTGGAATACTTACACCATCCCTTTGTGGCAGCACTGAGTTCGGCTCAGCCGTCTCAAATACCTCCCAGGATTAAATCCAAAAACTCGCTCCTTTCCTTTAGCCAGATGACCTGCTATTGATATGTTCGTGACATTTACCCTGTCAGGATTTCTGCTTTTCTGCTAATGGGAATATGGTCTTTGGTTGCATCCATTAGAGGAAACCACCAGCTACTGCATCATATTTCATAGGTATTCCTCATTTCTAAATGCCTTCAGGGGCTATAAATTGACTTGCTAACTGTCATCACCCCTCCTCATTGGAAAATTGTTTTCTTTTACAGGAATCCTTAAAGTTGCTTAACACAAACAGAATTGTCTTACTATGTCAGAGGTGTAAAAACATCCGTTTAAAGGAGTGGCAATCTCATATACTCGGCTGTCTAATCAATAATTTCCTCCTTTTGCCTTCCAAGTAATGAGTCATCCTGAGAATACACTTCAATTTAGCATGAAGTGACTCCATCTACCTAACCTTGTGTAAATCTATACATTAACATACTTGGTAGTAATATCTAAGTGGGATTATTCTGTTCATTATTGAAACAATAAATTATGCTAAGTGAGCATTGGAGTAACAGGAGATTAAACAACTCATACTAAAATGAACTAAAAAAAAAAAAACCAAGTAGACACATCTGATGGAATTCAGTTGTGGCTTACTTAGTAATGAAGGTTGTTGCCTCTGTATTGCAGCTTCTTTCTACAATGAGAAGATTAGAGAGTACTTGGTGGGACAAAATGCATTCTGCCCTTCATTGTATGCTCTAATAACCCTTACTAGCGTTCATAATGTGCGTGCTGTCAGAGTGGTAGAAACACATTGGTAAATGCTCCAGCATTGGTTGCCAAATTTAACAGGCTTATAAGCCATTTTCACAACAATGAGCACCTACAATTACTATTATTGGTAAAAAAGAACTTCAAATGCTTGGCAAAGCAATACTCACTGGCAATCACTGTTACATACAGGGTAGTTCTTGCATGACAAGGCAGATTCAAAATTATTAACATTCTTAGACCACCCACAGACTATTTCATGGTGATACCTTCCTTCATTATTACCAGAAGAATTGTATTGGTGAACACAGTAGCTTAGGGCAAAAGTAAATGTAGAACATCATTTTCTCCTTGGGGCAGCACAAAATTGTCTAGTTATCTTTTCTCTTAAAGCTATTTGCAATATTTTATAGACAGCAGTTCTTTTGTTAGGGGAAGAAAAGAAGTTCAGTGCAATTTCTTGTTAGCAGAAAATGGAAATTGTACAAGTAAAACACCCATACATAATCTGAGCTTGCTAAAACCAGTGTTTCAAACAGCCTTAGTGCCATCTAGTATAGATATAGTAGGGATGTATATCAATTCTTTCAGAGAATTCCAAGTTCACAGAGAAGTTCCCTGTGTAAAAATGTCCTTTTTTAACCTCTGCTTTGGAATGTTTTTAAAGCAGATAACTCAAAAACAGTCCTTCAAGAGCACAGATTTGGAATACACTTAGCATAGAATTGTTTAAGAAGGACAACTTATTCACATGTTTTCATGATTTTCAATTCACATAAGCTAAACAATTGTCCAAGCTCAGATTTCAACAGCCTCCTTCCTAAATTAGTTCTACTTTAATATTAGGGGAGTAGGGGGCATAGCAGCATGAATTTTAGTGCAATGGTGATACTGCAAGCTGCCATTGCTCCTTTTTTTAGTGTCTTATCACCTACTTCAAAAAAAAACAAAACCAAAACAAAACGCCATGGAAATGGCACTAATTATGCTCTACAAAATATTGCCTGAAATGGCACTAGGTAGATGAAGGATGTAGTCATCTGCTACAATTGGGAGCAAACTCTATTCAGTGTAATATAATAGAAAAATAAGATACTTGCATTATTTATCTTTTTTTTTTTTTTCCTAAATGTAAGTCAGAAGTGAATAGGTTTAACATCTATAGATCTCCTGAAAAAAAAATCATGGTCATAAAATGTTTGCGGGTAATTTATATCTATTGTTGATGTAACATATTTACAGCATTCTTAATGCAGTGAATGAGATTTGTCCTCTGTCTGACTTTCCCTCCTGAGATTCACTTTGGTGGCAAGCTAAACTTTACAGTGACAAATTAAGCAGCATCATTTTTACTAGCACAGCTTTTCAGAACAGAAGGAGCAGTCTGCCAGACCCCCAGTGTTAAGATTTCCTGTCATTGTTTGAAAAGTTAAAGCTGGTAACAGTACTTAATGACTTCGGGTCACAGATCTGTAGCCCCAGCCTTGGCATCCTAGTTGTCAGAGGATATTGTGGGTAACTAAAACTGTGCCACATTATAATCAGAGGTTGCCCTTAGGCTTCTGCACTTGGCATGCATCTGATCTTCGTAAGTGAAAAGTAGCTTCTGGTGTTGAAAATTAAATTCAGTATTTCATTTTAAAAAAGCATCATCTCCACTCATATAAAAACCTTTAAAAAGGAGTATTTCAATTATTATCTTCCTTAAGGGCTAACTCTGTGCCTGTAGAATATCTCCTGTGGACTGTGGATGTCCCTGAAACACCACTCTTACTGAAGGAGCCTGTTAAATATGATTAGTCCCAAAGAACTGCATCAGGTGTAAAGTCTTCATTGAAGTCCAGAGATAGCCTTTTCTGGGTTTTGTCTCCGAGTCTTTGTCCTCACCAGACTAAAAATAAACTAAACCCTAAGTTTTGGTACCAGGGCGAAACATGCAGCAGTAGTCGTTGTTAGACTTTCTGATCCCATCAAGGAGCAAAAAGACTGAACTCCTTCCCAAATGCAGCCTCTGTTCAAAGTGTGTTGAGAGGTGCCCAAAGAGATGAGAAGGAAGAGGAAAGAGCAGCAACAGGTTGAACTCTCAAAGCATATGTAGCAATATTGGATTAAAGTTACACCATGTCTGGCAATAGCCAGAAGTTGATTTGTAGGAAACATTAGAAGATTCACCAAGACAATGTCCTGACTATATTACATACCAATCCTAGGGACAGTGTTCACTGATATAGGGACTTTATGAGCATGGTTTAATGGTCATGAGAAACCCGTTTTCCATTGATCAGTCCCATTCTCAATTTGTGCGAAGAGGTTCTGGCAACCCTGTTTGAAACAAATAAAACCCCCAGACACACACACATCACACAAAACAGGCTCACATACCTCATTCCTGGAAAAGGCATCCACTATATCCTGAAGCAGGCTGTGCATTTTGAGTCATAGAAGAAAAAAATGTGAGGATATAATTTTTAAAGTTAGTATTACTGCACATTGTACATCAACATAACTGACACTAACCCGTATGAAGTATAGATCATATTTTCAGTGCCATGGATACCTTGTATAAGCAATCTGAAATAATTTATAGTGGTTTACAGATCCTCAATAAAGATAATATTCTCCAAAGTGATCTTATCTTGAATTTCATTGCTTCTTTAAGTCATTATGGTAAAGAAAAAGAAGAATATTGACAATCAGGCAAGGTGTTAACTCTTGTCATATGTTGGGATTTTTTTTTCCCATCAAACTCAACACTTCACAGAAAAGATAATAGCTTCAGTACACTCCAAGAGAAGCATTTGGGGCCAGGAGAACTCACAGGTGAGAGTCAGGATTACTAGGCTGCCCTGTAGAGGTGGCAGTTTTTTCTAGGACTAGCATTAAACTCCAGGAATTAAGCAAAGTGTTAACACTGAAAGCAATCACTAGTTGAATCCAGTTAAAAATTGGATTAGGTTGCAGAAGTGGTTTTCTAGCCACTCCTGATTTGTACTAAACTTTTAATGAGTTTTCATTCAGTCACACTTCTGTTATGGGCTGAAAAACAGACAAAACAATCCCTGCAAGTGCACTTGTTTTTTAGAAAAACTTTGGGAATTATGGTTTACCTGACTCCCCAGACACTGAAAGGTCTCATATCTGTACTGCATGTTTATATACATTGGAGAGAAGGAATGACCTCCAGAGGGACCTTGACACGCTTGTGAGCTAGGCTGATGCCAACCTGATGAAGTTTAACCATGCCAAGTGCAAGGTCCTACACCTGGGTTGGAGCAATCCCAGGCACAGCTACAGGTTGGGCAGGGAAGAGATTCAGAGCAGCCCTGCAGAGAAGGACTTGGGGGTGTTGGTCAATGAGAAAATAAACACGAGCTGGCAGTGTGCGCTTGTAGCCCAGAAAGCCAACTCTGTCCTGGGCTGTATCAAAAGGAGCGTGACCAGCAGGTCGAGGGAGGTGCTCCTGCCCCTCTACTCTGCTCTCGTGAGACCTCACTTGGAGTATTGTGTGCAGTTCTGGTGTCCTCAACATAAAAAGGACATGGAACTGCTGGAACAAGTGCAGAGGAGGGCCACGAGGATGATCAGGGGACTGGAGCACCTCCCATATGAAGATAGGATGAGAAAGTTGGGGCTGTTCAGCCTGGAGAAGAGAAGGCTGCGTGGAGACCTCATGGGAGCCTTCTGGTATCTCAAGGGGGCCTACAGGGATGCTGGGGAGGGACTCTTCATTAGGGACTGTGGTGACAGGACAAGGGGTAATGGGTTCAAACTTAACCAGGGGAAGTTTAGATTGGATTTGAGGAAGATATTCTTTACTGTAAGGGTGGTGAGGCACTGGAATTGTTTGCCCAGGGAAGGTTGTGAATGCTCCATTGCTCGCGGTGTTCAAGGCGGGGTTGGGCAGAGCCTCGGGTGGCATGGTTTAGTGGCAGGTGTCCATGCCCATGGCAGGGGCGTTGGAACTAGGTGATCTTAAGGTCCTTTCCAACCCTAACTATTCTATGATTCTATGATGTGCTTGCATCCATAGTTGATGCAAATCAAAGTATTAAAATTGGCTTTCATACTTTTGGTCTTTTTGATCTGAAACAGAGCCATTATATAGGTCATAACCATTACAAAAACGTGCTATAAACTGGTTCAGGATCCAACAGCAGTTTAGTTATAGCATAAAGTTACAGAAAAACATGTCTCCAAATACTTGAGATTAGCCGGTACAGGCTAATCTTGTATTGTTGCTAAAACAGCTCTTAGTATACAAACTATGTTGCACTATAATGCATCACTTATGATGCATTCAGAACTTACAAGATTCATCTTTTTTCTGCACAGTATAGTTTTCTAACCCAGCTGAGGCAGAAAGATGTACTATTGCACTGCCATTAGTCACATGCTTGGAGGCGAACAACTTTTCCAGATGCCCCTTACATGTAGTATGACACCGGGAAAGGTTAGTCACCTAGAACACATACAATCATAACAAAAAAGTCAGCTTGGAAAAGATAACACAGTCCTATGCTGCAAAGTCACACAAAATCAATTACAGCTTTTTGGTAGTAATAGACTAGAGAAAGTGATATGTATTATTCCTTGCATCACAGCGCAGGCTGACATGCTGTCACAGTAATCACATACCTACTGGCACAGAGCAGAAAGTATTTTTTGTGGGGCTTATCAATACCTAGAAAGAGGAAAGGAAAAGCATAATACAGTCCTAACACAAAGAGAAAGTGCTTTTCAATACCACTGCTGGGCTAATGAAGGGTAACCTTCAAAGATACCTTATCTTCTCAGCATCTTTAAGCATCCACCCTGCTTTCTGGAAGTCCTGCCTTGTATTTTGATACTTAGTACTTGGCTCTTGTGCCCAACCGCTCCTTTTGACAATTTTCCTCTCTCAAGCTAGAAAACTGGCAAAAGTCCTTATAAATTAAGAAGGAAGTGTGTATTTCTCCTTATTTGGGCTGTCTGCCAGCTGGGAAGAAATAACGTTCAAAATGTGACTGTCAGAAAGGTTCTTAGCAAACAACATCCTAGTAATTCCACACAGCAACAAATTGGAGACGAAGGCAAGTACAACTCTTTCTCCACCCAGTATAGCAGCCTGCTTTTATTTTCATTCCACCATCATTATTTCCATTAGGGACATCCTTTGAGGAGTTCTTTGCCACCAAAGATTAACACTGACAAAGCAAGATCAAGAATTGCTGCAGACTGCTATTTGGAAATTATGAGCCCAACTCTGCCATTAGATGCGGATTTCATTGTACAGTGACAGTGGTATAGCTATACTTTGCTATATTCACTTAGGAAAAGCCAATATTGTTCAAGTGCTATCTTCATTTCTGTAATTGCATTATCACTATTATTTCTTGACCGCGCACTGCAGTTTTTGGTCTCTGAACAGTTTCAGGACCACCCCAAGAAAAGGATTTCTATCTAGTCACATGACTCCATTGCCTATAGGACAGGTTGCCAGTACCAAATTTCTTTTCTTTTCTCCAAAGAGAATAAATCATTTTTAGTTAAATAGAGTGACAGTTGTGACAAAAATAGTGACCTAGGACCCAGACATCATGCTAAATTGAGGGTGCAGATGACTGCAAGCACAAAACCACCCCTGCAGGTACTGAGCCTTGTTTTAGCACCCACAGTAAACCACCTCTTTTCAGGCTGTACTATTCAATAGTCAAGGTGCCTTGATTTGGACAAAAAAAAAAAAAAAAGACAAAAACAAATCCAGCTCCCGTGGTTTTCCAATCTGAAAGCAGAATTTTGAAACATCTTCTACTTCATTTGAAAAAGCGTGTTAAATTAACTTCCGTTCATGTTTACTGTCAAGGATCCATATTTTCATTGAAGTTACATTTCTCAATTTCCATTGTTGGAAATGAGTTTAGGAAAAAAAAAAAAAATATCAGTTTCAGCAAGTCTCTTTCTCCAGCTGCTTAAAAAAAAATTTACATGCTTGCACACACAAGGCAACAAAGATTTATCCTAACCCCCCTTCCCCCAAAAAAACAACACAAAAGCCAACCAGCCAAACCAACTTGAACAAACAAAACAAACAAAAAGCCCCAAACACAAAAAACAAAAAAAAAAGACACCCCCAAAAAGCCCTTAAAGAATTTAGACAAATCCTTTGGATTGTCATTAATAAACCAGAGGAATTTTCAGATTATAACTTCCACCCAGACACTTTGTATAGCAGTTGCAGCTTCACATCACTTTAAATGCAGATATTAGACAGAAAAATTGAGAGAAGATGCTTTTAGGAGCATAGCACTTGGATTTAAGTAATACAGTTTCAAATCATGATTTATGCTACGGCCACTGGGTAATCTCAGAACACCTGTTCAGGCTGGGTCATAAATACCATTTTTCAAAATGCAATTAGTGGACAATAGGCTTCACCAGAACACACAAGTCTTTCTTGACATTAATTGTCTAAAACTACTCACATGAATTAGGCGCACAGTTAAGCATTCTACTTAAAGTAAACCAGGAATTAACCTTATTCCTGTGTTGTTTATGAGAATACTAGCAGGGGAAAAAGACAACCTTAAAAAGTTTTTGGCAGAACTACATTTAAAGCACAACTCATGGTTACTTTCCAGGTTATGGCAATACCCCACTTGCCCTGAAAGTGGCTCAAGGAAAACAACTAATGTTTGTGTTAGACCGAGCTCTTTGCTAGAATTATATTTCATGAGCTTAACTAAGTGCAAGGTTAAACTGGGACAATAGGTGCTATATTAATGCGTGTGGCTAGTAATAATTTAATAATCAAGTGAAATGAAGTAAATGACAATTTTATATACATAATGCATGGCAGCTACACTTGAGCAAGTTACTTTTTCCCTATAGAGAAACTCGTTATTCTGTTTCTGCCAAGCCATACTGCAGCCAGCCTTTGTAATGCTGAAGTCATGAAAGATTGACACTTTTTTGCCTTAAATAAGCACGTGACTTCCCAGTTGTTTGTTTGGTTGTTTTTTTGTGGATGGTGAGAAGCACAAAGAAGTGATTGTGACCCACCCAATCTTCTATTCCAGTGATTAACAGCTAACAAGACCAGAAGAAGGTAAAGTTTTCCAAAGAAAATTAAGGGAGTAGATCTTTGCTTGGGTTTTCCTTTTGCTGGTTTGAAACTTAAAAACTCTCCCAGTAAACCACACTTACAAAGCTGACTGTGCTGGGACACCAAGGTAACTGATTTTCAGTCCATCTTTATCCCTCCTCACTCTGAGCACTGGTACTATGAGAGTCAAGTGTTGCTTAGGAGAACTTACTTAACTACCTTTAAAACACTGCAGGATGAGGAGATGAAGAGCTCTGCTTTTGCTAATGCATTAAAGCATTTAAAGAAAGTTAGTTGCTATTTTCATTTAGATAAAAATTACAAGCTTTTAAGAATGAATATCTTTTTCACCATGCTTATATCTTAAAGAAGAAACAGGTTACGTTCACATTGAACTTGTAAAGGCTGATTCTCACAACCAGTTTAGCTTGAAAATCCTTCTATTTTTATTTTCTTCTTCACTCTTATTCTTTGAGCCTGAACAAAGCCACCAAAAACACAGACATTCTTATTCTGAGATTGCAGGACATCCCTGACAGAAGTATGACAAAAGCACATTTTTCCTCTTGCAAGCTTTCTGAAGCAGTGGTGAAATTCCCCTGGGTTCTGATAAACAGTGGATCCCAGTTTTTCCCAAAAGATCAGGGCAACAAAATTGAAATAAATAAATAGAAATAGCAAAAAGAATCAAACATCACCACAAAAAACTTAGCCTTGATTACATTCTTTAAAAGTTTACCCCTTGATGGTCATGAGATAGGGGTGTGGTCCCCCTTGACAAACAGCACCAGCTTCTGGAGCTTTGATAAATTTGTCCTTAAAGTTAATTTTTACAGTTTTCCCTCAGTCCCATGTTGTAACTTATTTCACTCAGCTTATCCAGACTGTTTTCTGGCTGACCCTAGAATCTAGACAAGTCCTAAGACAGAGGTTGACGTAGAGAGGTGAACAAAGCGCTGCAGCAAGCATTTGCAACATTTCCGTGCAAGAGTTTGCATTTTTAACAAGAAATAAGCATAAATAGATGGTAATTTTGACTAGAAGTGCTATATTTTGAGTGTTTCAATTGTTTAGCTTGCAAATAACTAACTTTCTGAAATAAAGCTTTCTTTTCCTCATTAGTTTAGCAGACAATGGGTATGTTTTTAAGCAAAAACTTCATTCTTAGGCTTAGTTTTGACTGGGCCATGATGTACCATGATGTAAGTGTACTGCTGCAGCATGTTAGACAGGTATTTTCTTTCTCCACCCCCACCCCCAAACGTTATAAATCAGACAAGTTGCTTCAAAAAGCTTGTATTTCCATTAACTTTCACCATGTTACTTAGTCCTCCATATGCCACAATAAAGTGTTCAATTCTTCAATCTGCCACCACACTGAAGAAAGGTCTTTAAACTGACCAGAATAGCAACCATTTTCCTAAAAGTGCAGATACAGCATACTAGAAGAGCAATGGCCACAGCCTTAGGACTATAGAATCCACTTGGATGGTACTAATTTATCAAGGAAACTACACTTTTAAAGACAAATGTGGGGCCAAAGAGCCCCAGGTATCCTCAGACTTTACATAAATGACTGCCAGGTACTTACTTTGAAGGATGATACCATTTTCTGCTATTAGTACTAAAAAGCAACAGAAGTATGTCCCTACACTACATCCAAACACAGATGCAGCTGCCAGTCTTTCAATATGCATTTACAGCGCAGTAGCAGAGCCAGTGAAAGAGTGGCTGTAATGGTAACCCTCAGGGCATTTCATCTAAGGACTGCTGAAGTCCTCTGCTTCTGATACATAAGAAACTGCTTAGAAAGCCTCAGTCTGTCTCACACCATTTGATACCAGTGACAGTGTTGATGAACAAGCAATTCTGTGGCAGCAGTTTTCCTCCTTAGCATAGTGCATCAGAGAAATCTAAACAATAGTTTTGCAGCCATTTCTCTACACACATAACACCCCTTCGACAGAAGATTAAGCATTAATAGGCTACCCAGGTTGTCTTATAAATTGGCTATTTCAACTCAAAATACAAGAGATGTGTTAGAAAGACATTCTTATGGAGTTTAAAGTGCTTGGGTATTTTTATTTAAAAATCAGAGCCTTCTTTCCTAACGCAGCATGAACATCACTTTCTGGTTTTATGGCATATGTACAATTGTACACACGATATTCTTAATCTACGTAGGAAAGAAAAAAAACCCAGTTTCTTTCCCTGCCCCGCCTTTCTCAGGGTGTCAGACAATTTCAAGTATTACACATCCTGAGCAATCATCAGTACCATTTTTAGGGTGACAGATGGAAATTGTCATTATTTCTATAAATATTTAAAGTAGCTTAAACAATGTCTATGAATATTTTGCTGCTTTATAAATACCTTAAGTAATTCACTTTCTCAGTTGGCTGTAATGATCACAGAAATTAAAATAAAGAATCAGCATCCTTTATGGCATGCCTTCCAAATACGAAGTGATTCTAACTCTTGTTTTCCTATGTACTATATTTTAATTATACATATGTAAAGCCCACATAGTTATATATTTACCACCAGAAGGTTCTACACTCAGAAAAATATCATGGTTTCAGTGATACAGCATAAAAAAAATGTAGCCTTTTATGAGCTCAAGGCTTGACACCCATGACGTTATACTACATGTAGAAGTGATGTTTGGGAACTGCACAAAGTCTGCAATGGTCTTTCATTGTGTCAGAAGACAGAAGGCTAAAACCACCTGGATAAATTAAATACCCGTATGGCAGCTCTGACTAATATGACATGACCCAGAGGCCACATGCCCATGCTGCTGTGGAAAACCTTCAGCTATTCCAAAAAGCAGAATTTGAAATTGTCCACTACCATAGGACCAAGGTCAGAGCACACATTCCATGTGGGTCAGGGCATATGCTCCATTTGTGTTCCTGTGGGTTTACTACGTATTCATTCAGCAAGACTCCTACAGCAACTGATTAAGCTAGACTTTAATGACTTCTATTAAAATAAGACCCTTAAAGAGAGGAGGGCAATTTTTAAGGCTGGGTTGGTTTTGTGTCTGGTCTACAGCACAGTCTTCCAGTTTGTATGGAAGCAACTCTTTGAAAGACGTTAGAACAACATCAGTGCATAATTGAAGTGTGAGCTAAGTAAGTCATAGATCTGTCCAGAAGTAGCCAGCTCTAAAACACTTAATTTTTTTATTTCATAAGAAAAGAACATTCCTTATTGGGGCAGTCCAGCATTAAGGGTAGGCTAATTATGACCCCAGAAACAGTTTAGCTCTGAAGTACAGATGAAGACAATATGATTCAGTTTGCATCTGTTGCCATAACTGCACAGCAATTTAAATGCTCTTTCTGGTACTTCATACAGAACATGTGGTACTGCAGGGCTTTGAAAAACCACAATACCACAAAACAGAGCTGGGAAAGGATATATTATAGAAAAATTAGCTGAGCCCCACAAAGAACATATGACTTCTTACAGAAAAGAAGACTTGTTGCTTCTGTGCCTGATTTTCCAGGCCTACCCTTGTGAGGGACAAAGGGATTTAATCTTGGAGAATTGGGAAGTGCAAGAGAGAGAGGATGTTCCAGCTGTGTGGTTCGGTTGATAAGTTGGAGGGAAGGAATGCCATCCAGAGGGACCTTGACACGCTTGTGAGGTGGGCTGATGCCAACCTAATGAAGTTTAACCATACCAAGTGCAAGGTCCTCCACCTGGGTCGGAGCAATCCCAGGCACAGCTACAGGTTGGGCAGGGAGGAGATTCAGAGCAGACCTGCGGAGAAGGACTTGGGGATGTGGGTTGATGAAAAAACATGAGGCGGCAGTGTGCACTTGCAGCCCAGAAAGCCAACCGTATCCTGGACTGCATCAAAAGGAGTGTGACCAGCAGGTCGAGGGAGGTGCTCCTGCCCCTCTACTCTGCTCTCGTGAGACCTCACTTGGAGTATTGTGTGCAGTTCTGGTGTCCTCAACATAAAAAGGACATGGAACTGTTAGAACAAGTCCAGAGGAGGGCCACGAGGATGATCAGGGGACTGGAGCACCTCCCGTATGAAGATAGGCTGAGAAAGGTGGGGCTGTTCAGCCTGGAGAAGAGAAGGCTGTGTGGAGACCTCATAGCAGCCTTCCAATACCTGAAGGGGGCCTATAGGGATGCTGGGGAGAGACTCTTCATGATGGACTGTAGTGAGAGGACAAGGAGTAATGGGTTTAAACTTAAACAGGGGAAGTTTAGATTGGATATGAGGAAGAAATTCTTTACTGTGAGGGTGGTGAGGCCCTGGAATGGGTTGCCCAGGGAGGTTGTGGATGCTTCATCCCTGGCGGCATTCAAGGTGGGGTTGGACATAGCCTTGGAAGGCATGGTTTAGTGGGAGGTGTCCCTGCCCATGGCGGGGGGGTTGGAACTCGATGATCTTGAGGTCCTTTCCAACCCTAACTATTCTATGATTCTATGAAATGGGGAAGAGAGAAGAGATCCATGGCAAAAAGGCCATTCTTAGTTCTCCTGGCTGTTAGCTTCCATTGTCCAAGTTCTTCACTGTTTTTATAAACTAGCTTCTTATAAATGTTATAAATTTATGAAATTCATAATCCAGCTGCAATCAAGCCTAGCCCTAGCAGGGCCACCTTAGTAGCAGCAGAAGTAAGATACATGACAAGGATCTTAAGCAGAGTAATTTCTAGAGAACAGGCTATAGGAAGAGTCCCTCAAAGGAAGATAGGCTGACAAAATTGGGGCTGTTCAGCCTGGAGAAGAGAAGGCTGCGTGGAGACCTCATAGCAGCCTTCCAATACCTGAAGGGGGCCTATAGGGATGCTGGGGAAGGACTCTTCATTAGGGACTGTGGTGAGAGGACAAGGGGTAATGGGTTTAAACTTAAAGAGGGGAGGTTTAGATTGGATATGAGGAAGAAATTCTTTACTGTGAGGGTGGTGGGGCACTGGAATGGGTTGCCCAGGGAGGTTGTGGATGCTTCATCCCTGGCGGCGTTCAAGGTGGGGTTGGACATAGCCTTGGATGGCATGGTTTAGTGGGAGGTGTCCCTGCCCATGGCAGGGGGGTTGGAACTCGATGATCTTGAGGTCCTTTCCAACCCTTACTATTCTATGATTCTATGATTCTATGATTTTGTACGAGTAGAAGTCACTTTTAAGTTTAGGATGATAACTGCAGAATGCAAAGAAACAAGACAATAAAATATTGGAAGCAGTTAACAGAGAGGGAGATGTTTCCCTTATAACTACTATGATATCCAAGTCCTCCCCAGTGAAAGACATCCACTGAACCTACCCCTCTCCAAGCCAGCACAGGAAATGCTGTACAGTTGAATATTGCAGGAATTTATTTCTGCATATTCATGTAGCCTAGGGAAATAAGAAAAACTAATTATTTTAAGTTGTTTTGTAATACAGGCCTCAAATTCCCATATTCTGATAATGATGCAGAAAATCCTTGATAGTGCCTTGTTCCAAGAGCTCATTTTCTGTCAACATGTAGCTGTCCCCAAATGGTTCTTCCAGTCTGTTGGAGTGTGCTGAATGTGGGTTCTATTTTTCTCCAGAATAGGATTGAGGACTAAAGATATTTCAATACTTCGGTTGGCTTTAGTGCTTCAAAACATTTTGCTAAAGAACAAAACAAAACAAAAAAAAAAAAAACAAAACACAACAAAACAAACCTCAAGCCCCCCCCAATAAAAACAACAAAACACAAACCCCATTAATTATTAGAGCAAGTAAAAAAGGAAGAAATACTACCCAAAAAGCAAGCTGGTTACTACAGTTTTTCATTTTTTAAGTACCCCACCAGTCCAACATCTTCTCCAATCTGACTTCTTAAATACAAGCAAGAAGTACTAATACTATTGTCAGTCTTTTCATTCCCATAGTTGTACCCATTCCTCCCTATCATCAAAATACTTATACCATGAAAGCACCTAGCATGCACAAGCTCCTAGACAATGCTTCTAGATCATAGCAACTCCAAGCTTGAAGTAGTGCAGAAATTAGAATTGAATTTTTTTTAAAACACAGAATTTGGCTATAGTTTTATGTTAAGATTAATGTCGCACGTTATTATAATTTAATATTACAATATAACACATTCACTGCTTCAGCTAGGATTTGAAGTAAAGCCAGACATAACTAACTATGCTAGAAGTTTCTATTTGAGCTATGTTACTCAAGTTACAGTGAAAAATGCAAGATTGCCTTTTATGAGAAGTGTGTGAGCCTTTTTATATAAAGCTTCAACATATTAACATAAGCACCCAAAGGGGAATCCATTATATCCTAGGCAACTCAGAGATCAGAAGATGGAAGAATGCTGTTCTGATTGTGACATGACTTTAACATGTGTTAAACCAGAAATAAAGGGGGGAGGAGGGGGATTTGGGGGGAGGATAGAGGAGGGGGAAATTAAGTTTCACAGGAATTTTGGTCTAAAATGAAAACTGAAAGCTTTAAAGAAGAGTTGTGAAGAACATTTACATATTTCATGGGTACCAGTGTTTTTGTTGTTTGCTTGAGGTTTTTTATATTTAAATTTCATCCCACAGAAATTGCACTGCCAGAGCAATACAATTCAGTATTATGGTTCCAAGATTCAAGCTCTTAAATTTGCACTTAGATTTCTCCCACTATATATTGCAGTTTTCTTTTGCCTTTATGCATCAGACAAAGAGTGAAAGCGTTCACAGCTTAAACCACAACAACATGCTTGAACTAACATTGCATTATGTGGATGTATTTTTTTCTTGGCTTTATGTAGTGGTGTGTTACCATAGAAACTAGTAAAGAAAATTACCCATATGCATCTTATTGGATGTTTCTCTTCTTTAAGCCTTGGTGCAATAAAGTAACTGAGATACCTTAGCTCACCTTGTTCCCATGAAGCAAGGTGGAGGACACAGAGAATTCCTCATTTAGGAAGTCCTTTCTGTTGAAACCAGTACTTTTCTCTTTTCTCCTAAGTGTTAGTTTTAGCTTATTTTCCTCCCTCTCCAAGATCCTACGATAGTCTTTTGCTTCTTATCTGGTTTGGTCTGTTTAAAAAAAAAATCTGTTTAGAATCAAATGGACCTGTGAGAAATTATATCATTACAGCAAGAGAGCAGAAAGGCTTCTAAAAGATATATTAACAGCAGGTCCACAAGGGTTTACCTGTAAAATTTCAAATTAGATTTTGTATGTATGTGTGCACATGCCCATGGGTGTTAGAACAGCCACAGATTTGGACACTTTTTCACATTTGGCTATTAGAGATCAAGAATTTGTGTCCTGAAGCTATTATAAGCTGAAAAAGAGAGAGGTCAAAACTGAGAACAGCAACACATATGAAATAACTACTCCAGCGCTACACACTTAGTTATAAACAGAATTAAAAACACAAGTTCAGACAGGCTTAATTTGTAGCTAAACTTTTCTCCATTAAACTACACCAAGTAACAGAAAAAGTAATCCATTGACTTCAGTAGGCATTAGTCATGCTCCAAAATGAAAATCAGGTCAATAGAAGGAAGGTGACAAGCAAGTAAGAATAGACCAATATGAATAACAAGTCAATAAGCATAATGAACTCAGAGATTAAATCAAAAACAACACAATCTTATTTAACGGGTGCAAAAATATTGAACTACAAGACATAACCATCTCCCAGTAATAAAAATTTCAGCCTTAAAGTGTAGGACCACAATGACTTACCAAAGCACACTTTCACATGGTTTATTATAGACTTCCTTTGCTAGCAGCAACATTCCCACCATTTGTGCAGTCAAGTCTTCATTTTTACCCTCAAATCAAGTAACAAGCATAAACTACGATAATTTTTTTAAAAAAGCAAAAACAACCAAAACCCAGCAAGAAAACACATCATTCAGACCACAATGTTGCCACCTCTTTATGCTGTCCCTGCATAAAATTTCTTTTCTAGCCTCTTCTGAGCATTACTTGACAAAGACCCTTAATACCAGCAGAGAAAACAGCTGCAATTTTACCCTAACCTTTTAAGCCCCAGTGCTTACATTAAGATCTGATAATTAAATCAGGCACAGGTGAAAGAGTTCTTAAAGTTATCAGTGTCTTAAAGGGTCAGAATACTTTTGTAACAAACTATAAAAGAAAATAAAAAGAAAAGAAAAGGAAAGAGAGAAATAAAGAAGACAATTATTAAAATAACTGCTGTAATCTAAAGCAGAACTTGTAACTAGCTGGTGTTGGTAACAGGAGTGCACATCAGTGTTATGCAGTAGTATAGAGGCAGATGCATTCCTCTAAAATTGTGTAACAACCTATGTGTAACATCAGAGGTTGGTTGAAAAAGTGAATGTAGATTCAATTATGCTTCAAATGATTTAACTTCCATTGAGTCATTATATAGAATCATAGAATAATTAGGGTTGGAAAGGATCTTAAGACCATCTAGTTCCAATCCCCCTGCCACAGGAAAGGACACCTCAAGATTAACAATGTCACCCAAGGCTCTGTCCAACCCGGTCTTGAACACCACCAGCAATGGAGCAGTAACAGCTTCCTTGGGCAACCCATTCCAGTGCCTCTCCACCCTTACAGTGAAGAACTTCCTTAAAACCAATTTAAACTTCCCCTGTTTAAATCTGAACCCATTACCCCTTGTCCTCTCACTACAGTCCATCATGAAGAGTCCCTCCCCAACATCCTTATAGATACTGGAAGGCTGCTATGAGGTCTCCACGCAGCCTTCTCTTCTCCTGCCTGAACAGCCCCAACTTTCTCAGCCTACCTTCATACGGGAGGTGCTCCAGTCCCCTGATCATCCTCATGGCCCTCCTCTGGACTTCTTCCAGTAGTTCCATGTCATTTTTGTAATGAGGACACCAGAACTGTACACAATACTCCAAGTGAGGTCTCACGAGAGCAGAGTAGAGGGGCAGGATCACCTCCCTCGACCTGCTGGTCACGCTCCTTTTGATGCAACCCAGGATACGGTTGGCTTTCTGGGCTGCAAGTGCACACTGCCGGCTCCTGTTAATTTTTTCATCCACCAACACCCCCAAGTCCTTCTCCACAGGGCTGCTCACAATCTCTTCCCTGCCCAACCTGTAGTTGTGCGTGGGATTGCTCCGACCCAGGTGGAGGACCTTGCACTTAGCATGGTTAAACTTCATCAGGTTGGCATCAGCCCACCTCACAAGCGTGTCAAGGTCCCTCTGGATGGCATTCCTTCCCTCCAATGTATCAACCGAACCACACAGCTTGGTGTCATCGGCAAACTTGCTGAGGGTGCACTCAATCCCACTGTCCATGTCACCCACAAAGATGTTGAACAAGACCGGTCCCAACACCGATCCCTGAGGGACACCATTCGTTACTGGTCTCCTGCTGGACATTGAGCCATCGACCACATCTCTTTGCATGCGGCCATCCAGCCAGTTCTTTATCCACTGAGTGGCCCACCTATCAAATTGATGTCTCTCCAATTTAGAGACAAGGATGTCATGTGGGACAGTATCAAACACTTTGCAGAAGTCCAGGTAGATGACATCAACTGCTCTACCCCTGTCCATCTGTTCCGTAGCCCCTTCATAGAAGGCCACCAGATTGGTCAGGCAGGATTTCCCCTTAGTGAAGCCATGCTGGCTGTCACCAACCACCTTGTTGCTTTTCATGTGCCACAGCATGCCATTCAGGAGAATCTGCTCCAGGATTTTGCCAGGCACAGAGGTGAGACTGAGTGGTCTGTAGTTCCCTGGCTCATCCATTTTCCCCTTCTTGAAAATGGGGGTTATATTTCCCTTTTTTGAGCTGTTGGGAACTTCACCTGACTTTCATGATTTTTCAAATGTGATGGACAGTGGCTTGGCAACTTCATTTGCCAGCTCCTTCAGGACCTGCGGATGGATGGATTTCATCAGGTCCCATGGACTTGTGTACGTTCAGGTTCTTAAGATGGTCTCAGACCAGATCCTCTCCTACCGTGGGCCCAAGGTCTTCATTCTCATAGTCCCTGCGTTGGCCTTCCAAGACTTGGATGGTGCGGTCAGAGCATTTGCCTATGATGACTGAGGCAAAGAAGTCATTAAGAACCTCATCCTTCTCTAAATTCAGGGTAGCCCATTCTCCTCATAGCTTCTGGAGAGGGCCCACATTGTCCCTAGTCTGTCTTTTATTTGCAATGTACCTATAGAATCCCTATACAGGATTTTTCTGAATGAAATTAAATTCTTGACATATTTCACTGTTTGTCATTTTGTCATTAAAATGCTTGTCATTTGTTTGTCATTGAAAGAGGTGAACTCAAGGAACTATGCTCATTATTACTGCTTTTCAGCACTTGAAAAATCTTTGAGATCAATTTTCTTTCACCGTAGTATTTTTTTCCATCTGAAACTGTGAATTAAGATTTAGCTCATTCTCTTATATGTACTTTTCTAAAGCAGAAATATTAATAATATTTTTAGAGTTATTACAATGTAAAACATTGTAAATAACAATGCCTACCAAACAACTGAGGGATTACTTTGCTATTTGCTGAATATTATTTCACTCTGAGTAACATGCAGCTTTTGAGATATTTATGTGATTGATAGGAAATAAATTCCTGTCCTATTGTTTCAAAAAGGTGATAACAATTGACAGGAAAGTAAGAAAATGCATGTAACACATAACCATGAAAAAATCCTTGAGTACTTTCCAGATTATCACAATACAGAGACTAAGCCATCCATTGCTTTGAACAAAAGGTCAAGGGGGGAAAGTTTTCTCAGCTCCCAAACACTTTGTACAAATGGTGCAAATTTCAAAGAATCTTCCTCTTTATTACACTTGAATCTAATTTGACATTCCTTTGGCTGCATTGAGGAGAAGGCTGATAATACCGTAGTTTACATTCACAGAAAATTGTCAGTGTTCTATACAGATACAGACTGGTGTAATGCGGTCATAGATTAAAAAAAATAAAAATTCTTCTACTTATATAAAAAGAATAATATATTTCAGTTTCAGTTTTCCTTGGCTCATATATATATGTATATACATAACGCTAAATAACCTATTGAGCTTCATATTCCTGCAAGGAACCCAAATGCTAGAAAGAAATACTATGGACACTACCAAAATGGAGCAGCTACTGAACAGTGTATAGTCACAGTAAGAAACAGCTTAGAGTGCAACAGCTTTTTAACAGGATTACTTGTGGGGTAATAGACATATAAGTACTGTGAAATGAGCTACAGTCATTCCTAGATGCAGAATTGGAGGCCAAGCTGAGGCATTAAGAATTGGGACTGAAAATGGTATCTTGCTAGTGATGAAGAAAATCCAAACCCAAACCAAATAAACCTGCTGGACTGAGAATGCAGCCCATAGGAACTATTTACATAGAGGACTAAGCTGAACTTTGCTGGTCACTAGACTATCAGTCGTGACAGGATCAGCAATCACTTTGATCTTCATACTTCTTTTAGGAATAGAGCACTGTTAGAGATAACAAGTACTTTATAGCCTTACAAATTTGCTTATTTCTTCTGTATTTGAATCAAAATAATATTAACGATTTTGGCCTTTGAAGGTTAAGATACTCATTTAGATACACTACAGGAAAAATGAGTAGTAGATTAGTTTTATAATCTTAATTGAAACACCATGATGGACAATACACAAACATTCACATAACATAACCAAAAGAATGTAGCAGAACAAGAACCTGAAGAAAAAAATAAGGCCTAATTTTAATTATAGAAGTTATGATTTTCACACTAATAAGTGGGAAGTGAAGTAGGGAATCGAGAAATGTTGTGGATGTAAAATTACTTTGATACGGAGGAGACACTGTAGTAAGGAATTTGCAAAATGTCAAAGCAGAATGGAAATGTGGGTTGATTTCCTGCACACAGTAGAATTTTTGTATATACCTGGGACATGGAGAAGGCTGAGATATTCAACAACTTTTTTTGCCTCCATCTTCATTGGCAAGTGCTCCAGCCAAGCCACCCAAATTGCAGAAGGCAAAGGTGAGAAATGGGAGAATGATGTTTTCCTACCTGCTGTAGGAAGACAGCAGGCTCGACACCATCTAAATAACCTGAAGATGCACAAGTCTGTGGGACCTGATGAGATGCATCCACAGGTCCTGTGGGAACTGGCAGTTGAAATTGCCAAGCCATTATCCATCATATTTGAGAAGTCACGGTAGTCTGGTGAAGTTCCTGCCGTCTGGAAAAGGGGAAATATAACCCCCATTTTTAAAAGAGGAAAAAAGGAAGACTAGGGAACTACAGGGTGGTCATTCTCACCTCAGTGTCTGGCAAGATCATGGAGCAGGAACTCCTGGAAACTGTGCTAAGGCACATGGACAATAAAGAGCTGATTGTTGACAGCTAAAACAGCTTCACTGAGGACAAACTGCCTGACAAATTTGGTGGCCTTCTACAATGGGGCCATGGGGCTGCTGGATAAGAGATGAGCAACTAACGTCATCTACCTGGACTTGTGCAAAGCATTTGATACTGTCTCACATGACATCCTTTCTTTAAATTGGTGAGGCATGGATTTGACAGATGGACCACTCAGTGGATAAGGAATTGACTGGATGGTCACACTCAAAGAGTTGTGGTCAGCAGCTCAAGGTCCAAGTGGAGATCAGGAACAGTGGTGTTCCTCAGGGGCCAGAATTGGGACTGGCAATGTTTAATATCTTTATTGGTGACATAGACTCATAGAATAGTTAGGGTTGGAAAGGACCTTAAGATCATCTAGTTCCAACCCCCCTGCCATGGGCAGGGATACCTCCCATTACACCATGCCACCCAAGGCTCTGTCCAACCCGGCCTTGAACACTGCCAGCAATGGAGCGGTCACAACTTTCCCTGGGCAATCCATTCCAGTGCCTCACCACCCTTACAGTGAAGAATTTCTTCCTCATATCCAATCTACACTTCCCCTGAGCAAAGGGATCCAGTGCATCCTCAGTGTTTGGCAATGACACCAAGCTCTGTGGTGTGGTTGACACACTGGAGGGAAGGGATGCCATCCAGAGATACCTTGATAGGCTCAAGAGATAGGCCAGTGCAAACCTCATGAATTTCAACAATGCCCAGTGCAAGGACCTGCACCTGGGTGCAATCCCAAGTACAACTACAGAGTGGCTGGAGAATGGACTGAAAGCAGTCCTGAGGAGAAGTACTTGGGGGTGTTGGTTGACAGGAAGCTCAACATTACCTGGCAATGTGTGCTTGCAGCCCAGAAAGCCAACCGTATGCTGGGCTGCATCAGAAGCAGCGTGACCAGCAGAGGTAATTCTCTCCTGTCCTGGGTTCAGCAGTAGCAGTCTTTTCTCCTTCTTGGAAACTGGTGCAGCACTGTGTTTTTGATTTTGGGCCTGGGAACAGAGCTGATAACACCAGTGTTTTCAGTTACTACTTGGTGATGTTTTGGTCTGACCAAGGACTTTCTGAGTTTCATGCTCTGCCAGGGAGGAGGGGAAGCCGGAAGGAAGGAGAGACAGGACACCTGACCCAAACTAACCAAAGAGAGGTATTCCATACCACAGCACGTCATGTCCAGGATGTAGAAAATGGAGGGCAGAGACCTGGAAGGGTGGGGGTGCAAGGTGGGGGGTGCAGTGCTTGATCAGGTTGGGATTGGTGGTGAGCTATCATATTCTTTCCTTGTATTTGCCTTGTCATTATTATTATTGGTGGTAGCAGTAGTGGGTTGTGTTTATACCTTAGTTACTAAACTGTTCTTATCTCAACCTGTGGGAGTTGCATTCTTTCAATTCTCCTTCCCATCCCTCCAGGAGCGGAGGGAAGAAAGAGTGAGCAGTGAGTGAGAGAGTGACTGTGTGAGTTTATAGAGGCTTAAACCACGACATCTCCCTCAACTCTGTTCTTGTGAGACCACATCTGCAGTACTGCATTCTGGAGTCCCAACACAAGAAGGATGGGGACCTGTTTGGGTGGTTCCAGAAGATGTCTGTGAAGATGATCAGAAGGCTGGAACACCTCTCCTATGGACACAGGCTGGGACAGTTGGGTGCTATGGCTTGGAGAACAGACGGAGACTTTATCTAATACCTAAAGAGGGCCTACAAGAAATCTGGACAGGGACCTTTCACAAGGGTATGTTGTGACAAGGCAACGGGGAATGGTTTTAAACTGGAAGAGAGTGGATTTAGATTAGACATAAGGAAGAAATTGTTTACTATGAAGGTGGTAAGACACTGGAACAGGTTTCTCAGGAAAGCTGTGGATGCTGGAAGTGTTCAAGACCAGATTGGATGGGGCTTTGAGCCACCTGGTCTAGTAAAGGGTGTCCCTGCCCATAGTACAGGGTTGGAACTAGATGATCTTGAAGGTTCCCTCCAGCCCAAACCATTTTTTGAGTTCTGAAGAGGTGTTTATACTTCATTATTAGCACAGTATCAAATAGCTTCAATATACACTTCTTATCAAATGATTAAAAAACCTGGGGAAAAGAATAATATGTCTTTCGATTTTGACAAATTGCTAACAGCATTGCCATAAAAGTATTTGTGTTTATTAAAGTGCAATGTGTATTTCACTAAAAAATTATGAACAAAAGTTAAAGAAATGTAAGATATTTCAAAGAAAAAAACCAACACAGGCTCATAGAATAACTCAGGATTTTTATTAACCAATTCTCTTTTGGCAGAAAGAAAAAGTGTAAGAGCCCTTTATGTTCACTTCAAATATGGACGCATCTGAATGTGCACCTCTACAGCAAAGTTTAAAATCAAAATTCTGTTACATATTCAAAAGTAATACTTAATTTTTCCATCAAAAGTAAAAATAAAATAATGTCAACTAGAAATAGGAACAAATGTCAACTAAATAATACCAATAGAATGCCATAGTACTGTTATATGAACTGTCAAAACTCTTCAAAGTAACCCACAGAAATCAGATAATCTGATTAAAAACTCCAACATAATGCTGTTTGATATTCTTCAGAGACAACAGCATTTGTCTCCAAAGGCTAAGTATTTTTTTCAGTCAGTGCACAAAGACTGAATTTGAAACATCAGGTTCTTATTGCACACATTACAAAACCTCAAAACAATTAAAAAAAGGGGATACTGTGATACTAAAATCAAAGGCAAGGATTGTGCCAGAAACATTTTAAAATATTAAATAATATTTGCCTGTTAAATAAGAAAAAGAATTTAATTCATTTATGGCTTTTTAGGGTAAAACCACTAAAATCTCCAATGAGCTAGTCCAATCAGAACTTATGTATATCTCACACATTTCTTTTCGGAAGGTATCTGCAAGTAAGGTACCTTGTGGCAAACATCTTCAGTATTGTAAATCCTGTTGTCTTTCAAGTGCGTTACCCCGTAGAAAAAATATTCTAATTTCTGTCTTTTTAAATTTAAGTTACCATCTATCAGTGAAATCCTGAAATTCTATGTTCAGTGAAAAAGTTTTCCATTGTCTTGTGTAGAACTTACTCTTTTGAATAATCTTCAGCAGTGCATTATTTATACTTAATCTTCAAGTGAATATTTTCCTCCTTTTTTCACCTTTGTTACTCTTTTAAAGCTTCTAATTCAAGTAAGCTGCATAGTATTGCCAATTACATTTTAAAAATGACTTTCAGTGGTAGATAACAATTGGCCTTGCAGTGTACTGTTATTGAAATTAAATAGATGTTTAGCAGTATATAACACAAAACACAATGACTTATTAACCCTCCAATTTCTACAGTGGTCAGTAGCTTAAAAAAACATATCGGCAAGGTACTCATGAACAAGTACACAATGAGAAAACAATCAGATAAAGTCAAAGTCCAACTTTAATACATAAAGGAGAACAATTCAATTTAAAAAAAAAAAAAAAAAAAAGCCTAAATCACTCTAATGGCCATTAGCAGTAGTAAAGCATGTGTACAATTGAAGAAAAATACTCACAGAGTTGGTCTAATTTTAAATCACTTTGAACTTCACATAGGCCAAACTGCTTATGGAGATATTTATGCAAAAGTTTTCTCATAAGAATCATTGCCCTTCATTGGAAAGGAAAATCAAAACCAAAACCCTATAAACTAAATGCAGTTCTATGTAACTTCTGGGTCATGACTCTCTTCGATGTTTTCATACTGTTTAGAGTACGCCAATACGTTGTGTAAGGGCATTACCATGGCTGCATGAAATACAATTGTACAAACCTGCTTCAGAGAGTCAGAAATGACAACACAAATTGCAAGGCTTTAGGGATTTTTTTTTTTTTTTTCTGAATTGTTTCTGCGTTACAATGCAATTGCATTGCTCCACTTACACTTATCCTTCAGATAAAAATAACAACCCGGCAATAAAAAGATGTAAGTTCGCTCAGATGCTGTTTTATCAAAATACCAAAGTACTCTTATCCATATTTTGTGGTGTCATGTGATCATTTTATCTCATTCCTTGTTATTCCAGAAGATTTATTTTATAAATATTACTTCAGTATATTTCACAGAAAAAGGCTGTGCACCACCACCTCCGCAACAGAAAAAGAGCTATCAGTCTGTCAGCCTACCCTTCCATTAGATTTTTTCCAGCTACAAAACATCTGTTCTTCACTTACACGTTTTATATACCATTGACCCTCTTGATTAAACAACATCAGATACGTCACTGATTAAGGACTTTGATTGCTTATATTCTCCTTGTTATACTGGTCATCCCTACACAAAATCTGTAGATTATGTACAAAACCTTTTTTTTTTTTTATTTTCACACTCTTAACCATGGGAAAGAAAAGAGAAGATATTTTTTTAAGAAAATAATGATTTGGAAAAGAAAGGCTGATGGTATATCAGGACAAGATACTTGAGTAGAAGGCTGTTTCTTTTCCTTTCTACTTATCTGGGGTTTTTGAAGGGTATTTATATGTAGATATAAGTAAAAATACTTTTTATATACCATAAGTTTCAAACAATAAACATGAATGAAATTGTTCATGTCAGTAAAAATATGATTTTTAATTACCTTTTCAAAGAAGTGGGATTTGATTGCTTTACTTTGCTGGGATTTAAAGTTGAGCAGAGAATTCTGAACCCTGTTGAAATCCAATTTAAGTAAGAAAAAGAATACATGCTAATTTGTACTTCATATTAAGCCCTCATATAAAGTGCTTCGACATAATGGAAAATTAAAATAAATAAAATTCTACTACTACTGTTGATACCTATACACATTTTAAACAAGTCTTTTTCAATGTGATAAAAGCAGGCTCAAATCAGGGAATATATTTGTTTATATAAGTGCTTAAGTAAGTTTGACAGCCTTCTGGGGTAGATGTAAACCAGCTGTAATGAAAACTCACCAATAGAGTTGAAGCATTCAGTTAGGGAGCGGGGTTTTTTTTTCTGTGAATGTAGTGCATACTACTTTAGCAGCAGCACAACAGTTCTGGGAGAAAATACTCAATATTTTGATGATCAGATATAACAAAAACCCAGTGGGGCCTTCTTAAAGCAGAAAGGACACTGTGGCACAACCTGTCTACGTGGTCAGCACAAGTTCATACCTAAAGGGGATGTTTCTGAAATCCAGAGAGACACACTAAGGGTCACAATGAAAATATAAGAAGACATTATTTGTGCACTAAATAAACCTTGTCAGTGGAGTATTTTCTGCTTTATAATCTCTATATGGATTTGGAAACCCAATAGATATTCATCAGATTTTCACAAATTTTTAACAGTTAAGAACAATTAGAATAGGTTTTCCATCCCCGAGAATCATACAGATACCTTCAGGTAAACTTACTGTTGCCCTGCTTTACTAGGACCAGGATTGCTTCTGCAGAAATCCTCAACAGTCTTCCTCATATACTTCAAGTACAGGCTTGAGGGCGAAAAAAAACCCCAAACAAAACAACAAAACATAAGTGGGGTAATGATTTGCTGGTAATTAAGGTGACAAAAAAGGCAAGTCCAAAAACATCCCATAGCTGACAACATAGAAGTGACAGTCATGGCTATTGAGAATCTCAAATTTATAGGAAATTCATACCAATAGAAGTAATTTTTTTCTCTTTTTTCTTTTTATTAGATAGAGCGTTAGTAAAATATGCATCACAGTGTATACACTCTCACAAGCTGGATAGATCATTAGTGAGGAGGCAAGACCCAAATAGAGTTTCCTAGATTAAAAACAGCACATGGCATTTTCATCTTGAAAAAAACAAAAACAAAAACAAAAACAAAAACAAAAAAATCAGCAAGATGCATTCTGTATCTGCTGAAATTTCCGAATGACCTTAGAAGTGCCTTACACAAGACATGTTAGACTAAACTCTATTTAAAGGCAGTTGTGGCCTACATGATTTGAGTATGTTTTCCTGAGGGATCTCTGACAACTTCTTGCTGACTGAAGAACATTAAAATCCTGGAAATGATGCTGTGTGTTTCTCCAAGCTGGGAGAAGACCTCCACTGTTACTTTCAATGTACTTTCTCACTCTGTACTGCCTGTTTCATCTGGAATAAGCTTTCAACAGTAAATTCTCCCCTGGAAAAAAAATCATCGGTACCAAGAGTGGAAGACAAGATGCCATAGGATATGTATCATTAATGTGCTCAGATATGTATGTTATGATTTCAAGCCACTACAAATGCCTGTAAGAGGATTCCCGTGGATTTTTTGCTCCACGTATATCTTTCAAAGGTTTGTAAGAGGTCATTGTTACTCCACTGGACTTCATTTATGACCTACGTAGATGTATGAAGACTTTTGCAGGGGTTGTTTTTGCTTTCAAATGTGAAGGAAGTGAAAAAAAAAAATAAACAAAACCCAAGTACATTCACTATTGATTGTGAATTGGCATTTTTGCTAGGTCAAATATTTTCTTGTCTGTTTTTGTAAAGCAGGAAAGATTCCCAAATTCAGAGATCTAGGCATAAACTGAGGCTAAGTGGATTAAAGGCCACAATCCCAATTGTCAGGTGACATAACACAGTATGTCAAATTGAAGTCAGTGTCATACCAATCAAACCTGTGAGGATACGCCAGAACAGTTATGGCATATGAACTACAGATATGTAATAGCCTATTTTGATTAGTTTGCAGAGTATACTGTGCATTTAACAGTATAGAGTGAATAAACACAGACAGAAATCACTACGTCCAAACTGGCTTTTAGGAAAAGGAAAAATAACAATTTTTAGGCAGTGACTTCAATGAACATGGAGAACAAACATGAGTAGCTTAGGTAAACTTTCAAATGCTTATCCAAATCTCATGTAAACATCCTAGTGTGGATATACTCTCTTTTGAAATTTCCAGAAAAAGACATATAAGGAAACCCCTTCTAACGTTTACATGGATGTATGTATTTTGGAATGAAAAGCAATAAAGTTAAATATAACAATCCAGATGGAGAAAAAGGAATCTATTCTGGCTGTTTCATTTTACGTATTGAGGGTCTGCCTTTCTTGAACAGGTTGCAGATATTTATGTTGCTGGATATTTTCAGTTGCTAAATAGCCTAAACAGAAGAGAGGTTTGTAGTGAGACTTCTTCCTCCAGCATGCCCAAGCAGATAGCTTGAACTTCATTCATGTGCACAAGCTATACCAAAAATACACTGCTCTGAAAGCAAAAATAAGAACAGTACTGGACAAGGACCAGGGTTCACCCTAGCATGTTATTTTATCTTATAAACAAATCCTGTAGAAGCACTCTAGTAAAAGAAGTAAGGATAAATCCAGAGATTATATACCACTTCAGATGTCGTTCTCTTAAATTATGAGAAAATATTTAGGGCACAGATCTAATGTTTCTTTTGTCAAGTGATTGTTTCAAATAATAAGACACTGCTTCAAATAAAAATGGCTTTTCTTTGGGGACTTCCTCCTCCTTAAAATGTCTGCTAACACATTTAAAGATAAGGAATTAAGAAGAAGTAATCTTCAGGAGAAATTTTAGTTATGCTTTGTGATACAGAAACATATAAAAAAATGGAAAAAAGGTACATCTGTGGAAAAAATAAAAAGTGCCTTTTCCCCCTGGTGCCGCGTCTTTGGATATGTACAGCCTTGGAGAAATGCATAAATAATTTTATACATGGAACTCTTAAAAAACTAGATATTTTTAGTACAAAGGAATCAATTCGTTGCAAGAATGTCCACATGTTGTTGCTTTATGATTACTATATACAGAAGAGGATCAAAGAAAGGACCTCTGGTTTACAGTTACTGCTGTACTGTACATTAACATGTGGCTAATACCCTTCTCTGGGTGAGATTTACACTTACTATTATAAATAAGATAACAATGCTGAAAATACTGATACAAAACAGCTTCAAGATGACATTTTAAAAATATCCCTCACTTTAATTGAACTGTTTTCCCCAGTTTTTTTAAGATTCAGCTTTATAAAAGATTCACCAAGAAAATAGTAGCACTTAAAATGTTCTTTTTGAAGCGTATAGATGGATTTTTTTTTTTAATAAAGTGTAATCCAAAAGTCCATTTTTCCAGGGGAAAAAGAAAAAAAAAAAAAACAACAAAACAATAGATATAGAACATAAGTTAAAATTGAAGAGGTTTTTGGTTGGTTTGTTGTTTTTTTTTCTTTTTTTGTATGCTTGCTGGTTTTTGTTTGGGTTTTGTTTTGTTTTGCCTTTTTTTATGTAGTATAGTACATTTGTACTCTGGAAAACAAAAATTCCTTGATTACAGTTCAGGTTAATTTATTTACAGATCCGAATTATAACTGCATACATCAACTCTTGAGCTGAGCAAGACTTGCATTGTTACTCAGAACCAAAGGGGAGAACACACGATTCTTAGTAGAGGAATTCTGTTACTAATATTTTTATCTTTTTGGTAGACTTTAAACTATGAGTTTCAATGCAGGACTGGGAGTCTTGAGCACCTATAGTTAAATCAGTCAAGCTCTGTTTGCAATTTTTGCACATTCTGTTTTGGCAGTAGCAACACACACACAAATACAAAGGAGTTTGGCAAATGTTTGTCTTGATTCTTCTGTATCCGGCTCTGGATACCCAAAATTATCACTACAGAATATTTAGACAAAACCTGCTCTCTTCAACATCAGGTAATGTCATAAAATCTACTTTAATCAAATCTCAATAAATAGAATCCTGAAAACGCAGGTTGCTTAAATGACCGCGAAATATCTGCCAAACTCATAGTCTATTTTTTCTATTAATCTAATCAATGCCTGTATTATTTGAATATTAGGTAGTTAAGCAGATAAAATTTGTAGCATTAATCCATTTTATATGCCCTATGTAACTACATGGCATATGCTGAAACCATGATAGTGGCTTACTTTTCAAATGTTACAATATTTTTAGTGGCTACAGAAACTTTGTTTTTCATTATACGCTACTTCAGTTAAGTGAGACTGGTTTATTTCTTTGTGTGAGAATGTGCTGCACCCTTGTCTTTCATTATTAATCACCAGTTAAATAGAGAGGTGTCTTGCCTCAGATCTGCCTCAATTGTACTTAAATGTGCCAGATTATTTATAAACTATTAACTATATGTTCTATTATCATTCAAACAGATTATCCTCCATCAGTAAGATTGTAAACTAAGTGTATGTTTAGTATATGCCACATGTCTGGAGTAACTTGACTTGAGATTCCCATTTTCAAGCCCTTTGAAAGGGGAAAACAGGATCTTTTGCTACTGACAAGTTTATAGGTTTTCTGGTGTGGTCAGATGATTTCATATTCCTGTGAGACCAGCACGCTGCACGTCAGGTAGCATTAGATTCAGCTCACTTGTGTGTGATATGCCAAGACAAGTAAACCTGCTGAGTTGGTATAAACCAGGTTGTGCAGATGATACAATCTACAGAAATTCTGACTTACTAATTGGTAATTGGAACTGAGTAATAAGACAATTTTGCTTTAGTCTTTCATCCATTCTTGGCTTGGGAAGTAAAATACATGATGCATTACATCATAGCATAAAACTTCACATTGTGTCATGAGTGATACAGTGCCTGTAAAGCACAAACATCACCACAACTTGACATGTCCTCATAGAACAAAAATACTTGAACAAATATATTTAAACAAAGGTTGGGAGAGGGGAAGGAAGGCTGAAGAACCAAGTTGACATGCTCAGTCTGGAACCCAGTTACTGAATTACTGACTTAAATACCTGGTAAGCCTCTATGAACCCTCCTTTTAGCAGAAAATCAGTCACTTCCTCTACTTGTGGCATGAGGCATTCATAAAATACATACAGCAGGAAGCAGTAACGCACCTCTACAGGTGAGCAAATTTCATTTTATAAAAAAAAAAAAGTGTAAAAGGAGGGTCCTCAAAGATTTCTGACTCGTTATTTTCCTAGTCTCTATGAAATTCAAGAGGTTTTACTAATTACTTATCTATTCATTCCTCACATCTACTTTAACAGTAACATTATTAACATACACAGTATTATTTAAGACCACCTTCTAGAAATTCAGGGAATGATAGTGGCTTATAGAAGAAAACAAAAAAAATAAATTACCCAATACTGGACTAGAAATGCCAGCCAAATGGTCCCATTTATTATACCCATGGTGACTTTTGCATAACAAGTCAATCTAGTTATTTGACTTTTTTAATTTTACTTAACTATTTAATTAAAAGTCACCCTTTTGCCACAGTCCCTGGTGGGAAAGTATAGAACCTACAGACAACATTAATTTTTTACTTTATTTTTTTTCAGGTGGAAGTAGCAGCAGATGAGAACTGAAGACTGAGCTCTAGGTGAGCTTATGTTCCTCTTTAATCCACTCTCCTTGTTACCCATCTTGTTGACCTAAAGTCTGTAGCTCTGCTGTATGTAAATTGTGATGGAGGAAAACATTTTTTCTGCTGTACATGTGTAAAGAGATGGGTCCCCTTGGAGGCTGCCCGAGTCTCCCTGTGAAAGTGGTATGCTGCCGAGGTACAGCAGTTTGAGTTTGGTCTTTTGGAGTTCCTGAGAACACTGGGTAGCTGTCTGCCTTGGATGCTGGCTTTGCTGTACCTGGTGCCGTGGTGGCCAAACCATTCTGAGTGACCTCTGAAGTGAGGGTTTCGTATGTGCCTCTAGTATGCTTCATGACTTCCACAATCTCGTTCTCTTTTAGGAGGTTGCTCAGACACAAATTAGACAGCTGACAGCTCTTGCTTTCATAGGCTGTTGCCTGGTTGCCTGATGAGTACCTAAAAGGGTCCTCGGTGGGAGTATGTGCTGACTTTCTGTCCCTTGTGCTGAGATTTTGGCTCACCATTCTGTTTGGATATGTAGCCTGGGGAAACAAAGCAAACAAACAAAAGCATTAGTAACATAATAAAATAGGTAAATGGTGTAGAGTATAGAAACCATTCCGCACTACAGATGTATAGCACATAGGTCTGGCAGATTTAAAATGAAGGATGAATCTTAAATGCTGGTAAAATTCCCAAAGCACTGATAGCAAAAAAATAGAAGTATCATTCATTCATATTTAACAGAACTAATATTGTAAAATATTTGTTATAGGTAATGATTCTGTCATTTTCTATAAAAAATAGTTTATATCAAAGGAGAATTTTTTGTCAGAACAAAATAAATGGAAAAAAGCTTCTGTGAATTGTAAACAGGTTTTCAAAAGGATTTCACATGATGAAACAAGAACTGTGATTGCAGCGAGTTCACCTCTTGATACTCTCAAATACTTACAAAATGTAAAAAGCATCTTTTGTGAGTATCTTCATACCTTGGTTAAGGTCAGAACATAGAATCAGAATCATAGAATCATAGAATATTTAGGGTTGGAAAGGACGTTCACTTATAACCATTTTCATTGTCCCTTGAATCTAGGTGTTGTGTCATGTACTACAGTAAAATACATGCGAAAATGCTCTGCCAGAGCAGAGCAATAGTTTTATTTTAGCTGCCTGGAAAAATTACAGTGTAAGAAGGATTACAGCATGTTAGCAACTTCTGATGCTGTGTGAGCATGCATGCATTTTTATTTGTTTAAAGAAGGGGAAATTATCTACATGGTAAGTCAGATCACTGTAAATTTCCAGTGTGCACTTAGCATGCTGCTTTGTTTTGTCCTCCACAGAACACCTAGCTGGGGAGATGATGGGGTGTGGGACCTTCACTCATTTAAAAAATATACTCTCAGTATATTAAATCAAGCATCAAGGGGAAAATGCCAGTGCAGACAAAGCAGAATTATTCCTGTTCCAGAGCTGAGTGTAAGTAGCTTCAAGTGGCAATGCCCAGGAACTCAGTTCACAGGTAGATGTGCTTTTTGGCTGAAGAATGGCACTATCCAAGCTGTGACTGTAACATACCCATATGATGTTTCAAAGAAATCTTTAACTTGCATAGCAACTAGCACACCTCTGGTTCGTTTATTTATTCTTTTTTTTAACTAGTCAGATTACGGTAACTAAGCTGCAGTTATGTGAAGGATTTTAATAATAGCATTAATTGTACTTTATTTTAGAAGTTATTTTGGAATACACATTTGACCTTAATTCATTGCTGTCACACTTTTCCAGGTACTGGTTAAAACACCTAGTCCATTTGCAACCGAAGTCCAAATTTACTCCATACAGGTTTTCTGCAACAGGACTATAAAAGGACATACCAGCAGTATCTTGACACATCACCACAGGGGCTCTGACATTGCAGAACAAGGCTGAGAAAATCAAAAATACCCCCAAACCTTACAACAACACTTTGCTAAAATATATCAGGGTGTTTCCATGATTCCATAGCAAACTTGGATATATTGTTTCAGGACAATCACATGCATTTCTATTTTAAACAACACAGAACAATGATAGTTAAATGTTCACAGCTTACATCCTTATTTTAGGGTAGACAGGCTGCTCATGCTTCTACACAGATTCATACACAGGCTTGGACACAAGTATTACAGTGCATTTAAAGCATCAGAGATGGCATTTTCAAAAATTATTAGTTCTGGAGTAATATTTTTCCTTTTATTTCTGTGCTGATTCAGACTCATAGATGGGAGTAGAACACTTCTGGAAAACATCGCTTAAATTTCATGCCTACAGCACACACATGTTGAGATGAAATTCAGTTTGATTCCTATGGAATAATTGTTGGGGAGATCTGTCTATGAGTTCAATTGTTGTTTTTTTTTTTAATCCATTTATTTCTTTGACAGTAAGTAAAGTCTTCCTACTGGGACAAGAATGGTAAACTCAATTACCTGCCAAAAATTCCTGCATTTCTCGTAAGGGAATATTTCTGGAGTTACCATAGGTGGCCCCCCTGTGCCCTTTGACAACCTAAAGATTGATATAGAACTGAGATGAACCTTATTATGGGATACCCAGTCTATTCTATACTTCTGGTTAGCATCAGCTTTACCCTATTTTGCTCCTGACATTTTTTTATTTTAACCAGCTGTTAAAATCTATATAATCTGTATCACTTCCTCAGCCAACCTTTTCCACTACATTACCTTCACTTTTAGAAAAAACGTCTTCTTAATGTCTAAGCTGAACCTGTCTGGGTGCAAGTCCATTCCTTCTATCTCTCCCTGTCATGGAAATCGAGAAAGAATTGCTGTTTGATCTCTGAAAGCGTGTTTACATCTTTGAAGAATGCTGTCAAACTACCCCTTAATCTTCTTTCTCTAGAATGAAAAAAAAAAACTCACATTGGTCTTTTCTCATCAAACTCATCTTCTAGACTCCAAGTCGTTACTCTTGTCTTCACTGCAGATTCTCTTCAGCAATTACACATATTTTTCCTGAAGTAGATGGCCCAAGAGTATGGTATTTAAGGTAATCTCCTACCACTAGGAAGCAGAAAAAGTATTTTTAATTCTATGAAGGATTTCTTCACCTTTTCCTTTTTCATTTACTCCAGTATGAGGTTAGTAATTTTATTTGGCATCAGCACAAAATTGTTCACTCATGTTCATCTGATCATCCAAAATAGTTCCAAGATCTTTTTCTACAAAATTGTTACTAGGTTGTTCAGCTGATTATTGTCACATAGACAAAATTCCTCATCTGCCTCTACTTAATAATTTTACTTCTGATCTTTTACCTAATGCTTCAAGGCCATTCTGAATTCCCCTTTTATCCATTAACAAGTTTTCTGTCCCACCCAACTTCATACAAGTTGTAAATTTAGTAAGAATATCGTCTACTCCATCACCCAGGTAGTAAAACAGTATTGAACTGACAATGGGACCTGGGCTGAAGTCCCCTCATTCCTCGAAGCTCAACCCTCAACAGTTGAGAAATGCTGAGATATTTGATGTGAATATTTCACTGAAATAGAGAAGATTTTTTAACAATATACTTTTATATGTCTTTGTGTGCATGCCTGTGTATGTGTGTACAAAATTGCTACAGCAAGTATAGTAAATCTGATGGATTCACTTTATAAATGTTAAGATCCACCTTAAAAACACAGGCTGCTGCTAGGTGAAAGCCATGTAAAAATCCCATTTGTAATGAATTGGTACACTTGTAATCCTTTAGATATCAACTGCTGACCAAGTCTGAGACTAAGACCAGACATAGCTGCACCTAGTCTCCCTCAGGAGTTTAGAAAGCAAGAGGGTCTGTTCTGAACCTCGTGACTCAACAGGATGACTTATTTATTCCCTGTGTTTATTCCAATAGACATAAACCGTTGTCCTGGTCTAAGACTAAGACTGAATTCAAACAAACCTAGGCTCCAATAGGAGGTCAGAAAGTTGAGGTGACTGTCTCGAGAGGGGACGCCTGCAGCACCTGATCCGGGGGGAGGCTCGGCGTCTACGAGCTTCACCTCGGAGCAGCAACTTGCACCGAGGGAGCCTCAAATCCTCGACAAGGTCTGCCCCGGAGCCTGCAGCTCAGCGGAGGCGAGCGGCTGACTCAGAGGGGGTGGTGCCAGGAAGAGCGGCAGCAGACCTGACTGGTTAAAAACCTGCCCCAGGGAGCGCAAGCGACCCAGAGCGCGGCGAACAGGGCGGGCAAACAGGGCTGGTTCGAGGCAGTTTGCGCGGGCAGGCAAGTGGGGTGGTGAGCAGGATGGTGAACACTCGTCGTACGGGCAAGGCTCAGTCTGGGAGCTCTGCTCTGGCTGCGGCGGTGGTGGCCAGTGTAGGCACCCAGACAGAGCTGATGGGAAGGGAGACTGCAGTGCAGAGCTCGGGGTGTAGAGAGCGCCTGCACTGCTGCCCTGAGGGAAGGGTGAGCAATGGGGAGGGCTGCACTCTGTGCTCCCTGGTGGAGGTCCTCCTGCAGCAGGTGGCTGAGCTGCAGGAAGCTGTCACCAGGCTGAAAGGTGTCAGGGAAGCTGAGGGGGAGCAGCACTGCTTGCTCCGGGACCAGACTGCTCCGGGGTCTTGAGCGTCTACTATTGCTCACGCACGATATGAGGCTGCTAACCCAAGACGCTGGGAAACGGTAACAGAAAAAAACAACAAAAAAAGGAGGAAGAGGGCAATTAAAAGCAAGGGGATTCCTCCTACATCTGTTGTCCCCACCTAGAACCACTTCTCTGTCCTGCAGGGGGCTAATGAGGAACCACACTCCCACCAGGCGCAACCAGCTAGTGCACTGGTAAAGAAGGTCACTACCGGTGCTGCCAGGAAAAAGCGGTGGGCCGTAGTAGTAGGGGACTCCACTCTGAAAGGCACAGAGGCAGTCATCTGTCGGCCTGACCCAGGCTCAAGGGAGGTGTGTTGCCTACCAGGGGCTCGGATCAGGGATGTGGCCGAGAAGCTGCCTGATTTAGTCGGTCCCACTGACTATTACCCACTCCTAGTGATCCATGTGGGTGCTACTGATATAGATAGCAGTAGCCTGGAGACCATAAAGAAGGACTACAGAGCTCTGGGAGAGGTGGTTAGGGGCTCTGGAGCTCAGATCGTCTTTTTGTCAATTCTCCAGGATACAGGGCAGGACCTCGAAAAGGCTAGGAGGATTGGCCAGGTTAATAAATGGTTAGAAGGGTGGTGCTATAGTCAGGGGTTTGGGTACCTTGAACATGGGACTCAATATAGTAGGCCAGGTCTACTGGGGGCTGGTGGAGCTGGTCTGACAAGGAAAGGGAAGAGTGGATTTAGTAGGAGGCTTGCCAGACTGGTCAAGGACGCTTTAAACTAGATGTGTTGGGGGAGGAGGGCAGCATTCCATCCCAACACACCCAGTCGGGTGGTAGCACCTATCGTAAACGTTTGGAGCAATGTAGAGATATTCCAGCTGCTCCAGCCAATGAGCCGGCTTCAATTGGATCTTGGCTCAAATGCCTCTACACAAATGCCCGGAGCCTGGGGAACAAACAAGAGGAATTAGAGATGTGTGCACATCTACGGAGGAATGATATCATAGGCATCACAGAAACATGGTGGGATGGCTCCTATGACTGGTGTGTTCGAATGGAAGGTTACCGGCTCTTTAGGAAAGACAGGCCCAGTAGGCGGGGAGGGGGAGTTGCTATTTATATTAGGAAAAGGCTGGACAGTATGGAACTCTGTTGGGACAGGTGAGCAGTCGACAGAGAGTTTGTGGGTCAGGGTTAAAGCGAGAACAGCAATGGGAAACATTATTGTGGGGATCTGTTACAGATTGCCTGATCAAGAGGACTCGGTGGATGAAGCACTCTATAGACAGATAGCAACAGATCACGCTTGCAGGCTCTTGTTCTCATGGGAGACTTCAACCACCCTGATATCTGTTGGAGGGACGGTATGGCCCGGCACAAGCAATCCAGGAGGTTCCTCAACTGCGCGGAAGAAAACTTCCTTCTGCAAGTAATAGAGGAGCCAACAAGGAGATGTGCCATACTTGACCTCGTCCTCACCAACAGGGAAGGGCTGGTTGGAAATGTGATGCCCCAGGGCAGCCTTGATTGCACAGATCATGAGATGGTCGAATTTGAGATCCTCAGGACAGTGAGAAGAGCGTGCAGTAAGCTCACTGCCCTGGACTTCAAGAGAGCAGACTTTGGCCTCTTCAGGAACCTGCTCAGTAAGGTTCCATGGGATACAGTCCTAAAGGGCAGGGGGGCCCAAGACTGTTGGTTGATATTCAAGGATCACCTGCTGCAAGCTCAGGAGCGTTGCATCCCAACTAGAAGGAAGTTCAGCAGGAGGGCCAGGAGACCTCCTTGGATGGATAAGGAGCTGCTGAGCAAAATTCGAAGGAAAAAAGAGGCTTACAAAAGGTGGAAGCAAGGTCAGGCGACCTGGGAAGAATACAGGGGTGCTGTCCGGGAAGCTAGGGACCAGGTTAGAAAAGCTAAGGCCCACTTAGAATTAAACTTGGCTAGTGATGCTACAGATAACTGGAAGGGATTCTATAGTCACATTGCAAATAAAGACAGACTAGGGACAACACAGCCCCCCTGCGGAAGCTATCAGAACTGGCTACCCTGGATTTGGAGAAGGCTGAGGTTCTTAATGACTTCTTTGCCTCAGTCTTCACCGGCAAATGCTCTGAACACACCACCCAAGTCTTGGAAGGCAGATGCAGGGACAGTGAGAATGAAGATCCCAGGCCCACTATAGGAGAGGATCTGGTCCGAGACCACCTTAGGAACATGAATGTATACAAGTCCATGGGACCGGATGAAATCCATCCATCCGCAGGTCCTGAAGGAGCTGGCAAATGAAGTTGCCAAGCCACTGTCCATCACATTTGAAAAATTATGGAAGTCAGGTGAAGTTCCCAACAACTCAAAAAAGGGAAATATAACCCCCATTTTCAAGAAGGGGAAAATGGATGAGCCAGGGAACTACAGACCAGTCAGTCTCACCTCTGTGCCTGGCAAAATCCTGGAGTGGATTCTCCTGGAAGGCATGCTGTGGCACATGAAAACCAACAAGGTGCTTGGTGACAGCCAGCATGGCTTCACTAAGGGGAAATCCTGCCTGACCAATCTGGTGGCCTTCTATGAAGGGGCTACGGAACAGATGGACAGGGGTAGAGCAGTTGATGTCATCTACCTGGACTTGTGTAAAGCCTTTGACACTGTCTCCCACGACATCCTTCTCTCTAAGTTGGAGAGACATCAATTTGATAGGTGGACCACTCGGTGGATAAAGAACTGGCTGGATGGCCGCACTCAAAGAGCAGTGCTAAGTGGCTCAATGTCCAGCTGGAGACCAGTAACGAGTGGTGTCCCCCAGGGATTGGTGTTGGGACCGGTCTTGTTCAACATCTTTGTGGGTGACATGGACAGTGGGATTGAGGGCGCCCTCAGCAAGTTTGCCAATGACACCAAGCTGTGTGGCTCGGTTGATACACTGGAGGGAAGGAATGCCATCCAGAGGGACCTTGACACGCTTGTGAGGTGGGCTGATGCCAACCTGATGAAGTTTAACCATACCAAGTGCAAGGTCCTCCACCCGGGTGGGAGCAATCCCAGGCACAGCTACACGTTGGGCAGGGAAGAGATTCAGAGCAGCCCTGCAGAGAAAGACTTGGGGGTGTTGGTCGATGAGAAAATGAACATGAGGCGGCAGTGTGCGCTTGCAGCCCAGAAAGCCAACCGTATCCTGGGTTGTATCAAAAGGAGTGTGACCAGCAGGTTGAGGGAGGTGATCCTGCCCCTCTACTCTGCTCTCGTGTGACCTTACTTGGAGTATTGTGTGCAGTTCTGGTGTCCTCAACATTAAAAGGACATGGAACTGCTGGAAGAAGTCCAGAAGAGGGCCATGAGGATGATCAGGGGACTAGAGCACCTCCCATATGAAGATAGGCTGAGAAAGTTGGGGCTGTTGAGCCTGGAGAAGAGAAGGCTGCGTGGAGACCTCATAGCAGCCTTCCAATATCTGAAGGGGGCCTATAGGGATGCTGGGGAGGGACTCTTCATGAGGGACTGTAGTGATAGGACAAGGGGTAACGGGTTCAAACTTAAACAGGGGAAGTTTAGATTGGATATGAGGAAGAAATTCTTTCCTGTAAGTGTGGTGAGGCCCTGGAATGGGTTGCCCAGGGAAGTTGTGAATGCTCCATCACTGGCGGTGCTCAAGTCGGGGTTGGACATAGCCTTGGATGGCATGGTTTAGTGTGAGGTGTCCCTGCCCATGGCAGGGGGGTTGGAACTAGATGATCTTAAGGTCCTTTCCAACCCTAACTATTCTATGATCCTATGATTCTATGAAAGTGAGTCCACTCCAAACCTCATGACTCAACAGGAGGGTCTCCCTTACCCCCTGTGCTTTTGGACTCTGTATCAATCATGTTAAGCTCAATTTCATCTTTATTTTCCTTTGTATGCATCATTCAAGTAAAAAATAATAGAGTGAACCTTGGCATCAAATTCTGTTAATTCACACTTTTATAAATTCGTATCAAAACTACTCTTAATAATACATTCAATGTTCATTCTTTCAGCGACCCTAAATCACTCAATGTCACAACACATTTATAAAATTGTATCAAAAGCCTGACTAAAAGCAAGAAATCTGTCATCTACAGCTTTTCTTTTAGCTAGAAGGTCTGTTACTGTGCTGTTGTATGAAATTAGATTGGTTTGGCAATTGATGTGATTTGTAATCTATGTTGACTCTTGTTCATCTAGTTTTCTTCTATGTGCTTATAGTTTGATTATTTGCCCAAATTCTTTGTCTGAGAATTGAAGTTAAACCAATGGAAAACCTTATAATATGTTTAAGATGAATCATAACCTCCCCCCTCAACACTCACAAAAGTAGATACTGATACTGCACTCTGATCAGTATGCATCAGCATACATCTCGGAGTTTTTTGTGGTAGTATACACTGCTAAATAAAAAGTCTAGGAATTAAGGACCATTTCTTTTCTTTCAACTGCTATTGAAGTGCCAGCAAAAGCATATAATTTTTCTGTTTAATCTGCAGCTACTCTTGTTCTTATCTTCATTCAGTGAGATTACTCAGTCGTAAGCACCATGATATGTGAATAATTGAAATTTAAACATGTTGCTGCAGAACTTTGCAGCCTTGGCTAAAGAGGCCACTTCCACTGAGAAGCATGACCACTGCTGGAAGTCTTGCATACCAGTTGTCTTATTGTCCTAAGAATGACTTAGCAGTTACTTTCACCTCTTGAAATAGAATAAAAAATAAAAAGTTGTAGGAAAAAAAAATGTCTTACGAAACAAGTTATATCTACAAGGGATGTTTTAAAGTAAATACAGAAGAATCATCTGGTCTTGAAAATGAGAAGTACAGAAGCATGTTCAAAGCAAGGCATGTTGTTGAAACTAGGCACCAGTAAAAGTTACAAGACATAAGTACCTGATTTTTTTTTATTGCTTTTTTAACCTTGATCTTGATGAAATGCTTTGTTTTGACTATCTGGCACTCCAATGTTTCTTTCCTCTTCCTTATTAAGGTTGCATTTCACATGAAATATTTTCATTTTAGAAAATACATGCAGGATTTGTAGGTCTCCAAAATATTTGCTTATGATTTCTGGCCAATGCGGGGACACAGTATATGTGTATGCATCAATAATTACTTAATAATATTCATTAGTAGTAGTTGCAGTAGTAGTTAGGGAATGTCTTAGTTTTGTAAAGCTGTAACTTGTGAAATTCCTCTTACATTGAATAATTAAACAAATACCAGGTGGTGACAAATTAAGAATTAATTTACCTAGATTTTAAAACATCATTTAGGGAGAACAATGATGGAAGACATTATTGTGGGGATCTGTTACAGACTGCCTGATCAAGAGGACTCGGTGGATGAAGCACCCTATAGACAGATAGGAACAGCCTCACGCTAGCAGGCTCTTGTTCTCATGGGGGATTTCAACCACCCTGATATCTGTTGGTGGGACGGTATGGCCCAGCACAAGCAATCCAGGAGGTTCCTTGACTGCGTGGAAGACAACTTCCTTCTGCAAGTAATAGAGGACTCGACAAGGAGGGTTGCCATGCTTGACCTCGTGCTCACCAACAGGGAAGGGCTGGTTGGAAATGCAACACTCCAGGGCAGCGTTGGTTGCACAGATCATGAGATGGTCGAATTTGAGATTCTCAGGACAGTGAGAAGAACATGCAGCAAGATCACTGCCCTGGACTTCAAGAGAGCAGACTTTGGCCTCTTCAGGAACCTGCTCAGTAAGGTTCCATGGGATATAGCCCTAAAGGGCAGGGGGGCCCAAGACTGTTGGTTGATATTCAAGGATCACCTGCCGCAAGCTCAGGAGCGTTGCATCCCTACTAGAAGGAAGTGCTGCAGGAAGGCCAGAAGACCTCCTTGGGTGGATAAGGACCTGCTGAGCAAAATTCGAAGGAAAAAAGAGGCTTACAAAAGGTGGAAGCAAGGACAGGCGACCTGGGAAGAATACAGGGATGCCGTCTGGGAAGCTAGGGACCAGGTTAGGAAAGCTAAGGCCCACTTAGAATTAAACTTGGCTAGTGATGCTACAGATAACAGGAAGGGATTCTATAGTCACATTGCAAATAAAGACAGACTAGGGACAACACAGCCCCCCTGCGGAAGCTATCAGAACTGGCTACCCTGGATTTGGAGAAGGCTGAGGTTCTTAATGACTTCTTCCCCTCAGTCATCATCGGAAAATGGTCTGACCACACCACCCAAGTCTTGGAAGGCAGACACAGGGACAGTGAGAATGAAGACCTTGGGCCCACTGTAGGAGAGGATCTGGTTCAGCAGGAGAGGCTGTGTGCAGTTGCCTGCTGACGATACTGCAGAACTCTTCTGGTTTCATCAAAGTTCATTCTTTGTTGGGAGACTGTCAGAGGGAAGGCAGGGCCAGTCGCTGGTGACCTGAAGACATCTAGTTTGTGGGCTATAAAAGTGCTACACAGCAGGCAACAGCATACAGTTGAGTTCATTGGCTGTTTTCCCCTAAAATCAAATCCCCTTGAGGTACACATCGGATTTCCCCATCTTCCCGCATTACCCACCAAGTATATCTGGGTCCCTGACCAAAAGCAATCCCACGAGTGGGTTTGCCTTTACCTGAAGCAGGGATAACCCAGACTGTCTTCCCCAGCAAATTATTTCTGTGCACCACAGGAACTTTTTCCCCTTCAACAGTATGTAAAAGTTCTGATTGGTCCGGGCCAGCCCTGTTGGCAGATCCTCTGGTGTTGACCGACCAGGTGGCTTTTTGGTAAATGTGTATCCCAATGTTTGAAAGTCCCACCACTCATTGCTCTCAGTGCAGTTTTTAATAGCCCATTGTACTGCTCAATTTTCCCAGAGGTTGGTGCATGGTAGGGGATGTGATATACCCACTCAATGCCATGCTCTTTGGCCCAAATGTCTGTAAGGCTGTTCTGGAAATGAGTCCCATTGTCTGACTCAATTCTCTCTGGGGTGCCATGTTGCCACAAAATCTGTTTTTCAAGGCCCACGTTAGTGTTCTGGACATTGGCGTGGGGCACAGTGCATGTCTCCAGCCATGTGGTGGTTGCTTCCACCATGGTAAGCACATGGCACTTGCCTTGGTGGGTTAGTGGGAGCGTGATATAATCAATCTGCGAGGTCTCCCCATATTTGTACTTCAGCCACCATCCTCCATACCAAAGAGGCTTTAATCCTTTAGCTTGCTTAATTGCAGCACGTTTCACACTCATGACTAACCTGGGCAATAGTGTCCATTGTTAAGTCCACCCCTTGATCACAAGCCCATCTGTATATTGCATCTCTGCCCTGATGGCCTGAAGTGTCATGGGCCCACCAGGCAAAAAATAATTCACCCTTATGTTGCCAATCTAAGTCCATCTCAGCCACTTCAATCTTAGCAGCTTTATCCACTTGTTGGTTGTTCTGGTGTTCCTCAGTGGCCTGACTCTTGGGTACATGAGCACCTACATGGCATACCTTCACCACCAGGTTCTGCACCCAGGCAGCGATATCTTGCCACAGTGCAGCAGCCCAGATGGGTTTACCTCTGCGTTGCCAGTTGCTCTGCTTCCATTGCTGCAACCACCCCCACAGGGCATTTGCCACCATCCATGAGTCAATATAGGGATAAAGTACTGGCCACTTTTCTCATTCAGCAATGTTCAAGGCCAGCTGGATGGCTTTCACCTCGGCAAACTGACTCAATTCACCCTCTCCTTCAGCAGTTTCTGCAACTTGTTGTCGAGGACTCCATAGAGCTGCCTTCCATCTCCGATGCCTTCCCACAATACGGCTGGACCCATCAGTAAACAAGGAATATTGCTTTTCATTTTCTGACAGTTTACTATATGGTGGGGCCTCTTCAGCCCGCATCACTTCCTCCTCTGGTGACATTCCAAAATCTTTGCCCTCTGGCCAGTCCATGATGACTTCTGGAATTCCTGCATGACTGAGATTTCCTTCGAGCTCGTTGTGTAATTAGTGCAGCCCACTTACTCCATGTAGCATTGGTTGCATGATGTGTAGAAGAGAACCTGCCTTTGAACATCCAGCCCAGCATGGGCAACCAGGGTGCCAGGAGGAGCTGTACTTCAGTGCCAATCACTTCTGAAGCAGCTCGAACCCCTTCATAGGCTGCCAGTATCTCTTTTTCAGTTGGGGTACAGCTGGCCTCAGATCCTCTGTGTTCCCGACTCCAAAAGCCAAGGGGTTGACCTTGAGTCTCCCCTGGAGCTTTCTGCCAGAGGCTCCAGGTAGGACCGTTCTCTCCGGCTGCGGTGTAGAGGACATTTTTTACATCTGGCTCTGTCCAGACTGGTCCAAGGGCTACTGCATGAACTATCTCTCGTTTAATTTGCTCAAAGGCTTGCTGTTGCTCAGGGCCCCATTTAAAATCATTCTTCTTCCGAGTCACACGATAGAGAGGGCTTACAATCAAACTGTAATTCAGGATATGCATTCTCCAGAACCCTACAGCACTCAAGAAAACTTGTGTTTCTTTCTTACTAGTTGTTGGAGACATTGCTGTTATCTTGTTGATCACATCTGTGGGGATCTGGAGACATCCATCTTGCCATTTTATTCTCAAAAATTGAATCTCCTGTGCAGGTCCCTTGATCTTACTCTGTTTTATAGCAAAACCAGCTCTCAGCAGGATTTGGATTATTTTCCTCCCTTTCTCAAAGACTTCTTCCACTGTATCACCCCACACGATAATGTCATTAATGTACTGCAGGTGTTCTGGAGCTTGCCCCTGTTCCAGTGCAGTCTGGATCAGCCTACGGCAGATGGTAGGGCTGTGTTTCCACCCCTGGGGCAGCTGGTTCCAAGTGTACTGGACACCCCTCCAAGTAAAAGTGAACTGTGGCCTGCACTCTGCTGCCAGAGGAATTGAGAAAAAATGCATTGGCAATATCAATCGTGGCATACCACTTTTCTGCCTTTGACTTCAGCTCATACTGAAGTTCTAGCATGTCCGGTATGGCAGCACTCAAGGGTGGTGTGACTTCATTCAGGCCACAATAGTCTACTGTTAGTCTCCACTCTCCATTAGACTTTTGCACTGGACATATGGGGCTATTAAAGGGTGAGCAGGTCCTACTGATCACTCCTTGGCTCTCCAGTCTACGGATCAGCTTATGGATGGAAATCAGGGAGCCTCAGTTGGTGTGATATTGCTGCCCCTGCACTGTTGTGGTCGCGATTGGCACTTGTTCTTCAACCTTCGGCAACCCCACAGCAGAAATATAAATGGGTTCCACCCCTTGACAGCTTCAGGGCATCAGGGTACACTGTGCACTGGTATCTACTAGAGCCTTATACTTTTGTGGGACTGATGTGCCAGGCTATCTGATCCACACAGCCCAGTAAATCTGATTGTCCCCTACCTCCACATGGCTGGAGGCAGGGCCCCTCTAATAGTCATCACAACATTGGACACTTAAGTCTCGTTGAAAGAGATTATTCTTCCTTATCACAGGAGCTGGAGTAAAATCAGCTCTTCCACTCCATCTGGGAACCCGTTCACCAGAGACTGAAGCCGCAGCTTTTATGGCATGATCATCCTTGACCTTTGTTCTCCTCTTCAATTCACGCACCCGTTCCTCCAAAACTGAAGTAGGTTTTCCATCCCACTTCTTCATGTCTTCTCCATGGTCCTGCAGGTAAAACCATAGGGTGGCCTGTGGCATATACCTTCTATATCTTCTCTCTCGAACAGTAGGACATCTTTTGTAAATAGCTGAGACGTGTGTTGGTACATGTGAGGAGCTGGATAGATCAGATAGATCGTCTCTCAATTGTTTGAGCTTCTGGGACAGTTTTTCCACAGCTGAAATGACGGAAGGGGTGAGATTGTCTCTGAACTCTCGGAGTTTACGAATAATTTCATCCACTGTTAATGGTACTATGTCATTCCAGGTTACTGTTGCCAATGAATGAGCACATAATGACGGTGCAGTCCGTGTAAATTTCTGCTGCATGGGTGTGTGCATTCGACTTCATCTGGATCTATGGGTGCCTCCCTGGTGTTTGGCTTGATGTGATAGATCATCTCTACAATGGCTGATTCCCTCAGAGATTTGATGCCTTCCTCTAGAGTAGTCCACTTGGCCAAACGACTCATAACATTGTCCTTGTACGGAAACCTTTCTTTCACAGCTGCCAAGAGCCACTTCCAAAGGCTGAGGGACTTTTTCTCTCTTGTAATTGCTTTGTCAATTCCCCCTTCCCTAGCAAGTGATCCCAGCTGCTTGGCTTCCCTACCTTCTAATTCGTGACCGTCGGCCCCATTGTCCCACATTGCCATGATTTGTCCCTCTCTGGTATGACCAGAATGACAACACACCTCATTTAAGCGTTTTGATAATTTTTCTGGATTTTGCACTTGTTCAATGGTGAAGTTCCAAAGCACTGGAAGGGCCCACTGGCCTAGGTATTTGCCCATACTACCCCACACACCCTGCCACTCATGATTGTCCAGCCTTAGGGAAAATCTCTTGGTCCTCCTACACCATCGACTAATCCTAGACAAAGCCCAAACCTGACTCTGTTTAACTCTTGGGACCAGATGCAATGGTGGTGGGTAAAACACACTCTGTATGCGTGCCAACATGGTGATCCCCATCACAATCAGCAGGCAGGTCTCAAGGGTACCTAAAGGCCATTCAAAACCTTCAGAACTCTCAAATGATGCTGTAAATGGTCTGGTGGGGGGGCTGGGAGCAGAAGGGAATGTCTCCTTCACGGGTTGATCACCCGAGGAAGGGAAAAAAGATGTGTAATTGCTAAGGACTTCTATTGTATACCTCCCAAAGTATAGAGGTGGTAACCACACTGGGAACGCAAGCCAGATCAGTTTCATGATCAATGATCTTATTGTATTACAAAACCATTACCATAAAGTACAATGAAATAAGAACCTTAGCAAAGGGCCCCGGCTGATAAATACTAATGCAGCAAATACCGGCTGTAAGTAAGGTACGACATGCTGAAACTGTGAGATCAACAGCAACAACTTTGAGAGCCAATAAATCAGCATTGCAGCGAGTGACTATTAATCCAAAACAATGAACGCTTATCACAAATACGATTAGACACACTCCAGTCAGATCTGTCGTTATCTCAACCCTTCGTACCCCACGCTACCACCAATAATAATAATGTTAAGGGAAGCAACAAGGGAAGAAAATACAACTGCTCACCACCCACCGACCAATACCCAGCCCCACCGAGCAGTGATCTAACCCTTTTGGGTAACTGCCCTCAGTTTCTATACTGGGCATGATGTGCTGTGGTATGGAATACCTCTTTGGCTAGTTTGGGCCAGGTGTCCTGTCTCTGCTTCCTCCCAGCTTCCCCTCCTCTCTGGCAGAGCATAAGACTCAGAAAGTCCTTGGTCAGACTAAACATTATTGAGCAGCAACTAAAAACACTGGTGTTATCAGCACTGTTCCCAGGCCAAAAGCCAAAACCACAGCACTGCACCAGCTACTAAGAAGGAGAAAAATGACTGCTACTGCTGAACCCAGGACACCAGCAGGTTGAATGAGTTGATCCTGTCCCTCTACTCTCGTGACACCTCACTTGGAGTATTGTGTACAGTTCTGGTGTCCTCAACATAAAAAGGACATGGAACTGTTGGAACAAGTGCAGAGGAGGGCCACAAGGATGATCAGGGGACTGGAGCACCTCCCGTATGAAGATAGGCTGAGAAAGTTGGGGCTGTTGAGCCTGGAGAAGAGAAGGCTGCGTGGAGACCTCATAGCAGCCTTCCAATATCTGAAGGGGGCCTATAAGGATGCTGGGGAGAGATTTTTCATGAGGGACTGTAGTGATAGGACAAGGGGTAACGGGTTCAAACTTAACCATGGGACGTTTAGATTGGATATGAGGAGGAAATTCTTTATTGTAAGGATGGTGAGGCACTGGAATGGTTTGCCCAAGGAAGTTGTGAATGCTCCATCGCTGGCTGTGTTCAAGGTGGGGTTGGACAGAGCCTTGAGTGACATGCTTTAGTGGGAGGTGTCCCTGCCCATGGCAGGGGGGTTGGAACTAGATGATCTTCAGGTCCTTTCCAACCTAACTATTCCATGATTCTATGATTCTATGATTACAAATATAGAATATGCCATCAGTATTCTAAGACATTGGTTTGACCCTCCCTCTAGCAATAAGACAGAGGTGGTTAGCAAGGAAAGACAGACTTATTCTATCAGATGCAGAGTTGGACATGGAATTAACATAGATTTTAGCAGAAACCAACAAAAAGGAACACTGCCATTGTTATCTATGAGAAATTACTGAAGAACAGCTCTTAATCAGGAAAAGAAAGAACAGTGGTCAGAATGGAGACAAAATCAACAAGAAATCCTCTCCCCTTCCCTCACTGAAATTATTCTCCCCCACAAATATCGTCAATAAAAAGTCCAATGCTATAATTCAAACATTTTTATTAAAATCACAACATACAGGGTTGAATAAAGTTGTGTGTTGTTCATTTGCTGAATTCAGACAGTTTAGCTTGAGAGAATATAATACAACTGAGTTTCCTTGCTGACCCATTTAATAGTTATTTAGGATCCTCATGATCTGGTCAGGCTAAGAAAAATATCTGAGATTGAAATGCATAAAGTAAAAACCATGCAGCACCACCAAAAAAAGATACTTTGGACAAACTCAAACTTTTATTTTTAACCTATTTTTCCTTATTTTCCTGTAAATGTTTCATGTAAAATTTTCTGCAGTGGACTTTTAGATACCAACTGCATTCTATGACCATTAGACGTGAGTGAGCAAAACTACAATCCCAACGCATCTGTTTGCCAATTTGAAGGCTGAGTCCTTGTCCAAAGCTGAAGGTGGCTTCATGCCAGTCATGTTCCAGCCGAGCCTAGAGCAGCTGCAGGGCTGCTGTAAACTGCTGCTTGGCAGTGTTCCAAGGAGCCGATCTGCCAGCTGGTGACTGCTGAAGCAAAAAGTCCATTCATCTCTTTCCCCTTTATTTTTTCAGTAGCTCAACTAGAACCAACAACTTCTCTGCCCCAGAAATCTCCAAATGCCAGCCTACAGTCTGCCTAAATATGGGCCCATGAAATGGACTGTAATTAGGATGCAAATGTGTCTCTGAAATTTCATTTCAAGAGTAGCCCATTTTAAATATATGGAAAAAAAAAAAAAAGCCTCCAAAAATGTCTTAAATTTAAAAAAAAAAATCTGGATTTGAATTTCCTGATCAGATTAAAAAAAAAGCACAGGTTTTCTTGCTTAAGTCTATTTCTCTGAAAGAAAGAAAAAAAATCTATGAAAATCTGATTGGCTGTAAAATTTTGATAGCTTTGTATCACGATCACTACTGTTTTAAGATACGTCAATATGAGAAAGATCTAAATATTTTAGGTTTGATTATTTTGATTATTCCAGTCTAGTGCTTAATACATTGATTGAACTAAAACTAGGAATTTAATATTCTTAAAATATTCCCCCCCCCCCTTTTTTTTTTTTGAGGATTCCTCTTTGTAACTGTCATTCTGGCAACTTTTTCTTATATTATGAACATTCCCCCCCCTCTCCCCCCAATGACCCACTTTGAAGTAATGAAAACTGACTACTCTTATAGAAAGCTCCAGAACAGGACATGTTATTAAAAAAGCAGCCATTCATCACTTCCCATTTTCAAACCCACTGAGTGAAATATGACAAGAGATAACAACAAGACAACACTGCTGCAGGACATTCAAAAATGGATATTGTTGCTGACGGTCTTGTGATAAAATAGTGATATAAAATGACAGAAAAATACATGAATTATAAAAACACCCCAGAAAGGGTGCAGATTTTTAAGATGCCTGTGCCCAGAGGCATCTAGGAGTCTTAGATGCCTATAATGTAATTCTTCCAAGTAGAGCAACTTTCTTAAATACATCATTCTGACAGCAGGCATAGAGAATAAAATAGAACAAAATACTCTCTCACCAATGCACCTAGAGCACCCTGACAACCAGCCAGCAATGGTGTATTTGAAGAACAAGGTTTTACCATCCCAAGGGATTTTTACCTTCAGAAGTGTTAATGGAAGTGCACTCTAGAGAGAGTAATTATTCTGACAGAAAACCAAAGACTTTCTGGATTCCCTCAAGTTTTCTACCACTTAATTATTTTGTGTTCACAAGTACATGAGGAATGTGCAAAATGTGCTCTCCAATGTAAAGTTAACCATATCTCCAAGCATAGTTCACTTGGCTCTTTTCAGGTCTCAACTGGACTTCAGCACCTTCTGCAGAACTGCCTATATTTGCAGCCTAGCAGAGAATTCATAAAGCAACACAAAGAATTCCAAAAACAAAACAAGGCTCTATAGCTCTAATTTTTTACAAAGGATGGAAAGGATTAAGCCCTGCATCATGCTTTTGAATTTATATCCCTTCAGATGCCTTTCACAGTTATGAGAGTTTATTTAAGTGCAGATCTAATTTACCAAAACACGTTATCTCAGTACTATGGTATGCCACCTTGTCACTACGTCAGCTCCTTAATTTCTACACCTCCCTACTTTTATGCTTACCAGCTTCCAGCCTAAAGTTGATCCAATATAAAATGTAATTCAGCTGCAGCAGGCAATTGTTCTTCACTCAAGTCTCTTAAAAAGCACACACTCTCCTTGATTTCAGTAGCACCTGGATCATGAGAGTAGCTTTTACAACCTAGATCTGCACTTACTGAACTTACTGCCTTCTGGCAACATGCAGCACATGAAAGAAATAAAGTCCAGTGTGTCAAAATAAGGCATGGACTAGTATCAACAGGTTATGGGTAAGAACCTGCTGCTGATCAATTTGCAAGCTCTTCCATCACCCTTTACAAAATGGAGGCAGCCAATATAAACCAGAAACATTTCTCTTTCTGCCTTTCTAACATCTTTATTTACTTACTTAAAGCAAAAATTTTGACAAGCTAAAATGAGTGCCTCTTCCCCATAAAGCCCTTTTAACTAACAAGCCAGTTGAATACAAGCAACTATAGAGGTGAGCTAATGTCTTAAAAGGATTTTATGGTAGTGGTGATACAGTGTGATAAGTAACCCAAAGAAGGCTTAAATAAGATATTCGTCTTCTTACAGCATAGAATTATCCTTGGAAAATTTCATTTACATAAGTAATAATGCACAGTAAAGGACACAAATTATAAAAGGGTATAATGTTGGTTTATAAAGTAGGAAGAAAATGGTGAAGAATTTTCCATTAATCTCTGCTAACTTTCAGTAAATCATTACTCTGTGTCCTCAATACTTCATTTCAAAGGTTAAATTAAAGATTTTTCTCATTAGTAAAGCCAGCAGAAAATTTTGCATATTACAGCTGTTCACCATGCCTTCCAAATTGATTCTTTGAAACTTCAGAGCTGTTCACCAGAATTATATTCTTAAAAATGCTAAAAAAATAATTTAGATGATACTGAATACACCTTATTATACCCTATGGCTTACAATTCTAAATAACTATAAAAATACTAATAAAAAACCCCTACTGAATAGTGTGGATTTTTCAATCATATGACTACTATTACCATAGGACATGCTACATGATATAACAAATCTTATTTTACTCAGTCTGTACCTAAGACTTCCCCAAAATCAGAAAGTCAGTACAGAAAAGACAATTTTTACCAGACGGACTTTTCTTACTTTGGTCCTGGGGATAAAATGGTAAGAAAGATGCAATGCACTTACACCCCATTTTAAAAATCTGTTAAATCCTTTCTCTTGGAAACAAAGTTTAACAAAGACTAGCCCCCACACATCCAGCAATTCTCATAACAAATCTCTCTTGATGCCTTTGGCATCTATCTGCACTGACCTCCTATCCCATCAGCTCTTCTGGGCAGCCACAGCTATTACAGCTTATTAACAATAAGGAAAATACCTTCATTAAGCTCTTGTTATACACAGGCTACACCTTTGGTTACATGCAGCAGAGTCTAAAATAAGGTGTTCAAGTCTGACTTGCTCATGGACTTTCCAGGCTCCATGCAAGGGGACTGGATGCCCATGTTCACCTAGCACTTTGGGTCTCGCTGTCTCTGTGCAATCCAAGAATTAAGGGCCACTTGTGCCATGCTTTCAGCTACAATCATATAGAAAGTCACAGGTGTCTATAATTAAGGTCCTCTTTTGCATAAGTGATGCAAAATAAACTGATAAAAAATGGAGAAGCAGATCCATGGGAACACCAAGGTCACTTTAAAAGACCATAGCTCATGAAGCGTGGGCAGTGAAGTACGACACAAAGGTCCTGAGGAAGCACTAAGGGAGCTTGCTCTGGAATTATAAGCAGGAAAACTGCAAAAGTGTTAATTAGCCCTTGTGATAAAGTGTGCTACTTAGCTGACATTTATTGCTATGCTAACACAGGTGTTTCGGCTTTGCAAGCAAAACCAGTATTTCTGTACAGTATTTGATGTACCATGTAGACATAATATGTTGTTCGAAGAACTCTGCCTTGAGCCTTGTTTATTTTTTTGATGACCAGCCACCTAAAATCTGTAAAGTCCATTTCTAGCCTCAGGCCTGACATGTGGTCGCCAAAACTTGATCACATCTGTAGATCGTCTCAATTAAAACTGACTTATAGGTGGCAATTACTTTTGACAACTAACTTCTATTATACGAATGTTTAGGCTTTACCAATTTTCTAAGTATGCATTTATTTATTTTCCTACTCTAATGCCATTCCTATAGTACCAGAAATTCCATATGTAAAATGAAATTCATATGACTATGTATTCAGTTAGATAACATACCAGAATACAGTTGTTGCAGAAGTAGTACTCTCAAAAAGACTTAAATGTGAAATGTTCAAGTGTCTATATATTATATAGCTCTATATCTGTGACATACAGATATATATATTTTATTATCTTACCTTCTTGAAAAAAAGAAACTTATATACTTACCAGGGCTTATTGTCTCACTTTCAATTAGTGAATGTCATAAATCAGATTTCTAATGACTGTGTGCCTTCTGAAAAAGGCACTGCTTGCTTTTTCATAAAAAGACACACAAAACCCTGGATGAACTGTAGTTAGCCACTGCTCACCTTTTTACATTACATTCTTTAACAATAACAAATCCTTCCATTAAAATGAGCTTCATAAATTAGCATCCCTACTTTTGAAATGAATAGGAGCTGAACTTACACAAACAGCAGGGCAAATTGCATACTTTGGCAAAGGATATTCAAGAACTGTTAATCATTGACACTATTCTTCAGCTCAGTATACAGTTTGAAAAGGAGAAATCAAAGGACTAACAAAAAGGGCAAATTTTATCCTGATGACAAGAAAAGAAACCCTAATTTCCCTTTAATTGACTTGACTTTTTATTTTTATGACAAGATGGCTGAGATCAAGACATCCTTGAAGAGAAAGAGAAAATAGTCTATTTTAATATATATATATATGAGGACACCTGTTTTAGGAATATAGCAGCACGGAAGAGCCAGATTTTTTTTAACCCTGAAGTAAATTTCCATAATGAAGTCTTTTTTGTGGTTAGACAAAAATATTATAACATACCCACAATCAATCCCTACCCTTAACTGGTCAGTTTAATGCATTCAACAACATGTAGAAATAGTTTAGACTCCTATGACAGGATAAAGCATTACTATTCCAAAAATATATTGGCTCCCTGCTGTAGGATTCAGTGAGATAAAATCCCTGTGTGAACCTTGCATCATGACAATGTTCAGTCAAACAGGTTTCATTCACAATAGAAAAAATTTCCTTAAAATATTTTCTTCAAAGATCTTACTATCTATTATGGTTATAAATCTATGCTGAGTGAGTCATTCCATGCCTAGGGATTTTTTTAGGCATTGACAGTCTTAGAAATAGGGAAAGTACAAATAGGATTCTGTTGGAATAATGAATAACTTTCTTTTTCCCCCTCTAAAATCAATGACCCAAGAACTTACTGGTTTTGTTGGAATGGAATTGGTGCATATAAATTCTATTCTCTGATCTCCATCTGTCAATATCAAATATATTTACAATAATAAAATCTTGTCAGGGAGAGCAAGGGGACTCATCGCCAAGAAGTATAAATAGTTGCTGAGGAAATGTGACGCCCATAAGGAATCCATACAATTGATTTACATGAAAGTTGCCGCTTTAACAAAACAGTTAGTTTGCAGCTGAATAATATAATTCTCTTCACGTTCTAAAAAAATCCAGAAACCTATCTTCTGTCATTTCAAAATTGTGTATAGGTGGTAGTGATACAAAATTTTCCTTACTGTGTAATTTCAAAGAAACCAAGTTTCACATAGGCAAGATAGCCCATCAGATAAGTACATAAAATAACCTCTTTCCGCCTACATCAGTGGCTTACACAAAAGAAGAAAAATATTTTATAGCATCTTTACTGTACCCCTCATAAGGGTCCATTCAGTTCAGCTCTCTTCAGCTACTGTAGCATGGTGTTCATTACAAGATATACTACTCAGGGCTCAGGAAAGTCAACTCTTAACAAGGTAAAACTATTTCATTTATTTCATGTATTTTAAGGCCAGAAAAACTCGTTATAATTATCTTGTCTGACCTTTACAGTAGAAACCTTAGATTTCTCTTGGTGAAATCATGTAATCCAAAAAAGCATAACTTAAAAGGCTTAAAGTAACAGAGAATGCATTTTATTTCTTCATAATCCACAAAAATATTTTTATAACAATGCAATCCAGATCCGTACTGGAAATGTCACTATATTTGGGTAACAAACCCAAGACTAATATTTGAACAAAAGAAAATAAGCAGTATCTGCTGACAAAACTGCTCTAAAAATATGCAAGGAGATAAAGTGTCTCTAAAAAGGACTAATGTCTAAGACATTTAGTAATAGGCAATTCACAGAGAAAATGCTGGTTGGGTTTGAAGTTCTCCCTGTCTGTTCTGGTCATGTATGTAGTTATATGTATGATTTGAATGTCCTATTTGCTTTTGTAAGTGATTATACAGGATGCATAACCACAAGGAGCCCACTACAGCCTGCAAAATTATTAAGAACACAACACTTCACAAAAACCTTGTAGTACCAAGATCACATTATTTGGAAAAATAACCTTCTATTCCATCTTCCCTGGAAACACGCAAAAAACTAATGCAGTTATTTCAAAATATTCAGCATATCAGCTCCTTATTTCTTTCAGCAAAACTATGTTACACAAACTTAGCAAAGGAAAATGAACAAAAGAAAACAAAACCATACATAAATACCCACTGGAATTTCTTATTTTGCATTTCCTTCTAGGAAAAAACAACATAAAAAACCCTAGTAAAACCACTGAAATACCTGTATTGGTTTCTGCTTCTCTATTCATTTGCCTAGCCTAAGGAAGGCAAGCAAGATTGCATTTCATACTTATACCTCAAACTTTCTGTAATAATGCACATAGGGAGGCATTTACCTGTTGCGACATGCCCTTTCTCTCTAAACGTAAAATTTTACATTTTCTTTTCTTTACAGCCCATACAGTGGGTCTCTCACTTGAAAAAAGTAATAGAGATGATATGCTCACTTGGGTTTATAGGCTTTTCAGCTGTAAATTAACGTAGTATTGCTGACTTATAACAGTTGCTGCACAGTAGCTGCTAAAATGGGACATCCCACCCCAAAAGACCGTCTGCCCTTGGGATTACAGGTGAGAGGCACAGCTTTGGAGGGAGGTAGTATGTAGGAAAGTGTGTGAAAATTGAATATAATTATAACAGAGTGCCTGTTTCATAGGTCTCTTCAGGATGGCTAAATACAGGCAGTTCTCCATTATTTCTGCAGGGGGCCCTGGGGTGCCCCAGGCACCAGAAGAGCCCAGGTCTTGCAAAGGGCAGGTGGCACAGCAGCTTTGTGTCCTAGCACTGTGCCAACCTCCCTAATGCAGTTCCTGCCAACTCCAGGATAACTCCAGCAGACCTGGTGGGGCGCTCTTGCACTTCCCAGGATCTCAGCACTTCCTTTAGACTGACAGAGAGTAGATTTGGATTAGATACTGGAAGGAAGTTCTTCACTGTGAGGGTGGTGAGGCACTGGAGAAGGTTGCTCAGAGAAGAAGGAAGAGTTCAAGGCCAGGCTGGACAGGGCTTTGAGCAATCTGGTCTAGTGGAAGGCATCCCCGTCCATGGCAAGGGGTTTGAACTAGATGACCTTTAAGATCCCTTCCAATCCAAACCATTCTATGATTCTAAAATGAGAGTTTTAGACTTCTTGTGATATAAATATCAGTTCCACCTCTGCTGTTTGCCATTTCATTACATTAAACAGCATTTTAATGGAAATCCTAAATTCTGAAAGGCTCATGGGAAATCATGATTCTATTGAATCCACTAGCAAAACTTCCACTACCTTTATTGCATTGTCTTGAGCAGGAATGAAATTAAGCATGTGTTTGAAGAATATTTACTACTATATAAATTAGGGACCACTGTGTTTTAGTCTTGTCTAAGTGCCACCCGCTGTTGTGATGGCAGCCTTTTATGCCTCCCTCCTGACACATTAATGGTGTAAGTTACTTTAAATAATTCATAACCAAAGTAATTTGTTCAAACACATTGTGGCTATTTGTTTGTTTGCTTGTTTGTTTTTTAAAAAAGGCTTTTTAATACAGTTTAAGAAGAAAAAATTCCTCTAATTAGCAGTCTTGAAAGATGAATATCTGTTTGTTTAAAGCTATACACCAAAGACATGTTTTAGAAATACGAGCTATTCCTCAGGGATCAATACTGGGTCCATTTCTATTTAACACCTTCATTAACAATCTGGATGATGGGTGGAATGCATCCTCAGCAAGTCTGCCGATGACCATTAAACTGGAAGGAGTGGCTGATATGCCAGAGGATCATGCTACCATTCAGAGGGACCTTGACAGGCTGGGGAAATGAGCCAGCAGGAACCTCATGAAGCTCAACAAGCAGAAGTGCAAAGCCCTGCACCTAAGGAAGAACAACCTTATGCACTGCTACATGCTGGGGGACAACTGGTTGGAAAGCAGATATCTGTGGGTCCTGGTTGACACCAGGTTGAACAGGAGCCAGTAATGTGCCCTTGCTGTAAAGAAGGCAAATGGTATCTTCAGCTGCATTAGACAAAATTGCTCCCAGAGTGAGAGAGGCAATCCTTCCAGCACTGGTGAGACCACACCTGGGATACTGTCCCCAGTTCTGGGCTCCTCAGTACCAGACATACTGGAGAGAGTTCAACAAAGAGCCACAAGGACAATTAAGGGACTGGAGCATCTCTCTTGTAAGGAAAGGCTCAAAGACCTGGGTCTGTTTAGGCCAGAGAAGAAAATGCTCAGGGGGATCTCATCCATGTGTACAAATGTCTGAAGAGAGGGTAAAAAAGGACATAGCAAGACTCTTTTCAGTGGTGCCCAGTGACAGGACCAGAGGCAATGGACATAAACTGAAACACAGGAAGTTTCCTCTGAACATCAGGAAACATTTTTTCATTGTGAGGGTGACCAAGCGCTGGCACAGGCCGACCAGGGAGGTTTTGGAGCCTCCATCCTTGGAAAAAGGCATCAAAAGATGTCTGAACATGGTCCTGGACAACAGGTTCTAGACAACCTTGCTTGAGCAGGGGGTTTGGACAAGACAACATGCCAACCTCAACCACACTGTAATTCTGTGAAGGTATTTTCTAGTCTGAGATCAGATTAAGAGCACAGGTGAGAACCAAAAGTCTGAACAGGGGTTTAGGAAGCTACATACACCTGCAGTTCACTTTCTGCTTTCTATTTACGCCCTATCACTGGGGCTGAAGCTCTGAAGTCTGTTGACCCAGTGCATTGGTCCTAAGTACAACCCCAAGAGTTTACAGCTAAATCTGGCAAGGAACACTTTTTTTTCAAGCAGGTGAGTCCTTTGACCAGCTTCAGCACCAGTTTGCAGCCATGCCACCCCAGCAACAAATACCTCTCAAGCCACACCCAAGAAGAGAGATCTCTGACCTGACCATCAGACTTTCTGCTGTAAGCTCAAATCTTTAAGAAGCTGAACTCCTCCATTTCATTGTGTTTTATTGTTGGAAATGTTCTTAGTGATTTCCCCCCTCAGACAAAACAGAACTGTTTTAAAACTGTGATTTACTTATAAAGGATCCATTCAATGTAATTCACAAGCAATGAACCTGCCTATTGGTTGAGAGGCCCTAACCCTTAAATTGGCTAAAACAATTTTAAGCACCATGCTTAAAACTCATGAAAGTCCTACAAGCAGGATAACAAAACTTTGCACATAAACAACAAAGCTGTCTAAGGCAACATACCAGACTCTCCAATTCTCTGTACACTGAAAAATAAAAGACAGGCAATGTTTGAAATTCATGAAGGAGGACAATGAAGGAATACAATATGCGCGTACACACTCTTACACACCCTGGGGATTGGTAAATATAGCCTCACATTTGACTGACAACCACCAACTCATAAAAGCCTATAAAGCACACACAAACAACTCCCACTCCCCAGAATATCCCAACAGCAGACCCAAAGAAGGTTATGTAGGCTATGCTTACAATGCATCCTAGGTGATCATTATTTAAGAGGGGATATCTTACAAACTGCCCATCTCACCTCTGGATTTCTGCCCCTCAGCCACTAGCAAATATCTCCCCTCACTTCCATAAACCTTGCAGGAAACAATGAAAACCATTATAATTCAGGGCACATAATCACTCTTCTGCCTCCAGGTGTCCAGTTAGTGCATGTAATATAACTTTCAGTCACTCAAGCAATGTCTATTGCGATCTGGAAGATGCTTAGGCACCCATTTGGCAGTTCCGTTCTGTGGTACCAAAGTAGAAGCCTTCCTCAGCTGTAGAAACACAGATTAAACAAACCAAATATGCTAATGTCTATACTGCTAGGTGTTCTGTAAAAGAATCCTTTTCTCATTAGGAATATCAAGCAGAAATTTTGAAAACCCCAATTCACAAATATTTCCATACCAACCAGGAGTAAAAATGATTCAACAAGAGTTTCTTGGGCACTGGAGCACAAGTGAGCATATTTATCCTAACATATATCTAATTTATTGCTAATCCCATGATCACATTCCCTGTAACTGGCTGAGCAATTGCGTGCAGCACCACTAGTAACCTCAGGAAGACTGGCAAACAGTAGGACACCCACCAACTGCTACCTGCCACATGCAATAAGCGGCACAAAGCCACCCTGTCAGAGCAGTCTCAGGAGTTCACCCCAGGCCAAACAGGTTAACAGCTGACTTGTAGCTTTTCATGTAGGAATAATTACACACTTCTCAGCAGATGAACTCTCGTCCTGATAATGCTGCCTGTGTAATGCTAGGGAGGGAAACAAAATGCAGATTATCGCAACCCTGCAACACAGACCATTTTTTTTTTGTTTGTTTTTTTTTTTTTTTTTATTTTACTGCAAACAGTTGTTTCTTAGTGCACATTAAGTTGCTGCTTTGAGAAAAATCAGACTCAATCAGCACCTGCTTCATCTTTCTCTTACATGTCCTTCTCTTTTCCCTGGTTCATTTTCCTGGAGGTGCACCCACAAGGAAGGAGAATTTACAGCAGTTCCTTCTATGCCAAAAATCAATTTGTTCTATAGTCACAGTGACAATATGTTGAATAATGCCAAAAGAAAGCACTGAGTATGCCTGAGTGCCAGGCTGGAGTGCGGAGAACTTCTCCTGCCCTGAGTGCCAAAGAATTTGAATGCTGGAGCCAAAAGAGGAGGAGATATTCAAAGCAGGAGTCACACCCTTTCCGAAAGCTTCACCTATGATGTGGCACTGCAAAATCCCCTTTCCATGAAATATCCTGCCTTGGAATGTGGGAAATACATGCAGTCATCCATGGAGACTGACTCCTTTGCAAACTGATTTTGAATAGAAATGGGGATCTTTTAACTTTTCAGACCTCTTCCCTTTAAATGCAGAAAAGTGTGTGTTAGAAAAAAAATAGGAAGCAGCTGCTGTGTAGAAAGAAAAGCACTCTCCTTTCAGTACCTAAAGATTCTGTATGTTTATATGGCAACAAAAATACATCACATAGAATCACAGAATAGTTAGGGTTGGAAAGGACCTTAAGATCATCTAGTTCCAACACCTCTGCCATGGGCAGGGACACCTCACACTAAACCATGCCATCCAAAGCTATGTCCAACCAGGCCTTGAACACCGCCAGTGATGGAGCATTCACAACTTCCTTGGGCCGCCCATTCCAGTGCCTCACCACCCTTACAGGAAAGAATTTCTTCCTCAGATCCAATCTAAACTTCCCCTGTGTAAGCTTGAATCCGTTACCCCTTGTCCTATCACTACAGTCCATCATGAAGAGTCCCTCCCCAGCATCCCTATAGGCCCCCTTCAGATATTGGAAGGCTGCTATGAGGTCTCCACGAAACCTTCTCTTCTCCTGCCTGAACAGCCCCAACTTTCTCAGCCTATCTTCATATGGGAGGTGCTCCAGTCCCCTCATCATCCTCGTGGCCCTCCTCTGGACTTGTTCCAGTAGTTCCATGTCCTTTTTATGTTGAGGACACCAGAACTGTACACAATAGTCCAAGTGAGGTCTCACGAGAGCAGAGTAGAGGGGCAGGATCACCTCCCTCGACCTGCTGGTCACACTCCTTTTGACGCGGCCCAGGATATGGTTGGCTTTCTGGGCTGCAAGCGCACACTGCCAGCTCATGTTCATTTTTTCATCGACCAACACCCCCAAGTCCTTCTCCACAAGGCTGCTCTGAATCTTTTCTCTGCCCAACCTGTAGCTGTGCCTGGGATTGCTCCGACCTAGGTGTAGGACCTTGCACTTGGCATGGTTAAACTTTATCAGGTTGGTATCAGCCCACCTCACAAGCGTGTCAAGGTCCCTCTGGATGGCATTCCTTCCCTCCAATGCATCAACTGAACCACACAGCTTGGTGTCATTGGCAAACTTGCTGAGGGCGCACTCAATCACACTGTCCATGTCACTGACAAGGATGTTGAACAAGATCGGTCCCAACACCGATCCCTGAGGGACACCACTTGTTACCGGTCTCCAGCTGGACAATGAGCCATTAACCATATCCATGCAAAAATTAAACTGCTTTGAAGTAGCAGAAATATAGGTTCTCTTTTCTCTTCAGAAATTATTTTATGGAAAAATAGTCCACATGGAATACTTTTCATTTCAAGATAGAGTACCATTGTTTTGAAGTCTTAATAGTCGATTTAACAAAATTTATGCTAGAAGTTCAACACACATCATTACCAGACTCTGCAAACAGAATGTCTCAATACAAGTTTTCATCAATAATAAACCACATCCTCCCGAAGTCTCTGGTAAAAGAATCTAATATTTTTGTTATTTATTTTTATTTTACCTAATAAAAGTAACTAAACTTTATTTTAATAGCATTTAAATCTCACAGTACCACCTTAAAATAAGATCAAGTAGACTTGTACATCCACATGAAAGAGAATAAAATTAAAAATTATACCTACAGTACAATGTAGAAACTTTCTTCTTTTGATGTTTAGATATATATATATTTACACAGAAGAAATATTAACGATTTTTATTTAAGATACTATTTTTAATGGAAGCATTTTTAATTCCTTCCTTCCATGGAGCTTTTACTATTAAATCGTTTTGATAAGAATCTTGCCTATAATAAATCTCAGAAATGCAGAGAAGGAAAGAACTTGCATAGATACCAAAAAGCAGAAAGGAAAAACTAAAATAAAACAGTGAACATATAATTAATTCCTCACTCACAAGAAGTGTAAGAACAGGACACATCAGACTAAATCCATGTGTATGCATCCACATATTTGGGCTTACGTCTATGGTCTTATCAAAATATATATGGCCCAATATTAAACCCATAGATTGCACAGGTAATATCCCTATAATGTTGCTAGAAATGCTGACATGATCTACTGGCTGAATTTTACCATCTTTGATTTATATAGCCAGTGTAAAAATGATGTAAAAAGCATGCTAAGTTTAACCAGTCTGCAATGCCATAAACAATACCTATTATATTTTATTGCATTCTATTGGAGAAAGAAAAAAAAAAAAGGTAATTTTTTTAAGCTATTTCACTTCATTCTTAACATTTATGGCTATTACTAGTAGAAAGCAACAACAGCTTGACTTCGTAGCATGCAAAATGCTAGATCAGAAAAAGACACAAAAAAAAAAAATGCTACTTTCCATTTGTACTGTGTCAGCAAAGCCTTTAACTAGGTATTCTTAGTAGAATTGTTAATTATAGGTGATTTCCAGTTCTTACAAATTACCAGGGGAAGATCAGGAAATGAGGTATGAGAAAAAATAATTTATAGGGGTGTGGCATTAAAAAAACTAATGTCCCCATCTTGCCAATGTTTTGCATGTGAATTATAGCAAATGCACAGTATTTCAAAGCCTGTTTTATGAAATGCCTCATATTCAACAGCTGTGCCTCTATTCAGAGTGTATACTGCTATGTTTAACTGCAGTCATCATTGTTTCCTTCTCTAACATGAGGAAACAGGCTGCTTACATTGTAGGGAATCACCTCAAGCTCATACTAAAAACCAGGTTATAACATCCACAGAGCATTACTTAAACTTCTACCTGGGGGTTCTCTGCAGATCATTTCTATCAGGGAACACATTTTTGAAAATTATAGCAAATAAAATAGCCACTGCTATGGTAGGCAGTATGGGGAACAACCCCATGTGTGCAAAACATACCCCACTATGCTAAGTCTTTTACCTTTGTCATCTGTACTGTTTAACTTTGCATAAATGCTTCCTGCTGCTTTGGGGGGGTGCCCTCACTCCCAGCCATCCCTGCCTGATCAATTCCCTTGTGCCAGTGTCAGGGTTTGAGTCACCACACAGTGAATTAGATCAGGAAGCTAGCATGGCTGAAAACTATGACTTTCAAATCTCACTATATGTGGAAGTTATTTTTCAGCCGGCACAGTTCACTGATCAAGCTCCCTGTGTGGTTGTATAAATGCTTTTTATTCACACAAGGAAAGCAGCCAGAACAATCAGACAAAGAGGATGAGGGAGACATAGATCTCTCTCTTTTTTTTTTTTTTTTTTTTTTTTTAATGAAAGGGCAGCAATGCGGCAAGCTGAAAATGGGTTATGCAAAAAAATTTGCTGTGGGTCCATCTCCTCTTCTAACTGTCAGATGTGCAGTAATTCTGCATCTGTTGCACTCTGATGCTAGAAAATGCACCACCAGCACTTGGCTTAGCAAGACTCCTGAAGACACAGGGCCCACCTCCAGTGCCAGCATTGCCCCTGTGCATAATTACAACCATCATATTCCAAGTGCATTGCCACTTCAACCTCTGTTCAAAGTGCTTGGCTACTGAATTTGCTGCGCTCAACTCTGAAACTCTTGTTCTTAGTTCTGGTTTCTCAAGGCATGGAGAAAAGAAACAATTATCAGCTTATAGGCATATGAGAGACAGAGGATGTACAATTTCCTTGTTTTACACAAGGATTTTTCAAGCCCAGGACTGACTCAGTCAGATGCATGACTTCTGGACTGGATTCCAGTCCAGAACAACATGTTTCTTGCCCCTTCTGTCCTTGTAAAAGATACCTGCTTTTACGTAAAGCCAATAAAAGGTTCGTTATTTGTTATTAAAAAAAAGATAATTAAATTACTAATGAACTTTCATACTGAAATACCTGAATTCCATCTGTTCTGGTTTAGCAAGCATTTGCTTATTTTCAAAATGTAACAGAGTCTTTATTAGATTGCACTTTATCACCTTTAATGTTATTTTCAGACACACTAATATAGGACAAATAAATCAGCAGCACTTTCATGCTTCTGTGTCCTGTTACAGACACTGAAAAATGCTTTTTCAAAAATTTGCACTTTGAATTACTTCAGTATTTCTATCTTTGCTTATCCACATTGTTCACAACCAAGTGATGTAATGACCCAGGCAAAGCCTTTTTATAATTAAACCTTTCTTTTCTTTGCAGATTTCTGGAAGGAGACCTTGAATTTAGACAAATGATTGCAGATGGTAATATAAAGCTGTACAGAAGATAAATGGTATCTGCGGCTTTCAGATAAAACTCTCTATTTTAAACAGAGCTCTTGTAAGGTCTCCAGAACATTTTATCCCTGAAAATAGAACTTAGCTAGGATTTAAGTGTTTTGTATACACTTGTACTAGCTGCTTACAAACAGCAGTTTCTCTACTATTTCTCTAGTCTAGCATGCACATATATGACTCTTACTTTGGTTTGGGGCTTTAAGGAATACACTTAAAAGACTTTTTTTTAGGTGTTTTTTTGGTGGTTATTTTTCCACACACACCTCCCCCCCCCCCCGCTTCCGATATCTTTTGAGTAATGGGAAATATGAAAGCTCCCAACTCCCAGAAATATCAAGCGAGAATTTATTGTCCCTGGCTTTATAGATAGGATGTCAGATAATTTAGGAGGAAGAAATTCTTTTTCTTCTTCATTATATATAGTGGAATATATATGTTCATATTTTAAAGGCAGATATTTTTATCAGAGTATATTTTAAGGTAGATCATTAAGTATACAATCATAGCTTTTGAGCTTTCAACGAAGGATGCAAAGCAGAAATCCTTATTCAACTCCCACACTCTCCATTATGATGGAAGCTCAGACACCGCAAAGAAGAAACTATCACAATACAAAAATCCTTTGGTTCTCATTTTTATCTCAAGTCTCTGAACTCTGCACAAAAGGTAAGAGAATGGTTTCTTCAAGTTGTTAAGAACTACTGTATAAGGTATATGCATTTCATACTTCTATCCTTATATCCATTGCACATATCGCTTCAAAACAATCTTACAGGCTTATTTCAACATCACAGGTTTAAGCTATAAGTTTTCCAATAATGTTGTCTGAGACCTAAATTAAAGTTCTCTGGAGTCAGTGTATACATCCCACCAGTGGTCTGATTCATACAAATTCACAGTTGCTTTTACTATCTCCTCGTTCATTCGGGATTGCATTCCTGTCTGAAATGGGTAATTTCTGCATCTCCTCGCTGGCACTGCTAACTAACATATACATTAACTTTAAAATATATGCAGAAAAAAAATCTAGATTATATTTCCAGGTGCACTTATATCAAATTCTTAAGCTGCTTCTTAGGCTCCAGTTTTGCCCTTAAATGATATAACTCAGTAGTTCCTTACTTAGGAATTTATAAGTTGACCCACTAACTTTAGACAGCTCTGAATTAGGCCCTTAGCAATTGGGATTTATTTCTGAATTTTTCAGTGTGTAGGGAGTTCCAGCACACATTAGGTCCCTGCTGTAAAGAAGGCTCATTAATACTATATTAATATATTGGACACTTTAAACGATAAGCTCATATTACTACTCTGATCCTGCCATGATATATGCCAAGTAAGACTGAGTGATTACCTGGAAATAACCAAAAAGACTATTCCTCCTTTCAAATTAAGCTCCAGTATTCTTGCCAAAATGTGCCATTATGATGCATCAGGATGGCAAACTGAATATCAATGCAAATAATAACCCCACTTAAATTCAATACATAAAAGTAGAAAAACCTCAGAAGATTTCTCTAATGATTGAGGTTTGAGCTTTTTTAAAGTTTTGTTCTAATACATTAAAAAATGTCTGGAGGAATTGTAAGGGACCTTTTGCAATTTCAGTAAGTCTGTGTAACTCCAGTTGACTCTTTTTGAAAGGGAGCTCATGGTATTTGATCTTTTTAAAAGTTACAATAAAATGTAATGATGTAGTATTTAAATCAATTTTGGAAATTAAGTGCTAGAGAGTCTTAAAGTAAACAGTTTTTTCATGTTATTCTTTCCCGTTTTGTTTTTTGTTTTTTGTTTTTTTTTTTTATAAAAATAAAAAGGGAAGCTAATTAATTTGTGACAGAAAGCTATTTAAATTTTCTTAGCTTTATTCACCAAGCTGTTTGTTCACATTCAAGTTAATTCAGTCCTTATTGAAACAAATGGGAAAAACTTCATTTCATTTCACTGGGCTTTGGCTCAGGACCCCACTGGGTTGCTGTAATTCTGAGGTCCTTGTTCCTTCCTTCTCTCTCATCACATATGGCTATGGAACACGAAAAGATTTGTGTTTAACGTAGAACAAATTCATCCATTGTACTCTAAATATAAATTTGGGATTGTCAATTCAATGAAAATTGTTGCAGTTCTCTGATTTTACAGCACATGGCAGTTAGTTTGTCAAGTTTTGCATGGACAAAAACAGTTTCATAAAAAATGATATGAAATGTTTAGGATGCAACACGGTATTTGGGCATATCACGTCCTTCAAAATAGACATCTCCAGATATTTCAGATCTTAAAACTCTTAGTTGTGCTACCAAGGTGGGGGATACCTACTTACTTCAGAGGTTCTGTTAAATCTAGAAAGGTCAGTTGGTCCTAGGGCTGCAACTGTTCAATGTCTGAATAATGACAATCATAGCCACTGAGATTCTCTGTCACCCACATTAAAAGGGATGTAGAGTTGTTAAGATTGGTGTGGTTTATGAGCAGCTCCCTGTGGTCAACACTCTTTCTTATAGCCAAAATTCAAAATCCACCCTTCTCCCTCTCGAAAACATGAAATTCATTAGCATTAAAATCCACAACTGATTTAAAGCAAGACATTTGCCTCTTTGAAACTGCTCAGACTACAAATTGTTGGAAACAGTAAAACATTGGAAAAAGGAAAAACAGACTAACAAGTCAAACTTTGCAGCAGTCCCATGACAAACTGCAGAACCATATCACATAACTTATTTTTGAAGTATATTAAAAATGTCACCAAACTGTTTTATGAAATACTAATTTTGTTAGCATTATACTGTACATCGCATTATAGATAATACTTTAAGCTTCACTTCTGAAACAGCTATATTATATTTTCAGCCCATTTCTTTCTCAGCAAGGGTACAAAGTGTCTCATTCTGTTGATAAGTCTGTTGTCAGCAGCACAGTCAAGAGTCCTCAAACAAAACTGTGGATTTTAATGGCAGGGTTTGTATAAAACTCCATATTTTAAACAGTAAAACTGTAAACCTATCACCTTGTGGGAGTCAAAATTAAGTCTGGATCCAAACTTGTTCAAAACTGAGAGCTTTGAGCCCATACAGCACTCCTAATGTTCATTAAGAAAAGCAACATTCAAATTCGCAGTTTAACATTATGGTTCAATTTGCCCAGGGAAAGACAAACTCAACCTCTGAATTTTCAAGGGAACAGCAAGACAGATTAGAACCTACAGCAACTTATTTTACTGTTTTTTAATTTTATTCAGTCCAGAAGTAATGAGAAACATATTGTAATTCTTATGACTAATCAATATTCCATAATGATCTCATTCAGAAAGCCTCACAAGAAGAAAAAGAAGTCCCAGGTAGCTTATGCTGTGTAATAAAATGGTCAATTTAAGTGATGCATGCTATTTGCCATTTTCAGTCTTATAATAATGCATTACTAACAAAGCATTAGTAAAGATTACATTACATTGCATTCTGCAATTTAATTAAGGAATATTCATCTTTGAATCAGCAATCGCCAGGTTTTATGCTTTTTACCAGCTGACAAAATTTGTTCTAAGAAGGGTATACCACTGTGAAGTCTAAAGGGGCTTGTTGCATCCCTGCATGGAGGGCTTTACCTGCCTACACTATTTCACGGGAAGAAGCAAAGGAGATTGAAATCAAGCTTAAATTCACCATGTTCTACATAATCTTTCTGCTTGCCTGTATTAACTGCAGGTGTCCAGGTTTTTGCTGGGTGACACTACAGGGTGAGGAGTGGCTGTGGCTGCCTCAGCCAGTGCTAGCTGGCTCCAACCAACCTACAACAGGGCACGACTGAGCCCATCACCCAACATAGCGACACCTCAGGGACACATAGAAGAAAAAGAAAGAAAGAGCATGAAGGAGAGACATACAGAAAGCTTCAAAGCCAGAGAATGAGCAGTGGGAAGGAGGGAGGGAAGGAGGGAGGGAGGGAAGGTGGGAGGGAGAGAAGGAGGAAGGGAGAGAGGAAAGGAAGAAAGGAGGGAGGAAAGGGAAGGCAGAAATAAAGATGGGAAGGAAGAAAGGGAGGGAGGGGGGGAGGGAAAAAGTGAGGGAGGGAAAAAGGGATGGAGGGAAAAAGGGCAGGAGGGAGGGAGGGAAGAAGAGAGGGAGAGAGAGAGGAAGGAAGGAAGGAAAAGGGGGATGATGACACATGCACATAAATGGAAAATGTATTAGTATTAATAATTCAACAGAACATTTTTCCATCTCTGTATCTGTTCATAAAGACATCAATGAATATGCTTTGCATAGCTAAGCTATTTACATGATGCACAAAAATATGCTGAAAGCTGATCTTCACTGGGCATGCTGATCATTCACAATGAATAATTAGATGCATTTTTTGATGTGTCTATAAATTCTATTTCTTTTACTTGAACACAGTAATAACATTCAGAGAAGGACCTGACTTGTACAATCTTCAAAAATTAAGGAAAGACAACAGACTAGTAGAACAAAATAATTCTTTTAGAAGTATTTTCAAACTATATTTCACTGATGTACACTACTTACAGATTTATTACCAGAGCCATTCAGTATAACCTTAATGGTTCTGAAGTGTGTTTTCAGCAACCAACTGACAAACTAATGTCTTTCAGATTTGACAGTAGCATTTCAAAACTCACAGTTTCCTTGCTTTATCATTGTGAATAATAAAAGATCAAATGAACTTCTCATAAGCTTTCCATTTCTGAGTTGTTGAGTTTTTTCCTCATAGAAGAAAGTCTTGCAGCAATCTAAGTACTGTGCATAGGCCTTTGTTTTCCTGATTTGTTTCCTTAAAAATGTATATTTATTCTTAATCTGAGAAGTAGTTTCAGTTTTCAGTGGATATGAAAATGATTCATAATGGATAAGAAAACACTCCTGGGATTTGAAGTGCTTCAGGGAAGAGACGTAATACACATACAAAAAGTAAATACATTCCCTCTCACAGCCTTTTTGAGGTGATTTCTTGTAAATATCTACAGTGTGCTTTGTCAATACTAATGTTCAGAACATGTATCAAGCATGTGACACAGAAAAGAATGAACCCAAGTAAAATTAATTTAAAGCATCTTTTTAGTTTAGACGAAGGAAAATCACGCAACACCTTTCTCATTAACAGAGAAAGTAATTCTTAAGTTGTTCTGAAGCAACTGAAAGTTCCAATGAATGGTTTTATGACCCTCTAGGAAACAACTTTGTTAAACAGAATCCAGTTAGAGATTCTTTTTAATTCTATTTCTAAAACAAAAAATAACAGAGGTATTGCAAATTATCTTTGCAGGTTCTAATACTCTCATGATAAGTCCCTATCTAATCTAATACATTTCCCATCACAACATCTTATCACGTAATACTCATGTGAAATAAAGCTAAAATTGACGCAAATATAAAACAATCAACTCACATTAGTTTGCCACATTTGATTTAAACAGTTTTTATATGATTCTATGGGGCTTCATAATGACTTAAATAGCACATACTTGACAAGTTTTACTGAATAATGACAGGACTAGACTGATTCTTAAGGCAAGCTTTTGCTAAAGTAATTCAGTATAGCAGGACCACATGCAAATACAGATATGACATGACTTGAGATTGCGTATTATATATATGAATCTTAGAGCTCTCTCAATGGTTGCTATTAGGAAAGAAAGTATCCAAGAATTCACAAGGACTAACATTATTAACATTACACATTCTATACATATATGTACATATATACTACACACTACACATTCTATACATATATGTACATATATACTATGCACTAAAAATCAGTACATAACCAGATTTGTTTGTTTCTTTATCCTCCCCTCCAACTCCTCCTTATTGTACAAAGCTGTGTCTTCTAAGGAAAAACCCTAAAGGACATACAGTTGATAAGGTGATATAAAATTCCTTATTTGTGTATTGCCTATATGAGACCCACAATAGAACAGATGTTCAGGTATTGTGGACCTGTCACTTCAGTGTTTCATGTCTTGTACACACACATCAGGCTACAAAACTCTGTGACTACAGAAACATAAATTAAATTTCCAATACTAATCTTAGCAATTCCCACAGTGTAAGGATTGAGAATAACAAATGCTTTACTTGGGACTTCTAATGGAATTTGCTGAAAACAGGGGTCTCACTTTTTCATGGTACACATCCACATTTTTAAATTGCTGTATATACAGTAATAAAATTAACCTGACAAATTTTAATGAAGGCTATAACAAAGAGCAACAAATAGAGGTATAAGGACTCCAAAGGATATCTGTATGAATTAGATACGCTAAACTGTTGCCATAAGCAGACATTTTTTCTTATTCTTACAGTGTTAATTTGTTGGCAGCATCACAGGAATTAGATTATTTTATTAGAGCTAAAAACATTGATAAAGTTCATGCATTCTACTTCTAGAGCACTTGTACTTCTGTACAATTTTGAAATTTCTCATATTCCTGTTGCATGATTGCTGTCAGCCTGTTTGCTGATGTACCAGCAAACTAACGTGAAATTTCCGACTGCTGATTTAATGGACTGTATGTAACACATTTTCATATTAGTGTTGTCGATATTGCATTTTTTTTTACATATGCTCTTTGTTCCAAGTCAATCATGCAACAGGAAAGTAATTTTACATTTGATATCTACAAACCTATTTTGTATTCCTTCTCATTCCTCCCTTTTCTCTGATAAATATTTGCATGATATCTATACTTCTGTAACAATCCTTCTTTAAAATCCCATATGGTCACATTTTCTATATTATTCCTGTTGGATATTACCTAATGTAAAATCAGGAAATTAAAAATAATTCTTTTGGCCATCACCTCTCCAGCTTTATACATCGTAAGTCCTCTGTGAATCTTCAAAATTGGGTTCTGTTTTATATTGCCACACGCACCAGTGTGCAACGAGTAGATAACTAATCACTGCATAAAGGAAACAAACCTGGTCCCTGAAAGCTCCTATTTAGGGATGACATATGCATTGCAGTATCTGATTTGCACGAGCCTCTTAGCTGTATAGGATAGCAAGATGGGAAGGATAATACAAGTACACAGGTGATTCTGATTTTGAAGACCTGACTTAAAAGAGGAAATGCTCTGATGTTCACTAAAGACATATAGCTCTGAGATTTTTCATCCCATGGTAGCTCTGCCAGAGCCAAAACAAGAGTATAAAGTAAGAATATCTAAGTAAGTAAATATAGTATAGCAAAGTAAGTAAATATACATATGAAACATCACACCAAAGAGCTACAGTTTATTTGGAATGAAATGAAGGCACCGATCTTTCAGCCCTGACTAAAGCTAAACATGCATT